>OX421322.1:7348094-8747749 GCA_949125395.1 Diaphora mendica
CAACACCAGAGGCGTCACAAACGTGTTGCCGACCTTTGGGAGGTGGGGAGGGGGAGTAGTTGGGATATGGGCCTCCGGTATGAGGATACCGGAGGCCCATATCCCAACTCCTGTGAGGACTGAGTGAGGACTCACTCAGTGAAACACAGTGCAAGCGCCATTTCACACTGGTTTTCTGTGAGGCCGTGGTATCACTCCGGTCGAGCCGGCCCATTTATGTCGAACCGTGATTCTTTTCTCTGCGAAATTTGCAGGCACGGGCCGTATACCAAAATAACATTTTTTTTTAATTTTGTTTGTCTCTCTGTCTGTTCCGAACTCTGACTCAGCAGTCAGGATCGCTAAACACTATACCAACGGGTCGACAATTAGACGTAGTGCATTTTTGTTCATTGCAGTCAATAAAATTTATGATATTGATACCATGTGTATTTCCTATAAAACTAAATATGAATACATACTATGCCAGATATGAATTATGTAACCACTGTTTTGAATTTTGTTAAGTGGCTAAACAGTCTTTATTAAATATAATATGATTATAATTCAGATTCTTAAAATTAATAAACATTATTATACAAGTACTTATTTTTTAGCTTCTTCACCTTTATAATGTTACCTCCTCAGATATCATGATTCATGTTTTTTATTCTGCTCCGTCCTATTACAACAAAAGTTAGGTATCGATATTATTGATAATATTGTAATATGTGCCACAACACTAAGCGAGTAGCGGTAAATATCGAAGAATGACACAAATATCGAATTTATTCTTATAGTGATTAATGTTATAATTGCGTGCATTTAGAATAACGCCATCTGTTTTTGAATAGCTTGCAATGAAGTATTCTTACTTTCAAGATTATGAAACGTTGTAAGTTCTTCTTACACTATGGCAAAATAACTGTTAACATTACGCGATAAGATATATTATCAAACGTGTGACTTTATGTATTGTAGGCTAGTTTTGAGCAAATAAAAACATCAAATCAAAACAATTCGTTAGTAGTGTGCAGTAATAAAATAGTGCTTTCATTTGTTTGAGTTTGGCGACAGTCGTTCCGTTGTAAATTAAGACATAACATTTCTACCTATTCTTTATGTTCTGTGGATTTATGTATTTTAAATGATGGTAGTTTTACAACTTGTAATAACCCAAGACGAAATCCATCTGCAATTGACGTTAGCTTTATTAGTGCTAACCTCGCCTCAATATGCGAGTGGTCTGTGCATGATGATGCCATGGGCAGCTACCACTTCCCTACAATAACAGAGATTTCACTACATATAGATAAATACCACATTAATCCCCCTGTTGATAGGTTTATATATAAAAAATCTGATTGGACAAAGTATAAAAATATTTCCAAAACGATATTTAATGATTTAGTGTTAAAATTATATGATCCTATTTCAACCTATAATGATTTTTGTTCTCGATTGAATACTTTAAAAGATATGACTATCCCTAAACTCACTAAACCAAATAATTTTAAAAGCAGACCACCAGCTCCTTGGTGGAATGACATTTGTGAAAAAAGTGTAATTGCCTCTTACAATGCATTGAAACATTATAGAAGTGAACCTACAATGGAGAACTATTTAGACTACAAAAGAAAAGATGCACTTAAAAAAAGGACTATATCAGAGCAAAAAAGAATAGGTTGGGATAACTTATGTGACTCTTTCAATAGAACTACCCCTATTAGTAAGATTTGGAATCTTCTTAAAATGTTTAAAGGTATAAGAGCTGGCAATAAATCACATAAAGATGAGTTTATTTCTCCATTTCTAGACAAATTATCCGACAATAGCAATTTAAATGATGCTGATAGTTTAGGTAACATTTTCGAATTAAATAATGATAGTCTAAATTCAAAATTTTTGCTAGATCCTTTTACATGGTCCGAATTTAAAATTAGTTTGTTATCTCGGAAAGACACTACACCTGGATAAGATGATTTCCCCTATTGTATTATTAAAAATTTAGACGAATCTGCACAAAAATTGTTTCTTAATATACTTAATTTACTTTGGCATTGTAAATGTATTCCGCAATCATGGAAAACACATTGTGTCATTCCAATACTCAAACCAGATAAACCTGCAGAGCTAGCCAGCTCTTACAGACCAATATCACTCTCTTAATGTCTAGGTAAAATATTTGAAAACATGATTAAAAATCGTTTGGATTGGTATATAGAATCTAATGGCATCATTCCACATATACAATATGGATTTCGTCGAGGGCGAAGTTGTGCAGACAGCTTCACTTCTTTAATTTCGGACCTGAAACATGCAAAGGATAAAAAGTTACACACTGTTTGTGTATTTCTAGATGTTCAAGGTGCATTTGACAGTCTAGATCCTGTTATACTAGTACAAGTTATGTTTAGGCTTGGCGTGCCAGGCCAAGTATGTAAATGGATATATAATTTTTTGAATAATAGAACACTCTATGTAAGATATAATAATACACTACATGGTCCAAAATGTGCATCTAAAGGTACAATGCAGGGTGCTACACTATCTCCTTTGCTTTACAATATTTATACAAGTGAAATCTGTAAATTTGTAAATAGTAATAATGTAGATATTTTGCAGTTTGCTGATGATATTGTTTTGTACAGTAGTAATTATAATGTAGAAATTGCAATTAACAATATTAACAGAGCCTTGTCCCAACTATTTCACTATTATAATGATGTACTACATTTAAAAATTAACGCCTCCAAAAGCAGTATCATGATATTTGGAAATGAGAATTCAAATTCAAAAGTAGTTTATAATGGCGAATTTATAAACCCAGTAAATTCAAAGAAATTTTTAGGCATAGTAATAGATAGGAAATTAACTTTTCAGGAACATATTAAATATATATCAAAGAATGCTCTAAAAGGTCTAAATATAGTTAAATGTCTTGCAGGTGTCTCATGGGGAGCAGACCCTAAAATATTGTCAAATCTATATAAAAGTATAGTTTTTATATTTTCCTAAATTCTAGTATTTTCTCTCCTTCTATTCTAATTCTATATATGTTCGTGTTTGTGTATTCCTTATGTGAACTGTGTAACTTCTGTGCTTCATTATAACCTTTACCTATCAACTTTTGTGTGAACTTTTATTTGGAACTATCTATAAGTTATCTATTTATTCACGTCTTACACCCACGATCCTATAGTCATTTTGATTATAGTTCACTAGTGTATATAAACAGTACTCATGTAAATAAACTAGATCTATTGCAGAACAGGGCTTTGAGAATTATTTCTGGTGCAATGTGCTCTACTCCGATAAGGGCCATGGAAGTAGAGACTAAATTGATGCCCTTAATTTTGAGACGCATTCTACTTGCAGAGAGATTTTGTCTTAAATTAATTGCTGCAAATCACAAGAAAATTATTAACAAAATTGTACCTTCTGTAAGTAGTGCTCCTGGGCCTCTAGCAACAGGAGACAATCTTTTGAATGGCAAATCTCCAACATTGTCCAAAATATTGCTAGAAATAGAGAATACTTTTACTCATATAAGAAAACAGTGCCCATGGCCATGTTACTCTTTCTCTTATCAGTGTATTTCACATCCCATCAAAGAATTACAAAATTCAATTAATAATAATTTAGATATGCTACAGTTTTTGGCAGATAATGATAATCATTATGTTATTTATACTGATGGTAGTAAGGGAAGTGATTATGTACGTTCTGCTATTTATGATCCACATACAAAATTCTCTCAAAGCTTTGTTCTGCACAATACATGTAGTATATTCACTGCAGAGGCATATGCGGTTTATCAGGCTTTATTACATATTCGCCAAATTAACAATTGTAAATACTTTTTGATTGTTTCTGATTCAAAGAGTTTGATAAAAGCCTTAACTAATCTTACACTTTCATTTAAGTCGAATTATATTCTGTATTTTATCAAAGAAATAATATATCAATATTATCTTAAGTACATAAAAATTTCTTTCCTATGGGTACCTTCTCACCGAGGTATCTCGGGTAATGAAATAGTTGATAAAACCGCATATGAAGGTAATAATGCTGTTGATGTTAGAAATGCAATGGACATTCCTATGACTGATTTTCTGCAAAGTATCAATGAAAATGTATGTAAGTTATGGCTAGAAATGTGGAAGAAAGACCAAGACATCAAAGGAAAGTGGTATGGAAGTATTCAAGAAAGATTGCCTGTTACACCCTGGTACAATAGATTGAAAGAAGCCAGCCGAGACTTTATAACGACGATAAATAGATTGCGCTTTGGCCATAATACTGCACCGTCACACCTTTCTAGACTTGGCATTATTACAGACAATACATGCCCATATTGCGAATCTCAAGAAGGAACCATGGAACATCTGATTTTTGATTGTCAAAAATTCTTGCTTGACAGATTAGTGTTGGCTAGTGAACTCAGTGATTTAAAAATTAAGTGTGATTCTTCATCCCGCCCGCCGCCACTAGAACAGTTATTAAAAGACAAAAACACTTACAAACCAATATATTAAAAATACTATTAAAACAATTTAAAAATGAAGTGAAGTGAAAGTGCAATGTTTGTTCAAATAAAATAAGACTTGACTTAAAGGTCTTAGTTACCAGGTCATAAAATCCCAAAAAAAAAAAAAAAATAATCTTGAACTGTCAAAAAGAAAATAAAGTAATGAACAGAGTATATTGAGAAATTAAAAGTGGTGAAATGCGAAAAGTAAATAAATACAGTACAATATACAGACAGTATTATGAATCAGTTGCCTTATGTTAAGTTTTTAATAAGTAATTTAAATAAAAAATAGTTTATGAAATCATTTAGGAACATAAACATCTAGGAACAGAAAAAGCTCAACGGCTACTTGAATGCATTCTTATTCAAACTGCCGCCCGGCTGTGTAAGTGCAGAACAAAAACCATTTTAATAAAAATGTTGTTAGGTAGTGCATTATTTCTGTTAAGTATATCAATGCAAGTGAAAAGTGAAGAAATTAGTGACGGAAGATGGAGTGATTTACAGAATACAGTTATACAAATCCCTATAAGCGAATACTGTAAAAATAGAACTTGTATAGTGAAATGTTGTCCTGATGGACTCGTCATGAGCAGCAGTGAATCTGGACCTATGTGTGTACACCTACGGGTAAACTATAGTGCGTTTAACAAGTATATACAGGACCATTCATTAAGAGAAGTAAAATTTATCCAAAATGAAGTTTTGTTGGAAACTAATAAAACTATAACAGTAATGGACCCAGGAATTTATATTGCGAAGGTGACTATTAACTATAGTATTATATATATCATCAAGATCAAGATCTCCTAGCCTCTCCTTAGAAAAGAGATTTTAACTTAGAAACTACGAGTATACCACATCGGCCAGATGAGTTGGTATAGGGCTTGTTTCACATTTTCCTTCTCTTCTGTGTGCTCTTATCGTGTATAGTTTGCTCTCTTAGTCAGCTCATAAGACACCCATGGGATGTATAAGAATGGTGACACTTCTTAATCTGTCACCACATCCTACTAATATTGTAAACGCGAAAGTTTGTAAGTATGGATGGATGGATGTTTGTTACTCTTTCACGTAAAAACTACTGAATGGATTTAGATGAAACTTTACAGTAATATAGCTTATACATCAGAATAACACATAGGCTACTATTTGCCGCGATAACCGACATACACGGGGTGGAGCCGCGGGATACTACTAGTTACTTATATTTGACAAAAAACCATCAATACAATCTCTACTTCCATACTAGGTAATATTCTAAATTCAAAAATAACTCTGTTTTAGTTTCACAGTTAAACTACTGTTTCAATTTCATTAAAATCTGGCATGCAGCTACAACTTTACTGTCATAACGGACATGGACATGGGTGGAACTGCGGGCAAAGGCTAGTTGTGTAAATGACACATAAACAGCTACAACAACAATAAGCATATTGTATTATTAAACCGGGGAAATATTATATATTTACATCTATTGTTTTCCTTCCTTAACATTATTTATATAATCTTATTGTTTTCAATTTCAATATTACTGTTAAATACCTAATATACAATTTATTGATGTAGAACATAACATCTATAGGCGAGGGGTAAACCTGATTTTTGGCGTGGCGAGATTTTTGTTGTGGCGACGCTCGCCGCTGTAATTAAATTCAATTCTTTTTCAAACCTGCAATTGTTTCAATGTACTCAAATGTATGTATTTAAATGATTTACAGGATGGTTCCTTAAAGTCTCATATCTACAACCGAAAAAGCCTGGAATTTTGTGTAGATTTCTATTATGAAGA
The DNA here is from genome assembly GCA_949125395.1 of Diaphora mendica. Lineage (NCBI taxonomy): Eukaryota > Metazoa > Arthropoda > Insecta > Lepidoptera > Erebidae > Diaphora > Diaphora mendica. Next base: position 7,354,400 of record OX421322.1, read on the forward strand.
AGTAAAGTCTACTTTAATATTAGCATTCAGAGTTGTGCCAAAACCGTTTGACCATCATGCAAACAGAACGGAGTTTTATTTTGCAACAGGTGCGTAAAATATAAATTTTAAATTGAACAGCTTTCATTTTTACTGAAGTCAAAAGACTCACTTGTTGTAAAAATTATTTAAAACAAACAGCAACACTCGTCCTGACACTTTATTTTTATTATTACAGCAATGACAATCTCATTACTTTTAATACTGTTCATGACGTTGGTGTACGCCGTGCTTCCAAGACTGCAGCACCTGACAGGCATGATGTTCACGACATCCCTAATCTCTCTGCTAGTTGGTTTCATTATAAAATTGATATCTCTTATTTATACTACTCTTGATATAACACTTGGTGATACTGCAAGTAAGGGTCTTTGTAAATTGTAATTACTGCTTCTTATTAATTTTTTTCTTTTTATATCTTAGTGTATACAACTGCTGTGCTTGAGGTCCAAGGTTCAATTCCCAGGTAGAACCGAATGTTTGTATGATCTGCAATTATTTGTTTCGGAGTTTGGGTGTTTTCTATGTATGTACATAAGTATTCTATCAGTCAATATAGCTATCATAATACAAGCTCTGCTTAGTTTGCTAGATGGCGTTGTATGTGAAATGTCCGAAATATTTGTTTATTTACGACCTCAAATGGACCGACGCGTTATACTGTTATGACACAGAATGTGTTTATTTGGGCTTAAAATTCTGTAGTGTGAGTTCATAGTGACAGGCGATTGTTTTTCTGTGTGAGTCTAAGGTTGGTTTTAGTGCTCGACCGACCGTCGGTACGTATCATCGGTCCGTGCAATATGCTACTGACCGGCGTCGGCAGTTTGTACGTTCAGTGCTCTCCTGACCAACCAAACTGGTGGGACTGGTAGTCACAAATACGTATACGAAATGGACGCACACCCGTACGGTCGGTCCACCTATCGGTGTATCGGCCTGTCTGTCGACCGAGGGCACGCATGCGGACGCACTCGACCGCCGGTGCTCGTACGCAGTGCGTAGCAGATTGCGCGTACGTACGGTCGGTTGATCACTGTAACGACTTGGTAAATATTCATACAAATGATAAGCGCGACCGACGTACGCATAGTTTTTTTTTTAAGATTTCCCCTGAAAAAAATGACACCCTGGTTTTCATTATGAAAATACGCTATGGCTACACGCATTCGGTTCGCCTTTGCTGCTCTGTGCTAGTTTCAAACTAACCAGAGTTTGTGCTATGAAAGCTAGATTGACTGATAGAATACTTATATACTTCTTTTTCTAAATACGTACATATTAAACATAGAAAACACCCAAACTTCGAAACAAATATTTGTAGATCTTACAAACATTTGGTCCGACCTGGGAATCGAACCCGAGACCTCATGATCAACAGTCGCACACGCCAACCGCGAGACCAACGAGGTAGTCGGCTAAAGATACATAGGTATAGTCCATTCGTTTAGATAGTGTCGGTGCACCCGCACGCAATTGTGGTTATTGTTGTGAAATACGAATACATATATATTATATTAATTCATACAACGGCGTAAACTGACAAATCACACTTGCTTGTGGCTGTAAGCCGCAGGCGGGCCCTTTGATTTTGTGGCGGGTTGCCGTACGTGCGACGGCGGCACGATCAAGGTGACCGTATCTAAGTGAATGGACTATATATATTTCTAAACTCATTGTATAATATGCACGGATGGCGTTGTGGTTTTAGGGGTCACATCGCTACTTCCTGAACTGATGGCTATGGAGTCGGTTCTCCCATGGAACAATTTTTTGGTGTGATAAACGAATTGTTCTAACTCTGAATATTCTTTGTGGGCACAAAGAACATTCCGAGTTTTAAAATATTCAGAAAGGTCTATGTCATTGCTAGGTCCTATCATTGCTAGTTTGCATAGTTCGTTAAAATTTGTGTAATTAATTATTGAGTTCTCTGTTTGTCTAAACACTACATCTAACCTTAAATATTATTAACTAAGCCTTAAGCTAATTTGTTTTTTACAGGTCTAACAGTCTACTACTTTCTTTTATCAAGTTGCTGTTGGTTGAGTTTAACGCCATTTGACTTATGGTGGACTTTAAGGTATTATGTGTTTATATTTGTATAATTTAAATGTATATTCGAAATTATCTGCACCAATGGCGTGGTCTTTGACAAAGTGGCGCGCAATTGAAGAGGCCTATGTCCAGCAGTGGACTGTGATAGGCTGATGATGATGAATGGCGTAGTGGTTTAAGAAGTCGCGATCCACAAATTGTTATCCTGAGTGCTCTTTGCGTCCTTTTCAAATATGTTTGTGAGAGGATACCACGATACGGAATATATTTGTATTATTCACATCTGTTTTCTGTGAGGCCGTGGTATCACTCCGGTCGAGCCGGCCCATTCATGCCGAAGCGTGGTTCTCCCGCGGGGTAATGGGATCGTGGTTTTTAAAAAGAAGTAGATTATAGTTAATTTCGAAATCTCTTTCGGTATATCTTTCATCTAAAACGTTAATTGTAAGTTCCGTGGATATATGATATTCCGTATACATATGCTATATAAAAAAAAAAAACTTCGTTTAAAAAAACCGACATCAAAAACTAAAAAGTATGAAATAACTTAATAAAGATTTAATTAAATACATCTCATATGCAAACCTTTAATATTGATGAAACACTATTATTTGCATGTGCTACCTATTCATGGGTTTGAAGTCCCAAGCGAAATGTAATAGTAGGTACCACACTCGCTATATTTCGAGACGAACGTCAACGACGTCACCGACGCTTCGGTTGTTTTGTTCTACGCGAAAAGAGCAGCTATCCCGCTCAAGGTCACGCGCGGCGAGTGCGGGTACCTACTATAACATTTTGGCTTGGCACCGTCTTCAAACCTATGAATAGGTAGCACATGCAAATAATAGTGTTTCATCAATACTAAAGGTTTGCATATGAGGTGTATTTAATTAAATCTTTATTAAGTTATTTTATACTTTTTAGTTTTTGAAGTCGGTTTTTTTAAACGAAGTTCTTATATTTTTCGCTTTTTAGTCTTTCTCAAGTCCCTCATCATCATTTCACCTAAATAACTTTGAAGAATACTACTAAAGGTAACATACATATACATGATATATTTAAAGATTTATCTTCCAACTCCTAACCCTTAAGGATTTTTATCTTCCATCATCAGCTCATCATCATGAACTGATGACTACCAAATGTAAATACTGTAATAGCTTTAGAAAATATATGATAACATAGTACGTGCCTAACAAATTTGAGGGTTTCCTTCGATTTCCTTGGGATCCTATCATCATATTCTGATATAGTAGGAGAGCCACGCTTCGTCATGAATGGGCCGGATCGACCGGAGTGATACCACGGCCTCACAGAAAACCGGTGTGAAATAGTGCTTGCGTTGTGTTTCACCGAGCGAGTGAGGATACCGGAGGCCCATACCCCAACCCCACCCCCTATCTTCCCCCCCCATCCCCCAAAGGCCGGTAACGCACTTGTGACGCCTCTGGTGTTGCGGGTGTCCATGGGCGGCGGTAATCGCTTACCATTAGGCGATACGTCTGCTCGTTTGCCGGCCTATTCCATAAAAAAAAAAATAGTGGCAATGGGACCACATAGGGAGCATACCCTTTCGAATACAAAAATAATTTTTAAAATCGGTCCACAATTGACGGAATAATCGGTGTACATCACAAAACAAAAAGATATAAGTAGAAATGACTAGTAGGCGTGGCGCGCTTGCCACTGATAAGCGTTGCAACGCATACCTTTATGAGTTGTAGGTATTTTGTATCATAGTCGTGTTACAACGCTGCGTTGAATAGGTCGTCCAATGAAAGTTCTTTTTTACGCCACAATGCAGTACTGTTCTGTTTTACAGTGTAAAAATGATAGCAGAAGGAAAAAGATTGATAATTGAGGTGTTTCTTACCATCTGTAGGTACAATTTATAAGTTTTATCAGTAAAATCTTAAAATTTTATTTAACTGATAATTGACTAGAGATTTAAGCTAAACTCTTCCTTATCCCATTCACATAAATCGCAATCTGGTATGATCGGGTCTTATCAGTTTTCAACGTTATTCTCGTATTTTCTATTCTACTCGATTAGTGATGTAGCCAGGTAGGATGTTAGCTTTATCGATTTGCGTACTTTTAAACGTGTTATATTTACTTACTATAATAATTATAAATATTAAATTTTGCTTGTTTGTTTATGTGGCCTTGAAAGAAAAACACTTGTTTTAACCATTGAATATCTATACAAATAAGTATATAGTAAGAATATATATATATAATAAGAGTGTCTGTTTGTAATATTAAATATTTATATCCGCTTTTTACTAAATGCAGCTGCATGTGTAGGTACACGGTACAATTTTTTATTTACGGAACAGGTGGCAAACGAGCAGACGTATCACCTGATGGTAAGCGATTACCACTGTCCATGGACACCCGCAACACCAGAGGCGTCAGAAGCACGTTGCCGACCTTTGGGGGGTGGGGAGGGGGGAGAGTTGGGATTTGGGCCTCCGGTATCCTCACTCACTCAGTGAAACACAGTGCAAGCGCCATTTCACACTGGTTTTCTGTGAGGCCGTGGTATCACTCCGATCGAGCCGGCCCATTTATGTCGAAGTGTGATTCTTTTCTTTGCGAAATTTGCAGGCACGGGCCGGGACGTATACCAAAATAACATTTTTTTTTAATTTTGTCTGTCTCTCTGTCTGTTCCGAACTCTGACTCAGCAGTCAGGATCGCTAAACACTATACCAACGGGTCGACAATTAGACGAATTGCATTTTTGTTCATTGCAGTCAATAAAATTTATGATTATTGATACCATGTGTATTTCCTATAAAACTAAATATGAATACATACTGTGCCAAATATTAATTATGTAACCACTGTTTTGAATTTTGTTAAGTGGCTAAACAGTCTTTATTCAATATAATATGATTATAATACAGATTCTTAAAATTAATAAATATTATTATGCAAGTACTTATTTTTTAGCTTCTTCACCTTTATAATGTTACCTCCTCAGATATCCTTCAATTCATGTTTTTTTAATCTGCTCCGTCCTATTACAACAAAAGTTAGGTATCGATATTATTGATAATATTGTAATATGTGCCACAACACTAAGCGAGTAGCGGTAAATATCGAAGAATGACACAAATATCGAATTTATTCTTATAGTGATTAATGTTATAATTGCGTGCATTTAGAATAACGCCATCTGTTTTTGAATAGCTTGCAATGAAGTATTCTTACTTTCAAGATTACGAAACGTTGTAAGTTCTTCTTACGCTATGGCAAAATAACTGTTAACATTACGCGATAAGATATATTATCAAACGTGTGACTTTATGTATTGTAGGCTAGTTTTGAGCAAATAAAAACATCAAATCAAAACAAGTCGTTAGTAGTGTGCAGTAATAAAATAGTGCTTTCATTTGTCTGAGTTTGGCGACAGTCGTTCCGTTGTAAATTAAGACACATAACATTTCTACCTATTCTTTATGTTCTGTGGTGTACATACATAAAAAAAAAGAAAAAAAAACCGATAAAATTGAAAACCTCCTCCTTTTGGAAGTCAGTTAAAAATAGATTTCTGATTACTGTGCATCTGCCATGTTTGACTCTGCATCACTCCGAGGTCGTCTAGTATGTAGTAGAAAATGCCTACAGCATTAAGTCCGCCTTTGTCACATTTGTGCATAAAGACTTCAATACAATTAAATAAATAATTGTTTTTTTTAGGCAAAGTCGCCGCCGAGCTCGTTTTGGAATGGTACGCCGTCGACTTTATCGGGATGAAAGACTGAAAATGTTTTGGAGCTGTTTATATGGATGGGGTCTGCCTGCGCTAGTGACATTTTATAATACTATTAGTGATAAACAAGCTGAGAATAACAATGTGTCCTACAAACCTCTCTTTGAAAGCTTTGCGTACGGTTAGTACCAGCTTCGAGATAAAATGAGACTAATAGTAGGGAATCTGCACCACTTATTTATTTTCAAACGATTCTATGTCATCTAGTCATATTGCATGTGGATGGAACTATATATCTATCTATATATTCTATATATATATATAAAAAAGCGGCCAAGTGCGAGTCGGACTCGCCCATGAAGGGTTCCGAAGCAGCAAGTAACATATATAAAAGTTCTTGTAGTTCGTTGTAACTTTGATCGATGTTTTAATAATAGTGTCCTTTTTTGCGGTTTACGATTTGTGACGTATTAAAAAAAAACTACTTACTAGATCACGTTCAAACCAATTTTCGGTGGAAGTTTGCATGGTAATGTACATCATATATTTTTTTAGTTTTATCATTCTCTTATTTTAAAAGTTACAGGGGGGGGGACACATTTTACCACTTTGGAAGTGTCTCTCGCGCAAACTATTCAGTTTAGAAAAAAATGAAATTAGAAACCTCAATATCATTTTCGAAGACCTATCCATAAATATCCCAGAGGAATGGGTTTGATGAAAAAAAAAAAATTGAGTTTCAGTTCTAAGTATGGGACCCCCAACATGTGTTCGGTATTGTTAGGACAAGGTTTGTGTACAAGAAAAAATAAAATATAACTGGAAAAGTCTTTTTTTTTGTCCGCGACTGTACATTGGCTGTGGGAAACTGAGACAGATAATGTAAATAGGGCGGTACGAAGTTCGCCGGGTCAACTAGTTGTATATAATTATCATATCCTGTTGTTGCTCTCGGTGAATTCCGAAACTAAACGATTTTCATTTTTTTTTAAATGCGTCTCTTGCATGCTAAGACTAATAAGAGCCGATCATGATTGCAAAGTGACGCTGCCCAAGTTGCGTGGGTTAGCTAGTATATATTTATAACTAGCTGTGCCCGCGACTTCGTCCGCGTGGAACAGTGACTTTGGGTAGCAGTTTTAATTATGAAGGCTAATATTATTTTCAAAATAAGACACACGTTTCACTGTTAAAAATATATTTAAGTATTTACACATATGTACATAAAATAAAAAGTATTTTATATGAGCTTATTTCGACATTCGACATGGCCAAGGCTTTCAACCTGTTCTTGCACCGTTCGCTTCTCTCCGAGCTCTAAGCATTCGGTCTGCCTCCTAGACTCGTCTCTAGTGACGCTTTTCTTCATCAGCGCCTTCGCATTAGGGTTCTTTGCGACGGACGGCGCGGCCTCTGTTTTTCTGGAGGTCATTTAACAATGGGGTGATGAGAATCTGGTCGAGTTCAACGTTAAGAAAACACAGGTGTGCCCGTTCTCTACCAAAAAGTCTCCGTTTCTTCCCCTCCCCACTTTTCAGAGCACTCAACTGCCACTACGGGATAAGCTTGGTGTCCTTGGTATTATTGTGGCATATTGGTGGCTTGGATATTTGCCTAGACCTCAACCCATGGGAGTACATCTAGGGCACCACTAAGGCAGCCTGAACACTGTGAGATGGTTTTTCGCGCCCGAGCATTTTTGTCTCCTTTATAAGACCCAGGTTCGCTCGTCCGTACTGTTCTCATCTTTGTGATGGATCCAGGCAGTATTTACTTGATTTTCTCGATCTTTTGCAGCCGCAAGCAGTCCGCATTATCAACAGCCCCGATACCACCGAGTCCCTTGAGCCTCTGCAGTTGCGGAGAGATATCGCCTCTATGGCAGTCCTCTACAGCTTTACCATGGAAGTCCTCTACAGCTTTACCATGGAAAGTGTTCTGAAGCGTTCTTCCAACTGATTCCACCTTCTCCCTTCCTCTACAAAACAACACGTGCTGGCCTTGGAAGTCACCGCCTCAGTCTTAGAAATACGCTCTCGAACCAAACGTATGCATTGTCTGCTTTCTCAGCTAGTATGGTTGCCTCCACTGTTGGATTCTACTTGAGTTTTCCCTCAGGCTGAGCAAATTCTTCTCAATTTTTACAATTATTAAATACTACGTTTTTGATTTGCCATCTTTTGCCAAAATATAGTGATTGAGCTGATTTGATACACGCGATTATGCTGCCCATTGGAAAAACATGTTTTTTTTTCTAAGTGAACTGCAACTTTAACCGTCTGTCTTTGGGCTTTGATATTTTTTATTGCAAATGTTGTTTTCAGCGGAAACTGCATTCTTTTAAATTGAAATTGCAGATAAGTTTGAATTATTGGAATACGTGTAATTAAAACATTTTCTTTTACAATTTTGTACCCCAGATGTTTATTTTGTAGCCGTGTACCATTACATAGCTTTGGCGCTAAAGACTTCTTATTAATAGGACTGGAACATTAACTCTCAGTCTCAACTTATGGGAAGGCGCTCCTGATAATTCTAAAGAGTTGAGAAACTTTATGCATAAGCTATGATATGACTGGTTCAGTTTCCCTTGCATTGTTTCCTGAGAGGTATTCGATCACATCTTCCTCCATGTCTGACATGATCCTTTCGTTTATTTGATAACTGTCTCATTAGTCGGCGGATCAGAATAGATATTATTTTTAGATCATGTGTGCTATCATATACCAGGACTCACGTCTCAGTGTAATCATGTCTTTACTGTCATTTGGCATACAATCTTCTCCTATTTTTAGATGAGCATTTGCATATTGACACTGCTCATAAATCTTTGTAATTGTTCGTTTGTATTCTTTTTGGCTTAGCACCGACTTCAAACAGATTCTAGGTACCTAGCACACATTATAATACTACTATTTAAATGAATAAAGAATTAGGTATAGGCAATTTATGAAGAACCAGTTTATTTTACGCTTTTAAGTGTTTTTTTGGCAGAGAGTTTTCGTTGGATGTTTTTTGGAAGTCGGTTTTTTTTTTTGTGTTTAAGTCTCCCCGGATACTTTTCTTCCGATTTTTTCACGAAGAAAATTATTTGAATAAACAAAAAATCATGTAAACAAATCGAATCCTAGTGAATAATAACGAATTTGTAGTGGCAAAATTCTACATCCGCATGCGGCACAGTCGTCTGCCCGTTCGGGTAAGCATACTTAGGCATATTGTGATAACTCAGTAAATGTTACATCTGAATAGCTCTAATATTTTGTCTCCTGTCGCAAACTCATGAAGCATTTTCACAAACCTTGCATATTTCCATACAAACTTTTATCCCCTATTGCTATTTTACGCCCTTGATGGTAAAATTTTACAAAATTTAAATGACGTTTTTATTTATATCTAATCAACAGCCTAAAAAATTAATTTTAAGATTTTAGCTTAGATTATTAATATTTCGATTTTAGCTTAAAATGACGATACTTTTGTAGAGATTTTTTTAAGTTTAGAAACACTGTTTTGAAATTTGTCTTATTTATTTCTATTAATATAATGAACATACACATCAGATTTATGAATGTATGTATTAATCATAGATTATTATATTAATTTAAGTTTTCGTTGAAAAAGTGAAATCTTTTTAATTAATTTGACATCCTTGTTTACTCGTTGCCAAGACGCCCTGTGTCACCAAGGTAACGCGCAGGCGTGTGGCGAGTGAACCGCCACTCTTCTATACAATCTTTCATCCCCCCTTTCAACCCCTTATTGCCCTTTTTTCGCATTAAAAAGTAGCCTATGTCCGTTCTCAAGCTCTAGACTATCTGTATACCAAATTTCATTGTAATCGGTGCAGCGGTTTGGCCGTGAAAGCAAGACAGACAGACAGAGTTACTTTCGCATTTATAATATAAGTATGGATGTTATGTTGGTTTGTGTACGCCTCAAAAACTCAAAAACATCTGGGGTCAAATTTAGATACGTCACATAACTCGGTTCAGAGATAGTTTTTAGGGTTCCGTATCCAAAGGGTAAAACGGGACTCTATTACTAAGACTGCGCTGTCCGTCTGTCTGTCTGTTCGTCCGTTCGTCTGTCACCAGGCTGTATCTCATGAACCGTGATATAACTATCACGGTTCATGGGATACAGCCTGTTCTCAACATTTTCTGAAATATTCTGAAATTTCGGAACATGTTCTGAAAAGCCGAGGTTGCTGGCTGTCTGTGAGACTCGCTGTGGGAGTGAACATGATCGTGGCGTGCTGATGCTGCATCGAAGGCTGCTTTCAATCACGTCGGGGCTGACTACTGTGGGGGACAGGGTGTCATGTCCCACCAACACAAAGGGAGGATCCTCCGACCAGGCGAGGTGATCATGCCTGGCGGGCCAACTGCCCAATGGTTGAAGTTGGGATGTTGTATATATGATTATCGGCGCGAGAACTTTCACTGCGCGATTCAGGATTGGTAGTTTCTTAGTTTCCTTCGTTACTCCGTAGTTCAGTGTAACTTCGGTAGATGGCGCTGTATGTGGAAGTCACCACGAATACAACAAATAGAATGAAATAAATATTTAATGGGCTCCCATACAACAAACGTGATTTTTTGCTCGTGTTTGCTCGATATTAATAACGGCAAAAGTAGACACTTGAAATATTCACAGAGTGTTTAGATATATATTCCCTTTAAAACTGAATAATTAAATTAAAATAAAAACTAATATTTAAGGCGGGCTCCCACACAAAAAACGTGATTTTTTGCTCGATATCGTTTTATAGATAATGGTACGGAACCCTTCGTGTGTGAGTCCGACTTGCACTTGGCCGGTTTTTATGTATTTTTTGCGTATTGTTGTAAAACCGGTGTGAAACAGCGCTTGCGCTGTGTTTCACCGAGTGTGTGAGGATAGGATACCGGAGGCCCATCGGCCGGCAACGCACTTGTGACGCCTCTGGTGTTGCAGGTGTCCATGGTCTGTGTAACATATCACCTGATGGTAAGTGATGTGGTCCATCACTTACCATCAGGTGATACGTCTGCTCGTTTGCCACCTATTCCATAAAAAAAATACAGAATGTCACCATCCCTACTCATCCCATGAGAGTCGTATGAGGCGACTAAGGGACAACATCACTGCAAGGGGATGATAAACTTGAAAAATGTTTAACAAAATAAAAACCGACTTCAAGGTTCGACTCGATTTCTCTTGGATGCCATCATCAGATCTTAGTATCCTTATCATGATACCACCGTTGGGATATCTCCTATCCATTAAAAAAAGAATCATTAAAATTGATTCATAAACGACGAAGTTATCCGCGAACACATAAAACATATATACGGTCGAATTGAGAACCTTCTCCTTTATTGAAGTCGGTTAAAAAAATCTTACACCAACCCGTTCGATCAGCGCAGCCTGGCATGGTTATCTATACTAATATTATAAACGCGAAAGTTTGTAAGTATGGATGGACGGATGTTTGTTATTCTTTCACGCAAAAACTACTGAACGGATTTGAATTCAATTTTACAGCTTATTAAATACATAAGAATAACACATAGGCTACTATTTGCCGCAATAACCGACATATACGCGGTAACAAGTAGCTTGAAAGAGTAACAAACATCCATCCATACTTAGAAACTTTCGCGTTTATAATATGAGTACACAGATATGAGTAGGATGTAATCTAAATCTCGGAAACGGCTCCGATGATTTTCATAAAATTTAGTATGCAGGGGGTTTCAGGGGGTTTACATCGATCCAGCTAGGATTCATTTTTAGAAAATTAACCAAAAAGAAATACTGAACACATCTCAGTCTGAATTTAAACTAAGTGATAAATAGAATATAATTTTTGGCTATTTTCGAACGTGCACATTCCCTATTAACCAACGAGATTTTTTTGTCATTCATTGTCAGTTTAAATAAACAACAATTTTTTTTTAGGTATGCATGAAGCTGTTATGTGATCCAAAAAGGCGTTGAAGTGCAATCAAGACATCCATTTCTATCACGAAATGGACGAAAATGTTATGGAAACAAATATATATATTTTTTTCTGTAGAACATTTATTTTACTAAAATTTACCTACAGTTTTTTTTATTCTTTCTACTTTTTTGGAGTCTAAAAACAATTCCTTATCGTCCTTTGGTTTTCCTTGTAAACACGAAAGTAAAACTACAAGCTAAAATAAACCTTCCTGTTTATATAGTTAGAGGTCAATACAAATGCTCTAGGATAAAAAAAAACCGACTTCCAAAAACATCCAACGAAAACTCTCTGTCAAAAAACACTTAAAAGCGTAAAATGAACTGGTTCTTCATAAATTGCCATTACCTAATTCTTTATTCATTTAAATAGTAGTATTATAATGGGTGCTAGGTACCTAAAATCTGTTTGAAGTCGGTGCCAAGTGACTATCGCTTAGACTTTTGTAATTGTTCGTTTGTATTCTTTTTGGCTTAGCACCGACTTCAAACAGATAGATTTTAGGTACCTAGCACCCATTATAATACTACTATTTAAATGAATAAAGAATTAGGTATAGGCAATTTATGAAGAACCAGTTTATTTTACGCTTTTAAGTGTTTTTTGACAGAGAGTTTTCGTTGGATGTTTTTGGAAGTCGGTTTTTTTTTTTTTATAAAAAGTTTTTATTTTACAGTTTTTAGTGCAAACAATCGTAGGTAAATAGTAAGTTGAATTATTTCATCAAATTTCATCATCAAGAATAATACAAATTAAGGTACGTGTTGTAGCAATCTGTGGCTACACAAAAGTAAATTATTAGTCTGGCAATAATTTCACAGGAAACCAGTCTTGTCCAATTCCGCTGTAACGTAGCACCTTGTACCTATGAGTTGTAATAATTATACGAATAAAAGTGCATCCTCAAGAAAAGATTGGTTCTTTCACTCAGTATCAGCATCCATCCAACCAAAGGCAACCTCAAGATATACAGTCCACATACAAACAAGCAATACAAACATGGTCAATCGAGCCTAAGAAGAATTTGCCGTTACGTGAGTGTGTTCCATTTTATTGTACAATTTTGGATGCCTATACAGCTGACAAGCAGCGATCATTTGATGTGCAGTACGTACAAATTAATAACAAACGCCATCAAATCAATTATCGCCTAAACAAATTTCGCAAAATCATCATTTAACTACAAATGGACTTTGAACTTCAACAATTTGACCTTGGTGTTGGTTTTTGATAAGTACCTCCCAAGTAGCACATTTATGCAAAATAGATTTGTGGGCTGGCAACTCTGTAGAAATTTTCTGCGGCGTCCTGCAACGAACTTCATTCTATTCGACTTGCATCGAGTCACAGAGTACATTGTTATATACTGAAATAGAGGTATATCTCAATCGCTTCTGGAGGAAATTCTATAACAACGCCATCTCTAGGTCGAGATCAACAACTTTAGTCTTGCTCAACATTTGAAACTATACCTATATATATATATGTATATATATTTGGTACGTATACTTATATAAACATAGTATAATACTTATTGTATACATATATACCTACCTATTCAATTAGGACTTTTGTAAAATAAAACAATGTAAAAAATTTAATTAGTTTATTTTCTCCTTTTAAAAGCTTTCTTTGCATTTAATTTGGCTTTTTGTAACATATCACCCTCGATGAATTTCACATAAAGGTTTGGTTGATAACTGTCTCCAAAACAATGGCCCTGAAATAAAAATAAATACAATAAGCATTAATTTATTTTATTATAATTAATGAAATTTAATATATTGACAGCAACATTTATGACAGTTTAAAACATATTCACAAGATATTGGATTACTGGAAAGTATTACTACATATACTATTTGTTTCTTCATTTTTGTATGTTCATTCATACGTTCTACAAACAATAGTTATAATAGTTTGTTGTCATAAGTTTCTGTAAAAACTTTACAGTGCAATAAGAATGTTACTTGTATATTAAAATAAGAATCCTCAAAAAGGTTTTAGTTAAATCACCTGCTGGCATAGCTTGCATACTAAACAATATGTTTTTGAAACATTTTAGTATGTTGTATGATCTAATACTACTTTATCTAGTGAGGTCATATTATTTCCTATGCGGGTTTTAGAAATCAAGATTGCCTGAAGAATACCTATCAGGAATAAGAATTAGACTACAGGTTAGAATTTGAATTAGATCCAACCATTCAATATATATAAGATGTTATAAAGTCTTTAGATAGTCTAAAGCTTTTATTTATCATCAGTTATTATTAGTAATAGCATTATACGTACCTTCATATCCGTGCACTTAGGAACACAACAACGTTTAACAGACATTGCGACACGAAAATAAATTGTTAAAAATAAGTCTCTGCCTCAATATTACTTGAAAACAACACACGCGGATATACTCAACGAAAATCGGAGGAACCCTCAACTCACGTATTAACTCGGATAAATCAGAGAATTGTTGTCTTAGTCACAAGTAAACATTCAATTAACAAAAAAGCTGGTAAGTATGTATGAATATGTTGATTGTTGACGGATGACATTCACGACAATGGCGGCTGCAATAAACGCTGATGAAAAGTACCAAAACAATGGCAATAATTAAATAATATAGGTACTAAGTTAGGATTTTGTAGAATCATGTGTTATGAAATGCTATAATTATTAGCAAGTTTTTCAAAAGTTAAAATATAAGTGTAATTTTGACAATTTTATCACAAAAAAAAACTACCTTTTCATTGTGTAATGAAAAGAATGGCAACATTTTATTTCCAATTATCATTTTATAATGACTTCAAAAAAAAGTGATATCGGTTCCAGAATGAACATAACTAAAACAACTCTCTTTGTGATTTATGCGGATTATACCGAAAGTAACGACATCTTACAGTAGCGACTGGCGAAATTACACGTATTATACGCCTAAATTAAGTGTACGTAATTTTATGAGTATATTCGAACCAATTAAGATCCATTGTATTTGGTTTCTTTATTTGCGTAACATTCCAAAAACTATCGACTAAGATTGTACCGCCTGCATCGAGTGCACAAGTTCAACGAAGTGAAGTAGTACTCAGGAAATTTTTTTGGTCTTCGGGTGTCGTCGGCACGTCGTCGGTACTACTCGTATTTGTCGTCGCCGCTGAAGCGCTCAAGAACAAGCGAGAAAGCAGTTTATCGCGAAGAACGACGAACCGCGACGAACGAGGCTAACCGACCTATGCGCATACGACAGTTTTTACACTGGGATCGTATAAAGATAAAGGACAACATTATTTAATCGAGTTCGAACGATTCACATACGTCCGCATCGTCCGCCATTACGCATTGCTTTGCTAATCAACCTGAGTCTATCTTCTTTGCTCGCATTCTAATATAGTAATAACATTTTGTTATTTCAGTTTATCGTATAACAAAACGATATTTGTGTGTATAAGCGATATTTTTTAGTGTTTACATTAATTATAATAGTTAACACAAGTGTAATTTTGTTAATTACTAACCATGGCTGAAGAAGCATTAAAGCCCCTCATCCGCAAGCGCGGTCATATTAAGGGAAGTCTCACAAGACTTATAAATTCCATTAAAGAAACGCCGTTGCATCTTTCAAACATGGAGGAGCTAGCGGTAAAAGAAAATCGCTTAATTACTCTGTTTGCAAGCTACGAGGCGATCTGTTATGAGATCTGTACCCTAACAGACGAGGATAGTGAGCCTTTCACGGAAATTGAAGACAAATACATGTCGAGTTTAGCTAACCTTCGAGAATACATTGCCAAAATGAATCAAACATATTCTCGCGATAATGTTAAAACTAAGCTACCGGTCATTAATATTCCAAATTTTACGGGTAAGTCTTCAGATTACAAAACCTTTATTGCTATGTTTAATTCCTTGATTCATAAGGACAATCACTTGGATAATATTCAAAAATTGTATTATTTACGTAACTTCTTGAACGATGAGCCTTATGAATTAATAAAAAGTCTACCTTTATTAGGAGAAAGTTATGAGGAATCATTAAACATTTTAAAAGATAGATATGATAATAAATACAGAATCATTAATGAACACATAAATTTGTTATTAGACCTCGAACCATTACAAAAATCAACTTCAGAAAATATTAGAAACTTTGTATGTGTAATTAAACAACAATTAGCTGCTCTGAAAAATCTAGATCAGTCTGTGGACCAATGGGATCCAATTATTGTTTGTATTCTGACTAGGAAGCTAGATTTATATTCCAATAGGGAATACCAAATAGCTAGAGTAGACGATGATATCCCTACTGTTAAAAATTTACTTGACTTCTTAGATAAACGCGCTCTAGCGCTTGAGAACTCGGATATGGCAGGACGATATGCTTCAAACCAGGGACAAGCTCAACGCCAGCCACCACGCCCACCAAAGGTAGTTGGTATGGCTGCAAGTGCAAGTAATCCAGCCAGCGTTGTCGTTGCATCCTGCATGTTCTGTAAGTCTAATCACAAGCTTTATTCCTGTCCAAAATTTAAACTCTTGCATTTCTCAGATCGAATTAAATTTGCAAATAATAATAAAATCTGCAAAATATGTTTAAACAAGCATACTAGCAGGTGTCGCTTTCACTTTAAGTGTGATGTCTGCAAAAAGTCCCACAACACGCTTATGCATGAAGAAGAGCCAGCTCAGCTTCCAATAACCATGGTGTCAAAAACAACAACCACTAATGTGCTCTTGCCTACTGTACAAGTCAAATTAATTGCAAGCAATGGCACAGAAATATTGGCTATGGCTTTGCTGGATAGCGGCTCTCAAGCTTCATTTGTGACTGCAGAGCTGGTTAGGCAACTGGGCTTAAACACTAAGACTGTAAACCAGGGAATGATTGGCATAGGGAATGCTTATAGCAACATAAACCAATGTACACAATTGGAGGTTCACTCAACAGTATCTTCATACAAGCTTAGCATGAATTGCTATGTAATAGATAAAATAACATCACGGCTTCCGCAGTACAAAATTGATACTGCTGCAATTAAAATCCCTCCGCACATAACATTGGCAAATCCCAAATTTAACACTCCTAGCAATATTCACATACTTATGGCAGTGGATGTGTTCTTCCAGGTGCTGGGTCATGAAGACCCTAGCATCCAACCATCTGTGCAGAGCAGTCCAGACAACTCAGCCGGTCAGCCTTCATCACACTTCTTAAACACTAAGTTTGGATATGTAGTCGCAGGTACTCTTCCAAATCAAGCTCACTCAAAACTCAGACAAAAGCAAGTATCTTTATTTTGTAAAACATGTGATTCAAATATAAATGATATTGTTAAAAACTTTTGGAGGGCTGAGAGTGTGCCTGAAATGTTCCCAGAAAAAAGTTCAGAGTTTGAGCAGACAGAAGATTTCTTTCAGAAAACAGTACACTATAAAGATAACCAATTTGAAGTTAGCTTACCACTTAAAGTTCCTCTTGAACAAGTTAATGATTTACTTGGTGATTCATTTCATTTAACTTTAAGAAGGTTCCATAACACAGAAAAAAAATTATTAAGGGAACCTGAACTTTATAAGCTGTATAAAGCCTTTTTAGATGATTATGTCGCTCAAGGTCATGGGGCCTACATAAACATTGATAAATACGACCTCACTAAAGATCCTATCTATTTTTTGCCACATCATGCTGTGTTGAGGCCTGACAAAAGGACAACAAAGTGTAGAGTAGTATTCGATGCATCAATGTTAACAAATTTGTTAAGATCTCTAAATGATTTACAATTAAATGGTCCTACTGTACAAAAAGAGCTTTTTGACATATTACTTATGTTCCGTTTAGGTTCATATGTGTTCAGCACAGATTTAAAAAGTATGTTTCGCTGTGTCAAGTTAAATCCAAAATACCGGTCTCTTCAACTCATCCTGTGGCGAGATTCTCCTAAAGAAAACGTTAAATGTATTGAGCTAAATACAGTTACATATGGATTCAAGTCCTCAACTTACCTTGCCACTAGATGCCTTGTAGAGTTGGCTATGATGTATCAGGAACAGTTTCCTGCAGCATCCTTCATTTTAAAAAATCAAACCTACTGTGATGATATATTGGTGGCTAGCCTTTCCCTAGAATCACTTATTGAAATGAAGAGTCAACTAATTGCACTGTTGGAGCTGGGTGGATTTCAGGCGCACAAGTGGTCATCCAATTGTGATGATGTTTTGCGAGATATACCACAACACAAACAACACTTTAATGAGCTGGACATGCAAAAAGAAAATTATTATTTAAAAACACTAGGTGTCACATACAACACAAAAACTGACACTTTCAATATTTCAAGTCCTAATTCAGATGAAAAACAACCCCAAACTAAGAGAGAAATATTAAGTTATGTTTCAAGGTTTTACGACCCACTGGGTTTAGCTGGACCTGTCACTGTACTTGCCAAAGCATTTGTACAAAAGCTGTGGATAGAGAAATTGGGTTGGGATTCTTGTTTGCCATCTGAATTACAAGATGACTGGTTACAGTTTTACAAGAAAATAACAAACATGACACCTATAAATATTAATAGAAACGTTACATTACAAAATGCAGAAACAATTCAGTTGATTGGTTTTGCTGACGCCGCAAGCTCTACAGCATATGGCTGCTGTATATACATGCGTACAATCGACACCAAAGGTAGTGTGAAACTTGCTTTACTATGCTCTAAGTCTAGACTAGTCCCTATCAAACAAAAAATCACAACGCCCAGACTGGAGCTCAACGCTGCATTGCTATTAGCCAAGCTAGTACACCGAGTTCATGATGTGTTGTCTATGAAGATAAAAATAAATAAAGTGTACTTGTATTCAGACTCACAGATTGTGCTGGCCTGGCTGAAAACAGATATTATTAAACTCAACGTTTATGTAGCTAATAGAGTTAAGGAGGTTTCACAATACACGAAAGGTTTTTCATGGGCTTATGTAAACACTACAGACAACCCGGCTGATTGTCTTAGTCGCGGTCTCAGTCCTCTCGAGCTAGAGGGATTCGAGCTGTGGTGGCGTGGTCCACTATTTCTGCATAACAAAGAATATATTTTTACCGAAATTGCTAACTTACCTGTCACCCTACCTGAAATAAGGGCTGACCGTGCTGATTGTGTACTGTCGAGTGCAATGGTATGTGTGAATATAAGTGCAAACAAGTCTTTATGTCTTGATTTTCTTAACAAGTTTTCTAGTATTACAAAAATGCAACGAGTCCTGGCTTACGTCACACGATTTTGCAATAATTTAAGGACGGTCAACAAAAATACAGTCGACTATGTTACTAGTAATGAGTTAACTTCTTCTCTTTTAATGATTGTAAAATGGGAACAACAAAAACATTTTTGTAAGGAAATAGATTTGCTAAAACAAAGTAAGGTTATACAAGGTGCTTTAAAACCATTAAATGTGTTCATTGATGGAGCTGGTCTATTAAGGGTAGGCGGCAGATTAGATTGTGCAATTATCCCTAATTCTCAAAAAAACCCTATAATATTGCCTAGTAAATCTTATGTTACAGAATTAATTGTTTATAACGAACATGTCAAAAACTTGCATGCAGGCCAAAAACTTGTACTGTCTTCACTTAATCAGAAATTTTGGTTAATAAATGGTATCAAAGAAATTAAAAGAATACTACATTCTTGTACAATTTGTTTTCGCTTAAAAGCACAAGTGGCTAAACAATTAATGGGCACACTTCCTCGCGACAGAGTAAATGTAAGTAGACCTTTTCATCAATAGGAATTGACTTTGCCGGACCGATTTCAATAAAACAATCGCGTATCAGGCGTCCGTTGATCACAAAAGGTTACATATGTCTATATGTCTGCTTCGTGACTAAAGCTGTTCATTTAGAATTAGTTTCAAGCCTCACTACGGCGGCCTTCTTGGCGTCATTGAAACGTTTCCTGTCGCGGCGAGGACTGCCCTCAGATATTTATTGTGATAATGCCGCTACATTTAAAGGTGCAAAAAACCAACTTTTAGAACTTTATAACCTGCAGAATTCCGCAGATAACCAAAAGCAGGTGCAGTCATTTGCAGCGGAAAAAGGAATAAATTTTCATTATATACCGAGCTACTCACCGGTTTTTGGGGGTCTGTGGGAGGCTGCAGTGAAAAGTACGAAATATCACCTAAAAAGGGCAGTTCAAAGGGCATTGCTTACATATGAAGAAATGAGCACAGTTTTGTCTCAAATTGAGTCTATTTTAAATAGTAGGCCATTGACTCCCATGTCTAGTGATATTAATGATTATACTTATTTGACCCCTGGTCATTTTCTTATTGGTTCTGCATTGAATAGTTTGCCTGAAAGAGATTTAACAGATGTACCTTTAAATAGATTAAACTTTTGGAATATTTGTTGCAATATGTACCAACAGTTCTGGAAGGTATGGAGAAAGCAATATCTTAACACTTTACAGTGCAGACCCAAGTGGAGAGACAGTTTTCCTGATGTTAAAGTAGGCTCATTAGTTATTTTAAAAGATGACAATGTTCAACCCCTATATTGGCCCATGGCCAGGGTAGTAAATGTTTTCCCAGGGCCTGACAACAGGGTTAGAACTGTAGAAGTAAAAACCCAAAATGGAAATACTCATAAACGCTCCATTACTAAAATATGTTTATTACCAATTGAATGCTCAGATTAAGTGTATTCACTTACCTAAATAATAAGTCATACTTACCTATTCTTAGTTTATATACTTGTCTAAATAATAAGTAATTCATACTTACCTATTCTTAGTTTATTTACTAGTCTAGATAATAAATAAGTCTTACTTATTCCTTATTTTCAATATTGTAACTTGTTTATAAGCAGGTAGCTTTGCATTTATGTAAAATTGCTATCTTAGGCAGTTATTTACTGTAACATACACCATTTATATGTTAGTAAAGATTTTCCTACTTTAAAAAAAAAAAAACAACATCTTAGTTTTGTTTTTTGTATAAGAAGTTATTGTTTTATTTTAGAGGACTTTTATAAAGAAAAAAAAACACTGTTTGGTATATATACTAATAGTCCTTTTAATAGGTGTTGCCTTAGCAACTTTAACTACATAGATTAAAATATTTAGATCAAGTTTATAAATAAACAGTTTGTTTCATACATTATTTATAGCTAGCAATGTTCATGATTCTGATCTTTGTCCATGTAGTACATAAAGTAAATACCTAGTATATAAGTATCTTTTCCCGCTGGGACCATGTAGCAATCTGTGGCTACACAAAAGTAAATTATTAGTCTGGCAATAATTTCACAGGAAACCAGTCTTGTCCAATTCCGCTGTAACGTAGCACCTTGTACCTATGAGTTGTAATAATTATACGAATAAAAGTGCATCCTCAAGAAAAGATTGGTTCTTTCACTCAGTATCAGCATCCATCCAACCAAAGGCAACCTCAAGATATACAGTCCACATACAAACAAGCAATACAAACACGTGTAATATTAAAATCATCCTCTAATCCCTAACTGTTGAAGAGTTTAATCTTCTATCATCAGCTCACCTAAATAGCTTGAAAGTATACGACTGAAGGTCTTTAGATACGTATGAAATTGAAAGAATTATTCTCCAACTCCTAACCGTTGAGGAGTTGTACCTTCCACCTTCCATCATCAGCGTACCTAAATAATTTGTAAGAATACGACTAAAGGTAACTTATATACATATGATATTTAAAGATTTATCCTCCAACTCCTAACCGTTAAGGAGTGGTACCTTACATCATCAGCTCATCATCATAAAATGATGACTAACAGACGCAAATACCGGTGTAACTTCAGAAAATATACGAAAAACATAGTATGTGCCTATAAAAAATGAGGGTTTCCCTCGATTTCCCTGGGATCCCATCATCAGATCCTGATATGCTGGCAATGGGACCACCACGGAAGCATACCCTGTCGAATACAAAAAAAAAATCAAAATCGGTCCACAACTGACGGAGTAATCAGGTAACATACATAAAAAAAAAAATACATACAGTGGAACATAGAACCTCCTCCTTTTTGGAAGTCGGTTAAAAAGAACATGGCAGGTAATTAATAAAAATAAGTAGGTGTATACACAGACGTATAAAGAGAAGCAGACTGAACATAATTATACGCACACATTAACCATGTAAAAAAATATCGTTGTCACTTTCACTCTAACCTAATATTGTATATCTTTACCCCTCTTTTTCCTATATGGCTACAATAACTCACACATAGACACATCGGAGGTCGTGCCGTCTTGCGGCACGTAGCTTGTCAAAATAAGCTACAAAGCGGCGTGCTGACGTTTGTGCTGTGGTGTTTTTATTTATTTTGTTACTACAAGCTGCTTAAAGAACTAAAATGTAATGGTGAAGTGTTGTGCCCCGAAGTGTGCCAACGCATCTTACAAAAAATCTCCAGAAATAACCTTCCACCGGTATGTAAATATCATTTTATTATTGCTTGCCTATTTTTTGTATTTAACTTAGTAAGCCATGCCTTTTTTTCCCTTGACATTAGAAAAAAATATTACATACGTTAGGTTCTTTAGAAAAAAAGCTGTTGTGACTAGATTACTAAGTGAAATACATAAAATTTTATTGAAAATGTTTCTTGAAGACGTAGTTTGACATTTTAAGTACTAGGGCAATTAACAGGGTCGAACTCAGAATTTATTTTTAGGTGTATTGATATTTTGATATTGATTGTGTAGCGTCGTCGGTGAAGCAGATAAAAACGTATGTTAACACTCAATAAACCTCTTTTACAGATTCCCCAACAATGAAGACTTGAAAAACCTTTGGATTAAAAATCTTACTAAAAAGGACTGGCAGTGTTAATGGAGCAATGTGATATGTTCAGCACATTTTGAATCGCATTTATTATCCAGAAGAGGCCACCGCACAATTTTAAAACTGTTTGAGGGATTTTAAAATACTTGTAGTAAAAAATGGCAACCTTATAATTTTTGAATAAATAATAAATTTATTATTTATTATTTTAATACATTTTTAAATTTGAAATTTTTTAACGGAAGTAAGATAGTAAATTCTGCCCGTAAAGCAGGTTTTGTTGGTTTTACTATATGTTTAAATAATGTAATGAGCGTATTAAAGGTTTGTATAACAGTGGTGGTTTAAAATTCTTATGTACATATAAAATTAGTCAAGATCACCTAGAAATGTTTCTTGGAAAAATGCGCTCTAGGGGAGGGTTTTTAGATAACCCTAATGTCGTACAATTTCAAATAGCATATAAAAAAGATTTGATCGCAACCGAATTACAACTTCGTGAAAAAGGAATTTTAGCTGATAGTTTAACACTCAATGTAAGTTCTACTAAATATATTGGGACAATAAACAATAATACGCCGAGTTATGAAAGAAACTAGATAGCGCTGGCTCCAATGAACCACTGACTGAAATATATTGTGCCATTGAATGAATGAACAAATTTATTCGTTTATTTAAAATATTTTAACTTTGCCCCTCGATGAATACACTGACCACGTCAGTACCTACATAGCTGGATTCGTAAGTCGGCGTATCTCAGAAAAAACTAAAATGTTTTATTTGTCAGCAATTAGTGATTGGGGACAAAGATGACTTTTTGCTATCTCTGATTAGTACGAAAGATTGAAGTGGTCTCACATACCCTTCAGTCGCAGTGATAAAAATTATTAGAAAGTGCGAAAACTTTTTAAAACTAAATATGAAAAATAAGTCATGTTCCCAATTTATTTGCAATTTTATAAACGACTAGCTTTTACACGCGGCTTCGGTTACGCAGACTTTCATCCCCTGATTACTGCCTTAGGGGTGGAATTTCAAAAATTACTTTCTAGCTTCAGCGGTTTGGGCTGTGCGTTGATCTCTGGGTATGTCAGTCAGTCAGTCACCTTACTCTTTTAAATATATAGATGATTGTAATTTTGATTTATTCCGCTGCGAATTTGCTGATGTAGAGCATGATGCCCAACATGTTCACATTTTATTGAAAACAATTGTGACATTATCTATACCATAAAGCGGAAGAGTTTGTTTGTTTGTTTGAACGCGCTAATCTCAGGAACTGCTGATCCCATTTTAAAAAGTCTTTCAATGTTGGATAGTACATTTATTGAGGAAGGCTATAGGCTATATATCATCATGCTACGAACAATAGGAGCGGAGCACCAATGAAAAATGATTAAAACACGGGGGAAAATTATCACGCTACGGGCAATAGGAGATGCAAACGAGGTTGCGTGGGTCAGCTAGTATATAGATATAAGATGTAATCATTATGCTAAAACCAATCAAACATCGGAACGAAATTATTTCAAAAGAATTGTAATTCTTAAAAATAAATAAACACTCATTAAAAGTTTTTGGTTTTTATTTTATTATTTCTCACTTAAATAACCCAAAAGAAGAACATACAGCTAAACAGAGCTCCAGTTTAACGGTAACCACTTTCAATCAAATGGGCCGTGTGCTTGTCTGCCATCTAAGTAGCAAAGAAAAAGTCCTAACAGACGACCAAATTTGGTACAAACCGATCCACCGAAATTAGTACGCTCCGAAACATATTTCTTAGTTTGTGGAGCACTAGTAGTCCACCGGACATTATTATTATCAGACATATTAATGGGCTTTTTCGGCATGCAGCATAGGCTCATACACGTGTATTTCGAGGTACAAAATATTAATTTAAAGTGCAATCTTTTATTGCTGAATTCGGCACTGTGTTTTGTGTCTGTGTGAGTAATGTTTGTATGTAGTGTGATTGCCACGCATTTGCATGGGTTGTGTTTAGTCTGCTTCTCTTTATATGTCTGTGGGTGTATACTATTAGTAAAACAGGCGTAAAAATCATTTGGCGTTTTCGATTTATTTTACAATGGTACTCCTTAAACAAATTAACAAAAAAAAACATCACAATTGTCACTCATACATACTGTCAGTAGGTATGTAGGTACAACACACAGTACTGTTTTAAAACTAAAATTAGTTTCGTTGGCATAAAAGACTAGTAAAGAAAAACATCACTAATAAAATGTTGTAATATTCTAATTAATAATCGAACTATTTTAAAAGGTATAATATTTGGCTTTTAACTCAATTTCTACGTTCCATAATTTACAATTGAATGAATGTACATGAGTTACAGCTTTATTCATATCACTCGTTGTTATTTTCAACTTTAAAGTTACGGTCTTAAAGTTGAAAATAATACAGAACCGTTGCTAAGTTGCATAACGTTTATGAATAAGGTTGTAACTGTATTTTTCACTTATTACCTATCCATTGGCTTAAGTAGTAACATCAAACATTATTACGCTACATAGAGGTATAAATGCTATTAAAAACATTATATTTTTACTGTTCCCCGCATATAACATAATTATAATTCTAATCTTATAGAAGTAACTTATACAATAGCGATCCCAAGTAGACGTAGATATTTATTTTTGTACGACATTAATCTACATTAAAACTTAAAAGATATTATAACAACGAGGTTAGATTACTTTTGGTTTCATCAATTTGTTTTATAAAATATTTTATTACATCATTATAAAGTAACTAAAATACAAGGTAAGTAACTAAATTATAAGGTAAGTAACTAAATTATAAGGTAGGTAACTAAATTATTTCATTTCAATACTATTTGAGCGACAGAAAGATCTTAATAATATCCTCACAGTTCTCACACATGGCCATCCGATCCCAAACTACCCTGTTTCTGGTGTACCCCATTGTAGGGAACTCGGAACATAGGTTCTTTTATCTACCGTAAGGAAGGAAAAAGTGAGCTCGATTAACTTAGTATGTATAGTCACGTGATATCACAACGCTAACATTGATAATTAATCATAAAATATTAAAACTTTGGCACTTTATCTTTGCTGTTGATTGTGTAACTACTTAACTAGTTCAGGTTTTATTCAGACATTTTAAAACGAAACCCCTAAAACATTAACGTAGCACTATATTCTAAGACAGCTAAACTCTGACACTTTAAAAATACATACAGTGGAACATAGAACCTCCTCCTTTTTTGAAGTCGGTTAAAAAGTAGCCTCCTAACATATATTTTAAATTCATAGGCTTCTCATTGAACCTGAATAACCGTTAAATCCTTTTGGATTTTGACATATTTGAAGTGTAGTGGTTTCCGGATTGGAATCAGAACTCGTGCTGGAATAACTCCGGGATCCAGCAACTGAACCGGGGTAAAACCGTCGTGGGCTCAACGCGTAACTGTTGGAAGATAAAAGGATTCTTAACTGTAAGTACGTATGAGAATCTTAGATAAGAATTGAGTAGTGAATATTAAAGCACCCAAATTTACCTTAAATCAAGAGTCTTTACTCTCTTTGCTTGACCTCGTCAAAACTCATAATGTGTCTTTGATGCATTGGTATGGTATGGTATTTCTTAACGCTATAGTCATCTGCATATGACTGATGTTTGCTATGGGGTAAAGAATGTTTCATATGATCGTTTTACCATATGTTTAGGTAAGCATGGACAATTTCAAATATCTTTTTGTCAATTGTAGGTCCAGCAATGTGATCCATGGTTAAGCAGGTTAAGCATTGTTAATAACTAATCACTGTGGTATGTAGGGTTAATTTCGACGTTAAAATTTGCAATATAAAAGTGTTAAAATAATGAATAAAAACGTACCGTTTGTAAAGTTTCCTGTATATGTCCTTCTTGCAAACAAATATGAGGAATATTAGAAAGCCAATAAGTATATTGTAGACGTCAGATATGTACCATCCTTTGAATCCTGGGAATTTGAAACTTACAATTTCAAACAGCCAGTTTACTCCCATTACTACTGATAACTTCAAATACACCATTAGCCTGTGAACATAAAATAAAAACATTCGTAAGAATTTAGTATTGTAGTGGGCGTTCCATACGCGTATGGCTACCCCTTTGGGAGCAAAGAAATATAGATAATATCAGTATTATTTAAAACAAACGGATGATTGATGTCTGTGGCAGCAAATTATGCAAGATAACAGTACATTCTTCAAAGAGGAGGAAAACTTGTCAGAACCCCTATACAAACTCGTTGAACCAGCTTGATATAGTACCTAGGCCAAACCCCTAAGGAGAGTCCTATGTTCACCAGTGAACTATTAGGGGCTGTTGATGAAGATGATAAAATTATTTTGTACCCCGACTAGTTTTTAATCTGACTTTTTCGAGTGGTTTTCATCACTCGCCAGTATCAGACACAAGGCACATAAGAGCACCCGCAGACTACAAACTTTTTGATTGGCCGAGAGGTTGGTTGGTTTCGTAATCAGTATGAAGATGTACGGGAGTGCGCACATTAGAGCGTTTTCACATTATCCGATCCGATATCGGTCTGATGACATACTGGACAACCGACATACGACATACTCGTATACATACATTTTACTTCCTCCGATATCGTATCAGCACCCGACACTGACATCGGATCGGATATTATGAAAACACTAGAGCGTTTTCACATTATCCGATCCGTTATCGGTGTCGGGCGCCGATACGATTTCGGAGGAAGTAAAATACCTATATGAATTATGTATGTCTTTCATATTGTCACATATACATTGTGACATATAGGTACATACATTTTACTTCCTCCGTATCGACCGACAAATAAGACAAAGTCATCCCGATCAAACTCTCGGCCGATTAAAAAGTTTGTTGTCTGTGGGGCTGTAAATGTGAACATCAAATTGTATAATTTTCGTTTCTAATTCTACGGTGTTTATATTACGGCTCTAAACTTTTTTACACACGTCTATGAAATGTTCGATTCTAGTTTATTGTAGACTAGTTTTTACCCGCGGCACCGACCGCGTGTAAGTATATTGGATTTCAAGGTAATAATTTTTCGAATTAATAGATATATATATATTAGATAGAATTTTCAAAATCGATTTAGTAGATCCAGAGATTACCCCATACAAACTCACAAACTTTACCTTTTATAATATTAGTGTATAATTATAGATGTAGTGTGGTGTGTGGGTTGCCATGCTCTATTCTTTCATTATCTATATGTATTCGCAATGGGCATGGTGACCATTATTCATAGATTCTGCTCATGCTTTCCATCAGACAAAGTAGTGTCAGTTTGCCAGGCTCATAAATAAAAGAAAGAAATAATTATTATAAACATACCTGTTCCTCTGAGTGCGATGTGCTGCAGGCGTGCCAGCGGCAGCAGAATCAAGTACAGCGGTCCCCCGACTCAATCGCCACACGTTGAAAGCCGTCATTAGATAGAACATCCAGTTACATATGATCAGAATGAGCATAGGTATGTATAGATACAGCATTTTATTTCCACCTGCATTAACAAAAAAATTATATAAGTATCTATTTTATAATCTTCATTTAACCTTTTTTTGGATTTTCTCTAATTATATAATCTTGCAATTTTTTAATAGTAACTCTATATGTAGGTACCTATATTATTCTTAGCTATTATTATTTTCGATAATATTCCTAATTTATTACACAATTTGTTTCATAATCCCTGCTACAGCAAAATTTGGAGTGAGACACTTAAAACACATTTAAAAATAAATATACATACCCAGCGCAACAATTTGTAGATCACATAAAGTGTTGTCGTATGTGGGGGTCAAACCCACAACATTTAGCGCAATTGGTAGCTGCGCCATCCGCGCAATCGAATCAAGTTATCGGTTTGCAGTAAGAACCATGATACTATTGATACACAGTGAAAAACCTTTGCCGGTTTTAATCATAAAAACACTGACCTTCAAGGAAACAACCCATTCCTGGCACATTGGGAGTAATGAACCAAGGCATGTGAGACATGTCAATCGTATTAACGACGAAAATGAAGATGGTCATGAGCAGAGGAACTCCCCAAGCGCACAAACAATACATCAGAAACTTGAAGCGTTCACCACGACGATGTATGGGACGGGCTTTAGCGTAACCTCTGTAATTTAAATCAAATGTTTTCAACAATGTTCTAGAAATCTAAATTGTCAAGTCAGATTCCATAATGTCATCCTGTAGATTCCAAAATTACTGATTGTTACACGTAGGCTATAAGTATTATACACACATCAAAAGTGTCTAGGGATCAAGCATTTTTATGCGGATTTCTTGAGATTGAGATGTGGCTTTGGCCCGGGCCTGCTCAGTCGCCAGACTTGAACTCGATTGAGCATGCATGGGATATGCTACAGAGAAGAGCTCTGCCGAATATGGAGGGTATCCAGTCGCAAGAAGACCTTTTTTTGTTGTTGCAACGAACATGGGCGGCCATTCCACAGCGTGATTTGGATGAACTCATTTTGAGTATGCCAAACCGATGTTCTTGTGTTAGTGTTCGCGGTAGAAACACGGATTATTAATTGTTTAAGTTACCTAATGAAATTTTAAAGAAAACTGTTATTTCAGTCTTTTTTTCGAACTTTAATGTTAGTGGTTCAAATGTCAAAAATCCTTTTTTATGAAAATGGCAAATTTCTTTATTAATGCAAAGGTGACTTGGTTTATCGTTACTGTGACAAACGAAAACACTTTATTTGATGAATCCTTAAAGAAAATTTTAATTAATATCAATCAGGAGAAAAGTTATTGCAAAAATATATGTTGATCCCTAGACACATATGTTGATCCCTAGACACTTTTGATGTGTGTATTTTAGTATTTTCTTAATATTATGTGGTCCTGTATAATCGTCATAGCTTGAAAATACGATGAGACCTTAGTTAAATAGAACATAGTGTGCAAATAAAACATAATTTGTAACTTTAAGTTTTAAAAGCAATAGAATAAAACTTTTATTTTACCTAAATGTCCACCAGATGTCGTAAGACATCACACTCATCCAACAGAAACTCGCCAAGAAAAAGTAGTAGATACCCATGGCTGGAAAGAAAGAAAGAAGAATGTAGGCGGAACTCCGCGGAACCTGTCGTACACCTAGATCAGGTTTTATTTACTTAGGATATGGAATACTGAGTGTAAGGACTCAATTATGCTTATACAGAAAAATAGTGAATTCTGTATATCATCAATTACCAAAATCTGAAGATGATATATAAATTTAGATTTTTTTGAGAACGACATCGGTCAAATGACTATAAAGTGATTTAAATTAAATTCTTTAAATCGATTCTCAAATCATGAAACGGTAAAATTTTTAACTTACTTAAGCCGATGCATGTGTTGTCTTCATATCGATCTAACTGGATGGTCGCAAGCAGTAAAAAGGCCATGAACAGACTACCCACATATGCCATTAAGATCATCCCACATAAGTTTTGAAGTTCAGGCAGCAGAAAATATACTACTAACACTAATAACAGGAACACACAGGACACCAAAGTAGCTGTAACACATAAAAATAGCTTAAAGGAAATATCTTTAAATAATTTTACTAAGTTCAATACTCCTACATCATTAACTAGTAAAAACCAATTCTTAATTTGTCCTGTATTAGTAGTGGTTAAATCGGTAACGTTCGATTGGATTGCTACTGATATTGGCGTTAGGCAAGCGGCCGGCCATTCAAGAAAAAGAAAAAAACATATAGCAAAAAATAAATAAAAGTAATTAAAAAAAATGTAATGGAAATAGTGCATGCAAGATGTTGTAGAGGAACGGGTGTCATGTCCCCCCCCCCCAACACTAAGGGAGGACCTCCGACCATGCAAAGTGATAACCGTTTTTTACACATATGTATGATCCTGCCAAAGTGCCTCTACTCTGCATTATGGAAAGCATGAGCAGAATCTAAGAGTGGTGGTTACGATCCTAATTTTGAATACAGACAATGCAACAATCGAGCACCCACACTGTGGCGGTTTATTGAACTGCTTCTGCATCATTGGGCCTCCCATAGAAATAAATCATTGGGCTGTGGCTGTGGGGCCTCCAGTCTCGCACTAAATAACGAAACACGACAGCACGAAAGCTGTTATTTTAGGTTGGTTTTCAGTGAGAGGGTGGTAAGGCCCAGGTCGTGCCGAAATCAGCGTGGCTATACTACCTGGCGGGTCTCGGACCAATGGATGATGTTAGGAATTTTTATTGCGATACAGAATTAGTTACTCCGTAGCTCGATGGGTCTTGGTAGATGGCGTAGTAGTATATCTGTGTTTTTGCTATATCATCCGCAACTTCAAAAGTCGCCAGAATATCAAGTGATCATTAAAAATGTAAGCAGAAAACCAATTCTTTCGACTTCAATTTAATTTACGAAGGGAAAATCTTAAGAAGATGATTCTGAATTGTTGC
This sequence comes from Diaphora mendica, assembly GCA_949125395.1. Classification (NCBI taxonomy): domain Eukaryota; kingdom Metazoa; phylum Arthropoda; class Insecta; order Lepidoptera; family Erebidae; genus Diaphora; species Diaphora mendica. The sequence continues at coordinate 7,385,509 of OX421322.1, forward strand.
GTTTAAGTAACATTGACACTGGCTTATTCCATTGGTTTCTAAAATGAGCAGCTATAAGTAGAAATTACGTAAAACTTCAGTGACTAATAATATAAGCTTTGCGTCTCGTTAGCGGGACTAATTGGTAACAAATTAAATTGTTGTTTTCTTATTGCTCACAGACCACAAGTAATATTTTATGTTAAATATTCTAGCAGCAGAATAAATAAATATTGCATTGAATTTAAAGCTTTTACTGTATACAATTAAGCACACATTGAACTACGGAGTAACTGCCAACCCTGTATCGCGGTATAGAAATTCTCATGCTGATAAGCTCATAATATATACAACTATTCAACATCGACGCCAGGTATGATCTCTCGTATGGTCAGAGGATCATCCCTTGTGTTTATAGGGACATGACACCCGATGTGATTTTATTTTCTTGATTGTTTCTTACCGGCAGTTAAACTAATATCGCTTTCAGGATATTCTTCACCTTCAACAATAGCCCAAATCTTTGGTGAATTTATCAACTTTCCCTTTTTCGTTATGAAGTAGTCTACGCAGAAGTAATCTCTTTGAACTGTAATCCAACGGTGATATGAGTTTGGAGCCTCTAGTACTAAATCGGCGGTCTGAAACAATATAGTAATTCATAAAAATAAAGTGTAGAAAAATAGGTGCGTACACGTAGTTACTTGCTAGTAAGAATTAAAGTAATAAGTATCTCAGCAACGCATTGGTTTTATTTATAATTTGTAATATTTAATAAGTAAAATAATATACATAACATAACTCGGTATGTTCGTAGGTCAACGCTGTTGATCCTGGTGTACAGGAGTTACAGTGGTGGGCGTGTGGGCTGTATTAGTCCCATAAAAAAGTAAAATAATATGAAAGGATTTTTGACGGATATTAGTATATTACCGTTTAAGATCAGTCAATTGTACCTATATCCAGCGTTCCACAAGTGCGATCATCCAAAAACTTTTATGTACTTTCGCCTCTTGAATATGCAGGTACCGCAATGGTTTTCTAGTCGAAACTAAATCGCTATTGTATTATGCCAATATCAGTGTACTGTCTTTTTGGGTAGGTATATACACACATCAAAAGTGTCTAGGGATCAACATATGTGTCTAGGGATCAACATATATTTTTGCAATAACTTTTCTCCTGATTGATATTAATTAAAATTTTCTTTAAGGATTCATCAAATAAAGTGTTTTAGTTTGTCACAGTAACGATAAACCAAGTCACCTTTGCATTAATAAAGAAATTTGCCATTTTCCTAATAAATGGATTTTTGACATTTGAACCACTAACATTAAAGTTCGAAAAAGAGACTGAAATAACAGTTTTCTTTAAAATTTTATTAGGTAACTTAAACAATTAATAATCCGTGTTTCTACCGCGAACACTAACACAAGAACATCGGTTTGGCATACTCAAAATGAGTTCATCCAAATCACGCTGTGAAATGGCCGCCCATGTTCGTTGCAACAACAAAAAAAGGTCTTCTTGCGACTGGATACCCTCCATATTCGGCAGAGCTCTTCTCTGTAGCATATCCCATGCATGCTCAATCGGGTTTAAGTCTGGCGACTGAGCAGGCCAGGGCCAAAGCCACATCTCAATCTCAAGAAATCCGCATAAAAATGCTTGATCCCTAGACACTTTTGATGTGTGTAGGTAGGTACTATTGTATACCTCTGAACAATCTTTTTTTTTCTTAGGGGTGAAATTTATAAACCTCCTTTGTAAGAGCATGATTACTATATAAAAAACAGATGCATGGGCAGCTAATGCCTAAATGTCAACTTTTGTTCGGATTTGTACCCCCAAACGGTTTAGGCTCTGTTTTGATGAATTAGAAAGTCAATTAGGGCTAGTAAGGGCTTGACTTTCTTCGAAATAACTTCAATATGGACATAATATATTATGTCCTTATTGAAGTTATTTCATAGATATATTGAACTTCTATAGTAACCTACCGAACGACGAATGGTACCACAGTGAAGTAATTGTTTTTAGTAAATAATATTAGCACATTTTCTGTGAAGTCAAGAATCAGAATTAAGAATAATTATTCTGGTGGTAAACCGCAGAAAATGCTTAGTCACCCAAGTGACTCTTTAAGAATATAATATACATTTTTAAAGATCTAAAACTTCTTTGTCTGAGGTCTGAGAAGACATTACAATCATTCAAACTTGACTATACATATGAAGTAAGGTCGAATGCACTTTATTTTTGCAGCTTTTTTCTTCCCCGCTCTTAGTTTTCTTTCACACATCGATGGGAAGGTTATTGTTCTCCATTGTCACAATGGAAATTAAACCATTAAATGTCCATTACCAACTCGTTCATTCATTCTTTGACTAACCCATTTTCTAATTCGATATAAAATGATTAAAGACGTCAAAGGATTGCCGACAATGTTGACGTGATTTTTCGACTCAATAGTTACGAGAGTGAGAAAGGGCATAAAAAGTATCCTATGTTACTTCTAATACCACCAAGAATATATGTACAAGTTTCATGATGATCGGTTAAGTAGTTTTTGCGTGAAAGCGTAACAAACAAACATACATTCACATTTATAATAATAGATAGATGTTTAGTTTTTATACTCATACGAGGAAAATATAATAATATGTTGTGTCGCAGGGGACTTGACAAATATTCATGAAAAAGACACAAAGAACATCCAGACTCTGAACAACAATTTATGGATCACACAAAGTGTTGTCTATTGTCCCATGTGAGTATCGAATCCAACATAACTAAGCGCAGTAGGAATTGACTAGGCGACCACAATCCGTGCATTCACTTCTTCGTTGAATTTCTCTAGCCATCAATAGCTATTATTATTAAAATAGAAATCTACGGGATTGCTACCATGTACCTTTTTGTTTGGAGTATCCGATATTTCGGCGCTGTTGCAAGCGCCATGATCACGGAGTAACTGAAGATCTTGCGGGTGGGATGTTATTGTCAGACATACGGTCTACCCTCTTTCGCAGTCTTTTACTACAGCAGCAGGTAGCAGGTAGCAATCCCGTAGATTTATATTTTAATGTTTCTGACCATGAAAGTTTAAAAGCTATTATTATATTAGGTATGAGATGGATACCAAAGATAACCGACTCGTATTCATCTATCTATACTAATATTATAAAGCTGAACAGTTTGTTTGTTAGTTTGTTTGAACGCGCTAATCTCAGGAAGTACTGGTCCGATATGAAAAATTATTTCAGTGTTAGGTAGCCCATTTATCGAGGAAGGCTATAGGCTATATATCATCACGCTAAGATCAATAGGAGCGGAGCACCAATGAAGAATGTTTCAAAAAGGGAGGAAAATTGTTACGCACGGGCAATAGGAGACGCAAACGAGGTTGCGTGGGTCAGCTAGTTTTGAATATTAAAAAAGAATATTACCAAATCGCACATCATAAATTGTGTTGATAAGTATGTGCGTTGCCCTTGTGTGTTATCCTAAAAAATATCGTGCCCAATTGAAATATCTACATTAAAATACCCAAAGCCTTGGCTAATGGCGTGTTATTGACATCGATAGTGACATTCAATTTTAGTCAGTGGCTAAAAATAAACCTACTTATCAAAAATGACCCACAATTTCAATGATAACTGAGCGGAAAATGGTTAGATAGGGACTGCACAAAACAAACCTTCTACATCGTCAAAATAAAATTAAAAAGATAAACTAAAGTGTTAAGATTTATACCTATTCAATACTTGCATACTAATATTATAAATTTGAAAGTAACTCTGTCTGTCTGTTACGCTTATCGGCTAAACTACTTCACCGATTTCAATGAAATTTGGCAACGATATACTTTGATTCTTGAGGAACGACATAGACTACTTTTACCACGATAACCGACATACATGCGGGCGAAGCTACGGGTAAAAATTTAAATATTTATTTAAACGAAAACTTGTCTGGTTACCATACGACATACCATATGAGTTCTGTCGCATGTAGGTATGTTCTAAAAAAAGATCAATAGGTAGTGTTAATTATTTTCCTTATTTGCCAGCACGCGTACGTGTTAGTTGTATTGTTTCAGGTTTAAAAAAATAAGCATTTACAATTTGAAAATAGGTTTACATAAGAGACTTTGTCCATCATTATTTCATCAATTATATTTTCAATCACTGCAAATGCAAACTTAAAAAAATTAAAAGGACTGTGGCGACTTCTACATACAGCGCAACAAAAAAAAACCTATGACAGCACCATCTACCGGAGAAACGTCGAACTACGGAGCAACGAAGGAAACTAAGAAACTATCAATCCTGAATCGCGCAGTGAAAGTTCGCGCGCCAATTAAGATACATACAACATCCCAACATCAACCGTTGGGCAGTTAGCCCGCCAGGCATGATCGCCTCGCCTGGTCAGAGGATCCTCCATTTGTGTTGGAGGGACATAGAACCCGTTCCTCCACAGTGGTAATCTCGACGTGATTGAAAGCAGCTTTCGAAGCAGCATCAGCACGCCACCACCATGTTCACTCCCACAGCAAGTCTCACAGTCAGCCAGCAACCTCGGCCTCAACAGGGATACACCACACGCAGGAAGCGACCGCTCCAGCCTGGTTTACCCCTACGGCCTCATCAGCGTCTTGGCACAGCACACTGCAGCTACGGTTCATGTAAGCAGAGCATATCTCTCCCGTCTATGCAGCAGCCAGCCACTACGCAGCAACCGCCCCGACTCACTGGGGACCTCACCGCAGCACCGCGCACCGCCTGCCATCCCGACTCACTGGGATCAGCGGACTTTAGCCCCAACTCACTGGGACTAGCGGCATTCAGTTCCGACTCACTGGAACTTGCGGCACTCAGTTCCGACTCACTCCTGGCACTGACAAGCTCCGCAACTGAGCACAGACAGCTGACACTTCAGATACACTTGTATAATATACAATATGTGCCAGAACAAGATGCATAAGATCTTCCTTAGACTCTTCTTCACGATAGTATAGTAGTATATAGTAACTAAAGAATAGAAAAAAAAATCATACCTACTTTTTAAATCTCATTATAATAATAAAATGGTAGGTACTAGTCCTACTGTTTTTCTTAGACTATGGCCATAGTGAATTTAACCTAATTGTGGTATGTGCATTGTACGTACGTCTTTATCTTTCGTATGTTGTGGTTAATTAAAAGCCCTTCAAATGAGGTAATTTTATTTATATTGTAGCTTTATTTGTATTTATATTGTACTTGCACCTACTAGAATAAGTAAATTAGTTGACTAAAGTGCTACTGAAACTTAAGCACGTAAATTATGTAAACTAGGTACCTACCTATATAATATTTTAACCACGTGATATTATGTCAGACGGTATCAGTGTATATTTTTTCTGATTAAATCCATTAGAAACTAACTTTTGCCTGCGGTTCCGTCCGCGTATAAGACGGTTATCGCGGTGATTCTTTAAACTGATAAAACTTTTTTTATTTGTTAACAGATTGAAATTAAAAAATACTAACTGGTAAGGTTAAAGCTAGTATATTACGGAAAATATTACTTATTTATATCTAATAAATAAGTAATATTTTCCGGGATCAGAAAGTACCTAGCGAATTATACCATAATCGTTTGTATTACTATTGTTATATTATTAGTTTTATCCCTAACATTCTTTGCATGAATACAGAGGCACTCTCTCTGTATCCTGAGTGACTACTCCAGCCGATTTCGGCCACAGCGACCAGTCTCATTGGAGACCAGTGAACTACGCAGGAGATATTATGCACGAGTGTGTGCACAAGCACAGGTGCTCTCACTCTCATAATTCGATGGGATGGTTATCCGACACGACCGGAGAGAGATCATGTGCAGTACCTATGGATTTACACTTTACGTGCTCTCTGAGGCACGGCGTTTAAGAACGCAACTTTCATACCCCGGGTTGCTATTAATTTAGCATTTCTATAATCAGAAAACTTTTTATAAAAAAAAAAAAACCGACTTTCAAAAAACATCCAACGAAAACTCTCTGCCAAAAAAACACTTAAAAGCGTAAAATAAACTGGTTCTTCATAAATTGCCTATACCTAATTCTTTATTCATTTAAATAGTAGTATTATAATGTGTGCTAGGTACCTAGAATCTGTTTGAAGTCGGTGCCAAGTGACTATCGCTTAGACTTTTGTAATTGTTCGTTTGTATTATTTTTGGCTTAACACCGATTTCAAACAGATTTTAGGTACCTAGCACACATTATAATACTACTATTTAAATGAATAAAGAATTAGGTATAGGCAATTTATGAAGAACCAGTTTATTTTACGCTTTTAAGTGTTTTTTTGGCAGAGAGTTTTCGTTGGATGTTTTTTGGAAGTCGGTTTTTTTATTTTTATAAAAAGTTTTTATTTTTCAGTTTTTAGTGCAAACAATCGTAGGTAAGTAGTAAGTTGGACTATTTCATCAAATTTCATCATCAAGAATACAAATGAAGGTCTAAACGTACGTGTAATATTGAAATCATCCTCTAATTCCTAACTTTTGAAGAGTTTAACCTTCTATCATCAGCTTACCTAAATAATTTGAAAGAATACGACTAAAGGTAACATATATACATCTGATATTTAAAGATTTATCCTCCAACTCCTAACCGTTAAGGAGTTGTACCTTACATCATCAGCTCATCATCATAAAATGATGACTACCAGACGCAAATACCGGTGTAACTTCAGAAAATATACGAAAAACATAGTATGTGCCTCTAAAAAATGAGAGTTTCCCTCGATTTCCCTGGGATTCCATCATCAGATCCTGATATGCTGGCAATGGGACCACCACGGAAGCATACCCTTTCGAATTCAAAAAAAATTTTTTAAATCGGTCCACAACTGACGGAGTAATCGGGTAACATACATAAAAAAAAAAAAAAAATACATACAGTGGAACATAGAACCTCCTCCTTTTTGGAAGTCGGTTAAAAACTAAATAACACTTTTTTTGGCCCGACTCGGGAATAGAACCCGAGGCCTCTTGATCGGCAGTCGCATACGCTAAACTAACGAGGCAGCAAATCTTGGATGAATAAGGTTTAAATAAAAAAGAGACAAATATTCTATGCGGCAATTTAAAATAGTTTTTACACACACAAACCATGTTTATCAACTTTTGGTACTCAGAAAATGTATCCAAAACTCTTACCTTTAAAATGTACGGGTTGAATTCAATTTGATACACATTTACAGCTGAATCTTGGAACTCCTCTTTACTCTTATAAATATCTGGTACAATGTGAAACATATCTGGCACTCGCTTTCCTATATCTACGATGTTCTCATCGTAAACAACGAACGCAGAGAAATCAGAACTTGCATTGCAGGAAACACATCGCCTCAATTGTATACATTCACCAGGGGAACAACACTTGTATATACAATTTGGGCCAGAACAAGGCACAAAAGGTACAATATCTTCCTCAATTTCTCCTTCGGGATAGTCAGTTGGTTCCATATCTGTGTCATTATTTATAGTGTCTCCTATTTGAATCGAACATATTGACAACACCATAACGAATATCACCGCACGTTCCATGACGACGTCTTGCCCACTCTAACTACAAATTAATATAATGTATAAATCGTAATTTAGTTAAGTTTGTAGTAACCGCGTGGGATCGATCAAGTTATTCCAGAAAGGGCGTAAGTAACAATAACATACCTAAAAAGCATAACTTATACAATACTAATATACAATAAGACACTGAATCGGATAGTCGTCTATGGTATTATGTTTTTAATTAGTTTTTTTTAAGTGTTTACATCATTTTGGTCTCAATGACGAGTTAAATATAAAATCAAGGACTGAAATAAATGATTTGAACAGTAACAAGGTATTACGTTAACATTTCTTATTTCATACATGTTTTGAAATGGTTAGACATATTCTGTCTCATGTTTAATAGTGTATTTGATTTGTTAACTAATCATGTAATAATTTTCCTAGCAATTCCTTTTCATACAAACCTCTCGAAACAATCTGTTACACTAGTTATTATAAATGCGAAATTTTGTGTTTTTGGACACTGAGTGTTTGTTGTTTTTGATGTAGCTGTAGTAATGTAGCTGACACCCTGGATGAATACATAGGCTTCCTTTTATCCCGAAATGTAAATGTACCTACTGTTCCCGGGGGAAGAGTACCTATATATATGATGAATAGCGAACCATTGCTATGATAGATAGATGAAATGATTTTTGTATGTCTGTAATGCTCAATGGCATCTTAAGAGCAATGCTCTGAGGGACTCTGCGTGATCAAATAAAAAATAGGGAGATCCGACGACAGACCAAGGTCACCAGTATTGCCGGAAAAATTGCCGTTGGACTCGGGCATCACAGGACCTTGGCGGAGGCCTATGTCCAGCAGTGGACGTCTTTTGGCTGAGGTGATGGTGATGCCTGTTAGTAAATTACACCAACTCAGCCAAACGGGTCCGGATAATCTTTGGTACAGAGATAGATTAATCTTATAATCTGGAATTATATCAATCAATCAACAACAACGTAAAGTAGAAAAATTAGTGCAATTCAAATATAAAAAAGCGGCCAAGTGCGAGTCGGCCTCGCCCATGAAGAGTTCCGTAGCAGCTAGTAACATAATATAAAAGTTCTTGTAGTTCGTTGTAACTTTTATCGATGTTTTAATAATAGGTACTGTAATAATTTTTGCGGTTTACGATTTATGACGTATTAAAAAAACTACTTCTACTTCTACGAGATCTAGATCTCGTTCAAACTAATTTTCGGTGGAAGTTTGCATGGTAATGTACATAACATTTTTTTACTTTTATCATTCTCTTTTTTAGAATTTACAGGGGGGGGCACATTTTATCACTTTCGAAGTGTCTCTCGCCCAAACTATTCAGTTTAGAAAAAAAATTTAGTAGAAACCTCAATATCATTTTTGAATACCGATACATAGATACCCCAAACATAAGGGTTTGATGAAAAAAAAATTGAGTTTCAGTTCTAAGTATGGCCCCCAAAATTTATTGTTTTTTTTCTATTTTTGATGAAAATCTTAATACGGTTCACAGAATACATCTACTTACCAAGTTTCAACAGTAATAGTTCTTATAGTTTCGGAAAAAAGTGGCTGTGGGAAAAAAGTGGGTGCTCAGAAGGGATCACCCCCGGGGCAGGACGCTGTCACGCTCACACCGTTCTATGCAGTAAGAGGCGGAACACCGACCCGCCCTAGACGACACCCACGGCCGCACCGGGGTGTCACCTGACCCGGGTCCTTTGCAGCGGTCACATTTCCCAAAGATGTGACCGCGGCGACCCTTAGGCGGCGATTGGGGAGCTAACGACCTCCGCCGCGTCCCCTTCGCCGTACAACTGCGAACAGACCCTTAGGGCTCCCACACATAAGTGCTCCCACATATAACATTGAATTCATAATGCATCGAAAATATCTGCGAGCTCGCACGAATGCGCCTCAAGACCTTTCGACCTGGTTCGCATCGTGCATTCGTACGATATTACTTCACACTTGTTGACGCCATTTTAGTCCTTCCTGAGACAGCGTAAGGGTAATACGCCAAAAATGAAACGAACAATCATAAAAACGCACGGGAAGATCAAATTAATTCACCTTCTACTAAAGGAGTCTGCCCACTACACCGTTCCATACCATGACCGTGCTAGGAACCTGCCAGGCAAAAAAATATTCTTTGTATTAAAAAGTATGTGACTATGCCCACTAGACCGTTCCGTAACCGATCAGCACCGTCACGTGCACGGACCGTCAATAATAGTCGGCAAAAATATTTTGCCGGTGCCGATACGCTCCGTGCATGGCACGCGACCTTTACTTAGTTGTTTGTTGCCAATTCAATGGGACGCGTGTACACGTAAAGATGCTGTAATGTAAGATGAAAAATTAACTGAATTCGTACGTAAATATGAGTTTTTATATAACCGAAATATGTGGATAATGTGAAAAAAATTGTGTTAAAAACTTGATAGCACTCTAAGACGTCCACGCAACACTGATACGCATGCGAGAATGAAATCGATTTCTACCGGTTTTGGTGGATACATAGGTACGTACGGGCAACATACGGGTTGCATCATACGCGATGTATACGGGCACAGAACGCGGTCGATCGATCGATGTTGCTTTTGTGTCTGATACGGTCCTAGCACGGTCATGGTATGGAACGGTGTAGTGGGCAGACTCCTTAATGATAATTTATTTCACCTATAGCGCAATATCAACGAAAGAAGAGTTAATTTTTAACCGACTTCAAAAAAGGAGGAGGTTCTATGTTCCACTGTATGAATTAAAATGTGAACAAATAAATTATTCCCTTGTACGGTCGTTTTTGTAGAGATGGTGATAATAAACCTAAAAAGCTCTTCAGATAAAGATACCTATGCTCATTCCAAATTAATCAAAAACGTTATCTTCTTCTAGTCTCAAAGTATAGTATTTTCGAGTAAAATAGTTCCCATCAGCGTTCATAGTCGTACCCAAAATCTTATTTTTCTATATGTCTTTAACAATAACAGCAGTGAAACAATATTTTGTCATGTCACTATCGTCGGAAGTATGTTCACCTGAACATACTTCCGCACGAATTCCTATCGCAGCAATTCGCATCGCAAGTTCCTGCGATGCGGTGTGAAATTCTTGCGGTGCATTTGTGCGAGCTCGCAGATATTTGCGATGCGTTGTGAATTCGCAGTTAAGTGTGGGAGCCCTAAGCTGTATATATTATTTATTTACCTTATTTCTCATAATCTTTAGATTATGAATATTGTGTTGTTAAGCTATTTCTAATAGTTCTTCACCCGTACGAAATTGCAGGTATGTTGTAAATCTTAAGTAAATTTAAGAGTATCTGTAAAAAAGCTCACTAAAAATAAGTAATTCATAGCCCCTACTTCGTAAAGGACCTACCACCGACTTGGGCTTCGTTTCTTTGGCATACTTATACAAGGTGGATATGACAATACGACATTAAATGTAACTGTGGGCTATTTAAATGTGTTTTACTTTGGGATTGTTTAATTTACCCGGAAACGGATATAAAAAAATAAAATTTTCAAACAAACTAAATATCTTAAAAATTCAAACCAATAAGGACACCATTTGTAATTTAAGTTCACTAACCTGAGTGGCCGCGGTCCCGGCCGGCGGCCGTAATATAGTTACCTAAACGACGCGCGACGTAGGTTGACAAAGTAGATACCTACTTTATCGCCGTAAGCCAAATAGCACTAGTAATATTTATTATGTATTCACGTTTTTTTTAATTACACAGTCACCATAATAATCATAAAAAAACGAAAACCGCAAGGTTTTAAATTTGATAATCTCGTGTCGTGGTTACAACTGGAAGAGCATTATCTCTATTAGGAATAAAAGATTGATTTTTCTCGTATGTCCTGGATAGTTTGTACAATAATCCGACTATTGGTAGGTATGATAAACGAACATCCTCCGTAAATTAATATCTTATACGTAGTAAAATATTTACTAGCCGTATAAGTGTAACCGAGTCGAGGCATTGTCTAAACTTTAAACTCACACAAAATAACACAACGCTACGTAATAACTAACGAACTTAACTAATGAGTCATGTCACTGTAAAATCACTACAAATAAATACCTATTTATAACCAATAGGTACAATAACGCGACACAGGGCTCCCGCGCCGATGTCGGCGGCTACTTCAAAGGTGCAAAGGTACCGCGTGCGACGACGCGACGGTAGGTGTAACATCGGCCATTAACCCAATAACATCGTGTAGTACTACTGAACCAATTTTATTGAAATTTTGTAGGTGGAATTGTATCATCTGTAGGTCGGTCTAGTTCAAATTAATGTCGGATTGTCATATCCACCCTGTACAGCCTCAAGTGAAAAAAGAAAAATAGCACCTATATCCAAAACCAGAATCAAACGTTCTTAGGGCTCCACACATAACTGCGATGCAATGCGGCGTGAAGTTCTTGCGGTGTATTCGTGCGAGCTCGCAGATATTTGCAATGCGTTGCGCATTGACACAATGGTGAATCAACGCTACAATAAACATTACATATTTTACTATTTAGCTCATGTCTTTTCCTTCTCTTAAAATCAAAATTTCTTATATTATTAAGTATCTTAATTTGCTACTAACAGAATTAGATAGATAATTTATATGTCAACCTATCAAGGTCTTCGGCAGTCCGCATTCATTCGCTGCCAGCAACTTTCTTCATATCGTTAGTCCATCGTGCCGCCGCCGGACGTCCTATACATACTACCCAATGGCGGTCCTTTATAAACTTTTTGATTACCCTATTTTACTCTTGATTATTAAATGTTTCTGTGGTACATCTTAAACAATAAAAAAAAACTTCGTTTAAAAAAACCGACTTCGAAAACTGAAAAGTATAAAATAACTTAATTTGTATGTGCTACCTATTCATAGGTTTGAATTCGGCCCCAAGCCAAATTTAATAGTAGGTACCACACTCGCTATATTTCGAGGCGAACGTCAACGACGTCACCGACGCTTCGGTTGTTTTGTCCTACGCGAAGAGCAGCTATCCCGCTCAAGGTCACGCGCGGCGAGTCCTACTATTACATTTTGGCTCGGCACCGACTTCAAACCTATGAATAGGTAGCACATACAAATTAAGTTATTTTATACTTTTCAGTTTTTGAAGTCGGTTTTTTTAAACGAAGTTTTTTTTTATTTTCGCTTTTTAGTCTTTCTCAAGTCTCTCATCATCATTTCACCTAAATAACTTGAAAGAATACGACTAAAGGTAACATACAACATACTGTATAGAATAATAAATAAATATTTCGGACATGATGTTTACAGAATATGAAAGCATGCAGACAATTGCCTTAACTTTATTGCAGGCGCTCACGTAAATTTGAGGGTTTCCTTCAATTTCCTTGGGATCCCATTATCCTGATATGGTGGCCATGGGACCACATGGGGAGCATACCCTTTCGAATACAAAGATAATTTTCAAAATCGATCCACAATTGACGGAGTAATCAATGTACATACATAAAAAAAAACAAAAAAAAACCGATGAAATTGAGAACCTCCTCCTTTTGGAAGTCGGTTAAAAATACTTAGTGGGAAAGAGTTTGCATTTGAATCTTAAGAATTTGCTTCTTCCCACTAAATTACTTACCCAGTAAAAAACAAACACAGGTTTCCATGAAATGCGTTATTAACTTACTACTGCGTACCAGGAAATTCTATGAAATATTCAAAGTTCATTCTTTATCTCGACAAGGTAAACTAAATTAACCCAAACATCTCTTTCCTGAAGTTTATATATACAGACTGAATTTTTGAGACGTTACAGAAAGGACAGGTACCTTAACCGTTATAGTTACAGGAAAACGCTGTTAGGAGACTATTCATAATTTTTTAAGATATTCTGAACTGCATTTACAGATTTTAGAAACAATGTAGTCAGCAAGAAAATGGTCGTTATAAACAAAAATTTTCTTTGATGCCAGTCGATCCTGTTTCTTATAAGGATCAAAAGTCTCTACTGGACCGACTGAGGTTTGAGTACTAGAAATGTCAAAAATCGCAAAAAAACTTTTCCCATTCATTCGTACGGAAATACTGACAGAATAAGATAATTACAGTTTTTGTCAAGCTGGCCTCGTAGCTTCGTTCGTTGATGACGAAACACGACAGCAACAATGCTGTCATTTTAGCTTGATCTTCTGTAAGAGTGCAGTGCCTCCCTGTCTAGTCAGCCCTTTCGTGCTGAAATCAGTGTGACTCTACTACAATAACTTTATATCATACAAATCATGCTATTTAATTTTTATTTAACCGACTTCAAAACAGGAGGAGGATATAAATTCGACTGTAGTTTTATATTTTTTTATATTTGTTGCCTCATAACTTTCAACTGGGTCAGCCGATTTTCAGGATTATTTTTTTATTTGAAAGCTGGTGCTTGCCGCGTGGTCCCATTTCAATTTGGTCCAGTTCTTGAAGTCGGTTTTTATTGTTAAAATTTGTGGTTATGTATTTAGGTAATATTTACTTGTAAAAGAAATCCGTAGTCACATGAACTAAAAAAATAAAAATTATAGTCATCTTGTATTCTTCACAACGATCTTAATACAATAATAAAATATACTTATTTATGAATATAGTTACACTTTACAATATTATCATCGTAATATTACTTGTTTCTCAATAACAAACAGTCACGTCTCGTTTTATTTAATAATTAATTCTCCGTACCTAGTTGTTTATTTGTCTTTCTAACAAATATTAAATATTCTGTTAAGTTACAGTGAATGACGCACATTAATTATATTATTATACGTATTATTACTTATACTTAAGTCGATTCCTTCACATAAAATAACTACGTACTAAAAGGATAAGTTCTTTTTGCCCGACTGCGAAAGAAGAGGAAGAAAAATAAAATATTAAAAAAAAACAGTTCTTTCTATCTTTTCAGTTCTTCAATGAATTAAATAGAGATGGCAGATATTGACACAGTCGGTTTTATTTTTTTAAATTCGTTATTTATCTATACTCATATTATAAAGCTGAAGAGTTTGTTTGTTTGAACGCGCTAATCTCAGGAACTACTGGTCCGATTTGAAAATTTATTTCAGTGTTAGATAGCCCATTTATCGAGGAAGGCTATATATCATCACCCTAAGACCAATAGGAGCGGCGCATCAATGAAGAATGTTATAAAAATGGGGGAAAATCATTACGCTACGGGTAATAGGAGACGTAAACGACGTTGCGTGGATCAGCTAGTATAATATAAGCTGCCAAAACGACTTTAGGTAGTCTGCCAGATAGAAAGCATAAGTAGAATCCAAAAGTAGTCACCATCCTCATTGTAAATTTGGACATGGCAGCATGATAACGCATAGTAGGGCGGTCTAATGAGATGCTTTTTAATCGACTTCAAAAAAGGAGGAGGTTCTCATTTTTTATGTGTGTTCGCGGATAACTTTGTCGTTTATGAACTGATTTTGATGTTTCTTTTTTTTAATAGAAAGGAGATATCTCAACGGTGGAACCATGATAAGGACATTAAAATCTGATGATGGCATCCAAGAGAAATCGAGTCGAACTTTCATGTCGATTTTTGTTTTTGTTAAAATTTTACTTGTTATTTAAGCCCCGCTTATAGGACGCAGAATCGTAGTTGAAGGGAAACACGTGCGCTGGTAGTGAATTCCCGGTTTTAATTGATTGGCACAGAGGAAGAACCAAACTGTTTAGTTCGTGAGCGAATGTCTACTACTACTACTGTAAAACGCGACTTTCAAGGTCAGAACGTGTTGTCTTGTAGGGGAAGGGAAAAGGTCAGGTCAGTTGGAAGAGTTCTTTAGAACACTGTCCATGATAAGGCGATAGAGGACTGACATAGAAGCGACATCTCTTCACAACTGCAGAGGCTCAAGGTAAAACACGGAAAAGAACCTACCTAGAGGAATTTTATTAAATAACTATGGTCAATGATAAAACTAGGTGACTTATTACAGTTTCTTAGAAATAGTATTGATATATTCAAAACTAGTTGAGCCTCACGGTGTTACCCGCGATTATTGTTGTAGCTTTACAAAGACAATGCCGAGGGGCAAAGCTAGTTTATAAAAGTTGCATAAGTTACTCCTTATATCATCCATCTGCCAGTGGAAGTCCAGTAAAATCGGTACAGCGGTTCCAAAGATTATTCGGAACGAACAGACAGAGATGCAGAAGCATCACTAGGCTGCCATAGTGTGGGTCACCATTCTGCATTGTTGCATTGTCTGCATTCGGAATAAGTATGGTGACCACTTGGATTCTGCTTATGCTTTCCATCAGGCAGAGTAGAGTCAGTTTGGCAGGCCCATACATAAAAAAAATACATATAGGTATTTATTGGTTTCATCATTTTCCTAGCTTTTATTATACCTAAGATTGTTTGTTCAACTGTTCTTGTTACAAGTTCGTCTGGTTTTGCTTGAAAATCAGTTTTGCCACGGCGAAATGAATTCGATGGTTGAACTAGTTGTTAGTAGGTATATTTGAGGGCACTGACTTCTCAATAGAGATTACTACAGATGTTCATAGCAACCGGGACCAGCGACCTAACCTGTTTTCCGAGACACGGGCGTGAACACCGCCAAACTTCCATACTCCGAGCTGTTATTAAGAATTTCTTGTAAGGTGACATCGCATTCGCTAATTGCTAGACCATATAGATTATATACATTTTTTATTTCAGATAATTTAATCGGAATCAAATGCTGTAACTAAATTAATAGACATGCCCCAAAAAGGCAATCATTCAGTAATGTACCAGACAACACACAACAGACAGTTACTACACCTGAATATAAAGAGTACATGATTATAAAATATATGAAAGTACACCTTGAATCTATGTATTACATACTAAGTATTTAATTAGATGAATTGGTATGTGGATTGTGTTGCTGACTTATGAGTCACACTATTACTGACGTCGTTTAAGAATGCAATATTATTTACCCAGGGGCATCTTTACCTATAGTGCAGGATATGCGGTGCACACAGGCTCAGCAGTGTTAGGGACGCTTTTTATGTATCTACGCCATTACTGAAAGGTGCTACGCTTACTAAAGAGCGCTAGAGCAATGATTGCACACGGGCGCTTCACGGGCTAGAGACGCCTCTGTATTTATCACACGTGAATAGATCTAAGAAGTTTTCAAGTTAAATTCACTTCCTATTGGAAATCCAGACAAATGCAATTCCAGAAAGTCTCATACTCATAATTCATCTCAGTAGAGTTTACCAAGTTTATAATTTAAGTATATTTTTCACAGAACTTCATAGTATCAGATATAAATTTTGAAGTGACAACGTCTTATAATTCGATGGAGCCAGCTGCACGCACGAAAAAAAATGACTCATGCGGCGTTACCAGACGTCATGCTTCATACCTCGCTCTGAGGCGTTCCATTTAAGGCTTGAAGTGCAAGCGAGAGATCTATCTATCTATCTCTCATCATTTCATCAATGTTTCGTTATGACGTTGTTACGTTAAACTATCGTCCGTAAACAGACTTTACAGACAACCATTTTCTAAGACACTTGCAAACATGAAGGGAACGTGCAGGAACTATAGGTGGCAGCACTAAATTGACGAAAGCGACACTATGCGGACAGTAAAAGAAACTTATCAGTACTGTCATCGTGCTATCAAATAAGTAAACACCATATCTCTTAAATTTTAATATTTTTTATACAATAAAAGTTATAGCATGGGTTCCGGTCTATCAATAATGATGGTCAGCGTGGACAAAATATGTCAATTCTTATGAGTATTTATTTCTAGAGAATTAGCTCGTTGTTATTCAATTCAACGTTGGTGTCTTGCAAATCTTTGTAATTTTTAAACAATTGTTATGATTTTTCTTTACCAGTGAAAATTGTAGAAACGGATGTAAAGGATTTTCTGATTTTCTTGTTGCCAATGAAGTGAGCAAGTGCATATTACATTATTATTATTATTATCCTTTCACTTAGATAGATCAGAACTGCACCCATAATTATAGTAACATGTTAGTTATTTTACAATGTAGCAACTATTATACCCATGTACCTATTACAATACATAATTTGTAAACTGTCAATAAAGTTTTTATTATTAATATTATATTGTTATATTTCTAGATGGAAGCCAATCATTCGGATGTTTGCTGAAAACAGATTAAAAGATTGACTGTGTTAATAACAAAACTTGGTCATTTCACTACAAATATTATTGATTTATTCATTTCTAAATGCTTAAAACTCATGCTTACATATACTTCTTTACGACGTTTATCCATTTTTTGTGTTTTTCACATAACCATGCCATGAGAGTATTTACTATTCTTTGGAAAGTAATACAATTTGACGCTATTTCATTTATTTTTAGTTTTTCTGGATGTATTGGTAGATCCAAAAATGCAACAATGCATTATGATTAGCTAGAATAATAACTTTCACTAATAACATTTATTCTGTTTACTTCTTATAAATGTCTATGTCAAGTATTAATACAGTACAAGATTCGGATTCTCGACACCAGTTGCAGCACCTTCGTTGTGCACGTTCCCTATAAAGTTCTAAATGCTCGTCAACTTTATAACAAAAATATTGTTTCGAGACAACATACCCGGAAAAAACGTACCAATGTATCTGATAGAAGAGCAAATTATGTTGTATTTGACGTACCTGCATGTAATACTAGTTTTTAACCCCCGACGCAAAAAGAGGGGTGTTATAAATTTGACGTGTCTGTCTGTCTGTCTGTCTGTGGCAACGTAGCTCGCGAACGGATGAAACGATTTCAATTTAGTTTTTTTTATATATGAAAGGTGGGTTACGTGCGAGTGTTCTTAGATATGTTTCATGAAAATCGGTTGAGTCGTTTAAAAGTTATGGGGGTGAAAGTGGGGAAGATTAACAGAATGTCTGCAAAAATATCATTGGCGTATGATTACCTACTCGATTAAGTGCTTGAGTAGGGGGTTTTTTAAATTTTGAATTTTAGCTTGTTCTCAGCATTTCTTTAATTTCTTAGGTCCATTACTGTATAATCGAATAAGCAAAATAAAGTCTCTAAAAGATATGTCAAAGTTTTGCTGTAAAAAGGCACTGAATGAGTTTCTGAGTAATTTGGATTATGAACGAATTGAACATTTTATACAAATTCAAACATAATGTATGTAATTTATTTATATAATCGATATGTAGTATATAATAATTTTATTATAGAAAATAATTATTTGTATTGTTATATTTGGTTTAATTATAAAATAACGTTAATATGATATCTATCAAACATAAATATGTACCTACCTATATTATATACATAATTTGTCATTAATTAAATACACATATATTACCTAGTAACGGAAATAAAGTTATCTGTTAACAAATCCATACTTTTTAGTCTCAAAGTAAGCAGAGCTTGTGTTATGGGTACTACACATTTGCTAAAAATACATTATATACTTTTTTTTGTAAATACATACATATTATACATAGAAACGCCCAAACTCCGAAACATATATTTGCAGATCATAGAAACATTTGGTCCGACCCGGGAATCGAACCCGAGACCTCAAGCACAGCAGTCGCATACGCTACCACTGCGCTACCGAGGCAGTTAATTTTTCACAATTACAACGCCGTAATAAGGTATACAAAAATTAAGCTCACTAGGAATTTTTCCGCAGATTTCGGTTTAAAATGCCTAAAATGACTGAACTGTAGTGCATTGTAATAAACCAAGTCAAATCAATCATAGACAGATCAAAGAAACAGGCGTACTTGCGTACATAATTTACTGATGGTCTTGTCGCAGCCTACTGGACAAGAGTCTACTGGACTGGTCAAGAGGATTATTTTGAAATTAATTAATTGTCCCAATGTCCCCTGTAATTTTAAAAGCCCGTGTTTACTAAATTTAACTATCTCAAAAACTACATAAACGCCACTTTGCTCGATCCTCGGGTTTGCGAATTTCGTATAATAAAACTGTACCTATGTAAGAATGACTTAGATTGGATAAGCATCTATTTTCTACCCTCCAAGATCTCTCTCTGTTGAATAGTACAGATGTGTTTTTGTTGATTTTTTTTGTTGGTACTTTATAATTAATTGGATGACCCAATGGATATATATATACCGTGGGAGAGCCACGCTTCGGCATGAATGGGCCGGCTCGGCAGAAAACCGGTGTGAAATAGTGCTCGCGCTGTTTTTCACCGAGTGAGTGAGGATACCGGAGGCCCATATCCCAACCCCCCTCCACCTAGCTTCCCCTCCCCATCCTCCCAAAGGCCGGCAACGCTCTAGTGACGCCTCTGGTGTTGCAGGTGTCCATGGGCGGCGGTAATTGCTTACCATCAGGCGATACGTCTGCTGGTTTGCCCGCCTATTCCATAAAAAAAAAGAAAAAAAAAAAGAAAAAAAAGCATCCCAATAAGTAGCCACAGTATGGGTCACCATGCCACATTGTTTGCTTTCGCAATATGTATGGTGACCACTATTCTTAGATTCTGCTTATGCTTTCTATCAGGCAGAGTGGAGTAACTTTGGCAGGCAAATACATAAAAAATAAAAAACGAGCAATTCATGCACTCCAAAGTAGTTTCAAAATCCAAGCAGATTTGACTCGAATTGACTTTACCTCAACGAGTTTTAGGACAAAATTAGTACTGAAAACAATACAATGTGGAATTAAATTACTATTCCTGGTTTACTGAACCATATTTGGAGTATGCTATTTTGAGTTAATAAATATATTTACTATTACCAACGGGATGTATGTATATAAATAAATGATTGAGAACATTTATTTATCCTGTTTTAAAACAAATTCTTTGTTAAGGAAAAAAGCACTAGAGAGAAATAAAAATAATAACATTCTGTCCACAAAAATTCAAAAATCATTTTTTTCTTAATTAAAATTATGATTGAAGCCCAAAAATACAAGCTGCCTGAAGTTCTTGCCAACTCTGCCATATTTTGCTTTAATATTTTTTTTTGACCCATTTTTTAGGGTACCGTGTACCATAGGCAAAAAACGGAACCCTTAAAGATTCACCGCTCGGTTCACCTAAATAGGCAAAAGTTGCCGAAGGGCAGACCAGTCACCAGCTTTTGAGCAAGCTGTCGGAAGTGCTAGTCAAAGAGCCACTTACCGTTAAGGGCCGTGGGAGAGCCACGCTTCGGCATGAATGGGCCGGCTCGACCGGAGTGATACTACGGCCTCACAGAAAACCGGTGTGAAATAGTGCTTGCGCTGTGTTTCACCGAGTGAGTGAGGATACCGGAGGCCCATACCCCAACCCCTCCCCCTATCTCCCCCCCCCCATCCCCCAAAGGCCGGTAACGCACTTGTGACGCCTCTTGTGTTGCGGATGTCCATGGGCGGCGGTAATCGCTTACCATCAGGCGATACGTCTGCTCGTTTGCCGGTCTATTCCATAAAAAAAAAAAGGAACAGGCCTAGATACATTGTTTGGGATGGATCCGGTACGAGGACCGAATTGAAAACGATTTAGTCGCCTTTAGGTAGATCACGGCGGGAACCGTGAAATGAAGATACTTACCTTTTTTTTACAGGGCTACGATAAAGTCCATCACCGATCACTAGAGATACATTCCTGATGGCTGCCTCTTTAAAGGTCGCGCCTCGGGCTTTAAATAGTCTGCAACTAGTCGGGTTAGGTCTCTGGCAAACTGTGGTAATAATAATAATAATAAATATTTCGGACATCAATATGGGCGCTTCTCACACGCGTCCATATTTTGGCGCCGCCCAATATGGGCTCTTCTCACACTAAGGGACATAAAAAACACCCAAACTCCGAAACAAATATTTGTAGATTATACAAACATTTGGTCCGACCCGGTAATCGAACCCGAGACCTCATGATCAGCAGTCGCACACGCTAACTGCGAGACCAACGAGGCAGTTTTTACGAGGTAATGGAGGCTAATAAAGGGACAAGTAGAGGCGAAACATCAGGATGGCCATTGTTAGGGATTCTCTCACTCAGGTGGAACTCTTGAAAGAGAGGGCGGAGACTGGGAAAAATTTAGTCTGGTCTGGCAGGTGCGGGAACGGGCAAGGCTTAGAGACAGATGATGGGGGATTACAGGTGACGCTATTTGTCGCGATAGCTGAAGGAGGCCAGGGTTAGGTCTTTAGAGCCAGGAAGGAGAAATTGTGGTCACCATATACGAGGTGGCCATCCGTAAACCGCCGATGGCTCGAGATCTTGATAGAGTACCAGAATTTTCCTTTCTAGGTTACATCTATATAACGGTGACACCCCGATACACCGCATAGCTTTACTCGGTTCGATTTCGACACACTACACGCAAACCCCTGAAGAATGTAAAAAAGGGTATTGAATTGCAGGAGTTAGAAGGGGCCCCAAAATTTTTATAGCCTACTGGCGGCAAATATGTAAATCCACCACTGGCCTCCGGTATCCTCACTCACCCGGTGAAACACAGCGCAGGCGCTGTTTAACACCGGTTTTCTGTGAGGTCGTGGTATCACTCCGGTCGGGCCGGCCCATGCATGCCGAAGCGTGGCTCTCCCACGGTCCCTGTACAAACTCTTAATTTGACAAGTTTTATAAGATCGTAAATATACATGATTGCAATGTACTAATTGTGTCTTATTAGCCTCCGCTGTTGAACTAGGTTGGAGCTATGCTTCTATGCTATTCTTTTTTTCTTTATTCCCTATATCTACTTGTATCATTTTATTAATATAAATAGGGACTCAGGAAGCAAAACTGCCTCGTTGGTCTAGTGGTTGGCGTAAGCGACTGCGGATCAAGAGGTCTCGAGTTCGATTCCCGGGTCGGACTACTGTTGGGTTTGTCTTACAAGAAATTCTTAATAGCAGCCCGAAGTATGGAAGAAGGCGGTGTTACCCGCCCGTGCCCCGGAGAGCACGTTAAGCCGTCGGTCCCGGTTGTTATGAACATCTATAACAATCGTAACTGGGAAGTCATTGCCTTCAAATATACTGACATTTTAACGTGTGGAAATCCCCTCGGAACGTCACCCCACCGGGGCTTGCGGCGGGGCGGTGTGTCGGACTCGAACCGACTAAAACCACACGGTGTGCCACTCTGCGACTGTGAAGGGAGGAATCCGGGAACTGCAGTTATTAACACGTCCGGACCCCTCCCAGCGCTTGCCCGCACTGAAGCGGGCACCGTCTGCTGTTAAAAACTCTCAATTTAGAAATATACTGACATCTAGTTCAACCTTCGAATTCAGTTCACCCTCAGGGTTGCGGAGGTCCGATGCCAGTCGAGCCGTGTAAAACCTGATATTCAGGTAAAACCGGTTGAACTAGTAGCCGACCCCAAATCTTGGGAATAATAAAGGCTAGGAGGAAGAAGAAGGTACTCAGGAAGCAGATTTATTACATGACGGTAAGTGATTGCGTGCGTGCATGCGTGAAGTTGTGAGTCACCGCTTATAGATATCTGCAATTATGGGCTATCTCCATGAACGAGAGAAGCGCGGCGGATCCGTACTTCTACCGTCGGGTAATGTCCACAAATGAGTGATTATTGACTCGAAACAAAATGGAATCGCCGAGTGTATATAAATTAATGGCACGACGATAATATCGCCGCGATTCCCTCGCTCGAGGCGGCCCTTAAACTAAATAGACGGCTTTTAATTTTAACTTTAAAAGTCTTATCATCCAGAAATATCAGAGATAAAGTCTGCGTTACGTGAATCTCGATGGTCTTGAAATGCACAGTTTGGAGCAGGAGCATATTTAGGTATACCTATTTGTACAAACTTAATTTTTTGTACTTCAAAACTTAAAACTTGCTGACTTATATTTCATAACCACGTATACTGGCTGGCAAATTTGATTGTAGAAAATTCTTTCAGTCTCTTCCTTTTAAATTAGCGAGTATGAACGTACGTGTTGCAAGACTTACTGACATCTTTCAATCTAATGCTTCTATTTCTGTAAACAAATAAAATATTGTTACACTGTCTATTTATTTGCTTTCTCTTTTTGTCTATTAATAAAAGTAATTTAATTCCAATCATTATTTACATTAACAAGTAAAAAAAGTTTCTAAAACTATAATCCGACTCTGTAAAAACTTTTGATGACTATGTCAACCGAGCTATTATTATGAATCAACTAGCTTCTGCTCGCGGCTCCACCCGCGTGTATGTCAGTTATCGCCGAAAATCCCATGTCCTATGTCCTTTTTCAGGCTCTAGACTATCTGTGTACCAAACTTCATTTAAATCGGTTCAATAGTTTTAGCGTGAAACGCGACAGACAAAACAAGTGAGAAATAATTAGCATGCCATGCAACCAAACCTATACTCGACACGTGTTTCGCCCCTCCACGGGGCATCCTCAGGAGATGTTGACTCGTCGAGCGTTTGAGCTCGAAAAACGCTGTTTTGTATGTGTGCATATGCATGATACCCATATGTGCATGTGAGTATGCATGACGGTGGGATTTGTGCCCTGCTTTCAGACCTGGATATTTGTCTCGCGGAATTAAAGCTAAATATACATATTTCATAGCATTTAATACAATTATAAGGTCAAATTGGGATGGCGGTTGCTCCATATCTTCGACTTATTTCTCTAACACATGAATTAGTACTGACTTATCAGTGTGAATATAGGCATCACCATCATCAATATATTAAACTTTATCGACGAAATTTTGTTACTTCGGCTTGTGGCTATCGTCAGATTACATTTTCGATACATTTTTCGTTATCCCTGAATGATTTTCCGCAAAATAAAAATAAAAACTAGCCACGCTCGAGAATGTCGAGATAACGTCTTTTTTTACAACTTTATAGCCCTCCCCTTTCCTTACGTCACTCTCAAATTGTCAGATTAGTGGAATATACACTTTTTGGCGTGTAATTAACTCAACCTGCCTTAATCTGAGAATGTCTGATGATCAATATTTTTTTACTAATCTGATCCTTTATTCATGACTGGCGGCCATATATACGGGGTTCATATTTGGTGGAGGTACTTAACCGGGTATAAGGTATCCCCCTGTATATTAATCTGCCGCGCTTGAGTAAATTCCGAAATTCCTTCTAGGGCTCCCCTACTATAAGGCGCTACGGTGAAATATACCTACAAACATTCATAGACTGCCAAAACTATTACTATCCTTCCTTTTGGCGTTGGGAAAATACATCTAATTTGTATTTGCCACTGCACTTTAGAAATCTAATTTCACAAATTCATTCTAATATTTTCAAGCAATCCCTAATAATAAATATTTAAAATAATAAATGTTTTAAAAATTAAATATAAATTAACTTACAAAACTCGGCTACAAACAAAACAAAACATTCAGGTGATATTAGCACTGCATGACAATGGTCTTTCTTCGAAACTTTTAGCCATCTATTACCATTATAGTCCAAGATCCCAGTCATCCCAGACTTACGTCATTTTATTGTTTTGAGTTAGTGTGTTGTTAGTTTTTACCCGACTACGGCAAAGCCAAAGGAGGGTTATGATTTTGACAGGCTATGTATGTATGTATGTATGTTCATTTGTTCCCTCATAGCTCCTCAACTGCTTATTAGAACTGGACAAATGAGGTATCGTTAGAAGCGTCTTGATTGTCTGCTGGTTATAGGCTATATGACGTGTCGCTGAATCTAATGTGGCGCCCTCTAGCCGACATAAAGTAATGAATTAAAAAAATAATTTGAGATAAATATGCCGTGTTTGGTATAATTGGAAAGGGCGTTACTTGTACATTTCAAATATATATATATATTATATATTAATAATGGCACCAAAACATTTTATATAAAAAAAAGTAAAAACTAAAACCCAATTACGACAAAAAACGACGCTGAAAAAGTATGAAACAAGTTTCAAAAGCCGTAGTCACACGTTACATAGAAACGCACCATAACACTTTAACAACGTGTGACTACGGCTTTTGAAACTTGTTTCATACTTTTTCAGCGTCGTTTTTTATCGTAGTTGGGTTTTAGTTTTTACTTTTTTTTATGGTCTATATTCTTGAGAAGTATGGACGCCTACATTGCCTTATATAGCATGTCTGCCGTCTATGGACAGGCGTTCCTTCATATAAACTTCAAACGAGTCTGGGAGGATGTTTAGCCCATCAGATTTCTCTGGCTCATTGGCAAATATTTTAAAATATTACACTTAACTAGCTGGCCCACGCAACGTCGTTTACGTCTGCTATTGCCCGTAGGGTAAAAATTTTCCCCCGTTTTTGTAACATTATTCATTAATGCTCTGCTCCTATTGATCTTAGCGTGATGATATATAGCCTTCCTAAATAAATGTACTATCCAACACAAAGAATTTTTTAAATCGCACGGACGATTGCTGAAATTAGCGCGTTCAAACAAACAAAGAAACTCTTCAGCTTTATAATATTAGTATAGATGATATAATATATCTATACTAATATTATAAACGCGAAAGTTTGTAAGTATGGATGAATGGATGGAGGTTTGTTACTCTTTCACGCAAAAACTACTGAACGGATTTGAATGAAACTTTACAGTAAAATAGCTTATTTATCAGAATAACACATAGGCTACTATTTGACGCGATAACCGACATACACACGGGCGTTGCCGCGGGCAACAACTAGTGATATAATATATCTAAAATTCAGCTTTCCTAAAATGACGTAAGTTAGCAAGTTTTTTTTCCACGGTTGATACCTGCTAACTTTAAAATGGCCCCGGTTTCGGCTTACCGAGTATCCATTCCTTTCTGAGTAATGTTAAAATACCGGTCCTAAATCTTTCCTAAAACGACGTAAGTCTGGGATGACTGGGGTCTCAGTATATTATATTGGTTATTATAATGGTTGCCTGTAAGAGATTGCCTTCGGGCGATAAGGCTGCCAATTGTACCTCTTAGCTTTAAGTTACCTCTGTAAGTGATTTGGTGTACAATAAAGCGATTATTATTGTTTACCTTAGATACAAATATCTATAAATAAAAGCGGCCAAGTGGGAGTCGGACTCGCGCATGAAGGGTTCCGTAGCAGCAAGTAACATAATATAAAAGTTCTTGTAGTTCGTTGTTTTAATAATAGTGTATTTTTTTGCGATTTACGGTTTATGACGTATTAAAAAAAACTACTTACTAGATCTCGTTCAAACCAATTTTCGGTGGAAGTTTGCACGATAATGTACATCATATATTTTTTTTACTTTTAATCATTCTCTTATTTTAGAAGTTACACACACATTTTACCTCTTTGGAAGTGTCTCTCGCGCAAACTATTCAGTTTAGAAAAAAATGATATCAGAAACTTTAATCTCATTTTCGAAGACCTGTCCATAGATACCCGTATGGGATATGGGGCTCGTATGGGATTGATGAAATTTTTTTTTGAGTTTTTGTTCCAAGTATGGGGACCCCCAAAATTTATTGTTTTTTTTATTTTTATCTGAAATTCTTAATGCTGTTCACAGAATACATTTACTTACCATGTTTTAACAGTATAGTTCTTATATTTTCGGATAAAAGTAGCTGTGACATACGGACGGACAGACAGACAAACAGACATGACGGAACTATAAGGGTTCCGTTTTCTGTCTTTGGCACGTAACCCTAATAAAAATGAATCGCCGAAATGTATGTACGCGCATAACTTCCGATCGGCTGCACCAAAATTAAAATATTCTTTTTTTATGTGTTATTGTAAGGACAAGGTTTGTGTGCAAGAAAAATTAAAAGATAATGGAAAAGGTCAATTTTTTTGTCCGCGACGGGAAGTTGAGACAAAAATGTAGGTAAATACGCCGGGTCAGCTAGTTATCACACTAATATTATCACATCACACTAATATATAAAGGCGAAAGTTTGTGTGTATGTTTGATACTTCTTCACGCAAAAAGTACTGAACGGATTTGGATGAAACTTTACAGTAATATAGCTTATACATCAGAATAACACATATGCTACGATTTGCCGCGATAACCGACATATACGCGGGCTGAGCCGCGGGCAACCACTAGTATTAAATAAAACTAAGTGGAGTCAGTTTTAATAAGGAGCGACACAATTTCTACCGATAATTTATCCTAAAGCGGACAAGGGCACAAAACGTATTAGCGTAATTGAAATAAAATAAAATAATTAGTAATACACGCAAACAATATTTTTATCTCTACACTCTTAACAACAACGTTACGTGCAATAGGCGACATCCACGTAGGTCATCCGCGTCGCACTAAATAGCGCCTAAATTGAATGACAAATAAAACATGAAAAGAGCCTGAATAAAACACAATACAATGTAATGACTTTCTATTCTTAGATTTTAAATTTTATAATAGTCTACGAAGTAATGACTAAAAACATGGTAAAATGTAAGTGGTATCTGTTATGTAAAATAATTTAGACAGCATTTTCGTAAACATTGTTTTGTTTACGATGGATTGAATACCTAAGGACTTTTATACACCTAAAATTTGACCCGATGAGCTGTAATCAACAATGTATAGCCAGCGGACGCAGCCACTTATTAAATAATCCATCCAGCTGAAGGGACAATAATGGCCCAATATCTCATCCATTTTACCCTGGTGGTTTGGTTTCCTTTATGATCGGTCGCCTGTTTTTTTATATATGGCGCTGTCTAATGAGAATCCAAAAGTGGTGGTCACCGTACTCATTGCGAATGCAGACAATGCAACAATGCAGTATTGTGACTCACACCACGGCGGCCTAGTGATGTTTATGCGTCACTGGACCTCCGGTCTCGCATTCATCAACGAAATGTGACAGCATGTATGCTGCTATTTTAGGTTAATCTTCTGTGCGAGGGTAGTACGGCCCCGGTCGAGCAGGCCCTTCGTTTTGAAATCAACGCGGCTCTACTACCTTGAAAAGCTGTTCGATGGCTCCTTAATCTTAGGAATGTAATTTATTTCAGAAAAGATAAATGATTGACGGCGAAAGGCTAAACAATCTTCAATTTGCGGACGATATTGCTCTGGTTGCCGATAGTGTGGAAGACATGATCACTATGCTTAAGGAACTAGAAACTGAATCAGCTAAAATTGGATTGAAACTCAACAAATCAAAAACAAAAATCATGACAAACATCCAAGAGGCGGAAAATCACAAATTTCCTGTAGAACTTGTCGACCTCTATATTTATCTGGGCCACAAAATCACTCTTGCGTTGGAGAATCAGGTGGCGGAAATTGACAGACGCATTGCACAGGCATGGGCATCCTTTGGAGCAAACAGCCATATCCTGCGGTCTAAGAAAATCGCTCAACATCTCAAGACCAAGGTGTTTAACCAGTGTGTTCTGCCGGTCTTCCAGTACGGGATGGAGACCGCGACCTTGACAGAGAAGTCTGCCCAGAAACTCCTTGTTGCACAGCGAGCAATGGAGAGATCAATGCTCGGAATATCCTTATTGGACCGCAAAAGAAACGAGTGGATTAAGGAAAAGACACAAGTCAGGGACGTGGTACAGGAAATAGAAGCCCGTAAATGGAGATGGGCTGGCCACATCGCCAGGATGGACCCCAGAAGATGGGCAAGGAGAACTCTGGAATGGAGACCCCGCGCTAACACACACGGACGTGGAAGACCACCCAAGAGATGGACAGACGACATCCGGCAACAAGCCGGTATAAATTGGATGCAAGTGGCCCGGGACAGGTGCCAGTGGAGGGATGGAGAGGAGGCTTACGTTCGAAGACGAACATGTTAAGGGCTGCTATGGAAATGAAAAAATAAGTGTAAAAAGTTTCCAGGGCTAAAAATATATCACGAATCTTACATGAGACGGACGGATGGACAGAGGACGGAAACTGCAGTAACACGTAGAAAACAGGGTTGCTAATCTATTTGTTAACCGACTTCCAAAAAGGAGGAGGTTCTATGTTCCACTGTATGTTTTTTTTTTTTTTTTTTTTCATGTATGTTCACCGATTACTCAGTCAGTTGTGGACCGATTTTGAATTTTTTTTTGTATTCAAAAGGGTATGCTTCCGAGGTGGTCCCATTGCCAGCATATCAGTATCTGATGATGGGATCCCAGGGAAATCGAGGGAAACCCTCATTTTTTATAGGCACATACTATGTTTTTCGTATATTTTCTGAAGTTACACCCGTATTTGCGTCTGGTAGTCATCATTTTATGATGATGAGCTGATGATGTAAGGTACAGCTCCTTCACGGTGAGGTTGGAGCATAAATATTTAAATATCATATGTATATATGTTACCTTTAGTCGTATTCTTTCAAATTATTTAGGTAAGCTGATAATGGAAGGTGGAAGGTACAACTCCTCAACGGTTAGGAGTTGGAGGATAATTCTTTCAATTTCATACGTATCTAAAGACCTTCAGTCGTATACTTTCAAGTTATTTAGGTGAACTGATTATAGAAGGTTAAACTCTTCAACAGTTAGGAATTAGAGGATGATTTTAATATTACAAGTATGTATAGACCTTAATTTGTATTCTTGATGATGAAATTTGATGAAATAGTTCAACTTACTACTTACCTACGATTGTTTGCACTAAAAACTGAAAAATTAAAACTTTTTATAAAAAAAAAAAACCGACTTCCAAAAAACATCCAACGAAAACTCTGCCAAAAAAAACACTTAAAAGCGTAAAATAAACTGGTTCTTCATAAATTGCCTATACCTAATTCTTTATCCATTTAAATAGTAGTATTATAATGTGTGCTAGGTACCTAAAATCTGTTTGAAGTCGGTGCTAAGCCAAAAAGAATACAAACGAACAATTACAAAAGTCTAAGCGATAGTCACTTGGCACCGACTTCAAACAGATTCTAGGTACCTAGCACACATTATAATACTACTATTTAAATGAATAAAGAATTAGGTATAGGCAATTTATGAAGAACCAGTTTATTTTACGCTTTTAAGTGTTTTTTGGCAGAGTTTTCGTTGGATGTTTTTTGGAAGTCGTTTTTTTTTTTCATTTTATAATAGTAGAGACCGGGAACATAAACTGAGCATTATTATTTATGTATCTGATAACGTATTTTTTGAGGAGACGAGAAAAAAAATTGGAAATTCAGTAAAACAACTTTAATGATGTTACCTTTTGTGTTCCAACTTAGGCTCCATTGACACATGCGATTTATACTGTGAATCATTTTGGGACTGATGTGACAATGTACAGGACGACGTTCTAGTATTTGTGGTTTCAGTTCTGGACACCATTTTACCTGTCCACATTTGATATCTGAAAGTAACATAATGTTCTCTGAATTACAATTTTTAAAACATTTTATTGGGGAGACATTTAAATGTCAGCCAACAAAAAGGATCTAGTGTTTAATACCGATCATTGCAATTTCGTTTCCAAAATAAAAAAGGCAATTATTCCTACACATCGAGCTTTTGATCTAAGAAGGGAGTCGTGTTTCGATATAGTAATAATAATAAAATAATAAATAAATAAATATTTTCGGACATCTAACTAACACACAACGGTAGTAGTAGTAATAATATAAAGTAATATGTCACAAGACAGTTCATCGTAGCAAATATATGAAGAGACCCGAGACCCTGACCAACATCGATCACCATTTTGAGGTAAACACTCCCTCTAAATAAAATAATCCTTGCGGTTTCGGTTTTCGTAGAATTACTTTGCGCATTCGCATTTTTTAACCCGATTACATATTTAAAGAACATGCACTATAAACAAGCCCTGTGTATATGTGTGTGTGGTGTGTTTAAAGCTTTGGTTTTGTCCATTCATTAAAAAATATTTTTTATAGGGAAATGTTATTAAAATTTGGATGGCTTTTCAAATTTAGTTTTAGTTAATTTGATGTAAATTGATGTATTTAATGAATTTTTGTATTTCATAATGCACATTAATGCTATAGACATATATTGTCATCGCCATCATTAGCTTTTAAAAATCCACTGCTTAATATAGGAAATTTGTATTAACATCTAATTTTATGTGAACACAGTACTCAGTGCAGTAGAAAGCGACTTAGGCCGCAACTCCATCCGTTCAGTCAGTGATACATTTTTTTTGCATGGAATAGGAGCAAACTAGCTGATATACATCAGCTAGTTTGATTACCGCCGCCCATGGACACCCGCAACACTAGAGGCGTCACAAGTGCGTTGCCGCCATTTGGAGGATGGGGTGGGGGGTGGGGTGGGGGGTGGGGGGAGGGGTGAGGGGTTGTGGTATGGGCCTCCGATATCCTCACTCAATCGGTGACACAGCGCCAGCTCTGTTTCACACCGGTTTTCTGTGAGACCGTGGTATCACACCGGTCGAGCCGGCCCATTCATGCCGAAGCGTGGCTCTCCCACGGTAGACATGTATACTATTAACTTTCCCCGGTAATTACCGCACTCGTGTAAAAAATGTTTCATAAAGTTGGGCTGCCTGAGTGGTCAGCTTGAGATGACCAGAGGTAAACATTAGTACCAGCGTTTTTAGCGTAAATATGTCTTACCTTCTGCGTAAGGATATAAACGTTTTCTTCTTACAGACGAATATGACAAATATAATAAAGCCAACTAGAACATTATAGGCGTCAGTAAACTGCCAGAAGTAGTTCGCTTCAGGGTACAAAGAACTAATCACTTCCAATATCCAGTTGATACCGGTGACGGTAAACAACTTGATGTACAGGGAGAATCTGAAATATTGTATCATTGATTTATCTGTACCATATTAAAAAGACGAAGAATTTGTTACTTTGCTTGAAAGCGCTAATCTGAAGATTAAAATTGAAAGATTTGTGTTTTTTTAAAGACAACTCCCCACACTTTTACAGTAATAAATTCTGTATCGGGGGACTTTACAAACATACATTTATCGGACACAAAGAACAGCCAGACTTAGAACAAAAATTTGTGAATCACACAAAGTGTTGTGGGATTTGAAACCAAAACACTTTGCAAGTAGAAAGCGGCGTATCGACCGCTTAAACCACTAAGCCATACGTGCAGTTACATGTTGGATAGCCTATTTACTGAGAATCATTATCCATTCTAATGTTATAAATTTGAAAGTAACTCTATAGTCTCTATCTGTCTAAACTACTGCAGCGATTTCAATCAAATTTGGCATGGAGATACTTTGATTCTTGAAGAAGGTTATAGGCTACTCTTTACTGCGATAACTGACATGCACTCGTAGCCGTGGGCAAAAGCAATAGGAGCATCACTAAACACAAAATCACTTCAATAACGGGAAGCATTTCTTTTCAAAGACGTAGACTACTGTACTGTAGATCATTTGATATCTTCATTTAACATTAAGTTGTCCATACCTTTGTGAATCCTTATTTTTCCGCACACTTCGAGTCTGTTTCTTCATATGTGCTAATAATTTGGCTGTTAATATAAACAATACCAAGTTCGCCATACAAGCAAACAATATCGGTGTATACAAATAAAGTAATTTGCTCATTCCTGTAAAAAAAATTACTGGAATTGATGTAAACTGACCTAGTCTACGTTGCAATTAACAATATTTTTTTGATAGTCTACCACATTTACACAACGACATCTAGTACCTAACTATCGAATAGCAACAACTAAGCTACACTAGAAATATAAATATATACTTGTAAACGATTCAAACATTAGGTTCGACCCGGTTATCGAATCCGACACCTCAAGCAAAGTAGTCGCATACTCTACCACTGCACCACCGAGACAATCAGAATCTGGGATGTTGATATCTATACTAATATTATAAAGCTGAAATGTTTGTTTGAACGCGCTAATCTCAGGAACCGCTGGTCCGATTTGAAAAAATATTTCAGTATTGGATAGTACATTTATCGAGGAAGGCTATATATCAGCACGCTAAGACCAATAGGAGCGGAGCACCAATGAAGAATGTTACAAAAACGGGGGAAAATTTTACGCTACGGGCAAAAGGAGTTGCGTGGGTCAGCAAGTATAAGTTATACGTATCAATGAGAGAAAGAGTTTATTTAAACGATATAAGTGTTCTCACCGTATAGAAAGCATCCTTGTCGCCTAAGATGAGGCAGCAACTTGATATGAACGGGTAAATTAGAAAATTCCAGTGCTGCCAGTATTATAGTCAACACTGTGGGTAATCCAAATGCGTACCCAGAATACGATAGGAACCGTAAACGCGCCGACGTTGCAAATCCATGTGCCATATTCTGGCTAGACCTGTATATAAAAGAAGAAAGAAAAATATTTATTTGGGATACTTGCCAGTTGCCCACAAATATTTCTGTGCCAGTTGCCAGTAAGAATCTTCCGCCTTTTTAACCGACTTCAAAAAAAGGAGGAGGTTCTCAATTCGACTGTATTTTTAAAAAACATTTTTTTTATGTTTGTTACCTCATCACTTTCGACTGGGAGAACCGATTTTGATGATTCTTTTTTTATTTGAAAGCTGGTGCTTCCCGAATGGTCCCATTTAAATTTGGTCTAGATTGAAGTCGGTTTTTTTTTGTTAAAATTTGAGATAATTTATTTACAATAATACAAATTTTAAGACATTTAGGTCAGCTTGTAAATTACATTTTTGACCATTTATTGGGAAAAATAATAGCAGCTACTCTAAGCAATCTAAGATTACCAATATTTAATAGCAATAAAAATGTATGAGATTTACCTTAACTTCGACCAAAGATCATAACACATCACATTGAGCCAAAAGAAAGCTGCCAGTATAGAAAAGTATATTATAAAAGCTGAAACACAGAATAAGAAATATCAACAAAACTAAAATTTATTTAATTAAATTTGACATGACGTAATTTTACAGCAATATCCTTGTAACGTATTTAGCATTAGCAAATTATTTAGTATAAATGTTGTCAAAGAGAAAATACATAAATACAATTTTAAAGATCATTGGATGAAAATAAATGCAACTCAGACCTCTCAAAGACTCTGTCCGTTTAAAAAGTAAAATCATTCATTGGCAGCATTGCCATTCAACGTAGTAATGCTGCCAGTCTTTTGGGAACGCTACCAGTAGGCGAAGATTTGGAGTTTTTTGACGCTTGTATGTAAATATTGTTACTGTTTTTTTTTAATTATGGTTATGTGCATAGGTTTTTATATTATGTAATCATTCATTTAGATGTAGGTACTCTTCAGTAACAGTCTAGTAGTTTTGGTGATATTATATTACGTTCAATTCTCTCTATCACAATTAGAAACAAAAAAGCGTTTTAACTTGTAGAACTATAAACAAAAGAGGGAGTGTTTATTTGGTTTCTTACATTTTTATGACCGAAACACAATCTAACCATAATTTCAGGTACATTTCTTCCAGTAGTTAAAAAGTACTGCATTCAATACGATTCGAAAGTAAAGAACTATCCTACTAGTCATTTATAAATTACGTCACCATCAACATCATTAACAACAACACTTTACACACTTTACAAACATAAATGAAACGGACACAAAGAACACCCAGACTCAGCACATCAATTTGTGAATCACACAAAGTTTTGTCCTATGTGGGATTTGAACCCACGACACTTGGCGAAGTAGGAAACGGCGTGGTGACCGCCAAACCACTAGGCCAAACGTGCAGTCATATAGTCTGCCGAATATAGGTCTCTCTTTAGAAAGGAGGCTTATTAAATACGTTAACGAGTTAAATTATTATTATTATTATTTTTTAATGTTTGACCCGCCAAAATGACTCTACTCTGCCTGATGGAAAGCATAAGCAGAATCCAAGAGTGGTGGTCACCATGCTCACTGCGAATGCAGACAATGCAGCATGGTGACCCACACCATGGCGGCCTAGTGATGCTGCTGCATCTTTTAGTCTAGTCAACAAGCATGGAACTTGTTGACTAGACTAATTGGGCCTCCGGTCTCGCACTCACCAACGAAACACGACAGCACGAACGCTGTAATTTTACGTTGATTTTCTGTGCGAGGGTAGTACCGCCCCGGTCGAGCCGGCCCGTTCGTGCTGAAATCAGCGTGGCTCTACTACCTTTAAAAGTACTATGGTATTATGGGTTAACATTTATATAAACACTAGCTTTACCCCGCGGCTTCGCTCGCAGTTAATAAAAAGTATCCTATTTACTTCTAAGGGTCCGTTCACACAGACCGGTTTGGAGAGCATCGGCTCACTTTTTTCTTTTCACACAGACCGGATCGTATACGCTTGGAATTGGCCGGCGCGGAGCCGCCAACTATTTCATATAGACCGGCTGCGGAAGAGAATTGGAGCCGATCGTATGCATGAGTGAGAAAGAGCACGCAATCGGGGCCGGTCGCCTCCTCTTATAGGCGGTCCACACTACAACGATATGTCGTAGCGATTTAACTGTTTGAGAAATATCTGAGCCAATTTCCGTCCACACGTACGATAAAACTGCACAAACGAACTGCACAGTTAATCGCTACGATATATCGTTGTAGTGTGGACCGCCTATTATTATTTCACACGAAGCGCTTTCAAGCATTCTTAATGACAAAAGAAGTGCACATGCAAAAATAAATTTTACTTCAATTACCTACTCAAACCTCTGTTTCCAATGTGATAAAAATCTCTCCTCTCCGAGCGGGTCTGTGTGAACGGACCCTAATACCTTCAAGAATATGTGTACAACGTTTCATGATGATCGGTTAAGAAATTTCTGGGAAAGCGTAACAAAAACTCACATTCACATTTATAATAATTAGGATTACAAATCACACTTCATTACTGCATTCAACAGATAAAATCATTTGAATAATTTTATGGCAAGGTCAAAAAAACATATACATTTTTCTTGTTTAGTCTAGACTTATTCGTGTATCCGGTAAAACTTGATTTTGTCTACATGTACCTTCTGGTTTTGTTTTGGCTACAGAATCGTTGTATTATTGAATATAAATGTATTATTATTATTATTTTTGTGTCATGTAAAAATTGCAAGGGTTTCATCTGATGATGAAACCCTTGCCGACGACGAAATGATGAAGTGGTATGCCGAAACCGACATACCACTTCATTGTGAACCCGCTGAGGTGATCCTCAGCGGGTTCACAATGAAGTGGTATGTCGGAATTGAATCTATTAAAACCACACGGTATTTCATCACATGTAAGACTATTGCAAGGAACTCGAGTATATTCTTGACAGAAAATCCCAGAGAACCAAGACAGATTGTGGCTGCCATATGTCAGCTATATGCTGTTTGCGTTTAGATATCAGATACATTTATAATTATGTGATGTTTACATACGATAAAATAGTGCATTCTTTGAGTTAATCTCATACTACAACCACTATTTAAATAGTGGAATAAAAGTAACAAGTGAGCTTAATTTCAAGATTGTATTTTAGTAAATTACACCAATGCCGATAATCGAGAGTATAAATTATATTATAACAGTGACGGATAGCATAGCACCTTGCTGTTTCCTACTGCACTAAGTGTTATAAGTTCGATCGACAACACTTTGTTGTGTGATCTACAAATTGTTGCTTTGTTGTGTGTGTTCATTCTATCGGTTTTACATGATTGTTAAGTCCCATAAAAACAGGATAAAGTTGAGTTGACTTAAGAAACTGTTATCCATATTCAAGTATTTTCTTCTATCCATATAATACTTACTCATAGCGACGCAGTAAGCAGGCGAAATATTGTCTATCAACAACAAGATTTGCATGGTAGCCATGAACAGGAAAGCTACAAATAAGTTCAGGAGATATGTTATCATCACCATTCCATTCAGTGTCCTTAGTCTAGGCAGGATGACATACACAGCTACCGTCAAAATGATGAAGAAACAGGAGATCAGCATACCTGGAATATTTTTTTTAAATTCCTTTAGGTGTAAACGAACGAACGAATGTGTATGTTATGTTACTTATGTTATGTATAACTTATTATAATATAAACTTAACTGCCTCGTTGGTCTCGCGGTTAGCGTGTGCGACTGCTGATCATGAGGTCTCGGGTTCGATTCCCGGGTCGGACCAAATGTTTGTATGATCTACAAATATTTGCTTCGGAGTTTGGGTGTTTTCTATGTATAATATGTATGTATTTACAAAAAAAAGTATATATGTATTTGTATCAGTTGTCTAGTACCCATAACACAAGCTCCGCTTAGCTTGGGACTAGATGGCGTTGTGTGTTAGATGTCCGAAATATTTATTTATTTATTTATATTTATAAATTTATTACAGAAAAATACATGACATATTGTTTACAAGTATATCTTTTCAGAATAGACATGTAGAATTTGCGAAATAAAATGAGATAGGTATTTTTAATATACACCGCGCAACAGTGTTAGAAATTAAACGTATCTTGAAGTTACTACAGCACCCAGGGACACCATGAGTTTAGTAGACATAGGTATATTTCCAGTCTTTGAGTACTTTCCAAAATTTGAGAGTTAAGGAGGTAACCTCACTCACTCACTAATATCCAATGACAAAATTAATTGACACCGGGTTCCGTACGAGCTGTACGGATGGGTAGGCTCCGCTCAAGCCTACCCATGCGCACCGAAGAATGAAATGAAATTACTGATTTTATGATGGTTACTATTATCGTGAAACTAATTTGCCTCAATTTCCTTAAGTCTCTTATTAATATACTGACCCACGCAACCTCGTTTGTGTCTCCTATTGCCCGTAGCGTGATAATTTTTCCCCGATTTTGAAACATTTTTCATTGGTGCTCCGCTCCTATTGATCGTAGCGTGATGATATATAGCCTATAGCCTTCCTCGATAAATGTACTATCCAACACTGCAATAATTTTTCAAGTCTGACCAGCGGTTTTTGAGATTAGCGCGTTCAAACAAACAAACTCTTCAGCTTTATAATATTAGTATAGACAGAAAAATACAAAGAGCAGTTTTGCGCAATAATGCAACAGTTTCCTGCCACTTCAAGGAGGTTATTATTGCACCTAGGGGAAAAACTGACCGCATTTAAACTGTTTGTATGTAATGTAAACCTATCTAGGACAATTAACATTATAATTATTATTAAACTGCTTCAAGACGTAGTCTTTATACTCGACTCATCGATTTTTTGTGTATATTACTCGATACTTTAGCGATTTCTGAATCGATTACAATAAATATTATTTCTGTTTTGAACATGACCTTAAAAGTGAATAAGTATATCGATTCAAATTCAGTTTCCTTAAAAATTTGAATATGTAACTTAAAACAGATAACATATAACAGATAAATATGCATAATGCAACATATAATTTGTCAGAAACATGTGTTAATGGGACGGTTATCCGACACCTCCAGTGTTGAGAGATCGGGTGCAGGACCAACGACTTTAGGTGCTCACCGGGGCACGGTTAAGACCCAAACTTCCAAACTCTGGGCTGCCTTTTTGGTCGACCTAGGAATCGAACCCGAAACTTCTTGGTCGGCAGTCGCATACACTAACCGTTAGACTGTAGCTGTAGTATTAGGTATAGTATGAAGAACTTACAGCTAGCGCTCACACCGTAATGATTGCTCTCAACTTTTGGCCTGTAGCAAATTAAAGCGTTCAACTTTACTGAAGTGTTGGTAGTTTCAGTTTTATCAGTAACAAAGTTATCTAGACAGAATTTATCGGCACTGTATTCGATGCTTGGCTCGTCCACTGACTCTTTGACATACAATTTACCATTCTGAAAAAAAAATAAGAATTAAAGTTTTCCTGGTATTTTTATTTTACCTGCTTTCATTTCGTTTAGATGAACGACATGGGATTTTTAATTGTATCAACCATTTTACTACAGTAACTAACTAAGTAACTCATCATAAAATTAAGAACTTTATAAATATATACTAGCTGACCCGGCGAACTTCGTACCGCCATATTTACATATCTGTCTCAGCTTCCCACAGGCAGTGTACAGTCGCGGACAAAAAAAAAGACTGCCCGTTATCTTTTATTTTTTTTCTTTTTAGCAAAAAAAGAATGAAAGAAATCGGACTATGTGTTATTGTATTACAACTAAGTACATATTTTGACTTTCATCCCCTCTCCCCAAGAAACCGTGCTGAATTTCGGGATAAAAAGTATCCCATGTCCTACTTCGTAGTATGAACTCAAATCATGCCAAGTTTCATTTGAATCCATTCAGTGGTTTCAGCGTGATGCGCGGCCAAGATACAGACAGACAGACAAATTTGGCCTTAGTACCGATTATAGAGAGCCCACCAAAAAAAAATTTCTAAATATCATTCATGTACACAATTGGGCCTGTTACATTTTTATTATAAGTACCTATAGATATAGATTTTCATAGGCTTACTTGAAATACAATACTTTAGACGAAGAGAAAATGCAGGACAACAGCACTGGAAAGAGAAGGAAAAGTTGACACAAACCGTATGGCCAGGGTGGTGTTTTTTTTTAAGCAATAGGCGATAAACGAGCAGATGTATCGCCTGATGGTTAGCGATTACCGCCGCCCATGGAAAACCGCAACACCAGAGGCGTCACAGGTGCATTAGCGGCATTTGGGGTAAGGGCCTCCGGTATCCTCACTCATTCGGTGAAACACAGCGTAAGCGCTATTTCACACCGGTTTTCTGTGAGACCGTGGTGTCACTACGGTCGAGCTTCATGCCGAAGCGTGACTCTCCCACGGTTTGCCTATGCCAAAATCCTTAACGGCGAAGCCTATGTCCATTATTGTAATATTAAAGGAGGCTGTTGATAATTATGTCGATGTATACTTTACAAAAATGATTAAGAGCCAACACTTCGACTGCACGTTTGGCCTAGTGGTTTAACGGTCACCACGCCGTTCCCTACTTCGCCAAGTGTCGTGGGTTCAAATCCCACGTAGGACAACACTTTGTGTGATCCACAAATTGTTGTTCTAAGTCTGGGTGTTCTTTGTGTCCGTTTCATGTATGTTTGTAAAGTCCCCCGCGACACAAGATTTATTCCTAATGCGGGAGTTGTCTTTAAAAAAAACACTTTCAAAATATTAATTTGTTTAATTGATATAATATTCATCGTAAAACGATCGTTTCATAAAGACAGAAGAGGAAAATGCCTGTATTATCAGAAGTAGTTTAATTCATATTCATACACACTATGGCATATTATATTTTTTTTCGTAGTAAATATTCATGGTGTATAATCTTACTATGTATCTATGTGTCTATAAGTATATTTATTTTTGTTTTTGATTACTTGAGAACGTAACTGGGACAGGATTTGTAAAATTAACCGAAATGTTAAAATATTTAATCATTTAGATAACGTTATTTATTATCCATTTTTATGAACATCATGATCATTTCATCATAACGGTCATCATAAGCCTACCGCAGTCCACTGCAGGACATAGGCCTCTCATCACAAAGGAACTCTGCCCAGATAGGTTGGTAGTTGGTATAAGTTTTGTGTCAAGTTTTCCTTCTCGTTTCAGTGTTGTGAACACACCAAAGTTTGCAACTTAGTAAATATACTGTTATTTTTTAAAATTTTATTCATTATACCCATTGAATATTAAACTTTGAGCTGAATGTAATAAGCTTCATAA
This sequence comes from Diaphora mendica, assembly GCA_949125395.1. Classification (NCBI taxonomy): domain Eukaryota; kingdom Metazoa; phylum Arthropoda; class Insecta; order Lepidoptera; family Erebidae; genus Diaphora; species Diaphora mendica. The sequence goes on from OX421322.1 coordinate 7,426,618, forward strand.
CGATTTTTTTTTTAAAGACAACTCCCGCATTAGGAATAAACATCCTGTGTCGCGGGGGACTTTACAGACATACATGAAACGGACACAATTAACACCCAAACTCAGAACAACAATTTGTGGATCACACAAAGTGTTGTCCCGTGTAGGATTTGAACCCACAATACTTGGCGAATTGGCAAGCGGCGTGGCGACCGCCCAAACCACTAGGCCAACCGTGCAGTCAATTCAAGATTAGTTGAGTAGTTCAGGTATATAATCATAATATATGGAACAAATATTGTGTAGTCGAAGTTTGAACTAAGTGTCGTGCAGTTGAAGCGGTCTATATTCAGCAGCGGACTATGATAGGTTCATGATGATGATTACGATTGAGTAATATAAACAACCCTTTAACAAACTCGTCTTTTTACAAGCTTTTTATTAACTTGCAATGTATGTATGCTTGTATGTTCGGGTGGAATCAAGCAACTCAATTTTGAAGCAGATATTTTCAACCGATTTTGTTGAAATTTTGCAAGCATATGTATACAGCGTGACAATACAATATTATAATGACATGGAGCTGATCTGATGTTCGAGCTGGAAGGTGGCCATAGGAACTCTGTAAAGGAACGTCGCAACATCATCGAGTTTGGACTCGTTTGATTCGTCTCGAGGCATTCCAGTAAAAGCTTGTTGTTAAAAAGCTTTTTAATTTATTTTATTTTTAATGTGGTTGACAGTAAGACAGTTGGGGTCGAGCTGTAGGCTACCAACGGGGTCACAGGTGGCGGATAGTGAATGGCCATCAGATATGGTGGCTAGCTGCGAATATATTGAATAAGCAGTCCCCGACCGACAGCGACAAGGTTACCAGGACGTGGTGGGGTGTTTTGTGGGTAACAAACACCTCTATAAAATACTACAACAGTCCAAAGACAGCCTTGTGACGTGGCGAACTAATGCCGCCACTAAATAAGCATCCCTCTGATGCCAGGCAGCAGTGGTATCAGTACCAGCAAGAGGCGGAGGAAGCAGGTTCCATAATGGCTCTTGATTGGATAACATTAGGCAGGAAACCCGGCCTAGTGCACTGCGGTGTGGAAGGCAAGTGGGAGAAACCACCACACTACAATAATTTCCTGTAATGGAGCAATGAAAATGTCACAAAAAAGAGAAAAAGTTCTTGACAACGGGCTTCCACGACGTAATATTCCGTGGCGGTCCGAGTCCGGCAGGGCCAGGCACAAGGCTGACACTGTCGTCATCATGCGAAAACCTTGTAAAATAGGAACTTGGAATGTTAGGACATTGTTGACACCTGGAAAGGTGGAAGAAGTAAAGATGGAAATGAAAAGGTTAAACATAGATATACTGGGATTGAGTGAGGTGCGATGGGAAGGAAGTGGCGACTATTGGAGCGATGACTACAGAATAATATATTCTGGGGAAAATCAGGGATCCAACGGTACGGCAATAGTCCTAAATAAGCCTTGGGGGGTACAGATAGAGAATACAATTCATTTTAGCGATAGAATCACGGCTTTGAAGTTGAAGAATAGTCATGCAGATTTATTTATTGTTCAAATATATATGCCTACTGGTAGTCACGATGATGATGAAGTAGAGGCTATTTATAATAACATAGATTCAATCTTAAACTCAGTAAAGGATAAAGAAAATCTGATTGTAATGGGAGATTTTAATGCGGTCATAGGAAAGGGATCAGAGGATAATGTAGTTGGAAAATTTGGATTGGGTCAAAGAAACTGCAGAGGAGGAAGATTAGTACAGTTTTGTAAGGAAAATGATCTTATTGTCGTGAACACCATGTTTGATTTACCGAAAAGGAGGCTCTATACTTGGAAAATGCCTGGTGATATAGGCAGATATCAGTTAGATTATATTTTAACTAAAGGTAGATACCGTAACAACGTCAAATCGTGTAAAACCTTACCAGGAGCAGATCTGAACACAGATCATAATTTGCTAGTCAGTATATTTAGTATAGAAACTAAAAAGGAAAATAAAAAGGCTAAAACAAAACGTATAGATCTCAATAAACTTAAACATGAGGACTTTAAAGTGCAATATAGTAATAAGTTAGGAAATAGTCTACAAAACTTTAAAGAATTAGAATATAGTAATATAGACATAGATACTAGATGGGAAAAGATTAGGGACATAATAAAAACTTGTGCTGATGACGTGCTAGAGAAGGAAAAGCTGACGCCTCGGAAGAAATGGCTTACACCAGACATTATTAAATTAATGATAGAGAGGAGGAAATTAAAATCCAAGAGTGATGAAATCAGTATTCATAAATATAGACAATTAACTAACAGAATAACATCAAAATGTAGAGAGCAGAAGGCAAGATACCTGGAAGAAACTTGTAATTCAGTGGAAAACCTAATGAATCGCGGCAAACTGGATAAAGCGTATAGTTTAATTAAGCAATTAGATAGCAAACCTAGATCAAAAAGTACAGCAATTTTAGATGAGAAAGGTAATATATTGATTAACAATAAAGACATAGCTGAACGTTGGAAAAGGTACATAGAAGGATTGTATGGAGGGCAAGGAATGAAAGAGGATGATATCGAAAAAGAAGGAACTGTTATGAAAGACAGTTTGGGCCCAGTAATATTACGGGAGGAATTTGTTAAAGCTCTGAATTCTATACAACATGGAAAGGCCCCGGGGGATGACCACATCTATATAGAACTTATTAAACATGCCGCGTGTGATCCTCTGTTAGACGAGATCTATTACTTGATTGAGGAAATGTACGAAACAGGCATAGTACCGCGAGATTTCCAGATTGGTAGAACAGTTGCCCTTCCGAAAAAACAAAACACCCTTAAATGCGAGGAGCACCGAACCCTTAGCTTAGTTTCTCAAGCTTCAAAAATTCTACTTAAAATAGTCCAAAACAGAATAAGACCACATATGGAGAACTACTTAGAAACTGATCAATATGGTTTCAGATAGAACAAGGGCACAAGAGAAGCTGTACTTGCCTTACGTTTAATTGTTGACAGACGCATGGATATGAGCCTGCCTACGTTTATAGCTTTCATAGATCTAGAGAAGGCATTCGATAGGGTAAGCTGGTCAAAAATGATGGAGATCCTGAAGGAAGCGGGCATAGACTATAGAGACAGAAAAATAATATACCAACTTTACAAAAACCAAAAAACAGTAATAGAAATAGGAGAAGAAAAACAATTTGCAGATATTAAACAGGGAGTAAGACAGGGGTGCCCCCTGTCACCCTTAATTTTTAACATTTTTATTGAATATACCATAAGAAAAATAATAGAATCAGGCAAGGGAGGGGTTAAATTTAATGGGGAGACTATACGCTTTATTAGATTTGCAGATGATATTGCAGCAATAGCCGATAGCACAGACAGCTTGGAACAGCTACTAACAGTGATGAATGATATTTTTGGGGATGTTGGATTAAGTATAAACTTCAATAAAACCAAGATTTTAATCACCTCCAAATCTCAACCCATAGACAGCCATATCAAAATTAATGACAGTCACATAGAACAGGTGCAAAGCTTTAAATATCTGGGTAGCCGAATAACACAGGATTCGAGATGTTCACCGGACATAGTAGAGAGACTCGCAATCGCTAAACAAGCCTACAACCGAAAGAAACACCTGTTCAGCGGCAAAATTAACATCAAAACAAAAAAACAGCTAATCAAAACTTATATTTGGAGCATTGCACTTTATGGCTGCGAAACGTGGACACTAACTCAAAGGGACAGAGACAGGTTGGCGGCGTTTGAGATGTGGTGCTGGAGGCGGATGATGAACATCAGTTGGACAGAAAAAAGATCCAACCAGGAAGTCCTAATAATGGTTGGTGAAAAGAGGGAATTGTTGGAAACTATTGATAACAGAAGAGGCAAAATGGTTGGCCACTTGATAAGACACGACAATCTGTTTAAAACAATACTAGAAGGAATAATTGAAGGCAAGAGAAAACGAGGAAGGCCTAGAATAAGTTATTTACAGCAAATAAAAGAGAAAGTAGGGGTCGTGGCCTATCAAGAGGTCAAACAGATCGCGGAAGATAGAGAGGAGTGGCGATTGCTCCACCGACAAGGGACCAACCCTTAAATTGAGAGAGAGAGACAGTAAGATGCACGTATTCAGTACAGTACAATTCGTTATTTCGGTGAAAGAGAAAAGTGGGATTACAAATATTGGGATTACTAGTTCTTGTCCGCCTCTCAGAGCGATTGTTTATCGGTTATCGCTATAGATTACGTGTTATTCTGATGTATGAACTTTATAACTGTATATTTTTATATAAATCAGTTTTATGTTCAGTTTTATGAAAAAGAAAAAAACATCCATCTTCATAAACTTTCGCATTTATAATATACTAGCTGTGCCCGCGACTTCGTTCGCGCGTGCTTAGATTCAAATTCATATCTTTTTTCTCAATCTCATCTTCCAATCATTTTTTTTAATTTATAGAGAAACAAAACAAAGTTATTTTAATAAAATCCGTGTGTACGTGTGAGTTTGTAATATAAGAAAATTAATTACAGAATTTCTTCATAAACAATATTACTTGTTTTTTCATTTGTGTCAGTGAGTACGCTTTGCGCACTGCTTACACGTGACAAAGCTACATCTAGCTGGCCATGAGAGAAATAGGACTTTCGCCGATCTACACCAACACGACTCAGTCTGTCCCTGGGCTAAACTCACACTTAATAGTTTAAATCTATACGGATAGTTTTTTGGCATGAGCGGTATTCGTGGAATGCAAACACGCTGTCCTGCACCACATCCTTTCAACAATTGTTCCTTTATCACGTTCCGTTGGAGCGATATAACTTTTAAATGTATTGTGTGCTGTTACACAATTTTCGTGGACTCAATTTTCTCATTAAAATTAAAGGCACTCCAACTTTTAATTTTATAATATTTTGTGAGGGAAGACCTGTTGCGGGACAAAGAATTTAAAAAACTCTACTGGATACGTCATAGCTTCATCTTGGTCGACAACACTGTTAATATCAGTGTACTCAACTTGTGACCCTTCAACTTGCTCCAAAATAATATTATTTATTTCAATCACTTCTTGGTTTCGAGGTGATAAAATTGCTCGCTCACAAAACCAAGAATCTTCCTGAGTTGTGATATTAGTAAGATTTCCATAAACTGATAATATGAGTCATTCTAGTGAAGTTACAACCTCGCATAAATCGTCTCGCAGTGAGATCAGCCCTTCTTCTTTCTAATATCTACCGTCACCTATTTGAAAAGCAAATTCGAAAATTATTTGGAGTTTTGGTTTCCTCCTCTGCGCACTCTCATATTAACAGTGAGTTTTAGTTTTGAAATATGAGGCCAAAGGGTTGAACTCTTGAGACACGCATTTATTTTGTCAGTTTGGGTCCCCCGTGGTATTATGGGTGGAGTCAGCCTAAAATCACCACAAAACAAAACTGTAACTCCACCAATGTCCCGATCACTTTGGCGAATGTCCCTCAACATCCTGTCTAGATCCTCAACTGCCTTGCGATGTGCCATTATACACTCATCCCATGCAATTAAATTACAGTCACGTAGAACTCTCGCTTTGTCACTATTTTGAGACACATCACAAACAGGTTGTTCTGTTAATTCTAATTATGAGGCAATTTTAAAATATCGTTTGTGAAGTTTTATCACCCGGCAACAGTGTCAGAGGATGCAACAGCAAGTGCTATTTTATCATCTGGTTGTAATTGTGCGAGAATAACTTTTGTGATATTTTTTTCCCAGTGCCTCTAGAAAAAGCATTTGACCTAAAGAATTATTGGCACTGTTACAAACACGGTGGAAAATGCTCCTTTGTTTGTCCTTTAGAGTCGGAATACCATCGCGAAGAGTATATAAAAGCTTCTTAGAATCGTAATTACTTCCAGCCGAGTACTCCCAATTACTACACTCTTCGTTAGAAATGGCTTCGGGTAACCCTTAATAAGATTAAGAATTTCCACCAATAGGCAAAACCATGGTTGAATGTCTTGGATTTCATTTAAACAGCGATTAGAAATAATTTCCCGTTGTTGATGGTTCAATTCGCTCATAGAAATATTTCGATGCATATCGCGAATGTGATCTTCGGTTATGTTGTTTTGGTATTTTTGTCACAATTGGACAGCATCTGAAAGTCACTGACGTATGCCTCATTGAGAGCGTCATCCCAATGTTGGTTGTCATCGAGCAGATGTTGTGCTCGGCAAGCAGCTTGAAACGATGGGTGTTGCGGGTCATCGACTTTTTCAAAGCTTCGAATAAAGTAGGCCACTGGATACCGATAACACTCGTCATTGCATGGGTGCTGTTGTACTCTTCTGATGACGTGTTTTTTTAAAAACTTCAAGATTACCCTTGGAGTGCCTCTTTTTCTACGGTTAAACCTTCCTTGTTGTATGTAAAGTACGCTGGCGCTTCATCACAGAGCAAAGTGTTGGTAAAATCATCAGTCTAACATAGCACAGAAGACATAGAATGCCAATAAAGTGATCTGTCGAGGATTTCCTAATCGCTCAATCGCATATTCAAATATATTCGCTGGACTCCTTCCAGGTTACAGCGAAATGCGTCACTGGTGGATGTCTTTCGTTGATAGGAAAACTGAGTATACGCCACACAGCTTTGGATGAACTTATGTAGCGGCCAGACTAAAATCTTGTTACTCAGTCACATTTATTTCGTAAAGCAATAGTGGCTTGATCGCTTCCTTTATTTACGTACTTACAAATATACCTATTTGATAGACTCCACACTGATGCACATTTCGACATTTATGTATGTGGGCGTTAAATGGTTTGGATAAAACAGGAGAGTATGGTAATACCCATCTATTATTATCAACCATCGTCGGATTTTGGCCACGTAATCTAATTTCTGCAGCAAATACTCCTTGTTGCTGAGAACGTCGGCGGTACTTGGGGTAGACATTCTCGCCTGTTGTAGTTTGTTGAATCATGGCTTTTGGGTACCGTTTCATACACTGACTGTTCTGCATGCACGGAGAGTTGGTATTTAATCACAGCATGGGCCATGAACTATTTGCTTCTATAGATATGTTTTATTACACTTTGACAGGTAGTCAATAGACGGCGCTGGCTTTAAACTCTAGACCCGATATTTAAGTTATTCTATGGTAAGGAGACGTTGATAAACACAACGCATGTGCCTGTCCAGTAGTATTTGCGTGAAAGCCGAACAACAGACAGACAGACAAAAATTTATATCTGATATTCTGATATTCAAAATAAATTATAGTCTTTATATGTTGCCGAGGATTGATAACTATATAATAAAAAAGTTTCATTACAATCCGTTCAGTAGTTTTTGCGTGAAAGCCGGACAATAGACAGACAGACAAAAACTTTAAAATTATTTTTTTTGGCTTGTGTGGCTTGTATGAATACCTAATAAATAATAATAATAGTTGTGTTTTTTAAATTTCATTCAATGTACAGAATTGAACTCTTCTGCAGTTTTATTATATGTATAGATGTGTATATTATTGTAAAGTTTCATTAAAATCCATTCAGTAGTTTTTACGTGAAAGAGTAACAAACATCCATCCATCCATCCATCCATACTTACAAACTTTCGCGTTTATAATATTAGTAGGATACTTAAGTCTTCGATGAAAAAGTGAAATCTTTTTAATGAGTGTGACAGCTTTGTTTATTCGTTGTCAAGACGCCCGGCATATTTAACGCGCATGCGTATGTCGAGTAAACCGCCAGACTTCTATACAACCGTTCATCCCCCCTTTAAACCCCCTTACAACCCTTTTTTCGCATTAAAAAGCAGCCTATGTGTTATTCTGATGTAAAGGCTATATTATTGACAAGTTGCATCCAAATCCGTTCAGTAGTTTTTGCGTGAAAGAGTAACAAACATCCATCCATCTTCACAGCCATACTTACAAACTTTCGCGTTTATAATATTAGTAGGAAGTAAGATTATTTTCTCTGTTCAGTGCTTTTTTGTTATTAAATTGAGTTAATACAGGAAAAGGAATTTATTCTAATACACCAAAAGTCTGTCACACACGGGAAAATGTGGTAAATATATTTAATATTACGTGTGTCGAAAACTAATTTAGGAAAATGGATATTGTTAATCTTATTTATTTCTATTATTATATATATATGTATGTGCGATAAGGCAAATTGGAGACCTAATAACTTAAACAGTTAGTTATTTAGACCTATATTTATCCGGAATCGTTACTGGAATATCAATAATTATCCTCTTTATAAAAACTATATTTATAACTTTAGGTTAATTAAGACATTACTCAGGTATATATTTTGAAACAAATTTATCTAATGACTTATGGAATTCCCCAAAACCACGAAAAGTAATGTGCAATAAAGAAATCAAGTTTTAGAACCTCGTTGTCCCTAAGATTGTGACGTATAAAGGCTCGCCCACACAGGGACGTTATTATCGGATGTGCTACTGAGATATCTGTTTTTAGTACCTACAAAATAAGCATTAGGATGACTACGAAGTTACTGCCGCGATAATAATGACGCATTCTCGTCATTTGTCTGTCCTGCAATATGTAAAAGATAAGGTCTAAATTGAGTAACTTAACTAATTTTAGTTGTGTCAAACTAAATATTTACTTCAAAAATTTCAAAGTAAATAATTTGAAAGAAATACATTAAATTTTAGTCATTTTTATTTAGATTAGAGAGTTACGAAAGTTCTAGGACACTTTTCAATTCAATAAAACAGGTCGTAGCCAAGCCAAAACTACAGTTACAGAAAAGTTTGCATTGTGTAGGTTACAAGTAAAATACAAGTATGTTTTTAAAGGGTCAAAAAACAGCCAAGTTAAAAGTTATTTAGTAATAGTGATCGTGGCGTCGTTTCATATTTAGAAGCCAGTCTGCTGGTGATGTTAATAAAACATATGTTCAACCATGTCGAATTAGCTTAAGGTTAATTAAAAATGTTTTGCCTTTTTTGTGCTCGATAGTTTGTAATGAAAAAGAGCGTTTAGGTTTATGTTTTTAAACTTGTATGACCTCAAATACGTTGATATTTTCTGTCTTTTTTTTTTCAAGTAGCATTTGGCAATATGGCAACACCGCAGTTTTAATAAAGTCAGCATAGTATATTCTTATTTTAAAAGCAGTTTTTTTTAAATTTTATATTAAACTTGTTTGACCTCTAGTTTTTTTGGTAGGTGAGTAGCATTCTCAGACATAGCACACCTTCGTTTTAGTAAAGTTATTATTCGTTTATTCTAATTTTAGAAAGCAGTGGGATTCTTTAATTTTATTTTTAACTGGTTTGACCTCAAATATATTGATGTTTTGTTTCCTTTTTACAAGCTTTTTACTAACTTGCAATGTATGTATGTATGCTTGTATGTCCGGGTGGGATCTTGCAACTCAATTTTGAAGCAGATATCTACAACCGGTTTTGCTGAAATTTTGCAAGCTTATGTATACAGCGTAACAATACAATATTATAATGACATGGAGCTGATCTGATGTTCGAGCTGGAAGGTGGCCATAGGAACTCTGTAAAGAAACGTCGTAACATCATCGAGTTTGGACTCGTTTGATTCGTCCCGAGGCATTCCAGTAAAAACTTGTTTTTAAAAAGCTTTTTAATTTAATTTATTGGTTAGTGGTTTCCATATATTTAGTCTAGGTCATAAGGACAAGGACAGATATCTCTGGTCTTTTAATTTGTGATTTGTGTTTTTCTGGTGCCAAGATAAAATTACAAACAAAATTTATTGATGCACCTTTTGCCTTCAAAATATGCTATTTTTACCTGTGTAAGAAGGAGGGTTATGTTTTTCGAGTGTTTGTATGTATATTTCTTTGGCATGCCCTAGAGCCTTGTCGTATTTTCATGTGAGTGGTGTCAATAGATTCGTCTTGGTCGTGAGAGTGACACTGGGTGCATTAAAATTAAAAAAAATAAAGTTAAGGTTTTTTGGCGCTAAAAAGGAATCCTAAAAAAATAATTTCGAAATACATGGAGCGTGGTATCAAAGTAAAGAATTTAAATAAAAAAAACTAAATTTAATAAAGATGGCAGCTATTGACGCAATGGGGTTTTTTTTATAATTTTACTTGTTCCAGTAATATTTCTGTTTATGTTAAATTGTAAATATTAAATCATTTAAAATACTATTAAAATACCTTATGAGATTGACCGTAGAAACGAACTTAATTTTGAACGTGTTCTTATATCGAAAATTGACCTTCAGGCCACTCACAAAACGCGGCATTATGAAGATGACAAAGCGTGATCATCATATAAATAGTTTTTATATACTTAGTCTTGCCATAAATATTGTTACAAAGAAAAACAACATTTTTTTTATTGTATGTAACATTAATTACTATTGCAGCGTGTTAGTATAATAAGCTAATACAAAACCATTAAAAATATATAAATGTTAGAAATTTAACGTCATTATAATGGCAACATTTTTGATTGTCACTTTTTTTCTTGTTTGACGTTTTGACGTTTGAGGTTAATAAAAAAGTACGAAAAAGGCGCGTGTTGAAAACGGTCGACGATTATTGTTTGAAAACCGTAATTAATTGATATTACGCTAATTGTATTGTCCATCGACCCGGTCTTTAGTGATAAACCGTTGTGTGTTAGGTCGTGGACTCGCGAGTTTTGTAGGTGCGTTCCGCGATAGCTGAAGCGAGTGAGTTGTAATTCGAATATCCGTGATAGCTGATACGAGTTTGTTGTAATTCGAATACCTTGGAAGTTGTACAGCACTTTAGGAGTTTATGTTTGTGTGACGACGCAGAGAAGCAGCTACCCAAGAGATCTCTTGGAACGCCGAGAACACGGAAGCCACACACTCCAGTAAGTGCTTGATGAATTTAGTTTAGATTAAGAACACGGTGAATCGCCGTGGTTTATTCTTCTCGCCAATGAATTAGGTTAGTGATTGAATGTCCTATCTATGGGCCGTAAGACATCTCAAGTATCACAAAGTGATCGTTATCATTGGTGGGAGGACTGAACAATAAAGCTTATTCGAAGTGGTCTCCATTAGCTAAAATGCAGTCTTTAAACATTGAGACCAGTTATCAATAGCAGCATGCACTCTTTCTATGGGAAAATTCTTCACTGCCAATCATGTGGATTGTTTTAGGGACTCCAAATTATCATGGCGTTTAAAGCAGGCCTTACTCTCTAAAACTGACCATAAATCATAATCCAGTGGAATAAGATCAGGACTATATGACGGCTAGTCTTCTTTTCTGATGAAGTCCAGAACGACCTTTTCTAACCAAGATTGGGTGGATCTAGCTTTATGACCCGGCGCCGAGTCTTGATGAAAGGACCATTCTTGGGTATTGTTGCTGAGCTACTGTTGTTGTTATTGAGCTTAACTATCTTCTCAAGAATGGTATCTTGATACACTTGTGCCTATGTTTTGATACCTTTTTCACAAAATCCGTATATGGCTCAGTCACTCCTTCTTAGCTAATACCCCACCAAACCATCACTAAAGTTGGATAATGCCCACGTTGTACATTGTCGACTAATTGGGAAGCTTCTTTAAAGCTTTCAGCATAAAGATGGTCATTTTGTTTGTTAAAATATTGTTTAATTGAAAAAAAAATCTCATCCGTATTCAAAAAAAAAACTGTGACCTCCCTTTGCGTACCGCTTAAGTAGATGTTTTGATTTTACCACCCTATTATTTTTAAATTATCAGTTAAGAAAGAGCTAAGAAGTTAAGAAAACACGATAAACAATCGTATAAAAATGACAGATACCAAATTCAAAAGTAATATTTTGTTTATTTTTTAATTGTAACAGTATTTATGGTCAGACTAAGTATATAAGGCGATATATAACCAAAGCAATCAAAAAAAATTATGTGAGACTTGTTCGAAACCTGTTTGAAGCATAATCAAGTATTTTTTGTATTTTCTTTATTGGCTCACCAACAATAGGCTATTTGACTGATTTTTGGAAATCGTTTTAAATTATTCTTCATTACGTAATAAGCACACTGCGTTAATATTTTGCGGAATTTCTACTGTATTAAGAATTAAAATTTAAGTTAAAGTTCAAGTTTGACAACCGCGTCAAAGAACGACATTTCTTTAATGGCGCTGGTCACATGACACGTGTGACGTCACACGCTAGTAAACAAATTCACAAAACGCGAACAATACTCAGTCGAGGAATCTTTCGTTTACTAGCGTGTGACGTCACCAGAGTTGCATCAAATCACCAGGCGTTCACGTCGCAGAAAATATTTCAAAAAATTGTTACAATTTATTTCGTGCAATCTGCAAAAAAATCACATTATTTTGTTTAATTCATAGTGAAATATGTCTTTTTAGGCTATTATCTGATAGGATGACCACAATCCATAGTTTATTTTCAATATTGTCAAATAGCCTATTGTTTACACTGAGTATATATCAAAATACAGTTTAAAATATATCTTAGTCTAGTGCAACAATCACTAACAGATAAGCACCGCATGCACCTTTATCTTAATTATCATATTTAATAGATCTATAATAAACATTCACAAGTAGAACAACAATTTTTGTACATTTTATTTATCTATATAATCATCAACAGCCTTTAATAATCCACGGCTGGACATAAACCTCTCCTTCGAAAGGATGTTTGGCCGACTATACCACGCTGGCCAAACGGGTTGCTATAGGATTTATTTCAAGTTTTCCTTCTATGTGCAGTGATGTTGTCCTCCTTAAGGAGTTACCCGTTCAAGTATATTTGCAGCAAGTCCGTCTGTCTGGATTTGCGCAAGTATACTTGAACGGGTATGGTGGCCTTTAGTTTGTTCCCTTAGTCGCCTCTTACGACACCCATGGGATAAATGGGGGTGGTGACACTTTGTATTCTTAATCCGTCACCACACGGACCTATCTGTATAATATTTCAAAGATAAATGTTTTTTTAAATGATTCTTGTAACTGTGCAAATGTCTTGAAATATCAGTTAGCTTTGTTTTATTTTGTACCTGTTAATTAATTGCTATTTATGTCTAGCAGAGGACGGCTTTTGGCTGAAATGAGGATAATGATAACGATGAATAAATAATGTTTGGAAATTATTCGTTAAATAATATTATGGGTTACATAAATACTATAAATAACTAAACAACACAAATAAAACTACATGAATCTGCTAGTCTAACTACATAATTTTTGTGTCACGTATGCTCACGATGAACTCCAAACTATCTAACCGGTTTTCATGTTTTTTTTATTGAAATGTGTGGTTTGCTGGCATACAAGATAGGATAGGTAACCATTAAGCTTAGACCAATAGGAGCCCAGCATGATTGTAAAGACACGCAGATCTTGCGTGGGTCAGTTTGTATATTTGTAAATGTTCAGTGGATATGTGCACGCTTTAAAGCCGATATACCTATCCCATGTACCTACATACATCAGCCAGCTGGCATAGTATAATCATTACAAGCCCCACGGGTCAGCAAGCCCGTCAGCTGTTCCGAAAACTAAAAAGTTACTAACCTATATATACTTACTAATATATCAAGGTTAAGAGTTTGTTTGTTTGAACGCGCTAATCTCAGGAACCGCTGGTCTGATTAAAAAAAATATTTTAGTGTTGGTTAGTACATTTATCGAGCAAGGCTATATATCATCACGCTAAGACTATTAGGAGCGGAGCACCAATGAAGAAAGTTACAAAAACGGCGAATTTTTTTTATGCTACGTGCAATAAGAGACGTAAACGGCGTTGCGTGGGTCAGCTAGTTGAGTTATATTTTTTAACCATAACAAAAGTTTGTAGAACCAGTTTACTTGTTTACATCTCAGACTTAAGTTTACTTGTTTCCTTCCCTCTGATATGGCGAAGGAGATGATGGCTGGTCCATGCGTCATACTCGTGAACGGGTGCTGCTTGGGGTGACTCGTCGGCCTAGTCAGCGATGCTTTAGACAATACTATTATTCTGGTTCGTTCAACTGCAACTCTAGCCACTTAATCCAGTCACGAATTATTTTTAACAGTAGATTTTGCAACTGAATGTAAGCAGATGTGCACCTTGAATGATTTCTATGTTTAATAGACTCAAACCTTCAACGTTATCACTGAGTGTTTTTTTTTTGTTTGTGCGTTAGATTTTAGAGCTTTTTAATAAAAGGAATTACAGGTGGCAACAGCTTGCATACTGTTTACCTTACATGTAATATTAACACTATTGTACCTGAAAATCAGATTTTGAAAAAGAGTAGCCATGAGTTTCTTTGCCAGTATTCTTCTCATGAGCTCCACGCATTTTGGAAACTGGAAGTTATGGATCGACACAGGCAGGCAGTAGATTTTTGGTGTTTTCGCCTAATTTACCTCGACAATAGAGCACATGCTGTGGCGTCTGTTTGTGTCGATCTATGATTTTTAACTATAGCTTCAATTTGACGTTCATGAGTGTCGCTTGGTGTCTTATATGAATAAATGATTTTTGATTTGATTTGAGACAGTTTAGTTCTAGATACATAAATCCATTTCCTCAAGTCGCCCAAGGCCAAATAAATACCTACTGGCTCGAATTATTATTATAATATTCGTTTAGTAGTATTATTATTAAAATATACTTGGGGATGTCATGCATTGTACTAAAGTATTTAGTTAGTATAAAGTTTGAAAATTACCTGTATATCATTGGAATTAAGAAACTGATAAAAATACAAACGAATACAAAAGTACATTAATTACTGGATTATACTGATTTATATTTTAAACTAGCTGCGTCTTACGGCGTTACCCGCACTTCTTGTTGTAGCTTTACAATAACAACAGCGGGTAGCGCCGCGGGGTGAAGCTAGTTTTAAAAAGTAGCCTACGTTACTCCTTATATCATCAGCTACCTGCCAGTAAAAGCCCCATCAAAGTAGGTCAAAACAGACAGACAGACAAAGTTTAAAAAAAAATGCCTTAAGTACTCATAGGAATGTGCCGTACTATAGCGTAAACTTACATGCAAGCTATAGCAAAGCAAGCATAATATACAACATACAACCTTTCTGATTGAAAACTCCATCCAACAAGAAACTATGTCTAATTTAACTAAGAATTCCAGAGATTTTTATGATAAAGGTCAGTCAACTCATCTTGATTGTATTTAGATGAATAAAGATATTCGTCTTCTACTGAGATTTTTTTGTACATAACTTGACGAAGCTAATCAGTATGAAGCTATTTATATATTATTATTAACCACGTGTATATTTTTGATAGATCAAAAATATACAAACCAGTCAAACTACAATTAGAATTCGTTTACCATATCCGCTTAAGCAAATATTCTCACCGTTTTCAAATGAAAATCATCAGTCACTCCACTCAGCAATATTCGATATTCATTATTAGCTTTTGAGCACGTCATTTTGAAAAATAACAAGTAAAACTTTTCAAGAACATGAAATCCTGGCTTTTCTGCAAATTCTTCCCAAACAGGAGGATCAAACTTTTCTGATATATCAATGCATATTTTTCTTGTCGCGTCATATCCTTGGCCAAGGGGGCAACATTTCCGAATACACGTTTCCTTCATACACACACACCCTCTCTCAACTCCGGTTTCACTGTCGACAAAGTATTCACCATCTTTATATAAAATATTATTAAACGATCGATTTCTTAGCTCCACACTGCTGTTATTTTCACAAATCTGCGCAATTGTTCTTGTCACTATCACAAACACCACAAATAATATTTTTTGCATTCTTACACTTTTTGTGAATCACTTGTGTGCGTCCGTGGCAATGACGAACCACATCAGGACTGTTAATAACAAATCTAAGTATCAAGGTATCATACAAGGATAGGAATAAATCAACGATCCTCAGATTTATTTTCTGTTTATTAAGGGTAAGATGACTGGTAGGGTTTCCCAACCTCGGGTTTCTTTTTGGTGCCTATTAATAACTGATTATCATTTAATTAAGTTATTCTTTCAAGTGGTACAACAACAACAAAACAAAATCGCCTAAATTCAAATTTTGTAGTTTACAAAGAAATAACTAAAGTAATTTATTAAACAAGTTTTCAATAGTCAACTCAAAACTCAGCTTTCAATTAGTATTAACATATTCTGCATTGCCCATGTAGGTCTTTAAAATTTTGGGATTTGGTCACCTGGAATAAATTTTGAGAAAATAATAGGAAATAATGGGTAATTAATCTGAATTATTACCTGGCTTATATTTAACTAGTCGACCCGTGCCCACTTCATTGGGCATAAATTGTTTTTGATGTGAATTTTTGTTCAAACTTAATAAAATATAGCCTATGTCACTCCTGTCGCTTTCTGCTAGTGAAAGAATTTTCAGGATCGGATTAGTACTTCCGAAGATTACCCCCTACAACCGTACAAATAAAGTTAGAAACTTTATCTCTTTCTAATATTGGTATATAGGTATATCTTAATAATATTCAAGTAAAATTTTTCAGTAGTATTTAGATTTCGTCTAGCACTAAATGAAGATCTATGAATGCTACTAAGGTACCAACTCAAAATTGCTTCAGTATCTTTAAAATAATTTATCTCAAGTTGACCACTTTTTTAATATCCAGTCAAATGTCAAGGAAACAACGATGAATAACGTAATCATAAGTGTTGTTCTCTCGCTCACACACCAACAATTTGTGTGACCTTTTCTTAAAGGCGGATTTGGTGATCATGCCGTTTTTGTTCACTTATGATGATTTTACCTTGTATTACCATATCGTACCGGTACAATATATGTTAAATTGTTATTTGTTAACAGTTCTCTGTATATACATTGTATTTTACAAACCATTTTTTGGAAAAGAACAGAAGCTCAGTCATGGAGAGTGTTCTGAAGAGCTTTTACAACTCCTCCTTCTCCCTTCCTTCACAGGATAACATCGGCCTTGGAAGTCACCGCTTCAGAGTGGTAAACATACGCTCTCGTACTCATGCCTTTGGTTCTTTCTTCCTGGGCCAAGCGGTCAAAACCTGGAACTCACTACCAGCGTACGTGTTTCCCTCCCACTATGATCTCGGGTCCTTTAAGCGGAGCGGGAAAAGCAACTCACTAGGTTTCCATAGTGTGGTGTGAGTCACCATGCTGTATTGTCACCATTGAAGATGGTGACCTCCACTCCTGGATTTATCTGATGCTTTCCATCGGGCAGAGCATTCATTTTGGCAGCTAAAATATAAAAAAAACTACATGTACAAAGTACGTTGCAGTTCATAGCTTGTTGTGATTTGCCATGGTATAGAAAAATATATTGGCGTGTCTCGCTTCTACGATCATAGGTGAAGACATGGGCTTAGTTTTCATTGAGTAAAATTCCGGCAGACCTTCACGATCAATTCAAGGTCGGAGAATCTCTCTGAAGGTCTTCCATCCTTATTAAAAATTGACTTAGGAACATACTACGATCAATTTATTTTATTTTTATTTTATTTATTTTTTATTTTATTTCAAAACTTGAAATCAAAGCTTCTCCATGACAAGTTTGATAGAAATTGGTGCAGCGGCTTAACCTGGGAAGCGTAACAGACGGACTTTCGAAATACTTTTTATCTCGAAATTCAGCACGGTTTCCTGTAGAGAGGGGATGAAAGTCAAAATATGTACTTGGTTGTAATTCATTAACGCATAGTCCGATTTCATTCATTATTTTTTTGCTAAAAAGAAAAAAAAAAGATAACGGGCAAAGTGTGTTGTCCGCGACTGTACACTGCCTGTGGGAAGCTTAGACAGATAAGTAAATCATCATCATCATCACTATCGCTGGTTCTCAAACTTTATACTTTTGGGGAGAATTTATATTATTTTATATTTTTTTATATCATATTATATACATATATATATATATATTTTTATATCATACTAGCAGACCTACGCAACCTTCGCAATCCCCCGTTTTAACCCCAAAAGGGGGTTGATTTCTAAAAATACATCATTTGTACACCTCCACACCATCTACATCCATCTTCAAAAACATTGGACTTTCATACAAACTTCCAACCCCCGTTTTACCCCCTTAGTGGTGGAGTTTCGTGAAATCCGTTCTTAGCGGATGTCTACACCCTATAAGGAACCTACCTGCCAAATTTCAAGTTTGTAGGTGTTATAGTTTCTGAGATTCCGTGATAAATAAGTGAGTGGTATTTCGCTTTTATATATATAGATTTTTATATCATGTATTCTATAATCAACAGAAGTGTCTGATGGAAGACCTTCAGAGAGATTCTCCGACCTTGAATTGATCGTGAAGGTCTGCCGGAATTTTACTCAATGAAAACTAAGCCCATGTCTTCACCTATGATCGTAGAAGCGAGACACGCCAATATATTTTTCTATACCATGGCAAATCACAACAAGCTATGAACTGCAACGGACTTTGTACATGTAGTTTTTTTATATTTTAGCTGCCAAAATGACTCTGCTCTGCCTGATGGAAAGCAGGTCTAATCCAGGAGTGGAGGTCACCATCTTCAATGCGAATAAGGACAATACAGCATGGTGACTCACACCACACTATGGAAACCTAGTGAGTTGCTTTTCCCGCTCCGCTTAAAGGACCCGAGATCATAGTGGGAGGGAAACACGTACGCTGGTAGTGAGTTCCAGGTTTTGACCGCTTGGCCCAGGAAGAAAGAACCAAAGGCATATATATATATTATGATATATTTTTGATATTTACTGGTTTGTATATATCCGTCTCTCGCTGGTCATCAGCGCGGATTGCACTTGAGGTAGCTCGTTGCACATCTGATTGACTTCGACGACCTAGTAAATAAATTTCTCACACACTGACAAACTGATGATAGAAGATTTTAATAACGGTAATAGAATGACAGATACTTTATATGCCGTAGGGGCAATTATCTAAGGATAAAAAACCCCCGACATAATAACCTGAGTTCCCTTTAAAAAGTAAATAACCTTTAAACGACTCAACCGATTTTCATGAAACATGTCTAAGATCACTCGCACGTAACTCACCTTTCATACAAAAAAAAAAACTAAATTAAAATCGCTTCATCCCCTCGCGAGCTACGGTGCCACAGACAGACAGACAGACAAACAAACAGACAGACAGACACTTCACACTTACACACACCCCTCTTTTTGCATCGGGGGTTAAAAAATAGCCTGTATTTATAACCTTTCGTCTAACGTTCGACAGACGATTGACATCAATATTTTTTTCGCATTCCAACAAAACAGCGTTTTGATTTAATTAACAGTGTTATCTTATATATCTTATTTTGTTTGTGATATGACCTCTATGGATATGGCGCAATAAAGACTTTTTTATTTGCATACTAAACAGTGACAACCAACAAAATTTGACAATACAATGACAACAATTTCTGAATGAACCAACAATAACAACCATCAAAATAATAATAATAAAATAAGCGATAATAATATATAAATAATATGTGGTGTCTCTTTAAAACCCTTAATTTGATTCGTGTAATAATATATGGTGTCTATTTAAAATCCTTTTAATAAGTGCTTCAATTTGACAGTCAAAAGTTTGACAGGAAAGTTGGTAGATCAGTTTATATGGGCTAAAGGAAATTGTTGTTTTTATTATCTTCCTCCCAATTTTTCCATATTTTCTCACCGTTTAAACCTTCCCTGAACTACGACAAACATTTCAAAACCTAAATCAGCTAAATAGGTTCGGTGGTTCTCGAGTTTTAGCCAGACAAACGAACAGCAATTCATTTTTATATATAAGAAAGATGAAGAAGATTATAAGTTTATATAGATATAATATAGAGGATATGAAATAGTGCTAAGGACGTGAAGCCAAAATTTTCTCTGACCCCGCCTCCCATAGTGATGCGTCTCATTTGTTTACTTGTATCCTAATATATCGATAAACCATTAAAGGGCTAAATTAAAATGAATATTCATATTAAATATGTAAGAAAGAAGAGAAAGAATAATAATAAAGGAAATAATAATCAAATAAAAATATGTCATTTTACTCGTGCTAACGATTTTTATTCGTTCCGAAACAATATTAATTTATTCCAGATACTTCTTTAGTTATTAATCCAAAATGTTGGTATTTTTTAATAAATATTTTAAACACAATTAAACACAAGTAGAAATCATAATTAACACGTAAACTATACCAAAATTTAGAACTTACATAAGAAATGACAATCCACGGTCATTTGATGACTTTGATTTTTGAATTTGATTTACGAGCTGTAATGCAACACTGAACCATGATTCCTGTTGCATTATAGTATTTTCTAATACAGCGAGAAGTAAATAAATAAGCACAAATCACTATGAAATCAAAAGAAAACGTCTGAAACACCAGGACTTTGACAGCACAAGTACTTCCACAAATCGTCCTCTAAAATGGCTGCCTGGCAAAAAATTGGCCCCAAGGCGGGGTTTGATGACGTCATAAAATAATGTCAAAAGAAAATTGAATTCCATGACATATATCATATCTCTATCACTTATGTCAAGACAGCTGGGTTAGTAAGAGACAGACATATACTTTTGTAAGCATCATACGTTCCAGGATGGTTTTATACATATCTAAAAATTGTATAGACAATTAGAGCATATCTCCTATTACTGTATAATCTAACTAAGGACACTTCTTACTTCTTACTTCATACTCCCGCCTCACTTTCAGTCATATTGAATCGTGTGTCTACTCCGCATAACTAAGTGGACGTGTGTTTTGTTAACAATGAATAATTATTGAAATAAATAAAATCACAATTATATTTACCGCCGCAAGCAGAAACGCAAAGTGGGTCATCGTCGAGTATAATACAACTTGCTTAAGAGTATTATCAAGTGCGTGTTACAATGAGCTAAATTGAGTACTGTTAAACCAGTGACTAATTTGTGTAGCAATGTCCCACGCAGGACCTAGCCCAGCATTTGACTGTAGTCGAATTATAAGACGAACCCCTCCACCATCGCCATCGCAACAATCAGACCCGATAGACCAACAACCGCCAACACCCATGGAAGATGATCTTGTCAGTGATCTGTTCCCTACGACGGAACTCCAAAGGTGGGCCGCTAGCTTTGATACCATCATGAAAGAAGTGTGTACCATAGTTGCAGATGGAAAAATGAACACGGACCAAAAGCTACGTGTCACTACCCTTTGTCGCAAGGCCATATCTGGAACGTCACAAATGGCGATATTGTACCAGTCCTTAAAACAAAAAACAATCCAGGCGTATACAACTATACAGCACTTACAGGCCCAACAGGATGTAGCTAGTAGTCTTAAAAGCTTTAAAGAGGTCGTCGAGAATAAACTTAGACCAGGAGAAACAAGTACTTTTGCTGACATGGTCAAAAAAAGTGCCGACAATTTCGTTCGTCCATCCAATCTGAGCTCAATCGCCATCTACCCCAGCAATAAGACACAATCAAGTGATGAGACCAAGACCCTAGTACAAAAAATCATTTCGCCAGGTGAACTTAAACTTCATGTACGAGGCCTAAGAAAGGTGAAAAATGGAGGTGTTGTAATCAGCACAGAAGATAAAGGAGACGTTGAAAAACTTAAGAAATTGGACAAACTAGTCTCCTCGGGCCTGACGATTGAAGAACCGACTAAGCGCCGCCCAAGGATAACCATTGTTGGAGTTCCCCTAGCCCTTCCGGAAGAAGAAGTATATAACTGCATTTACGAACAAAATATCGCAGATAAGTTCCCTACCTCTACGCGCGAGTCCTTCTTGGCAGCCATTAAGCTAAGCCACAAGTCGGGTAAAAGAAACCCCTCTACGTGCAATTACGTTTTAGAAGTTCCTGCAGGTATCAGAAAGGCACTCATAAACCAAGGTCGAATTTTTATACAATGGACCTCATGCCCAGTCAGGGATTCCACGATTGTCACGAGGTGTTTTAACTGCCAACAGTTTGGGCACTCAGCCAAACACTGTCGGGAAACCAGCCCTACGTGTGGCCACTGCGGTGAACCTGGACATGCGTTCAAGGAATGCGTCAACAAATCTGCGGCCCCAAATTGTGCAACATGCAAGCGCTTCAAGAAGAAATGTGACCACGAAACGGGAGATGTAAGTTGCCCAGCACGTAAGTTTGCCGAGGACAGATACATTAACTCAATAGATTATGAGGGCGCCTAAGAGCGCTACCTATAAGTTATATATTAAGGCACTACTTAAGTTACTTATATTTATTTTAAATATGATTAATGAGTTACTTTATAGTATAGATAATTTCTCAGTGTCTGAATCAAAAATTTGTGAGATAGAGGAGTGTAAAAAGTTGATAACCACTGACAACAAAACATTGACCATACTTACCCAAAACATCCGCAGCATAAACCGTAATATGAGCGGGTTTGAGGTCCTGTTGCGGAGGCTTGATATGAGCTGTGATATAATTGTATTAACAGAATGTTGGCTTTCAAACCAGACCACGTACATACCATCTTTAAACGGGTACACTTCTCACAAAACGGATATAAACATTAACAAAAACGACGGACTAGTTATCTATACAAAAAATAATTTAAAAATTAAAGTAGAAGAACTGATACTGTTAGATAGTAATTGTTTAGCACTCACAATTAACTCCGACATAGTGATTTTGGCTATTTACAGACCCCCATCCCAAAATATCGATACCTTTTTAGACTCCCTCGACTCAAATTTGAACAAATATACATCATACAACACAGTTATTCTTACAGGTGATATAAATATCAATATTGCATCGAAACTAGCTAACACTCATACTCACAAATACCTAAACATTTGTGCTTATCATGGGCTTCTACCCGCACATTACTTCCCTGCTCACCAAAGTGGCTCATGCTTAGATCATTTTATCATAAAGGCAAATTTACCATGTACAACATTAGTTACTAATACCAGTCTCACAGACCATCAGGCGATATTTTTATCACTACAATTATATGTATCAAGAAAAAACTGCACACGTACGTACAAAAGAATTAATATAAACAACCTCGAAAGCGACTTAAGTAAAATTAATTTTGACCCAGTTTACTCCTCACACGATGCAGATTTTTCGTTAAATTACTTCATAAGTTGTTTACAATATGCAATAGCACATAATACTAGTATAACAAACGTACCCTCTAGATTCAAAAGTATTAAACCATGGATCACAATAGGCCTCGTTCGTTGTATAAGACACAGAGATAAACTGCACTTAAAAGCGAAATTAGCACCCGATAACCAGACACTTTCCATTATTTACAAAAGATACCGTAACTTTTGCAATAAACTGTTAAAGAACCTTAAAATTCAGCACGAACAAAGTGAACTGCAAAAAGCAGGAAAAAATACTAAATTACTTTGGAAATGTATTAAAAATAACATTTTTAAATCCAAAACTACCGAACCCCCACTCGACTTATTGTCAAGAGAAACAAACTCATCCAATGCGTTAAATAAAATAAACACATACTTCGTCAACGTCGGTAAAACATTGGCTGAAACACATTTGAACTCAAGAATTTCCTCCCATCACCCAAGTACGAATTTACCTTCTAAACTCCATTCATTTGTGTTATTAGATACAGATGTTGACGAAATATTAAGAACTATAAACGAGTTAAAGGAAGACTGTGCAGTTGGGTACGACAATATAAGTAATAGTATACTTAAACGATTTAGACACATACTTGCCCCCCCATTGACACACATCTTTCAATTATGTCTATCAAAAGTAGTGTTTCCGAAAATGCTTAAAAAAGCTGTTATCACGCCGGTTTACAAAACAGGAGACAAATGTTGTATTAGTAATTATAGACCTATTTCAGTCCTCTCAGGCCTATCTAAAATATTAGAAAAAATCATAAATTCCAGGTTGATAAAATATCTTGAAGACAACAATTTGATTTCTGATAACCAGTTTGGTTTTAGGTCAAACAGATCCACTGATAACGCAGTACATCGAGTAACTAATTATATCGTTGATAATCTGGACAAGAATTTGCACACTGTGGGTATTTTCCTTGACCTTGCCAAGGCATATGATACCATTTCCCGTACAGTGCTACTGCGCAAACTGGAAAAACTTGGAATAAGGGGAACGCAGTTGGCCCTTTTTGAAGACTATCTCAGAGACCGACAACAATGTGTAAAAATTGGACCATACACTAGTTCTTACCAAAAAAATAATGATTACGCTATTCCTTAAGGAAGTGTATTAGGATGTACCTTATTCCTGGTTTATATAAATGATCTGTGCAGCTTAAAACTAGAAAATGGTATCATTGTAACGTATGCGGACGACACGGCTATAGTATTTTCAGCCATATCGCGCGCTCAATTATATAATCACGCACAAGAAGGGCTTAACATAGTTACTAACTGGCTTCATGAAAATTTACTAACATTGAACTCTGACAAAACAAAATACATTGTATTTACGATGAGTGACAATAACGCCCCGACACCTGACCTTGACATTTACGCTCATACTTGTGGTTCTAGTGCTAACAACGCATGCAACTGCCCTGCTTTGACAAAAACTGATGATGTGAAATATCTAGGCGTCACGATTGACACACATTTGAATTTCCGCAGGCACATCGAATTATTATGTACTAGAATTCGTAAATTAATGTTTATATTTAAGAACGTGAGAAATATCGCCGACTATGAGGTTGTAAAACTAGTTTATTTGGCTATGTGTCAATCTGTCCTTACATATTGCATATCATCGTGGGGTGGTGCTGCTAAAACAATTTTACTGCCGTTAGAACGTGCTCAGAGAGCTATTTTAAAAGTATCCACATTTCGCCCTTTTAGATTTCCTACACACCAGCTGTATTCCGAATGTAAAGTACTAACAGTTCGACAACTGTTTATCTTAAATACGATTCTAAAACAGCACAGAGAGCTTCAATACAACCCAACAACAACAGACAAAAGACGAAAAGACTTAGTCTGTGGAACCCCGCAGACGAGGCATGCTTATGTAGACAGATTTTACTTATTTTTAGGACCGTTTATATATAATAAACTAAATAAATTATTAAACATATATAGTGTTAATAATACAATATGCAAAAAAAGGGTATCAGAATATTTAGGTACATTAAACTATTCAGACACTGAAAACATCTTAGCAATTTTAAAGTAGAATTGTAACATGTACACTTAGTTATAACCTATGTTTTAAGAAAAATATATTTTATATTGAAAAAAAAAAGTAATTGTAATACCAGAAATTGCCTGAAACACAGGTCTTACCTAGATCAGGCAGATCATTAAAAACAAAATGTTGATCTTACTTAATAATGAATATAAGAAGTGTAATTTAATAGTTAGAAATAATAGATACTTAGCTCTAATCGTATAAGTACTTCAGAAGTTAAATTAGGTTTACTCTTAAGAAAAACACTCAAATCTTGTACATTGAATATGGAATAAATTTTATTTTATTATTTATATTTTACTTCACTAGTCGACGCTCGCGCATTGACCAATCGGGTGCGTTTAGAGGTGTGGCTTCGTGGTTTGTTGCCACGCAGGATTTATATGGCAAAGTACTTTCGTTACCATTCTATCTTGATATACACACATCAAAAGTGTCTAGGGATCAAGCATTTTTATGCGGATTTCTTGAGATTGAGATGTGGCTTTGGCCCTGGCCTGCTCAGTCGCCAGACTTGAACCCGATTGAGCATGCATGGGATATGCTACAGAGAAGAGCTCTGCCGAATATGGAGGGTATCCAGTCGCAAGAAGACCTTTTTTTGTTGTTGCAACGAACATGGGCGGCCATTCCACAGCGTGTTGGGATGAACTCATTTTGAGTATGCCAAACCGATGTTCTTGTGTTGTTAGTGTTCGCGGTAGAAACACGGACTATTAATTGTTTAAGTTACCTAATAAAATTTTAAAGAAAACTGTTATTTCAGTCTTTTTTTCGAACTTTAATGTTAGTGGTTCAAATGTCAAAAATCCCTTTTTTAGGAAAATGGCAAATTTCTTTATTAATGCAAAGGTGACTTGGTTTATCGTTACTGTGACAAACGAAAACACTTTATTTGATGAATCCTTAAAGAAACTTTTAATTAATATCAATCAGGAGAAAAGTTATTGCAAAAATATATGTTGATCTCTAGACACATATGTTGATCCCTAGACACTTTTGATGTGTGTATTTCTGTGGTGCGGACTGTGAGGGACGTCCCAATGCAAATATTTGTATGGAACTGTCATCAAAAGCAGCGGCGCGAACCTACATTGCCTTTTTTAAATTATTTTGGGTTGATTTTAAGAAACTTAATATT
Organism: Diaphora mendica; assembly: GCA_949125395.1. NCBI lineage: Eukaryota > Metazoa > Arthropoda > Insecta > Lepidoptera > Erebidae > Diaphora > Diaphora mendica. Next base: position 7,452,957 of record OX421322.1, read on the forward strand.
TTAATAAAATTATGGGTTCAGACAACAAAATTTTATTTAAACACTTAAAGTCTGCTCCATTGTAATTCTTCAACTGATATTTGTGATATGTTTTCTTTCGATATTTCCAGTTGTGTCTCCTGAGTGCGAGAAGGTTGTGCAGTAGATGATGGTTTACTCTGAGGATCGGCCGATGGACCCCATTTCATTTTGTACCTGTTTACATTATGTACATGTAAATTTATGCATTTACTTCTGACTAATCAGAAAAACAAAGAAGAATGAAACTTTTATGACAAAACAAGTTAGAATTTTAAGTTAATTAATTTCTAGAAGGTATATTTGAAGGTCGCAGGTTCGGCAGGAAAATCTTCCATGTCGAGTAGAATTTTTGATTTGACCATTTTATTGTAAAACCATTTTATTCGAGAAAAGAAAATCTAGGTTCATTTTCAAGAAGTGTGTTTGCATAATGTGTAACGCGGGTAAAATGAATTTATTATGTAAGTCTATGTGAGAAATGGTCAAAAAATCAAAGTTTTTGCTGCCCAAGCACGAAACCGCTTGTTAAAGACTTGTTTTTCTTTTACGTATTTTCTACAATAATCTTAATATTAATACGTAAAACAAAAACTTTGTACCCCTTTTAACGAAAATTGCGCGGACGGAGGAGTATGAAATTTCACACACTTATCTACACTAAAGAGGTAAAGTTTGTGAGTTTGTGACGTTGTAGGGGGTAATCTCTGGATCTACTAAACCGATTTTGAAAATTCTTTTACCAATAAAAGGCTACGTTATTTGGGAGTGATATAGGCTATATAATAACCCGAAAAGTGGAAAGACTTTTTCGTGGTAGCTGAATTTGCAAAGTCGGAGAAAAAAATGTTTGCCGCCCAACGAAAGGGACACGGGTCAGCTAGTAGTTTATACAGAGACGGAGTACATAATGCTATTTTTTTAATAATAAAATAAAAATACAATTTAATAAAAATAACATTCCACACAATATCATGCGTATACACATATACACAAATATGCATAAACACAAATGTAGATATTTACGACAAAGTCAAACTAAGGTCTTCTTCTTTTGATGATATGGCAACAAGTAATCAGTATATAAAGTCTTCAAATTATAAGTCTTCGAGTCTTCAAGTCTTCGTCGTGATGAAATTAATGATAAAAAATATAAAAATGTGGGTTAGATGAAGACCGTCTTTCGAAAAAGCAAAAAACGATCAAAGTCAAACTAAAAAGATGATTATTTTATAACTATTCTGTCATACTGAATGTCAAAAGTAGCCATGATGAGCCTTAGACAAAAGAAATCCTGTAAAGTTCTAGCTTAAAAATTAAAAGAATGATGGTCGAATTTCGACCTCTGTGCGACCACTAGTCTTTTTATTCCTTTAAAAATAATTACTCGAGCTAATAATTTTATTCACAAATTCTAACACGGGAAAGTACCTCTCTGCAATATTTTTCAATATTTTCCTCTTACAGACAAAAAGTATAAATATTATGACTCCGAGGAGAAGGTTATATGCGTCAGTGAATCGCCACGAGTACTCATATTCCGGGTAGAGGTCACTAATCGCTTCGAAAATCCAACTGAAACCGGTGAGGGTAAATAACTTGATGAACACCAGAAATCTGCAAAAAAAAAAAAACATTTAATATCTAAATGTGACATGTCATTTACATAGATGGACCTGTTGCGTGGTTTGTTATTGTGACTGATAATCCAGAGGTCGTAGCTTCGATTTCTACTTAGAACAAATTTTAATACTACTATAAATATGTGATGAGCACGATCATTCTATCTGTCTGTTACGCTTTCACGACTAAATCGCTGCACCGATTTAAATGAATTTTGGCGTGAAGATACTTTGATTTTTGAAGAAGTACATATTATTTATCGCGATAACCGACATACACGCGGATAGGGAAGAGGGCAAAAACTGGTGTAGTTATATATTTGTAAATATATTATGTATATTGTAGAAAGCCACATGCAGTTCGCATGTGCTAGTCATCAGTTTTATGTAAATAGTACTGTTATATACAAAAAAAATATGCAAAGCAGTTCCTTTAAGTGGGCTAACTTTAAACGAAGTGAAATCTAGAACAATAGCTTTTTACAAACCCTAGACTATGAACAAACTGAAGGGCTATTTCACCTCCAAAAGTGAGCACATACCCATACCTACACATACATAAACACACACACATACACACGCACGCTGTACACACACACACACGCGCGCAAACACACACAGACACGCACGCACTTTATTTAATTTTATTTCAACCTTTTAAACCCATAATCTGTTGTCTGTAACAGCAGAACACTAAGTCCCAAATCACAGGAATATACCTTGTTTGGGAGTTAGGGTTAGTCTAATTGTATGACCTTTACCTTAAACCTTGTAATCTTTAGCTCTAAGGCAATTGTAAAAGGTTTTATAACAATAAAGACTATTATTACCATAGAGCACGCTCGGCTTAGATGGGGAACAAACAGCCCTAAAAGAATTTAAAGAACTAAAAACTGATTACTTGATTAGTGTCGCATCAAAATCGCATAATACCTCTGGTTAGCGCTCGCACTTGTTCAATTAAATATCTCCTGCTTGTTTAAATAGTCACGGTCTCACGGTTGATACTAAGCAAAAAAAATCAGCCTAGGAGTAAATCATAGCAGACTTGGAGATAGGTATTTTTCCAGATCTAATTGTCTGGATATTTGATGCGCGTGTATCTTTCTTTTAGCTTTTTTCTAAACTTAGCCTTACCGTTGCGTGTCCTTCTTGTTTAACCTTTCTGTTTGTTTCTTTATCTGTAAGATTCTAGTAACTACCAATGCTATGAATATCACGTTTAAGAAGCATATCAACAACATTGGTGTGTACAAGTACAACATTTTGCTGGTGCCTGCAAAATAAGTCGTTTTCCAATATTTAATAATATTAATAATGTCTAGTTAAACAAAATCAATTTTCAGTTTTATTTAATTTATGACCGCCTCGGTGGCGCAATGGTAGCGTATGCGACTGCTGTGCTTGAGTTCTCGGGTTCGATTCCCGAGTCGGACCAAATGTTTTTATAATCTGCAAATATTTATTTGGGAGTTTGGGTGTTTTCTTTATTTGAAATGTATGCATTTACAAAAACTAACATGTAGGTAAAGAATTTTGCACAATAAATGCGCCATGATATTGTGACAGTTGGAAATAACGGTTATTTTTAACCGACTTCAAAAAAAGGAGGAGGTTCTCAATTCGACTGTTTTTTTTTTCTTTCAAACTTTCGACTGGGTGAGCCGATTTTGATGATTCTTTTTTTATTTGAAAGCTGGTGCTTCCCATGTGGTCCCATTTCAATTTGGTCAAATTCTGACATGTCATTCATGAGAAAACCATATAAGTCTTCAATTTGCATTAAGTATGAGCGCGACAAATTAACGAATAACTCAATATTCCCGTATGGACCCATTTAAATTTGGTCCAGATTGAAGTCGGTTTTTTTTTGTTAAAATTTGTGATTATTTATTCCTATAATTAGATAGATAGATAAAAACTCTTTATTTGTACACCGTTTTACATATTTTCAAGAGAGTACCTACATAATATTACAAATACATAATGTACAAAGGGTGGCCTTATTGCCAAAAGCAATCTCTTACAGGCAACCTAGCTACTTACATTTATGACATTGGAAAGTACTCCACAAACAATCTGTTATCAATAATAATTATCGGCGCTCAGTCCATTGATGCTATATGATGTTTTTGCAGTTTGAGAATAAGATTTTACTAACCATAGCTCTACTACATAAAATTGAAAAAAAAAAAACTTTCGTGTGTGTGTAAAACGTAAATAATAGAAGAAAACCTCACCCGATATGAAGCAAGTGCCACGAAGTAAATTAGGCAATAACTTATGATTTTTCAGCCCGGAGAATTCTAATGCTGCCAACAGTATAGTCAAAACAGTCGGCACGCCGAATGCGTATGCACTATACCATAACATCTTAATGGTATCGTTACTTGAGCCACCGCCTACGATCACTTTCAACGTTCTGTAGAATAACTTGTTCTTAATTTATTATCCAACTTGTATTCTACACTTCATACTATAATTCACTCGCGTTAATATGAAATAGAGACATGTGGGATCCGAGAAATTATCTATCCGTATGAGAGCTTGGATCAGGGTGCGGTGTTTTTCCCCACAATGTATCCCTACGTTGTCGTCGTGGTGGGGCTTTCGTGGGTCGATGATCTCTGGGGCTATGCCGGTAGAGCCACTCATGCCGGATAGGCCCAGAGGGAGACTCCAGACTAAATGGGAAACCAGACGGAGTCTGGGCGTATTAGAGTGTCAGTAGTTCCGAGAGGGACAGGGAGCGGACGGATCCGGTCTGGTGCAGACCGTCCGGCCAAGCCGTAATCTTGAACGGACAGGACCGGTGGCTCTTCGAAGCCACGAGGACGTAAACCTCTATAAAAAATACCTCAAGCTCACGCTCTGATGCCTGGCAATGAGCTGAATCGCTGGAGGGAGTCCAGTGCCAAGGGCGTCCTCTGTCGGAGGACATTAAACTCCAAAAAATAATGACAATGGAAAACAATAGGATAAAACCTACCCAGGAGGGTCCTAGACGCGACGCGTCTGGGGAATCCCTCCCGGAGCTAGCTGGCTCCGGTAGCCCCCAATCGTATTATGGGGGGGCAACCCTTGTCTCACATGCCCGTCGCCGAGCATCAAATCCGGCACCGAAAGAAACGCGAAGGACGCGGATAAAAGAAGTAGGGCAGTGTCGCGCCCGTCGAGGAACAGCCGAGGGCAGTTCCGGAAGGCGGACGCCCATTCCTCCAATGAGGAGATTGCTGCGGCAGGAACGCCTGCAGCGGTGGGGCTCCCAGAAGTCGATCCGGGTCGAGCTGAAGAACAATGGAAAGCACGCGTTCCAAGTCCGCCGTGGTTGTGGCGAGCGGCAGCGGTCACGGTGCGAGAACGGACGCGCCGGAGCCGATGGACGTGGAGGCAGACCGGAAGCGCGGACGCCCCACTGGCTGCGAGAGTGACATCGCTCAGGCGATGTTGCCTCCAAAGGTGCCAAGCAGTCAGAGGGAGCGATCGCTGATCGCTGTAGGGCGGAGTCCTACAGGCGGGCTCGAGCGGACGGCGAATTCCAAGCGGAGGAGGAGATCGCAGATCTCCTGCTGAAGATCAAGGAGCCGATGGTGGGGGATTCTGTTCCCCTAACACCATCCTCCATGCAGGAGAGAGCGAAAGCGGCGGTGGCTATCATCCACAAGGTGGCCACCAAATCCGTCAACCTTAAGGGTTCCTTCGTGAATTCAATTCCTTACGAAAACCAGACAACTCCTTTACCACCTCGGCGGAAGAGGCAGAACGTACTATGGTAAAAACACACTTCCCGGACTGTGAAATAATCAGTCCAGGCGGATGGCCAGATGAAGAAGCCATCCCAACGGAGGAGGAATGGCAGCTGGCCCACAAGGTAATTGACCCATATAAAACGCAATGGGCAATCGACAGCTTTGACTCATTTAAATCTCCAGGCCCGGACGGGATCTTCCCAGCCCTGCTTAAATGGGAAGGGGAGACACTTACTCAACGGTTGACCTACGTCCTGGGAGCCTGTCTGGCACACAGATATGTGCCATGACAGTGGAGAGATGTCAGAGCAATCTTCATACCAAAACCAGGTAAAACCGACTACTCGGATCCCAAATCCTTCAGACCAATAAGCCTAACCTCTTTCCTCCTAAAAACACTAGAGAGGTTATGCGACAGGCACCTGAGGGAAACGGCGCTGACACCAGCACCACTACACCCGAACCAACATGCCTACAGTCCAGGCAAATCAACAGAGTAGGCACTTCATGCGGTCACAACCAAAATTGAGGTGGCGATCAAAAACAAGATGATGTGCTTAGGCACCTTCATAGATATTGAGGGAGCCTTCGATAAAACAAAATTCACCAGCATAACAGCAGCACTGGTAAGGCACCGAGTGCATGCAGTCATGATAGAGTGGATAAACAAGATGCTGAGCCAGAGAGTCATCAGACTCGAAGCAGACGCTACCAAACAAGCACTGGTGGCGAAGGGCTGTCCCCAAGGTGGCGTCCTCTCACCAATCCTATGGAACCTAGTGGTTAACGACCTTATCACCACTCTGAACAACAATCACCATTATACCATCGGATACTAAATGACATTAAAAAGCGTAACGTAACAGGAGATATTTACAATAATGCTCTTATTGCTCTTAGAGTTGCCAGGTCTCATTATAGAGCTGCTGTGGAGAAATCAAAGGGAAATTTAATACGTAAACTTGTTGATAAACTCGATAGAGAGGGTCCCTGGTCACCTTTGTATCATGAATTTAAAGCAAATAGATCAATCGACCTTGCATACGTACAGAACATCAAAATTAATAATAGTTATACTACAGGAGTAGAACAAACCACAGAATATCTTTTAGAATCACTTGTGCCTGACGATCGGCCGGAGGATGACACGGATTATCACCGACAAATTAGGCAGTGGGCTATTGAACCACCATTGTCTCCAATGTCTGACTTACCATCTTCAGACGAACTCCTCAGTATTGTTAGGTCATTGCCACTAAATAAGGCTTCGGGCGACGATAAAATATCAAACAAAATGATAAAAGAAGCTTGTAAACTTTCGGGTGATACGGTTTTAACAGTTTTTAAACGTTGCATTGCGGAAGGAGTATTTCCTAGTGTTTGGCGGTGCGGTAATATTCGAATAATACCAAAAAGCGGCGATAAGCCGCCGGACGATCCTAAATCCTATCGACCCATAACACTGTTACCATCGCTGGGAAAGCTTTTAGAGCGTCTTGTAGTACCACGACTTCTACCGGGTGGAGTTAAATTTCATGATAGACAATTCGGCTTTACGTTGGGAAAATCGACAACTGATGCGGTTATATCTGTAAGGAAAACTGTCACCGAGTCAAGTTTTCAATACGTTTTAGGCATCTTCTTAGATATATCTGGCGCCTTTGACAATGCGTGGTGGCCCATGCTATTGCTAAAATTAAAATTAAGAGGTTGCTTTAAAAATATTTATTCCCTTATCTCCTCGTACTTCTTACAAGGTACTACTAAATTGAGACTTGGGCATCATTCTGTGTCGAAGGCGCTTACGATGGGGTGTCCTCAAGGGTCAGTGCTAGGACCATACTTGTGGAACATAGGCTTCGACGATTTTCTGGCAATGCCTGTGCCGTCCGGATGTACCCTGAATGCGTACGCGGACGACGGTTTGTTATTGATAGAGTCGGATACTAGAACGGGGCTTGAGAGGCTGGCCAGTGAATGTTTGGACTTAATATCTCGGTGGGGTGGGCGTAATCGGTTGACGTTTGCACCAAACAAAACCTTCCAGCCACTTCTGAAAGGTAACCTCAAATCACCGCCTTGTATTAAATTTGAAAATATTACTATTAAAAATAAAACCTCGGTTTGTTATTTAGGATTGGTTTTAGAAAGAAATTTTTCATTTATTGAACATATTAGAACAGTTAATGAAAAGTCTAAAAAGAGTTTCTTTGCACTGACGAGGATATCAACTGCGACATGGGGTCTGTCATATAATACACTAAAGATCATATATGGAGCTACTTATTTGGGTTCTATTTGCTATGGTGCTCCTGTATGGGCAGATAGGGCGACTGTAGGTGCTGTCCGTCGCAAACTGTTACAAGGCCAACGACCTGCATTGATTTTCTTGTGCAAGGCATATAGGACGGTTAGCACTGAGGCTTTACCGGTGTTGGCAGGTGTTCTTCCGGTCGATCTCGAGGTGCAAAGACGTGCAGCCATGTACTATTCCACACTACAAAACATGGAATGCGATTTTTTGGGCATACGAGACCGCGGTAAAATCATAAGATTGTTTCAACAAAAAACCAATGTCTATAACGACCTCTTGGATGAATGGCAGAAACGATGGGACGAATCATCTAAGGGGCGCCACCTTTACCAGTTCTTTCCATCTGTTCGCGAAAGGTTGTCAAGGACATGGCTCGAGGTAGATCACTGTGTCGCTCAATTTCTTACAGGCCACGGTAACTTTAAGAGCAAACTATACTCATTTAAATTAGTCGATTCACCATTGTGTCAATGCTCAACACCTGATTCTAGCTGTGAACAGTCGGCTCATCATATCCTCTGGGAATGTAGTCTTTGGTACAATGAACGTAACATGATGCTAAATAGCTTACAAATGACGTCTGGGGTAGTATATTATGGGGATCTTGTGTCAACTGCGGTGAATTTCCGTGCGTTTAAGCGATTCTGCCATACATACTATAGAAATCAAATATAGCTCACTTAGGACCCATAATATTTTTATCCGTGGTGCTTCCCGGTTTGAAAAAGGCGTCTGCCTATTTTGACTCCATTTTGTCTCCCGCTTTGCTAAGGAGGGAAGTGGACTTATTATATTTCCAACTCCTCCAGTTTTCTTCTGATTAATTTCGTTGCGGGTTCCAAGACAGTTAAATTTTTCCTGGGACTTCCCGAGTGTCATAACTCGGTGTTTTCGTGGGTCACCGCTGTTGATCCTGGTGTACAGGAGTTACAGTGGTGGGCGTGTGGGCGGGATTAGTCCCATATACCATCGGATACGCGGATGACATAGTGATATTAACAAGCGGCATGCACGCAGGTATAGTATGCGATGTTACGCGCTCGGCACTGGCAATAGTGGAACGCTGGGGCGTGGACAACGAACTTTCAGTCAACCCAAGGAAGACTGAAATGGTAATGTTCACCAACAAACGGAACCTGGGAAACCACCGACTTCCCAAGCTGTTCAATACAGAGCTCCAACTTTCGTCTGAGGTAAAGTATCTAGGGGTAATATTCGACCACAGACTAAACTGGAGCGCCCACCTCAACAACAAAATTGAAAAAGCAACAGTCGTATTCTGGCAGTGCCGCAGAATGGTAGGTAAAACTTGGGGACTTAGCCCCAAAACCACTCTGTGGCTCTACGAGGCAGTTATCCGACCAATGGTAAGTTACGGCGCGATAGTCTGGTGGCCACGGACCAAACTATCCAAAGCCGAAGCTAAACTACAACTACTCCAGAGATTGGCCTGTCTGGCGGCCACGGGCTGCATGAGGACTACACCGACTGCGGCTCTGGAAGCCATTATAGGTCTTCCGCCACTCCACCTCTTTATAAGGCAGGTGGCTCTAGCTGCAGCAATGCGGCTAAAGAAACAAAATCTCTGGAGACCGCCTAGGGTACCACACACCGAAATCCTCTATGAGGCCATAGGTAAGGAACCACTCATGGAAGCGGTAACTGACACAATACCCAGGCAATTCGTCTTCGACAAAAAGTACAAGATACAACTGCACGAGGATCCCCAAGAAGGACTTAACCCAAGGGAGTTAAGAATCTTCACCGACGGATCCAAAACAAGGTCAGGCACTGGCTCGGGAGCATTCTCTGAGGACCTGAACATACACATCTCGACACCATTAGGAGCCCACAACACAGTCTTCCAGGCAGAGTGCATGGGTATAATAATGGCAGCACATGCGATCATCTCCAGAAAGGTAACGGAATACCCCATCCGCATACTTTCCGACAGCCGATCAGTCTTACAAGCTCTACAAAGTCACACGACTACCTCAGGGCTGATCTACGAATGCCACAGAGCCCTGACAGAGGTAAGTACTACAAATAGTACAACTCTCCAGTGGATCAAAGGACATAGCAACTCACGCGGAAACGACGCAGCTGATGCACTAGCAAGGAGCGGATCGGAGACAAGGGCAGTCGGCCCAGAACCAATATTGCCCTTGCCAGCTGCTTGGCTACGACGGACACTGCAACAGAACACCAAGGTAGAACACCAGTTATATTGGTCCAACCTTTGTACTTGCAGGCAGACCAAGGAGGCCCTCCCGACAATCAACCCCGGATTGTCACGGAAGCTGAAACAACTTAAGAGGCCGCCGCTTCGACTTCTGATCGGAGCAATGACTGGTCATGCACTATTAAACAAACATCTTTTTACTCTAGCTGTAACGGACAGTCCTCTGTGCAGAGCATGCATGGAGGAGGAGGAAACAGCCACCCATGTCATCTTGGCATGTCCTGGGGTGGCAGAATACCGGGCGAAACACCTTGGATCGCCGAGGTCACTTCAGAAGGTCGTCGGCAACGCCAGGGGTCTGCTAGGCTTCCTGGAGGAACTGGGATGGCACCACTAGTGCCGACCCACTACGCAAAATAGGCGCATCAAAGTCGTCGAGTTGCGGAAACCCAGCCCGCGAGTTCAAGTTCACCCCCGTGGGATTTGGAGGCGGAAGTGCTCGCCGAAGCTTATCGACGATTGGCTGAATATCGGGCGGAGTATGGCTATCGCCCTCCGCCCGAAGAGGTACGCGAGTGGCGTGAAGCCGCCCGTCGAGTCACTATGGCTAGATGGTCGTTCCGGCTGGAGACTCCACGTACTGGCTTTGCCGCCGTGGAGGCGCTCCAGCCGGTCACAGTAGCTTCGGTAGCTTCGGGAAGTACCTGCACTCGGTCGCCAGTAGGTAATTGAGTCCCGCCTGCTACCACTGCGACTGCAGTGAGGACTCGGCCCAGCACACGCTGGCGGTTTACCCCTCTTGGGCGCCGCAGCGCCGGGCCCTCACTGCAGTCAGAGAGTGCAGCGCCCTGAGTGTGGCCGCGGATGGTTGGGACGGGTTTTGCCCTCCATCCGCTTTAGTGGCCACCCGCGAGGGGGCAACGTACGCGTGTGCCGTACGTCGCCTAAATAGAGAGTTTAACAGCTGAAGGTGCCCGCTTCAGTGCGGGCAAGCGCTGGGAGGGGTTCGGATGTGTTAATAACTGCAGTTCCCGGATTCCTCCCTTCACAGGCGCAGAGTGGCACACCGTGTGGTTTTAGTCGGTTCGAGTCCGACACACCGCCCCGCTGCAAACCCCGGTAGGGTGAGGGTCCGAGGGAATTACAAAACGTTAAAAAAAAAAGGGGTGCGGTGTTTAGTAGATGAGTCACTATTCTCTTAACGCGAATGGACTTTAGTATTCATAAGAATGATTCCAATGAAACATAATACTTCCTAAATAAAGATTATTTCAATTCCCCTATGAAAGCTACAAAGAGAATCTATCTGAATTAAGTATATATTTTTGTATTTACCTGAATTTCTTCCAAACGTCATAACACATGACATTCATCCAAAAGAAACCTACATTCATTGCAAAGTAAATAATGAAAGCTGAAACATAAAAAATATTTTTAAAACTTAAAAGACTATCTCTTGGTTGATTTTTGTGACACTAAGGGCCGGTTTTTCAATAGTCAGATAAACAGTCAAATAGCATTTATTCCTCAGTTAGCGTAAGTTTGGGTCTTTCAATAGTCAGACATCAGTTATCAGACGAATAAAGCTGTAATCTGACTGATAACTTTATCTGTGCTTTCAAACCTCAGTTAGTGTTTTATTCTGCAGAATAGTGATTTGACGTTGTGTATTTCTCTTGTACCTATTTGTGGTAAAGTTTAAGTACGTTGTCGTTATTGAATATTTGATAGATTATGGATGTTTTTGACTCGATTGACTTTTTGTTCTGAGGTAAAAAGGGTTATTAGAGAAATATAGGTTATAGATACTATAGAGAAGATGAAGAATTTTTATTTCACACACTGCTATCTAGTTCGAAACAAAACAGAGCTTGTACTATTGGTAACGAGAAGATTTCCCTAGTGGCCGTTTGCGGAACTAACGTATGACAGACACTTCTACCTGGCAGTTTAATGTACAGAGCGAGTGCATTGTTATTGTTTCATTGATAGACATCTACGGAGGAGTAAAAAATACATATTTTAAAAGTGGAATGATAACGTGTCTACGTATTTTTATCTGTCATACGTTAGTTCTGCGACTTGCCGCTAGGGAATCTGCTCGTCACCATTTAAATTCTTTCTACAATGATTTCATTGATAGACGTCTACGGAGTAGTAAAAATAATAATTTAGGACCACTTCGTGAGGGTAAACAGTATTCTAAAAGTGGAATGTTAACGTGTATACGTATTTTTATCTGTCATACGTTAGTTCTGCGACTTGCCGCTAGGGAATCTGCTCGTCACCAATAGGTACAGAGAACTGACATAAATACAAATATACTTTTTACTTTTAAACACATGTTTATTAAACGTAGAAACACCCGTTTAAAAAATTACTATGCACCACCCGCAAACCCGGCATTTCATTTTTATAAATTTTGATTTTAATCATTGTTATGGACTCTACTACAGGAATATCATAAACGACTTTTTACTAAATTATTATTTACTACATCTATTATAGACAAATAATAATTATAATCGAATGCTTTCATTTCATTTAATTAAATATCCCAAACCGGCAATCATAAAAAAGACAAAAAGAAATAGAAAAAAAGAACAGTCAACTTGAATGTTGTCTAAAAGTTTCTGGTCCTTATCTAACGTGTGACTACCTATATAGCTGCATCTCACTTGCGCATGATTACAGTGAACATAGCTGTGAAGGACCATCAAGTAACTATCTGACTGTTTACTCCCGATTGAAAAACACAAAAAGTTTATTCGCTTGTTAAAGAGCTGGATACATTTATTCCCTTGTTAGTTATTAGACCGTTTAACTGCGGATTGAAAAACCGGCCCTTAGAATAATATGTTAAAGTTTATGTAAAAAATTCTAAATTTGATCAATAAAATTTGTTTAACAGTTTTTTGATGCAAGTCCTTAAACTATGTTTTTTTTTGATATTCCAATATTATTATATTCAATATTTTTTTGTGGTTCTGCAAAGATAGGAGTAAATTATTTACTACCAGAAAAATTACTCGTACTATAGGTATACCTATAGGTTTGTACGGAACCCTCGGTGCGCGAGTCCGACTCGCTCTTGGCCGGTTTTTTTTTTATTTAAGCATGGCCGAAAGTTCGGTTTCGGCTGAAAAATCAGTTTCGATCGGACACTAATTTAAATACATTAACAGCACACTGGAATAAGGAATGAACTACGGATGACAATATCACGTCAATGTGAAGCAAAACTTATAACAAACCCTATCTATACCAACCCTTCTTGTCAGCGTGGTTAAAGAGAATCCGATGTCCAGAAGTGTACTATAAAAGCTGTTTATAATAATAATGATGACGATGACAACATACTAGCGTTGTGCCGATTTATCTGGGATTGGCACCATTATTTCGATTGCGTCGTACAATCAGGATCGCCAACCACTTGTATTCGCTAGACCAACATTATGTCTTTTATTCATATCTTCAGATTAAGATTACCAGGATCTACAACTAGCGTACTTTTTGCGACCGCTAAAATGTCACAATACGAGTACTATTATAACACTGTAAGAAAGGCGACTCGCTGTATAAATGCACTCGCACAGCATCGTAAACAGCGCAATTCCAGCAAATACATTTTATGTCGACGTATAGGAAGGAATATGACATAAGATGAACATCTTTCTTGATTAAAACCATCCAGATTTCTTAGTATAAGTTCTTTCTAAACTACTGTTTGGTCATTCTTTTCAGTAATATTGACATTTTTACCGTATTTCGTTTTCGATGTTATTAATGAATAGAACACGTGTATAAAATACTTACTGAGTATGGTACATATTAGTCGACTGTTTTTATCAATCAAAATTAAAATCTGCATGAGAGCCATAAAGAAAAAGTTCACGAAGAAACTCATCAAAAATGCAATCATAATCATGCCATGTACAGAGTTTCTAAGTTCGGGCAAAAATATGTACACTACGACTGTTAGAATCATGAAGAAACATGACACTAACATACCTGAAAAAACAGGAGTTAATAATTTAAAAAAGTAGTATAAAGGCTGTGTTAAACTAAACATCATGCTTCATGTAGCGTGAGCGAATTCTAATGAACTTGTCCCTGGAACAAGCTTTCATAGAATTAAGACTAGCCTTATGCTGGTGTGTGAGCAAATCTATGCTATGCTTTCACAGTAAGTGAAAACACTACTGAAACATGTAGCGTCAGCAAAAAAGGAAGGTGGTCATCATCATTACTAGCATATGCTTAACGCTTTTCCAAGTTTCACAGTTAAATTATGTTTGAGGACTGACGTTACAGCCCTGGCATTTCTGCATGCATGCATGCATGCAGTTTTATAATGCGTGATGCAGCTACAGAAATTTGTCAATTTACAGATTTGTCTTTGTTAAATGGCTTAAAAATTGTATTGTATATTTTTTTGGTAAGTGTGAGTACGTATGTGCTCGCGTACTTACATTGTTTAAAATTCGAATTGCTCTCGATAATATTTATATGATTAATACTAGGCGTAATCTTGTTAAGTATTTAAAGAAATATACACACATCAAAAGTGTCCAGGGATCAACATATGTGTCTAGGGATCAACATATATTTTTGCAATAACTTTTCTCCTGATTGATATTAATTAAAATTTTCTTTAAGGATTCATCAAATAAAGTGTTTTCGTTTGTCACAGTAACGATAAACCAAGTCACCTTTGCATTAATAAAGAAATTTGCCATTTTCCTAATAAAAGGATTTTTGACATTTGAACCACTAACATTAAAGTTCGAAAAAAAGACTGAAATAACAGTTTTCTTTAAAATTTTATTAGGTAACTTAAACAATTAATAATCCGTGTTTCTACCGCGAACACTAACACAAGAACATCGGTTTGGCATACTCAAAATGAGTTCATCCAAATCACGCTGTGGAATGGCCGCCCATGTTCGTTGCAACAACAAAAAAAGGTCTTCTTGCGACTGGATACCCTCCATATTCGGCAGAGCTCTTCTCTGTAGCATATCCCATGCATGCTCAATCGGGTTCAAGTCTGGCGACTGAGCAGGCCAGGGCCAAAGCCACATCTCAATCTCAAGAAATCCGCATAAAAATGCTTGATCCCTAGACACTTTTGATGTGTGTACATGTCGGAATAAGGGTATCCGAATAATAAAGTTGTTACAAACGCGTGACACAATCGAACGGTTCTATGGGTCAGGCGAGATGGGGACGGTACCCATATAAAGCGGCGCAATCGGAAACAGTACAGGGAACAGTTTCTCTCAGATGTCGCACCGTCCACACCTATTCTTTAATTTATGATTTATTGTGTTATGTTGTATTTAAATTTATAATAATATCGTGTGCCTATATCGCTCTTTGTGTAATCAATTGTTATTTAATCAATTTGTATTAAATGAATTCATGTTCGTTTAGTTTTATTTACAGTCATTAATAATTATATTTATTTCAAATTAACTATATTTGTGGTTCTTATTTTTCATTTGTAGGTAAATAACTACCTACCTTAATCCCTTTATAGAAATTAAGGATTTCAATCAGCGCTCGTCTTCATCAATTTTACAACAGACTTCGGTAACAGCCGAAATAAATACATACTAATAAACAGAATGTGCAGGAACTATAATACCGTGTGCTCATAGTTGGATATCTTTCACGTAAGCCTCAATGCTTTCAAATCTTCTCTCCTCCGTTAAAGCAGACTTTAATTTTAATGCACATCTCAGTTTATATTTAGTCAGTAACAGTGTATATAATTATAATTATGGTTATTTTTTGTTTTTCTTGTAATTTTTAATGCCAAAACGAAGCACTTTCTACAGTTAAAGTTGTAACTGGATGGCAGGTTTCCTGTATTGTGCTATTAAGACTGCATTTTGTATTTTTTTAATCTGTTATCTGTATCTGTACCTATTGAATTAAACAAAATAAAAATACTTACCGTAAGCACTCAGCGACAAGTGGTGGGGTATTTTTGTCTCAGAAATACAAACTAAAGCATCCGGTATTGTGACTTTATCGCCTTCCCTCACAATATTATCGATGCAATACTTATCCCGAGGATAGGTTAGGGTTCCCGGAACCTTATTTTCTATTACGACTTGCAGCTTACCATCCTGTAAAGGAAAAATGTTTTTAGGGCTCTATTGTTATAAAAACCATCATACTTTCGCCTTGTTTATCTGTCTCTACAACCGTCTGCGTTCTTTACAGATTGTTGCAGTGCTAACAAATATTGTCTTGATCTCTGTGACAGATGGCCACGAAACTAACGAAGTATCTGAATACGACACTTTGAATAAAACTGGCACGTAAATCCGTAAATAACATTATAAGTATGAAAATTCATACACATATAATTATGTAACATATACATGTAAATAAATCAATAAAATAATTATAAAATTTAACAAAAAAAACCGACTTCAATATGGACCAAATTTAAATGGGACCATTTGGGAAGCACCAGCTTTCAAATAAAAAAAGAATCATCAAAATCGGTTCACCCAGTCCAAAGTTATGAGGTAACAAACATAAAAAAAAGAAAAAAAAACAGTCGAATTGAGAACCTCCTCCTTTTTGAAGTCGGTTGATAAATATTTTCGGACATCTAACACACAACGCCATCTAGTCCCAAGCTAAGCAGAGCTTGTGTTATGGGTATTAGACAACTGATACAAATACATATATATACTTTTTTTTTGTAAATACATACATATTATTAATAAACTGCAGTTACTCCGTGATCATGGCGCTTGCAACAGCGCCGAAATATCGGATACTCACTAACAAAAAAGTACATGTTAGCAATCCAGCAGATTTCTATTTTAATTTTACTGACCATGAAAGTTTAAAACAACATACATGTTATATGTACATAGAAAACACCCAAACTCCGAAACAAATATTTGTAGATCATACAATCATTTGGTCCGACCCGGGAATCGAACCCAAGACCTCATGATCACCAGTCGCACACGCCAACCGCGAGACCAACGAGTCAGGCATGTCTGCATATGATATGATTTTGATGTTTAAAAATCATTGATTTTAAATTTTTTAGGCATCAAAATCATAGTTTTGCGCTTTTATTCTCTTATTAGTATTGTGATATCATGTGAGAATCAGTTCAGTGGTTTTTTTAAATGTTTGTCCCTGCCAAAATGACTCTACTCTGCCTGATGGAAAGCATAAGCAGAATCCAAGAGTGGTGGTCACCATACTCACTGCGAAAGCAGATAATGCAGCATGGTGACCCAAACCATAGCGGGCTAGTGATGCTTCTGCATCATTGGGCCTCCGGTCTCGCACTCATCAACGAAACACGACAGCACGAACGCTGTCATTTTACGTGTGTAAAATGACAGCGTTTAAATATGTGCGTCATTTTTTTATTTGAGCTGTGCGTTGATAAATCAGTTAGTCAGCAACGGTTGCCTTTTAAATATACAGAAGACTATTCTTTGCCATAGCTTTTAGGTCGCTTTCTTTAATGTGTCCTAAACGCTCATGCACATATTAATCGGTTTGTTCACCAAATCTACGTTAAAAGAATTCTGATGACCCATTATTACTTGGTAAAAATTACCTACACGGTCTGCTATTATATGGACTTTTGATCTTTATCAACTACAATAGCATTTAGTCAGTCAGTCAGTCAGTCTTTCTCTTTATTATTTTTAGTTGATATAACCACAACAATATGGATTCCGCCAAAAGAAATCGACTTGTTACTTGACGCTATTCACGAAGTGACATACTTTATAAATGCTGTTCCTCGTGTTTATGAATTACCTCTGTGAGCTCAGAATTCCAAACACTATAAAACTGAGTGTTATGCGGATGATACCGCATTGACCTTAGTTGCTGCCTGCTAGGGTGGTGCAGCGGAAACGATATTAAAACCTCTTGAAGTAGCACACTACTAGTACACTACTTTTTAAAATAGCAACTTTCCACCCTATAATGTTCTTAACAACCATACTATATGATAAATGTAACCTTTTGAACGTGCAGCAGCTATTCATTTTCCACACAACCCTCGTTCGACATAAAATCACTGCTTATAGAAAAATTACAAAACGTCGAAAGGACAAAATTTGCGTGATTCCAAAACCCCGAGCTTCCTTTACCAAACGGTTTTTTACTTTTTTGAGACCCCATATCTATAAGTACACATTTACTGCGGAGCCATTTATCATGGAATTTCAGCCAGTGCGTTTGAGATCTTTTCGAGGCAAAGTTGAACTTCTTTACAGTGCGTTTGAGACCTTTTAAACCTCACAAAAAGTTGTTTTCAAAAAGACCTTAAATACAGCCCATATGTGGCCATATTGCTTGAAACTTTACTATTATATAGTTAGATGATTGTTCGAGTGAAATCCGGCTTCGCCCACGGTTATCACATTTCAGTATTGAGTAAAAGAAAAAAACATTCATGACATCTATTCTGCCTCGCATCGCACTGATATAAAGTTCGAGTACGAGTACATATTTTCTTCACTTAGCTTTACGGGTAGCAAGTTAGAATATGAAATATTACTCAAAGATGAACACCTGCTTGTTTCGCCAAAAATATTCAAAGAATCGGGGGATGACGCCTGGTATTGGTTGCAGTTATTCTCTCGTTTGAATTTTTGAGTTAGTGCTGGCAACATGGGGTTACATGAAACGCTTGGATTTTGTACTCCTGTATTTTAGAGGGCACTATATTGTTTATCAGTACTTGGGCAGACGAACAATTTGTTACTAACTTTTAAACTTTCGCGTTTCATGATATAATAATTATTATTTTTACGGGAATTAACGCGATCACTTATTTCAAGGTATCATATACCTCTGTTAACAACAACTTAACTCTATTCACCCTAAAATAAGGTTTACATATGAAATGGAGACGGATAGGTCGTTGTCGTTCTTGGATGTTAAAGTAAACCGTGAGATCAGATGGGTCCTTGTCACACTGTGTGTACCGTAAGCCTACTCATACGGACAGATACCTACACGCCACGTCTCATCATCACCCCCGGCACTTGCAATCTGTTATGACTTCACTCAAGAACAGAGCTTACGATCTCTGTGACCCTGAACATTTAGAACGGGAGCTAGAATATGTTTAGGAGGCAGGAGCAACCGAAATAAGACGCAAGTATCCGGAAGTGAACAGGCAACCAGCCTATATGCCTTATGTCAAGGGAGTTACGGATAAGATCGGGTCCGTGTTAAAGAAATACTCCATTCCGACAGTATACGTACCAGGCATAAAGGTTCACAACATCGTCGGCACACCGAAGGATATATTGCCACTACAAACTCCGGGTGTTTATAAAATGGACTGTAGCTGCGGAAGTTGCTACATAGGCCAAACGAAACGGACTATTGCTGAAAGGGTCAAAGAACATATCGCTGCTGTGAAGAACCGACAGACGAGCAAATCGGCGATTGCAGAACATGCACTCGATGCAGGCATCAACCACTGGATTGAATTTCACGGTACGCAAGTCCTCTCCACCGAACGTCACTTTTACTCACGAGTTGTACGTGAAGCGATTGAGATTAAAAAGCATAAAACTTTCAATCGGGAAGATGGTTTTAAATTATGTACAGCGTGGAATCCAGTGTTAAAAAACATACCACCTCGCTTTTCTGCGCAGTCGGATAAACACCAGAATAGGAACACATCGGTTTGCTTACAGAATAGGGACCCTGTTAGTGTGGTATGTGACGGTACATGGCGAAATAATTTTATCAATAATATCGAAAATGTGCGGGTGGATGAAGAACCTTCTACTTCACGGATTCGACGACGGAGGGTGTGCGCCGCTGAGCCAGTCAGCCTGTGACCACGGCCAGTGCAACCTGGTCGAAACGTCAGGCAAAACAGAGGTATGTAATACCTTGAAATAAGTGATCGCGTTAATTCCCGTAAAAATAATTATTATTGAACAATTTGTTGTCTTGTTTATTCTGGTGACAGATTTTCCATATCGGAAAATCCGGAATTTACTGTGGGTAAAATATCGAATTTTGAATCACCATCGGTCTCATTCTCTGACTTTGCTGACTGAGTAGATGGGGCGCGAATTTGAATGTTTTTCAAAATCCTTTTGCCCAGGAGAATTTCTGACTGGAGTAAATGTAGTCTACAACACTTTTCTATTATTTAACAGTTTACCTTCATCCGATCCACTTCACGAATCTGAATCGGTCTTGATCGATACATAACACAAAAACCAATGCGCTTCCGTATCGAAACTTTTCACTACACTAAACTAGGATGTACGGCGGCCCCGCCGTCCGTGCCTTATTCCGTGCGGCTATGGGGCCTGCAATTCTTGAGGCAGATTAGACCTCTCTTCGCACTAGCCGAAATTAATTTCAGTTCAGTGCGTATGGGATCTATTAAACCTCATATAGTTATAACTGCACCGTGACCCCAAGCTTCGTAGAGTAAATAATGTTATATATTTGTCTCGATTGTATTCATGGAAATGTTAATATAGCCACCCGCACAGAGTGAAAGAACGCGAGTTTGACATGCGCACCTGCGAGAAGTCTCGCATGTGGCTTGTTCGACTTCATAACGCAGTGAACGTGTTAACTCAATATGCCCAATATATATGGTTCCTCGCAATTTGTATGCAAGAAGATGGTACGCTCATATCTCCGAAATAAAACGTATGCAGAAACTGATTTTTTTGTCATAATACATAACAACACATTTGTTTAATCATATTACTTAAACACACACGCACACACACATACGTACACACACACACACACACACACACACACACACACACACACACACACACACACACACACACACACACACACACACACACACACACATACGCAGCTACGCACACACACACGCTAAATTGCTATTTAAATATCACTAAATAATATAACTAGCTACCCAGTTCATTGTATACCTACCCAGAGGGAAAGGAACTGTTATAGAGTAAGATCCCAGAGCCGTAAGACACAACTTATTTTCTGAAG
Source organism: Diaphora mendica (assembly GCA_949125395.1). Lineage (NCBI taxonomy): Eukaryota > Metazoa > Arthropoda > Insecta > Lepidoptera > Erebidae > Diaphora > Diaphora mendica. Next base: position 7,473,867 of record OX421322.1, read on the forward strand.
CATATAACTTTCAGTTCTCAGTAGTCTCTTGTGTACTTTTTAATACCTGAATGTTTGTGGAGCTTGCCCGTTGACACCTACGCAGGTACCAGGTGAGAAAGGTAACTAAAAATCAGAGTTACCTAATTTACATTTTATGACTGATTTTTATATGTGTTTTGTCGAATATTACTCTGAAGTCATATACAAAAAATCAGACGCTTTCCATGGGCCAAAACTTTTATCAGACGCTAGCACTATGCGCATGCGTTTCAGAGTAAAATATCTTAATATTTTAAAAATACTTACTGCTTTTAATATGTATATCTATTTGATTAAGATAAAATTTATAATTAAAGTATTAATTAAAATATAAATTAAATAAAATTATTTTTAAAATAATTAAATATTAATTATTTTAAAAATAATTTAATGTATTGCATATATATAGGGAAAAATATTTTTTTTCGGAGCTGTAGTGTTTTAAATAAATTTATATTTATTTTATTTTAAATATGAATTATTTGATTGTTTTTAATCATCTTCATCATCATCATAGTATTCATTAGAATTTTCATCATTGAGTACATCGCGAAACTGTCCATCCAAGTCATCATCCTCATCATCATCTGATATGTTATTGTTGCTAGCAGCATGTTCTGTAAAAACAAAAAGATAAACAATCAAAAAACGTAACGACCAATATAAGAAATCGTAAACCAGAAATCAAAGTACGGTACCTGGTTCTTGAAGTGATTCACTAATGAATCCGGGTAATTGGTCACCATCAAACCAATAAAAAAGATACTGGTTATCTTCTAACGTCCATCCATTGTTTTCAGGAGTATAAGTAGTTGGTCGTTTTTCATTTGCATTATTCCATATGCTGGTCATATAATTAGCTCGGATAAATTGTTGAAATAATTCAGTTTTGCATGGTGGTAAATTGCTTACATCGATTTTTTTGGATTTTTTGGATTGAATTCTTCATTAATATCAGACACAGTATAATTATTTTAAAACAGTTGAAGCCGGGCAGCATCAACGTCGCATACACTAGAAATATTATAAATATCGCAGATAATTTTTTGTACTTGATAGAAAATATCTTGTAGTATGTTTTCATCGGTAAATGACTCTGGATCTCCGAATCGCATAAAAGCTCGCTGATATTCATGTTTCTTCATCATTTTATTAAATGGTCTTTGTTTACCTTTTTTAAAAAAGGCGGGATGAAAATCACATCCAGTCAATGCGTGAAATCCTGGCAAACTTCTACACAAAGACGGTCTCAAATGCTCGTAAATTTTTGTTAAATTAATGTATCTTTGGTTATTTCCAGTACCATGTATAGTGCATGTATAGTGCTCTCGTGCTCATACTCATGGTTGAGTAATTTTTGTGTTTAGGGGATATTTGGTCATTGCAATTTGTCTGACTGATTAAATATAACATTGTAATAGTTATCTTAATAACATATAAAAAAATCAGACATTTAAAAATAAATTAAGTTCATTTATTTTTCTTAGAGCTTTAAAGCGTCTGATAAAAGTTTTGGCCCATGGAAAGCGTCTGATTTTTTGTATATGACTTCAGAGTAATATTCTACAAAACATATATAAAAATCAATCATAAAAATGTAAGTTAGGTAACTCTGATTTTTAGTTACCTTTCTCACCTGGTACCTGCGTAGGTGTCAACGGGCAAGCTCCACAAACATTCAGGTATTAAAAAGTCCACAAGAGACTACTGAGAACCGAAAGTTATATGCTTTAGAAAATAAGTTGTGTCTTACGGCTCTGGGATCTTGGACTATTATCCCTTACCACAGGTTACTACCTAAGCTACCAAGGGTATACCAATACATACCAATACGGAACTTCACTCAGAAGACTGTATCCATATGCAAATGAACGTAAAATTGACAATGTTTTAAATTCTTATGCTACAATGATGATAATCAGTCATTTTTGCTACTTATAAAAGGCTTGTTCGTAAATCTAACACGTTAGAAGGTAGTAGAGCCACGCTGATTTCAGCACGAACGGGCCGGCTCGACCGGGGCGGTACTACCCTCGCACAGAAAATCAACGTAAAATGACAGCGTGCTGTCGTGTTTCGTTGGTGAGTGCGAGACCGGAGGCCCAATTAGTCTAGTCAACAAGTTCCAAACTTGTTAACTAGACTAAAAGATGCAGCAGCATCACTAGGCCGCCATGGTGTGGGTCACCATGCTGCATTGTCTGCATTCGCAGTGAGCATGGTGACCACCACTCTTGGATTCTGCTTATGCTTTCCATCAGGCAGAGTAGTCATTTTGGCGGGCCAAACATGAAAAAAAAAAAAAAACACTTTTTGAAAGTCTATTTGGCATTCTTCACGTCCTGTATCAACCGAAATGGCAACTTTGCCCATACCGGTTATTTCCGTACTCTCATGATTAGCCAAATTTAATTCGTTATCAAGTCGCGTAAATCCTTGTACCATGTGCTTGTCGTTACAGGATTTTCTTTTTCACCCATGTTAATCTCCTCAGTTGTACTCAACATCGATATATATTGTATAATCTTGCCGTTCAATATTACACCGCTCTGGTTATTTATGTTTATTTATTTATATAAAAGAGTTACAAATGTGCTTACAATTAATGCAATCACAATCTCATTAGAGATTTTCCGTGCATCAAGGTCATCGATTACAATAAATAAATTACACAATCACATTATAGAAACGCATATCGTGGGTAGATGCTAAACAATAACCCGCATCAAATAATAGGTCTTTGCCTATGAAATTGCCGTTTTGTATGCAATAAGTGAAAGTACTTAACAAGCAACAAACTCTTCAAAGGCATTTTGTACTGCCTCTCGGAAATTTATTTTTTTACCCACTAAAAAGTTGTCAAAATTTTTGAAAAAGTAATAGTCGGTAGGTGCAAGGTCTGGTGAGTATGGCGGATGAGGGAGAGCTTCCAACCCCAGCTCTTGCAGCTGCTTCACGACAAAGCGCGACCCCATACTGCGCAACAGACAGTTTCCAAGTTGCAAGAGCTGGGGTTGGAAGCTCTCCCTCATCCGCCATACTCACCAGACCTTGCACCTACCGACTATTACTTTTTCCAAAATTTTGACAACTTTTTAGTGGGTAAAAATTTCAATAAACTGCCAATGACAAAGATGCGTCGATTGCATGGGTGATTACTTCGAATAACAGAAATCAAAAAGTTTGAAGAAATAAGTACTTTCACTTATTGCATACAAAACGGCAATTTCATAGGTAAAGACCTATTACATTGGCTCGTGCAACGCTCGCTGTTCGCAATAGCCACTTTTTGTATGACAGAAATTATTTGTGAGAGTGCGATATCTTCAGGCCAAGGAGTTGTCCAATTTTTACCCTAGAATGTGCAGAGATCATGTTTATATTCTTGATATAAATAAAATCGGAGCGAATGGCATCGGACCTCCGCAACCCTGAGGGTGAACTGAATTCGAAGGTTGAACTAGTTGTCAGCTCAGATTTCAAAAGAAAGCCAGATGGAACGTTCTTGTCAAATAACATGACGCCGATTGATTTATTTTAGTTTGAGTGACAGTCGGTGCGACACTGTAGGAGCACGTTCATCTATGTGTGTGTAATGATACCATACGCAGTAAAAAATTCCCGATTTTTTTGATAAATATTAAGATTGAAAAAAGGGTATTTTAATATTAAAGAACTCTAAATATTATGGTTTTTATTTTAGTTACTGTTAGATACTATTCAAACTTTCAGCAACCTTTATTTTGCACTAACTTTTTATAATATGGTCGTTTTGCGTCTAATTTCGTGTAAAAATTATAAAAAGATAAAATCAATTAATTTACCAAAAGTACTTGTAATGTATGATTAATTTTTTTTTATATTCTGCGGATAAACGGTAAGTACCTGAGAATCGAGTTTTGTACTATCGATTATTCTCAATCATTCAATAATGATGTGAAGCACAAGTTAAAGACATAAAATACATCTATACACAGAACAGAAATTTGTAGAAACATCCACAAATTGTTTGTATGTAATAATTATTAGAAATAATTGTATGTATCACCAAAGAATACTTTCAGATGAGGTTAGGAACCAAGTCCCTAAATATAGAAATGAGGTTCACTATTGTCTGAATGGAATGGACTAACAAGTAATCTCCCTAATTGAAGGGAAAAATAATAGACAAAAACTGGTATCACAGTCGAGCTACGGTTGAGGTTTTGTGTTCCGACACAACAATATAATTATCGGGTTAATAAATAATTACAGCAACTAAATAATCTGTATTTAACTGTAAAAAGATATTCCAACTTCTTTTTTTTTGTTTTTGGGAACTACTCTTACAGTGTTTAATGATGCAAGACGGCGTTTTGAAAATAAAATTAAAAATCACTCGTGACGTGTACACAATATGGCGGTTTGTCAAACACTGCCGCGTGAATGTATTCGCTTTCTAATTTATATTTACTTTGTAGATTCATTCACGTGTTCTTTACGGCCTATCTGGCTTTCTTTAGTAATCTGAGGTTGTCAGTATATTTTTGAGGCGGAAGTGCTCGCCGAAGTGTATTGACGGGTGGCTGAATACCGGGTGGAGCAGTGGCGTAACTATATATGGTCTATACGTACGTGTAATATTAAAATCATCCTCTAATCTCTAACTGTTGAAGAGTTTAATCTTCTATCATCAACTGACGGAGTAATCGGTGAACATACATAAAAAAAAATACATACAGTGGAACATAGAACCTCCTCCTTTTTGGAAGTCGGTTAAAAATGAATAAAAACCTATTTATGAAACTCTATGGGACAAGACAGGTTAAGTAACTTCCCCCCCAATGTATCCCTACGTTGTCGTCGTGGTGGGGCTTGCGTGAGTCGATGATTTCTGGGGCTATGCCGGTAGAGCCACTCATGCCGGATAGGCCCAGAAGGAGACTCCAGACTAAATGGGATACGAGACGGAGTCTTTACAGACTGCCGTGTGGGGCACTCTAAACGTCCCTCTGCTCTAGCAGAGGGCGTATTAGAGTGCCAGTAGTTCCGAGAGGGACAGGGGGCGGACGGATCCAGTCTGGTGCAGACCCCGTCCGGCCCAGCCGTAATCCTGAACGGACAGGACCGGTGGCTCTTCGAAGCCACGAGGACGTAAACCTCTATAAAAAATACCCCAAGCTCACGCTCTGACGCCTGGCAATGAGCTGAATCGCTGGAGGGAGTCCAGTGCCAAGGGCGTCCTCTGTCGGAGGACATTAAACTTCAAAACCTTAATGACAATGGACAATATTAGGAAGATACCTACCCAGGAGGGTCCTAGACGCGACGCGTCTGGGGAATCCCTCCCGGAGCCAGTCGGCTCCGGCAGCCCCCAATCGTATTATGGGGGGGGCACCCAATGTCACACACGCCCGTCGCCGAGCGTCAAATCCGGCACCGAAATAGCGAAGGACGCGCCAACAGGGACGAAGAGGCAGACGCGGAACAGCAGAGGACAGTTCCGAAAGGCGAACGCCCTTCTGCCCTCGGTCTCAACTGAGGAGATTGCTGCGGCTGAAACGCCTGCAGCGGTAGGGCTCCCAGAAGTCGATCCGACTGCTGGGAGCCGAAGAACAGTGGAACGCACGCGTTCCAAGTCCGCCGTGGTTATGGCGAGTGGCTGCGGTTCCGGTGCAAGGACGCACGCGCCGGAGCCGATGGACGTGGAGGCAGACCGGAAGCGCGGACGCCCCACTGGCTGCGAGAGTGACATCGCTCAGGCGATGTTGCCTCCGAAGGTGGCAAGCAGTCGGAGGGAGCGATCGCTGACCCCGGTGCCGGCCCCGTCAGGTTCCGCCTTTTGTAGGGCGGATTCCTATAGGCGGGCTCGAGCGGACGGCGAACTGCAGGCGGAGGAGGAGATCGCTGGTCTCCTGCTCAAGATCGGGGAGCCGGTGGTGGGGGATTCAGTTCCCCAAACACCGACTTCCTTGCAGGAGAAGGCGCAGGCGGCTGTGGCCATCATAAACAAGGTGGCCACCAAGTCAGTGAACCTGAAGGGCCCTTTTGTGAGGGCCCTCAAGGACTCCTCCTCTGCCATTGCGGAGGTCGTGGAGACCCTAGCTGGAGACGTGGCTCGCCTCCAGGCGGCCAACGACCGCTTGACGGAGCAGGTGGCCGGGCTTAGCGCTCAATTCGCAGTTTTCCGGACTGAGCGCTCTGAGCGCGAGGCCCCTGTCCCGTCTGCGTCCCAGCCGGCTCCGGCTCCGGCCCCGTCTGCGTCCCAGCCGGCTCCGGCTCCGGCCCCGTCTGCGTCACGGCCAGCCCCGTCTGCGTCCCAGCCGGCCCCGGCCCCATCTGCGTCGTGGCCGGCCCCGTCTGCGTCCCAGCTGGCCCCGTCTGCATCGCGGCCGCCCCCGTCTATGTCGCAGTCGGCCCCTGCTGTCCCCGGGGTGTCCGACGATGTCCTGCAGCAGATGCTGCAGTACATGATGCACGCAATGGGGAACCTCGTGGACGGACGGATTGCGGGTCTGGAGGCGAGGCTGCCTCCGGAGCCTGTGGTTCGGCCGCCGCTGGCGACTCCGAGGTCGAAGATCGCCTCAGCGCCGACCCCGCTCCCTGTGGTGGGGGGTCGCGTTTCGTACGCGGCGGCGACGTCGGTTACGGGCCCTGCCAACACGCGCAAGACGCAGCAACGGGCGAAGGCTACGGCCAGGACAGCCGCGCCGCCGCAGCAACCAAGGCCCAAGACGGTGGCAGCGACTGGAGCGGAGCCTCCGCTCCCCACTCCAACACCCCTGCCTGGCCCCTCCAATGAGGGTTGGCAGGTAGTAGGGGGGGCTAAATCGAAGAAGTCTCGACAGCGGGCCAAGAAGGCTGCCCAAAAGGCGGCCTCTGGCCCGCAGTCGCAATCGGTGGCAAGGGCCACCCCGAAGAAGCCGCGGAAACTGCAGCCGCCGAAGACCGCGGCTGTGGTGGTCACGGTGTCACCGGAGGCGGCTAACGGCGGGCTGTCCTACGCGGCCGTCTTTAAGACGGCCCGGGATTGTCTCGCCCCGGATTTCGCAACGGCAGGGGTCCGACTGCGCCTCGCCCAAACGGGAGCTCGAATCCTCGAGTTCCCTGGGGCTGAAGGTGCTAAGACGGCGGACACGTTCGCCGAGAAGCTGCGGGGAGTGTTCGCAGCCACGGAGGGTGTCAAGATCGCCAGGCCTACCAAATGCGCGGAGCTGCGCATTTCGGGCCTGGACGACTCTGTAACTGTCGATGATGTCCGCGTTGCAGTCCAGGAAAGGACGAAGTGCAACGCGGAAAACATCAAAGTTGGCACCATCCGTCCCGGTCCAGGGGGCCTTGGTGCAGTGTGGATGAGCTGTCCCGTGGCGTCGGCCAAAGTTTTGGGCGACGCCGGCAGGCTACTCGTCGGCTTCGTAAGCGCTAGGATCACAGTCCTGGCGGCGAGGCCGATGAGGTGTTTCAAATGCCTGACAGCGGGACACACTCGCGCCAAGTGCGCCAACTGTTTTGACTTCAGCGGTCTTTGTTTCCGCTGCGGTCGACCGGGGCACAAGGCTGCGGAATGCTCTGCGGCCCCTCACTGCCCTATATGTGCGGCGGACAATAAGCCCGCCAATCACCAGATGGGACAGGGGGGCTGCAAGCCTTCCCGCGCTTCTCGGCAGACGTCGGGGGCTAGCCAGTCGACCCAGGCTGCCTCCGACGATGTCCGTCCGTCATCGTTGACGCCAATGGAGGGGGTTGTAGAAACGATCCATTAATGGATCAAGTCTACAACCTCCTTGTCCAGACGAACCTGAACCACTGTGCCGCGGCGCAGGATCTCTTTCTGCAAACCATGGCACAGTGGTCGGTTAGTGTTGCCGTAGTCGCGGAGCCCTACTACGTTCCTCCCCGTCCAAACTGGATGGGTGACTGGGACGGCTCCGTGGCAGTCGTCGGTTCCGCGGCGGCTTCTTCCCCGCCCTTGTCGCTTAAGGACAAGGGCTCAGGATATGTTGCCGCCGAGTGGGGGGGGATCACCGTTTACGGTGTTTACTTCTCCCCCAACCGGAGTTTGAGCGACTTCGAGGTCTTCCTTAACAGCTTGGAGACCTCGATGCGGCGATTAGCGTCTGAGCACGTCCTCGTGCTGGGGGACTTCAACGCAAAATCCATTGCGTGGGGGTCCCCCAGGACGGACTCCAAGGGCGAGGCCGTCGAGGAGTGGGCGGCTTCGGTGGGCCTCTGTTTACTAAACAGAGGCTCCACCAACACGTGCGTGCGACAGCAAGGGGGGTCGATAGTGGACCTTTCGTTTGCTACCCCTGCTGTTGCCGCACGAGTAAGGAACTGGTGTGTCCTGGAAGAGGTCGAGACGCTCTCGGATCACTTATACATCCGATTCGAGCTCTCCCGGTCCCAGGGCCCCAGTAGGGGTCACATGGCGCGGCATTCTTCCCACTTTCCGCGGTGGGCTGTTGCCAAGCTGGATAGGGACCTACTAGAGGAGGCGGCCATTCTTCAATCTTGGCTGTCTCCGCAGGCCCCGACCGAGGAGGTCGGCATGGACGTGGGGGCTGGCCGTTTTCGCGATGCGATTACGCAAATTTGCGATACGGCCATGCCCCGCATCCAAGGTCGTCGGCCTCCTCGGAAGGAGGTCTACTGGTGGTCCCAGGAGTTGGCGGACCTCCGTGCGGCCTGTACTCGTGCCCGGAGGTCCTACACCCGTAGCAGGCGACGCCACCGTGGAGACGGTGGCGGGGACCAGCTTCATGAAGAGTACCGCGAAGCGCGGAAAACTCTGAAGCTGGCCATTTGCCGCGCCAAAGAGGTAAAGAGAAAGGAGATGCTGGAGAGTCTCGACCGTGACCCCTGGGGTCGCCCATACCGTGCGGTGCGTCAGAAGCTCCGCACGTCGGGCCCCCCCCTTACCGAGACTCTCCAGCCCAGCTTACTGCAGGAAGTGGTCGAGGGCCTTTTCCCTGAGCGGGCGGAGCACACACCCCCGTCGATGGCCTATGCGGTCATAGATGACGGGGGTAGAGAGGACGATGTGCCGCCCGTTAGGGAATCGGAGGTTGGGGCGGCTGTTCTTCGGATCCGTTCCAAGAACACCGCCCCCGGGCCGGACGGGGTTCCAGCCCGAGTGATGGCCCGAGCCCTCGACCATATGTCGGACCGCCTCAGGGAGGTGTTGGACGCTAGCCTGGCGTCCGGACGCTTCCCTGAGTGCTGGAAATGCGGGAAGCTGGTCCTATTGAGGAAGCCGGGACGGCCTGCCGATTCGGTCGCGGCCTATAGGCCCATCGTGTTGCTGGACGAGGCGGGTAAACTTTTTGAGAGGATACTCTCTGCCCGCATCGTCCGGCACCTCTGCGAGGTGGGGCCCGACCTGTCGGACGCCCAATTCGGATTCCGAGAGGGGCGTTCGACGGTCGATGCCGTGATGCGCCTTAGGGCCGTGACCGAAGAGGCAGTGAGCTGTGGCGGCGTGGTGTTGGCGGTGTCCTTGGACATCGCCAACGCCTTCAATAGTCTGCCATTTAGCTGCATCAGGGAAGCACTCCACTACCACGGGGTGCCAGAGTACCTGAGGCGGCTAGTGGCAGACTATTTAGAGGAGCGTACCGTCGTGTACGAGGACCGAGAGGGCGTCTTGAGACGGCGACCCATGTCGTGCGGCGTTCCGCAGGGGTCTGTCCTTGGACCACTCCTGTGGAACGTGGGGTACGACTGGGTCCTACGAAGTCGTCTGCCTCCCGGGCTGGGCGTAATTTGTTACGCCGATGACACACTTGTCACAGCCCGGGGGGCGAACTTCCAAGAGGCGGCGCGCCTGGCCACCAGGGGTGTTTCTCTGGTGGTCGGGCGCATCGAGGCGCTGGGCTTACGGGTGGCCCTGGACAAGACGGAGGCCCTATTGTTCCATGGGCCTCGTCGTGGTCCACCCGCCGGCGCCTCCATAGAGGTCAACTCGGTCCTCGTACCGGTTCGGGCCCAGATGAGGTATCTGGGCCTGATCCTCGACGGTAGGTGGCTCTTCGACGAGCACTTCCGACAGCTTGGTCCAAAGCTGGTCGACGCTGCCTCCGCCCTTGGGCGACTTTTGCCCAATTTGGGTGGAGCCAGCGTCGCAACGAGACTCCTATACACGGGGGTTGTCCGGTCGATGGCGCTGTATGGCGCACCGGTGTGGGTGGCGGCTCTGACTGCCCTAAATAAGGCTCGCCTCTGGCGGCCTCAGAGGGTATTGGCAGTCAGAGCCATACGCGGATACCGCACGGTGTCGACCGAGGCGGCGTGCGCCTTGGCCGGAACACCCCCGTGGGATTTGGAGGCGGAAGTGCTCGCCGAAGTTTATCGACGGGTGGCTGAATATCGGGCGGAGTATGGCTATCGCCCTCCGCCCGAAGAGGTACGCGAGTGGCGTGAAGCCGCCCGTCGTGCCACTATGGCTAGATGGTCGTTCCGACTGGAGACTCCACGTGCTGGCTTTGCCGCCGTGGAGGCTCTCCAGCCGGTCATCCTCGAGTGGGCAGGGCGGCAGCACGGGACCCTTTCCTTCCGACTGACGCAGGTCCTTTCCGGGCACGGTTGCTTCGGGAAGTACCTGCACTCGGTCGCTAGGAGGGAATTGAGTCCCGCCTGCCACCACTGCGACTGCAGTGAGGACTCGGCCCAGCATACGCTGGCGATTTGCCCTGCATGGGCGTCGCAGCGCCGGGCCCTCACTGCAGTCATCGGAGGAGATCTCTCGCTACCGGCCGTCATACGCTCCATGGCCGGTAGCGATAGCAGTTTTACCGCGGTCGCAACCTTCTGCGAAGAAGTCATCTCGCAGAAGGAGGTGGCGGAGAAGGCCCGGGAGGATGATATCCACTCGGACCCAATCCGCCGCCGGCGAACCGGGCGGCGGAGGCGCGCCTATCAGCGCCTCATGCCGCCCTGAGTGTGGCCGCGGATGGTCGGGACGGGCTTTCCCCTCCATCCGCTCTAGTGGCCACCGGCGAGGGGGCGACGTACGCGTGTGCCGTACGTCGCCTAAATAGAGAATTTTAACAGCAGACGGTGCCCGCTTCAGTGCGGGCAAGCGCTGGGAGGGGTCCGGACGTGTTAATAACAGCAGTTCCCGGATTCCTCCCTTCACAGGCGCAGAGTGGCACACCGTGTGGTTTTAGTCGGTTCGAGTCCGACACACCGCCCCGCCGCAAGCCCCGGCGCGGGTGAAGGTCCGAGGGGATTTCCACACGTTAAAAAAAAAAAAAAAAGGTTAAGTAACTTCAAGAATTTTCAATAGTCCGAGTAGCCATTCTGTCTATTGAAAATTCTATGGCCCGATCTTTGAACTTTGTTATAGATACTTTTGCAGAACAGAAAGCTCGGAGAAAAGATTTTTCTTTTAAAATATCTTATTGAACTTAAAATTGTTATTTCATTGTAAATATATATAGATCATTGTTATTCGTGTTAGATAACTACTTATGTGGTTTGATACTTTGATCAATAATAGTACTGATAAGGGCCCCATGAAAAGAATTCGCCACGGGCTCCAGATGGGATAGTTACGCCTCTGGGATGGAGTATGGCTATCGCCCTCCGCCCGAAGAAGTACGCGAGTGGCGTGAAGCTGCCCGTCGAGCCACGATGGCTCGCTGGTCGTCCCGGCTGGAGACTCCACGCGCTTCGGAAAGTACATGCACTCGGTCGCTAGGAGGGAATTGAGTCCCGCCTGCCACCACTGCGACTGCAGTGAGGCCTCGGCCCAGCATACGCTGGAAATTTGCCCCGCTTGGGCGTCGCAGCGTCGGGCCCTCACTGCAGTCATCAGAGGAGAACCCTCGCTACCGGCCGTCATATGCTCCATGGCCGGTAGCGACAGCAGTTTGACCGCGGTCGCAACCTTCTGCGAAGATGTCATCTCACAGAAGGCGGCGGAGAAGGCCCGGGAGGATGATGTCCACTCGGACCTAATCCGCCGCCGGCGAACAGGGCGGCGGAGGGGCGTCTATCAGCGCCTCATGCCGCCCTGAGTGTTGTCGCGGATCCGCTTTAGTGGCCACGCGCGAGGGGGTGACGTACGCGTATGCCGTACGTCGCCTACTTAGAGAGTCTTACCAGCAGACGGTGCCCGCTTCAGTGCGGGCAAGCACTGGGAGGGGTCCGGATGTGTTAATGTCAGCAGTTCCCGGATCCCTCCCGTCTCAGGCGCAGAGTGGCACACCGTGTGGTTTTAGTCGGTTTTTCTTTTTTTTTTTTTTTTTTTATTTATGTTTGGCCCGCCAAAATGACTTTACTCTGCCTGATGGAAAGCATAAGCAGAATCCAAGAGTGGTGGTCACCATGCTCACTGCGAATGCAGACAATGCAGCATGGCGACCCACACCATGGCGGCCTAGTGATGCTACTGCATCTTTTAGTCTAGTCAACAAGTATGGAACTTATTGATTAGACTAATTGGGCCTCCGGTCTCGCACTCACCAACGAAACACGACAGCATGCTGTCATTTTATGTTGATTTTCTGTGCGAGGGTAGTACCGCCCCGGTCGAGCTGGCCCGTTCGTGCTGAAATCAGCGTGGCTCTACTACCTTGAAACGACACACCGCCCCGCCGCAAACCCTGGTGGGGTGACGGCCCGAGGGGGTTTCCACACGTAAAAAAGAAAGTTGTCAGTATATTTGAGGGCACTGACTTCTCAATAACGATTGTCATAGGTGTTTATGACAACCGGGACCGACAGCTTAACGTGCTGTCCGAGGCACGGGCGGGAAACACCGCCATGTTCCATACTCCGGGCTGCTGTTAAGAATTTCTTGTAAGAAAAACCCAACAGCAGTCCAACCCAGTAATCGAACGCGAAACCTCTTGATCTGCAGTCGCTTACGCTAGTAGCTAGACCAACGAGGCAGTCGTTGTGTACGTTTCTAAAAATATTTTGCTATGTTGCGGATTTTGCCGATATTTTAATGGCACAATTTTACTTATTTATTTTCTCTGGAGAAAAAGCAACAAACACACTGTTAATACTTCAATTTTTTCAGTTAGTGTTCGCAACGTATATTTATCCTTGATGTGTCAGTGGAATAGCTTTTACTTAAAAATAAATGTCAAGGTCACAGTAAAAATTGTGTATATTGTTTTTTATTATTTCATTGAAAATAATGTACTAAAAGGTAAAATAAGTCGGTAGGTCCCACGTTCTAGTCCCTCCCTCAATAATCTAAGGAATTAATCAGACAAAAAAATTAAATCGCTGGGCGTAGCGTACACTGAATTGACTGAATGGACATATGGGTCCAACGATTTTGTTTTTTTTTTCTGATTAATGCCTTAGATTGATAAGGGGGAGGGATGTATATTACTGTGACTACACCATAGTCGGGTAAAAGCAATAAGAGTGTTTTTTTTATATAAAGACAAAAGAAAGTTTGACACATTAAAGGTATATAAAATCACACGTGAATTCTTCCTCAGTCCCCTTTATTCCCTCAACATAAAAAAGCAATTAGTAATATATTTTTCATCCCACCAGCTCGTAAAGAGTATTTTTGCCCTTCGATATCTGAGTGCAAAAGCCGTTTTTATCCTCTAGAGGAATAAAGTAAATTGAATTTAGAACATCGCTCGAGTGCACTAAGTTTGTGAATTCAAAACATCATTAAACCTATTTACTTCTACCTCCATGGTGCCGAATTAATCATACAATATTTTTTAATTTGTTAAAAACTCAGACTCGGAACCTTCTTGGTGTAGTTTTTTTTAATTTTCCCTGCCCGCGATAAGTAACTATAGCAACTTAACTTTCAATTTTTCTTAATTTATCGACACATCCATACAAATAAATAAAATTGAAATGTCTGTTTGTAATATTAAAATAACCGCTTTTTACTAAATGCATATGTATGTATACACGGTACATATACTAAAATAACTTTTTTTTATAATTTCTGTTACATTGTCTGTCTGTCAGTCGATCTGTCTGTCTGTTTGTTCCGGGTAATCTCTGGAACCGCTGGACTGATTTTGACGTGACTTTCACTGGCAGATAGCTGATAATCTAAGGAGTAACTTAGGCTAGGCTTTAGGCTTTTTTAGACTAGCTTTGTCCCGCGGTGTTACTCGCGGTACGACAAAAACCGCGGGTAAAACCGCGGGGTTGATTGAGTACCTAAGTATTTTTGAAATAATTTAAAAATTAATCTGTAATACTTACCTATCATAATGTAGTACCTAATAAATATTAATACCTAAACTGAAATAAAAGTATCTTGTGATTGTTAATGCGTTTTTTGCATTTAGTTGTTTCCTCGCTGAGGTGGAATGAAAAGTTACGTGTGTGCAACACGTAACTTTCGAGTGCAAAGATTTTTCACCTCGTGCTCTTTTGATTCCCTCGCCGACGCTCAGGATTCTAATTTTTTAGATTCGATTTTAGAATCCTTTGCTTGCTCGGTCATCAAAATTGAGCACGACTTTGCACTCTTGTATAACAAATAACTATTAATAAGTTTATCCTAACGATCTAAAAAGTTACTTCTATGTGTAACCACATCAAGTTAGAAGTTAAATAACTTTATTTACCAAAAAAACTTCTTACCAGTGTTAATTGGTAATCCTGTGTTATATCACCGAGTACAATTAAACTTTCATCATCTTTTGTGCAATTAATTTTCGTTCTAGCAAAAAAGAATTCCTTGGTAGCGTTAAATCCGACTTCTTTCATTAAAGATCCCTCCCACGCTTGTGGATTAAACTGATCTTCCATAAGGACACACTTTTGAACATTACTATCGTAACCGTTACCAAAATGACAGCACTTTGTGATACAAATCTCTTTTAAACACACGCAACCTTTTTCTATTTTAGATGTTTTATTCACAAAATATTCGCCATCTTTATAAATTTTACCTCTATAAGTTTTATTCTTCAGTTCAACGTTGGTTACATTTTCGTTACAACTTTGTGAAGATGTTTTAGTCACTATCACAACTAAGAAACTTAGTATTGCAACATAATACATTTTAACTGGACACTACTACTCGCGACCGTTTATAGGACAAGATGAGTCGCTAATGATTACTGGTTTTATTATCGTCTATACATTTGATGGACAAGGAAATTTAAATAAAGAATGAAATTGACTAATTTAATAAGATTATAAAAGTTCTTAATCTAAACTAATCGAGACTCATCTCGATTAACAAATTCTTACTCGAATTTTAAGGAGTGTAAGTCGATTAGTTTAGATTAAGAATTTTCATATACTGTGGAGGATGTAGAGGAACGGTTGTAATGTCCCTCCAACACAAATGGAGGATCCTCTAACCAGGCCAGGTGATCATGCCTAGCGGGCCACTGCCCAACGGTTGATATTGGGATGTTGTGTATATGCTAATCGGTGCGAGAACTTCTGTTGCGCGATTCAGGATTGTTAGTTTCTTCGTTTCCTTCATTACTCCGTAGTTCGACGTATTTTCGGTAGATGGCGCTGTAGTGTGTTTTTCTTCTTGCGTTGTATGTGAAAGTCGCCACAATACCTTTATTAAATCTATACAAATAACTAAAAATTGAAGTGTCTGTTTCTAATATTAAAATAACCGCTTTTTACTAAATGCATATGTATGTATACACGGTACATATAAGGCGTAGATTCAGCCTCAAACAAAATCTCCTAAACAACGATGTTTAATCACCATCGATGAATATCGATCCCTATTACCAAATCTGAGTAGACTCAGATTTCAGATCGGTGCAACGAGTTGACTCGGTAACTCAAGTGCAAACGAACTCGAGTCAAATTTATTTCACTTGTGTACGAGCATAACAAAACTCGACTCAATCGAGTAAAACACGACTCGAGTCGCATCACTATCAAGTTGACTCGGTTACTCGAGTGCAAACGAACTCGAGTCAATTTTTTTCTTACTCAATTACGAGTTTAACAAATTCACTCGAGTCACTGGACTAAAAGACTCGCGTCGCATCACTACCTAGAAACCTACAATGCATTTTTCATTTATTTCTATCCAATTTACCACTGCCCCCAAAGTCAATATCTATTGCTAATGGGTAGGCGACAATGAATACGATTGTAATTTGTGGATTTGTTGAGACATACATTTGAATTTAAGGATATTAAAAACAAAACTAAACACTGCACTTAAGATAAATTACATCCATACAGGGTACAAATGATCATGGATAGAACACAAAGAAGAAGGGAACGACTCCATAACTTGCTAGACCCAGGTGTTATCTCAGTCGTACTTGCGTTCTTTAAAAGAGTATGAAATACGAAGGATTTACTGAGAATTTAGTGACATTTGATTATCCAGGATTGAAGTTCTGTAAACCTCCTAGCTAAGGAAACGCCTATGTCCGGCAGTGGACTGTTAAAGGCTGTTAATGTGATATGTGTGAAATATTTTACATAATTAAGAATATAATAATATAGTATCTGGTGAGAGTTGAACCCACGACAGCCCCGCAGTCAATACGAGCAACAAACTCGTCAAAACATTACACTGTTCGTTCAACAATTTACATAGTACCTATATGTTGTTAGACTTGCCACGGCTCCACCTGCGTTAGCGTTAACGTTAATGGCAATGGCACACTACGCGTTACTTAACGCGCTAAAAATGCGCGTTGGCTACATTAAGGTTATAATGCCGTTAAGACCTAATTCCTTATGAATTAACGCGTTAACACAGTACCACAATGGAGCTTGAAGCAGCTACACCAGTTGCGACAATGAGCGCCAGCGTCATAAATTATTTTATGTATTTATGCAATTTAAAAAGAGAGAAAAAACTAAAAAAAGAAGATGGTGGATGATTCAAATATTCATGATATAAGAAGTAACTTAGGCTACTTTTTTAGACTAGCTTCGCCCCGCGGCGTTACCCGCGATATGACAATAATCGCGGGTGACACCGCGGGACTCAGCTAGTTCATTATCATCAGCCTATCGCAGTACACTGCTGGACATAGGCCTCTCCAAATGCACTCCACTTAGTTCGATCTTGGGCTTCTCGCATCCAGCTCCTGCCAGCTAGTTATATAATAAAAAATAAAATATGTTAGTTAGTACTAGCTGAGGCCCGCGGTGTCAACCACGGGTAACGCCGCAGGACAAATCTAGTCTAAAAAAATTAGCCTAAGTTACTTCTTAGATCATAAGCCAGTAAAAGTCCCGTCAAAATCGGTCCAGCTGTTCCAGAGATTATACGGAACAAACAGACAGACAGACAAACATTTACTGGTACAAATCATACGTGGGGAATAAATAGGTACGAAAAGTACATACATACTTTTAAGTACCTATAAGTTCTAATATACGTAAATAGGCTAAATCATATCTATACTAATATTATAAACGCGAAAGTTTGTAAGTGCACGTCCTTGCTATGCGCGCGCGTCAGATAGAATGAGATAGTCTAGTCGACAAGTTGAAAATGGCACAAAATAGAGATACTACTCTTAAAATTATGTGCGATGGCTCATTGGATCCGGAATGACGCCTAGAAAAATTTGCCAAAAGCGTGTATTAGCACATAAAAAATTGCAAAGTTATAAACAATTATAGATAATTAAAAAAGGGCATTTCGTTTTTTGCCAATATTTCATAAACTATTAATACATATTTAAGAAATTTCAAAAAAAGATTCTGATAGAGGAGGAAATTTCCAATAAAAAACTCCTAACTCCATTATTTATAATTTTAATTTAACGCTGAAAATAGGTATGCGCGTGACATTTTTAGGTTGCGCGCGCGGCGTCAAAAGCGAGTACGGCACATTAATTAATTTAATTAAGGATTAAATATTTATTATTTTTATTTGAAATAATAATGGTATGTTCTGAACACTATAAATAATTTATTCCCGTTGGAAATTTTACTTAAAGTTAATTTTTCAACAAGTTAAACAATTGTTAACTCTCAAAATGTTATCGAACTTCCGTCTTAATTGTAAGAGAAAAAAATAATTAAATAATTGTAAATAATTTTCGCTTTGTAGAGCCTTTCTTACATACATACTTAACAAGAAGAAATTTCGTTAAAAAACTATTTATACTTTGTTAATAATAATTTTTTTACTTGAACAAAAACTGAAAAATCAAGTAAAAAAGTAAGAAGTAAAAAAATTAGAGATACTATTTTGTACCATTTTCATTAACGCCGTCTTGTCAACTAGACTAAGACGGCGTTAATGTAGCAAACATCAATTAGCGCGCTAAACTACGCGCTAAAACCCTTTTGATGATCAAAAAAACCGACACTCGAGTTATCGCCATTAATAATGCCATTAGATTTTAGCGCGTAAATGTTGGCAATATCTACGTGACGCCTAAATTAACGCGCTAATTAGCACGTTACGACGCAGGTGGAGCCGTAGCATTATAGTAATACTAGCTGACCCACGCAACCTCGTTTGCGTCTCTTTTTGCCAGTAGCGTGATAAACTTTCCCCGTTTTTAAAACATTCTTCTTTGGTGCTCCGCTCCTATAGGTCTTAGCGTGATGATATGTAGCCTATAGCCTTCCTCGATAAATGGGCTATCTAATACTAAAATAATTTTTGAAATCGAACCAGTAGTTCCTGAGATGAGCGCGTTCAAACAAACAAACAAACTCTTCAGCTTTATACATATACATGGATATTGTTTAGATATTGTGAAGTAAAAACGAAATTGTAAACTGAACAAAGACAAGACATGTATGAATGAAAGAGGAACTCTTGCTTGCGAATGGATCATTTTCACATCATGTTTTATGACATTTAATACCTATACACTGTAACTACGTACAAAAAACTACCCATGAAAGGTATTTCAGTTTTTATTAGAGACTAGCTTTCATTCGCGGCTTCGCTCGCATTTAATAAAAAGTATCCTATGTTACTTCTAATACCTCCAAGAATATGTGCACAAAGTTGCATGATGATCGGTTAAGAAGTTTTCCCGTGAAAGGCGTAACAAACAAACTTACTTTCACCTTTATAATATTACTAGGTGTTGCCCGCGGCTCCGCCCGCGTGTATGTCGGTTATCGCGGCCTATGTGTTATTCTGATGTAAAAGCTATATTACTGTTAAGTTTCATCCAGATCCGTTCAGTAGTTTTTGCGTGAAAGAGTAACAAACACACACACACACATCCTTACAAACATTCGCATTTATAATATTACTAGTTGTTGCCCGCGGCTCCGCCCGCGTGTATGTCGGTTATCGCGGCAAATAGTAGCCTATGTGTTATTCTGATGTATAAGCTATATTACTGTAAAGTTTCATCAAAATCCGTTCAGTAGTTTTTGCGTGAAAGAGTAACAAACATCCATCCATACATCCATCCATCCATCCATGCTTACAAACTTTTGCGTTTATATTATTAGTAGGATTATATAGTAGTATTAGTGTGATTTATAATTAGATACACACCAAAAATACTCGTGATATCATCTTCCTAGCAGCTATTATTTCCAACATTAATTGGCGTCGTCTACTAGTTCAACCAGTTTTACCTGAATATCAGTTTTTATACAGAGCGACTGACATCGGACCTCCGCAACCGTGAGGGTAAACTTAACTACTAGAACCGATGGCTTAACATGTTCTCCGAGGCACGGGCGGGAAACAACGCCATCTTCTATACTCCAGGCTGCTATTGAGAATTACTGGTAAGAAAAACCCAACAGCACTCCGACCCGAGAATCGAACAAGAGACCTATTTATCTGCAGTCGCTTACGTTAACCACTAGAACAATAAGTATCTCTAAAAATACTCATAATTATCATAATGAATGATAAAATTAACTATTGCACTCGCACGCAATCCACAGACTTTAAGTAATTACTACGTCCTAGTCCAATATATACTACACAACTACTACGACCAAACACGAGATTTTTTTTAAAGTTAATGGAGTCTCTTATAACTAGAGACCGGATTATATGCAACATAAAAGCTTGTTATATGCATGCAAATATGCATGGAAAATGCTTGAAATATGCACGAAAATTGGCAAAATACGCACGAAAATTGGCAAAATATGCACGAAAATTGGCAAGATATGCACAAAAATTTGCAAAATATGCA
Organism: Diaphora mendica; assembly: GCA_949125395.1. Lineage (NCBI taxonomy): Eukaryota > Metazoa > Arthropoda > Insecta > Lepidoptera > Erebidae > Diaphora > Diaphora mendica. The sequence continues at coordinate 7,493,951 of OX421322.1, forward strand.
AAACTAAATGAATAATTTTAGGAATTAAAAAAGAAGAAATCCTAGTTTTAATTTTTTTATTGCAAAATCGGCATACAATTAGTAAATTATCCTTTGATAGGCGATAATTAGGTACAGTAACATTACATGATATTAAAATTATTTTCGACTAGCTGTGCCCGCGACTCCGTCCGCCTGGAATAGTGACTTTGGGCAGCAGTTTTCGGACATATCTTTTGGTTTATAAATACCGTCATTTGGGTATTTAGAATAATCGAATTTAAAGTAATGCTTCTCTATACACGACATTAGACGTATAGCCATCGGGGATCAAAGCATAGAGGTTGCTAGGATTGCTAACACGTGACAGAGCTACATAAAGCTGACCGTGTGAAAAACAGTTAATACTTAGATCTACACCCACAACTTTAAGCGTACCTATGACCTTGGGCTTTATTTATTGTCACCGCGAAACATAGGCTCACTGGAAACTGGACTGGTTTAAAACTAAACGGAAAGTGGTTTGGGTTGAGAGGAATCCGAGGAATAAAAACACTATCACCTTTACCGCACCCTGTTAAAATCTTTGGTCACTTTTAATCTGGTACAGTTGCAACGTTTTGGCGGGCTTAAATTTTTAAGGAGCATTATGGGTACGCCGACTTTTAAATTTATTTTATGAGCTGGTAGTCCAGTAGCACTGAGGGATCACGCGATAATGCATGAGATTCACGATCGATGGACAAACGTGCCTCACGCTGTTCCCTGTTCTACATAATTCGAGTGGCCATCATTCGAGAACGATGCGAGCTGAATCGAGATTCTCGCTGAGCCGAAGTTTCTGTAGCACGAAACCTGGCCTTACGTTCCTGAGATGCAGTGAGAGCCTCATGATCTTCTTCAGATTCCTGTGATCGAACTAATCACATCCTTTTAGCATTCCTGCTGCACTGGGTGAGGTTGGATCTCTTTCGATGCATTCTTACAATATACTAACACAACATAGTTTAGTAAACACGTACTTATCATAAACAACTAAATTATAAATACTTACAGATTATTACACAGTTTCATTTATTACAGTTTAATAACTATTATGACGTGTCAACCCAATCTATTAACTATCGAAAATAACTCAAGGTGTTAACTGTAAGTACTTCCTATTTTTTAGAAAAATAACCAAAGCAAGTCAAGAAAAATCACCTAACTCGGACTCGAACCGACTAAAACCACACGGTGTGCCTCTCTGCGCCTGAGACGGGAGGGACCCGGGATCTGCTGTTATGAACACATCCAGATCCCTCCCAGCGCCTGCCCGCACAGAAGCGGGCACCGGCGGCGGGTTGGGTCCGAGTGGTGGTTGTCCTCCGGGGCCTTCTCCGTCACCTCCTTCTGCGAAATTAAGTCTTCGCAGAAGGCTGCGACTGCGGTAAAACTGCTGTCGCTACCGGCCATGGAGCGTATGAAGGCCGGTAGCGAGAGATGTCCTCCGATGACTCCGCCCGATATTCAGCCACGCGTCGATAAACTTCGGCGAGCACTTCCGCCTCCAAATCCCACGGGGGTGTTCTGGCCAGGACGCACACCGCCTCTCTCGATACCGTGCGGTGTCTGAGACCGCCAGAGGCGGGCCTTATTTAGGGCAGTCAGAGCCGCCACCCACACCGGTACACCATACAGCGACATCGACCGGACAACTCCCGTCGCGTTGCGACGCTGCCTCCACCCAAGTTGGGCAAAAGTCGCCCAAGAGCGGAGGCAGCGTCGACCAGCTTTGGACCAAGCTATCGGAAGTGCTCGTCGAAGAGTCACCTACCGTCGAGGATCAGGCCCAGATACCTCATCTGGGCCCGACGATAACTCTAAAATGGGACCACACGGGAAGCACCAGCTTTCAAATAAAAAATAATCAACATAAAAAAAAAACGACTTCCAAAAAACATCCAACGAAAACTCTCTGCCAAAAAAACACTTAAAAGCGTAAAATAAACTGGTTCTTCATAAATTGCCTATACCTAATTCTTTATTCATTTAAATAGTAGTATTATAATGTGTGTTAGGTACCTAGAATCTGTTTGAAGTCGGTGCCAAGTGACTATCGCTTAGACTTTTCTAATTGTTCGTTTGTATTCTTTTTGGCTTAGCACCGACTTCAAACAGATTTTAGGTACCTAGTACACATTATAATACTACCTTTTATGGCAGGCAATTTATGAAGAACCAGTTTATTTTACGCTTTAAGTGTTTTTTTGGCAGAGAGTTTTCGTTGGATGTTTTTTGGAAGTCGGTTTTTTTTTTAATAAAAAGTTTTTATTTTTCAGTTTTTAGTGCAAACAGTTGTAAGTAAGTAGTAAGTTGAACTATTTCATCAAATTTCATCATCAAGAATACAAATTAAGGTCTATACGTACGTGTAATATTAAAATTATCCTCTAATTCCTTACTGTTGAAGAGTTTAACCTTCTATCATCAGTTCATCTAAATAACTTGAAAGTATACGACTGAAGGTCTTTAGATACGTATGAAATTGAAAGAATTATCCTCCAACTCCTAACCGTTGAGGAGTTGTACCTTCCACCTTCCATCATCAGCTTACCTAAATAATTTGAAAGAATATGACTAAAGGTAACATATATACATATGATATTGAAAGATTTATCCTCAAACTCCTAACCGTTAAGGAGTTGTACCTTACATCATCAGCTCACCATCATAAAATGATGACTACCAGACGCAAATACCGGTGTAACTTCAGAAAATACACGAAAAACATTGCATGTGCCTATAAAAAATGAGGGTTTCCCTCGATTTCCCTGGGATCCCATCATCAGATCCTGATATGCTGGCTATGGGACCACTTCGGAAGCATACCCTTTCGAATACAAAAAAAATTTCAAAATCGGTCCACAACTGACGGAGTAATCGGTGAACATACATAAAAAAAAAAAAAAAAACATACAGTGGAACATAGATCCTCCTCCTTTTTGGAAGTCGGTTAAAAATCGGTTCACTCGGTCGAAAGTATTATGAGGTACAAACATTAAAAAAAAAACAGTCGAATTGAGAACCTTCTCCTTTTTAACCGACTTCCAAAAAGGAGGAGGTTCTATGTTCCACTGTATGTATTTTTTTTTTTTTTTTTATGTATGTTCACCGATTACTCCGTCAGTTGTGGACCGATTTTGAAAATTTTTTTTGTAGTCGAAAGGGTATGCTTCCGAGGTGGTCCCATTGCCAGCATATCAGGATCTGATGATGGAATCCCAGGGAAATCGAGGGAAACCCTCATTTTTTATAGGCACATACTATGTTTTTCATATATTTTCTGAAGGTACACCGGTATTTGCGTCTGGTAGTCATCATTTTATGATGATGAGCTGATGATGTAAGGTACAACTCCTTAACGGTTAGGAGTTGGAGGATAAATCTTTAAATATCATATGTATATATGTTACTTTTAGTCGTATTCTTTCAAATTATTTAGGTAAGCTGATGATGGAAGGTGGAAGGTACAACTCCTCAACGGTTAGAAGTTGGAGGATAATTCTTTCAATTTCATACGTATCTAAAGACGTTCAGTCGTATACTTTCAAGTTATTTAGGTGAGCTGATGATAGAAGGTTAAACTCTTCAACAGTTAAGGATTAGAGGATGATTTTAATATTACACGTACGTATAGACCTTAATTTGTATTCTTGATGATGAAATTCGATGAAATAGTTCAACTTACTACTGACCTTCGATCGATTGCACTAAAAACTGAAAAATAAAAACTTTTTATAAAAAAAAAACCGACTTCCAAAAAAACATCCAACGAAAACTCTCTGCCAAAAAAAACACTTAAAAGCGTAAAATAAACTGGTTCTACATAAATTGCGTATACCTAATTCTTTATTCATTTAAATAGTAGTATTATAATGTGTGCTAGGTACCTAAAATCTGTTTGAAGTCGGTGCTAAGCCAAAAAAAATACAAACGAACAATTACAAAAGCCTAAGCGATAGTCACTTGGCACCGACTTCAAACAGATTCTAGGTACCTAGCACACATTATAATACTACTATTTAAATGAATAAAGAATTATGTATACGCAATTTATGTAGAACCAGTTTATTTTACGCTTTTAAGTGTTTTTTTTGGCAGAGAGTTTTCGTTGGATGTTTTTTTGGAAGTCGGTTTTTTGAAGTCGGTTAATTACTAAATAAAATGTTTTTTTTAAACATAAAAATTAGGAAATATTTGAAACTAAATAAGTAAATATAAGGTTTATAAAAGAATCAAGAACTTGAAATCAAACTAACCTACACAAAATAAACATACTACTCGTATATGCATTTACAATCCCTATAAACCCTAAAGAAATAATATGTTCTTATAACAAACGACTAAATTGTAAGTTCTTTCCGATTTTTAACCGACTTCCAAAAAGGAGGAGGTTCTATGTTCCACTGTATGTTTTTTTTTTTTTTTTGTATGTTCACCGATTACTCCGTCAGTTGTGGACCGATTTTGAATTATTTTTTTGTATTCGAAAGGGTATGCTTCCGAGGTGGTCCCATTGCCAGCATATCAGGATCTGATGATGGGATCTCAGGGAAATCGAGGGAAACCCTCATTTTTTTTATAGGCACATACAATGTTTTTCGTATATTTTCTGAAGTTACACCGGTATTTGCGTCTGGTAGTTATCATTTTATGATGGTGAGCTGATCATGTAAGGTACAACTCCTTAACGGTTAGGAGTTGGATGATAAATCTTTAAATATCATATGTACATATGTTACCTTTAGTCGTATTCTTTCAAATTATTTAGGTAAGCTGATGATGGAAGGTGGAAGGTACAACTCCTCAACGGTTAGGAGTTGGAGGATAATTCTTTCAATTTCATACGTATCTAAAGACCTTCAGTCGTATACTTTCAAGTTATTTAGATGAACTGATGATAGAAGGTTAAACTCTTCAACAGTAAGGAATTAGAGGATGATTTTAATATTACACGTACGTATAGACCTTAATTTGTATTATTGATGATGAAATTTGATGAAATAGTTCAACTTACTACTTACTTACAATTGTTTGTACTAAAAACTGAAAAATAAAAACTTTTTATTAAAAAAAAAACCGACTTCCAAAAAACATCCAACGAAAACTCTCTTCCAGAAACACACTTAAAAGCGTAAAATAAACTGGTTCTTCATAAATTTCCTATACCTAATTCTTTATTCATTTAAATAGTAGTATTGTAATGTGTGCTAGGTACCTAAAATCTGTTTGAAGTCGGTGCTAAGCCAAAAAGAATACAAACGAACAATTACAAAAGTCTAAGCGATAGTCACTTGGCACCGACTTCAAACAGATTCTAGGTACCTAGCACACATTACAATACTACTATTTAAATGAATAAAGAATTAGGTATAGGAAATTTATGAAGAACCAGTTTATTTTACGCTTTTAAGTGTGTTTTTGGCAGAGAGTTTTTGTTGGATGTTTTTTGGAAGTCGGTTTTTTTTTACACATAAAATTAAAAATAAAAGAATCAAGAAAAGAAAATAATGCTCTCGGCGCGCTATATATACCCGTGCGGCCGTGCAGGCGTTTACAATCTACAAACGTCCAGCTACGTGATTCTTTAAATTGGCATAACTTTTTTATTTATAAACCGATTGACATGAAACAAACACTAAATGTTAAGTGAAGCTTACCACAATATATTAATGAAAATCACATTTTAATGGGATAAGCTGTTTCTGAGATTAGCGTGCACAAACGCACAGACAAACAGATAAACGGACAAAAGTTCTAAAAATCATTGTTTTGGGTTCTATTGCGTTCATAAAGCCCCCCTATAATAGTTTTCCTGAGATATCTTCCATGTACAGACAGCGACCAGTTACGATTTTAGTATATGTATTGATTGATTGATGATGATCATTTCTTCCAAACAAAAGAAATGCGCAGCTACTGAACGAAATGCGATCCGATACGATTTGAATCCGACCAGTCACAACTATTACTCATTAACCCTTATATTTTGTGATTATTTTTGGTCGGATTCTGGATATATCAGTTTTTTCGCATTTCGGAATGTAGGGTAAGTGTACTGAACTCGGAAAAAAATTAAAATGTACCGATAATATGCGTCTTAGCTAGATCTTAGGTAAAATATGCTATTACCGCTGAGGATGGCTTAAATATGCAAATGCACATGCAAATATGCAAATGCATATAATCCGGTTTCTACTTATAACTCTCCAAAACAGTATAGGTAATTTCTGTTTAAAGAAAATAAACAATGTGATACTTATTCTCAACAATTTAAAGAAATTCCTCTTTTTTATAGTCTTGTAAGTAGTCGGCAACCAGCTAATCGGCTATTTCTGCCAGTGTCAAGTATTTCTTCTTCGTCTATAAATTAATAATAAAAATGTAGATGAGATGAAATGGGGACCGTCTTTCGAAAAAACAAACTATGTAGTAGTTTACAAAGGATTATCTGGATTTAGTCAAGCGCGTCAGATCGTTGACAGCGTTGATCGGGCATCATACTTATTGAAATGAAATGAATTTTTTATTTGCTTAGAACATAGGTTAGTACCAGGTGTAACATTGGTGGTTTTTCACTCACCTAAAATAACTTGAAATTATACGACTGAAGGTCTTAAGATACGTATGAAATTGAAAGAATTATCCTCCAACTCCTAACCGTTGAGGAGTTGTACCTTCCACCTTCCATCATCAGCTTACCTAAATAATTTGGAAGAATACGACTAAAGGTAACATATATGATATTTAAAAATTTAACCTCCAACTCCTAACCGTTAAGGAGTTGTGCCTTACATGATCAGCTCATCATCATAAAATGATGACTACCAGACGCAAATACCGGTGTAACTACAGAAAATATACGAAAAATATAGTATGTGCCTATAAAAAATGAGGGTTACTCTCGATTTCCCTGGGATCCCATCATCAGATCCTGATATGGTGGCAATGGGTCCACCTCGGAAGCATACCCCTTCGAATACAAAAAAAAATTGAAAATCGATCCACAATTGACGGAGTAATCGGTGAACATACTTAAAAAAAAATACATACAGTGGAACATAGAACCTCCTCCTTTTTGGAAGTCGGTTAAAAACATAATCTGACTGCCTCGTTGGTCTCGCGGTTGGCGGGTGCGAATGCTGATCATGAGGTCTTGGGTTCGATTCCCGGGTCGGACCAAATGTTTGTATGATCTACAAATATTTGTTTCGGAGTTTGGGTGTTTTCTATGTATAATATGTATGTATTTACAAAAAAAGTATATATGTATTTGTATCAGTTGTCTAGTACCCATAACACAAGCTCTGCTTAGCTTGGGACTAGATGGCGTTGTGTGTTAGATGTCCAAAATATTTATAAAATATTTATTTATAATATGCAGGTCAAGGTCAACAAATTTAATCTTTTAAAGAAAGGCCTACATGAGTCAAGAGGGCCGACGCCCCACACAGCTCTAATGCACCTCTTCTGAACAATGAATGCACTATTTATGTCCGTAGAATTACCCCATATTATTAATCCATACCTAAGCACTGATTCAACGTAGCCTCTGTAAGCCATAATTGCTGCTTTTTCATCTGTCACAATCCGAAGCTTCCTTAAAGCATATGCAAATCTGCTAAGGCTACTGCAGACACTATTTATATGCTGCTTCCAGCTACAGAATCTATCTAACGTAATACCTAAGAATGTAAAACTTTCAGTTTCCTCGATTATTGAAGTGAAAACTTCTTTAGCCGCGTTGAGCACTTTTTGGTAGGAGAAAATCGTATGACTCACCGACATGCTGCCATGACATTTTTGAAGTGAAATGTAGTAGTTTTACAAATATTTCTGGATTTACTCAAGCGCGTCAGATCGTTGACAACGTTGATCGGGCATCATAATTATTTTATTGTAGTGAAAAAAAAACACGATACGCATTAATTAAGCTTCCTATGTTAGTATCTTTATTATCTAAAGTATGCAAAGTTTCTAAGTTAGATCAGAATCCTCTAGAAACATGTAATAAGATTTACCTTTTGCCTTGTTTATATCACCTTGAATATTGTCTAAAGCCTTCGATTTTTGTTGTTTTTAGATCGTTTAATTTTTCCTGTTTCAAAGATCCGACTACATTGACATTTATAACTTCTCAAAATTTTGCAAACATAATATCTACAAAATACTAAGAAACACAATAGAAAAATGTGTATTTCCTTATAATTTTCTTCTATACAAACCTTGTCCTGACAGCAACTAATACATAAAAAAAAGAATCAATCAAATTGGTGAAGACGATCGGTAGTTATGAGCGTACATACCTACATTTCGGTGATTCATTTTTATTTATATTTTATATAAATTATACATTTTTAGGTTATAATGTTAGTTAATAAACATTTGCATGTCAAAACATGGCAGAATATGGTATGATCAAAAACCACCAATGTTACACCTGGTACTAACCTATAAATTATGCAAATAAACTTCATTTCATTTCATTTTGTGGTGACTTCCACATACATTAAAGGTAGTAGAGCCACGCTGATTTCAGCACGAACGGGCCGGCTCGACCGGGGCGGTACTACCCTCGCACAGAAAATCAACGTAAAATGACAGCATGCTGTCGTGTTTCGTTGGTGAGTGCGAGACCGGAGGCCCAATTAGTCTAGTCAACAAGTTCCATACTTGTTGACTAGACTAAAAGATGCAGTAGCATCACTAGGCCGCCATGGTGTGGGTCGCCATGCTGCATTGTCTGCATTCGCAGTGAGCATGGTGACCACCACTCTTGGATTCTGCTTATGCTTTCCATCAGGCAGAGTAGAGTCATTTTGGCGGGCCAAACATAGAAAAAAAAAAAAAAAAAAAAAAAATACAGCACAACAGCAACATACTATAGCGCCATCTACCGAATATACGTCGAACTACAGAGTAATGATTGGGGGGTAAGGGGAGAACGGTACATAACATCTTATCCGGCCCAACTGTCAACCCCACCTGCACGCGCCGTATGGCGGCAGTGACCAACTGGTCACCGTGGTGCTCCCTGCTAGACAACGAACGGGGCACTGGCGACCGAGTCAATGGCGGTATATCCATTCCCCCAAGCCGGGCAACCGGCTGGAAGAGGCCACAGCGGCCTTGGAGACTAAATAACTCCAAAAATGTCTAATGTAAAAGGATGCTGGGGCCCCACTACACCATATGTCAGCCCTTAGTAAATCATATGTCATGTCCAAACAAAAGTGTAGTATGCCATGTGAACCGACTAGCGCTCGGCGTCGAAGAGTTGCCAGGCTCGACGATGTCAAATCTGTGACTGGTGAAGATACATATGCTCTCAATATGAAGATAACGAAGAAAAAATGGAAAAAGGAAGAAGAGAAGACAAAGCATGAAGACCTGAGTACATGGAACGTCAGTGGCTTGAATAAACCAGGTAAACTTGAGAATGTTATAAATGAAATGTTAAGGTTAAATGTAAATATAATGGGACTTAGTGAGACAAAATTAGCCGACAATGGTAGAATTGATAAGGATAACGCCACACTTTTCTATACGGGAAACCCATCACACCTAAAATCAAATCATCATGGAGTTGGAATCTTGGTGAGCAAGGAGCTTAGGAAGTAAGTCACCAATGTCATTCACTTTTCTAATAGATCTATGATGATTAAAATTGACGCTCAGCCATTCAACCTCAATATAATACAGGTATACGCGCCCACGGGTGATAGTGACGACCAGGAAGTGGAAGAGTTTTATGAAGGAATAAATAAGCTGTTAAGATCGGTAAATTCAGAAGATATTAATATGATAATGGGGGATTTAAATGCAAAGGTGGGAAATGGAGAGGAAGGAAGAATAGTGGGAAAATTTGGTTTAGGGAATAGAAACGTAAGAGGGGACAGACTTGTAGAATTCTGTACTGAGAACAGTCTGGTTATCGCAAATACATGATTTCAACATCCTGCGAGACGATCACCTGCTGATAAACCATCACATATTGTAAGAAATCAGATTGACTTCATTATGATTCAGGAGAGATTTAGAAATGCTATAATTCAAGCTATAACATACCCTGGTGCGGATATAAAATCGGACCACAACCCTGTTTGTGCAAAGATGCTTATTAAGTTAAAGAAATTAATTCCTAGATCAAATGTAAGAAAAATAAATTTAAATTACCTTAAAGATGACACAGTTAAAACAGCAGTGAGTGTAAAGCTCAATAACTGCATTCAACCTATATGTAAGGAAGGAAGGGATGCCTTAACTACATATAATATTCTTACGACTAGAATTAAAAATATAATATTGGAGGAATTGACAAGTAAAAGAAGAAAAAATAAACAACAGTGGATGACCGATGAAACATTGAAATTAATGGATGAGCAAAGGACATATAAATTTACTAATGAAAATAAATATAAAGAAATAGACTCAATTATTAATAATAAAATTAAAATTGCACGAGAGAGGTGGTTAATTGAAAAATGACAAGAAATTGAAATATTACAACAGAAACATGACAGCCTTAGTCTACATAAAAGTGTTAAAGAATTTACAAACACTAATAAGAAAAGCCCTAGGAGCATACTTTTGAATAAAGAAGGGAACATTGTTGTTGACAGTCATGAAGCTTGCGAGGTAGAAGAGGAATACATTCAGAACCTGTTCAAAGACGATAGACAACATCCGCCGTCTCTAAGCAAACAAATTCAGAAAGTCCGACCATACTGAAATCATAATTTAGGTCAGCTCTTCAGCATATGAAGAACGGGAAGGCAATGGGACCCGATGGAATTGTTGTGGAAGTATTAAAGCTTGTACATGATTATAATATGGATAAGTTGGTTTCTCTTTTTAACATATTTTATAAATCTAACAATGTGCTTCCTGAAGACTGGCTCTTGTCACTATTCTTACCATTACCAAAGAAGTCAAATGCGAAAAAGTGTGGTGAACATAGGATGATCAGCGTTATGAGTCATTTCCTAAAGATATTTCTGAAAATCATTCATACAAGAATTTATAGGAAAATTGAGGAAAACATAAGCGAAACACAATTGGTTTTAGAGCAGGTTTAGGTACTAGAGATGCTTTAGTGGCTGTTCAAGTTTTGGTTCAAAGATTATAGATTTTGAAAAAGCGTTTGATGATGTCGAACATGCTAAATTGATTGAGATATTAAAAATAATTACAGTAGATAAAGATGACTTCAAGTTTATTGAAAATGTATATTGGAAACAGGGTGCTAAAGTCAAAATTGACAACATGTTAACTAATGAAGTCAAATTTTAAAAAGGAGTTAGACAGGGGTGTATTCTTTCACCTTGTCTATTTAACTTATACTCCGAAATGATTTTTAGAAGTGTTTGATTAAATGGAACTTGGAATCCGTGTGAATGGTAAATTAATACAGAACATCAGATATGCCGATGATACCGTCTTGCTGGCTGCCACACCTGAAGACCCTCAAATAATGCTACAAAAATTAAATGACCAACTTACAGACTATGGACTTAAAATAAATATTAATAAAACTAAATATATGATTGTTAGTAAAACACCAAATTTAGAACCGCAAACACCATTATCCTTAGAAAATATTACAATTGAAAAAGTTAATAGTTATGAATACCTGGGTTCTTGGCTTAATGAAGATTGGGAATCAGAAAAAGAGATCCGGGCAAGAATTGAAATAGCCAGAAACACCTTTCAGAAAATGAATAAATTACTAACTGATAGGAAACTCAATTTGAAATTAAGATGGAGGTTGGTGAAATGCTATGTTCTTCCAATCTTGCTTTATGGATCAGAAAGCTGGACTCTAAAGCAAACATTGCTTGAGAAACTCAGGGCCTTTGAGATGTGGATGTACCGTAAAATGCTGAAAATCAAGTGGACTGACAAAGTGTCAAACGTAAAAGTGCTAGAAATTATGGATAAGGATTTAGAGGTGGTAGAAACAATTAAGGAAAGAAACGCGGCGTATTTTGGGCATATATATAGAAGTAATAAATATGACTTCATAAGGCTGATAATTGAGGGGAAGATTGAGGGTAAGCGCAGTAGATGTAGAAGGCGAACATCATGGACGAGAAATATAAGAGACTGGTTGGATGTGGAAAGCACAGATGCACTAATTCGCATGACTGAAAACAGGGAGACGTACAGACATATGGTCTCCGACCTCCGGGGTGGAAATGGCTCTTAGAGAAGAAGAAGACAGAGTTATGAAGGAAATGAAGAAACTACCAATCCTGAATCACGCAATAGAAGTTCTCGCGCCGATTATCTTATGTAGAACATCCCAACATCAACCGTTGGGCAGTAACCCGCCAGGCATGATCACCTCGCACGGTCGGAGGATCCTCTCTTGTGTTGGAGGGGCATAGAACGCGTAACTCCACAATTTCATTCAAAAATATTATACACTCACTAGCTGACCCGGCAAACATTGTTTTGCCTTAAAAATTATTTCTAGGAAATTTCTAGTGTAGAATAAAAACTAACTTATTGTAAGTGTGTAAGGATGTGGTAAATGAGTGAAAGAGGCATGAAGCGCTATGAACAATGAGGGAATAGAAAAATAACAAAACAAAACATTTTTTCTTACTTATTATAATTTATTCTTTTAAATTATGTATATATATCATTAATTAATTACGACGGTAACACTAACAAACAATATCAATCTATTAAGGCTATAGCATGAACAATATTTTTGTTAGCCCATCTTTAGCTAACATAAACAAACTGGATGGTTTACGAACTCGAGAGCATGCCACGTTTAATTGTCCGTGTGAAAAACATGGTGTGCTCAAATCTAATCCACAAACAGACATCGTTTGGCCTTGGGTCTTATCGATAGTTATTGCAAATGCTAATCTAATCGGAAACTGAATACGTTTAAATTGAATTGGCGTATCTGTAGGTATACTAATCGCGTACCGTTGCACAGCCGTGGCGGGTTCAATTTCCGAAGCAAAATAATCGGAGATCCGGTCTGGGAAATCCAGTGAGTTCAAAAACTCTGTTGAAAAATTTACAGCTTCGCTGGCATCGCAAACTGTATCAATAGATTTGTATGATACCAAGTTCCCTGGCAACAACGGTTGTATCTTCAAATTTAAATCGTCAACGTCCATATTTTTTGCCGCTAAAATTGCTCTTTCTGCAAGACACTCATGATTTATGTACTTTGTGTGTACATCGGGAAATATTTGTTCAATGCGAGCATCTTGCGAATCAATGATTGTGCAGAAATTGGTCGGTAATTTAACGCATCCAGTTTCATCTATAGTAACTTTTCCATCGCCGATATCTAAGAGTTGTTTTGAGAATGTTTCAGCGGATGAATCTTGGAGCATTTGAACGCGCATATTTACTTTCAGCTATACCTTTTCAACATTACGCCAAAATGCTAAGATTTTAAGCAGGCGTTGATCTCATCAGCGAATGTTGAACGTGGAATGACGCGAAGTGTTTGTCCGTAATCACCTGAGAAGACTAATAGAGTGCCGTCAAATAGTTTGTCGTTGTTTTTAATATATTTCAATGTCTTGTTCAAAGCCTCAAGCGAATAATTGTATGTTATAGTACATTCATCCCAGATGACAATTTAAACCTTCAGCACTGTGGCCATGGACGATTGTTTTTTTATGTTGCACACTGCGTCAGGGTTATTTTGAATATTTAGTGGCATCTTAAATACTGAATGAGCTGTTCTGCCTCCATTCAATAAAGTTGCCGCAATTCACGATGATGCAACGGCCGATGGGATGCCATTATTTTATCGTATTTCAGCGAGAATTAGCGAAATAAGGAATGTTTTGCCAGTTCCACCTGGTGCATCCAAAAAGAAAAACCCACCTTGTCCTGCTGAAACTGCGAGCATAATGCGGTCGTAAATGGTTATTTGTTCCTCATTCATTAGTGGGACATTGCGAGTAACAATCGCCGCCATTTCTACAGTGTTGTACTGTAGTTCACGATTCATTTCAGAGTTCATCAAATCAGATGCAGTTCAATTTGGCGAATTTATACCGAAATGATTGAGTGGTAAATTGGCAATGATAATGCAAAGATCCTCAATAGCAATCAACGCTTCATTGTACATAGCGTCGCTAAATGTTATCGTTAGATCGTTGCACCGTGTACGTTGTTGATGCAATATATCATCAGTCATTGAATCTTTGTGATTATCACACAATATCTCTGCTCGGGCTGGAAAACATGTAGTCAACACTATAGCGAATAGTAGACGAATTTGTGTTGCTGTACAGTCCAATGCTGCTTCAGCAAGCCTACATTCCCACTGGTTGTCGTCTTCCAGCAAGCCGAGTGCAAGGCATGCATCTTTATACGTTGCATACTGTTGCCCATTCACTTTACGTATATCTAGAAACTAGCTGTGCCCGCGACTTCGTCCGCGTGTAATAGTGACTTTGGGTAGCAGTTTTAATTATTGAGGATAATATTATTTTAAAAATAAGACACACACGTTTCACTGTTAAAAACACATTTAAGTATTTCTATAAGTACATAAAATAAAAAGTATTTTACATGAGCTTATTTCGACATTTGACATGGCCAAGGCTTTCAACCGGGTCTGGCACCGTTCGCTTCTCTCTAAGCTCTAAGCATTCGGTCTGCCTCTTAGACTCTGTCACTGGATTGACGCTTTTCTTCATCAGCGCCTTCGCATTAGGGTTCTTTGCGACGGCGCGGCCTCTGTTTTTCTGGAGGTAAACGCTAGCGTACCTCAGGGTTCAGTCCTGTCGCCCAAGATGTTTCTTCTGCATGTCAATGACATATTAGCCCTCGGCAATATACATTGCTATGCAGACGATAGTACAGTGCTTGGGCGATATTATGGATACCCTGCAACCAAGCTGGTAGACGTTGAGGAAAATCGACCGGAGCTCGTCGCTGAGCTCGACCGGGTTTTGAACCGCATTTTACAGTAGGGTGTTGAGATTTTGGTCGAGTTCAACGTTAAGAAAACATAGGTGTCCCTTTCTCTGCCAAAAAGTGTCCGTTTTTTCCCCACCCCACTTTTCAGAGCACTCAACTGCCACTACGGGATAAGCTGGTGTCCTGGGCATGGATATTTGCTAAGACCTCAACCCACGGAAGTACATCGAGGGCACCACTAAGGCGGCCTGAACAGGGTGAGACGGTTCTTCGCGCCCGAGCATTTGTGTCTCCTTTATAAGACCCAGGTTCGCTCGTGCGTACTGTTCTCATCTTTGTGATGGATCCACGCAGTATTTGCTTGATGTTCTCGATCGGTTGCAGCGGCGAGCAGTCCGCATGATCAACAGTCCTGAAACCACCGAGTCCCTTGGGCCTCTGCAGTTGCGGAGTGACATCGCCTCTATGGCAGTCCTCTACCGCTTTACCATGGAGAGTGTTCTGAAGAGTTTTTCAACCTGATCCCACCTTCTCCCTTTCTCTACAGAACAACACGTGCTGGCCTTTGAAGTCACCGCCTCAGTCTTAGAAATACGCTCTCGAACCTAACGGTTTGGTTCTGAATTTTCTGGGTTCGCAGCGAGTACGGTTGCCTCCACTTGGATTGGAGTTGACACTCCGGTTGGATTCTGCTTGAGTTTTCCCTCAGGCTAAGCAGATTCTCATTTTTTTTTATTTTATTAACCACGTTTTTTGATTTGCCATCTTTTGCCAAAATATAGAGATTTAGCGGATTTGATACACGTGATTATGCTGCCCATGGGAAAAACATGTTTTTTTCTAAATGAACTGAAACTTTACGCGTCTGTCTTTGGGCTTTGATAATTGTTATTGCAAATTTTGTTTTCAGTGGAAACTACATTCTTTTAAATTGAAATTGCAAATAAGTTTGAATTATTGGAATACGTGTAATTAAAATATTTTCTCCTTTTGCCATTCCATGCATCATGATTGTAGCTTTTACAATGTTGTACCCCAGATGTGTATTTTGTAGCCGTGTACCATTATATAGCTTCGGCGCTCAAGATTTCTCAATAATAGGACTGGAACATTAAATTTCAGTCTCAACTTATGATAAGGCGCTCTTGATAATTCTAAAGAGTTGAGAAACTCTATGCATAAGCTATGATATGACTGGTTCAGTGTCCCGAACCAGTCATATCATATGTATTTCCTGAGAGGTATTCGATAACATCTTCCTCCACGTCTGACATGATCCGTTCGTTTATTTGATAACTGTCTCATTAGTCGGCGGATCAGAATAGATATTATTTTTAGATCATCTGTGCCATCATATACCAGAACTCACGTCTCAGTGTAATCATGTCGTTAGTGTCAGTTGGCATACAATCTTCTCCGATTTTTAGAAGAGCATTTGCATATTGACACTGCTCATAAATAATTGTGAAGTTGTTTGTACTCGCATAATTGTAATAAGACAAAACTTTTTAAGGGCAAGCACACTTAGGCATATTGTGATAACTCAGTAAATGTTACATCAGAATAGCTCTAATATTTTGTCTCCTGTCGCAAACATAAGAAGCATGTATAGATTTTCACAAACTTTGCATATTGCCATACAAACTTTCATCCCCTATTGCTATTTAACCCCCTTGATGGTAATTTTTTTACAAAATTTAAATCACATTTTTATTTATATCTAATCAACCGCCTAAAAAAGAAATTATAATATTTTCGCTTAAAATGACGATAGTTCTGTAGAGAGTTTTTGAATTTTATAAATACTGTTTAGTAATATGGCTTATTCATTTTTACTAATATCATGAACATACATACAAATCGGATTCATGAATGTATGTATTAATTTAAGTTTTCGTTGAAAAAGTGAAATATTTTTAATGAATGTGACAGCCGTGTTTGGTCGTTGCCAAGACGCCCGACGTAGGTAATGCGCAGGCGTGTGGCGAGTGAACCACCACTCTTCTATACAATCTTTAATCCCCCCTTTCAACCCGTTATTGCCCTTTTTTCGCATTAAAAAGTAGCCTATGTCCGTTCTCAGGCTCTAGACTATCTGTATACCAAATTTCATTGTAATCGGTGCAGCGGTTTGGCCGTGAAAGCAAGACAGACAGACAGAGTTACTTTCGCATTTATAATATAAGTATGGATGATTGTGACTGCCTTGTTTATTCGTTGTCAAGACGCCCGACGTAGGTAATGCGCAGGCGTGTGGCGAGTGAACCCCCAGAACAACCTTTCATCCCCCTTTTAAAGCCATTACAACCCCTTTTTCGCATTAAAAAGTAGCCTATGTCCTTTCTCAGGCTCTAGACGATCTGTATACCAAATATCATTCAAATCGGTGCAGACGTTTGGCCGTAAAAGCAAGACAGACAGAGTTACTTTTGCATTTATAATATAAAGTATGTATAGCTGACCCACGCAATGTCGTTTGCGTCTTCTATTGCCCGTAGCGTAATAATTTTCCCCCATTCTTCATTGGTGCTCCGCTCCTATTGGTCTAAGCGTGATGATATATAGCCTATAGCCTTCCTCGATAAATGGGCTATCTAAGACTGGAAGAATTTCTCAAATTGGACCAGTAGTTCCTGAGATAAGCGCGTTCAAACAAACAAACTCTTCAGCTTTATATATTAGTATAGATGTATTTATTATGCTCTTCTAAGATCTAATACTCATACTCAACAACACATTTATTTAGATAAAGATTAATATTAGGTATTATGTTGATAAAAACTCTTTGGCAAATTACTCATTATTAGGTACCAACTCTCAGCGTCTTATACTCGTGATAACTTCTAAACGAAATGAACGATTGGGATGAAACAAAAAGTATTTTACTTCTACATAAATACCCTTGATAACACAATGCTTAATTTGGATAAGGATTAATATTACGATACACATTTAACGTAGTTTCTTTCTTCAGACGATAAAATTTTTTTTTGAACACAAAAGCGGTTATTGTAACTAAACCATGATAGTTAGATATATGCTCTCGCGGACTTTTTTGTAGATCTTAATGAGATCTACAAACCCGTAATACATTATTTTGTTCTATTGTCAATAGTTATTGCAGCGCACGCAAAAATAGGTTTTCGAGTTCACACCTTGGGTTACGAAATAGCAATTTTCTTACGGATCCCTAATTTTTTTGAAAATAAAATATAGCCTATAGCCTTCCTCGATAAATGGACTATCCAACACTGAAATAATTTTTCAAATCGGATCAGTAGTTCCTGAGATTAGCGCGTTCAAACAAACAAACAAACAAACTCTGCAGCTTTATAATATTAGTATAGATGACAATGGGCCAGTAACATTAACCAACAACAGTCGAAGATAAAAGCACTCAGTCTGCCTTGGATTGACTGTAAATATTCGCTCCAAGGTGTTTGATTTGAATAAATTGAGACATGCATCAACTGGTGAGCCTTGCTTACGGAGCATCAATTTTTTTGTTTGAGCCCATGTGAAAAGCGTAGTACTTGTGAATAGAGTAATGTTCGTGCAAAGGCACCAAAATCATCTGCACGATTACCCAATTCACAAAATTCAGTGAGTGTAGTTTCTGGTGGCTTTATAGCACGATCAATCGCTGTCTCGTTCGTGAAAAATACACACTGACCGTTTTCAAGATGGACGGTTAACTGAACATCTGCTGGATCTCGTTCATGAATAGGAAAACCAAAGATATGCCAAGCAGCTTCATTAGAGCTGATGTACCGACCAACTTGGTAGAGCGTCATTTCATCGTTTTTATTCACTGGAGGAGAATTCACATTGGTATTTTCCACTCTAAACACAGCCATATCACTGACTTTATGCACATACTTGCAAATGTATAATTTGATGCTCTACACAGAACTCAACATTAATATGAGCATTGTATGTCTTGCTCAGCAGAGGCGAATATGGGACCACCCAACGATTGTCAATGTCAATGTCTGTATAGCTGATGTTTTTAATAAATAATCGTCCGCCATTATCGAGATTTCTTCGACGATATTTTTTTTTCGTCGGGTATCCGTCGACATTTGTAATCGTGTCGTTAGTGAAATCTGTCGTTAGTGAAAGCTGAAAAAAATAAAATACCAAAAAAGTTTTAATCATTTGAACATGTTACTGGCCAGTTATAAAAGTTCCATAATGTTTATAAGAGTACATTCCAAATTCAAATTTTTGACTGAGCCTGGTTTACAAAGAAAACAACTTTTAACTACATTTTGTGGCGCGAATTCCCTATACTTAATATCGACTCTAATGAACTTCTTGTCAATTTTTATTAAATTATCTGATGTCCTTGACATTTAAAAGAATTGTTATTGCTGTTTAGCAATCTCGAAAATGGTAGATAAAGTGATAAATGCGAGCAAAATTATTGCGCTGCTTGAAGAAGGTTGCAGCCAATGCTTCGTGGCTCAGAGGCTAAATGTGAGTCGGTCGACAGTTCAAAGGACCTGGCAGCGCTATCAAGAGACCGGTTCCGTCAAGAGAAGGCCTGGTTCTGGCAGGAAGACATGTACCGAACCACGGGATGATCGTTTTCTAGTTAGTCAAGCGTTGAGAAATCGCAAATCTTCTTATGTGGACCTCAAGAACAGCCTCAAAGAAGTAAGAAATGTGCAAATTAGTCTATGGACGGTCAGGAGGAGGCTTCTCGCTGCTAATATACACAGCCGGCACACACAATATCACCCGGCACGCGGCCCTAAATTACTCCGTGGACATCGAGTTATTTTTTTTTTATGAGGTCTGTAATGTGACCTCTCAGGTTTTCCCCGTCCATAATAACGACAGGACCTTGTCATTCTGGTTGTTATTTGCTATCATTTATTCTGTCGATTCGTCGGGTAATAATCCCGGTTTCTGTCAATGTTTTAATATATTTAGTATATAATGTATATAATATTGTGTTTATTTAATGCTATTTTTATTTTTAAGGCTTGTCTATGATTATCTGCTACTGTGTACTAATTTGATACTATAATTTTTATTTCCTAAAGTTGTCTATTATTATAATGTGTCTAGTTTCTTTTTATTAATTCTTATGTGTTTCTAGGTCCAGTTATCTACTTCTTTTCTTTTTGCACTATAGTTATACCATATGGTTTGTTATTTTTGTTTGCCATTTTAAGTGACGTATTTTTAAAACTTAATTTTATAGCTTCCTTTTTATTGATTTAATAATTCTTTTGTTTGAAGTTTTGTTTGTGTAATGATTTTTTATGACTAGGTGTAATCGTGTGCGTTTTCTGTCGTTATTTGTTTTCTTTTTATGTCATTTTCCAGTGTTGTGTTATTTATCTTTGTTCAATTTTAATTTCTTACTTATTTAGTATCTCCAGGACGTCTCATCCAAATGTTATATTCCTATATGTGAGCTGCATTATTTGTGACTTGTGTATTTGTTTTGTGTACGTGTTCAGTGTTTTTGTGCATGTTTGCCTTGTCCTAATTCATACAAATCCATTTAAATCCTTCTTTTAACAATATATATATATATGTACAAAATATATATAATTGTTGCCATCTCTATTATGAGTTAGTTACGTGTCCAATGTTTGTGTGAATGTCTTGATGTGTCCATATATGTTCATTATATATTTCATACATCGATGTGTATGTGTGTGTGTTCTGTGTCGTGTGTGTGCGTGGGTGTGTGAGTCACAAGTAAGCAGTGGTTTGTCTCGCCAGGTAGTCCCATTTTGAGCGGGTTGGGCATTCGGAACTAAAGGCGTTGTGGCCGGTTGAGTTGCCAGGCTTAGCTTCGCTCGAAATTGTGTGTCATGGACTCATGAAGACTGGGATAGGGTATTGTTCTCCGATGAAGCCAGTATATCTCTGCATGGTGAAGACCGACGTCGGTGTAACCGAAGAGTAATATTCAGTCTTCATCGAAAACGGTACACTGACTGGACACCGATACATAACGGAAGTTCTAATTCCTTATGCACAACCCGCTTTAACCGCTCCTGGCGAAAACTCAATTTTTATGGACGACAACGCTCGCGCCCACCGGTCTGGCGATGTGGAAGCATATATGCTAGAAGTTGGAATTCGAATTCGTCCTAGAAGTCCGGACCTTAATCCCATAGAGCATGTCTGGGAAGTTCTGAAGCAACGAGTGAGATCAGTGCAGCCGGCTCCGCAGACCATCAGAGAGCTAAAGAATGTGATTACCGCGGAGTGGGAACGTATTCCCCAAGAAACCATAAAAGATATACTCGCTAGCATGCCCAGACGAATGCAAGCCGTGATTTTAGCAAGAGGGGGTCACACTCAATACAAAACTTTTATCTGCTTTTAATGTATTCAAGAAAAACAAAGAAATTAACGCGTTTCATTTTTATTTAGTGAGCAGGTACAATAATATTAGTGTTTTGAGCTTAAACATTATTTCTCAATAATTTAATCAAAATTTTATTGTAGCGGACCCTACTTTGTATTGTAATTACTTATGTCAATATTCTTTGTGTTTATATACTGTGTAATAATTTAAATATTTAATGTTATTTAATTTCTTAACTTTAATTAACTTCAATACATATCATGTAATTACTCGTATACAGTTTTAGATTCCATTATTATTATAGTAAATATAATTTCGATATGTGTAAAATTACCTATGTAAATAATATTTTATCAAACGGTGTGGTGCAACAACATTTCCCATCGACCGCAGTCACAACGCCCGGTAATGCGAGACATTCCTTTCTTACTCGTTGAGCCGCGAACAGACTGAGAATTGCGCTCGATACTATAACACTGCTGCCGCCTTTATTTAAATTGTTAATTGTTACTTCTTTTATATTTACTTAAATTCTAGCATTTTCTCGCCTTCTAAACTATTTCTATATATGTTCGTGTTGTGTATTTCTTATGTGAACTGTGTAACTTCTGTGCTTCAATATAACTCTCACCTATTAACTTTTTGTGTTGACTTTTATTTTGGACTATATATAAATTACCTATTAAATTCACTTCTTACACGCACGATACTATAGTTATGATAAAACTGATGAAAACTATTCCTTCCTAATTAATTTATAAAATTCTGAGGATAACAATACCTAAAATTGTCAAACAAACTAATAGTAACTATAAAATAGTTCTTTGCTTAATTGCCCGTTTTTTTTGCAAAAGAGTTTATATTTCGGACATCTAACACACAACGCCACCAAAACCCAAACTAAGCTGAGCTTTTATTATGGGTACTGGACAACAGATATAAATTAAAATATACTTTATTTGTAAATTCATATTATACGTAGCAAACAACTAGGGCCGCTTTCTGACTTGTCGGTGCGGAAGCGGTGCGGGATCTGTAAGGTCTGTACCGAAACGATACCGCGTTGCCTTCAGCTACTCACCTATCGGTATGTTCTCGGTATAAAATCCTGCAGTACAGAAGATGTCCTCTTCAGAGTGATGACGATATTTTGGCGTGCTATTATGTTTATCGCCTATGTAAAAAAAAATACGTAGGGCACTCGGGGACTGCCGCGGTAAAGCTATTGCATAGCATATTTATCAACTTATGCAATTTTTTTTTTTTTAAGCAGTATGTTCGTGCGTGACAGTGACACAGATTCGTTGATTCGTCGTTCGGAGCAGCTCGTCTCGATCCGTGCGAGCTTCGGGTGTCAGGTTTTTTTGTTACGTTACGGAATTTCTGCACAAAGGCCCCAAAGCCCGCGATAAAAGCTATGCAATAGCTTAAAAAGAAAGCGTTTTGGCGTCATCCTTATATCGACATAGTTATTTGTTGTACAACAGTGCAAAGTTGCTTTTTAACCGCATGCTCAATTTTGATGACCGAGCAAGCGAAGGATTCTAAAATTTTAAAAATTAGAATCCTGAGCGTCAGCGAGGTAATCAAAGGAGCATGAGGTAAAAAAAAATTTTGCTACACGTAACTTTTTTTTTCTTTAAAATGCAACTCCCGCATTATCCCTTTCTTTCACTTTTCATCCCACCTCAGCGAGGAAATGACTAAATGACGTAAAAAGAAAATGGCGCTGGCGCTGGCAAATTTATATATTAAATTTGTAACGAATAATATTATTTTAATTACTGAACGAAATAAAATGTAACTCTGTACTGGTGACAAAATCTATATCTTCTTATTATAAATGCAAAAGTTTGTAAGTATGGATGGATGGATGGATAGATGTTTGTTACTCTTTCACGCAAAAACCACTGAACGGATTTGGATGAAACTTTACAGTAATATAGCTTATCCATCAGAATAATACGTAGGCTACTATTTGCCGCGATAACCGACATACACGCGGGCGGAGCCGCGAGCACAAACTAGTAACAAATAAGAACAAGTCGCAATCTGAGGACGATAATCGATTTATTTGGTGACAGATCTACCATTCTGAGTGCGAAGCTATTATTTAAGGAATAAACCTATTATTTTGAGAACGAAGTTTTTATTCATGGTTCATTATATTCATCATAATCCATCTCATATTACATATTGACATTAATTTGATAATTCATACCTGGCGACACTTTTTAATTGTTCTGAGAAAAAAAATATTTCGTGGCTATAGATCTATTAATTAGATGGTAATAAAAAATATGGCTTCAGACAACAAATTTTTATTTAAACACTTATAGTTTGTTCGATTTATTCTTCAACTGTTTCTTGTGATGCGTTTTCTGTCGACGTTTGCAGTTGTATCTCTTCCTGACAGAGAGAACTGTGTCTAGTTCTCGTACTTGTAGATGATGGTGGAGTTTGACGATCGTCTGAATGACCCCATTTCGTTTTGTACCTGTTTACATTATGGACAAGTAAATTTTAGCAATAACTACTTCATTTGAACAAAGTAGAATGAAACTTTTAGGATAAATAAATTAAATTTTGAGTTAATTTATTTATGGTATATTTGAATGCGTCCTTCGGCGAGGTTCGGAAGGAAAATCGTTCATGTCGAGTATAAATTTTGAATTCGCCTATTATAAAATCATTTCATTCGAGAAAAGAAAATCTAGGTTAATTCTCAAAAAGTGCGTATGCGAAATGTGTAACGCAGGTAAACTGAAATTATCATGTAAGTATATCTAAGTATGTCTATATGGGAAATGGTTAAATTTTCTCAATTTTTGGTGATGTGTGTGAGTGATTTAAAAATCTTCACTCTAACGTTCAACTTTATTTACAAAGTCTAAGAAGGAATAGTACCTCTGTACAATTTGTGTCAATATTTTCCTTTCACAGACAAAAATAATAAATATTATGACTCCAAAGAGACAGTTAAATGCGTCAGTGAATCGCCATGAGTACTCATACTCCGGGTAGAGGTCGCTAATAACTTCGAAAATCCAACTGAAACCGGTGATTGTAAATAACTTAATGAACACCAGAAATCTGCAAAAAAAAATACGAATTTAATATTTAAATGTGACATCTCATTTACATAGACGGGCATGTCAGGTGGTTTCTAATTGTGACTGATACTCCAGAGATCGTGGCTTCGATTTCTACTTAGGATGAATTTTAATACTTATGTATGTGATGAGCACGATCATTCTGTCTGTCTGTTACACTTTCACGCCTTAACCGCTGCACCGATTTTAATGAAATTTTTCATGAAGATACATTGATTCTTGAGGAAGCACATAGGCTACTATTTACCGTGATAACCGACATACAAGCGGGCAGGGTCGCTGGCAAAAGTTATTTGGAAATTAAAAGTATGTTTATCATTAGTCATAGTGTACGCTCGGACTGGATAGGAATTAAACAGCCGTTTGTACAGTGTTTGAGGTTATTATTTATTAGAGTTCCACTACTATGTAAGTACCTCAGTATCCGTACACGTTTTTCTGTTTAAGATGACTAAGTTAGGAGTTTTTGGAAAGAAAAGTCAGTGAAAAGAAATACATGGAAGTAATAACAAGTTAGGGTCGCATATATCCTCCACCATAATATATACATAATACCTTGTGTAAATTAATTTGGCAAGGACCAAATCGTTCAATCGATTGATTGAGTCATTGTATACTACTATTCAACTAAAACTACTAACTTACTAATGATTAAATTGGAAATTTCGGAAGTATAATCAGATGATTATATTATAAATAACTTCATTATACATGGTAGATCTACAATCATCGATTCTCCCCAGGGTTTTAAATCTTTTGAAGCCATTGAGAGTATTGAGACTGCTTTTCCGAAAGGATTTTCCACTTCGTAAAAACAAGGTGTATAAATTGTAGAATCACCTATACACAGCCATGTTCGGTTTATCTGATTAATATTTAAACGATGCATAAGAATTAATGAAATAAATATATTGTGGTCTAGTTATAAACATTAAAATTGAGACATTATAGTTTTGAAAGGATACCACAGCAGACTACCGTGTCCTGCCCAGTCATGTCGGAGAATCGTCCCTATCCGACATGACCGGGCATGAGATTGAATTGCATCGGATTATGAGAGTGAAGCAAGAAAGAGTGCACACACTTGTGCACTATAATATCTCCTGCGTAGTTAGCTAGTTACCGTTCATCATCAACAACCCATAACGTCCCACTGCTGGGCTCGGGTCTCCTCTCAGGAGAGGGTTAAGGCCATACGCTGGCCAAGTGTGGGTTGGGGACTGGCAAGACAACATTGTGGCTTATAATGTAATCTTGCCGTTGGATGTTTTTAAGCCGCCCAAAGGCCTGGGACTGACGTGACCTCCGAATCACGGAGACGCTCATGGTATCATGCCACCAGTGGTCACCCATCCAGGTAATGACCGTTCCGTCGTTACTTACCCTCGGTGATAGTTTCCAATCAACGAGTGCAACTGTGCTATGAGCGCCTCGTTGTCACCGTTGCTACTAAGCAAAACAAAACCAGCTAAGAGTAATTCATAGCAGACTAAGAGATTTTATTTTTTCGAATATTCATTCGATGCGTGTATATCTTTATTTGAGCTTTTAACCGTACCCTTGTGTGTCCTTCCTTTTTGACCATTCTGTTTGTTTCTTTAGCTGTAAGATTCTAATAACTACCAATGTAATGAATATCACGTTTAAGAAGCATGTCAACAACATTGGCGTGTACAAGTAGATCAGTTTGCTGGTTCCTGCAAAGTAAGGATTTTTTCAATTTTAATAATATCAAAAAAGTCTAGTTCAATAAATAAAATTTCCGGCCTTATTTAGTTTATTTTTTAATTGTAAAAAGAGAACTCCCGTACTAGGAATAAAACACACAAACTCAGAACAGCAATTTGTGCATCACATAGTGTTGTCCCATGCGGGGTTTGAACCCACAACACTCAGCACAGTAGGGACTACATAAACCACTACACCATCCGTGCTGTCATGCAGATTATCTTTTTCTATTAATTTAAATTAACTATAAGTAAGTATATTTTACTTATAGCTTTGGCCAGTAGTATCTAAAGAATCGTTAATTGTCATATTAAAGTTCAACAAACTGATATATATATCAATATGTGGCTTCAAGATTGTGCAACAGAAATATCGAAATAAACATATTACAGCTGCTATACAAAGCGTTATGGTATTATGACAGTTGGAAATAACGGTTACTTTATTAATTGCTATACCTTGCTACTTATATGAACAACATTGAAAAGTACACCACAAACAATCTGTTACTAATATATTGATCAGCACTCAACTCAGACCCTTGATGCTTCATGATGTTTTTTGCAGTTTTGATAAAAAAATTACTAGCCATAGTAATGCTACATAAAATTAATAATATATCTTATTCCTGTGTGTGTGTGTAAAATGTTAAGTAATAGAAGAAAACCTCACCCGATATGAAGCAAGTGCCACGGCGTAAATTGGGCAGAAACTTATGACCTTTCAACCTCAAGAATTCTAATGCTGCCATCAATATAGTCAAAACAGTAGGCACGCCGAATGCATACGCACTATACCATAACATCGTAATGATATCTTCACTTTTGCCACTGCCTATGGTCACTTTTAACTTTCTGTAGAATAACTTGTATTACATACTTCGATACTATAATTCACTTACGCTTATAGGAAATAGAGACGTGTGGATTCCAAGAAATTATCTATCCGTATGAGAGCTTGGATCAGGGTGTGGTGTTTGATAGGAGCGTCACTATTATATATTTCCTAAATAAAGATTATTTAGATTCCCCTATGGAAACGCGCCAGGGTCTCTAATAAGGTATTTTACTGTATATGAGAAAAAATCTAAATAATTATTATATATTATTGAGACACCTTAGGCAAAAAGCAGTCGGAAAATGTTAGTTTTAGTTCATACAATAACGGTAGTTATTTGTTATATAAGAGTGCAAAGTTGCTTTTTAAGCGCGTGCTCAATTTTGATGACCGGGCAAGCGAAGGATTGTAAAATTATATCACGAGCGCAGCGAGTGTTTCAAAAATTTCAAAAAAAATTGCACTTGAGTGAAAAGAAAATGGCGCTGGCAAAGCAAATCAAAAAAAAGTACACCAAGTAGGTTCCGAGTCTCAGACTCAAACAAATTAAAATTATGATATATTCGGCACCATGGAGGTAGAAGTAGGTAAATAGGTTAAATGATGTTTTGACTTCACAAGCTTAGTGCATACGATGTTCTTAATTCAATATTACTTTATCCTCTAGCGGATAAAAACGGCTTTTGCACTCAGATATCGAAGGGCAAAAATACTCTTTCCGAGTTGGTGGGATGAAAAATATTTTTTATAATTTATTTCAAAGTTTTCAGTTTTTTTAATCTATTCTTTACCACCATGAAATAGTAGCCACCATGTTATTACGTCAAACGGCTTTGTAAACTGTAGGCTTGTTTTTATTTACAAAGCCTACTGACGTCAATACCACATAGCAAAATGGCGTCCACTGAAATTCAAAAATGTTGAATTAAAATGCATTTTTGTGGCACTTATCGATTAAATAAAAAAAATTGATATTTTTTTTTTGGTTTAATACCACTATAGTATCTAATTAAGACACTTTTTAAAAATGGATGTATTACTCCATTAAGTATATATTTTTGTATAACTTTACCTGAATTTCTTCCAAACGTTGTAACACATGACATTCAGCCAAAAGAATCCTACATTCATTGCGAAGTAAATAACGAACGCTGAAATATATAAAATCTAAATAAAAAACATAAAAGATTCTATCTTTAGCTCGATTATTGTAGCACATAACTTGATATGTTAAAGTTTAATAAAAATGTTGTATAGATTTTTGTAGTCGTTTTCATATAAAGTTCCCATAAAAACAGTAATTTCATAGGTAAAAACCTAGTATAATTCTATATTTTATATTGGTTAAGAAGTACATGCACCCCCCTGAAAATGATCGCGGCGATGCCCATGCATGTAACCTTTAGTAAAAGTGATTATTGCCACCTCAAAAGTCAGCAGCACCCTTGTAGCTCGTGAGTTGTAAACTTTCCGCCATATATTAATACACTAGCTGACCCACGCAACGTCGTTTACGTATCCTATTGCCCGTAGCGTAAAATTGTTCCCCCGTTTTTGTAACATTCTTCATTGGTGCTCCGCTTCTATTGGTCTTAGCGTTATGATATAGAGCCTATAGCCTTCCTCGATAAATGTACTACCCAACACTGAAAGAATTTTTCGGACCAGAGGTTCCTGAGATTAGCGCGTTCAAACAAACAAACTCTGGAGCTTTATAATATTAGATGTGCAACTATAATCCGATGGATCGACTCATATTCCCCTATCACATCGCACGAATAAACCAAGAATTTCACGGCAAGCTGCATCACTACTTAGTGGACTACCTGAAGTTGGAGTTGGATACTACCTAAACTCTTTAGCCTTATAATATTGTATAATCTATATATATAAAAGAGTAAGGTGACTGACTGACTGACAGACTGACTGACTGACTGACTGACATACCCAGAGATCAACGCACAGCCCAAACCGCTGAAGCTAGAATCCTGAAATTTTGCATGTAGGTTCTTTATATAACGTAAGTGAGCACTAAGAAAGGAATTTTTGAAATGCCACCCCTAAGGGGGTAAATCAGGGGATGAAGGTCTGCGTGAGCGAAGCCGCGTGTAAAAGCTAGTATAATATAATAGTGTCGTAAGGGGCGACTAAGAAATAAACTATGCAGGATGACTGCAAGGAGAAGGAAAGCTTGAAATAAAGCCTATACCAACCCTTCTGGCCAGTGTGGTTAAAGGTAGGCCTATGTCCAGAAGTGTACGAATAAAAGTACTGTTAATAATGGTGACGATGACAACATACTAGCTTTATACCACTTTATCTGGAATGAGCACCATTATTCCAATCGCATCGTTCAATTAGGATCACGAACCACTAGTGTTCGCTAGACCAACATTATGTATTTTATTATTTTGTTTGTAGATTACCAAGACCTACTACTTGTGTACTGTTTGCGACATCTAAAATGTCATAATACTATTAAGCATTGCAAGAAAGATGACTTGCAATAGGTATGAAACTATCGCATCGTAAACAGCGCAATTCCAACAAATGGGTTTTATATTGACGTATAGGAAGGAATATGTCATAGTATGAACGCCTTTCTTGATTAAAAACTATCCATTCTACTTAATAAGTAGTTCTTACTAGTCTTCTATTTGGCCATATTTAGTCCACAGTCGCTTTTGATTACTATTGAGTTTTTTAGAGTATGTACTTAATTTTACCGTGGCAGAGCCACGCTTCGTCATGCATATATGCGATTCCACGGCCTCACAGAAAACCGGTGTGAAACAGCGCTTACGCTGTGTTTCACCGAGTGGGTGCGGGTACCGGAGGCCCATACCCCAACCATTCCACCCATCCTCCTCCACATACCTCCATCCCCCTTAATCACCCTCCCCATCCCCCAAGAGCAACGCGCTTGTGACGCCTCTGGTGTTGCGGGTGTGGCGGCGGTAATCTCTTACCACATCTTACCAGGCGATACGTCTGCTCGTTTGCCCCATAAAAAAAATCGTCTTCGATATTATTAATGAATAGAAACCTTTATAAAGTACTTACTGAGTATGGTACATAACAGTCGGCTGTTTTTATTAATCAAAATTAAAATCTGCATGAGAGCCATAAAGAAAAAGTTCACGAAGAAACTCATCAAAAATGCAATCATAATCATACCATGTACAGAGTTTCTAAGTTCGGGCAAAAATATGTACACTGCGACTGTTAGGATCATGAAGAAACATGACACTAACATACCTGAAAGAAACAAGATAAATTAATTTAAAAATATATTTTGGCTATGTTAAACATCAGAGGTCATCAGGCGTATGAGAAGAAGACTGGAGGAGTTGGAAATAGAATAAGTTCACCTCCCTCTTTAGCAAAGCGGGAGATAAACCGAAGTAAAAAGAGACATACAATATAAATATTATAAATATAAATATTTCGGACACCTAACACACAACGCCATCTAGTCCCATGCTAAGCAGAGCTTGTGTTATGGGTACTAGACAACTGATACAAATACATATATACATTTTTTTGTAAATACATACATATTATACATAGAAAACACCCAAACTCCGAATCAAATATTTGTAGATCATACAAACATTTGGTCCGACCCGGGAATCGAACCCAAGACCTCATGATCAGCAGTCGCACACGTCAACCGCTAGACCAACGATATATCAATAATATCCATACAATAATATCCATACAATTATATCCATCCATACTTACGGATATATAGGTACATACTTACCGGAAGCACTTAGCGATAAGTGGTTGGGTTGTTTTGTCTCAGAAATACAAACTAAAGCATCCTGTACTGTGACATTGTCGCCTTCCCTCATAATGTTATCGATGCAGTACTTATCCGGAGGATAGGTAAGGGTTCCCGGAACATTATTTTCTATCGCGATCTGTAGCTTACCATCCTGTAAAAATTTTAGAGCTCTATGGTAATAATAATCCCTTATACTTTCACCTTGTTTATCTGTCTCATTTGTCTCAATGCCAAATGCTTTCTTTACAAAATGTTACAGTCCTTAAAATATAGCTTAATTTCTGTGACAGATGGACCTGAAACTGTTGAAATAACTTTGTACAAGCGATTGTATTTTCAACCGACTTCAAAAAGGAGGCGGTTCTCCATTCGACTGTATTTTTTTTATGTTTGTTACCTCATAACTTTGGACTCGGTGAACCGATTTTGATGATTCTTTTTTTATTAGAAAGCTGGTGCTTCCCGAATGGTCCCATTTAAATTTAGTCCAGATTGAAGTCGGTTTTTTTTTTGTTAAAACTTGTAATTATGTATCCTACTATCTACCTACTTATATTTTGATTTTTTACGTACCAGTTTTACCACAGATGAAGTGCAATACATTATTTTAAATATAAAAATGTACACCTAAAATGTACCTCGTCAGTTCTACAATGATATACCTAAGTGATAACTTTCACGTACATCAAGCTATATTTTAAGGACTAGGGTACAAGAAAGCTTTCACTGTGCATCAACGTACATATATCTACATACCTGCATATGATATGATAAAAAGTAGTTAAATAACAAATTAGGGCACTTTCCCTACACAAGAATGAATTTATTTTTACCTGACTACGGCAAAGCCAAAGGAGGGTTATTTTCTGCTAAATCCCACATTATAGAGTGTCGTTAGTACATATACCATTCGTGCGGTTTTTACAAATTATTAGTGTTGTGACTAGAACTATCACCAGAACTCCTAAAGATATGTGGAGTTATCAATCAAAAACTGGGTGTTGAGCTGTTTTATCGGTCTGCTTTTATCCAACTAAGATGCGCTCATCCCGTTAGTGTATTAACTGTTAAGTTACGTCAATAATACATATTTGAAGAAATGAAATAATATTATATGTATATGTTTATATATTCTATTTAAAGTCCGTGAGGTGACGGATAACAATACGGAGTATCGGCACCCTATCCGTCCTATAAGTTTCGAAGAGCAGCCGATTAAGCTAAGCGTCCACAAGAGGCGGACCGGGCCGGGCCGGTGCGGCGAGCATTTTCGCGTACTGCGTCCACTGGAGGCGACGGAGCGGGCCGCACTGACGGACGGAATTTCGCCATCAGTTTAAGCAAGAAATGTTCGCGAAAATGCTCACCGCACCGGCCCGGCCCGGCCCCCCTCTTGTGGACGCTTAGCTTAAAGGCCCGTATTCACTTTGTATAGTGCGAGTGCAGGTGCTTAGTGCGGGTGATCGGTGATTGGTGGAAAGTACGTGTGGGTAGCGACTTCGCGGTCCACACGTATTTTCTACCAATCCTTGATCGCCTGCGCTTCACACCTGCACTCGCACTAATCAAAGTGAATACAGGCCCTAAGATAGCAAATACGCATGACAACAGCACTACAAAGAGATGAAATACTTGATTCAAACTCTGTACGAACCTGTCAAGCAAGGGTAGTATACCTAAGTATGGACAAAACCTCCTTTCAAAGGCGAGGCCTATGTCCAGCAGTGGCCCATTAAACGCTGTTGAAGATATAATTATTCTCATGGAACACAACAGATCAATATTTGGTACTCTGCATATTGTGGAGTTCGTTAGTTCCGTTTAAAACCGGTTATTACACTTGACCTGACTAGTATATTAAAATGTTAATTTTGAATGACATTTTAGAAAACTTGTTTGTTTTAATTTTAAATGTGTTGCACTTAAAGGTCGCATATTATTTTTATTCTAAGAGATCAGCTTTCGAATGTCACTTCACCCGCGTATATGGGCCTATGAGAATGTATTCGCTTTCTTATTTATATTTACTTTGTAGATTCATTCACGTGTTCTTTACGGTCTATCTGGCTTTCTTTAGTAATCTGAGGTTGTCAGTATATTTTTGAGGCGGAAGTGCTCGCCGAAGTGTATCGACGGGTGGCTGAATACCGGGTGGAGCAGTGGCGTAACTATATATGGTCTATACGTACGTGTAATATTAAAATCATCCTCTAATCTCTAACTGTTGAAGAGTTTAACCTTCTATCATCAACTGAAGGAGTAATCGGTGAACATACATAAAAAAAAAAAAACATACAGTGGAACATAGTACCTCCTCCTTTTTGGAAGTCGGTTAAGAATGAATAAAAACCTATTTATGAAACTCTATGGGACAAGACAGGTTAAGTAACTTCAAGAATTTTCAATAGTCAGAGTAGCCATTCTGTCTATTGAAAATTCTATGGCCCGATCTTTGAACTTTGTTATAGATACTTTTGCAGAACAGAAAGCTCGGAGAAAAGATTTTTCTTTTAAAATATCTTATTGAAATTAAAATTGTTATTTCATTGTAAATATATATAGATCATTGTTATTCGTGTTAGATAACTACTTATGTGGTTTGATACTTTGATCAATAATAGTACTGATAAGGGCCCCATGAAAAGAATTCGCCACGGGCTCCAGATGGGATAGTTACGCCTCTGGGGTGGAGTATGGCTATCGCCCTCCGCCCGAAGAAGTACGCGAGTGGCGTGAAGCTGCCCGTCGAGCCACGATGGCTCGCTGGACGTCCCGGCTGGAGACTCCACGCGCTTCGGAAAGTACATGCACTCGGTCGCTAGGAGGGAATTGAGTCCCGCCTGCCACCACTGCGACTGCAGTGAGGACTCGGCCCAGCATACGCTGGAAAATTGCCCCGCTTGGGCGTCGCAGCCCTCACTGCAGTCATCAGAGGAGATCCCTCGCTACCGGCCGTCATATGCTCCATGGCCGGTAGCGACAGCAGTTTGACCGCGGTCGCAACCTTCTGCGAAGATGTCATCTCGCAGAAGGCGGCGGAGAAGGCCCGGGAGGATGATGTCCACTCGGACCTAATCCGCCACCGGCGGAGGGGCGTCTATCAGCGCCTCATGCCGCCCTGAGTGTTGTCGCGGATGGTCGGGACGGGTTTTCCCCTCCATCCGCTTTAGTGGCCACGCGCGAGGGGGCGACGTACGCGTATGCCGTACGTCACCTACTTAGAGAGTCTTACCAGCAGACGGTGCCCGCTTCAGTGCGGGCAAGCACTGGGAGGGGTCCGGATGTGTTAATGTCAGCAGTTCCCGGATCCCTCCCGTCTCAGGCGCAGAGTGGCACACCGTGTGGTTTTAGTCGGTTCGAGTCCGACACACCGCCCCACCGCAAACCCTGGTGGGGTGACGGCCCGAGGGGGTTTCCACACGTAAAAAAGAAAGTTGTCAGTATATTTGAGGGCACTGACTTCTCAATAACGATTGTCATAGGTGTTTATGACAACCGGGACCGACAGCTTAACGTGCTGTCCGAGGCACGGGCGGGAAACACCGCCATATTCCATACTCCGGGCTGCTGTTAAGAATTTCTTGTAAGAAAAACCCAACAGCAGTCCAACCCAGTAATCGAACGCGAAACCTCTTGATCTGCAGTCGCTTACGCTAGTAGCTAGACCAACGAGGCAGTCGTTGTGTACGTTTCTAAAAATATTTTGCTATGTTGCGGATTTTGCCGATATTTTAATGGCACAATTTTACTTATTTATTTTCTCTGGAGAAAAAGCAACAAACACACTGTTAATACTTCAATTTTTTCAGTTAGTGTTCGCAACGTATATTTATCCTTGATGTGTCAGTGGAATAGCTTTTACTTAAAAATAAATGTCAAGGTCACAGTAAAAATTGTGTATATTGTTTTTTATTATTTCATTGAAAATAATGTACTAAAAGGTAAAATAAGTCGGTAGGTCCCACGTTCTAGTCCCTCCCTCAATAATCTAAGGAATTAATCAGACAAAAAAATTAAATCGCTGGGCGTAGCGTACACTGAATTGACTGAATGGACATATGGGTCCAACGATTTTGTTTTTTTTTTCTGATTAATGCCTTAGATTGATAAGGGGGAGGGATGTATATTACTGTGACTACACCATAGTCGGGTAAAAGCAATAAGAGTGTTTTTTTTATATAAAGACAAAAGAAAGTTTGACACATTAAAGGTATATAAAATCACACGTGAATTCTTCCTCAGTCCCCTTTATTCCCTCAACATAAAAAAGCAATTAGTAATATATTTTTCATCCCACCAGCTCGTAAAGAGTATTTTTGCCCTTCGATATCTGAGTGCAAAAGCCGTTTTTATCCTCTAGAGGAATAAAGTAAATTGAATTTAGAACATCGCTCGAGTGCACTAAGTTTGTGAATTCAAAACATCATTAAACCTATTTACTTCTACCTCCATGGTGCCGAATTAATCATACAATATTTTTTAATTTGTTAAAAACTCAGACTCAGAACCTTCTTGGTGTAGTTTTTTTTTTTTTTTTTTCTCTGCCCGCACCATTTTCTTCTTAAGTAACTATAGCAACTTAACTTTCAATTTTTGTTAATTTATCGACACATCCATACAAATAAATAAAATTGAAATGTCTGTTTGTAATATTAAAATAACCGCTTTTTACTAAATGCATATGTATGTATACACGGTACATATACTAAAATATTTTTTTTATAATTTCTGTTACATTGTCTGTCTGTCAGTCGATCTGTCTGTCTGTTTGTTCCGGGTAATCTCTGGAACCGCTGGACTGATTTTGACGTGACTTTCACTGGCAGATAGCTGATAATCTAAGGAGTAACTTAGGCTAGGCTTTAGGCTTTTTTAGACTAGCTTTGTCCCGCGGTGTTACTCGCGGTACGACAAAAACCGCGGGTAAAACCGCGGGGTTGATTGAGTACCTAAGTATTTTTGAAATAATTTAAAAATTAATCTGTAATACTTACCTATCATAATGTAGTACCTAATAAATATTAATACCTAAACTGATATAAAAGTATCTTGTGATTGTTAATGCGTTTTTTGCATTTAGTTGTTTCCTCGCTGAGGTGGAATGAAAAGTTACGTGTTGCACTCGAGTGCAAAGATTTTTCACCTCGTGCTCTTTTGATTCCCTCGCCGACGCTCAGGGTTCTAATTTTTTAGATTCGATTTTAGAATCCTTTGCTTGCTCGGTCATCAAAATTGAGCACGCGGTTAAAAAGCGACTTTGCACTCTTGTATAACAAATAACTATTAATAAGTTTATCCTAACGATCTAAAAAGTTACTTCTATGTGTAACCACATCAAGTTAGAAGTTAAATAACTTTATTTACCAAAAAAACTTCTTACCAGTGTTAATTGGTAATCCTGTGTTATATCACCGATTACAATTAAAGTTTCATCATCTTTTGTGCAATTAATTTTCGTTCTAGCAAAAAAGAATTCCTTGGTAGCGTTAAATCCGACTTCTTTCATTAAAGATCCCTCCCACGCTTGTGGATTAAACTGATCTTCCATAAGGACACACTTTTGAACATTACTATCGTAACCTTTACCAAAATGACAGCACTTTGTAATACAAATCTCTTTTAAACACACGCAACCTTTTTCTATTTTAGATGTTTCATTCACAAAATATTCGCCATCTTTATAAATTTTACCTCTATAAGTTTTATTCTTCAGTTCAACGTTAGTTACATTTTCGTTACAAATTTGTGAGGCTATTTTTGTCACTATCACAAGTAAGAAACTTAGTATTGCAACATAATACATTTTAACTTGTCACAACTACTCGCGTCCGTATAATGGACACGATGAGCCGCAAATGATTGCTGATTTAATCATCGTCTATAGGTAGGTATATTAGATGGACAAGGAAATTAAACAATAATAAATATTTTTCGGACATCTATCACACAACGCCATATTATAGTCCCAAACTAAGCAGAGCTTGCGTTATGAGTACTAGACAACTGATATAAATACTTATGTTAGAAATTTAACGTCATTGTAATGGCAACATTTTTGATGGTAATTTTTTCTTGTTTGACGTTTTGACGTTGACTGTAGAAGTTGAGACGCTTTGACCGGGCGAGCAAGGCTTCGTGAAAGAATACCGGTTTTAAGTGGAATTTAATTGTAATTTAGCTAATTGTCGATCCGACTCGGTTCCTTTCGTTGTTACCGTTATGAGTGGTCTGGTTTGGACTCGCGAGTTTTAGTAGTCACGTGAATTAGGCGCGATCCGCGATAGTTAAATCGGGTGTCTTGTAATTACAAGACTTCGGGAGCCCGTAAGCCATTTAGGAGTATGTATGTGTAACGACGCAGAGAGGAAACTACCAAGAGGCCTCTTGGACGCCGCTTCAAGGAATCTACACATTTCCAGTAAGTGCTTGATTGTAGTAGCTTAGAATAGAACACGGTGAAATCGCCGTAAAAGTTGAATTCTCTTTTCAGTGACATAGTTAGTGATTGGATGACTTACTCATGGGCCTAAGACATTGCAAATTTCACAAGGTGATCGCTGCATTGGCGAGAGAATTGAACATTTTGGTAGCAGATGCGCGGTTAACCTCTGAGCACTCCGTAGTGCACTCAGAAGGTGATGCCTCGTTGTTAGGTAGGTAACTATACTGTTCCACTGTCCACATATCTTTGATTCCACTGATATAGTTGTTTAAATAAGTATTTAAAACAATTTATAAGCATAATAATTAAATGTAGGTAGGTGATACATTTAATTATTGGTTGAATTGTAAAACTTAATATTAAATATTAATTGTTTGGGACATTTGGTCCAATATATTAGTCTAATGCCCGTTTTCACCAACGTTCCCTAAATTTAAGGGACCACTTAGAGAGAGTTAGGTAACCCTTAGCGATATTTTCGTTTTCACCAACCTTTAGGGTTTACCTAAGTGCTTAGGCGTCTCTTAAAATTTAGGGGCTCGAATGTTGACTACCTAACCAACCCCTAACAAGGTGATAAAGAAACTTGACGTACGTTTTGCTTAAAATTATTGAAATGGAGGAGTTATGGGATGATTTCGATATAATGAAATAATAAATAATCCTAGTTTATTCAATATATTATCGAGATAGACCAGCCTTATTTACAAAATATGTCGTTATAGATTTTGTTACAAGATTTAGGTTAACCAAGGCGTGTTATTTATTTATTAAATAAAATTGAACAAATATTGGAATATCCTGATAATAGGTAATACAAGCCCATACACATATACATATACTTTGGCAGGCCCATACATAAAAAAAAAGTTACTAATAGTATTTTCACTTTTTTGCAATATTTTGTATTTATAATAATTTAATATATTTTACTAAGTAGGTAGTTGTGTAATCAAGTTTTACAACCATCAACTTTATACTTTTAAAGTTTTACTGTAAATATAAGTGATTACTTCTACTCGAAAATTAAACAGGTAGTGGAGAAATAACAAAAAATAACACGGAACATTTTATAGGAGACATAGTAATTACATACTTACTTTATAACCTCAACGACTCGCAGTCGGTGTGACACATGGTACATATTTTTGGCAGTTGTCAGTTGAGTTTGACATTTCGATTAAAATAAAAAAATAGAAAAAAATGTGTGTAATCTTTATAGTAAACAAAAACATATTCTATTTCATATTGTATGTTTATTACTTAGTAATAATTATTCATTTAATAATTTAATATTGAAGAAAAAGACAATTCACATACAATTGCGCACGTTTACGGTTTTTGAAATCCCTACAAAATAGGAGACCCTTAGTTAAGTGTCACTTGGCATGGTGAAAACGAAATTAGATAAGATTTATATTTAGGAGCTACCTACGTTAGGGGGTTCCTAGTTAAGATATTGTTTAAGTATAGTTGGTGAAAACGGGCATAATACAATTAGATTTTGCTAGCCCACAGACATTATTACTAGAATAATATTGTTTAGTGAAACTTAAATTCAATTATTTTTAATAAAATTAATTTTATTGTTAGTGGGCATTGATAAAGTGAAACTTGTAGGTAGATATATATCTGAGATTAAGTGAGTGCACAAGCACTTAATAGTGGTTTATATAAAGTACAACCCGGTCACATTATCTAGAGACCTGGCGTCGATGACGTCACGTTGCGTCGGCGCTCTGATATGGTGCGCAAAACAAGTATCCTCTAGTAGGATATTATTATAAACAAGACTTCCAACAAAACAAAGATTGTGTTACTTAATTAATTTAATGTAGGTAATATTATTATAATAATATTATCATTATCACATTAATTTTAATTTATCTATTTTACAAGCACACTGTAAATTAAATTGTACTATGAAATGCAAGAAATAAAAGGCTTTTTATTTTATTTATTAATATTATTATAATGATATGATTAAAATGATGGGAAATAAATGAAACAATCTTGGTTAAGTGGGTACAAGAAGTGTTTATTGCACAAAATTACAGACTAAAAATCTTCTTCAGAATATATGATTGGCTCGATGCCAGTCATTGTCTCATTATCGCTATCGCTGATCTCACTGTCCGAACTCTCTTCGCCTAGGGATTTCAAAATACTTTCACTGTCCCACTTCAAAGCAACGAAATAGTAACAAACATGTCCAAACTAAACCAAAATGTCTAAACTTAACAAAAATGTCCAACGTTGCAACAAAAACAATATTTTAACGTAACAGCAATAACAAAATAACAATAAAAGTCCAAACGTAACAATGAAATGTTTAAAAATATACCACGAAAACAAGTCGACGCGTATCGGCAACGAAAGTGCTAACCGTACTGACGCGCCGTGGCGAGCGCGGGGAGGTGAAAGGAGAACGGGGCGGGAGGTTCGCATTCCAGCGAGGTCTCTAGATAATGTGACCGGGTTGTACTTAATAGTGCTTAAATAAAGTAGTTTTATTATATAACTAGCTGACCCGGCGAACTCCGTACCGCCATATTTACATATCTGTCTCAGCTTCCCGTCGCGGATAAAAAAAAGACTTTTCCCCCGATCTTTTAATTTTTATTTTTAACCGACTTCCAAAAAGGAGGAGGTTCTATGTTCCACTGTATGTATTTTTTTTTAATGTATGTTCACCGATTACACCGTCAGTTGTGGACTGATTTTGAATTTTTTTTTGTATTCGAATGGGTATGCTTTCGAGGTGGTCCCATTGCCAGCATATCAGGATCTGATGATGGGATCCCAGGGAAATCGAGGGAAACCCTCATTTTTTATAGGCACATACTGTTTTTCGTATATTTTCTGATGTTACGCCGGTATTTGCGTCTGGTAGTCATCATTTTATGATGATGAGCTGATGATGTGAGGTACAACTCCTTAACAGTTAGGAGTTGGAGGATAATTCTTTCAATTTCATACGTATCTAAAGACCTTCAGTCGTATACTTTCAAGTTATTTAGGTGAGCTGATGATACAAGATTAAACTCTTCAACAGTTAGGGATTAGAGGATGATTTTAATATTACACGTACGTATAGACCTTAATTTGTATTCTTGATGATGAAATTTGATGAAATAGTTCAACTTACTACTTACCTACGATTGTTTGCACTAAAAACTGAAAAATAAAAACTTTTTATAAAAAAAAAATCGACTTCCAAAAAACATCCAACGAAAACTCTGCCAAAAAAACACTTAAAAGCGTAAAATAAACTGGTTCTTCATAAATTGCCTACACCTAATTATTTATTCATTTAAATAGTAGTATTATTATGTGTGCTAGGTACCTAAAATCTGTTTGAAGTCGGTGCTAAGCCAAAAAGAATACAAACGAACTATTACAAAAGTCTAAGCGATAGTCACTTGGCACCGACTTCAAACAGATTTTAGGTACCTAGCACACATTATAATACTACTATTTAAATGAGTAAAGAATTAGGTATAGGTAATTTATGAAGAACCAGTTTATTTTACGATTTTAAGTGTTTTTTTGGCAGAGAGTTTTCGTTGGATGTTTTTTGGAAGTCGGTTTTTTTTTACACAAACCTTGACCTAACAATAAGGAACACATTAAAAAAGAATTATTTAATTTGGTGCAGCCGATAGGAAGTTATGCGCGTACATACATTTCGGCGATACATCCATACTTATATTATAAATGCGAAAGTAACTCTGTCTGTCTGTCTGTCTACTTTTGCATTCAGTTTTGCATTAGTTGGGTAAGGCAACCATTTTATTTACTTTGTTGAACAGCATGCCTCCTCAGTATGAAAAAAACTTTTGTGCAAAAGAGGCGTTTACGGCAATCGTCTTACATACCGTGTAGTTTCTTCTAGTTTGAGCTATGTGCTTTCTTCTATCCTCTGGTATTTCACTCAGTTTATGAAGTATAGATAGCATTATGTAAAGCTGTCGCACAGTGAGGACCTGCGCTTTTCGTAAAGTTTTGAAGTATGAAATAGTCTAGGTTTCGATAGGCTTACTTTCAGTCAGTGGCGGATTTACAGATTTGCCGCCAGTAGGCTATTAAATTTTTGCCGCCCCTACTAACCTAAAATTTTATATTTCCCTGATCTTTTCATATCCCCTTTCGATATCCCCTTAGCTCCGTCTCTGCGCATCCCACCCCTCCCTCTTTCTGAGCCTCTCATGTCCAGCTTCTTGCAGGAAGTGGTTGACAGCCTTTTCCCACAACAGTATGTGTGTGGTGACCTGTCCGGTCCTGTCTCTGTCACCCTAACCTGTTTCTGCTGCTACCCCCAGGCCTGCGCTTTTAGACTTCGAGGTCGTTTAGCGATATCCAGCGCCTGAACTGAGTGCAGAACCTGGACCATTCCCGGGCCTGGTGGACTAAGATGGTCCTAAACCTCATTCAATCCCACTCCGCTCTCTCTTTCACACTGTTCTGTTATACCCGCTGTTACAGTTGGACGTGATCTCCAAAGTATGTTTAGCTGGTACAAGAGGGTGCCGTGTCGGGTCTTACCGCCATAATATGTACTAGTGTATCCTTTCAGCCGTCCCTTGACTTATCGGACGCTAAACCGTCACCCAGCTGGGGAAATTTGCGAATCGCCATATCTTACTCTCTCTCACATATTTTGTTTGAGAGCATCTCTCGACCCGCATCGACTGCCATTGCTGTGAGGGTCGCAGTGTTGAGTCAAATGACCACGAGTGATTACGTGCGTTAGTCAAGCCACGATGACGCGCTGGTCGTTCAGGCTGAAGGCACCGCGTAGTGGCTTTCCCACCATGGAAATGCAGTCGGTCATCGTCGACTGGACAAGGAGGCAGTACGGTACCCTTTCCTCTCTCGCACTTCACTCGTCGCTAGGAGGAAATGATTTTTTTTTATACTCTGCTCAGCCTGATGGTAAGCTCAAGCAGAATCCAACAGTGGGGGCCACCGTTCTCACTGCGAAAGCAGACAATGCACGCAGCGATGCTTATTCTCGCCCCACTTAAAGGACTCGGGATTATAGTGGGAAGGAAACACGTGCGCTAGAAGTGAGTTCCAGTTTTTAAATGCTCGGCACAGGAAGGAGGAACCAAACCGTTTTGTTCGAGAGCGTATTTCTATGACTCTAAGGCGGTAACTTCCAAGGCCAGCACGTGTTGTTCTGTAGAGGAAGGGAGAAGGTGGGATACCGTGGGAGGGACACGCTTCGGTATGAATGGGCCGGCTTGACCGGAGTAATACCACGGCCTCGCAGGTGTAAAACAGCGCTTGCGCTGGGTTTCAACGAGTGAGTGAGGATACCGGAGGCCCATATCTCAACCTCTTCCCCCATCCCCCTCCCCATCCTCAAAGTGACCTCCATTTGTGACGCCCCTGGTGTTGCGGGTATCCATGAGGTATCCGCTTACCATCAGGTGATACGTCTGCTCGTTTGCCCCCCTATTCCATAGAAAAAAATTGAAAGAG
Organism: Diaphora mendica; assembly: GCA_949125395.1. Taxonomy (NCBI): domain Eukaryota; kingdom Metazoa; phylum Arthropoda; class Insecta; order Lepidoptera; family Erebidae; genus Diaphora; species Diaphora mendica. The sequence continues at coordinate 7,536,616 of OX421322.1, forward strand.
CTCTTTAGAGCACTCTCCATTCTAAAGGCGGCAGAGGACTGCCATAGAGGCGATATTTCGCCGCAACTGCAGAGGCCCAAGGGACTCGGTGGCGTCGGAACTGTTGATAATGCGGACTGCTCGCCGCTGCAATCAATCGAAGGCATCAAGCAAATACTGCGCGGATACATCACAAAGATGAGAACAGTACTCCACGCACGGCAAATATTCATGCCTTGGACACCAAGCTTATCCCGTAGTGGCAGTTGAGTGCTCTAAAAAGTGTGGAGGGGAAGAAACGAAGACTTTTTGGTAGAGAACGCGCACCCCTGTGTTTTCTTAGCGTTGAACTCGACCAGATTCTCATCACCCCATTGTAAAATGCGGTTCAAAACCCGGTCGAGCTCAGCGACAAGCGGCAAGCCCGGCGTTTTTCCTCAACGTCTGCCAGCTTGGTTTTAGGGTGTCCAATTATCTTCCATGGACTGTGCTATTGCTGCATAGCAACCTTTGTTGCCAAAAGCTAACATGTCATTGATATGCAGAAGAATCAGCGTGGGGGACATGACTGAACCAGAGGCATCAGAGGCAGAATGAATCATGTCGTGCAGTGCAGACCTCGAGAAACCCTCCTGCTTGCGCTAAACTGGCTGGGCTGGGTGTAATCTTTACGCCAATGACACTTTAGTCAGTGGTTTAGTTAGTTGCGAACATGGGTGACAGGGACACCCATAAGTATTACACAGAGTTCCTCTTATTTCATGGGCCCCGTCGCTGCTCACTCCCTGGTGACTTAATTTTGATCCTCGTACCGGTTCGGGCCCAAACTAAGTATCGGTGCCTAACTAATCCTTAACGAAAGATGGCTCTTTGATGAGGGTTTCCGATGGCTTGCTCCAAAACTGGTCGCTGGTACACTGGTCTTGACTGTAGCTCTGACCGTACAGAGAAGGTCGCGTATATGGCATTCTCAGAGAGCGGTATCAGCGGTTAGCGCCATACGCGGTTACCGCAACGTATCTACGGAGGCACCGTGTGCGTTGCTCCAGAACCACCCATTGCATTTACTCTTACAGTGATTGTAGTGAGGACTTTTAATTTTCCCAGCTTATAAATAACAGCGTTTGTTCCTCCTTGCAGTCATCAGACCCTTCTGCTAAGATGTCATCTCGCGAAAGGGGGCGGCGAAGAGGGCTCGAAAGGAAGATTTCCATTCAGACACAATTAGCCGTTGGCGAACCGGATAGTGGAGGCACTCATTCCAAGGCCTCATGCCACCCTGAGTGGTGATTATAAGATAGTAAAAATTTAAAAGTACTACTTTTAATCTACACCTATTGCAATATTTTAAAAATCCATATTCACGAAGATATGTGTAACGAAGTGTTTAGTACTTTTTAACTGACTTCAAAAAGGAGAAGGTTATGATTCAGTCGCCGCGATTATTTTAAGTTGAGATTAAACTATAGGCACACTGTTTGGTTCTTATGTATTGTTAAATTTTCAAGACTTCTTTTATCCGTATTTTTTATCACACGTTAAGCAATTTTTATTTCTGTAAGAAAAAAAAATTTTGGGCCAATTCTGCCGCCCCCTAAAATTTGCCGCCCTAGGCTCCAGCCTACTCAGCCTAGTGGTAAATCCACCACTGCTTTCAGTATAATTCTTCGAGCTCTTTCAAAAGTTATAATTTTCGTTTTACAAGCTCCTCCCCAGGTAGAGATGCAATAGGATATTATTGACTGCGCCAAGGCCTCATATACTAACATTATGGTCTGTTTGTCTGCTACCTCGCGTAGTGTTTTAAATGTGTAGGCTAATTTTCGCCTTCTACTAAATAAAGTTTGTATATCAATTTCGATTCCAAGATATTTCATGCATTTAGTGGGGGTAATTTAAGGCATGTACAGTACAGCTTGGTGAGCTTGCGTAGGAGGAAAATTGCATTTATGTGCATAATATATACATAATGTGTATGTTGTTTGTAGGGTTAGTAATTTCTCTTTGGTTTTGGATAGAGAACACAATGAATTTTGGTTTATAATCGTTTATAGTCAAAGAGTGTGAAATTAGCCTGTGACAAATTGTGTTGAATCCCTCCTGAGCAATATTAAAAAGCTCACTCCAAGAATCAGCATAAAAGGTTAGAGTTGTATCATTCGCATAAGCCGAGATGCGGCACCCCGAATGTAATAGGCAAATCACTAATGAAGTCAGCGATTTTTACACATTGTGTTCTATTCTGCAGATAAGCAGTTAACAATGACAGAGGGATGCCTCTTCTACCATGGGCTTCCAGTTTCTTAACGAGACAGAGAATAGAAACAGTGTCAAAGGCCTTTGCAAAGTCTAGAAATATAGTTAAGCATTTATTTTTACAATCTAATTCATTAACCAGAGAGTTGACAAGATTAAGTACAGCATTATTTGTTGAGCGGCCAGATCTAAACCATATTAGGAGTTTAAAAGTACATGACCGTCTTCTCGGTATTTAGTAAGTTATGTGATAATATGGATGAGATTGTAATCGGTTTAAAAATTATTAGATCTAGATCCGATATACAAAGTGAATGATAAAAGCAGTGTTAGTAATTACTAACACTGTTTCTATCATCCACTTTGTATTTGTTTTATTCCTTTTATAGTTTCGAGCTCGTCTATCTTTTTTAACCGTGAGATATCTTTTTTAGGTGTTGTATGCTGTTGTTGTCAAATATACACACCTCAACAAAGTCTAGGGATATCATAATCCTATACTATTGACGACTTTATAGTTAAAAATCTTTTTAGTTTCCATAGAACTCCAGGCAGAGTTAGCCGTCTGCGGCACCCTCATCAGGTCCACTCTTACCGAGGCGGGACAATCATGGTGTGGGCAGGAATTCGTCTTAGTGGGTGAACCCAGCTCGTTTGGATTCAAGGCAGCATGACTGCACGAAAATATTTCGAAGAGGTAGTAGAGCCTGTGATTATCCCACACAGAATCCAAATGGACCTGGAGTTTCTATTCATGCACGATAATGCTCCTTCTCATACGGCGCGACTGGTATCGACAGCTCTTCAAGATCATGACATTCAAGTTTTGGATTGGCCTGCGCAATCGCCCGACTTAAATCCCATCGAGCATGCCTGGGACATGTTATAACGAAAAGCATTGCGAGATTTCCCGCCAAATTTGACGGCGGAACCAGAACTATACAGACACTTGCAAAGAACTTGGAACCTCATGCCGCAGCTCTTGCTTCGGTATGAGTATTGACAATTTAATTTTAAGTATGAACAATCGATGTCGATGTGTAATTAATGTAAGAGGTGGCAACACTGATTATTAGTTATTAGATTTTATTACATTTTTAATTATTTTATTAATATTAATAATGTTACGAAAATTCTATGACATTTGTTTTCGTACCAATTTTCTACAACAATTAAAAAAGTTTACTTTTTTATTAAAAACAAAATCACGAATCGCTTTCTTCTTTTATTAAAATCCCTAAAATAAGCTACATTTCTTCCATTTACTATCTATGAAAATTATTTTTAGATATTTGATGAAATATAAAATATCCCTAGACTTTGTTGAGGTGTGTATATATTTGAGGAGTTTTGGGCTTGACTATCATACAGTTTTTTGTAGAAATTTGTTGCGGTTTTCATAATATTGGTCCTGTTATGTAATAGCTTGACTGCCCCTTTTAATTGCTTAATCCATATTACGTGCGTACTTAGCTCTTTGTATGCTTTTTTAATGCTGCCAGTAGTACTTATATGTTTTTCGAAGGTTTTTGATCGATGGAGCATGTAGTATCTCTTTATGTTCTTACTTATGAGTTAAATAAGGCTTTGAGTTCATGTCTCTTTGTTCTTGTTTTGGGTTTAATTTCGTGTAGTCGGTTTTCAATGAATTTATTAAATGGTTTGTGTATTTTGTTCGGCTTTTCCTGATTTTTCGTAGTATAAAAGACGCCCTTACAAGTCTGTGGTCGGTCGGCAAGTTCACATTTAAGACTTGCACATTTAGAACATTTTTCTCTAGATTTGTCAAAAGATCAATTTCATTCCTTGTATATCCATCTGGGGATCTCCAGGTCCATCTGTGGTTATTGGGTTTTTTGAAGAAGGTGTTCATAATACTCAATTTATTTTCATATGCAAAATCTACCAGTCGTTCACCTTTGCTATTTCTTACGCCATATCCGGGATTTCTCATTATCAGGCTTTCTTGTGTTCTAGGATGCTCAATTTTTTAATTAAAATCACCCATGACTATTATGTTCTTGCCTGAGCTTCTTAAAGTTGCGTTAATAGTGTTATAAAAAAAAATCCACCTCATCTTCATTTGAAACCTCTGTGGGTTATGCACCCAGTACTTGCAGTATATCTAGTGGATATCTTTTGATATTTTGTTTTAGAAGAGCTACTCGTTCTAGCATTCCATTAAAACTGACGATGCTTCTTTTGAGATACTTTTTAATGATGAAACCGACGCCATATAATCATTGTGTTTCCCCTGTGTAACAAAATATGAAATTGTCATGCTCCTGGATTGATGTGCCGACACGTCAGATTTCAGAAAGGCCGACTACCTACGTCATATTTTTTGTTTTCCAAAGAGTTTATCGGTTCGGTTAATCGATGACTTGTTGACAAAGTTCTCACATTATATGTTGCCACTTGGAATAGATCGTTTTTAGTGTGTTTGTTCCTGGTATGGTTTTCTGGAGGGTTTTGGTCGAGCCCAACCACGGTGAGGTGAACAACCGTAATGGGAGATGAAGAGTCGGAGGGGCCGTTGTAAGTTGTTATTCATTGTTTTGATTGTTTTCTTTATTTTCAGGCTGAACGTAAGAGACAGCGGGAATATGGTTGAGCTTCGGTTTTTGTATGACAAAATCTTTAAGGTTTGATAGTTTGTTCTTTTTATACGATTGTTTTCAGTCTTGCTTTGCTACTTGCTTTTTTGTATCTATGAACTCTGGTGATTCAGAGTCAGACAAGTATCTTTTATTTGTGTGACTATGAGGAAATTGTTGTTTCTTTGTCCTTTATTATGATCAGCTTATTAAAGCTGAGGCAAGCTTTATTGCTTAATTGTTTTTCTTTTATCAGTTGATCTTGTAACTCTTTACGCTTATTTAAAAACTCTAATGGGTAAAAACCTTTCAAGTAGTACTGCGTGTTCTCCAGGAGTTGTTTTTTACTTGTAAGATATTTACATTTAATCCCATTGTGCTGAAAGTTGTTTTTATTGGTCTATTCGTATCCTTCTTTTTTCCAAGTCTTCTGACATCTTCTATACTATAATTATTTATTATACTGACAATTAAAGTGTGTTTTTATTAAATTAATTATAGTCTTTTCCAGCTCATGATATGAATTTTTAAGATTAGATTTTTACGCCGAATGTGTCTCTCAAAGTTTTTTATCGCTGTGCTTTGTTGCTGTGTTTTTGGTCTGCCTCGTTGGTCTAGTGGTTAGCGTAAGCGACTGCAGATCAAGAGGTCTCGGGTTCGATTCCCGGGTCGGACTGCTGTTGGGTTTTTCTTACAAGAAATTCTAAATAGCAGCCCGGAGTATGGAATATGGCGGTGTTTCCCGCCGGAGCCTCGGAGAGCACGTTAAGCCGTCGGTCCCGGTTGTCATGAACATCTATGGCAATCGTTATTGGGAAGTCAGCGCCCTCAAATATACTGACAACTAGTTCAATCATCGAATTTAGTTCGCCCTCAGGGTTGCGGAGGTCCGATGCCAGTCGCTCCGTGTAAAAACTGATATTCAGGTAAAACCGGTTGAACTAGTAGCCGACCCCAAATCTTGGGAATAATAAAGGCTAGGAAGAAGAGAAGTGCTTTGTTGCTGTGTTTTTATTTCCTTTTTGAAATAATCTTGTTTCACCTCTAAATTAGCAAATTTTTCATTTAAATTATTTTTAATTGTTGTTTTTAATTCATTTTCATTTCCAGCATTTCATTTTTTGACATCTAATTTCTTGGTGCATATCTTCTAATAACTTTTTTATCTCTATCTAAGACGACAGAAGTCAGAACGTACACCAAAAGAAAAGACAAGAAACTAGTCGATACTTTGTATTAAATAGTGTATCAAATTTTGCGTGAAATTATTGCTAGTGAAAAGAAAGTCCATGAAAGTATATAATGAGTGTAGTGTATTCTAGTAGATTTATTGTTTGTGTTTTTCATTTATTTATTTATTACAATTTATTATAAAGTTATGCACTTTTGTATATCCCGCGGACTTAATGCCCTAGGCATTCTCTACCAGTCAACCTTAGGGTGGTGGAGATATTATATAAGGTAGGTACATAGGTTACAGATGAAGCAGTAAACGAAAAGGTAACAGTTAACTGCATACAAAAATTTATGAACAAATATATACGAATGCAATACATACATCACAATAAATAAATACACAATAAATACTAATAAATATATATGATATATAGAAATATATATGTACACATATAACATACACTTACACATATTTATATTTTACTAAATTCGTACACTATGACAGCTTGAATTTAAGGTATACTATCGATTATATGATTCTGCCATGTCGTTGAAAAGGAGATTATGTACTTTCTTTTTGAATGTTAAACGGTTTGTGGCCATCCTGACTTCGAGCGGGAGTGCATTCCAGAGTAGTACTGCCTGGACAAAGAACGAAGAGTTCACGAAGTCAGAGTTTTGGGAGGGACATGAGAGAAGCAGATTATTAACTGACCGAAGTAAGGTACGTAGGTGAGTTTGGCGATTTTAGAAATGAAAATAGAGAAGTAAGTGCTCGCTGATTGCGGCGCAGGCGAATAGGCAACCAGTTCAATTGGGTGCTTAAAGCAGACACATGGTCATACTTCCGAAGATTAAAGATATATCGAATGCAATTATTGAGAAGACGGTCTAGTTTATTGAGGAGATCTGCATTCAGGTCGAAATAACATACATCACCATAGTCGATTATGGGTATGATTAAGGACTGCATAAGAGTAGTTTTGGAGGCAGGAAGTTCTTTAGACGGTATAAAATTCGCAGGTTACCAGTCACTTTCTGGCTGACGTGAGTAACTTGGGCTCGCCAATCAAGCATTTGTCATTGTGTGATATGATTCTCGATATTCATAATAATTTGACGTATTACTATACGAGTATATTTCACATGTTATGGTTTGAGGAAATATATGGATTAATGTTTTTTGTAAGTGTAACAGTAAAAATTAAAAATAAATGAACATAAGACATGCATTATTAAATCAAATTGTAACAAAAGTTTTAATAACTTTTATGATTAGAAGTACGGTTCACAAGAGGTAGAAAATTGACACTAATACACAAATAGGTGGCGTCACAGTAAAAAAAGGCAATTATACGTCTTATGATGATCATTGTCTTCGCAATACTAATGCGATAGATGACAATCGGTTGTTTGAGAAGCAAGATATGATTTACATTTGTTTGTAGTGAAAAGTACGTATTAGTACCTACGGTAAATATAATCATTTTTGCGAGATAAATGAGTATCTGGATTATGATGAAAATAGTGCAGTAAAAAAGTAATATTAATTAAAGGTTCAACTAATGTGTTAAATTCGAATACTTTACAATTAATCACAGCGCTTAATTTTATTGTAATACCTATCGCCGGGAAACGGTGTTATAATCAACATCGTTATCAGTATTCATAAGGGCACAGTTATACTCTATATTCCACAGGAAGACGCAAAAAAAAAATCTTTGAAACACTTATGACATAGGTCGACGCCTCAGATATTTATTTATCTTTGATTCACATGACGGAACGCTCTCCAAAATAGTCAGCCTTGAACGCTCTGGCACCCCGTGGTAGTGAATAACTTCTCTGATACAGTTTAAGGGCCTACCTCCCTTAAGATGCGTAAAAAAGGTTGCATTCTAAAGACTACTCCTCAATAACGGCTGCATCAAAAGATTTGAAAAAAAAAATTTTTACTATAGATTCATGTGCTATAATGTGAGCATTTGATTTTTACGTACGATAAATAGTATTGCCATTAAAAAATATTTAACAACACGCTATATTGTTCGCTTATTTGCCTACTACTTTTAAACGGCTTTGAAGCTGAAAAAAATTTTTACATAAAAAAATGATTTTTTAATTTGCAACAAATTAGTCATTGCTCATTTAAATCAATCAATATTTTGTAAAGAAAATATTCAATACTAGCTGTTGCCCGCGGCTCCGCCCGCGTGAATGTCGATTTTCGCGGCCAATAGTATCCTGTATAAGATATATTACTGTAAAGTTTCATCCAAATCCGTTCAGTAGTTTTAGCGTGAAAGAGTAACAAACACACACACTCACACACATTTTGTGTTTTGTTTCTGGTAAATTATCATAACTATTAAGTTATATGTTTGTTTATATTAAAAATTATAACTCCTAATTCAAGTATTTCAAACTTAAAATTGATATTTTACATTTTTATTATACGATAAAAAAGTAATCATATAACGTACCTATTGTAAAGTATCTTTTAGAAACTGTTTAAGAACTACCAGATGTGGATGTTGTGTTAGTTACATTGAGATGATAATTTTAGGAACTGGTCACACACACTTTTTTGGAAATATAAATACAATGTAGATTATTTATATATTATTTATTACCTTTATGCACTAAGAATGTACATCGGCGGACTTAATGCCCAGAGCATTCTCTTCCAGTCGACCTTCGGGTGGTGGAGAAATCTTATAAGGCAGGTGTGTGAAATCTTATATACATAAGAAGTCCGTTCAAATTTACAATAATCACATCATATTCAACGTTATACATACAAACATACATATATAAGTAGATATACATATACAGATTACGTATACATAAATACAACATTTATACACTAAATAATGGAAAAAAACCTCGTTTAAAAAACCGACTTAAAAACTAAAAAGTATCAAATAACTTGTATATGCTACCTATTCATAGGTTTGAAGTCGGTGCCAAGCCAAATGTAATAGACGCTTCGGTTGTTTTGTTCTACGCGAAGAGCAGCTATCCCGCTCAAGGTCACGCCATATCAGGAGATATGGTGGCCATGGGACCACATGAGGAGCATACCCTTTCGAATACAAAAATAATTTTCAAAATCGGTCCACAAATTGACGGAGGAGTAATCCGTGTACGTACATACATTGTGACGATGAACGATGAAATTGAGATCCTCCTCCTTTTGGAAGTCGTTTAAAAAGGACGGTAAGCTATAGATTAGATAATTCTGCCAGTTCATTGAGAAAGAGCTCATGTACTTTATTTTTGAATGTATATCGGTTAGTGGACATCCTGATTTAGAGCGGGAGCGCATTTCAGAGTAGTACTGCTTGAACAAAGAAGGAACAGTTCACGAAGTCGGAGTAATGAGACGGACATGAGAGAAGCAGAGACCGTGGGAGAGCCACGCTTCGGCATGAATGGGCCGGCTCGACCGGAGTGATACCACGGCCTCACAGAAAACCGGTGTGAAATAGTGCTTGCGCTGTGTTTCACCTAGTGAGTGAGGATACCGGAGGCCCATACCCCAACCCCTCCCCCTATCACCCCCCCCCCCCATCCCCCAAAGGTCAGTAACGCACTTGTGACGCCTCTGGTGTTGCGGGTGTCCATGGGCGGCGGTAATCGCTTACCATCAGGCGATACGTCTGCTCGTTTGCCGGTCTATTCCATAAAAAAAAAAGCAGATTATTAACTGAGCGAAGATTTCTATCGTGATTAGAGCACAGGTATCGGAAATACGGAGCAAGGTAGGTAGGTAAGGATGGCGAGTTGAGAAATGAAAATAGGAAGGTAAGAGCTCGCTGATTGCACTGTAGGCGAATAGGATTGCATTTTAACTGGGAACGCAAAGCAGACACATGGTCATACTTTCGAATGTTGAAAATAAATCGAATGCAGTTATTAAGAAGACGGTCAAGCTTGTTAAGGAGGTCTGCATTCAGGTCGAAGTAACACACATCACCATAGTACATTCAGTGTTCCGCAAACTTTTTGGGTTCAAGGTACATCTAGGAAGATTAAAAATTTTGGAGGTACACCATAATTTAAAAATATTTTTAAGTAATAAAAAACAATGTTTCTTATTAGTCACAAAACTATATTTTTATTTTACACTTTAATTGAGCATAGGCGGTCTCATCTCTCGTCGATCGTCTTGAGGCGTTCCCTTCTTTGTTTTTTACTGTGGTAAGAGTTAAAAATCCTAATCCACATAACTTTAAATTTTTCTTATCTAGTTTTATGGTTAGGCAGATTTAGACAAAATAAAAATATCTCAGAAATTACAGAATAAAAAATTAAAAGTCCTCAGAAATCAGAACAGACTTGTCTGTAAGTAAATTCTGAAAGCTGCAGCACTTTGAATAGGAAGGGAAGAATAGAAATAGGGCGAAAATTTTCAGGAAAGGAAGAATAAGAATAGGGCGAAAATGTTCAGGAAGAGAAGAATAGAAATCGAGCGAAAATATTCAGGAAGGGTAGAATAAATAAACTTCGTACAGCCATATTTACATATCTGTCTCAGCTTCCTACAGGCAGTGTACAGTCGCGGACAAAGAAAAATACTTTTCCCGTTATTAAAAAAAAAAAAAAAAAAAAAAAAAAAAGCTATGTCCTACCTCGTAGTATGAACACAAATCGTGCCAAGTTTCATTTGAATCGATTCAGTAGTTTCAGCGTGATGCGCGGCCAAGATACAGACAGACGTCGCGGACAAAAAAAAAGACTTTGCCCGCTATCTTTTAATTTTTCTTATACACAACCCTTAATTTCATTCGTGTAATAATATATAATGCCTATTTAAAACCCTTAATTTAATAAGTGCTTCAATTTGACAGTCAAAAGTTTGACAGGAAAGTTGGTAGAACAGTTTATATGGGCAAAAGGAAATTGTTGTTTTTATTATCTTCCCCGCAATTTTTCCATATTTTCTCACCGTTTAAACCTTCCCTGAACCACGGCAAACATTTCAAAACCTAAATCAGCTAAATCGGCCCGGCGGTTCTCGAGTTTTAGCGAAACAAACGAACAGCAATTCATTTTTAGGGTTCCGTGCGAAAGGCAAAAAACGGAACCCTTATAGATTCGTCATGTCTGTCTGTCTGTCTGTCTGTCCGTCTGTCTGTCCGTCTGTCTGTCCGTCCGTATGTCACAGCCACTTTTTTCCGAAACTATAAAACCTATAATGTTGAAACTTGGTAAGTAGATGTATTCTGTGAACCGCATTAAGATTTTCACACAAAAATAGAAAAAAAAACAATAAATTATGGGGGTCCCCATACTTAGAACTGAAACTCAAAAAAATTTTTTTCAATAAACCCATACGTGTGGGGTATCTATGGATAGTTCTTCGAAAATGATATTGAGGTTTCTAATATCATACTTTTCTAAACTGATTAGTTTGCGCGAGAGACACTTCCAAAGTGGTAAAATGTGTGAAGTGACAGGGGGGGGGGGAGCCGGCCTGTGATTTCTAAAATAAGAGAATGATAAATCTAAAAAAAATATATGATGTACATTACCATGCAAACTTCCAACGAAAATTGGTTTGAACGAAATCTAGTAAGTAGTTTTTTTTTAATACGTCATAAATCGTAAACTGCAATTTACCTTTTATTCAATCAACACAAATATAAAAATAAAATAAAAATTGTATTATGCCACTTGCTGCTGCGGAACCCTTCATGGGCGAGTCCGACTCGCACTTGGCCGCTTTTTATAGGATATAAAAGAAGAAGATATACAAATTGTTTTGTCAATTTTGCAAGTTTTTTCTAGTAATCTATTACTGTAAAACCAGCAAATTAAATACAGTCTACTGAAAAGTCGTCTTCCTTTATACATTTGGACCTTGCTCCTTTACAATGACCATTTAACGTTATTATGGTATTTTAGTTTTTGGTTCAGAATCGATTAGAGCGTCCTCCCAAAAAAAATCTCTAATGTACAGAATTATTATAATTATAATATAATTATATTAATCTGTTTTTTTTGTTATACCTACTTTAAAAATTAATCATATATAGATTACTCGTATATAGGATAGGTATATCCTACTGTGAAGTTAGTGTTACTTAATTCCAATAGATGTCGCTGTTAAGTTCAGAAACAATTTTCAAGCAAATTTCATTGCTTCAGTAACGATTAGAGAGCCCTCCCGATAAAACATCTAAATTTCTTTAATGTACAGAATTGATCTGTTACATCACATTTTTATTATACGTTCAAAAGAAAATCATATTACGTACCTATTGTAAAGTTAGTTACTTGATTCCAAGAGATGTCGCTGTTTTAAGCAAAGAAACTGACAAACTCAACGTCTACAGATTTATTATACGTGATATATTTATAAATAGATCACGGAACAATATTTAAAGTACTTGCTGTCTAGCAAAAAAAGAATGAATGAAATCACGTGTTATTGAATTACAACCAAGTACATATTTTGACTTTCATCCCCTCTCTCCAGGAAACCGTGCTGAATTTATGGATAGAGAGGTTGCGATAAATCAAATACTTAATGCTACACCGAATTATACGTAATACGTTGTACGATTATTCCACGATATATTAATCAAAGTGTTATTAATTACGCATGGCTGGCAATAGATGTCACTACATGTTGTTTTTCGTAATGATAAATTCTTTATAATTTTTTTTTCCAATAGATAGAGAGATTGTGATAAATTAAATACTTTATGCTACAATCTTCAGAGTATCTCCTTTCTAACAAAAAAAGAATTATTGCAATCGGACTACTCGTTAATGAATTACAATTAATTACACATTTTGACTTTCATCTCCCCTCCCAAGGAAACCGTCCGGAATTTCGGAATAAAAAGTATCCTATGTCCTACCTCGGAGTATGAACTCAAATCATGCCAAGTTTCATTTGAAATGAACCTCCTCTTAGACTGAGACGTCAATTTTTAGCTGATCGATTGTTTTTCCGTGTTTTACAGTTTTCTAATAGCCATTTAATTCAAAAACTTCAGATACTTGCTGATCTCATTGAGTCGTCAAATTACTGGAATCACAAATCTCTTCCTTGTTTAGTTAAAAGTTATATTCGATTTAAATCATTTAATGCCCCGACACATCGATCTTCAAAACTTGATTTGTTTAATAATAAATTCGAATCCTTAATCCATGAGCCATCTATTAAATACATTTTAGATATTGATAAAAATAATGCTAACCCCCATTTTAATTTCATTGTTGAACAAAATTGGCCTAAGTGGCACCGTATTTTCACTGATGCATCCAAGCATGAATCTGATAAATTTGTGGGCGTAGGAATATATCATGCTCAGTATAATATCGTTCAGAAAGTAAAGTGTCCACCTGAAGCAACAGTTTTCACTGGGGAATGTCTTGGCATCCTGAAGGCTCTGGAATATGTCTTACTTTTAAAACTTAAAAATAGTTTAATTTTAACCGACTCCATGAGTGCCCTTCAGGCGCTCTTGAGATATCCTTTTAAGTCTAAACCATCATTCCCTCTTATAGCGCATATTAGGAGTAAACTTTTTGACTGTGCTGTGAAGGGCTTTTCTGTACTTTTTATCTGGATTCCGAGCCATTGTGGAATAAGTGGTAATGAAAGAGCTGACAGACTTGCCAATGAGGCTGTGGTGTGTGGTGATACTGTTCCGTTTAAAAATTATACTCAGGACTTGGCTACTCTCCCTAGACTTTATCTTGGGGATTCCTGGGATAGAGTTTGGGAAGAAAGTGCCCGTTCAAAAGGGAAATACTACTTTAGTATACAACCGAAAATTCCTCGTAAACCTTGGTTCTCTGTCCTCAAACTTGGCAAGATTGCGACAACCATTCTAATAAGAATGAGGTTAGGTCACACCACGTGTCCAGCACATCTGGCACGCTTTCATATTATAGATAGTCCTCAATGTGAATGTGGATATGACTTTGGGGATCTGAACCACATATTCCTTTCCTGTCCGATTCATGACCGTACTTCCTTTTATAATGACTTGATATCACTCCGTGTTCCTTTCCCCACATCCATAAAGTCTCTTCTTTTTTCTTCTAACCCCTCCATATATAGTGTTCTTTCGAATTTTATTCATAATAATAACATTCGCCTTTAAATTGTATAAATATTGATATAAATATTAATATTTACGTGCCTGCTATTTAATCAAAATATTTAATGTTATGTATGTAAGTATTATAATATATACACATTCCTGATCCTGTTAACTTTGTTCCAAATTCCGTGAAATTGCCTCTTCGCGATAAATTGTTTCCCTAACTTTACTTTGTGTCATTCAAAGTTCAAATGCCAAAATAAAACTTGACGCTGGCAAATGCACAGAAGTGCGAGCCAAGTTCCCTGCCAAATGGGAGGAAGAAAAAAAAAAAAAAAAAAAAAAAAAAAATGTGCCATCTGTTTGTTAGTACGAATAAACAATAACAAAAAGGTGAGGTTGCTCATCTATCCTTAATGTAAACATTAAAATATATGGTTTTGGATTACAAAGAATACGCAAACAAAATACTTGCAAAGAGTAAAATAATAATAGTAATGTATTTAATTTCACTAATATTACACCTCTTTTTTTCATATTGCCAACTGATCATTTTGCCCAGTAAAAATTCCTGTTCAAGTAGTAACAGTTCTATATGTTGCCGTTCTATAGTTTTTTTTTCTGGATTTACATTAGGATAATAAAATAATTATAATATAATTACGTCTTTTCTTTATTATGAAAAGCAAATTGAAATGCTAATTTTTATGAATAAAATAAAATATATTTAATATTCAAATTATTTCCACAAGTTTTCTGCTTGAAGTAAATGACGTTTATTTAACGGCCTTTTTAGGGTTCCGTGCCAAAGGCAAAAAACGGAACCCTTATAGATTCGTCATGTCTGTCTGTCTGTCTGTCCGTCCGTATGTCACAGCCACTTTTTTCCGAAACTATAATAATGTTGAAACTTGGTAAGTAGATGTATTCTGTGAACCGCATTGAGATTTTCACACAAAAATAGAAAAAAAACAATAAATTTTGGGCATACTTAGAACTGAACCTCAAAAATTTTTTTTTCATCAAACCCATCTATGAATAGGTCTTCGAAAATGATATTGAGGTTTCTAATATGATTTTTTTCTAAACTGATTAGTTTGCGCGAGAGACACTTCCAAAGTGGTAAAATGTCCTCCCCTCCCCCCTGTAACTTCTAAAATAAGAGAATGATAAATCTAAAAAAAATATATGATGTACATTACCATACCATGCAAGCTTCCAACGAAAATTGGTTTGAACGAAATCTAGTGAGTAGTTTTTTTTAATACGTCACAAATCGTAAACTGCAATTTACCTTTCATTCAATCAACACAAATATAAAAATAAAATAAATAATATATTATGTTACTTGCTGCTGCCCTTCCCTGGAAGGAACCCTTCATGGGCGAGTCCGACTCGCACTTGGCCGCTTTTTTATAGCTTGATATAATTTCAGTTCATTCACTTTAACGACTATAATATTGTATTTAAAAAAAATTAAAATAGTAATCTTTTCTACTTCGTTTTGATACGAAAAATATAATGGAATATTACACTCGAGTAAACTACTAAAACTTACTCGTACGCTCTACTCTATCAAATATTTATTATCTACGCTAGAGCATGATTGATTTTTGTCGAGCTTTCCATCCTGTCTGACCTGTCTCCCAGCTGTTCGACTGCATCAGCTGCAGTGCGCCTGTCTGAACTTAATGCACCTTTCCTAGATTCTAGGCCCAAATTTTGCCTTCAGTCATCATGTCGGCCGCCGTAGACGAAAGGTGTGTGTTTTTTTACAAATATATTTTCTGTATAATATTTTGAGCAATGTGTTAAAATCAATGTTTTATGATTTTTTTCAGGGTTACAGATGAGATTGAAGCTTTAGAAGCTATTTTGATGGATGATGTGGTGATCAAACGTGTTGGTGAAATGCCGGACATCATCGAAACAGTTGTGCATCCTTCGACTGGTGATGATATCGATCAACAGTTCGTGTGTGTGACTCTTGAAGTGAAATTAACCCCGGAATACCCTGATAGTAGTCCCTTAGTGACCCTTAGGAATCCAAGAGGGCTGGACGACAAACTCATTTCAACTATTAATTCACAAATCAAAGAAAAATTATGTGATTGTCTTGGACAGCCTGTAGTTTTTGAGCTCATTGAGGTAAGATATTTCACCTACATAATGTTGTAGTTTTTAGCAATTAACAAACAATATTGTTTTCGTATTATAGAACATAAAATTATCAAGATGCATACTTTGAAATCCTAATTCTTTGCAATAAAAGAAATGCTCAAATGAATTAATAATTTCACAACTCTACATATTAGATGTAACTTCAATCATAGTTGTTATATTTCTATTAAACAACTGCTTTCTTCCTTTTTTATTAAAAATTTAAGTATTGTTTATTTAAACAGAATTGATACACACATTGAATCTGTTCTCACTAATTTCTTTTAATTATATAAGATGCTGTACAATTGTCTCACTAAAACTCGAGAACGGCTGGGCCGATTTAGCTGATTTTGGTTTTAAAATGTTTGTCGTAGTCAAGTGAAGGTTTAAATTGTGAAAAATTTTAAAAACTTAAAAATCCAAATATCATGTGTACGAAGTAGCGGGCACAGCTAGTGTAATCTAAATATTTTAGTTAAAGCAAATATCAGATGTTAATTACATTTTCAGATTTTACATTACATCTTGTAATCAAAATGTAACCATGTTCTAGGCACGAGTGTCTGTAATAGGCAAAATCTAATTACAAATTACCATGGCCAATCCTCTGCTGTAAATATCAGACAATATTGTGAAAAATAGGTTATTACTAAATATCTTAACATTTGATAATTAGTCTTATAATCCCTACTAATATTATAATTGCAAAGGTAACTCTGTCTGTTATGCTTATACTAATTATAATTAAATTTGGCAGAGACCTCAATAAGTAACACAAATACTTTAGACAGTGAAAACCTATTTGCACAATTTTTTTTTTCACGATTGCACCAATTTTGACAGGACTTTCAGTGGCAGATAGCTGGTAATGTAAAGAGTAACTTAGGCAACTTTTTTACACTATCTTTGCCCAGAGGCATTACCTGTGATTGTGGTTGTAAAGGTATGACTATAAGAGCAAGTAACACCGCGGGGCTCAGTTAGATTATATTAATCAATTGATGATTTAGGCAGCAACAAATATACCTTTACTAAATTGTATCAGCTGTTATTTTACCAAAATGAAGGGCAATATTTTTGATAGTCTGTTTTGTGTGTTTCACCGTAGTGTCTAAAGTACTAAACGGATTTTAATGAAAAATATGTCAATTACTGTCAATAAATTATAATAATGGCCCAGCTTACATGGGCAAAAAAGTATTTACATGGTTGGTTAAAGTTTTATGTTTTTTTTACTAATTTATCTTTAATAAGCGTCAAATGGACTATGTATTAAGCATATTATTTTATTTTATTTTAAAGACAACTTCCGCACTAGAAATAAATCCTGTGTCGCGGGGGACTTTACAAACATACATGAAACGGACACAAAGAACACCCAGACTCAGAACAACAATTTGATAAAACAAAGTGTTGTCCTACGTGGGATTTGAACCCACGACACTTGGCGAAGTAGGAAATGGCGTGGTGACCGTTAAATCACTAGGCCAAACATGCAGTTGCTATATATATTTATATATTATATAAACGTGCAGATAAATCATATAATTTGTTGCAGCTTATCAGAGAAAATCTCACAGAAAGTAACTTGCCAAGCGGACAATGTGTTATTTGTTTGTACGGCTTCACTGAAGGGGATGTATTCATCAAAACGCAGTGTTACCATCACTTCCATAGCCATTGTCTTGCTAATCATCTCATTGCTGGTCGAAGGTACTACCAGGAAGAGTTAGAGAAGATACCTCTTTGGCAACAAGTATCAGCGCCTCCCTATCAGGTATTGTTTAACATTTTGCATCAGATATTGAAGGAGAAAGAGAAATATTCACAGTAGAAGAATGAGAAAGTAGTTTGTCCTAAATATGACATTATTAGTACTTAGACTGTTGTAGTGGTAGTAGAAATTTAAAAACAACAATGTTTATTTTATTACTGAGTGGTGCAATGGAGGTGTATACAACTGCTGTGATCGAGGTCTCGGGGTTCAATTCCCTGGTCGAACCACATGTTTGTATGATCTGCAAATACATATTTGTTTCTACCCGCGTTCGTACAGCCGTTCCACAGATTAGCTGGAACAAACAGACAGACAAAAATTGTAAAAAATGGTATTTTGGTATATGTACCGTTTATACATACGTATCATATAGTAAAAAAAGGTTATTTTAACATTACAAACAGACACTCCTATTTTATTTATTTGTATAGATAAATTCGAAAGTAACTCTGTCCAATTTCTATAAATTGGCATGGACAAGCTTTGATTCTTACGGAAGGACATACCACGATAATCGACATACGCAATCGGAGCCGCAGGCAAAAGCTAGTAAAACATTACTAAGTAAAAACGTAAATGCTTTTAATTTTTTTAACACTAAATATTTGAAAAAGTTTAAAAAAACAGCATGTGGTTGTAACATATACCATCGTAAGCTGCTTACATTTTTTACAAACGAAGAAAAATAACTGCATAAAAAGAAAAATGCTTGCCAAGTTATAATGTAAAGTGACCCAATTTGTTTATTTACAGCAAACATGTCCAGTATGCCGTTGTCCTGTCTCATGTGATGTTGACACTCTGAAGACAGCACCACCTCCAATGGATTCGATCACAGCACCACCATTTTGTTTGACTGCTGAACTGAAAGTAAGTAATGGCAATATCAAGAAATTGACATCTTTACATAGCATAAAACGAAGTCTATCTTTTAAACTACTCTATGGGTTTAAATTCAGATTTCAACAATAGATAGAGAGAATCAAGAGGAAGGTTTACATGTTATAATATTATAGTAGATGAAATCTAAGAATTTCAAAGACTTACACCCCGTTCACACTTGTCGTGTGTCGGGTCCGGTTATTAATCGGAGGTTCCAGTGGCAAAACATTTTATATGAAGCTATTCACACTTGTCGTTGACCGATTTTGTGTCATCCACGACAAAAAATGTCGGGTATTTTGCCAGCCCTCTACGCCCGGAAAAAAATCGTGTCGGATCTGACTCGCCTATAAGTAAGAATGGCGCTGTTCACATTTGTCGTGTGTCGGGCCGACTGCTGGCCACCCCCGCTACCCCTTGTTCCGTGCATGCGCAAGTCGCTGCAATCGCACACACAGGCATCGCGCACACGCACAGCAGAGTTGTTGTAATTTTATTGCAGGTACGGTTTGTGGACGACAACCGATTATTAACCGTAGTGTGAACAGAGGCGCCGACACCCGATTAATATTCGGGTCCGACACACGACAAGTGGGAACGAGCGCTTACATGCGAATCCGAGCCGGGTCACTAGAAATAATTAAAATGGAAATGCTTAGGAATTTGAACCCTTTTGTTTGTTCCCTTAAGGTGCTGCCACACAGCAGTTATAGAGAATGTTGGATAACATTTTTTACAAATTGTAACAAAAGTTATAAATTGTTACTGATTTTATACAACATCATGTAACATGTTGTAACAAATGTTATAAAATGTTATCGTGTTACACAATGTTTTATAACGTATTATAACTGCTGTGTGGGAGCACCTTAATGTTAGAGAATGTTGTATAACATTTTTTAACAAATTGTAACAAAAGTTATAAATTGTTACTGATGTTATACAACATCATGTAACAACATATAACATGTTGTAGCAGATGTTATAAAATGTTATTGTATTACACAATGATTTATAACATTATATTATAACTGCTGTGTGGGAGCAGCTTTAGATGGCTCTTACAACAACCACAGAATGAATAGGGGTCTCAGATTATAAAAATAAGTTATTTATATGATCTGTGATAGTGGTGACAACAAACCATTATTAACAAATAATAATTTCAGGATCTTCAAAGAAAAATGGCAGCTCTTCTAGCTCAACAGGTGGCAAAGGGTGGTGTGGTTGGTGTTGGTGATACCGGACCACCACCACTTACGATCACCACACCAGCTGATAATGAAATTGTACGTATTAGTATTTAGCAGACTTTTTTTCTGCCTGACAAGTGTCTCTACTCTGCTTGATAGAAAGCATGAGCAGAATCCATGAGTGGTCACCATACTCATTGCGAACGCAGACAATGCAGCATGGTGACCCACACTATGGCGGCCTATTGGGCCTCCGGTCTCGCACTCACCAACGAAACACCGTGGAAGAGCCACGCTTCGGCTGGAATGGGCCGGCTCGACCGGAGTGATACCACGGCCTCACAGAAAACCGGTGTGAAATAGTGCTTGCGCTGTGTTTCACCGAGTGAGTGAGGATACCGAAGGCCCATACTCCAATCCCTCTACCCCTACCTCCCCCCATCCCCAAAAGGCCGGCAACGCACTTGTCACGCTTCTGGTGTTGCAGGTGTCCATGGGCGGCGGTAATCGCTTACCATCAGGCGATACGTCTGCTCGTTTGCCAGCCGATTCCATAAAAAAAATTCATTTTAGGTTGGTCTTCTGTGCGAGGGTAGTACCGCCCCGGTCGAACTGAAATCAGTGTGGCTTTACTACCTGTCAGTTGCTTATCCGTCTGGGTCACTAACCACTAGACCAACAGGCCCGTTGTTTTACCACATCGTACCAACAATAGTACACATACAATGTAAAAGTTTCTCCCTGTTTAACTGAAAATTTGTACGGAACCCTCGGTGCGCGAGTCCGACTCGTACTTTGGCGTTTTTATATTCATCATCAACAACCCATAACGTCCCACTGCTGGGCTCGGGTCTCCTCTCAGGAGAGGGTTTTTATATTGATTCCTAACAATTATTATATGTTTATAAACCGAATTGAAAAAAAAAATCAAACAATGTCTTTATATTTTAGCAAGATCAAGCTACAAATGGATCGCCTGGGGCTTCTCAAGTAGGGAAGTTCGAGCCCATTGTGGAACGCCAAATTGGAAATGGCTCTAATGGTAATTCCACACCAGGTTCGCCGCAATCTCGCCCAGTGTATCGCGGCCCGTACAGGTACGAAACTATTTTAATTGTGTGTGTGTATTTTTAACGGCGTTTGTAGTAAAACCTCCTTATTTATTAGGTTTAGTGCATGCACTTTGTGACTCAGGACTCAGGTTCAGTTCTATGAAGTTCATATCTGAACTCTACAGTACATACCCAATCGTCAAATACAATTTTAATATACAAATTTTACCAAAAATAAAACCGACTTCAATAAGGACCAAATTAAAATGGGACCACGCGGGAAGCACCAGCTTTTAAATAAAAAAAGAATCATCAAAATCGGTTCACCCAGTCGAAAGTTATGAGGTAACAAACATAAAAAACAGTCGAATTGAGAACCTCCTCCTTTGTTTGAAGCCGGTTAAAAATTTTGTGGATGTTGGGGCGAAGAGTAAAATTTAGAACATTTCAATATTTAAAAATACTTTGTCTATAAAATAATAACTAAATTGAAGTAGTAATGGTAATTTTAGTATTCTATTTTTAAGAGCACTCCCAGGATAACACTAACCCGAAAAGAAAATTAATGTAACTACACTTAAAAAAAAAAACAGCCCATAAGATTCATATTAATATTATAAATTCAATAGTAACTCTGTCCATGTGACTGTTACGTTTTCACGGCCAAACCACTGCACCGATTTCAATGAAGTTTCGCATGGATATACTTTGATTCTGGAGGGTGGACATAGGCTACTCTTTAACGCCGTAATCGACATAAACACGGGTGGAGCCACGGGTAAAATGAAGTTAATGAAGCATAATAATATACCTAGTTCAGTCTACATTTGACTCTCAAATAACAGGGAGCGAAAGTAATTCCATATTATTAAATACTCTCGATTTTCGGCACATGATGGAACTTGTTGCAATACATTTTTACTAACCTTTGATAACTTATGAGTTACATAAGACCGTAGGTGTAAACTTAATGAAAATAGTAGGAATAAGTACCCACAAGTGAGTTCGATTCCAAAATGTAATGCCATGTGTGTGTGTATTTACAGTTTTCTAGATTGTCAAGTGTAAGGTAACAACAATATGTTTTATCTGTAGGGGTTTCAACCGTCGCGGCAAACCGGGACGACGCGGATCTCGTGGTGCCACGCGGTGACACCCCCCGCCCGCCACCACGCCAAGCGCCGCATAGCCGCGCTACCGACCGCTCGCACCCACTTTGCGTCACACACACACTGACCCCTCAAACACCCTTTTGAACCCCCTAACCACCCTCTTGAACCCCATAAACACCATCTTGAACCCCCTTAACACCCTTTTGCACACTGTAAACACCCAGTTAAACCCCCGAAACACACAGCTGAACCCCATAAACACCCATCTGAACCCCTCGTACACTCTGTTGAACCTCGAAAACACGCAGCTGAACCTTATAAATATTCTGTTAAACCCCATTCACCAGTTCTGTATTGTATCACAAATACATTATCAGTTTAACAGAAATTTTTCAAATGAGGTCAAGACATTATCCCACCGATGCCGAGAGAGGTTTGTGAAATCTGTTTTGTATGATGTATTATATACCAGAAAACATTTTTTTCTAAAAGTAATTGTTGTGACTGTAAATTTTTATTTTATTAATAAGTTAAAAATGGTTTGTGAATTGTTAAATAGTTTATTTTTAAGTCTGTTTATATTTTTGTCCACGTTAGTTAAACTAATATATGTCACCCGTGCGGGTCAATTTCGATATTTGCTCTGCGTAAAGTCTAAAAAACGTCTGGTAACATTGACCCTATGGGCGACAATAATACTGTGGACTTTGGATACAGGGTCAACTTTGATTAAACGGACTGAACCATACCTTTCGAGACTGACGATTTACCCTATTTACCCCACCTTAATTATAGTTTTGAGAATATTATTATTATATTACACATCGAATAACCATATCGATTGGACCACTTACCTATCACTGCCAGTTTGCAACGAAATTATATTGCAAATTATAAAATTAGTTTCTAATATATATCTGTGATTGAAACCTCCTTTCAGATGAATTATTTTTGTAAATTTCATGAAATTAAAGATCCAAAACGCTAATAAGAACTCTAATATTATTAAGAATAAATAAATAATGTATTTATTTATTTTAATATTATTATTATTAAGTAGATATGACAATATTATCATCTTAAGTGTATTTTTGGTAGCAATTGATACTCAAAAGCAACGTCAATATAAAATAAATTAATTATTTATAATTATATTATCATTTATCATCAATATTTTAAAAAGATATATAATACATAAGTTCATCAAAACCGCTACGAAAATAGTTTATCTGAAAGGATTCTTTATATATATTACCTATTATACTAAGTACTTTCCAAATACCTACGTTTCCCAAATTCATGTAACATCCGTTTAATTTAATTTGACATGTTTTGTATAGAAATCGTCAGTCTTTTGTAAGTTACGACAAAGACTTGACACGCGTCAAATGTTCAAAGTTGACTCATTACCTGTTTCCTTTATTTTTAACCGACTTCCAAAAAGAGGAGGTTATCTATTTGTTGCGTATATATTTTTAATAAAAAGTACTTCTTTCTAAGTTATTAAAATGATAAATCAAAAATATTTTAAAACATTCGAACAGATTTCAAACCTTCTTTCAACTGAAAAAATAATTGTCCTAATTCAATGTTATTGCATAAATTATGAACCAAAGACAAGATTTTAGAGTACAGTATCTTAATTCTTCGAAACTAAACACCGTATTACTTTGTACAATCAAGTGTCATAAATGCAGTCCCATTGTAAAGTTCATATTTGCACGCAAATTTTGTGCCTATCATTTCAGATATAGATTGTCAACTGTGATATACTGCTTACAACTGCCCCTGATTCGCCGGTCTTAGAGTAGGCCGATCAATGACCATAGAGTTAGGATAGAACTTTGATTAATCACAAATTATTTTACTGTCACAACAATTTTATGTAACTAATTCTAAAGCTGTGAGGTATTTTCTACATGAAATAAATTTACAATCACAAAAACACTTTACATTCGGCAACAAACCAATCTGCGCGCGAGATGCGATTCGTCGCATACCATAACACAATTTGACGGTTTCATTTCGATAGATTATAATCTAACTAATAAAATGAATACGTTAAATTGTGAGCAATATGTTACGTTCACAATCTTTCGACTGTTTGCAATCTCGCGACATAGATTACTATCTAACGGTTTTGACAATCTTACGGTAACATATATATATGTGATGTTTCATGCACGTACATGTTCAAAGTCTGGTCACAGTGTGTGTGTGTGTGCACTGAAACATTACACACACAGAAGTAAGCACAGATCTGACGTACAAATAATAATGGATTTTTTAAATATCATTAGTTGCTTACCAAAAACCAACGATAAGTTTGAAGTGAGCTCAACAAAACATGATTTCTTCTCTTCTGTTAATTCCAGAAATTTCTTCAGACCAAAATACTGTATTCTAATAGCTTGTCTTACAACAATTTAACAAAGTGGGACGGCACAAACTTAATTATAATTGTTCATTGTACTCTTAGCTTAAGACACATTTCTGTGACGAAAACTAGTCAAAACCTAGTATCCCACATACTTGAATATTAAACAATATTGTACTATGTGTCAAATGTTTGCTCTCTTCGGTCAGTTTATTGCTAAATAGTCAGCCATGCTAAAAATAAGTAAAAAACATTTTCTCCTCATATTTTTTAAATATCGTTCAGGAAAATTAACAATTATAACAGGTACATTTAATTCAAGTAAGTGCAGTTAAAATCAATCAATACTTGTTCGTAGTGCATGCAAATGATGAACAATGTATGCATGAACCGTAGCTGGCGTGGCTACGATTATTTAATACTTATTTTGATGAAAAATACCGTATAACCTAGATGTTCTATTAAACAATTTTACGAACACGGCAACATGTTTGCAAAATTTCACGATAATTCGTTTAGTAATTAAGATATTTTAACACGCAAACAAACACACAATTAGTTTGAAATTTAAAAAATAACTTGATCGTTGTCGAATAAAACTACAACACTAAGAATGTTTTATGATGAATTTGTTGATGATGAAGAAATGGTTAATTATTATTAAAAAATATATAATTATGTAATAATTATTCTACCGAACTATGAAGTCACGAAAATAATATGAATACCTGCTAAACCTAGCTTGCTTTTAATATTGACCGACAGCTAGCAATAAACTGATCGAATAGTGATGTCATTTAAATATTAAGAAGAATAGATAGTTTTTGTTCTAGAAGAAGTAAGAACTTTGTGAAATATCAAAGCGTAATTTAATTATTTTTCAGAGCAATCTTGTTGATGACATTCAACGATTGTTTTTGTATAAAATTAGATGCTTATCGTATCTAATGCATTATTATTGATTGAAGTTATATTTATTTGTAACATGAATGCGGTTGAAAGAATCGGGAAGCACATGACTGAAACCATGATAAATATTCTTTAACTAAATGTGTTTGTAAAATTAAAATTGTATGTAATATTTCTTCTGAAAAATACTTTTTGTTAATGTTTAATACTCAACTGGTATATTACTTTTATTGACTCTTTTTTATGCACCCCATTCTAATAACTATTAGTAGATATATCTGATGTATGGAGTGTTGAAAAACTTTTACAAAACAGTCTGATGTCAGTTTTGTACTTCTTGTAAATTAATTGTTGACGTTTGTCGAAGATATTCGAATATGCAATGTATCATGCAATATCGACAATTTAATGTTTATTTTCTCTCATAGTCTATTTAAACTTTATTTTTTATTTATAAATCATTATATTATATGGAACTCCACTGTGCACGAGTTGTTTTGCGTTGAGCTATACAATTTTGTCTTTTCTATTGTAGTTAAATTGACATGTTCTTTACAATTTGCCTACACTTAGGTTTAAGGCTGCTAAAGTCAGTTTTTATTAGTGAAAATATTTTATAATTATTTATAAACCTTTTTTTGAGAAGTAATAAATTCTCGTAGTTGGTACTTTGAGTTTATCTTGCCTATCGCCCAAATCGAAAAGATGCGTTAGCGTTAAATAAAGAATTACAATCAAAACTATTAAAGATTAATAAATACTTGTTTTTAAGCATGTCAAATGTTTCCAACACATCTAAAAGGATTTTTTAATTCTATAATAAATGCCAGAATGCTATCTATAATAAATGTCGTAATGAATTTTCAAATCTTTAATAAACATTTAAAAAAATACCAATTTGACAGTTGGTTAAAAAAACTTGATAGAAATATGACCATTCTGTTTTTTCTGGTAAACATATTTATGTTGTTAATAATTAAATAAATATTTAAATAGAATTTCACTAACATCCACCGAAGAACTCGATTTTTTCCTTCAATGGAATAATTATTTTGATTGTGCCAAACATTTTTGAAAACTGACTGATTGAAATGTTGTGTTATTTAGAAATACGCATTTTCACATGTAATTAATTAATTGCGTAAAAATGTTTCAAATTTTTTATTAAAATAACTATTTTGAACTGAACAGTTGTATATCACAGTCACAGCTTTCTGTAAAAAATGTTGCCTGTTGTAAAAATGTATGTCATTCTTTCCGGTTTGGTTGATATTAAATTAAAACCTATAATTTTATACCTCACTATTCGCCATTTTCTTAGTACTTTACATTCCAGTGTAAGTAACATGAGCATCGCTAGTAATAATACGTTCAATGTGTTTTCTGTGAGCGAGGTAATGGTTTGGGAGATGGAAATGTACTTATATTTATTTTGAATGATATTTCCTAAATATAAGGGTATTTGTTATTTATTAAATTCGCAGATATTACTAAGATAACTAGATATATAGTATAATTTTCGCTTCTCGTGGCTATCAGCCAATAGGATTAGTAAGAACCAGGGTTGTCACACACTAAATTGGATTTAGTAACCTTCTTTTAGACTTCATGAGCACATCAAAATACTTATAGTTAAGAATAATATTTATACAGGCTTATGATTCTATTATACACATTGAGAATTTAAAAGCCACCATTGTTGCACTCGTTTTTTTTTTTTTTTACTATTTATTATATCAGCACATATCCAGAAATAAAGTTTTTTAAGCGGCAATAAAAAGAAATATATAACGTGGACTGGACAGTGAGAAATCAAGTTATTAGTAAAATGTCGTTGAAAAAGTGAATATTTATTTTATTTTATTTTTTTTATTTTATCTTTAGACGTCTATAAATTAAATTAAAACATTAAATTAATAAATTTACTTATCAGAAGTTCCTAGAAGTAATGCGGGCGCATAATGAATGAATGATAAGATGATAACAGAGAAAAGCTCTCTTTTATGCCAAGCAGCTTTGGACCTTATTGCCAACGACTAAAGCATATGATCCCTGGAAGACTGGCATTATTTATTCAATTAGTGACAACCTTGTGTAACAGTCGGCTGTTTGATGATATTATTACCCTTAAAACCATCAATATGCTAACGCCGACTATATCTGGCACATTGTGTTGTTTTGTAAACGTAATTTTATATATGTAATTAGATATTAATTAATAAACTCTTACCAAAGAGGTTTGTGTTTATTTTAAACTAGCTGACCCACGCAACCTCGTTTGCGTCTCCTATTACCCGTAGCGTGATAATTTTCCCCCGTTTTTGAAACATTTTTCTTTGGTGCTCCGCTCCTATTAGTCTTAACGTGATGATATATAGCCTATAGCCTTCCTCGATAAATGGGCTATCTAACACTGAAAGAATTTTTCAAATCAAACCAGCGCAGCAGCGGTTTGATTTGAAAATAAGCGGTCAAACAAACTCTTCAGTTTTATAATATAAGTATAGATTGATATGTCATGTCTGATACTTCTTGCTACCTAATTTAGTAGCCTCTTCGTGTTTTTGTAGTTCTATGATATATAAAGACTTAATTTGGAGAATGGGGTGTTAATCCCAGTGCCTTGGAGCCGGAGATAAAGCCGTCGGTCCTGTCTCCGATATCTCCCCGGTAGTGTCGGATTGTGAGTGAGGGAAAATAAAGCCTGCCTCGGTGGCGCAGTGGTAGCGTATGCGACTGCTGTGCTTGAGGTCTCGGGTTTGATTCCCGGGTCAGGCCAAATGTTTGTATCATCTGCAAATATTTGTTTCGGAGTTTTCTAGAGTGTTTTCGTGTGTGTTTGTGTGTTTTTGTTTTTTTTTGAGTGTTTTCTATGTACAATATGTATGTATTTACAAAAAAAAGTATATATGTATTTATATCAGTTGTACCCATAACACAAGCTCTGCTTAGCTTGGGACTAGATGGCGTTGTGTGTAAGATTTCCCAAATATTAAAAAAAAAATCCTATCTCCATGCTATACGACAGCAACCGGGCAGACATTTGCAAGTCTCGAGCGCGTAGCCATTCTCTGGGTTGATCCGTCCCAGAATTAGTTTGAGAAGGGTTGGGATTTCTGTAACATTACACAATCGGTAACCAGCAAGGTTTAGAATGAATAACACCGGCTTTCTGTGAGACAGTATTATCAGACTATACCTATAGGCTAGGTATATTATATCACTGTGGTCATAACGACTCATTTGCATCAAACTATGAGTCTCCCACAGTTAAAAATAAAGAAACGATAACATCTATCTTCTCCATACGTAATAGAATAAATTAACTCCATAAATAAACCCTATATTTTAGTAGTGGTGTTAATTGAAAATCTTAAGCCGATCGTTTCCACATATAGACATAATCTTGGTTTGCTTCCGATAGAAGTTATTTGCATATCCGACCCACCGCTTATGGGCATCACAGAGATGGTTCCTGTAACTTGTTTGGAAACCGCTGACCTCTATATGACAGCATTTGTTTACCTTTGGGTAATCAGATCAGGTGAAGATGAATTTTGTACAATAGTAGGTACAACTTTTTTATACGACCAAATGAGAAGGGTTCTCATAGCTCACAAGCGTAACTACCACAGAAGAAAAGAACATACTGTAACTACCTACCTATAGCAAAGATAGTCGAAGTGCATCAAATAACCACACTACTGATACCTATTTAGTTTCAGTCACGTAATACCGTCAATCCTTCAGGCTTCTGTCGGGTATTTTAGAAATTAATGATGAAAACCTATATCCATACCTACTATTATAAATTCAAAGCTAGTCGAATTTGCATTAGGGACGAATACCCGTAACTGTTTGTGGCATAAAAGTCGCAGACCTTTAATAAAGTACCTTAACAGAAGATAATATTGTGTTCAGAAACACAATATGAATATGATCTGCAAAAACATAGTTAAGGTATGGGCAAATAAGAAGTTTTTTTTTTTTTTTCTAAAGGCAACTCCCGCATTAGGAATATAAATCCTGTGTCGCGGGGGACTTTACAAATATACATGAAACGTACACAAGGAACACCCAGACTCAGAAGAACAATTTGTGGATCACAAAAAGTGTTGTCCCACGTGGGATTTGACCCACAACACTTGACGCAGTGGAGAGCGGCGTGGAGACCGCTTAAACCACTAGGCCAACCGTGCAGTCATATTTATGTTAATAGAACGTCATAGATAAATGTCAATTGAAGTTTTTTAGATATACTGAAAATACTATTGAAAAAGATATTTTGTAATCTAAGTGTAACTGCCGTGGGAAAGCCACGCTTCGGCATGAATGGGCCGGTTCGACCGAATTCATACCACGGCCTCACAGAAAACTGGTGTGAAATAGAGCTTGCGCTGTGTTTCACCGAGTGAGTGAGGATACCAGAGGCCCATACCCCAACCCAACCCCTTTCCCCACCTCCTAAAGGCCGGCAACGCACTTGTGACGCCTCTGGTGTTGCGGGTGTCCATGGGCGGCGGTAATCGATTAACATCAGGTGATACGCCTACTCGTTTGCGTATTCCATAAAAAAGTACATAATAAGTGTCAAAAATAATCATATTATTATTGTATGAAAAAGGAAAATGTCCTAAATTTAGTCCCAATAAACGCCCGCTTAAGCAGCAAGCAGTTCAAAAATAAATATTTTCGATATTAATCTCGCTTGCCCACTAAAGATCAATGCATCTTTGGTTACTTATATTTATATGAGTTGTATGTCCTCGTGAGTCAACGTCTACATTCTGCGTATGGTG
This sequence comes from Diaphora mendica, assembly GCA_949125395.1. NCBI lineage: Eukaryota > Metazoa > Arthropoda > Insecta > Lepidoptera > Erebidae > Diaphora > Diaphora mendica. The sequence continues at coordinate 7,566,954 of OX421322.1, forward strand.
AAAACATCCGAAGGCGAGCTGTTTGTCGGATGATGAGTAATGTAATTATAATGTAGGGAGGTTGCGTACAAGATGGACTGTTGATATGCAAAGGATTACGGAAAAGTTAAGTGAAGGTTTATTTACTTACTAATTGTGTAAATTCTACTATTAAAGAAATGATTTCTTTTCTACTACTCAAAACACAACTTATCGACATTTTGTTGAGTTTGAGGGTGTTTTTTAAGACATTTTATTACATGTGGAAATCTCGTTGGGCTATCACCGCACAGAAATTTGCGGCATGGTGGAGTGGAGGAATCGAACTGTTAACCAGTGTGCCACTTTGGTCTTAGACAGAAATGATGACGAGAACCGTAAACGTGTGCTTTAAGTCAAGTATGACATAAAGTATTAACCAAGGCAAATCTATTTAAACCACTGTCTATTTAAATTTTGTCTTGGGTGTCAAATTAAAAAGCAAACCCCAGAACTAGCGAACTGCAAAAAACCACAGAGTTCATAAAGAGGAGCTATAACTACAAATTTTAACAAAAAAAAAACCGACTTCAATCTGGACCAAATTAAATGGGATCACACGGGAAGCACCAGCTTTGAAATAAAAAAAGAATCATCGAAACCGGTTAGCGTGATATTGAGTTATTCGTCAATTTGTCGCGCACATACTCAATGCAAATTGAAGACTGATATGGTTTTCTCATGGATGACATGTCAGAACTGGACCAAATTGAAATGGGACCACATGGGAAGCACTAGCTTTCAAATAAAAAAATAATCATCAAAATCGGTTCACCCAGTCGAAAGTTATTTATCAAACATAAAAAATAAAATAAATAATACAGTCGTATTGAGAACCTCCTTCTTTTTTTAAGTCGGTTAAAAAGTGAAAAAATGTGCCGCCGAATTAAATATTAATGACGCTATTCAAATATAATAGCCAAAAAAGCATATGACTCAAGGCGGTAGAGCCACGCTGATATCAGCACGAACGGTGCGGTACTACCATCGCACAGAAAATCAACGTAAAATGACAGCGTTCGTGCTGTCGTGTTTTGTTGGTGACCGAAGGCCCAATGATGCAGAAGCATCACTAGGCCTTTATGGTGTGGGTCACCATGCTGCATTGTCTGCATTCGCAATGAGTATGGTGACCACCACTCTTGCTTCTCTCTTGATTCTACTTATGCTTTCCATCTGGCAGAGTAGTCATTTTGGCAAGGCCATACATAAAAAAAAACAGTACCTACTTATTATATCTTCTTATAATATTTGTTTAAAAACAAAAAAACACTGTTCCATGATATAGTTACCATGTCACTGTCGAACTGACGCCACCGAGTACAATGTATATATTATACTGACGCCATGATAATTAGTATTTACCAGTCGTGTATTCTAGTGTCAGTAGTGTCAATGTTGTATTGTTTCTGAATACGACTGTTTGCTCATTTACGTGCATAGTGAGCAATGAATACATCCGGCTCCTTTGAACGCGCTTTGAGACGTCGATTGCGAATTGTAAAAGTCATTAAGGTCATCCAGTAGCAAGCCGGTTAGTGTTTATTTGTTTTGTAACCAGAAGTCTTTATTTTTAAGGTTCCATACTCTATACTAAAAACGGAAACCTTATAGGTTCACTTCGTTGTCCGTTTGTCTGTCCATCTTGCAAGTCATTTTTTCTTAGGAACGCGTGGAGGTATCAAGTTCAAATTAATAATAGATACTCAGGTCTGTGGTCCCTTGCAGCAGTAAAAAAATTAAACTTTTAAGTCAAAGGATAGGTACGGCCTTTGTCGCATATTTTGACACTCACAAGGGAATCAAAACCTATAGGGTACTTCCCATCATCATCTTCCTAACCATTTTCCAAAGATTAATTGGGGTCGGCTACTAGTTCAACCGGTTTTACCTGAATATCAGTTTTTCCACGAAGCGACTGGCATCGGACCTGCAACCCTAAGGGTGCACTGAATTCGAAGGTTGAACTAGTTGTCAGTATATTTCCCAGGAGTTGGCGGACCTCCGTGCGGCCTGTACTCGTGCCCGGAGGTCCTACACCCGCAGCCGGCGACGCCACCGTGGAGATGGTGGCGGGGACCAGCTTCATGAGGAGTACCGCGAGGCGCGGAAAACTCTGAAGCTGGCCATTTGCCGCGCCAAGGAGGAGAAGAGAAAGGAGATGCTGGAGGGTCTCGACCGTGACCCCTGGGGTCGCCCATACCGTGCGGTGCGACAGAAGCTCCGCACGTCGGGCCCCCCCCTTACCGAGACTCTCCAGCCCAGCTTCCTGCAGGAAGTGGTCGAGGGCCTTTTCCCTGAGCGGGCGGAGCACACACCCCCGTCGATGGCCTATGCGGTCGTAGACGACGGGGGTAGAGAGGACGATGTGCCGCCCGTTAGGGAATCAGAGGTTGGGGCGGCTGTTCTTCGGATCCGTTCCAAGAACACCGCCCCCGGGCCGGACGGGGTTCCAGCCCGAGTGATGGCCCGAGCTCTCGACCATATGTCGGACCACCTCAGGGAGGTGTTGGACGCTAGCCTGGCGTCCGGGCGCTTCCCTGAGTGCTGGAAATGCGGGAAGCTGGTCCTATTGAGGAAGCCGGGACGGCCTGCCGATTCGGTCGCGGCCTATAGGCCCATCGTGTTGCTGGACGAGGCGGGTAAACTTTTTGAGAGGATACTCTCTGCCCGCATCGTCCGGCACCTCTGCGAGGTAGGGCCCGACCTGTCGGACGCCCAATTCGGATTCCGAGAGGGGCGTTCGACGGTCGATGCCGTGATGCGCCTTAGGGCCGTGACCGAAGAGGCAGTGAGCTGTGGCGGCGTGGTGTTGGCGGTGTCCTTGGACATCGCCAATGCCTTCAATAGTCTGCCATTTAGCTGCATCAGGGAAGCACTCCACTACCACGGGGTGCCAGAGTACCTGAGGCGGCTAGTGGCAGACTATTTAGAGGAGCGTACCGTCGTGTACGAGGACCGAGAGGGCGTCTTGAGACGGCGACCCATGTCGTGCGGCGTTCCGCAGGGGTCTGTCCTTGGACCACTCCTGTGGAACGTGGGGTACGACTGGCTCCTACGAAGTCGTCTGCCTCCCGGGCTGGGCGTAATTTGTTACGCCGATGACACACTTGTCACAGCCCGGGGGGCGAACTTCCAAGAGGCGGCGCGCCTGGCCACCAGGGGTGTTTCTCTGGTGGTCGGGCGCATCGAGGCGCTGGGCTTACGGGTGGCCCTGGACAAGACGGAGGCCCTATTGTTCCATGGGCCCCGTCGTGGTCCACCCGCCGGCGCCTCCATAGAGGTCAACTCGGTCCTCGTACCGGTTCGGGCCCAGATGAGGTATCTGGGCCTGATCCTCGACGGTAGGTGGCTCTTCGACGAGCACTTCCGACAGCTTGGTCCAAAGCTGGTCGACGCTGCCTCCTGACTTTTGCCCAATTTGGGTGGAGCCAGCGTCGCAACGAGACTCCTATACACGGGGGTTGTCCGGTCGATGGCGCTGTATGGCGCACCGGTGTGGGTGGCGGCTCTGACTGCCCTAAATAAGGCTCGCCTCTGGCGGCCTCAGAGGGTATTGGCAGTCAGAGCCATACGCGGATACCGCACGGTGTCGACCGAGGCGGCGTGCGCCTTGGCCGGAACACCCCCGTGGGATTTGGAGGCGGAAGTGCTCGCCGAAGTTTATCGACGGGTGGCTGAATATCGGGCGGAGTATGACTATCGCCCTCCGCCCGAAGAGGTACGCGAGTGGCGTGAAGCCGCCCGTCGAGCCACTATGGCTAGATGGTCGTTCCGACTGGAGACTCCACGTGCTGGCTTTGCCGCCGTGGAGGCTCTCCAGCCGGTCATCCTCGAGTGGGCAGGGCGGCAGCACGGGACCCTTTCCTTCCGACTGACGCAGGTCCTTTCCGGGCACGGTTGCTTCGGGAAGTACCTGCACTCGGTCGCTAGGAGGGAATTGAGTCCCGCCTGCCACCACTGCGACTGCAGTGAGGACTCGGCCCAGCATACGCTGGCGATCTGCCCTGCATGGGCGTCGTAGCGCCGGGCCCTCACTGCAGTCATCGGAGGAGATCTCTCGCTACCGGCCGTCATACGCTCCATGGCCGGTAGCGATAGCAGTTTTACCGCGGTCGCAACCTTCTGCGAAGAAGTCATCTCGCAGAAGGAGGTGGCGGAGAAGGCCCGGGAGGATGATATCCACTCGGACCCAATCCGCCGCCGGCGAACCGGGCGGCGGAGGCGCGCCTATCAGCGCCTCATGCCGCCCTGAGTGTGGCCGCGGATGGTCGGGACGGGCTTTCCCCTCCATCCGCTCTAGTGGCCACCCGCGAGGGGGCGACGTACGCGTGTGCCGTACGTCGCCTAAATAGAGAGTTTTAACAGCAGACGGTGCCCGCTTCAGTGCGGGCAAGCGCTGGGAGGGGTCCGGACGTGTTAATAACTGCAGTTCCCGGATTCCTCCCTTCACAGGCGCAGAGTGGCACACCGTGTGGTTTTAGTCGGTTCGAGTCCGACACACCGCCCCGCCGCAAGCCCCGGCGCGGGTGAAGGACCGAGGGGATTTCCACACGTTAAAAAAAAAAAAAAAAAGTTGTCAGTATATTTGAGGGCACTGACTTCCCAATAACGATTGTCATAGGTGTTCATGACAACTGAGACCGAGCGACGGCTTACGTGCTCTCCGAGGCACGCGCGAGAAACACCGCCATATTCCATACTCCGGGCTGCTGTTAAGAATTTTCTTGTAAGAAAACCAACAGCAGTGCGACCCGGGAATCGAACCCGGGAACTCTTGATTGGCAGTCGCTTGTGATAACCGGTAGACCAACGAGGCAGGGTACTTTCCGTTGACCTAAAATTATGGAATTTGGCATGCAGCAATGTTGTTTGGTACAACAAATAAAGCAAAGAAAAATAAATGTGATCATAAACTTAATTGCGGTTGGCGTTGGCACACTAACCATTATCTATGTCCATGTATTGGGATAATAGTTTTACATCGGCAAAGCATCGGTTTGTACGGAACCCTCTGTGCGCAGTCCGACTGCCACTTGGCGGTTTTTTCTTTAGGTCTCTTTTTAACAGTTTTTACAACTATTCAATACAATTAAAGCAATACAAAAAAAAAGTCTATACTAGATTCTACAAGTGACTCCGCGCGCCTATGTGTCAGTTAACTGTCCTAAAATCCTTGGCATCGTCAAAACATTTTTTTTATTTTTTTCATGTTCAGGTGTTGCAGTGCTCTGCTGATTATAATAAATATCTTTTCTGTATTTAGGCTTTTTGCGAGAACATCAGAACTTGTATGTTGTTAAATAATTATTCTAACTATAATAAACAAAACAATCATAATTAAGTTACTAAACATAGTTTTATATCTCTTAATAAATCGATGTAGGACCCAATTTGTCTTAACATTGTCAGAAACAAGTCAATTTTGCAAGGCATGTTAGTTCCGTTCTGCGTGAGCTATTTCCTACAATTCCTAGGGACTTGTTATCGCGCTACAGTCTACACTCGCCTCAACACAGCACAGCAGCGCAGCAGTCTGGTTTCCGAACGCACAGAGGCAGAACGCTTGTTGTCTCTCGTTATTTACTCCTAAATAAAAAATATATTTCGCGCGCTAATAAATTCAAATTTGGAGTGTGGTGCATTTATTATTGTAAAAAGTAAATTCTATAAAATCAAGTGTTTTTCTTATTTAGAAAATATTTTGGTGTAAAATTCATATAATATTTTATTTAGCTTATTTATTAAATTAAAATTGTGAATAATAGCTAATATTGAAATGTAAACATGTCTGCCTTATTGAAGAACGTAACAAATTGCATTTGGCACGCTTTTGATTCCTTGCAGAACAATGATTTGGTGCACAAATCAAAACTAAAGGTTCGTATACATTCTTTACACCTAATCTTCTTATATATAAAAATCAATTGCTGTTCATTTGTCTCGCTAAAACACGAGAACGGGTGGGCCGATTTAGCTGACTTTGGTTTTGAAATGTTTGTCGTAGTTCAGGGAAGATTTAAACCATATACGGTGAGAAATTAAAAATAACTTAAAATTCCAAATGTCGCGTGTACAGCTAGTATGAATTAAATTGTACCTATAAAATTTACATGGCTTAAATTTACTATCAGAAAACAGATTGATTGCCTTCTAATCATTAGTAACCACTCACACTTTGTGTGAATACAGGCCTTTAGTATGAAAAGCTTAGATAAGACTTAAAAGGTATTCTGTGGTTGCTTAAAATATCCCAGGTCATATAAAAAAATCAAACAGTTACGTACCTAATAAAATCGAGATGTAGAGAATACTAAATACCTATATATGTGTGACAAGACGAAAATTATGTCGAACGTCCATGTCGCACCCATTCCAGTGAAAATTGGAGACTCTACACTCGAAGTTGTGGATTATTACATATACCTATAAACAGACTATCCAGCTAGGTAGGGCCAATTTCGAGAAAGAGGTCAAACGTCGAATCCAACTTGGCTGGGCGGCGTTCGGAAAGATGCGTGACATTTTCTCGTCCCAGTTACCACAGTGTCTCAAGACGAAAGTTTTTGACCAGTGTGTATTGCCAGTGATGACCTATGGCACATAGACGTGGTCACTCACAATGGGCCTTAAAAGAAGGCTCAAAGTCGCTCAAAGAGCAATGGAGAGGTCATTGCTCGGCGTTTCTCTGCGTGATCGAATCAGGAATGAGGAGATCCGCAGACGAACCAAAGTCGCCGACATTGCCCGTAGAATTGCCAGCCTCAAGTGGCAGTGGGCGGGGCATATTGCTCGCAGACTGGATGGCCGTTGGGGCCAAAGAGTTCTGGAGTGGCGGCCACGCACTGGAAAACGTAGCGTGGGTAGGCCCCCTACAAGATGGTCAGACGACCTGGTGAGGGTCGCAGGAAACCGCTGGATGCAAACAGCACAAGACTGATTGTTGTGGGGAGCATTGGGGGAGGCCTATGTCCAGCAGTGGACGTCTTTCGGCTGAAATGATGATGATGATATATGTGTCGTCTCTCAATAAATAGATTTCTAATTTTTACCCGACTGCGAAAGAAGGAGGGTTATGTTTTTCGAGTGTATGTATGTATGTATGTATGTATATTTCATTGGCACGCCCTACTAGAGCCTAAACGGCTTGTCGTATTTTTTTATGTGAGTGGTGTCAATAGATTCGTCTTAGTCGTGAGAGTGACACAGGGTAGGTACATCAAAATTAAGAAATACTACATAAATAAAAAAAAATAAGAAATGTATTTAATAAAGGTGGCAGATATTGACGCATTCCTAGAGAACACTAACAATATCAGTTCGTCCTTGAGCAGTAATTAATGTAATTATTATTTGGAAACTCTCTTGTTTTGATCATAGAAATAGTTTGGAGGAACAAAGGTTTTTGTCAAATCATCTAACTATTTTTACATTGTCACTCCAATTTTTCTTCTTCCACTATCCTGTCTAAAAACTCCCAAGGCATGTTGACGTTGGGCAGGCGACTGTCAATAAAAAAAACTATCTTGACTGTTTTTTATTTACACAATGCTCCAAGTACAAAATTCTCTTATTTAGGGGTACCTAATAAGAGTATTGACACAACATTTTTAATTTATAATAAGGAATATATGGATGGTAATCCATATATTCCTTACTGGCTGACCCGGCGAACTTCGTACCGCCATATTTACATATCTGTCTCACCTTCCACAGGCAGTGTACTGTCGCGGACAAAAAAAAGACTTCTCCTGTTATCTTTTATTTTTTTCTTTCTAGCAAAAAAAAGAATGAAAGAAATCGGACTATGCGTTATTGGATTACAACTAAGTACATATTTTGACTTTCATCCCCTCTCTCCAAGAAACCGTGCTGAATTTCGGGATAAAAAGTATCCCATGTCCTACCTCGTAGTATGAACTCAAATCGCACAGAAAATCAACGTAAAATGACAGCGTTCGTGCTGTCGTGTTTCGTTGGTGAGTGCGAGACCGGAGGCCCAATTAGTCTAGTCAACAAGTTCCATACTTGTTGACTAGACTAAAAGATGCAGCAGCATCACTAGGCCGCCATAGTGTGGGTCGCCATACTGCATTGTCTGCATTCGCAATGAGTATGGTGACCACCACTCTTGGATTCTGCTTATGTTTTCCATCAGGCAGAGTAGAGTCATTTTGGCGAGCCAAACATAAAAAAAAAAAAAAAAAAACATGCCAAGTTTCATTTGAATACATTCAGTAGTTTCGGCGTGATGCGCGGCCAAGATACAGACAGACAGACAAAAATGAAGAAAAATACAGTTTTGGCTTCAGTATCGATTATAGAGAGCCCTCCTTTTATTATATGAAGTATCATCACTACATAGTATAAAACAGAGTCGCTTTTTCTGTCCCTATGTCCCTTTGTGTGCTTAAATCTTTAAAACTACGCAACGGATTTTGATGCGGGTTTCTTTAATAGATAGAGTGATTCAAGAGGAAGGTTTTTATGTATAATAAATGCATAATATAGTATGGGAACACTGTTAATTTTCGAGGTTTCTAATGTGATGTAGCAAATAAACACGTTTTTTTGCGCTTACATTGCAAACGCTGGTTGCACCCTACAAGATAGATCAAAAAAATGTACTACAGTATTGTACACCTTAAAAAGTACTACAAAAAAGTCCGCGACGGTATATGTCTATCTCTTAGGGTTGGTTGGTTAAAATGGTTGTTGTGGGTTATCCCACAACAACCATTTTTTATTCCTTTCTTTTTACGAGAAATAATGGCTTATTTACGAAGTGATTATAAGCAATACAAAATGAATCCTTATACAATTAAGTAAATTAAATACATTGTGCATTTAATATAGATCAAAATGGCCCTTTACAGTATCTAATTTAAATGAATATATTCGAAGATATTACAGATTAAAATGCACGAATCATGTCGTCGGCGGCGGCGTCTGAAATCCTCCCGTGCGAAGCCGGGGCGGGTCGCTAGTTGGTTATAAATTAAAAATGTTGTGTCGGTTTGGCCATGTGTACTGTGTGTGCGTGCTTCAAAAACTCAAAAGGATTTCGACACGATGCAGAATACGCTTAAAATGGTTTTATATATTTTTCGTTAATTTTATTCGATGCTCGATTAGTCACAGCAAAGCACACAATGATATCATTATAAGATATTTCAGAATCATCTATTACGAACTCTTTAGTTACAGTTAGTGTCTGTACATAGTGCCTAATATTCGTATCAGTATCTCATAGTAACTTAACATCCATTAGACTAATCAGACTCTACATTGTTATGTAATGCCATATTGATAAGTGCTCAGTTTTATGATAATAAATAAATGCTTATGACTATACTCTTTGCGCTGTAGCATGGTTTTGCGGTGTGCTTCCGTGTGCCATATTTTGTATTTTGTACCTAATAGTATTAGGTTAGGTTAGTTACTATATAATTATAAATACTAGAACTTAGGTACTATGTACTATCATTTTTATAATTTTTTGAACAACATTGCACCCATGCCATATTTCTTTATGTAACTTCTTGTTTTAACATTCTAGCACGTTTTAACCAAGTCGCTTACAAATATGTTTTGCTAAACGCCACCAAGTTCATTGTTAAGCATTCAATTATTAATAGTTTTCCTTTAGTTTCTATGAATAGGTTTGAAACGGTGGTATAGAATTTATTCACTTGCGATGTTTAATTTCTCATTTAGTGCCAGAAAATAGTTATTGATGTTAATTATTATGTTCGAAAACTCTCTAAACTAAACGCATAATCACTATATATGAATTTTGTCTTATTCTTGGAAATATTAAAGATTGACCAAAATTAGATATGTCATACTAAAATTAGACGTTATCTAAATAGCTACGTCAAAATATCGCTTCACTAACGTAGGAGAATAGATGTTCTAAGTTTGGGTGTTCTATGTCCGTTCTTTGTATGTTTGTTAAGTCTCACGCGAAACAGGAATATTCCTAGTGCTTGAGTGATATTTAACAATAAGACAAGAACAATATAAAAATTAGCCTTTAAGATAAAGTATGTAGATAAACTGGATAGGCAGAGGAACATGAGTTTCTATTTCTAGAGAGAGATACTACGTACAGACGATACAAACATCTGAATTCTCCGTATAAACCTACTTGTGTATAGTAGACTATACAAAAAATAAACATAGAAAGATAATACACTAGAAAGCCAACTCAATTAATTTATCTACACTGTGTTAAGGGATTATCTACATCACTATTGCTATTATCGAGTTAACAATTGACTTGATAAGATTTGAAGAATCGCTTGTATCGATGCGACTTCTCTTTTTTATCGACTTCCAAAAAGGAAGAGGTTTTATGTTCCACTGTATGTATTTTTTACTGAACCTTCAGTTATCTTTTTAACCGACTTCAAAAAAAGGAGGAGGTTCTCAATTAGACAGTTTTTTTTTTTGTTTGTTACCTCATAACTTTCGACTGGGTGAACCGATTTTGATGATTCTTTTTTTATTTGAAAGCTGGTGCTTCCCATGTGGTCCCATTTTAATTTGGTCCAGTTCTGACATGTCATCCATGAGAAAATCATATAAATCTTCAATTTGCATTAAGTATGTGCGCGACAAATTGACGAATAACTCAATATCACGCCGACTGATTTCCATGATTCTTTTTTTATTTGAAAACTGGTGCTTCCCGGCCTTCCCGTATGGACCTAATTTAATTTGGTCGTTCTTGAAGTCGGTTTTTTTTTGTTAAAATCTTGTATTATTTTATTTGTAGGCTCTTCACAAATATCGTAAAATATTTTTTATTATGGAAAGTGTTTCAACATCATTCGTCATCAACAGCCTTAATTTGTCCAAGGCTAGAAATCAGTGGCAAAGCAGAGGCTAGGACTATGTTCATGATATAGATATATAGCACCATTTTTCTAAGGCTTACCTTATACAGGAGGTTAGTAAGTATAGGATTTGTTTTAAGTTTTCCTTCTCTTAGCAGTACTGTTGTACTACGTAGTTTATAAACAAATTACAAAACATTACGCAACTAGAATTTCAGTCATCCAGTGCGACAAAAACGCTATGTTTTCGCCATGAGTAAATTACAATAATTTGACAAACAATGAGAGAAATGGTGCAGGAGTTGAAAGATACAGAATGATCATAGTGATTAACCTCAGAGAAATTATAATTAAGTACTACTAAAGTAAGAAATAATAACAAAACGTGATTTGTCATTCCTCACTGATAAAACTTCTTTTGTGGAACAGGGGGCAAACGAGCAGACGTATCGCCTGATGGTAAGCGATTACCGCCGCCCATGGACACCCGCAACACCAGAGGCGTCACTCCGGTCGAGCCGGCCCATTAATGCCGAAGCGTGGCTCTCCCACGACAAACTCTTTAGACTCTTTGTAGAATCACAGCAATTATGCGTTACAAAATGCTTATTCGGAAACTCGGAAGGATCTTGGTTATAATAAACCCAGTCGAGACCAATAAATTCGGGTCACCTGAAAATCTTGGAAGCTAAAAAAAAGACTTTTCCCGTTATCTTTTATTATTTTTCTTTCTAGCAACAAAAGAATGAAAGAAAATGGACTATGTGTTATTTAATTACAACTAAGTTCATATTTTGACTTTCATCCCCTCTCTCCAAGAAACCGTGCTGAATTTCGGGATAATAATTACCTACAAATTTTAACAAAAAAAAACCGACTTCAATCTGGACCATTCGGGAACCACCAGCTTTCAAATAAAAAAAATAACGAGAAAACGTGACAGACAGACAGACAGAGCTACTTTCGAATTTATAATATTAGTATGAATTGTGTCACAATAACTCTGAGTTGCCAAACAAGTTTCTAGGGTGGTCAAGGGTTTCAAGGAGTGGTCTTGGCTCAGCGGGGACAAATCAATCAGTAAGGCTGGGAAGGATATTTTGTATCTTTAGATTTTCTTAAAGTAGCACCAGTGAATGAAAAATTGAGAAGCAACAGGTTAGCCTGGTATGGACATGTGATGCGTAGAGATGAGCAAAATGTCGTTAAGAAAGTGTTAAGTATGGAAGTCGACGGATATAAGAGTAGAGGACGACCAAAGAAAAAATGGATGGACTGCTTACAAGAGGATATGGCCAGGAAGGGAGAAGGCAGTGTACAGACGAGTGATACAGGAGAATGGAGGAAGAAAACTCATTGCACCGACCCCAAATAAATTTGGGAAAAGGATAAGGAGATGATGAGATTTTCTTAAAGTAGTTCACTTTAAGAAAATCTGATTTCTATCTATATTTGAGTCAAACTCAATTATAAAGAACAGAGTTATAAATAAACTAGTAGTTGCCCAGTGGTCAAATTTCGATCATAATTCTTTTTTTTTTTTTGCTTTCTGCACTCCAGTCCTCCTCCATGTAAACTTTAACTATTGGCACAGTTAAAGTTTACACATTTGATACTTCTGCCTTCGCATAATTTTCGTAAAAAGGATTACAAAATTTTAGCTTTACGTATTAAAATATAGATACGTATGTTCTATATTAGACAACGGAGCATGAATTTACCGCAGTTTATAAGCGGGTCAAGGATATAAACACGACACCCTATCGTTATTGTCTCGACCTATAGTCGTGTTAGCTGGACTATATTGTACTAGACTCGAAAAATCTATACCTACTTAAGGGGCGCGTCCCTAAAAACGCGCGAAAAGGCACTTGCAGTTTTGCAAAACACAAACAACTCAATTCATATTTGACACAAAAAAAAAAATCTCGGTAGTTTAACAAATCAGTCTACCAACCTACCGAGTGACATTTATAAAATAATTCTTTATTTTTGTGAAAAAAGCCTTAACAAAGATCAAAATCATCGAAATCGACCTTTTTAATTAGCACACTCTGTCCTATTTCGTGCTCTATTTTAAATGTTTTTTTCTTATTTCTCGAGAAAAAAGTATGGAGAAAAGATTTACCGTTTTAGTTTTTTATTAATTCTCACCAAAAAGCCATAATCTAAGGCTAAACATCATTCATTTTTAGCGACAAAGTTCCATACATTTTAGTACGTAGATATCGTCTCCCGTAAATTGCAATAAATAAGTTTTATCGCGCTCAAAAAATTCAGTGCCCGCCGAATATTCAAGGTGACACAAGCTCCCTAATACGTAAATGACAAGTTTTAGGGTGGGTTGCCAGTGAGTGTCGAATTGTAACTGTTAATTTGTATTCTTGAATTTAATTTAATTTTTTTAAAGAATAATTTCAAAGAAAAATATTAGTATTTTTTATTAACACAGAACTTATTTTTATGTTTTTTTTTTAACTTGCTATGTATGTATATATCTAACTATATTTGTTAAGACGGAATCTTGCAACTCAATTTTGCAGATATCTTCAACCGATTGTGTTGAATTTTTGTAGGCATATGTATATAGCGTGACAATGCTATATTATGATGACATGGAGCTGATCTGATGTTGAAGCTGGAAGGTGGTCATAGGAACTTTGTAACGACGGAACCTATCGAGTTTGGAGTCGTTTGATTTGTCTTGACGAGTACTTTGAATACACTTTGACAGACCGAGACACTTTAAGAAATTGTTTTTAAAAAGTAAAAATTTTTTTTTTTAATGATTTCTGTTAGAATTGAATAACTACTACTGAAATAATGAAAGACCTTAAAATTACAGTTTTATTTTTGACTGCATGGTTGGTCTAGTGGTTTAAGTGGTTGCCTCGCCGCTTCCTACTGTATCAGGTGTTGTGGGTTTATTGGATATATACGGATATATATATACGGAAGTTGTCTTTTTTGAAAAAAAAACTAGCTGAGCCCCACGGTCTTACCCGCGATACTACACCAACTACCTACCACACCACAACACCTATCAGTAAAAATCCCGTCAAAATGGCTCCAGCCGTTCCAGAGATTAGCCGGCACAAACAAACAGACAGACAGACAAAAATTGTAAAAAAGGGTCCCAAGGGACTTTACGTCATTTCCATTATTATTCATCCCTTAAGTTCGAATTTAATCAATTGGTGAATTGTAAAACAATAGATGCCCTATCCCTTACATTATCTGATATCTGTAATCTATATAAATAAAAGAGGAAGGTGACTGACTGATTGACTGACATACCCAGAGATCAACGCACAGCCCAAACCGCTGAAGTTAGAATCCTGAAATTTTGCATGTAGGTTCTTTATATAACATAAGTGAGCACTAAGAAAGGAATTTTTGAAATTCTACCCCTAAGGGGGTAAATCAGGGGATGAAAATCTGTGTGGGCGAAGCCCCGTGTAAAAGCTAGTATTATATATTTAAGGAAGTTTCCATTTCAAAGTTTTACACTCTTAATATTCACAAAACAAAAAGTGTTCTGTGTTAATATTAATTTTAAGACAAATAGTTTGTTTTTTAACTGTATTAAAAAAAGAAGGAGTTTATAAATTAACTGTATTTTTTTATTTATTTACCCGACCACGGCAAAGCCAAAGGAGGATTATGATTTTGACAGGCTATGTATGTATGTTCATCTGTTCCCTCATAGCTCCTTAACTACTAATTAGAACTGGATAAATGAGGTATTGTTAGAAGTGTCTTGATCGTCCGCTGCTTATAGGTTATATGACGCGTCACTCAATTTAATGTGGCGCCCTCTAGCCGACATAAAGTACTGTATTAAAAAATGAATTTGACATAAACATGCCGTGTTTGGTATCATCGGAATGGGTGTTACTTGTACATTTCAAATATATATAGGTATTATTAACATTTGCTGGTGACTTTGTTCGTATCTATTCAATTTTTTTTTATATTTCTATGTTAGGTATTTAATATATACTTTGCATATAAATTATTATTATCACTACACCAAAACATTTTAAATAAAAAAAAGTAAAAACTTAAATTAAAATAGAAACGTACCATAACTCTTAAAAACACGTGACTACGGCTTTTCAAAACTTGTTTCATACTTTTTCAGCGTCGTTTTTTGACAAAAAGTGAAAAAAGTACGTAAGTAATCTATGTACTAAAATTTATTCATTATGAGCAATAAAAGCGATCAAAAATTATATTTTTAAGAAACATTATGTTCCATTAATTTAACATATATCATACAAATTTTATTTCATAACATAGCATTAAAATCCGTTGATTACTGTAAAACATCTAAGCTGACAGATAGCGCGAGCGACTTAATTTTATACTGTGTAAAAATATATTATTTGTCCATGAAATGAATTAAAAATGAATAGGTACACTTAAACCCCATTCTCGGCCGTTGACGAGTTACTTATAGTCCGCGGGCTTTCCGATATGACAAAGATACATTGCGTGCTTTGTAGGACATTTTAAACATTCTTCAAAGGCGAACAGTTAATGAATATGTAACTAGAAGAAAAAACCGAAAGTAAATTTATTAGTTGCCAGGGTTAGTGTGCAACAGTGCCCGATGCGTTTGTGTGCATGTAAAATATGAATGTGGGTGTTCAATCACAAATTCCCACGCTCAGGGACTACAGTCTTAATATTATAAAGCTGAAAGCTATCTTAGTATTTTTATTCTAACTTTTCAATATTTGGGTAGGTACTAAAATTTTCAAATAAATGTATTTTTTGAGTTCGCCGACTATATTATCATTGAACAAAGCTAATGTAGCTTTGATACCCATTTGTTTCTTTTCTTTTACTGCCTTGTCAATAATAAGTAACAGTCTCTAAACCAAGCGCGTGATAAAGAACGGACGAACAAGAAGATGGATGTGGCAAAATACCCGGATTTCCATTTAAAATTACGGAACCTAATTTTCTCTCTAAAGACTCTTTAACTGAATTCTTATGCACCTAAGGTAAAGGACTTTTGAAGACCCCAACCCAAGGCCAAGACTTCAGTTCCAACTCAAATGAACTCTGCGTAGTCAGATATTGCCTACCAGTGTCTAAGAAGTTTAATAAATGTATCAATCAAAGTTAACTTACATTCAAAATGTTTTAAATCAATTACGAAATTGTTAAGACTGTCTTGTTAGGCAAAACACACTTAATATTATGTTCTAAACCGAATACGGCATGATTGATATGCTTTAGACACCTACGTCTCAATTGTCTAAATCGGATCGAATTTTGTAATTGATTATACCTAATAGATATACCTACCTGACTTTTTCATTTAGGAATTGAGAAGGCCAGTCACCGTGGTCAATGGCTTTTGGCAAAATTGCATAATAATAATTCATTTGCATGTAGAGTGTAGACATATCATATGGAATATGGTTAGTGTTTTATTATTGTATACTTCTAAGGAACATTTAAGTAATCTAATTTATAGAGCGCGCGAGCGTTAAATAGTGCACCAGAAGAGTTTGTTATTCAAGACGGAGGCTTATCGTAATAGTGGAATAGTTTTGATATTTTTTTATTATTATTGTAGTATATGGACTCTAAACTCTCTTCACGCTCCGCTCTAGTCTAATCACTCTAATACCGCGGTCACGTCGCCGCTTTCTAATGCGCTAAGTGTTGTGGGTTCAAACCCCACATGTGACAACACTGAGTCTGGATGTTCTTGGTGGCGATTTCATGTATGTTTGTAAAGTCCCCCGCGTTACAGCCAATGACGAATATTTCGAGAGATTCTCCATAATACATGATCCATATTATGGATATGCACCATATATTAAAATGTAATGTAATATTATAAATTCAAAAGTAACTCTGTCTATCTGTCAGTTACGCTTGAGTTGACAGCTAAACTGCTGCACCGATTTCAATGAAATTTAGCATAGGGATACTTTGATTCTTGAGGAAGGACATAGGCTACTTTTACCAATAACCAACAAACACGCGGACGGATCGCGGTCTAATACTAGTAGATATTTATAAATGTTGAAAAAAAATTATTCATAAATAAATCGTCCGTAGGTTTCATTGCCTTTTCCTTCAGACCATAAATATTAGTGAATCACTCATATTGACAAAGACAATTGTTATATGGCTGGCATTGTTTTATCCATTAGGTTGTCCTTTTAATGGTATTGTGCCAAAGATCATAAGGACACTATAGATAATGGGATTCAGTGACCCCAATTTTAATTTTTACCTAAAGAAACCCAA
The DNA here is from genome assembly GCA_949125395.1 of Diaphora mendica. Classification (NCBI taxonomy): domain Eukaryota; kingdom Metazoa; phylum Arthropoda; class Insecta; order Lepidoptera; family Erebidae; genus Diaphora; species Diaphora mendica. The sequence goes on from OX421322.1 coordinate 7,584,089, forward strand.
CCCTTAAATTTCCATTTACATCGTAACTGGATTTTTAATTGTATGAGCCTGCCAAAGTGAATGTACTGTGCCTGATGGAAAGCATGAGGAGAATTCAAGTACTCATTGCGAACGCGGACAATGCAGCATGGTGACCCACACTATGGCGGCCTATTGAGATGCTTCTGCATCATTCGGCCTCCGGTTTCGCACTCACCAACCAAACACGACAACACTAATGCTGATATTTTAGGTTAGTTTTCTGTGAGAGGGTAGTGCCGCCCCGGTCGAGCTGGCCCCTTTGTGCTGAAATCAGCGTGGCTCTGCCATCTTGAAAATTTTAAGCATAACAAATTGTGAATCAAGACCTTAATGGTCCAAAGTCATAAGTACGTGCTATAGACTTCTGAAAGCAGCAGCTATATGTTTATTGCATTTTTTTTATTTTCACTTTTCCTGTTTCTTCAATACCACAGGGTTTTCTTGAGTTGTTGAAAGATGCATTCCTAAAATCACATTTAAATGCATATTCTTAAAATCATACGATTAAAGGTTCAATTTTGCCGTGTAACCAGTTCTGCGGTTTTTATTCAATTAATTATTGTTTACTAGTGGTTGCCCGCGTCTCCGCCCGCGTATATGTCGGTTAACACGGTAAATAGTAGCCTATGTGTTATTCTGATGTATAAGCTAAATTACTGTAAAGTTTCATCCAAATCCGTTAAGTAGTTTTTGCGTGAAAGAGTAACAAATATCCATACATACTTACAAACTTTCGCGTTTATAATATTAGTATAGATATAGATTTATTGGTATATGACATTAAAATACAATGTTTCAAAATGAGGTAGGTTTCTTTAATTGTTTCATTGCAATACGTGTATTTAATTTACAGTCTGGATAATCATTTCTCTTTCAACATCCATCATAATTATGTAGTAAATATACAAAGTTCATCATAACACCTACTATAATTGTAGTGTCAAAATATTTCACGTATAATTTTCTTGTCATTTCAAGACACGTGCAAAGCATACAGATAGATATAATTACACTAATTACAGGGGTTCCTTTCACCGAGAGTGGCAACAATTTTATAAATGCTCGAAAAAATGTTTCCACTGTTTCCAGTTAAGTTTAACATTACGCAAGCAAATGTGGTGCAATGTATCTTAATGTCAAATTCATTAAATATTTCACTAAAACTATTTTTTGCTTTTTTTCTTTATCATATGGCTAATTCTTCTGCTAGACATACACATTAATACCTGGACACACCCACATTACGAACATATAAATGTATATAGACGAAAACTAAACACCAGATGTGAAACAAAGTTGGCTCAAAAACTCAGTCAATAAATGTTCCAAAATATCTAAGTACATATTATAAGCAACCTATGATTATATACCAATTTAAGCACGCTTTAGCTCAACTTAAGTATAACAAATATAAAACAAAACAAAAGAAGGTTGTCTATCTAAAATAGGCGGAAGTTCCAGAAAATGTTGGCAGGTTTTCGTGCCAATATGAAAAGTCAACGACCTAAGTAAAATGAGGTCAGTCTGTCTGTGAAGCTGAAAAACTTTATAGCGAACATTAAAGACATCAAATTTATGTTTCGGACTCATAATAAACTACGCAATTTACTTTTACAGGTTCTCGCAATTTAAAGCCTTAGGTATTTCATATCATCATCATTACATATTATGAAACAAAGTCCTCCGCCGCGTCTGTCTGTCTGTTCGCGATAAACTCAAAAGCTATTGCACGGATTTTGATGCGGTTTTCACCAATAGATAGAGTGATTCTTGAGAAAGGTTTGGGTGTATAATTCGTTACATTTATGAGTATACTGGCTAAAATATAACGATATTTGTTGAAGACGTCAGTAAAAATTAAGCCACACATCTTCTCGGGGTAACAAGCTATATTATATTTTCCGTAAAGAGCCCGTGTGAAGCCGGGGCAGGTTGCTAGTTAATGATAAAATATTTCTATTGCTCTACTTCCTGTCATTCTTCATTTGATGCTTAAAATTGTCAAGTTTAAAGTATATTTGCACTTTAAATAGCAACATAATGATTCTTATTTGGTTCATTTATAGTTTGTTTTCTCTTATCGTCCTATTTCTTTAAAGTTATGAAGAAAAATTCAATTTCCAACAAATTCACTTTTGATTTTTTTTTATAAGATGAAGGTATTTTGCGCTGCTGCAAATAGTTTGAATGACCAAGTACCTTCGTCCCATCCAGAAACTTGAAGGCTCGTGAACATCAGCTACGTGCAAGCTGCGTACTAGTGGAGGTTGAGGAGCGACAGTATAGAATAGGTAAAATGTCAGTTGAGTATAAAATAATGGATCGCAGGATATAAAAAAAAAATTCAATGCTTTAAAAATGCTCGACAGTTACAACCAAAAGGCCTACGACTCCTCAATCTGACGTTCACTCTTCTTCATTATACAACACTCTGAAACATTTGACGAGCTCATCACACTAATGGAATCTTTTTGACGAAATGTATGACTCTTAGACATTTTTAAATATTAACTAATAGCTTCGCACTCTATTTAGTTGGTATTAATTGTTTCACCAGTTGCGAAGTTTGGTGGTTCTAAGTAACAATCACATTTTAAAGAACGTTACAAATCGGGAATTCAGCGTTCACTGTCACTTAATTCGGAATTCCTTAATCTGACTTTTATTGACATTCCTCCACTCACTCGCTAACCAAGTTATTTGTCCTTAACACAAGATACTTTTATTTCCACTTTGGTGCTGCCGCGCCGTTGAAAATTTAATTTTGCCACTTACGTATCACGTCTTCAATATTGACTTCAGAATTTCATTCTCGTATCAAAGTGCCTTCCGCTAATAAACTCAGTCAAGCTCAAAAATATCATCAACGCTTTCCTGTTGTTAATTTAGTTTATAATCTTATATCATTACATCACATCATCACATCACATCACACTAATATATAAAGGCGAAAGTTTGTGTGTATGTTTGTTACTTCTTCACGCAAAAACTACTGAACGGATTTGGATGAAACTTTACAGTAATATAGCTTATACATCAGAATAACACATAGGCTACTATTTACCGCGATAACCGACATATACGCAGGCAGAGCCGCGGGCAAACACTAGTATTATATAAAAATGAATCTCCGAAATGTATGTACGTGCTAAAACTTCCCATCAACTGCACCAAATTAAATAATTCTTTTTTTTATGTGTTCGTTATTGTTAGGACAAGGTTTGTGTGCAAGTGCAAATTAAAAGATAACGGAAAAGTCATTTTTTTGCCCGCGACGGGAAGCTGAGACAGATATGTAAATATGGCGCATGGCGGTACGAAGTTCGCCGGGTCAGCTAGTATTTCATAATAATATTTTATTTTCGGAACTAAATGTACAATGGTGTTACATTTTTATTTATACACTAGCTGACCCGGCGAACTTCGTACCGCCATTTTTACATCTGTCTCAGCTTCCCACGGGCGGTGTACAGTCGCGGACAAAAAAAAAAGACTTTTACCCGTTACCTTTTTTTTTTTTTTTTCTAGCAAAAAAGAATGAATAAAATCGGACAATGTGTTATTGAATTACAACTAAGTACATATTTTGACTTTCATCCCCTTTCTCCAGCAAAACGTGCTGAATTTCGGGATAAAAAGTATCCTATGTCCTACCTCGTAGTATGAACTCAAATCATGCCAAGTTTCATTTGAATCCGTTCAGTAGTTTCGGCGTGATGCGCGGCCAAGATACAGACAGACAGACGGACAGACAGATAGACAGGCAGACAGACAAAAATTACAGTTTTGGCTTCAGTATCGATTATAGAGAGGCCTCCAAAAAAAATTTCTAAATATCTTTAATGTTCAGAATTTGACCTGTTACATTTTTATTATAAGTACTAGCTGTTGCCCGCGGCTCCGCCCGCGTGAATGTCGATTTTCGCGGCCAATAGTATCCTGTATAAGATATGTTACTGTAAAGTTTCATCCAAATCCGTTCAGTAGTTTTAGCGTGAAAGAGTAACAAACACACACACTCACACACATTTTGTGTTTTGTTTCTGGTAATTTATCATAACTATTAAGTTATATGTTTGTTTATATTAAAAATTATAACTCCTAATTCAAGTATTTCAAACTTAAAATTGATATTTTACATTTTTATTATACGATAAAAAAGTAATCATATAACGTACCTATTGTAAAGTATCTTTTAGAAACTGTTTAAGAACTACCAGATGTGGATGTTGTGTTAGTTACATTGAGATGATAATTTTAGGAACTGGTCACACACACTTTTTTGGAAATATAAATACAATGTAGATTATTTATATATTATTTATTAACTTTATGCACTAAGAATGTACATCGGCGGACTTAATGCCCAGAGCATTCTCTTCCAGTCGACCTTCGGGTGGTGGAGAAATCTTATAAGGCAGGTGTCTGAAATCTCATATACATCAGAAGTCCGTTAAAATTTACAATAATCACATCATATTCAACGTTATACATACAAACATACATATATAAGTAGATATACATATTACGTATACATAAATACAACATTTATACACTAAATAATGGAAAAAAAACCTCGTTTAAAAAACCGACTTAAAAACTAAAAAGTATCAAACAACTTGTATATGCTACCTATTCATAGGTTTGAAGTCGGTGCCAAGCCAAATGTAATAGTAGGTACAACACTCGCTATATTTCGAGACGAACGTCAACGACGTCACCGACGCTTCGGTTGTTTTGTTCTACGCGAAGAGCAGCTATCCCGCTCAAGGTCACGCCATATCAGGAGATATGGTGGCCATGGGACCACATGAGGAGCATACCCTTTCGAATACAAAAATAATTTTCAAAATCGGTCCACAAATTGACGGAGGAGTAATCCGTGTACGTACATACATTGTGACGATGAACGATGAAATTGAGAACCTCCTCCTTTTGGAAGTCGTTTAAAAAGGACGGTAAGCTATAGATTAGATAATTCTGCCAGTTCATTGAGAAAGAGCTCATGTACTTTATTTTTGAATGTATATCGGTTAGTGGACATCCTGATTTCGAGCGGGAGCGCATTCCAGAGTAGTACTGCTTGAACAAAGAAGGAACAGTTCACGAAGTCGGAGTAATGAGACGGACATGAGAGAAGCAGAGACCGTGGGAGAGCCACGCTTCGGCATGAATGGGCCGGCTCGACCGGAGTGATACCACGGCCTCACAGAAAACCGGTGTGAAATAGTGCTTGCGCTGTGTTTCACCTAGTGAGTGAGGATACCGGAGGCCCATACCCCAACCCCTCCCCCTATCTCCCCCCCCCCCCATCCCCCAAAGGCCGGTAACGCACTTGTGACGCCTCTGGTGTTGCGGGTGTCCATGGGCGGCGGTAATCGCTTACCATCAGGCGATACGTCTGCTCGTTTGCCGGTCTATTCCATAAAAAAAAAGCAGATTATTAACTGAGCGAAGATTTATATCGTGATTAGAGCACAGGTATCGGAAATACGGAGCAAGGTAGGTAGGTAAGGATGGCGAGTTGAGAAATGAAAATAGGAAGGTAAGAGCTCGCTGATTGCACTGTAGGCGAATAGGATTGCATTTTAACTGGGAACGCAAAGCAGACACATGGTCATACTTTCGAATATTGAAAATAAATCGAATGCAGTTATTAAGAAGACGGTCAAGCTTGTTAAGGAGGTCTGCATTCAGGTCTAAGTAACACACATCACCATAGTACATTCAGTGTTCCGCAAACTTTTTGGGTTCAAGGTACATCTAGGAAGATTAAAAATTTTGGAGGTACACCATAATTTAAAAATATTTTTAAGTAATAAAAAACAATGTTTCTTATTAGTCACAAAACTATATTTTTATTTTACACTTTAAATGAGCATAGGCGGTCTCATCTCTCGTCGATCGTCTTAAGGCGTTCCCTTTTTTGTTTTTTACTGTGGTAAGAGTTAAAAATCCTAATTCACATAACTTTAAATTTTTCTTATCTAGTTTTATGGTTAGGCAGATTTAGACAAAATAAAAAGATCTCAGAAATTACAGAATAAAAAATAAAAAGTCCTCAGAAATCAGAACAGACTTGTCTGTAAGTAAATTCTGAAAGCTGCAGCACTTTGAATAGGAAGGGAAGAATAGAAATAGGGCGAAAATTTTCAGGAAGGAAAGAATAGAAATAAAGCGAAAATATTCAGGAAAGGGTAGAATAGAATTAGGGCGAAAATGTTCAGAAAGGGAAGAATAGGAATACGGTGAAAATGTTCAGGAAGAGAAGAATAGAAATCGAGCGAAAATATTCAGGAAGGGTAGAATAAAAATAAACTTCGTACCGCCTTTACATATCTGTCTCAGCTTCCTACAGGCAGTGTACAGTCGCGGACAAAGAAAAATACTTTTGCCGTTATTAAAAAAAAATTAAATTAAAAAAAAATAAAAAAAAATCTATGTCCTACCTCGTAGTATGAACTCAAATCGTGCCAAGTTTCATTTGAATCCATTCAGTAGTTTCAGCGTGATGCGCGGCCAAGATACAGACAGACGTCGCGGAGTAAAAAAAAAGACTTTGCCCGCTATCTTTTAATTTTTCTTATACACAACCCTTAATTTCATTCGTGTAATAATATATGATGCCTATTTAAAACCCTTAATTTAATAAGTGCTTCAATTTGACAGTCAAAAGTTTGACAGGAAAGTTGGTAGAACAGTTTATATGGGCAAAAGGAAATTGTTGTTTTTATTATCTTCCCCGCAATTTTCCCATATTTTCTCACCGTTTAAACCTTCCCTGAACCACGGCAAACATTTCAAAACCTAAATCAGCTAAATCGGCCCGGCGGTTCTCGAGTTTTAGCGAAACAAACGAACAGCAATTCATTTTTAGGGTTCCGTGCGAAAGGCAAAAAACGGAACCCTTATAGATTCGTCATGTCTGTCTGTCTGTCTGTCTGTCCGTCTGTCCGTCCGTCTGTCTGTCCGTCTGTCTGTCCGTCCGTATGTCACAGCCACTTTTTTCCGAAACTATAAAACCTATAATGTTGAAACTTGGTAAGTAGATGTATTCTGTGAACCGCATTAAGATTTTCACACAAAAATAGAAAAAAAAACAATAAATTATGGGGGTCCCCATATTTAAAACTGAGGGGGTAGCCGGCCTGTAATTTCTGAAATAAGAGAATGATAAATCTAAAAAAAAATAAAAAATGTATATGATGTACATTACCATGCAAAGTTCCAACGAAAATTGGTTTGAACGAAATCTAGTAAGTAGTTTTTTTTTTAATACGTCATAAATCGTAAACTGCAATTTACCTTTTATTCAATCAACACAAATATAAAAATAAAATAAAAATTGTATTATGCCACTTGCTGCGGAATCCTTCATGGGCGAGTCCGACTCGCACTTGGCCGCTTTTTATAGGATATAAAAGAAGAAGAAGATATACAAATAGTTTTGTCAACTTTGCAAGTTTTTTCTAGTAATCTATTACTGTAAAACCAGCAAATTAAATACAGTCTACTGAAAAGTCGTCTTCCTTTATACATTTGGACCTTGCTCCTTTACAATGACCATTTAACGTTATTATGGTATTTTAGTTTTTGGTTCAGAATCGATTAGAGCGTCCTCCCAAAAAATTTCTCTAATGTACAGAATTATTATAATTATAATATAATTATATTAATCTGTTTTTTTTTTAATATACCTACTTTAAAAATTAATCATATATAGATTACTCGTATATAGGATAGGTATATCCTACTGTGAAGTTAGTGTTACCTAATTCCAATAGATGTCGCTGTTAAGTTCAGAAACATATTTCAAGAAAATTTCATTGCTTCAGTAACGATTAGAGAGCCCTCCCGATAAAACATCTAAATTTCTTTAATGTACAGAATTGATCTGTTACATCACATTTTTATTATACGTTCAAAAGAAAATCATATTACGTACCTATTGTAAAGTTAGTTACTTGATTCCAAGAGATGTCGCTGTTTTAAGCAAAGAAACTGACAAACTCAACGTCTACAGATTTATTATACGTGATATATTTATAAATAGATCACGGAACAATATTTAAAGTACTTGCTGTCTAGCAAAAAAAGAATGAATGAAATCACGTGTTATTGAATTACAACCAAGTACATATTTTGACTTTCATCCCCTGTCTCCAGGAAACCGTGCTGAATTTATGGATAGAGAGGTTGCGATAAATCAAATACTTAATGCTACACCGAATTATACGTAATACGTTGTACGATTATTCCACGATATATTAATCAAAGTGTTATTAATTACGCATGGCTGGCAATAGATGTCACTACATGTTGTTTTTCGTAATGATAAATTCTTTATAATTTTTTTTTCCAATAGATAGAGAGATTGTGATAAATTAAATACTTTATGCTACAATCTTCAGAGTATCTCCTTTCTAACAAAAAAAGAATTATTGCAATCGGACTACTCGTTAATGAATTACAATTAATTACACATTTTGACTTTCATCTCCCCTCCCAAGGAAACCGTCCGGAATTTCGGAATAAAAAGTATCAAGTATCCTATGTCCTACCTCGGAGTATGAACTCAAATCATGCCAAGTTTCATTTGAATCCATTCAGTAGTTTCGGCGTGATGCGCGGCCAAGATACAGACAGACAGACAGACAGACAGACAGACAGACAGACAAAAATGAAAAAAAAAATAGTTTTCGTTTCAGTATCGATAACAGAGTGCCCTCCAAAAAAATTTTCAAAATATCTTCAATGTACAGAATTTGACCTGTTACATTTTTATTATAAGTATAGATAGATGAAATGACCAGAAAATTTCGTGATATATTTTCACACTACAATTAAAGTACGTGTTAAGATAAATTGTAAATGAACTTTGTGTATTTACTACATAATTATGATGAATGTTGAAAGAGAAACGATTATCAAGACTGTAAATTCAATACACATATGACGTATGTCGTATTGCAATAAAACAATTAAGAAACCTACCTTTTACCATTACCATTTTGAAACATTGTATTTTAATGTCATATACCTACCTATAAATAAACAATAATTAATTTAATAAATACCGCACAAGTCGTTACACGGCAATTGAACCTTCAATCGTATTATGATTTTAAGACATTCAACACGATCGCAATTCGACGGACAGGCGATCCAATAGATAATAGATAATAACAATAAATGAATAATTTGTACAATATGAGATAGCACTGTAAAGTACATACCTATTTATACACGTAGTATTACGTTACTTCCGCATTGCACCATTATACGTATACATGCGCGCAACAATCATAACAAACCTATTAAATTAATAACCATTAAAAGACAAACAAAATATTTATGGTACATGCAAACCAATTTTACTAAGCCTTTCTTTGATGGACTCGCCAACAACTAAGTGTTTGACGTGATTCAACGAAAACCAATCCAATCAACCAACCATTCTCCAAACGATAATACAAACTTGTATTTATAAGACCAGGAGGTTAGGTCGCAATCGGTTCAATAAGAATCGGACTGAGAAATCGTAAGATAAGAAGTCTGTTGTTTCGTCTTTAGAACTATAGAATAAAATAAAGGAGCTACTATTCACAAAAAAGCTTTAGAGCTAGGGAAATTTTAAACAGAATGGTGCTCACTGAAGTCTTCTTTAAGCTTTTCTCACCCTTTTAAAAAACCAATCAGTGCATTATGATTAAAATCAATATCCACTAATCCAGTGGTTTCGTGAGCGTATGTGCCTAGCTACATAATACGAGTAAATACATTAAATTTAAATTCTATTCGTACAATAGCTACTTCAGGCACTAAACTAGACTCTTAGCGTCCAAAGAAATAATATTCCATGAAACATTCTGCAGCTCATAATCTCGCGATTCTACATTTTTATGCCTTTAAGTGTCAATCTAGGATGTCAGCTACCTGTATACCAAATTTCGTTAAAATTGATTAAGCATCGAGCGTAAAAAAGGCAAACGTACAAACACTCATAAACTATCTTTGAAATATTAGTGCGATAATGAACTGAATAAATACGATATTTAAAAGTAAATTAATTTGTGTATCTAGTTAATTGTGTTACAACATCTGTCGATGATATCTATGTGTTGGTTTAATCGTGATTCATCTTTTAGATTTTTTTTGCAAAAATCACTGCAGCAAGTTACACATAGTGTTCATACTATCACACTTCGTTTATGGTGTAGGTGACATTGTCCGACGCTACGGATCAAAACTGGAGGTGGAATAGGGTTGGCAAAGTTAAGGAAAACTAATACATATTACAATCATTATGTATGGATGATAGGTCTACAGTTCACTGTTGGAGATAGGTCAGGAAGGAGGTTTTGGGCTTTGGCTTGCTGCATGATACAATGAATATTGTTTATTTATTTCAATTTACACTTTCTTGTATGGCGATGGTCGATATCTCTTATCCTGCCAACGCAAAAACACTAAATGTAATGAATAGTCGTCATAACAATTAGTCTAAAATAGTTGTAGTTGTTTTCTTTGGTGTTGCGCTAAGGGTACTTATTTTGCTCACAAATTTAAGAAACAATTAAAATTATTTTCCTCTTTTGTTCAACTCGGAACGACTGTTCTGAATATTCTACAAAACAAAAGTTCTGACCATATTCTATCGTTGAACTATATAGTTAGTGTCTGGCATTAATACATGTTATTGGTATATTGCATAATACAATGACACAATATACTAAATAGACCGACCCTCCCCTGGCCCAAACTGTACACCGATAAAAGCTAGAAAAATTCACCTAAATCTAGATGGCGCGCAAAAATAAGGTACTAGAAATAGTTTAACAAACTCTATCACTATTTTATTGATATGCTTCAATTATAGTAATTATTTTATTATTTTTCGAATATAAATCTTTCTTTCTAATGCTTGTTTAAAAAAAATATTTTTCAATTGCGTAACTATAAGTTATCACCTATTTTTAGGAGATGTCGTTGCCATCGATTTAAATAAACTTGAATATAATGACCTATTTACTACGCTAGATGTCACATTTATAAGTTATTGATATGACATATAGAATATTATATGCTGGATGCGCGATGATAGCGCCACCAAGTGGCTACAACTACGTCGGACTTTGATATGTCAAATGGTTAGTTGTCAGTAAAGTAAGTAAACAAACAAATTATTTCAACGAAACATCGTAAAGGGGCGTCCATTAATTACGTGAGGCATTTTTGAGAATTTTTTGACCTCCCCTCCCGCCTTGGTGAGATATCGTAAGATTTTCCTCAACTCCCTCCACCGTCCCCAAATCTCACGCGAGATTCTTCAAATGTATGTTTTGGCTGTAAACGTGTTGGATTATTGAACTTGTTCTATTACTTCTATTGAAGACTAGCAAAGCAAAATCGAATGCTACTTCGCTGCTCTGCGGAGTTCGGACGAATACGACAAACACTATTGTGTCAGATTTGGCCATATTTTTTAGGAAATAATTTTTCACGCAATTTTACACAATAATTACGTGATATTTGCCAAGACCCCCCCTAAGTGAGATTTGAAAAGATTTAGCTCAATCCCCCCCCCCTAAAACACCTTACGTAATTAATGGAAGCCCCCTGATTTAAGTATATTCTATTCGATGATGTAAATCTATGGTGCAGATAATAATGTTGAGCGATTTTATTTCCTGTCTGATATGGCATAATCAATACATTTTAGGTCATTATATGTCATTTTAATATAAAATAAATGATTGAACTGCAAAGTATAATCTTTATTTTAGAACGAAGTTCCTTATCGCGCGTTGCGAAAGGGGGCTAGACGGAAAAAAATATAATGACACTTTTCGTGCCAAAAGTTGTAACGACACTTTTAACATTGAATTGACGTCATAGTGCTGGATACTCAACGTTAAATATAAGAAACTGATTGCCAACGTCCATACCATGTTGAATACACCGGTTCTCGTCCGATCATCGAAGTTAAGCAACATCGAGTGTGGTTAGCACTTGAATAGGTGACCGCCTGGGAATACCACGTGATGTTGGGTTTTTGCATTTATTTACAGAAAATATATTGTTTTATAGTATATTTTGTAAAGCTTGATTATTTCTAAAATAATTTGAGTATTTTATGCGCATTTTTATTAGTAGTAGGATAACAAATATAATATATATATAAACTTCGTTCCATCCGGGTGTTCCTTGACACCTCTCAAGTTTTTATTATACATATTTTAATTTGTACAACAGGTAATATGAAAATCACATTAAATCAGTCAGGAGATTAACAAATAAATATTATTTAAATTACGGCAAAAACCAAGATCTGATTTAATATCTAAAGAGTTCCGAAGAGGTTTCTAGAGAATTGGCATTGATGCAGCTACGAAAATAAAGGTTAAGAATTGGACAGAAGACGAAAATAAATTCAGCTTGTCATTATTTTACAAATCTAAAGTGTATTTTTTTCGAAGGCGGCAAGGTGTAGTACTTGCCGCTCCAACCACAATCCGAAACTCTCCGAAAGTGTCTAGCAAAATCCGATTGTTTTGCCCTGATCTATTTAAAAAAAGAATAAGAGAAACATTACTTACAACAGAATTACAACTCTTTTAAAAACTACTATAAATAAACTATTTGATAATAAGTGGGCTTCTGCTAAACGCTGTGTTTTGCGGTCGGGCTACGAAAAACCAAAATACATGCACGAAATCAGGTAGTAACTTTCCCTTTTTCTTTTGTAACGTTTTGTAAAATTATTTGCCTTTTTTTATGTGCCACATTTAATTAAAAGTATTCAAAATCATTTTTTAAACAATAACTTTCTTAACGGCAATGAGCGAATTTCGTTTCAAGATGTTACCAAACCATACGAAATAGACAAAACTTAAAACTTGAGTCGATCACTTACAAAATTGACAGATCGGCACATTGAACAGTAATAAAAAAAATGGGATGCCATAGAAACACGCATTGTTTAAAAAAGTAACACATGCATTAAATGCGATAAAGAAGGGCAAAAATTCTTTGAAAAATTACACAAAAATTGAATCAGGATGTAAAAAAACCTTCGGAACTCTACAAACACCTAAGAGTTACCAAAAGGCATGTCTTGTCAAAATCCCAAGACGAAATCGTTAGATCCCTTCCAAAAGACAAAAATTCATCAGAGCTAGAGTCACGGCTCCAATTCCACAAAAAATTCATGGTGGGTACGCAGTCCAGTAGAGTGGGATTGGGAAATGCTAGAAGACAGACCGACAAAGAGATAACAAAATCTTTCATACAACAAGATGAAAACGAGACCTACAAGGTGCACGCAATGAACCTAGAAATGCAGAACGAATGGTTAACTCTAGGAGAATTTTGTATCCCACCAGCTTTGAAATGGCGCACACTTTTATATGATTGGTCACCCGCCCTGTTAAAATTCTACCTCAACGCCTTTCAATTAACTCTCCCCGATCAAAGCAACCTAGTAAGGTGGGGAAAAGCTACAGAAAAGGCTTGTACGATGTGCAATGCGGCAATAGGTACAGCCAGGCACTTACTGACAGGTTGTAAGGCGCTATTAGACCGGGGTCAGTATTCACGTCGCCATGATAGGGTATTACTCATCATACGCGAAGCTATGAGTTTATCACTGGCGAGAGCGAAAAAAGGAATAACAACAAACATAAAAACTAACATCGCGTTTGTAAAGGAAGGCTCAACAAAAAAGACTTCACTCACACAAAAGCCGTACTCAATTATAAATACCGCCAGTGACTGGACATTATTAGTGGACACGTATGAAAATCACTACAGAATACCGGAGGATATCTGTGCCTCGGCGTCCAGACCGGACATATTTCTTTATGCAATGTCAATGAAGCGTGTAGTACTAGTAGAACTCACGGTGCCGTGGGAAACGAACATCCCTAAAGACCACGCTTTAAAAAGAAACAAGTACTTTGACTTAACCAACGAAATAACTAAAAATGGTTATGTCGTTGCGCTGTATGCCGTGGAAGTGGGTGCGAGGGGTATACCAGCGAAATCCCTCTATAACCTGCTTAAAGACCTTGGATTGCCAAGAGCTTCAGTAAGCTCTTTTCTTGAACGAATATCCAAAGCGGCATTGCTAGGCTCACTTCAAATATGGTTAGGTAGAGGGGGTAACACAGCGGACAGTGGAGGTGAGCGTTGACGCGTCGTAAGGAGTGCTCCTTAAACCTAAACCTGGGTCGCAATTCCCAGGCACTGTCGAAGTCGCATGTGTTGCCCCCATCTATCACGCGATGGACCCGGCACCCGCACGGTGAATCCATGGAACGCTAAGAAATAGGTCTAGAAAATTTGTTTGCGCACTTTCGGCAAAAGGGTGGCTGAAACAAAAATCCAACAGCAAAATTGCTAAGTACCATATTTAGGAGTAATTTAGTTAATTCCTTAAAGAGTCCCCATAACAAAAAACTGTGAGGATGAAGATGGTGATTTTATCCAGTTAGCCGTTGGAGAAAGCAAATAATTTTCTCCAAAACCATCATTATCATCAAAACACGCAGTAAACAATGAGAAACAACGCACTCATCAACGGCAACTTATTTATTTATTATTTACCGCTGCCCATGGATACCCACAACACCAGAGGTGTCACAAAGCTTTTAAGGAGAAGTATGCTCTTTTCCTGAAGATTGATTGAAGGTCGTATTGGTCCGGGAATACCGCAGTCGACAGTTAATTCCACAGTTTTGTTGTGTAGGGCAGAAATTTTCTCGAAAAGCGCACAGTTGACACCTAAATGATGAGGATGAAACTGCAGTCGCGTAGGATGATGGCGGAAAAAGGAGGCAGGGGTCAATTCAATCAATTGCTCGGAGTACTCCCCATTGTAAATACGATAGCAGATGCGTATCGAAGCCACGTCTCTACACAGCGTTGGATATAGAATGCAGTTATGGGAGAATATCTCTCGCTGCCAACCATGTTATGCTCCATAGTAGATAGCAACAGAGTTTTATCTTCTGCGAAGATGACATTGCACAGAAAGAGATGGCGGAAAGGACCAAGGATGAAAATTTCTACTTGAATCTAATTTGCCGCCAGCGGCTGAAACGGTCGCAGCAGTGCATTCTAGCAACTCATGCCACCTTCAGTGGTAATTAAGAAAATCTTTAGTTAAAATTACTAATTTAAATTGTAATATTTAACTGCTATTGAGATGTCTTATAAACAGATATTTACAAAGATGTATTTTAACAAGCATATAGAATTTCTCAAACAGTACTATTAATACATTATTTCTTCTTGTTAAACTGCCAAGACTTATTTTTAACCGACTTCAAAAAAAGGAGGAGGTTTCTCAATTCGACCGTATATATATATTTTTTTTTTTATGTGTGTTCGGGGATAACTTAGTCATTTATGAACCGATTTTGATTATTCTTTTTTTAATTGATATGAGATATCCCAACGGTGGTACCATGATAAGGACACTAAGATCTGATGATGGCATCCAAGAGAAATCGAGTCGAACCTTGAAGTCGGTTTTTATTTTTATTTTGTTAAATTTTTTCTCCATTTCTATTACAGTAATGTAGTTTTTTTAAATCGTTGAATTTGCCGCCCCTTAAAAGAAGCCGCCCTAGGCTTCAGCCTACTGAGCTTTCATCACTGAATAATATAACATATATAATATATGGATATTTTTCAACAAATTTTGATTATTATAACACAATTAAGTAGCTAGACCTACATACAGAGTTTTATGTGAAAATTTAAAAAGTTTCAAACAAAAATTAATAAAAATATATATTCATTTACCGTATTTACTGAGAAGCATTTATTAAGAAGCTGTTTATTTGAAATTATAAACAGACATTTCAATTTTATTTATTTGTTATACACAATACACTCGTAGATGGCTCTCGGACGATTTAATAAAATATCACATAAATTACTAATGTAATTATGTGGAAAACGACATCTAGTGGGACATTTTGCACTAATACAAAAACAAATAAACTTGACAGTTTACTCTCGGATTCGTATCGGAGTAGAAGCTCAGAAAATATCTTTGAAATTTACAATTTGATACACTTAGTGACATCTAGTGAACATTAAGCTTATTATACATCCGCGTACAACTCTAAGTTCAGGCGGTGTAAGTCTATAGTTATATTTCGTCAGTGCATAATATAAGTAATAACATTTACAAAGTATTTAACATTGTTATTATATAAAGGTACAGTTGCTACAAATCTTTATCACTTATAAATAGAAGAAGAATAATTCATAATTTAAGTTTTTTTCCCCTTTTTTTCTGTGATACCACCCATGTGATATGTCGGATTCGAACGTACTAAAAACCGCACTTGGGTCGTTTAGGTTACCTTGTAGCAGGTGTACCCTAGAAACGAAATCCCTGGAATCCCGACGTACCTCGAGCTATCGACGGCTTGTAGATGTCCCCTTTCCATAATTTATGTTTATTATAATATTTTATTTAAAGTTAAGAAACTGAATCGGGAGACAGCCCTGACATGTTTGTTGAAACTGTTAGACCCATGTTTGCTACCTACAGCTTTCACATGAAAATTGCAAAAACAAATTATAATGTCACGCGATAGATTCGAAAGCATCAAACTTGATGCGAAAAACAAATAGATTAAATTTCAGATACCTAGTTCTGTAAACTGTAGAGAAGTTTTTGAAGTAACGTTAGCAAAGACTTATTATAAACAATTGATTAGCCACCTGTATCTGACATATTATGTAATGGCATATACCAGTAGTAAATACATATATAAACTCTTTTGCAAAAAAAAAACGGGCTCTTAAGTAAAGAACTATTTTATAGTTACTATTAGTTTGTTTGACAATTTTAGGTATTGTTATCCTCAGAATTTTATAAATTAATTAGGAAGGAATAGTTTTAATCAGTTTTATCATAACATTTTGATTAAATTATTAAGAAATAATGTTTAAGCTCAAAACACTATTATTGTACCTGCTCGCTAAATAAAAATGAAACGCGTTAATTTCTTTGTTTTTCTTGAATACATTAAAAGCAGATAAAAGTTTAGTATTGAGTGTGACCCCTCTTGCTGAAATCACGGCTTGCATTCGTCTGGGCATTCTAGCGAGTATATCTTTTATGGATTCTTGGGGAATACGTTCCCACTCTGCGGTAATCACATTCTTTAGCTCTCTGATGGTCTGAGGAGCCGGCTGCACTGATCTCACTCGTCGCTTCAGAACGTCCCAGACATGCTCTATGGGATTGAGGTCCAGACTTCTAGCTGGCCAGTCCAAACGACGAATTCCAACTTCTAGCATATACGCTTCCACATCACCAGACCGGTGGGCGCGAGCGTTGTCGTCTATAAAAATTGAGTTTTCGCCAAGAGCGGTTAAAGCGGGTTGTGCATAAGAAATTAGAACTTCCGTTATGTATCGGTGTCCAGTCAGTGTACCGTTTTCGATGAAGACTAACTCCGTATGATCCATAGAATTTATTCCTGCCCAAAACATAACAGAGCCCCCTCCATAAGGTGTGATTTCTTCAAAACATGCCTCTGCAAAGCGTTCTCCTCGTCTACGTAGCACTCGCCGACGTCGGTCTTCACCATGCAGAGATATCCTGGCTTCATTGGAGAACAATACCCTATCCCAGTCTTCATGAGTCCATGAGACACAATTTCGAGCGAAGCTAAGCCTGGCAACTCGATGTCCACGGAGTAATTTAGGACCGCGTGCCGGGCGATGACTGTGTATATTAGCAGCGAGAAGCCTCCTCCTGACCGTCCATAGACTAATTTGCACATTTCTTGCTTCTTCGAGGCTGTTCTTGAGGTCCACATAAGAAGATTTGCGATTTCTCAACGCTTGACTAACTAGAAAACGATCATCCCGTGGTTCGGTACATGTCTTTCTGCCAGAACCAGGCCTTCTCTTGACGGAACCGGTCTCTTGATAGCGCTGCCAGGTCCTTTGAACTGTCGACCGACTCACATTTAGCCTCTGAGCCACGAAGCATTGGCTGCAACCTTCTTCAAGCAGCGCAATAATTTTGCTCGCTTTTATCACTTTATCTACCATTTTCGAGATTGCTAAACAGCAATAACAATACTTTTAAATGTCAAGGACATCAGATAATTTAATAAAAATTGACAAAAAGTTAATTAGAGTCGATATTAACTATATGGAATTCGCGCCACAAAATGTAGTTAAAAGTGGTTTTCTTTGAAAACCAAGCTCAGTCAAAAATTTGAATTTGGAATGTACTCTTATAAACATTACGGCACTTTTATAACTGGCCAGTAACATGTTCAAATGATTAAAACTTTTTTGGTATTTTATTTTTTTCAGCCAGGAAGAAAATCGAAACCGCCCGTCTTTTTGCAAATTATACTATTTCCATTTCTTTATTTTCTCGATGACAGTTCTTTGTGGAAACTTGAACGGGCGTCTTTTTTACCTACATTTTGTATACATTATTAAATAAAAATATGACGCTTACGCACGTACAAGGTCATAGCAGATGGATGGATACTCATAGGGATGGAGCTATCAATAAACGTAATACGATAACAGACCCGATATTTTTTTACAAAGTGTAAGAAACTAAACATTGCCGGATAATTTTGTACAAATTTATTAACTAATATTATATTTCATTACAAGATGTAATTATATTATGTTGATTCTTTATTTATTTATTTTAATCAAAATCTGATTAATCGTCACTGTCACTCGATGAGCTCTCCCTAACATATATTATAAGTTTCTGTACTTCTATATTATCGAATGCCACATGAATTTCCCAATCCGACGCTACAATGTTTTACTTCCGCACATTTTTTAATAGCATTTTTTAATAAATCTAACATCTTGTTTGCCGTAAAAGGGGGATGGGTATTGTTTCGAGCGGCGTGTCTTTTGATTTGTGCCCATATTAGTTCTATAGCATTGTACTGGCAATGATACGGCGGAAGTCAAAGAACTCAATGACCACATTCGGCAGCTATTTCGTCGGTAATATATGTTTTAGGGAGGCTTTTTTTCGATTTTAAAATATTCACTAATTGTACTTTTAATAAAGTACTATCCATATTTTCGCCATGTCGTTAGAGCCAGTCAATTATCTCTTGTTTTTTATTGGCCTGCGTTGGCATTTTATAAATTTGTCTGGAGTGATATGTAACATTGTCCATAATGATTATCGACGGTTCTTCCAGAGATTGCACCATTTCTTAGATTGTATCATTTCTTTAAACCATCCTTCGTAAATCTCTGCGTTCATTTCATCGTGGTAGTCCACTGTCTTCTTGGATTTAAAGGCCAGTAAAGCAAAGATTCGTGTCAGACACGAATCCTTTCGTAGACCCTGCATGGCATATGATAAGGCGTTGACCTTTTCCCATTGGCACTGAACTAGTGGAAGCGGCGGTGTCGTCCGTCTAGTTCTTAGATACTGTGTGGTTTGCATTTAACCAAGTCTCGTCAGTGAAAATAACATTTGACCAATCTGATATCTTTTTGGCTTCGCTCAAAAATTCGCAGCGAGCCATAGCAACGTCGTGACGCTTATCAATATTTTACGTTTGTTCGATTTTTTATAAGAAAATCCAATTTCTTTCAAAACCAAGCTAAATGACGATTTTTGGCAATGGAACAAACCACATTCACGTAAAGAAACAACAAGTTTTTTAAGTGTTGGAATTTCTTTGCGCAAGTAATAGTCATATATATGACGGCGAATAGCGACAGGGTCGAAGTTGTCAATCGATGTCACACGACGGTGGTTGGCGTTTTTTCTTCGGCCTACAAAGCTTATTTTCCTGTGTGCCGCTTGTACCGGTAGTAATTTTTGAAATTGTAGGTCCACTAATTCCTAATGCAGGCTAAACACGCTCTCGCACTTGCGACAGTGGTAATAGCGGGCCACCATTTTGATACTCTGCTTCAAAGTAATTACGAACCTTGATCACCAGTTCTCTCGCCTGCCTTTTCAGAACAGATCCTTAAGGCATGTTGACATTTGACAGCTGGGCAGCAATCAACACGGAGGAACAAAATACACAACGTAACGTATGTATGGATAATGTGAAAAAACTCAGCGAACAGAAATGTAGTGACTTTAAAGCACGACCGTCTTGTTGCGAGTGACAGATTAAAACAAACACAAAATGGTGGTGGGTCATTGAGTGTTCCCAGCTTGCAAAAATATATTTGAATGTTTTTGTTGTATTTGTCTTTGTTCAAAACATAATAAATATATGCGATCGATATCATTACTTATTTGGTCACAGCACTACAACTATCAAATTAGAACTGTCATCGAGAAAATAAAGAAATGGAAAGAGTAGTGTGTATAAACAGTATGTAACAGAAGCATCGAGATATTACGTACTACGTACTAGAGGAGCCACTCAAAACCAATTTTAAGTTCCGTTTATGTTTGAATTATAACTAAAAAGCGCTGCAGCGCAGCCAAACAATAATTAGTAGTCTAATCCAACAGTACTAACAAGCAGCGCTCTATCGCATTTGAGCTGTAGTTTCCTCGCGAGCGAAATGTCATAAGCGCCGTGATTTTCATGGCGGTTACGCGTTTTGGCCAACGAACTGTTGCAAAGATTCGCTTTCATAGAGTAAGCGCCAAGCAACAAAGCAGAACGGATAAATAGCTTTATACCTACGAAGCTTTATTAGGAAATTCACACTGAGTAAATATTCTGTGTCAATAGCTTTGCCAGTTTCAGTTTTTTTGTAGAATGCATCGAGGTATAAAGTATAAAAGCCGAATATTCAATTTTTTTATTATACTTTAAGTATAATTTTGAGTATAATTATTACAAAAAAAATGTTATGGGTTATTAACGAAGCTATTTTTAACAACATTTGATTTTTACTTATCCAATTAAATACGTTAGATACGTTGTGCATTTAACGTCAGTTAATTCTACCTAAATATCACTTCTGTATGTTTTACTGTAACTACTCTATGTCGAGTGAGGCAACAATGGCGTCTTAAAATATTTTGTTCGTATTTAATTTTAAAACAATTATATCTAGTTAATTACTGGTGAAAAGTTATTCCTTTGTTTTTCTCCGTATTCCTTGTATTATTAGTGCAATATCTCAAGACACAAAATGGCATATTTCACGAGTTTTAGAACGTTTTTAAATTTAAACAATCACACGCTTAAGCGACCTCTTCAGCAGAGTGTAGCTAGCAAGCGACTGAAGGAAGTGCGGCGCAAGCGCCGCAATTGCATGGAACACCGCACTTGTAAGTGGCGTCTTCTCTATACATTATATCTCGATGAACAGAAGGCATAATAACGTTAGATAACAGGAAATGTTACTTTAACTATTTATAGTAAATGAGGAAAAGTCTTTAGTGTCTCTGAATTACTGTGTTTATTGTTTTGAGTTAAGGCATTGGGTACAGACTATAGATAATAGTCTTTATATATTCAAAATATCCAAATAGCTAGAACATTCCTGATATCGGACACATTTAGCACCGGTTAAATGTGTAAATGGTATCTTACTTGCGTATTCTAAAAACTTAGGAACCTCTTCAAAATGCTTACATAGTGCAATAGTACTCCTGATTTTAGCATTATGGTGTAAACACGGACCATAAGTACACTCGTTGAAGGTATCTTGTTGATTCTAATTAGAATAGGGAAGACTTAGTAACTGCACTTCTACTAATTACCATTAAGGATGATATAGATTACTATAGACAGATAGAAGATGGCGCTTTCCAAATCGTACCTCTTCAGTTCGAGCATGACTCTGCTGTGTCTTAAGCCGAGTCTCCACAGAACAAAAGTTGACAACTTTTGTTTTGTCAACCTTTTTTTGTGTTGTCAAATTTTCGGTGGAGACGCCTTTACACTGTAAGCATTTTAGTATTTCCACTTAGTTATTGCTTATTGCAATTTACCTAATCCTACGTACTCGACAAATGCATGTATATTTCGATTTCCGAAATGATCCATTCACAATGATATTATATAAAATAAAATATCATTGTCCATTCATATGTTAGGTATTACGCCAATGTTCTTAAATTTACTCCGTTTGGTGAAAGTGATTGAAAGACCGACGAATATTGTAATCATTCATGATAACTACTCGTAACTGTAAAATCTGTAAAAAATATTTCTTCGTCAACACAATTTAAGAACGGAGCAAAACCAAACTAAATACTTACTCAAATGTAAGTATAAATAGAGTGCACTAATAATTGTACATCTTATGTGTAAATGCCTATACATACCTACCTATAATTTTTTTTTTTTTTTAAAGACATCTAAATAAATAAACAAAGTGTGACATTGAAAACCTTTTATTTTACCAATAAGTCGAAACACAAAACAAGCTATTTTCGAGGCCGATATTAATTACAAAGCTTTAAGTTTAGGACATTACAAAAACTTATAAATTATAACATCATTTACATTTTATTCGACACGATTACTACGAAGGTTACCGCCGGGTGACCATATTAGACCCTAAACGAGAACAGCTGTCCATATTAGTCATATCGTGACCCTGGTGTGACCCTACCCGTCTATGACCGCCACTTGTGTCGTGGTCATTGTTACGAGTTTATTTATGAAAATATCTTACGAAATTATATGGTATGATCGTATGAGTAATACATGTTATCAGTAAAAATGCAGTGAAATAAGTAATAATATTATTTACTTGTATTGAATAGTACTATATTTTGAGCAATTAAGTGCAAAGTAGTGAGTATCAAATAATTTCTCGGATGGTGAGTCAAATTCAAATTCAAAATTCAACATCTTCAAGATATTAATTATAAATCTACTGTAATAAATAATGAACCACAACCACGTACCATTAAATTTCAACTTATGTACAAAACTAAAATCACATTTTAATCTGAAAGTAAAAGTGAACCCCACTGCCAAATTGTTCGAATTTCATACAAAAAATTCGAAATCTATCTATACAAATAAATAAAATTGGAGTGTCTGTTTGTAATATTAAAATAAGCGCTTTTTTTTACTAAATGCTTAAGTATTTATACACTGTACATATACCAAAATATTTTTTTTTACAATTTCTGTCTGTTTGTTCCGGCTGATATCTGAAACGGCTGGACCGATTTTGACGGGACTTTCACTGATAGGTAGCTGATGATATAAGGAGTAACTTAGGCTATTTTTAACCGACTTCCAAAAGGAGGAGGTTCTCAATTTCATTGGTATGTTTTTTTTTAAACTAGCTTCGCCCCGCGGCCTTACCCGTGGTAAGACAATAACCGCGGGTAACACCGCGGGGTTCAGCTAGTATGTAATATAATAGTTGCAGAGTGGACCACATTAATTAAAGTTAAATTTAAGAATAAGAATAACAATTATAAATGGTACGGTAACACACATTTTGTCAATATTGACATGCAAAATTAAATTATATTAAGTATGTCATGAAACAAATTACATGCAAAAACATTACCATTTAAATTGATCTTGAACTTTAAAATCCAAAAATTCATACTATAAAAAGTGCGCTGTATTAGCCATTTTCTCGACTCAGACTTAGTGGCAATTCTCGAATTGACTTGGGTATTATTAAAAACTTTAATACACATTACATAACAGTTATCATTAAATAAAGAACATCTACATGCAATTGTTATTAATCTAGTGGGATCCCTTTTACTTAAAATTTAATTATCTCTGGCATTGTAAAATTCTTGTGAGAATTTTATCACATGTACTTATGCAAATTTCCAAGATGTACAAGCCTGAAAGAGTGAGTATATTGTTATTTTTAAACAACGGCCGGCATGAATCTAGTGGTCCTGCATTACACAAAGCTCTTATGCATTTTTTTCTGACAAATAAAAACTTTATTAATATCAGTTGAGTTGCCCCAGAACAATAATCCATATCGTAATACTGATTCCACGTATCCGTAATAAGCAATTTAAGCTGCAGGTTTGCCAACAATATCTTGTAGATTTTTGAGCGCATATACAAATTTATTTAATTTGTATATGCGAACAAACGTTTTGGACATGTATTTTCCAATTGCAGTATTGATCTATGTATTTAACTTAAATTTTTGTATCAACTACTCTAGATAAATTTTCACCTCGGTGCGTAATATTTCATTCTTCGTGTGGTGTCTTATATTTAAAAAAAAAAAAAAATTTAGTTTTTGAATTAATTTATGTGCCAACACATAAATTATTGGATTCAAGCCATGTCATTATTTTTTTAACTGTATTATTTAAAATTGTTTCAAATTTACAATAAATATCATTCTTAGGTACAATTATAGAAATGACATCGGCAAAAAGTATAGATTGATACGGTGGAATTAACGGAAGGTCGTTTACGTTTATGATAAAGAGAAGCGGACCGAGAATGCTACCTGGGGTACCCCATACTAGTTTTCTGAAAGTTTTGATCTGTGTGACGTTACTGTAGAATTTTTATTGGCGTGTGAGATTTCTACGCATTGGATACGGTTTTTAAGGTAATTTTCAATCCATTTCAGAGCAGAACCCCGGATCCCAAATCTTTCGCATTTGTCCAAAAAGATATTGTGATCTACGCAATCGAAATCATTTGACATGTCAAAAAATATAGCCACGACTGGTATTTTCTTGTATCCCAGTGACTTTATTTAGAAGAGAAAAAACCGCAAGGGTTGTTGATATTTCTTTCTGAATACCATTTTGTTCTCGAATAATTCTTTGTTTTGACAGGAAACTACACACATCAAAAGTGTCTAGGGATCAACATATGTGTCTAGAGATCAACATATATTTTTGCAATAACTTTTCTCCTGATTGATATTAATTAAAATTTTCTTTAAGGATTCATCAAATAAAGTGTTTTCGTTTGTCACAGTAACGATAAACCAAGTCACCTTTGCATTAATAAAGAAATTTGCCATTTTCCTAATAAAGGGATTTTTGACATTTGAACCACTAACATTAAAGTTCGAAAAAAAGACTGAAATAACAGTTTTCTTTAAAATTTTATTAGGTAACTTAAACAATTAATAATCCGTGTTTCTACCGCGAACACTAACAACACAAGAACATCGGTTTGGCATACTCAAAATGAGTTCATCCAAACACGATGTGGAATGGCCGCCCATGTTCGTTGCAACAACAAAAAAAGGTCTTCTTGCGACTGGATACCCTCCATATTCGGCAGAGCTCTTCTCTGTAGCATATCCCATGCATGCTCAATCGGGTTCAAGTCTGGCGACTGAGCAGGCCAGGGCCAAAGCCACATCCCAATCTCAAGAAATCCGCATAAAAATGCTTGATCCCTAGACACTTTTGATGTGTGTATATTCGAAAGTACATTGCTTTTTCAAAGATTTTAGAAAATATTGGGGTTATTGTAAGTTCATGGCAGTCATCTTTTTAAACAAAGACTTTACTAGATATTTTCACCTTTTTTGGAAATATATTAGGTCTTTACCTATGAAATTGCCGTTCTTCAGTACTGGTCATTTCAAATAAAAAAAAGTTTGTAAAGGCTCTGTATACTAAATTCAAATTAATGTTGTTTTAAAACCATGACATTCTATTTACAAACTCAGTCTTTTGTTTTTTGATTAGCATTGTATTTTCATTACATTTGGACATTTTTCGTCATAATGGATACTTTAAAAATTCGTGTAATTATGGAATATGAGTTCCGTCGTGGCACCAACGCGACACAAACGGCACGTAACATCAAAAACGTTTACGGAGAGAACTGTACAAACGAACGCACAACCCGTTATTGGTTTTCCTGGTTCCGTTCTGGAAATTTTGACTTGAAAAATGAAGCTCGTGGTCGTCTGGAGACTTTGGTAAACAATAATGAATTAAAAGCGATTGTGGAAGCTGACGAAACTCAATCTACAGCTGAGCTAGCAGCAGCTTTTAATGTAAGCATCAAAACAATATTGATCCATTTACGACAAATTGGCAAGGTAAAAAAGCTTGATAGATGGGTGCCCCACGACCTTAACGATCGCCAGCGCAACGTACGTGTCGAGACCTGCCTTGCGCTGCTCAACAGGCAAAGAAATGAAGGAATTTTGAAACGAATTGTTACGTGCGACGAAATATGGATTCTGTTCGACAA
The DNA here is from genome assembly GCA_949125395.1 of Diaphora mendica. Classification (NCBI taxonomy): domain Eukaryota; kingdom Metazoa; phylum Arthropoda; class Insecta; order Lepidoptera; family Erebidae; genus Diaphora; species Diaphora mendica. The sequence goes on from OX421322.1 coordinate 7,610,248, forward strand.
TCGAAAGCACTCAGCAAGTTGGTTAGACCCTGGTTCAGCACCAAAGCAATGCCCTAAACCAAAAATGACCCCTAATAAGGTGATGGTCACTGTTTGGTGGTCTAGTGCGGGTGTGATTCACCACAGCTTTTTACAAAACGGCATGAGCATTAATGCAGATGTGTACTGTGAAGAACTGGAGAGAATGATGGAGAAGCTTGCACATCTGCAACCAGCTTTCGTCAATGGGTCGTCCCCACTGCTCCTTCACGACAACTCGCGACCCCATACTGCGCAACAGACAGTCTCCAAGCTGCAAGAGCTGCGGTTGGAAGCTCTCCCTCATCCGCCATACTCACCAGACCTTGCACCTACCGACTATTACTTTTTCCAAAATTTAGAAAACTTTTTAGTGGGTAAAAAATTCAATTCCCGAGAGGCAGTACAAAATGCCTTTGAAGAGTTTATTGCCTCCCGTCCAGCTGATTTTTACAAGAAGGGCATCAAAATGCCAATTCGTTGGCAAAGATGCGTCGATTGCATGGGTGATTACTTCGAATAACAGAAATAAAAAAGTTTGAAAAAATAAGTACTTTCACTTATTGCATACAAAACGGCAATTTCATAGGTAACCTATTATCATTTTTAAATTTTTTTTTTTCGTGCAGCGATCCACTCGTATACCACCTCCTGGTGGCATGTCGCACTCGAACCGACTAAAACCGCAAGCCGTCTCGGGTACAAGAAGCCAGAGAACCAGGTGCACCCTAGCAAGGAAAATCCTGGAACCCCGACGTACCTCGGCCCATCTACAGTTCGTAGGTAGCCCCCTACTGTGTGGGAACCCCGATGTTCCCGTTACTATACCCCGGTGCGCGCACGCTCAGCAGCGTCCGCGCTTCCACCCGAGCCTGCTTCTGCTAGGGTAACGGATGGCCTCATCTGTCACCTTCAGGCTTGCGCTTATGGAAGACGGAGATCGTTCTAAGATCTCCGGCGCCCGAGTCGCCTGCAGTACTTAGCCCGTACCGGGGCCAGGCGGGCCGGTAGAGTTCTAAACCTCTCCCGATCCTGCTCCGCCGTCTCCTTGGCAAGCATAACTTGCTCGCAGAAAGAAACGTCGGAGTTCCACGAGCTCTTGCTCCGCAACATGGCCGCAATCATGTTACCGAGTGAGAGAACCCCCTACTCCTATGGCCGCCACGAGATTACGCCTCGGCTCCCCCCACGCCAAACATTCTGCCAGCGCCGCGCCGTAGAGCGCCGTATCCACGGTCTGGCCATCGCAGTGGTGGCACTCAGGCGTTGGCTCCTTGCGGATCAGCCACAGGTGATCTCCGAATCATCTATGACCAGTGATCACCTGCATGAGAGGGTCCCATGACGCCTCTCGAGCCAATCCTCCATAACGGGTCGTACCGCCGCAATAACGGCGTGCCCAGCGCTCGGTTGCCCAAGTAATGTCTTCCATTCTTCCAAGAGAATATACCCTGTTAATTAGTACTTATGTTAAAAACATATTTAAACAGCACCAAATGTATAAGACCATGTTCAGATGACGAGCGCTCAACGCGCGTTTTGCTAACGCGCGTTAACAACTCCATGTAAAAACGCGCGTTAGCATGTGTACACCTAGAACGAAACTAGATGTAGTTGTAAACGTGCGTTAGCAAAACGCGCGTTGAGCGCTCGTCATCTGAACATGGCCTAAAGCTACGCTGCATTCCTCGATCACTCTTCTGAATAAGGCCTTTAAGAGTTCGAAGACTAAATCAATAATATTTCTTTTTTATTATTGCAAGCCATTCTAAAGTTCAGAATTCAAAACTGCCGCGACTAGCCAGTCACCACCGGCCGGCGGCCGACGCGTTTTCAACAACTGACGTAATACGCATTTCCGATTAGTTCGGCTTAAAAGAAACTCTGCGACGTACGCACAGGGTCTATTAAAGGTCATATTATGCTCATCCATGTTCTTATTAGCATACAAACAAACAAATGTAATGCATATCTCTAGGTATGTGTGTGTAGAAGCATGATTCATACGATTGCGGAACGTAAGCCGCGATAATGACGCCCACAGCTTTTAATTGCATACATGGCTCCAATTGTGCAGTTAGTTCGTTAAAACGATTGAAAACCTTGTACATAACTAAACGAGTCGAAGTAACATATTGGTTTATAAGACATAAAATTATGGATTTCTATTATGGATACGTATATAATAATTCAAATAGCAAAAGAATCCACAAAAGGCAAAAGACGTTCCAAGTCCAGACTTATTTGACAACGTGAATGAATTATCCTGCACACCGAGACATGAAATAGAATAACAAAAGCACTATGAATCATATTATCAACGGATATTGAACTCGAGACCGCGCCATGTTTGTCCACTAATGTGCTTTGAATAAGACGCATTGTCTTGAGGTTTGACTTACAAATATTATATGTACATATCGTATGACACTTAATGCGAAATGCCTGGGGAATAAAATAAAGTGATATAGGCTACACAGAGTGCCTAATGGTTTAAACTGTCGCCTTTCCGGTTGCTATTGCGCCGAAGCGGAGTGCTGTAGGTCCGATCCTGATCTGGGACAGCAAATGTGCACGACAGCAAGTCACACAAAGGTGTAATCCACCAATTGTTGTTGTGGGTCTTTTTTGTGTCCGTTTCATATATGTGTATAAAGTCATATTATTACTCAGGATTTTTTCCTAGCTCAAAACCATCGTTGGTGTTTAATGTCAGGAAGTCATTCAAATTATGGTTTAAAAGGTTTCCTTACACAAAAAGTTCTTAAGTACTTCTATAGGTAGTAGAGCCACGCTGATTTCAGCATGAATGGGCCGGCTCGACCGGGGCGGTACTCGCACAGAAAATCAACGTAAAATGACAGCGTTCGTGCTGTCGTGTTTCGTTGGTGAGTGCGAGACCGGAGGCCTAAATAGTCTAGTCAACAAGTTCCATACTTGTTGACTAGACTAAAAGATGCAGCAGCATCACTAGGCCGCCATGGTGTGGGTCGCCATACTGCATTGTCTGCATTCGCAGTAAGTATGGTGGCCGCCACTCTTGGATTCTGCTTATGCTTTCCATCAGGCAGAGTAGAGTCATTTTGGCGGGCCATACATAAAAAATAAACAAAAACAAAAAAGACACAAAAATAATTTTCACCTTTACAGTTTTCGGGACGATCCCAATTTAAACGAAATGTTTCATAAGCCGCTCTTGTTTTTAAAAACAAAACAGATTTTCTTGCAATCCACTTAAATAAGTGATGTGTTCGTTAGGCAAACCCAGTAGACCACTGTGTATTTAGATTAGGAAGTATTGAAGTTTCTCAAAGATTACACTCCTTGAAACTAAGACCTCCCCCATCGAACTTAAAACTATTTAAACATTTTTAAAATACACATGTTTACAACCACTTTTGTTCAGTATAGCGGCCGTAATGAAACGTAAAAAAAAACTTGATAATTTTCGTGTATAAATATTAAAAGAATGACACACGTTGTTAGCCTTCCGCGTATGTAACAAAATATCTTAAGTGTCAATCATGATAGTCAACGGTTAGTAGGTACTACACAATTCACGTACAAATGACACTTGATACCGCACTATTGGTTACCAAGGCCTCTATCCGAATGAGCAATTATTTTTTATTGATAGCATACCCAAATTTTTTGTACAAACATTCATTCAATGGTCGACATAGAATAAAATGGAACCAAACAAGAAAAGCAAGTAAAATTACTGTCATAATGTAATACTGACTTTTAGCAAGGCTGAAAATTCTATGTTATTTATATCCTTATTACTGTAATATTGGTAAGCAATCAATGAAAGTCTTCGGTGTGTAGTTACAGGCTTTTAATATTCACTTGTAATATTGACAATCGACATTGGGTCATTGCGCGATGCGACGAGACGAGACGGACAGTGATGACAGCACGATTAATAATATTATTTTAAACTAGTGTTGCCACCTGACAATTACATGCACATATTTAAAAAGGCAGACAGGTCGGTTCCAACATCCAGGCAGACAACATAATACTTTCTCAGTCGTGCTACTGAACGCGTACGATTTCAGCTCTCTCACTGGGAATTTCTATTTCAGAAAAGCTGCAATTGGTTTTCGACTCTGGTCACGCCCAAAGGAACCCTTGATGGGAATAGTGAATCCCCATTTCACAGCAGGTCAAATAGTATACAGACCTAGCATTAATATGGACTTTGCTACTATACCGTAAGCCTGCCGAACGGTGGCTCTTAGTCCATACTCCATAATAACGGGAAGAGCATTTACGTCCAGACGAGTATGTCAAAAAGATTTTCCTTAAGATTTTTTGAGTGACAAATTAAACTTGGCAGTTAATAAAAACACTGTCCCATACAACAAAATTTTATGATGTATTAATTTATTTATTATTAGTATAATATTTCAACAAAAAACTATTCCTGTTTTATTTAATGACAATTCTATGATATTTTCAACTAAATTATAGATAATTCAGAGATCCTGACTTGAGAGAATAATAGAATAATATTTTATTTTTATTTTTTTTATGGAATAGACCGGCAAACGAGCAGACGTATCGCCTGATGGTAAGCGATTACCGCCGCCCATGGACACCCGCAACACCAGAGGCGTCACAAGTGCGTTACCGGCCTTTGGGGGATGGGTGGGGGAGAAAGGGGGAGGGGTTGGGTATGGGCCTCCGGTATCCTCACTCACTCGGTGAAACGCAGCGCAAGCACTATTTCACACCGGTTTTCTGTGCGGCCGTGGTATCACTCCGGTCGAGCCGGCCCATTCATGCCGAAGCGTGGCTCTCCCACGGTCAAAAAAAACGGTAAAAATGACATAAAATTAGTATGTTATAAAACAAATCTTATACAGCCTCATTAGAATTTGTATACTGACACAGTTTTCGTAGGTACGTAACTTAAAAGGCCAATGTTTACATTTCTTATGTTAGCTAATAGCATCGACCTATGAGTCAGAACAGGTCAGAACTTTCGGTACGAACTGAGTGATTTCATATTTTATAACACACACACACACACATATATTCATATTACATTATTGTGCGGGTGCTATACTTAGTTCAATTATTCTCTTTTATTTCTGACAATAGTATCATGGATTTTAATGTAATAATATACTGGTAGTACAGTAGTACTTCGTGTTAAATTTTACTTGTCTTTGCATTGCTTTTGTAATTTTTTCATTATATACTAGCTGTGCCCGCTACTTCTTACACGGGACATTTGGATTTTCAAGTTACTTTTAATTTGTTTACTGTTTAAACCTTTCCTGAACTACGACAATCATTTCAAACCCGTAAGCAGCTAAATCGGCCCAGCCGTACACGTGTTTTAGCGAGACAAAGAAAGAGCAATTGATTTTTATATATAAGACGAAGATTACTGAGTTGGTGTTACTCGCGGTTGTTGTAAAGGCGGCGGTGATTTTTGTAAAGGTACATACCTTTACAAAAATCACCGCCGCGGGGTCAAGCTATTATAAAAAGTTACTCCTTATATCGTCAGCTATCTGTCAGTGAAAGTTCCGTCAAAATCGGTCCAGCCGTTCCAGAGATTACCCTTATCAAACCGACAGACGGACAGATAGACTAAAATTATTTTTTTTTTTTTGATGTAAGTATCCTACTAATATTATAAACGTGAAAGTTTGGAAGTATGGATGGATGGATAAATGTTTGTTACTCTTTCACGCAAAAAGTACTGAACGGATTTGGATGAAACTTTACAGTAATATATTTTATACATCAGAATAACACATAGGCTACTATTTACCGCGATAACCGACATACACGCGGGCGAAGGCGTGAGCAAAAACTAGTCGTATATACTTTCATTTGCATTTAGGGGAAAGCTCTTTGAAGTTACACACAGACACTTCAATTTTATTTATTTGCATAGATGTATCGTTAGAAATCAACTACGAATGGTTATTAACACCACCTTAACCAGGTTTTTGTTCTACCACTACCACTGCCATTTAAAGGCGAGTTGTAAAAACTAGAACTCTATTCTTCCGGTTTTACATGAGCTAGTAGTTATATTGACTCAAATGCCATTTAGCATTTGAGTCAATATAACACATATTGTAATAAGTTTATTATGTTACAAATTACACTATAAAATTGTCGTTTCTACATATGCATATATGTATTCAATTCAAATTCAATGAAGTATGTAGTTATTTCTGCATTCGGAAGTGCCAATAATGAACATTTCTATATTTCAGGTACTAACAGCAAACATCGGGACTCTATTGGACCTGTATGGAGTGGAAAAAGGCTTGGATCACTTCAGATCTTCCCAAGAGCTGACATTCGACGAGTTCCGATATTATTTGCAGCATGAAGTCTTCAGCACACTTCCAAAAACTATCACTCTACCTATCATTAGAGAATTTGAGAAAAAAATCAGTGAGGTAAGAATTTAAACCTAAATCCTAAACATAGGAATAATAACACAGTACACAGAGGTACGTATATTGTCCCTTCGATATCCATCGTGTCCTACGATCTAGAGTTTCATAAACCGGATTAAAACTTTTAAGACTTTACTAAATAAATAAATAAATAAATATTTCGGACATCTAACACACAACGCCATCTAGTCCCAAGCTAAGCAGAGCTTGTGTTATGGGTACTAGACAAGTGATTTTTTTTGTAAATACATACATATTATACATAGAAAACACCCAAACTCCGAAACAAATATTTGTAGATCATACAAACATTTGGTCCGACCCGGGAATAGAACCCGAGACCTCATGATCAGCAGTCGCACACGCCAACCGCGAGACCAACGAGGCAGTGAAATTGCGCTAAAATAAGTGTTACTGCGAGAAGAGTCACTTTGGCTCAAATATATAAAAAGAAAAAAACTTGAATATTGCAAGAGTACCTACGATAGAATTCACCACTACAAAATGACAGTTAATAAATGGTTAATAAATCTAAACGCTGTTTCTATTAAATATGTGAGTAATATTATTATTTAGAGATAAACGCGATCAACAGATCAATGTACTCTTAAAGAAAGTTCAAATCAAAAGTTATTTTATTGTTACGAGCCGGGTATTAAATAATTTAAAGATAGTCGGTTGATTACCAAAAAAATAACACACTGTTTATTTACAACCCTTTTTACAATAATAATTCGCTATGTCACTTGTTAATCGCACTAGAAGATCGCTTCGATGTTAACTCCGCTGTATCGTGAAACAATACTGACTCGTACGGATAACCCAATCTGCTTATATATGGCTTTGAAACCCCTAGAAAGATCTATAATATTCGATAGAACATTCTACACTAAACAGAAATTACCAGAGTGAGTAATCTAGCGCCATCTAGCGTCGAATATCAGAGTTACTCCACAGTTGCGCACTACTTGACACTAGATGGCGCCTTCAATTCAATTCTCGCGACTGGTAGATTATTCTAGACTATTTTTCTCGAAGGCGCAACACTGCCCCCTCCTAAGACATGCTCGTCCCGAGCATAATCAGTTCCATAGTATCGCGCCAATCGATCTACGTGAACTATCTTTGGGGCGCCTCTTGGACACTTCTGTATCCGGTAGGTAACATCATTGATTTTTGTCACCACCCGGTATGGCCCTTCCCACTTGGCTTGTAGCTTTGGAGATCTCCCTTTGCTGCGAGCTGGATTATGGAGCCATACTAGAGAACACTCTTCGAAGCCCTTATTGTTCACTTTCCGGTCATATCGGGTTTTCATCTTCTCAGACATTTGCTGGCCCGATTGTCTGACATGCTCATAAATGTCATTCATCTTGTTCCGCAAGTCATTAGCGTACTCCGTTATACTTCGCGGGGTGTCAGGGGGTATTCCAGTGATCAAGTCTGCAGGCAATCGTAGTTCTCTTCCGAAGTTTGCAAAAACTGGTGTTACTGAAGTGCTTTCGTGGACTGCACTTCGATATGACAGAAGAAACGGTTGGATGTGTTTGTCCCAATCTTTTTGCCTACTTTCAACGACTTTTGCGAGATACCTCTCTAGTGTTTGGTTAAATCGTTCCACCATTCCGTCAGATTGTGGGTGATAAGAGGTGGTTCTGGTTTTGTGAGTACCCATTACTCGACACATCTCTTGAAATATTTGAGACTCAAAATTTCTTCCTTGGTCACTGTGAATTTCTAAAGGCACTCCAAAACGACAGAAGACTTCGTGCACTAATTTGTCTGCAACTGTTGATGCCTCTTGGTTGGGAATGGCGAAAACTTCTGGCCACTTAGTGAAGTAATCCATTACAACCATGAAGTACTTGTTTCCGGTTTCACTTTCAGGAAATGGTCCCGCTACGTCTATTGCAATTCTTTCCCAGGGTGCCCCAACATTGTACAATTTCAATGGACCTCTGCTACGTGTGTGAGGTCCCTTCACGGCCGCACAATTAGTACACTTGCGACACCAGTCCTCAACATCATCACGACAATGAATCCAGTAGAATCTCTCCCTTATCTTAACCAAGGTCTTCTTAACTCCCATATGACCTCCTGAACATCCGTTATGGTAGAGCTGCAGAACCACTGGTATCTTAGCTTTAGGGACAACCATTTGCAGATGACAGCTGTCTCCTCGAGCGTTTTCCCATTTACGGCACAAGACTCCATCCTGGATGACTAGGCTATCCCATTGAGCCCAATAACTCTTTGTGGTTGAACTCAGCGATGCAACATCGCTCCAGTGAGGCTTAGGAGTCTCAGCTTTAATCCACTCGAGAATTGGTTTGATATCTGCATCCTCTTGCTGTGCTTGCTGTAGGCTTTCCTTCCATTCGATGCTAAGGTCCGTCTTTATTGTCCTTATAGGAACAACTTCCTTTACTTATTGCTTGGCACAGTGTTTGCAGTCTTCAGGGCAAGGTCTTCTTGATAATGCGTCTGCGTTACCGTGTGATTTTCCACTGCGATGTTGGGCAGTACTATCAGTCGCCCTAATCTGCTGAGGTCGCTCGTATTCATTTCCTATGCTTCGCTTAGGGCAGCTGGACCGAAGGTGACCTTTTTCACCACAGGCGTAACACCTAGGGCTGTACCCCTTAACCCAATCCCGCACAGGTGACGCCACAACCTCCCGGACCCGATGAAACCGATGATCTTGTCTCACAGCTTCCACCTCCAAAGCATGGGCCAGAGCGTCCTTGAGAGTTTCATGGTGCCCAAGTCGCACAGCGGCTCTAACTTCGAGGTCACGAATGCCATCGATGAAAGCTTGCACCAGATTCCCGTCCACGAGCGCAGGTGCAGACTGGTATGCCTTACGGACCAGTTTCTCAACTTCCAGAGCCCATTGTTGCAAGTTCTCACCGATGCGTTGGGCACGATCCTTCAGCTGTGCACGAAAAACGTGCTCCAGGTGAGCGTCACCATATCTTGCCTCCAATGCCTCCAGCAGTTGCTCATAGGTTACCTTCTTACCGAGGGCTTCGAGGACGGTTAGAGCTTGGTCTCGAAGACCCAAGGTGAGCGCGGTCATAGCCTGTTCCTTAGTCCAGCCGTTCGCCGTCATAACAGCCTCAAACTGGATCTTGTAGGCTGACCACGAAGACGTGCCATCAAACGGCGGTACTTTGAACCAATGCACCGAAGGAACAGCAGTTATTGAAGTCGCCGCTCCGTCTCCAACTTTGAGGTTCCCTAATGCCTTCTTCACGTCGGCAATCTGAGTTTCGGCCTCAGTGATACGGTTCTCGTGTTGAAGAACCTGATCCTTCACTAGCTTGAGTTCTTTGCCGAAGGTCTCGTGAATGCCTTTTAACAAAAGCATTTGTTCCTCCTGGCGACGAGCCTGGTCTTCCTTGTCCCGCTGCAGCTGTTCCTCCAAGCGGCGGGCCTGCTCCTCCTGGCGGCGGGCCTGCTCCTCCTGATGGCGGGCCTTCTCCTCTTGACGGCGGGCCTGCTCCTCCTTGTCCCGCTGCAGCTGTTCCTCCAATCGGCGGGCCTGCTCCTCTTGACGGCGGGCCTGCTCCTGGAGCATCACCATTAGGGCCGTGATATCTGGAGCTGCTGACGATGTAAACGTCGTGGCTTCCATCGCTGGCTGCTGACCTTCCGGTGTGGGCAGTTGTGCACCTCCAAATCGCCTCAGGTCGGCCTCTTGCTGACGCTGACTCCTAGTTCGGATACCTTCCGTGTCTTCCTTTGGTAAAACCGGCATACTTTAATCTCACTTCTGACACCAAATTGTTACGAGCCGGGTATTAAATAATTTAAAGATAGTCGGTTGATTACCAAAAACATAACACACTGTTTATTTACAACCCTTTTTACAATAATAATTCGCTATGTCACTTGTTAATCGCACTAGAAGATCGCTTCGATGTTAACTCCGCTGTATCGTGAAACAATACTGACTCGTACGGGTAACCCAATCTGCTTATATATGGCTTTGAAACCCCTAGAAAGATCTATAATATTCGATAGAACATTCTACACTAAACAGAAATTACCAGAGTGAGTAATCTAGCGCCATCTAGCGTCGAATATCAGAGTTACTCCACAGTTGCGCACTACTTGACACTAGATGGCGCCTTCAATTCAATTCTCGCGACTGGTAGATTATTCTAGACTATTTTTCTCGAAGGCGCAAAATTATTTTAAATTATTTTTTGAACATGTAATGTAGGACTCTTTGCAAGTAAATATTATTTGAGTATAACCTACCGTGGGAGAGCCACGCTTCGACATGAATGGGCCGGCTCGACCGGAGTGATACCACCACCTTACAGAAAACCGGTGTGAAATAGCGCTTGCGCTGTGTTTTACCGAGTGAGTGAGGATTACGGAGGCACACACCCAACCCCTCCCCATCGCTCTCCCCACCCCCCAAGGCCGGCAATGCATTTGTGACGCCTTCTGGTGTTGCGGGTTTCCATGGGCGGCGGTAATCGCTTACCATCAGGTGATACGTCTGCTCGTTTGCCAGCTATAACACAAAAAAAATATAATATAACACTATAGAGCTACGTAGTCGAAATTGAAATAGCTGTATCCAGCTTTTAAGTAATTGCAACTATTTTTAGCAAATGAAAATTAAATACTAGCCAATCATGTTAAGTGTTATTTTATGAAATTTGAATGATGGCGATAGTGTAATTGGTTTGGACGTCTAGGCAACTTATCTATCTATACTTATAATAAAAATGTAACAGGTCAAATTCTGTACATTGAAGATATTTTGAAAATTTTTTTTGCGGGCCACTCTGTTATCGATACTGAAGCCAAAACTGTTTTTTTTTTAAATTTTTGTCTGTCTGTCTGTCTGTATCTTGGCCGCGCATCACGCTGAAACTACTGAATAGATTAAAATGAAACTTGGCATGATTTGAGTTCATACTACGAGGTAGGACATAGGATACTTTTTATCCCGAAATTCAGCACGGTTTCCTGGAGAGAGGGGATGAAAGTCAAAATATGTACTTAGTTGTAATTCAATAACACTTAGTCAGATTAAATTCATTCTTTTTTTGCTAGAAAGAAAAAAATTAAAAGATAACGGGAAAAGTATTTTTTTTGTCAGCGACTGTACACTGCCTGTGGGAAGCTGAGACAGATATGTAAATATGGCGGTACGAAGTTCGCCGGGTCAGCTAGTAATCAAATAAATTAGCTATTAAAGACAAGCAATTTGTGTACTGTTCTTAAACTCATAATAGTAGTATACTTTATCTTAGTAACCCAATAAAATATTATCCCACTAATATTATAAACGCGAAAGTTTGTAAGTATGGATGGATGTTGTTTGTTACTCTTTCACGCAAAAACTACTGAACGGGATTGTATGAAACTTTACAGTAATATACATCAGAATAACACGTAGGCTACTATTTGCCGCGATAACCGACATATACGCGAGCGGAGCCGCGGACAACAACTAGTACCAAATATATAGATGCTATTGGGGCTTTATGTAGTGCTAGGTGCATTTGTTACAATGAAAAACAATCAATTCTAAGGAAAGAAATTGGTTGACAAATAGCACTAATACATTGAATTTCATAATGGTCATGCATGATTGATAATGATGATGATTGATCATACTCGTTACAGTTAACCGGCAAGTTCGACTGCACGGTTGGTTTAGTGGTTTAAACTCCTATAATTTTCTGAACTTATAAAGAACTAGCTGAGTCCCGCGGTCTTACCCGCGGAAAGACATCAACCCCGGGCAACGCCGCGGGGCGAAGCTAGTTTAAAAAAAGTAGCCTAGGTTACTCCTGATATCATCAGCTACCTATCAATGAAACTCCCATCAAAATGGGTCCAGTTATTCCAGAGATGAGCCGGAACAAGCAGACAGACAGACAGACAGACAAAAATTTAAAAATTGATTTTTAGATGTAAGTATCGTCTAATCTAAACTTTTATTTGCATTTAGTGAAAAGCTGTTAATTTGCAATTACAAACAGACACTTTAATTTTATTTATTTGTATAGATGGAAGATAAAACTTTACAAATTTAGTCATTGTTAATGCATTTACTCAACAAAATGAGCCGTCATTGACAAACTTGTATTCTGACTAATGTCGCTAGATTTTAGATTAAAGATGACTAATAACTTAATCATTCTGTTTTCCGACGACAGTGATAGATTATTTATCTATCTAAGTCTGTGCTCTAACTATAAACTTCCTATGCATAGGTATCAAATATGACTTGGTCCCAATCTCAGGGCAAAAACCTAGACTGTTGCCGTTACCGTCACTTTAGGAGTTAAAAATGTTAAAGTATAACAAAATTTCGAGCTTTTACTCGAACAGGAAACGTAGGAAGACAAGTATAAATTTATTTAGATACTCGAACGCAAGAAGTAAGACTCAGGTTCAAATGTATTTTTCCAAACATTGCGTGACAAAACCCCGTCAGTGAATTTCGGTATAACTCAATTAGTCTGTAGCCATTACCATGAACCTAAACTTCAAATAGTTCCAGTTTAGGTCCTTTTAGTTAAGTAAGTAGTTAATCTTTATCTACATACATAGTAGGTACATTTAAAAAACCTTGTATACCTGTTAGTTCAATCTAGTGATATTTTTTAACGTTATCACATCACTGAATTAGTCAGACAAGTGTTTTTATTTTATAATGGTTAGTAAGTTATTTATATGTTCCGGTTAATTGTTTACCTTGATTCGGTTTCCAGTTTCGATGTTGATATTTTTCCGCGTTTTAAGAAAAGAGCATGCTCCTTCTTAAAAGGCCGGCAACGCATTTGTGACGCCTCCGGGTGTCCATAGGCGGCGGTAATCGCTTACCATCAGGCGATACGTCTGCTTCCACCTTATCCATTTAAATAAAACTAGGAAGATATCCGCACGGACAAATAAATGAGGCTCATGTCTCCTGCAGATTTTCTTGTGCAAGGCATATAGGACGGTTAGCACTGAGGCTTTACCGGTGTTGGCAGGTGTTCTTCCGGTCGATCTCGAGGTGCAAAGACGTGCAGCCATGTACTATTCCACACTAAAAAACATGGAATGCGATTTTTTGGGCATACGTGACCGCGGTAAAATCATAAGATTGTTTCAACAACAATCCAATGTCTATAACGACCTCTTGGATGAATGGCAGCAACGATGGACGAATCATCTAAGGGGCGTCACCTCTACCAGTTCTTTCCATCTGTTCGCGAAAGGTTGTCAAGGACATGGCTCGAGGTAGATCACTGTGTCGCTCAATTTCTTACAGGCCACGGTAACTTTAAGAGCAAACTATACTCATTTAAATTAGTCGATTCACCATTGTGTCAATGCTCAACACCTGATTCTAGCTGTGAACAGTCGGCTCATCATATCCTCTAGAAATGTAGTATTTGGTACAATGAACGTAACATGATGCTAAATAGCTTAGAAATGACGTCTGGGGTAGTATATTATGGGGATCTTGTGTCAACTGCGGTGAATTTCCGTGCGTTTAAGCGATTCTGCCATACATACTATAGAAATCAAATATAGCTCACTTAGGACCCATAATATTTTTATCCGTGGTGCTTCCCGGTTTGAAAAAGGCGTCTGCCTATTTTGACTCCATTTTGTCTCCCGCTTTGCTAAGGAGGGAAGTGGACTTATTATATTTCCAACTCCTCCAGTTTTCTTCTGATTAATTTCGTTGCGGGTTCCAAGACAGTAAAATTTTTCCTGGGACTGCCCGAGTGTCATAACTCGGTGTTTTCGTGGGTCACCGCTGTTGATCCTGGTGTACAGGAGTTACAGTGGTGGGCGTGTGGGCGGGATTAGTCATGTCTCCTGCAGTTTAGTTTGAAAAGCTGACACTATAAGTTTTCATTTGCATAACAAATAAGTGTCATGGTAAGTCTAAAATTCTAATAAATAAGGAAAAATGTTTCTGGATACACATTGTATATACAGTACAATAATTGTTTATGTATGAGCTCATCTTCGTCGTTTTAGATTAAGATAAAATCTATGTCTGAATCATTAATCTCAGAACTTTAGATTCTTCAAAACAAAAAAAAATTATTGTAATTGTCTCACATTTTCCTCAAATAAACGTACTGTAATTTATTTTCATATTACCGGTTGTTTTGCGTTAATGTAATTTCCGTCATTCTACTAATACCTATGGTAGGTAATCAAATCGTCAACAGAGCTTTGGCAATTCTCACAAAAAATACAATACTGCGTCTGTGGCGCCACTAAATTTACCGGTTTTTACCGTATGGAAGCTCTTATGAGTCAATAAACTTAGCAAAGTAGCAATGCATTGATATCCTCGAATCAAATCGAATAAAACCACATGGTGTCCCGATACCAGTGGATCGATTGCGAGGACTCGGGTATACCCAAACAAAGTTGCATCTAAGTCCCTGTCTAGTAGTAGGTGGCCGTACCGTATGTGGATGTGTACGAAACTTCGTTTCAGTTTCGTGTCAAGATCGTTTTTATAAGGGATATTGTTAGTCCAACCAACCCGCAAAATACTTTTTGAATTTCGTCAATACCCTACTACTAAGGGTCTCTTAGTTAGTACACTCAAATAGCTATCGATCTTTCCTGCATCTTACAATAAGCCTAAATTCATTTGTAATAGATAATGCCGATATTCTTCCGAGCGTATTCTATTATTAGAATTTGATAACGCCCTTGATATCAGTACTTTTTTGTTTACTTATTATTTCATGTGCAAAGTAAAATAAATAAAGATAAATATAGTTAACTTTTAGAAATGTATTAAATGTGCTTACTTGTCATGATTTCATTACTTGTAATATTTTTTTTAACCTTTTCCTTTAAAAATTTGAAAGGAACTTAAAAAAACTATAACCTTTCAAATGAAATACAAGTGTATTTATTGAAAACTAATATTATAATTGGATTTATAAACTACGTACTAAGTGTAGTAAGGAGGTAAGGAATTTCCTCCTTCTAAAAGTCAGTAAAAATAATTATACAATAAAACAGGAATTATAAAAGATATAATCACGTATTTATAAAAGTTAACCGCTGTAGGTTGAAGTGCCAAAGAATTCCTCATCTCGTCAAATTCTACTCGCATGACAGTGTAACTTTAGTGCAATTATTTGCCTTTCAAATAGGAAAATTTAAAAGGCTATGCAAAATTCTTGGTGGAATGGTCATGATGACCACTTACCAATCATGCATGAATTTGGGAATATATCTAAATAAATAATCTACGAATCTGGTGGTGCCCAGACTATAAAAAATATCTATTTTAGTCAGAAATATTCCAAGTAAAAGCTGTTAAAGTTGCAGTTAAGACCCTATACACTTTGGGTATCTACTACTAAACTAGGCTACACTGGGCTTTTAAGCCACCATATTATTGATTTTCACTAAAGTAGCCTGGAGCGTGATATATGGCGTCCTACGTCTGACTGTTTACGTAAAAAACATTGCCATTCTCTATTTTTGCGTCGATCGTCAACACCCCTCTTGACATACAAAGTATTTGAGATATATTTATAACCAATGACTTCATAGTTATTGTAGCCTTCACCCCATGTATGATGTTGTAATTTAATGAAACAATCACAGCTTTGAGAGAGCTTCACGATTACTAAATGAACATTAATATTAACAATTTAATAATACGACTTGATGTCTACAAGTATAGTAAATTATAAGCAGCTGACTCATCAAGGATTAGAAGGTTGAATGTGGCAAATTTAATGTTACATGAAACAACTATCTATGAGGCAATTTACAATATGCCATAAACTTATAATTTTCCTTCAAATAAATCATGGGAATATTTCCCGCGTGTTGTTTTATAAAGGATACTGTCGGATATTATTTGTGTATTCAAGATACGCCGCAGTGATAAAGAAATGATGCTGTACTAGCTATTACCCGCAGCTTGTGATTATTTCTTCGTATTTGAAATAAGGAACTTTCATTCATTACGCACGCTGGACTTGGGGAGTAAGCTGGATAATGCGTGACGAGAGCGTTACGAAAAGTGTGATCGGCCAGGCGAACGAAAGTTGAGAGGGAGATATAAATTAGTGAAGATAGAAAGAAAGAGAATTACGTTTCGTATTACTGTAGGGCAAATAGATTTTTTTTCGTGTAAAATATAGCGCAATAACACACATAGGTAAAATAATATTCAAAATCGGTTAATAGTTTCGGCGACTACAAACCAAACTCACAACCTCTTTATAATATTAGTATCTATAGATATAACATGTATTCTAGTTATTATTTACTCCATTTTTTATAAATTAGTAATTTCATCATCCGAAGTACATATAACAATGTTTCTTTATACAACTGTGTGTAAGTAGGCCACGATAACATGTTATATCAGTCTTATATTGAACTGTGTACGTAAATGAAACGTGGACGTGTTTTATCTGCAGACTATAGAGCCTTGTTTAACTAATGAACACAATAATTGAGCAACGCTAATTACAGCTTTCTCTTCGCAGCTGTACTAAGTATGAATTACGCATTCTCTGTACGTTTCTTGTAACGTCGGCAACTTACAACGAAAATCTTAGAATAATAATTTATACAAAGTTACAATACATAATACACAATTAATAAATTACAATATAAGCTAAGTACTAGCTTTTGCCCGCGGCTCCTCCCGCGTTTTTCTCGGTTATCGTGGTAATAGGTAGCCTATGTCCTTCAATAATCAAATTATCACAATGCCAAAATTTTAGAAAATCGGTGTAACAGTTAAGCCGTAAAAGGGTTGCAGACAGACAGACAGTTACTTTCGAGTTTATAATATTAGTACGTATAAATAAAATCAAAAATATACACTCACGCTAACATCGTCGAAGATGTAAATAGAAGTTACATTTTGTTATTACTTTAAAATTTCAGTCCTAAATAAGTATTAAAAGGAAAGTCTATTACCGTAAACCTGGAACGTTAGGGCTTAAGTGAAAAGTTTAGGAATATGTATTGTTCAATCCTTTCGCCAATGTAGCGTTCACCTTGTGAAGTTTGTAATGCGTGCAGGGCCCATATGTACAGGCATTCAATCGCTAAGCCATTTCACTGGCAAAAGAATTCAACCTCAGGGCGATTCACCCTGTTCTTATTCTAAGCTAATGTAATATCAAGCACTTACTGGAGATATGTGAATTCCTTGATATCGGCGTTCTGAGGGGCCCCTCTAGTGCGCCCTCTGCTTCTTCACCCATTCACCACTCTTAATGGTAGTATAGGTTCCAAAGTATTCTAATTATAATACACCCGTTTTAACTGTCGCGGATCGCGCCTAATTGACGCGACTACTAATCTCGCGTGTCCAAACCAGACCAATCATAACGGTAAACAACGAAAAACCGAGTCTCTCGTAAGTTCTATCTTTTAACTTCAAAACGTCAAACAAAAAACATGACAATCAAAATGTTGCCATTATAATGACGTTCGATTTGTAACAGGTATATTGAGAAGAAAGCTATTTAAGAATAGAAAGACATTGGGGGAAATTGATACTACTAGTACCACTGCTGGAGTGTGAAGTGTAAGCAACAAATAATTAGAACACACCAGGGACCGTTATCTCAACAGAAGGATAATAAAATAATATCAATATCAATACCAAATAGTCTGGTCAACAAGTTCCATACTTGTTGACTAGACTAAAATATGCAGAAGCATCACTAGGCCGCCATGGTGTGGGTTGCCATGCTGCATTGTCTGCATTCGCAATACCTAAGTATGGTGACCACCACTCTTGGATTCTGCTAATGCTTTCCATCAGGCAGAGTAGAGTCATTTTGGTGAAAAAAAACTCAACTGTCAACAATTAGTCTTTAACTAAATTATGTTTATTACCCAGGTGTGCTGGCTGGTGTGTCGCAAAAGTCTTTTGGCACGCGACAAACCTGTTTTTGCAGACGACTCCGTGTTGAAACTCTTCAGGATATTTTGCTTACTCGGTGACTTGGTACAGGATGCGGATGATACCAATCATTATGTGGTGAGTGAACATATTTTACCTGAATTTCAGGCAGGATTGTAAGGCACTGGTCGTGATTTCGATGACTCCAAAATATTATCATCATCAGCCTATCGCAGTTTACTGGTAGACCTAATTCTCTCCAAAGATCGAACAAAGTTGTATGCAATTGGAGAAGCCATAATAAAAAAACTAGCTGAACCCAGCGGTTTTACCTGCGGTTATTTTCGTACCGCTGGTAACGTCGCGGGGCAAGGCTAGTCTTAAAAAAGTAGCCTAAGTTACTCCTTATATCATCAGCTACCTATCAGTGAAAGTCCCGTCAAAATCGATCCAGCCGTTCCAGAGATTAGCCGGAACAAACATACAGACAAAAATTGTAAAAAAAAATATGTTGGTATGTACCGTGTATACACATCTATGTATTTAGTAAAAAGCGGTTATTTTAATATTACAAACAGACACTACAATTTATTTATTTGTATTATAAAATACTAATATTGGCAATTATAGGTTCATAGAGCTACATATATTATGTATAAAAGTTGAACCTATGGAATCAATGTAATCTCAGTCCTGCAACAGAAAGTAGGTAGGTATAGCGCTTACCATAAATCATCATAAGATGAAGTAGGAATTAGAAATATTTGGTAGTAAGTAGCGACTAATGTGTATTAGGATAACTAAAGCGTGCATTTGATATTATTCAATTATTGACTGGAAGAGAATGCAGTTGGCATTCAGTCTGCCAATGCACCATAAGTGCATAATGTAATAAATAAATAAATTATTCGAATAGCGTTACTTGTGTAAGGGCAAAGAAGACACGGACTTTGAACTCACCTGACAATATCATACTCAGCATCGGGCACAAATCTATATTGAAATCTAACGTTTATTATGAACATGCACTGCACTTGTTAATCTAGGAAGTGGGGAAACCAAAATGTATGTATACAGGGTTGGGCAAACTTAAATAAAGATAATTCGTTTCAATACATTGTTAAGTAAAAGTAAGTAAGTAAAAGTTAAGTTTGTGAATTGTGACTAGCTGTAACGATAACAATATCATTTTTTATACATTTTCCATCCTACAACTCAATTCCTTGGAAATATTTGGAGACTTCATTTAAAAAGTTTGAGGTACTATTTTATATTCTACGGACTACTAAATGCAATATCAAGTTGAAAGAAAGAAGTTGTTTGACCTCATGATCTTAATTGAAAATACATAGGTAGGTGGTATACATATATATTTTAACTAGTTGCCCGCGGCTCCGCCCGCGTGTATGTCGGTTATCCCGGCAATTAGTAGCCTATGTGTTATTCTGATGTATACCTACGCTATATTACTGTAAAGTTTCATCCAAATCCGTTTAGTAGTTTTTGCGTGAAAGAGTAACAAACATCCATCCATCCATCCATCCATACTTACAAACTTTCGCGTTTATAATATTAGTATAGATGGTATTTTATAAATGCGTAATGGGTTAAACAGCTTTTGTCTGAATCTGGCTGATCTTGAATATTATGACTGTTTTGAGTTCAGTAACGTTTTCATATCTTTGTGAAAACGTAGCACATTGTAAACATAAAATCTTCACAGAGTCATGCGTTAATTCGAAACTAAGTGAAAAGTTCGTCGAAATAAACAAATATATACTTATAATAAAAATGTAACAGGTCCAATTCTGTACATTAAAGATATTTTGAATTTTTTTTTGGAGGGCTCACTATTATCGATACTGAAGCCAAAACTGTATTTTTTTCATTTTTGTCTGTCTGTCTGTCTGTATCTTGGCCGCGCATCACGCCGAAACAACTGAATAGATTTAAATGAAACTTGGCATGATTTGAGTTTATATTACGAGGATACTTTAGAATACTTTAGGATACTTTTTATCCCGAAATTCAGCACGGTTTTCTAGAGAGAGGGGATGAAAGTCAAAATATGTACTTTGTTGTAATCCGTCTATTGTCATTGTTGTAATTCAATAACACATAGTCCGATTTCTTTCATTCTTTTTTTGCTAGAAAGAAAAGAATAAGAGGTAACGGGAAAAGTCTTTTTTTTGTCCGCGACTGTACATTGCCTGTGGGAAGCTGAGACAGATATGTAAATATGGCGGTACGAAGTTCGCTGGGCCAGCTAGTTTATTAATAAGATTTAATTACTGATTAAACAAAAAAAATACTAGCTGTGTAGTTTAAATTAAAAAAACGACAATAACTTAATTGTTCATTTCATACGTCATTTATATCATCTGTCGGCCACATGTCTTTGGTGACGACACGCAGTAACAAGACTTACCCATTAGTTCATTGATCCTAAGTATTTGTAGTTTTATTGACTAACACGATGTTCAAAATTGTTCGTAAGCCGTCAATTTTACGAAAACTCATACAAGAAACTCTACCAAATTACAAGTTTACTATTATTGGCACCATTAACTATCTTTAGGATGTCACAGTTAGCTGTTGTTATAAATCTGAGTGTAGTACAACATTTCATATCAAAATTTAATAAAAAGAAAAATTATACTCCATCACGGTAAAGTATGATTGAGAGAAGAACAAATGTATGAATTGGAATGTACACTGAGGAGTTGTTCGGACTGATCCCTGCCGCCTCTTTCGGCCATCGTCCTACACAACAGAAGTTTCATCTCAATCATTTAGAATTCTAGATGTTTGGTAATCCACAACTGTACGCTTTTCCAGAAACTTTCTGCCTCGCACAACAAAACTGTGCAATTAACTGTCGCCTGCAGTATTCCCGGACCAATACGACCTTTAAACCTTCAAGAAAACAGCGTACTCCTTCGTAAAAGGCCGGCAACGCACTTGTGACGCCTCTGCTGTTGCAGGTGTCCATGGGAGGCGTAATCACTTACCATTAGGCGATACGTCTACTCGTTTGCCCCCTATTCCATAAAAAAAAACTTATTTTTATACATTTAAGAATCAGCTCAAAAGCTCCAGAAAGAAGCACCTAGCATTAACTGATGCAATTACACACATCAAAAGTGTCTAGGGATCAACATATGTGTCTAGGGATCAACATATATTTTTGCAATAACTTTTCTCCTGATTGATATTAATTAAAATTTTCTTTAAGGATTCATCAAATAAAGTGTTTTCGTTTGTCACAGTAACGATAAACCAAGTCACCTTTGCATTAATAAAGAAATTTGCCATTTTCCTAATAAAGGGATTTTTGACATTTGAACCACTAACATTAAAGTTCGAAAAAAAGACTGAAATAACAGTTTTCTTTAAATTTTTATTAGGTAACTTAAACAATTAATAATCCGTGTTTCTACCGCGAACACTAACAACACAAGAATCGGTTTGGCATACTCAAAATGAGTTCATCCAAATCACGCTGTGGAATGGCCGCCCATGTTCGTTGCAACAACAAAAAAAGGTCTTCTTGCGACTGGATACCCTCCATATTCGGCAGAGCTCTTCTCTGTAGCATATCCCATGCATGCTCAATCGGGTTCAAGTCTGTCGACTGAGCAGGCCAGGGCCAAAGCCACATCTCAATCTCAAGAAATCCGCATAAAAATGCTTGATCCCTAGACACTTTTGATGTGTGTACTTTATTATTTTAGGTGGTACTTCAACCTTCGGAAGCAGGAATAGTAGCAGAACAGCTAGTCCTTTGTCTAGGGCTCCGTTGGGACGCGGCCGATTGGGAAGCTTTAGGCACTTCAATAGGACATTTCAAATGGGCAGCTTTCCTTGCCGTTTTAGAGGCTAAATATTGTGGAGACCAACAAGTACATCCTGAGGCTCTAATCGAAGCAGTCGATGAAATATACGATGTTTTTATTGAAGATATTATTAAGAAGGTAAAGTTTCAATTTATAGAGCCCCTTTGACCCAACATTTTCTAAGAAATCAAGAGCTATTAAAAATACAGCAACATTAAGAATTCTCTAAATAAAAGATGTAGGTAAGTCTTACTAGTAGATACTAATACAAAATAACAACGTAAAATTAAGTAATTTTCCGAATACAATAAATACAATACAATGTATAAATAACTAAACACTTGTCAGGCTCTGCTATCCACGGTAAGATTAAATTTGCGTAAACAAGATCCTAAATCCTTTTCGATTAAACTACCAGAAGAACATGAAATCCTGTACTTAAATCAATACAAAGGGTCTTAGTTTGTCTATTCTAACTTAAATAAATTATCATTAGCAATTTATTTTCCAGGGGTACCTATTCAAACGAGGCTATCTCCTACCAACCATGCGTGAATACTGGTGCGTCCTTCAACCATGCGCGCTCACCTACTACAAGAGTTCATCGCAAAAGGAACAATGTGGACGTATTACAATTGATGAGTACTGTTCCGTCGAGGCAGCTGTCGGTGAAGGCAAAATACAGAGGTTCCAGCTCATCACCCCCGATAGAACATTTGAGTTTGGCACTCAGGATCACAAGTGAGTTTTGTTCGTTGCTTTTTACCTATTGAATGTGGTTGTTAGGCGCTCAAACAGTCCCCCCCCTCAATTTGGGGGGAAGAAACACAAAAAAGAGAGGCATCGTATTAATGCATTTTTGTCTCTTAGCTCATGACTGTGACTTGGCTTGTGGCTTGTGGTTTAAACGGCCACCTTACTGCTTTCTACTGCGTTGTTATGGGTTCAAACTCCACATCCACACGGGACCATAAATTTATGTGGTCCGCAAATTGTTGTTCTGAATCTTGTTTATATACGTTTCGTGTATCTTTGCAAATTCCCCGAGACACGAATAATCTTAGTGCGGGAGTTTTCTTTCTTTTGCAAATAATAATAAAAACAGTGTCCGTAGGTGTCACCTAATTTGAATAATAGAATACTGAATAAAACAATAAAATAAAATACTAACTACGTACTAAACTTCCAAATGATATTTCTTAATTAACAACGTATTTTTTCCAGGAGTCGCTTACAATGGATCTCAGCTTTACGTCAAGCAGCATCAGTATCAGGCGGTGTAGAAGGTTACCAGAGACGAGCCAGGGCTGTGAGAAGAGGAGCAGGAGCACGAAGAGAGAGGGAAGTGCGAGAAACCAGGGCTAGATTACAGCACGAAGTCAAAGCTAGACTAGCAGCTGAAGCACAAGCTCAAGTAAGACAAGCACCACAAACACCTACAAATAAGATCTTTATGCGAAAGAACAATAATATTGTTGACGAGAATGCAAGCTTATTGTGATTATGTCAAACATAATCATTATCACCAAAGTAACACAAGCACCTTCATAAAAAGTAAAAAACTTTTTATAAAAAAAAAACCGGCTTCCAAAAAAACATCCAACGAAAACTCTCTGCCAAAAAAACACTTAAAAGCGTAAAATAAACTGGTTCTTCATAAATTGCGTATACCTAATTCTATATTCATTTAAATAGTAGTATTATAATGTGTGCTAGGTACCTAGAATCTGTTTGAAGTCGGTGCCAAGTGACTATCGCTTAGACTTTTGTAATTGTTCGTTTGTATTCTTTTTGGCTTAGCACCGACTTCAAACAGATTTTAGGTACCTAGCACCCATTATAATACTACTATTTAAGTGAATAAAGAATTAGGTATACGCAATTTATGAAGAACCAGTTTATTTTGCGCTTTTAAGTGTTTTTTTGGCAGAGAGTTTTCGTTGGATGTTTTTTTGGAAGTCGGTTTTTTTTTTTATAAAAAGTTTTTATTTTTCAGTTTTTAGTGCAATCAATCGTAGGTCAATAGTAAGTTGAACTATTTCATGAAATTTCATCATCAAGAATACAAATTAAGGTCTATACGTACGTGTAATATTAAAATCATCCTCTAATCCCTAACTGTTGAAGAGTTTAACCTTCTATCATCAGCTCACCTAAATAACTTGAAAGTATACGACTGAAGGTCTTTAGATACGTATGAAATTGAAAGAATTATCCTCCAACTCCTAACCGTTGAGTAGTTGTACCTTCAATCTTCCATCATCAGCTTACCTAAATAATTTGAAAGAATACGACTAAAGGTAACATATATACATATGATATTTAAATATTTATCCTCCAACTCCTAACCGTTAAGGAGTTGTACCTTACATCATCAGCTCATCATCATAAAATGATGACTACCAGACGCAAATACCGGTGTACCTTCAAAAAATATACGAAAAACATAGTATGTGCCTATAAAAAATGAGGGTTTCCCTCGATTTCCCTGGGATCCCATCATCAGATCCTGATATGCTGGCAATGGGACCACCTCGGAAGCATACGAAATTCAAAAAAAATTCAAAATCGGTCCACAACTGACGGAGTAATCGGTGAACATACATAAAAAAAAAAAAATACATACAGTGGAACATAGAACCTCCTCCTTTTTGGAAGTCGGTTAAAAACCCAAATAGGGTAATAAGTGTAATAACAATCAAAGAGTCTATGATGTCGTGAATTTGTAATTCACAACATCGTAGGGTCTTTGGTTAAAGGATTATAGTAAAGCCTTTAACTTTTAATCTATTTTTAACTACAAGAGGATAAATACACACATAATTTTATATAATAAAATCTATCATAATACAAGAAGATGTGGAAAGCGCCAGACATGAAAGAATTAATGTTTATTTTCAATTTACGTTTTACGCCTAGGTCCAGCAGTGGACTGCGATAGGCTGATGAAGGTGATAAATAAAAATAATAAATAAATATTTTGGACATCTTACACATAACGCCGTCTAGTCCCAAACTGGGCAGAGCTTGTATTATGGGTACTAGACAAGTAATATAAATACGTATATGCTTTTTTTAATATATACATACATATTATACATAGAAAACATCCAAACTCCTAAGCAAATATTTGAAGATCATACAAACATTTGGTCTGAGTCGTTGGGAGTCGAACCCGAGACCTCAAGCACAGCAGTCGCATACGCCACCACTGCGCCACCGAAGCTGTCGAGTTATCATGATGACGTTACATTATTGTTAGTTAAACTTTTGCCAAACTGTACAATAGTTTGTTGGCAGATGCAGGCAGACCTTTTGAAATTATCTTAATAATAATAACTTAAATACTTTTTCCTGGTTTGCTTTATAAAACATGGACTTGTTATTACTTTCAGGAATTAGCAGAAATGGCCCAACAAGATAATAAAAAGTTAGAAGAATTAAAGCATGCACAAGTTGAACTAGAAAGGCTTCTGCAGGAGGAAACACAAGCTAAAAGAGACGAAGAAATTGTTCGAGCATTACAGGCACGGTAAGCAAAGATGCAACTTAGGTATTAGCAACAGAATCTAAATCAAGTATAGTAATTACTCAAATACAACTCTTGAGGGACTTTAAAAAATACAATACAAATTATAATACATCAGATTTCATTATAAAATAGAGTTTATGATATTGCTACTCCTTGCCAGATATTGGTCATAAATCATTAGCGTTCTGGCATCTTCAACTTTAGGTTAGTGGTCAAGAAATTATTAGTAAATTACTATTATTACTAGGAAATCATTATTATTACGAGGACTAACTTACTCCTAGACAGGGAAGTGCAAAAATACCAAAGTTATTTAGTTATTTAGCAAGGAAACTCACTAAGAATGAAGGTATACTTAGATCACTCAACCTATCAATTGAATTGAAGATCGATCCAAGGTTTTCTTGATATGTTTATACGAGAAATAGTAGGGTAGGTAGCTGTAATCAAAAGAGCGCCATTCTATGCTAAAATTTAATCGACTTCAGGGTTTTAGCAGAGGAATGGGAGAGACGAGAAGAACTAGAAAGGCTTCAAGAGGAACAGAATAAAATGTTACAAGAAGAAAGAATAAAACGACAGCAGTTTGAACAACTGCAGGCAGCAAAAGAAATGGAATTTAAAGGCAAGTCTCAAATTGTCAGTTGATAGTTGATACTGACAATAATTTACAAAAAAAAAATAAACGTAGGCATTAAGCCCAGGCTTAATTTCAATGTAACTAAAAGGCTTAATTTTGTATTTAAGGCATAATTCCCATGTTTAATTTACATATAATTATAAAGTAAGATTGTAAACACTCCAGTAATAATATAAGATAATATACATAAAAACTAAAAATAATATTAATAGCGATAACTCACATAGTAAAAGTTAGTCATCCTGTTTTACACATGCCTATTCCATGTCGTGACGTACTTTTAAGAAAACAATTAAATTTTATTTATTAGTGTTAAGTAGAATATAATAGTATTAATATTACCTTTATTTCATATTACAGAAGCAGAGAAGCGTTTAAAGGAATTAGAAGAAGAGAAGCAGCGCTTAGACGCTGAACTTAAGGCAGCTCAAAATAAGATCTCCAAGACTGAACTTACAGCGCATGCGCTACAGGTACAACTCAGAGTAAGTATCTTTTCTCTTGGCTTCTAAATAGTAAATCTCCTTAAAACTTTATAAAAAAAGAAATATATTTTCAGAAATAGTTACAACAAAATATCACAAGTACTTACAGCTACTGTTTGCGAAGTACAAATATGTATAATACTTTACAACATCTGTGTGGAAGAAAATATTTACGGGATTATGCCCACATTGTGCAATGTATTTTTAAATTATGAATAGCAAAGTTTCTGGTCTTACATTGGAACTGTTAAAGTTTCGTAATAATTATCTTTTCCAGTCCTATAGAGGGCCTCCGTCCACTAGGTTTTCCTAGAAGACTTTTTTAGTTTTTTTTCTATTTTGATCATCCAGGGACGTGATTTGAAAATTTATGTAGACACAACGTCCACTTCTTTAATATTAACTTAACAATTTAAATTCCCCAAGGTATTTAAGCAGGGATCCTTGTGGACGGAGGCTGTAGAGGCCACTAGACCACTTAGATTTATGGACCAATTCATTTCAAAATTGACAATAAATATTATAATAAAGGAAAATACTCTTTTTTCACCAGGACCTGAATCCAGTACTCCGTAACGGTGAAAGAGCTCGACGTGCGTTGTCTTTCGTGCCTACTACTAAGAGCTCTTCTGATACACTTATCGACATACGAGCTATCAGACACTTGAAGATCCTCGATGATGAAGAGAAATTATGATCTGACTACTAGACTGACAAATATGCTTATGGTATTTTCATGTTATGATGGTTAAATTTATGTGGGCTCGATGTCTAAATATTCTAAAATTTATAACTTCATTTCGATGAGTAAAAAGGTCATTGAACTATTATTGTAGTCCAGGACTTACTATCACAAGGAACCCACTGGCTAGAGAGAATGAAATAATAGATGAATGTCATAAAATGCACTATATTGTAGAGTTCTCTACTACGTGACAATCAAACCCAACTCCATTGATGAGAGGCAACAGATATCACAGAAGCTGATTTTAAAGATCGGTGATTCTGATGACTAACTTTATTTAAATCTGCAGAGAAAGTTGTTGAGAAAAGTTACCTAATCTTACGTGGATTGATAATTTGGCCTTCATCAAATACCTGTCTCGAAGCGATAAAGCGATTCTCTTATTTGTATATTTATAAAACACAATTGTATAAATAATTTCTCACGATATTTATATGATTTTAGTCTGAAATAATCTTAAATACACAGGAACATGATAAAATAATAAGGCATCCAAATTCTTTTTACACTTATATAGACGACTTCTTAATGTAGGACAAGTACGAATAGTTGCAAGAAAAATGTTGCTTAAGTATCCTGATATATACATAAATGTTTCAACTTCGCGGTGGCTTTACTGTTATAGTATGTATATTTGTATCTAAGAATATTATATGTAAAAATAAATTGGCACCTACTTTGAAATAGTTTATTTTGATTCTGCGCAATATTTCTTATATTTATAATTTAATTCTTACCACAGCCTTCCAGAAAGCCGGTGATAAGCAATGCATTTCACTGAATGAAAGGTCGTCTCTCATTCGTTTTCTTTATTGGCCAACCCTCAGATCCATGCAGGACGGCAGGTCTGATTATCGTTTTATATATTTGTCCCTTTAACGTTAAAGGGAACTTGGGATCGCAAATAGTTCCTGTTACCTGCCGCCACTTCATCCTGTTGTCTAATTTATATTATTTCATTTAGGTACTGTGAGCAAACCTTACTTTGAAAGAAACAAAAAACTACTGAAGACGCTTATGGAATCAGGCGTTACTTTGCGGAAATCCATGACATTAAATGCTATGAAATATATTTAGCTTTAATTCCGCGAGACAAATATCCAGGTCTGAAAGCAGGGCACAAATCCCACCGTCATGCATATGTACACATACAAAACAAGTGAGAAATAATTAGCATGCCATGCAACCAAACCTATACTCGACACGTGTTTCGCCCCTCCACGGGGCATCCTCAGGAGATGTTGACTCGTCGAGCGTTTGAGCTCGAATGCGCGCTAGCGCACCGCTGTCGGCCCTTTATATACCGTTTCGATGACGCTATAATCACGATCGATACAATGTCACAACGACATCTGTGCCGAACTACCCGCAATCATACTTAGAAGTGGTGATGGAATTAAGTTTGTTTGGTCATTCAACAGTGTATATGCATTATTATTGTTATATTTTGATATTTCTAACTGTTCCAACACACTCATCCGGAAACCCTTATCGCAAACATGCAGAATGTTATAGGTATTGTTGCCGCTCAAGGAGTGGCCGGTGTCGATTAAATGTTTTGCGAAATGTGATTTATCTGGATGGCCATTCCTGTGAGCGGCAACATGTTCCCTGTACCTAATTTCGAAACTACGGCCTGTCTGACCCACATAGACCCCGGTGCAATCATTGCATACTAATTTGTAAACTCCGGATTTTTTTGAATTCTCTAATTTATCTTTACCGTTACATAGTTTACGCAAGTTATGATCCGATCGAAAAGCTACGTAAACATTGTGTTTTCTTAGAATATTCGCGATTCTATCTGAAATTGGGCCTATGTAAGTGAGACTCCCGACATTCTTGTTAATTCTTTCGGGGGTACATGCATAAAGTGCTGAGCGAGCCCGGTCATTCTGCTTTTTCTTAATTATATTATCAATAACTTGTTTGGTGTAACCGTTTGAAGTCGCGATTTGATACAATATTTTGAGTTCTTTTGCGTAATTATCCGTGGACAGTGGGAGTGACATTAAACGGTGGACATAGCTGCGGAAGGCTGCTAGTTTATGCTGTAGTGGGTGACAGGATGAAGCGGGAATCGTTGTGTCAGTGTGTGTGGGCTTTCGATAAATTTGGAAATCGAGTTTGTTATTGACTCTTGTGATTGTTAGATCCAAAAAATTAAGGGACTGATTTGATTCTAATTCTAATTTGAATTTAATTTTGGGGTGGTGAGTGTTGAGCCTATTTACGAAAATATCCAATTGACGATTAGTACCTGTCCAACAGATAATTACGTCATCCACATATCTATAATAAAACAGAATGTTGGGCTCGCCCACCACGTATTTACATTCGAAGTAGTCCATAAATATTTCCGCCATTAATGGACTTAAAGGTGATCCCATTGCTAGACCCTCTTTTTGGCGGTAGTATTCGTTATTGAATCGAAAGTAATTTTGTTCCATGCAAATACGTGTGAGGTTAAGTAGGTCATTTATTTCTCCTGGATGTAAACGTTGCCTCTCCAAAAGGTACCCCAAAATACGTAGGCACTCTTCAAATGGAATATTTGTAAATAAACTATCTACATCTAGTGATAATAATTTCGAATTGTGGGGGGTGTTAATATTTTGTATTTTTTTAGTTAAATCTAAACTATTTTTTAAACTGTACTGTGGTTTAAAAGATGCCTTTGCCTTTAGTAAATTGTTTAGATATTTGGCTAAATCGTATGTCGGGGCACCAATGTAAGAGACAACGGGGCGAATTGGGATGTTGTCTTTATGAGTTTTTGGTAAACCATACAAAAAAGGAGATCGTGGGTTCATTGGAATTTTATATTTTAACTGGCCTGGAGAAATGTACGACGTGTTATTAATTGCATTCTTTATTTCTAGAGTGAATTTTTTAGTAGGGTCGGTAGTAAGACGTTCAAAATCTTCCCCCTGGATAACGTCGTTAACCCTCTGGTGGTATGCAGTTTTATCCAAAATGACTACTGTATTGCCTTTGTCGGCTTTAGTAATTATTAAATCATTTTGAGTAATTGTGTTTTGTAATGACCTATGTACTTGTATTTCGGAATAATTTTGGGTAATGGTGGTTGCGGACGCTGTCTTTATCTGAAATGCCACCTGATGTTTAACGGCGCTATCCATTTTACTTCTAACACAAGCCATTTCTGAATCTACCATTAAAGTTTCGAGCGATTTCTGGGATAACCGTGGCCTGATGTTATATTTGAGGCCTTTCTCTAGTAAAGAAATCTCTGAATTGGAAAATTGGGTATTTGTATAATTTTTAACGCGTGGGTAGAAAGAATGAACCGCATCTGAATGATTATTTTCTAAGTTGGTGATATTATTATTATTATTTTGGCTATCCCGAGTTAATCGCTCCAACTTCCTACGCGGTGTTAAATATTTTTCATGCGCTACTTGGGAGGCGAAGTCCCGGGCTTTGTTATCTAAAATATCAAACTCCACACTATGCAGTTTGTAACTTAACTCTGAGTACAGAACTTTGAGGTGGAGCTTGATATTGTCCCTAACTGAAAACCAATGCCTGCATTCCTCATTCAACCACACTTGTTTTGCCTTCACCAAAGCTAAACCACTTGACCGGCTGTGTGTGTTAGTATGTATATTAATATAATGGGGAAATACTTTTAAGTGTTTACACTGCTGATTGAACCAAACGTTTTGGGCTGCTGAGCGATGCAGTTTTGTCAACTTGATGTATAGTTTTGCCTGCTCAGCTATACTTGCTGACTTAAGATAAGTTATGGAATCAGGCGTTACTTTGCGGAAATCCATGACATTAAATGCTATGAAATATATTTAGCTTTAATTCCGCGAGACAAATATCCAGGTCTGAAAGCAGGGCACAAATCCCACCGTCATGCATATGTACACATACAAAACAAGTGAGAAATAATTAGCATGCCATGCAACCAAACCTATACTCGACACGTGTTTCGCCCCTCCACGGGGCATCCTCAGGAGATGTTGACTCGTCGAGCGTTTGAGCTCGAATGCGCGCTAGCGCACCGCTGTCGGCCCTTTATATACCGTTTCGATGACGCTATAATCACGATCGATACAATGTCACAACGACATCTGTGCCGAACTACCCGCAATCATACTTAGAAGTGGTGATGGAATTAAGTTTGTTTGGTCATTCAACAGTGTATATGCATTATTATTGTTATATTTTGATATTTCTAACTGTTCCAACACACTCATCCGGAAACCCTTATCGCAAACATGCAGAATGTTATAGGTATTGTTGCCGCTCAAGGAGTGGCCGGTGTCGATTAAATGTTTTGCGAAATGTGATTTATCTGGATGGCCATTCCTGTGAGCGGCAACATGTTCCCTGTACCTAATTTCGAAACTACGGCCTGTCTGACCCACATAGACCCCGGTGCAATCATTGCATACTAATTTGTAAACTCCGGATTTTTTTGAATTCTCTAATTTATCTTTACCGTTACATAGTTTACGCAAGTTATGATCCGATCGAAAAGCTACGTAAACATTGTGTTTTCTTAGAATATTCGCGATTCTATCTGAAATTGGGCCTATGTAAGTGAGACTCCCGACATTCTTGTTAATTCTTTCGGGGGTACATGCATAAAGTGCTGAGCGAGCCCGGTCATTCTGCTTTTTCTTAATTATATTATCAATAACTTGTTTGGTGTAACCGTTTGAAGTCGCGATTTGATACAATATTTTGAGTTCTTTTGCGTAATTATCCGTGGACAGTGGGAGTGACATTAAACGGTGGACATAGCTGCGGAAGGCTGCTAGTTTATGCTGTAGTGGGTGACAGGATGAAGCGGGAATCGTTGTGTCAGTGTGTGTGGGCTTTCGATAAATTTGGAAATCGAGTTTGTTATTGACTCTTGTGATTGTTAGATCCAAAAAATTAAGGGACTGATTTGATTCTAATTCTAATTTGAATTTAATTTTGGGGTGGTGAGTGTTGAGCCTATTTACGAAAATATCCAATTGACGATTAGTACCTGTCCAACAGATAATTACGTCATCCACATATCTATGATAAAACAGAATGTTGGGCTCGCCCACCACGTATTTACATTCGAAGTAGTCCATAAATATTTCCGCCATTAATGGACTTAAAGGTGATCCCATTGCTAGACCCTCTTTTTGGCGGTAGTATTCGTTATTGAATCGAAAGTAATTTTGTTCCATGCAAATACGTGTGAGGTTAAGTAGGTCATTTATTTCTCCTGGATGTAAACGTTGCCTATCCAAAAGGTACCCCAAAATACGTAGGCACTCTTCAAATGGAATATTTGTAAATAAACTATCTACATCTAGTGATAATAATTTCGAATTGTGGGGGGTGTTAATATTTTGTATTTTTTTAGTTAAATCTAAACTATTTTTTAAACTGTACTGTGGTTTAAAAGATGCCTTTGCCTTTAGTAAATTGTTTAGATATTTGGCTAAATCGTATGTCGGGGCACCAATGTAAGAGACAACGGGGCGAATTGGGATGTTGTCTTTATGAGTTTTTGGTAAACCATACAAAAAAGGAGATCGTGGGTTCATTGGAATTTTATATTTTAACTGGCCTGGAGAAATGTACGACGTGTTATTAATTGCATTATTTATTTCTAGAGTGAATTTTTTAGTAGGGTCGGTAGTAAGACGTTCAAAATCTTCCCCCTGGATAACGTCGTTAACCCTCTGGTGGTATGCAGTTTTATCCAAAATGACTACTGTATTGCCTTTGTCGGCTTTAGTAATTATTAAATCATTTTGAGTAATTGTGTTTTGTAATGACCTATGTACTTGTATTTCGGAATAATTTTGGGTAATGGTGGTTGCGGACGCTGTCTTTATCTGAAATGCCACCTGATGTTTAACGGCGCTATCCATTTTACTTCTAACACAAGCCATTTCTGAATCTACCATTAAAGTTTCGAGCGATTTCTGGGATAACCGTGGCCTGATGTTATATTTGAGGCCTTTCTCTAGTAAAGAAATCTCTGAATTGGAAATTTGGGTATTTGTATAATTTTTAACGCGTGGGTAGAAAGAATGGACTACTTCGAATGTAAATACGTGGTGGGCGAGCCCAACATTCTGTTTTATTATAGATATGTGGATGACGTAATTATCTGTTGGACAGGTACTAATCGTCAATTGGATATTTTCGTAAATAGGCTCAACACTCACCACCCCAAAATTAAATTCAAATTAGAATTAGAATCAAATCAGTCCCTTAATTTTTTGGATCTAACAATCACAAGAGTCAATAACAAACTCGATTTCCAAATTTATCGAAAGCCCACACACACTGACACAACGATTCCCGCTTCATCCTGTCACCCACTACAGCATAAACTAGCAGCCTTCCGCAGCTATGTCCACCGTTTAATGTCACTCCCACTGTCCACGGATAATTACGCAAAAGAACTCAAAATATTGTATCAAATCGCGACTTCAAACGGTTACACCAAACAAGTTATTGATAATATAATTAAGAAAAAGCAGAATGACCGGGCTCGCTCAGCACTTTATGCATGTACCCCCGAAAGAATTAACAAGAATGTCGGGAGTCTCACTTACATAGGCCCAATTTCAGATAGAATCGCGAATATTCTAAGAAAACACAATGTTTACGTAGCTTTTCGATCGGATCATAACTTGCGTAAACTATGTAACGGTAAAGATAAATTAGAGAATTCAAAAAAATCCGGAGTTTACAAATTAGTATGCAATGATTGCACCGGGGTCTATGTGGGTCAGACAGGCCGTAGTTTCGAAATTAGGTACAGGGAACATGTTGCCGCTCACAGGAATGGCCATCCAGATAAATCACATTTCGCAAAACATTTAATCGACACCGGCCACTCCTTGAGCGGCAACAATACCTATAACATTCTGCATGTTTGCGATAAGGGTTTCCGGATGAGTGTGTTGGAACAGTTAGAAATATCAAAATATAACAATAATAATGCATATACACTGTTGAATGACCAAACAAACTTAATTCCATCACCACTTCTAAGTATGATTGCGGGTAGTTCGGCACAGATGTCGTTGTGACATTGTATCGATCGTGATTATAGCGTCATCGAAACGGTATATAAAGGGCCGACAGCGGTGCGCTAGCGCGCATTCGAGCTCAAACGCTCGACGAGTCAACATCTCCTGAGGATGCCCCGTGGAGGGGCGAAACACGTGTCGAGTATAGGTTTGGTTGCATGGCATGCTAATTATTTCTCACTTGTTTTGTATGTGTACATATGCATGACGGTGGGATTTGTGCCCTGCTTTCAGACCTGGATATTTGTCTCGCGGAATTAAAGCTAAATATATTTCATAGCATTTAATGTCATGGATTTCCGCAAAGTAACGCCTGATTCCATAACTTATCTTAAGTCAGCAAGTATAGCTGAGCAGGCAAAACTATACATCAAGTTGACAAAACTGCATCGCTTAGCAGCCCAAAACGTTTGGTTCAATCAGCAGTGTAAACACTTAAAAGTATTTCCCCATTATATTAATATACATACTAACACACACAGCCGGTCAAGTGGTTTAGCTTTGGTGAAGGCAAAACAAGTGTGGTTGAATGAGGAATGCAGGCATTGGTTTTCAGTTAGGGACAATATCAAGCTCCACCTCAAAGTTCTGTACTCAGAGTTAAGTTACAAACTGCATAGTGTGGAGTTTGATATTTTAGATAACAAAGCCCGGGACTTCGCCTCCCAAGTAGCGCATGAAAAATATTTAACACCGCGTAGGAAGTTGGAGCGATTAACTCGGGATAGCCAAAATAATAATAATAATATCACCAACTTAGAAAATAATCATTCAGATGCGGTTCATTCTTTCTACCCACGCGTTAAAAATTATACAAATACCCAATTTTCCAATTCAGAGATTTCTTTACTAGAGAAAGGCCTCAAATATAACATCAGGCCACGGTTATCCCAGAAATCGCTCGAAACTTTAATGGTAGATTCAGAAATGGCTTGTGTTAGAAGTAAAATGGATAGCGCCGTTAAACATCAGGTGGCATTTCAGATAAAGACAGCGTCCGCAACCACCATTACCCAAAATTATTCCGAAATACAAGTACATAGGTCATTACAAAACACAATTACTCAAAATGATTTAATAATTACTAAAGCCGACAAAGGCAATACAGTAGTCATTTTGGATAAAACTGCATACCACCAGAGGGTTAACGACGTTATCCAGGGGGAAGATTTTGAACGTCTTACTACCGACCCTACTAAAAAATTCACTCTAGAAATAAAGAATGCAATTAATAACACGTCGTACATTTCTCCAGGCCAGTTAAAATATAAAATTCCAATGAATCCGATTTCCAAATTTATCGAAAGCCCACACACACTGACACAACGATTCCCGCTTCATCCTGTCACCCACTACAGCATAAACTAGCAGCCTTCCGCAGCTATGTCCACCGTTTAATGTCACTCCCACTGTCCACGGATAATTACGCAAAAGAACTCAAAATATTGTATCAAATCGCGACTTCAAACGGTTACACCAAACAAGTTATTGATAATATAATTAAGAAAAAGCAGAATGACCGGGCTCGCTCAGCACTTTATGCATGTACCCCCGAAAGAATTAACAAGAATGTCGGGAGTCTCACTTACATAGGCCCAATTTCAGATAGAATCGCGAATATTCTAAGAAAACACAATGTTTACGTAGCTTTTCGATCGGATCATAACTTGCGTAAACTATGTAACGGTAAAGATAAATTAGAGAATTCAAAAAAATCCGGAGTTTACAAATTAGTATGCAATGATTGCACCGGGGTCTATGTGGGTCAGACAGGCCGTAGTTTCGAAATTAGGTACAGGGAACATGTTGCCGCTCACAGGAATGGCCATCCAGATAAATCACATTTCGCAAAACATTTAATCGACACCGGCCACTCCTTGAGCGGCAACAATACCTATAACATTCTGCATGTTTGCGATAAGGGTTTCCGGATGAGTGTGTTGGAACAGTTAGAAATATCAAAATATAACAATAATAATGCATATACACTGTTGAATGACCAAACAAACTTAATTCCATCACCACTTCTAAGTATGATTGCGGGTAGTTCGGCACAGATGTCGTTGTGACATTGTATCGATCGTGATTATAGCGTCATCGAAACGGTATATAAAGGGCCGACAGCGGTGCGCTAGCGCGCATTCGAGCTCAAACTCTCGACGAGTCAACATCTCCTGAGGATGCCCCGTGGAGGGGCGAAACACGTGTCGAGTATAGGTTTGGTTGCATGGCATGCTAATTATTTCTCACTTGTTTTGTATGTGTACATATGCATGACGGTGGGATTTGTGCCCTGCTTTCAGACCTGGATATTTGTCTCGCGGAATTAAAGCTAAATATATTTCATAGCATTTACTGAAGACGCACTTATTAGTGCATTTTTAATTTTTTTTACTAAAAATTTCTATAGAATATACGACTGGATGTCACAGCCTAAATTCACTTAATATCTAGTAACCAAAAGAAAATACATGGCAAATTTAATGATTTTAATTCTTTTTGATAAGTAATAATGAGTAGTGTCATACTCTATGTAATTAATAAATAAAATAAATACTTAATTTAATAATAATGAAACAATAATGGCTTAACTTAAAAAAGTAAAATAAACAAATAAAAATTAAAATAAACAGTACAATTCTTAATTGAAATATGAACGATAAAAGAAAAAATTAAGTGCCTACCTACCGTTCACTTTAAAGCTAAACATTTGTAAACTAGCATGGATAGTGATAAGTTAGAAATGTCAGCACTAATGAATTTGATAAAATATTCAAAATCGTCAATTTATTTTTCTTCGCTTTAAACTGGTCATTACTATGGTGGTTAATTCTAAATCTGAATATTCTTTTTCATTTTATAAAATTTTCGTATTATCAAACAAACCTATATTTAGTGTGTACGTGTTGAAATAGAATTCGAATGCATGTATCGTTGGCCCATTGTACCGATTCGATTTTTCAATCACTAATTATTGCCTTCGCCCTCCTGGTTAGCCTCATCGGTTTTTCCTTGTTTCCTCGCAGCTTTTTCAGCTATAGCAGCAGCTTTCGCTGCCGCTTTAGCTGCCCTTTCTGCAGCTCTAGCCGCTTTTTCTGCGGCCTTCTCTGCCGCTGCCTGTTTTGCTGCTGCAGCTTCTGCAGCAGCTATCATTTTCTTCTGGAGTTTTTTCAACTGGAAAATTATATGTGGATTTAGGATAATGGTTAAGGGAAAACTGCAATAAGGAGATTGGCTTAGGAAAAATAAAAAACATATTTGGTATATCTATCGTGTAATGAACTTGTTACCCTTTCTTCTTTCCTTTCTTGGTCTTTCCTTTTTGCTGCATGTAAAAAAGAAATGAGTG
Source organism: Diaphora mendica (assembly GCA_949125395.1). Lineage (NCBI taxonomy): Eukaryota > Metazoa > Arthropoda > Insecta > Lepidoptera > Erebidae > Diaphora > Diaphora mendica. Next base: position 7,648,244 of record OX421322.1, read on the forward strand.
AAAAAACATTGCTATCGCTATTATATTCATATTATCTAGAATCATTCCTGTGAGATATTAGGATAAAATACATTTCGTCTCAAGAGGCATTCAATGAGAATTACCGAATGTGTCTCATCCAACACATCTTTAGTTCTTCTACAGTTTATCGATTTTAATCTTTTTTTTTTACCATCGACCTTTAATGTTACAAAAAAGGAATATGTTCAAAATAATATCAATTCCCATGATGTCTTTGAAAAAGTCGGTAGGAATTACATGTAATTCTGCTTGATTTCCCTCAAGTTGTGTTGTGCTGTTTTACAATACGCCATCAATTGATGTTTTTGGATTTTTATTACAATTTCTTTAGCCTTAATAAAAAAAAAATATTATCACATTTAGAAATAATTTAATAGATGTGGTAATTTGAGCGTACCTTCTTCTTTTCGGCTCGATTGGAGAGTACCTCCCTCCATGCGAACTGTATGACTCTCGCGGCATGTTCCAGAAGGAATTTTTCCATTTTAGCCTTCATCTCTTCGTGGTATTCGTCATCACGTTCCTTCATTAAAGGTAAATACTTGACGTCTTGTTCATCTAGTTTTTTCTGTTGGTTAAAATGATTGCGATCAATACGAGTATATCCGAAAAAGCGTATTAAACGGAATAAAACTGTTAATAACAGTAGTTTAAGCAATGGTTACCTGTAACTTCTCACACTTTTCGACTTCCTCCTCATATTTCTCGGTGAATTCATCCAGTTCCACCTGCTTGTCTGCCATCTCTAAGTCGTATTTTTGAAGCCATGACACCAGCTGCGTTTCCACTTTAAACCTGACAATCGTAAAAATTGTTACAGTGTAAGTAGATAATAATCAGAAATTGCAAAAAAAAACCGATTTCAAGAAGTGGACCAAACTGAAATGGGCCCACACGGGAAGCACCAGCTTTCAAATAGTAAAAGAATCATCGAAATCGGTTAGCGTGATATTGAGTTATTCGTTAATTTGTAGTGCAAATACTTGATGCAAATTAAAGACTTATATGGTTTTCTCGTGGATGATATTGTCAGAACTGGACCACACGGAAAGCACTAGTTACATTACCAACATTATCTTAGCCGAAGGACGTCCATTGTTGGGCATAGGCTTAGAACATTAAACCAACTTGGTTTTATGCTCTAAGGGCATAGGACTCCCAAGGCTCTATGCAATAACTCTAGGTCTCTATGCAAGAAATGAATCTCATTTCTAAATATTACAATTATACAAAAAAAATATTAGTTATTTAGAAAAATTTGATGTAAAATGGCTTACATAAGCACGAACTTTATTTATTTATGAAATGTACCTGCGGGCTCTTTGATTTTTCTCTTCCTTCATGTGCTGTTTTAACAAAAGTTCATAGTTTTGCTTACTTTCGAGTTCTTCCTCCAATAACATCTCATTTTTGACATGATGAGCCCTAGTAGCTAAGACCATCTGACGTTCCGAGTCCAAACTAGAAATTAAATAGTTTAAACAGTTGATAGTCACTTAATAAACTTTCAATAAAAAAAGAAAAATAGTATTTAATCGAACAGGACGAATCATCCGCTAAAGAATGATATCTAAACGTTTCATGTCGTCATAGGTCGTTGTCGTCAAACGTCGACGAAATATTTCTCAATAATAAAAACAAAAAAAAAATTGTCTCTTTGAACTTTCTACTCTATAGTATTTTTTATCTCTTGTCCATCTTATTATAAAACTAGACTGTCTTACATTTTCTTCTTCAGCTTAACTGTAGCCTCGTAGTTGAGCATAGACAGTTCGTGTTCCAGCTTGGTTATAATTTGAGCCTTCTCTGCCATCGTCTGCTCAAAGCTTTCATTCTCCTCTTTCAGTATTCCTGAGTATTCTACCAAATAGACAAAAGATTTTTTATCAATTTTGTGAGTTTTATTCTAAACAGTTGTCCCTACGAACTACTTGACCCTTAGTACTTTATAAGCCAACTGTCTAAGAGATGTATAGAACGATAGATAGAACGAACGAACGATAGAACGAACGTAGATGTAAAGAACAGATTGTACGAGCGCAGTTTTAGTGTTGATGATGGAATGGGAAGTTTAATAGCCTTCGCAGAGACCCTGCTACCGCAAATAGGTTGCGACTAACATCCCCGATCTGAGGTCCCCAGGATAGGTACCTATCCATATAGATCCCCAAGTTTTTTACTTTTTCACTGTATGGAACCACCGAACCATTGCAACTGACTACTGGTATCTGCTGAAAGTTTATTTTACGCTGCCTGGGACTACCCACTATAATGAGTTTTCTTTGGATTTACTCTAAGTCCATACTTTTTACTCCAGTTACATATTTGCATTTGCATTAGGTCTCTGTTTATATTATTCAATGCCTGTGCTAATTTATCAGGAGTAGTTTTGGAGTATATTTGAAGATCATCTGCATAAAGATGGTAGGAAGAAAGTAATTGATTTGCGATAGATTTTATAAAAAAAACTGCAAAAAGTAACGTAATAAAACGCCCTGAGGTACGACCGCAGATGTTATGCACCAGGAGGAGTAAGTAAACATTTTCAATACAAAGACGCTGCTGTCGACCATACAGATAACTACGAAACCAGTCAATTGCCGATGGAGATATGTTGAGGGAACATAATATATCTAGTAAAACATCAAAATCAACAGTGTTGAAGGCATTGCCAAAGTCTAGTAAAGCAAAAACCGTTAGTGTGGGCGCACATCGGAGTCGACAGAAAGTCTCCGACGAGACAATTTGTCGAGGCTCGACTAGATTGCGGTAAAAAGCGTTGTGTTAGGTGGAACCGTCGCACACCAAGGCTGTTTCAGACAGACAGTCTCCGACGAGACAGTTTGTCGAGGCTCGACTAGGTTGCCGTAAAAAGCGTTGACTCAACGTTGACTGGTAGATAATGCCATATGGCATTAAGTCCACCTCGTCCAATTGTAATGCAGGAGGTATAAATAAAAAATAAAAAAGTAAAGAAAAAGTATTTAAAGGCTTAATATTCCCAGAATCAAATCGTCCCTTCCCCTCTTCGACCGTTTGTTCGGCACAAGACAATAGTCTAAAACCGTCTTATAGCAGACCTTCTCGTCGATGACCGTTTCGGTGTGCGCCCAGCCTTAGTTTTCCTTTGTCTATGCCTGACCTGCCTGACCTGGACGGAATATACGGGCGATATATTGACTTACTGAGAACCTACTTTTGTTTAACCGAAAACCATAGGTAGGTATCTATTTTGATAAGCATTTATGAATCCCGAACCAGAGTAGTGTATGTTGCGTATGACAGTATCTGTATATGTTTACCTTCAATATCCTCAATAAGACTTTTGTTGGTAGTTTCCAGTTTTCTTGTAGTAATCTTGGCCATGAGCTCATCAGCTGCAGTAGTCTTCATCTGTCTTATCATGAGGTCACGAAACTGTTCCAGTGTGTTCAGAAACTCAATGCCAGCAGCTACGGACTTTGACTTGTGAAAAACAAAAATCCCAAGTGTTGCACACAATAATAAATTTTAAATACTGGTTAAGATTAAAAAATTACAATAATTTTGCTATCCCCCGGGCAGTTTTTACTGAATAAAGGTTAATATCTAATGTCTTTTTGTACTGAATGAAAGTTAATATTAGTGTCTTTTTTGTACTGTGACTAAGTGCATGCAAATTATATAATAGTTAATCAATGAAAGCTTTAAAAAAATCCGTACTTTCATTCGAATTTAAAATAATTATTAGGAAAACAAAACCGAGTGCGTGGCAAGTCCGTGACAATATGAACTTACCTCCCTTGGCGTTACACGTTTCTGAAAGAGAGAAAACAAAACATTACTTACTTATTTTAATTGAAACGTTCAGCATCTATTATTGGGTACTCAACATTATTTACAGAACGCCTTCGAATCTAAAAAAAGCAAATTTTCACAGCTTTGCAACTTCCATCGCATTCTAAAAAGGCGGAACAATTGACAAAGCATCACCGCTAAGGAATTTACAAGGTTCATTACAATAACAGTATAGTAAAATAGCCCATTTTTCATTTACACAATAAACTTTGTAACAACTGAAGAAGTTAGTTTCTGAATTAAACTAGACACGCTCCAAAACCGCAACGTTTAAATGAAATAGTTCTGCTAGAAGCTCAACTCCAACATATTGAAAAGTGACTTAAAACTGTGACTTAAAACTCTTAATCATTTTTTTTTAATTTAAAGCACACATACCTGGAAAATTCCTTACCTGTTCAGTCATTTCGCATACCGTAGGACGTAGATCTGGATAACTATTCATGATATACATAAGATGGCTCAGTTCGGGGTTTAAGCGATTCTTTAAACTAATATCACCCTGAAAAGTTAACCGACAAATTTAAAAATTTAAGCTAAATGTATGAAGCATACGTGTTTTTTTCATATTTAGCGTTGTAAATTAAAACTCTTACAATAATAGACTTATCAGAGGTTACAATTTCGTAAGCATTCGTCTCCTACGATTTTGTAGTAACTTCTGAATGCTTTCCAATCGTATCTAAATATTATCTAATCCTGTATGTAATCTATCAGAATGCTATGAAAGAAACCTATGTCCAGCAGTTAGCAGCAGCTAATCATAGTGACTATTTTACTAGCTTTTATTTAGTTTCACCTGTCCCGCTGTTTGTAATCAAATATTGCAAGTTAAATTTGATCCACTTCCCGTTTTTCGATTGAGTTGAAATTTTAAATATCTGTTTGGTTGAATGGTTGAATATTAAATCTGATGACAATGCATATATATATAATCGGTATTATTATTAATCCAAAATGGCCGCCGTAACAAAACGGCGGCGTACATATTTCTGAACAACCCACCCAATATGGGTATCAAATGAAAGGGCTTAAAGCTATATTTTTATTAACAAGTAATAATGGCTTGTTTTAAAAATCTTTTTAAATTAATTACTAGTTTCATATGTACACGATATCTTTAAATTAATACGTGAAGGAAAAATTTTGTACCCCTTTTTACGAAAGCTATACCAACGTTGAAATATGTAATTTGACACAGTTAAAGTTTTTATGGAAGAGGAGTGCAGAAAGCTAAAAATAACAAAAAGATATGATCGAATTTCGACCACTAGGCGACTACTAGTTTTATTTAAATATGAATCTTAAATGACTTACAGCTTTCAAATCTTCAATTGCAGCCATGTTTAGTACACTAGCAGAAAATAAAGGGTTATCGTATTGATCAAAAATGAAGATCAAATCATCCATATGAGTAGTCGAGAGCACACTGCTCAGAGTTTTGTACTCTGCTACCAGGTCTGGGAGACAAATGGCCAACTTGCACTTATAGATGGCTTCATCAAGTATTTTAGTGATGCGTTCCATCTGTATATGACATTCAAGGTCGATGGGAGATGCGGCTGCAAGAAAATATTAATTTGTAAAATGTACCTATTAATATTTTACCGTATCGTAGGCAAATTCAAACATAAAAATAACCTTTCATATCTTACATATAGTTGTCTGATACTAAGCTAGGTAGAGTCTGTTCAATTGTATTCAGAGTACCTACCTCCTCAAAGCTATACTAATATATATTTCTTAATACCGTGGAGTTACCTGCGGTTGTTTTTGTACCTTCTTCAGTCCAAAGGAACACTACATTTTTCCTAACAAAAAGCAGTGCGTGTTATATGGTAGTAAATCTCACCCTAATCTGTTCGAGTCAGTTTGAGTGACCAAACGTTTATACAAACTTTCGCAAAAATGTAGTTAAAAATATACTCACAATTATCCTTGGTAAGATCCATTTCTTTGCTTTTGTCTGCGCTAGCATTAGACTTGTTACTGCTACCAGTTTTGGTGCTTGAAGAGAAGGAAGGAGAGGCTGAAGGGGAATCGGTCTCACTCGATCCCTTATCCATTTTCCTGTTTGTATTGTAATGTATGATTACGACGCTATATTTCACTTATAATAATAATAATCAGCTGTATTGAAAGATTGGACGAGTTTAAGCTATATTAGGAATGAGTGTTAGTTGCGGTAGTTACAAAAAGTTGCTTGGATGACGGTTACTATGGTGACGAAACCAAGGCTCACAGACTCAATAAATATAAATATAGCGCTTGTACTGTTGCTAAGGATACATTGTGAAATAGATTAAGGAGGTAAAGTCTGGTAAAGCAAAAGCCAAAGAAATAAAATCCGGATGGTTATAGTATTGATCATGGTATTGATAACGTTGTGTGTTTAATGTCAACATGACGAAATTACGTCACCATAATGGCGGCCAGGTGCATTAGTAATTTGCGAGGATTATATTTATAGCTGCAGAATAGTCTTAAATATTTTTTTCAGAAATATTCTTGTAAGTAAAAAGTAAGACCAATATATCGAACCAGCCTTAGGACCTTGTCCAGATGTCAAGAGTCTAACGGTAAGGCGTGATAACGAGATTGCGAGCATCATCAAGATTTTCTTCAAGACATGCTAATGTACGTTTCAATCTCACGCACTTCTGACACTATATCAATACTCCGGCGCTACTGCGGCAAGTGTGCTTTATCAGCCTCTAGCAGGAACTAAGAGGGATACATAACTTTGTTGCCGTTATTACTAACCGGTAATCGGATTACCTTCTTGCTACTGCAGTTGAAAGTTGTTAGAAGAGCACAAAAAAAACGCACGATAATGGATTAAACTTTTTTATTTCACTTTATTAGTAAATGAATGTAACAAATACATATATAATTTACTAAAATATATTGTTCAGAAAATATCTAAATACAAATAGAAAATAAGAGTAAATAAAATAGAAACGATTCGTTATAAGTACGTATGTAACATGCTTTACATACTTATGAGAAAGTATAATTATGTTCATTTGGAACAAAGAGGTGACTTATTCCTTATTTTCCTCACCGCTTGCTTTAACCCCCTTTGTAGCTTTAGCGGCTGCCTTCGCTGCAGCTTTAGCCGCTTTTTCGGCAGCCTTTTCTAGGGCTTCTTGCTTCGCTGCTGCCGCTTCTGCTGCGGCTATCATTTTCTTTTGGATTTTCTTTAACTACAACATTGTAAAAATCAAAAAATCTCGTATACTAAATAAATACACATAAGGACGTGTCATCATTATCCCTCATGGAAATATTAATTTAATTGAATACAGTTCTGCTCATGGTCCAAGAAAACAAGGTCTCGCATTCCGAGAGTTACACAAGCTGAGGTCACTATCCAGTTATCATTTTATAGCAACATAACACGAAATGAACCAACCAGGACCAGCGATAGCGGTGATGACGTCAGCTTGTGCTGTGCTGTGTCTCGGAATGCCATACCTGGCGAAGTATATTTTTATACCATGGTTCAGCTTATAGGCTGAAAGGGTATTAAAAATAGGTCGCGTAGTAGCGGTCCCGTTTCCTAAAGACCGTTTTTCTCTTTGAAAAAATGTTAAGCCTAGTTATAGTCCTAAAAGTAAACAGTACCTCCTTCTTTTCTGCTCTGTTGGCTAGTACCTCCCTCCATGCGAACTGTATGACCCTCGCGGCATGTTCCATGATGAATACATTGAGCTTCGCTGTCATCTCTGCGTGATATTCCTCCTCGCGTTCCTTCATTAGTGATATGTATTGGAGATCTTGTTCATCTAGTTTCTTCTGTTAGATTAAAAGTTTTTGATGAAGAATTTGTGAGAACAATGAGATGTTAAAGCATCTATTGGGGTTCAATCAATTTAATGGGGTAAGATATTATGTTTTATAAATGCTGATGCTCGTGTACAACAACCACGTGGGACGAAGCTAGTCCTACTAATGTTATAAACGCGAAAGTTTGTTAGTATAGATGGATGGATGGATGTTTGTTACTCTTGCACGCAAAAATTACTGAACGGATTTGGATGAAACTTTACAGTAATATAGCTTATACATCAGAATAACACATAGGCTACTATTTGCCGCGATAACCGACATACACGCGGGCGGCGCCGCGGCAACAACTTGTCTAAAATAAAAGTAGTCTACGTTATTCCATATAACAGCAGATTTCAAAGTTTGTTTCTTTACCAAGTGCCGTATTTACTATCATATGCATTTAGTGAAAAGCTGTTCATTGAAATTTTAAGCAGACTCTTCAATTTTATTTAATACTAGCTGTGCCCGCTACTTCGTAGGCGTGACATTTGAGTTTTCAAGTTATTTTAAAATTTTCACCTTTTAAACCTTCCCTGGACTACGACAAACATTTTAAAACCAAAATAATCTAAATCGGCCCAGCCGTTCTCGAGTTTTAGCGAGACAAACGAACAGCAATTGATGTTTATATATGTATGAATGATTACGTATGTATGTGTATGTGATGTATGGATTACGAAACATATGTAATAAAAAAAAATCCTCGGAAACCTCCTGGTGGCATGTCGGACTCGAACCAACTAAAACCGCACGTCGTCTCAGTTACTAGAAGCCGGAGAACCAGGTGCACCCTAGAGAGGAAAACCCTGGAACCCCGACATACTTCTAACTACCGTTTGTAGTGTCTCCTGTGTGGGAACCTCGATGGGAGGCACTCTCCGTAGCGTTCACTGCCACCCGGGCCTGCTTCTGCTAAGCTGACAGATGGCCTCATCTGTCCGGACCAGTCTGTGACTGTCAGGACCTCCGCCCATAGTACTCAACTCCCCTCATGCATTTATAAAGATTATGCGAGTCTGAATTTAAAATTAACTCTTTTGTCCAGCTAAAGTATACATTTATAAACATCATCAACAGCTTTTAAGAGTCTATTGCTAGACATTTGTGTCACCTTAAAAAGGTAGTTTGAGCATAATATACCACGCGTAACTCTCCGAATTCCAAATCCATAAAAGTGATTATAACCTGTAACTTATTGCACTCCTCGACTTGGTTTTCAAACTTCTCGGTGAAATCGTCTAACTCAAGCTGTTTCTCTGTCATCTCTAAGTCATACTTTTGAATCCATGAGAGCAGTTGCGTTTCCACTTTGAGCCTTTCAATTACAAAAGACACAACAAATAATACCTAATATACTGGGCCGGCTTCGGCATGAATGGGCTGGCTCGACCGGAGTGACACCACAGCCTCACAGAAAACCGGTGTGAAATAGTGCTTGCGCTGTGTTTCACCGAGTGAGTGATGATACCGGAGGCCCATATCCCAACCCCCCTCCCCCTATCTCCTCTCCCCTCATCCCCCCAAAGTCCGGCAACGCACTTGTGACACCTCTGGTGTTGCAGGTGTCCATGGGCGGCGGTAATCGTTTACCATCAGCTGCTCGTTTGCCCGCCTATTGCATAAATAAAAATAAAAAAATTAGCATCATCTCAACAACAGTCAAAAATAGTTATAAATTAAGATATTTTCTAAACATCAAAAGGAAAAAAAAAGGATCGCCACGGTGATTACATTCGACTATGCGATTGGCTCGCACCACTGACATATTGTGTCATTGCTCGCACTAAAATCTTCACCAATCACAACGCAACGCCGCCCGCAGCTACCATGACGATCAGGACGAGATTAAGAGAAAGTAGAGTCACGCTTATTTCAGCACGAACGAGCCGACTTGACCGGGGCTGTACTGCTCTTGGATTCTGCTCACGCTTTCCATCAGGCAGAGTAGAGTCACTTTGGTAGGCTCATCCATAAAAAAATAAGTTAAATAAATTCACACTTGGCTCTTTAAGTCACTTCTTGCAACAGTCTATAAATATCTAACTAGAGTCTAGACCATTTACTAAATAATAATTTGTATTCAATTGATGTAATCACTTGCGAGCTCTCTGATGTTTCTCTTCAAGGAGATGCTGATGTAGCAAAAGTTCATAACTATGTTTACTTTCAACTTCTTCTTCCTTTAACATTTCGTTTTTGACTAAATGAGCCCGAGTTGCTAACACCATCTGACGTTCTGAATCCAAGCTAGAAATAAAAAAAACGTAAATATAGGTATGGTGTTTAGCAAAGAACCACTTAACAACATAAAAATTTCGTGGAGAAAAAGTAACGGAGTTACGGCAGCTGGAAACTCTTTTACCAAGAGCAAGAAGATTTTTATGTATTTTCAAACCCGAATTTTAAATGATATGTGATCCTTAAATGACAGGTCTTACACTTTCTTCTTGAGCTTAACTGAATCGTAACTGAGCATAGAGAGTTCATGTTCCAGCTTCGTTATGATCTGTGCCTTTAGCGCCATCGTTTTGTCAAACCTCTCATTCTCCTCTACTAATTGTTTTGAATATTCTAGAAAATAAACGAAGAAAATTACATCAGAATATGATATAATTATTAGATTTGATACTGACACAGTATAAACTTCCTCTGTCATCTAATTTTTAAGTTCACTAAGATTTTATTATTCAATTTACCATCATTTTAGCGAATTCCTTTTCTCTTATAGAAATTGACATCTTTTTACTAAACCCCTCAGAATGCATTTACAAAATTTCACGTTAATCAGTTGTGATTACGCTCGTACAAATTTTACTACTCTGAGTTAAAAGAAAAACATTCATTATTGTCGGGACAATTTCTTTGAATACTTTTTTAACACAATAAAGACACAACATAGCTGTCTCTATCCACGAGTTATAGATATATTTATTTTATAGATTAAATCTGTCTCGGCCGACATTCTATAGTTTTAACCTTTGCATTTTATACCTTGTATGCTTGAAATAAGATTTTCATTGACGGTTTCCAGTTTTTTCGTATTGATTTTAGCTAACAGCTCATCAGCCGCTGTCGTCTCCATTTGCCTGACCATAAGCTCACGAAACTGTTCCATCTCGTTCAAAAAATCCATAGCAGCAGCTCCTGATTTCGACTAACGTAAAAGAAAATTAATGTTTTAATAGATATCTACTAGTGGTGGAAATTCGACCATGATTAATTTAATGTTTTAAAGCTTTCAGGTTTCTTCTATATTAACTGTAACTATGTCAAATTTCATACTCTATCGTTCGCATGGTTTTTGTTAAAAGGGGTACAAAGTTTTTGTTTCACGTATACTGATTTCTTACGATAAAGTAATTGAATATGTTTTAACGGGTAACCTAATGGTAAGTCACCATCACTGCCTATGAACACCAATACATACGAAAATGCATAATCGCTCTTTGAGCACCTCGAAGCCAGCTTTACAAAGAAGGTGGATTCTCCAACGGTAAATAACACTACAATACTTAAATAAAAGACATTAAAACTATAAAAATATTTCAAAATATCTAAATGTAGATAACAACATAGTTTCGTAAATGGTTACATACCTGTCTTGAAGTCATTCGCTTCTGAAACGTAAAAGAAATGTATTTTAGATACATTTTATTTTTAATATCATTCAATATCTTGAGTATTTCTTTATTAAATCAAAAGCTATTTTACCTGTTCCATTATTTTGTAAGCGGTAGACCGAAGCTCTGGGTATTTATTCATGATATACATCAAGTGGGCAAGTTCAGGATTCAAACGGTTCTTTAGACTCAGATCACCCTGGAAATGACGCAACAAGAAGTTGTCAGTTCTGACAAGGCATCTTAGCTAAGCAAACAGAAAAAGGCAATTCTCTAAAAGACTTCACAAGGGGCATCTGCCGTTGAATATCAGATATCAGTGATAATGATGATGATCCCTGAGGAACAGGACCTTGAGAAGTGTGGTTTCATACTTTGCTAACCCTGACAACACCTTCTTTCGTCAATAAATAAAAAATGAATATAATTAAATCATCTATCTAATATCTAAATATCTATTTGATCTAGCAATTATTTAACTCTAAGTAAACTAGTAGTAAATAGTGATTTAAATAGCTTACGGCTTTCAAATCCTCAACAGCAGCCATATTCAGCACACTGGCAGAGAACAATGGATTGTCGTACTGATCGTAGATGAATATCAGATCATCCATGTCAGTGGAAGACAGTAAATTGCTCAGAGTTTTAAACTCTGCTACCAGATCTGGGAGACAAACGGCTAGTATACACTTATAGATGGCTTCGTCTAGAATCTTAGTGATGCGTTCTCTTTGTATATTGCATTCCAGATCTATAGGAGAAGCCACTGGAAGAAAATATTAATAATATACTTAATCATGTTAGACCAAATTACTATGTTTTATGGCGGGACGACTTGTGTAAGAGGGCCAGCGCCGACTGGATGAAAGAAGGAGCAGCAAGCTTCTTTTCCTAAATGTGAACTATATAGTAGGTATTTCAGAGCTATTTTTTAAATTACCATTGTCCTTAGTGAGATCTATCTCTTTGTGCTTAGATTCGCTCGCACCGGATTTAGTACTGCTCTCAGTTTTGGTGGTTGAGCAATAAAGCGAAGGGGATTCCAATGTCCCGAATGATAAATTATCCATTGTAGTTTTGTGTAATATATAAAAGTAAAATCGTAAATAAATATAATTTATTCTGTTTATTATTTAGTTCTTGATGACAATCTCTGGTTTAACTAGAACATAGGTGTTTTACTCTTTGATTAAGATGGTCAACAGCAAACTAAAAAGAGATCGAATGAATCAAAGGAATTGCTTGTATGTTAAAAGAAGTTTATAGCTATAAAGAGCTATTACTTAATGACGAATGTAATTCTCGGTTTTACGAATCGCAAGCGATACACGTCCAGCCACGCATATTAAAGGATTGAACCACTTTATCTCAATAATTCATTTGTTTGGTTTTTATTTTATGTACCATAAGTACCTTCAAGATAATTATAATCTCTGTCAATGTTTTCAAAAGACCTATTTAACGTTATCCCTATTAAGTTATTTTGTTTTTGAGATTTTGTTATTCTGTTTTATGAGCGTGATTTAACACAAACACTCTAAAGCAAACCGCGAAATTGGCGAAGCTGTAAAGATTTTCCTTCTGACTTCGTAAACCTAAAAAGAAAACTCGGCTCGGCTTCGCACCTGCGCACGCTAATTATATAAAAAGAAAAAGTTTTAAAAAGTATAACCCGACTATGTACAAACTTTTTATAAAAGAGCCTATGTCACCTAGGCTACTATTACAAATCTATTGATACCTCATTGAAATTGGATTAGTAGTTTAGGCGTTACGGTGGAACATACAATCATACATATACTGCCACAACTATGAAGGGTTTTGACTTTGCCGTAGTCGGGTAAAAAGTCACGCTAAGAGACAATCTAAATTTGTATTAAATTGAAGTCTGAAAACCAACAGACGTCATCACACATACCCATCTGCATTAACTTAGAAAACACTAGAGATACACATCAACATTCGTAATCCAGACTTAAATAATTTGACTGGCTCGGTGGCGCAGTGCTAGTGTATGCGACTGCTGCGCTTGAGGTCTCGGGTTCGATTCCCGGGTCGGACCAAATGTTTGTATGATCTGCAAATATTTGTTTCGGAGTTTGGGTGTTTTCTATGTATAATATGTTTTTTACAAAAAAGTACATATGTATATATATATATACGCATAACACAAGCTCTACTTAGCTTGGGAGTAGATGGCGATGTGTGATAAATGTCCGGAATATTTATTATTATTAATTTGTAACCACGGAATATTCCACATTTTTAAAGATCTGTGCTCATCACTGGATTGTAACTTAAATACGTTGTAAAGTAATGAAAGACTGTAACACCCACCCCTGCAACCATCTATATAATAAATTAATCAATATTTGGTTCCGTTGCTGTGAAACTATCCATACGTTTGTTCAATAAAATTGTCACTATCTAATGAACACCTATTCGGTGGAGATGTTTACACTGAGAACAGGGTACAACGGAAAAGGTCGTCTCTTACTTCCCATTTTGGTAAGTTTATAACAGTATTAATTAATTGATATTATTTATTATCTCAAAGAGGCAGCGTATGCGACTGCTGTTCTGAGGTATCGGGTTCAGTTCCCAGACCAAATGTTTGTATAATCTGCAAATATTTGTTTCGGAAGATTTGTTCTGTACATTGTAAGTACTTTATCAATCGATCTAGCCTTCATAATATAAAACCTCCTTCGTTTGAAGCTAGATGGCGTTGTGTGTCTGATGTTCGAAATATTTATTATTATTATATTGAATGAAATAACAGGTAAACGAACAGACGGATCATCTAATATTAAGTTATTACTGGTGCCCATCAACGTTACCAAATCAACAGTAGGTAATAAGTGCGTAGACGCCGTTTCAAGTGTAAAGATGTCTTATTACTGTCCCGCTTTACATCATCATCATCAGACTTTAATAGCCCACTGCTGGACATAGGCCTCTCCTTAGAAAAAAGGTTTTGGCCTACATGGTATAACAATGCGTTTTCTTAGACCATAGCTTGCTTCCTAGTCGCCTCTTACGACACCCATAGGATGAATATTAGTGGTGACTCTGTATTCTTAGTCCATCATAGCACGGAAATTAATTCTCATTTTATAGTTGCAGTTAATAATCCTCCAAAATGACGAAGAAGGGTAAGGTAAATAAGTTAGCGCGTATGACGGACGAGGAACGAGCCCGGTATTTGCAACATCGCGCTGATATTGAAGAGGAGGCTCGAAGAAGGAAGCAAGAACTTATATCCAAGTTTATAAAGGTACGAGGGGTTTAGCTTTTATTTGATTATTAAGATCTAATATATCAATACGTCATATATTATTGCAAATGTCGCGTGTCAGCCCTGACGCGTCGTTTCTCTTACTACAGTCGTTAACGCCTAACTATTGTTATTGGCTAAAATTTTGTTTTATCTATGTGACTTAGCTTTAAGATGACGTCATTCCTATACCTTTGGTTTTCTATTAACATTTAGTGGTTTGCACATATTACATACAGTTTGTCACATTAAAACTTAACATATCTAAAGATGTTATCAATTACACAATAGCATCTCAATCTTAAGATACAGTCGATAAAAAAACATTTATATTATCTGTATGTATTTATTTACCAGTGAATTGAATTAAGTATTACATTTATCTTATGTGAAAATAGAAGTTTAAAAAATCCGTTCGCAGTAAGATAATACATAGATAGGTACCAGCTAGACATATGTAAAAAAATACATGTAGTTTCTTTAACTGTTTAAAATAATTTTATTATTAACTTGGAAACTTATAATTTTAGAACAAACTCGGCAAAGAAGAAGCCTACAGTCGTTTGAACACATCGAAGATTAATCAAGAATGGCGATTCATATTACGGAAAATAAAATGCAAACAAATGGCATTGGATATTCAGGTACAGTTTAGTTCATAGCACAGCAGATATCTCTAAATGAGGTGATTTGTATCTTTCTCTACAGCTATGATATTTCAAAGATTATTATACTATTATTATTACTATACTAATTCAATTTATCTCACTACATTTATACCCACATAATTAAATAGTAGAAATATTACGAATTCCAATTCACCACATACACACTTTCTAAAAGGAATTATGAAAGACAAGCTCCTGTTAAAATCGTACTAATATTATAAACGCGAAAGTTTGTAAGTATGGATAGATAGATGGATGTTTGTTACTCTTTCACGCAAAAACTACTGAACGGATTTGGATGAAACTTTACAGTAATATAGCTTATTACATCAGTATAACACATAGGCTACTTTTTGCCCCGATAACCGACATACACGCGAGCAAAAACTAGTTAGACATAAAGAAAGATCAGGAAAACATTTAAAAACAAAAACCCGTTAAAATGAAATGAATTTTACGAATCTATTGACATCTCATTCATGAAAATCTGTTCAGTCTATGTAGGTATTTTGTGCCTAAACGACACTATGGTGGAACATACAAACTTACATATACCTACTGTCAAAACGATTACCCTTCCTTTTGGCTTTACTGTAGTAGGGTAAAAATAGAATTTGATTTCAGTTATGCCTGCTGAATTCTTAGATAATCTAGTTTGAGTAATTGAATGCTCCAAAATATCGCACTGAAGACCAACTTAAAATGTCAGCATTTGTGTTATCGTATTTCGTCGGTGAGTGCGAGACCGGAGAGCCAATGGGGCAAAAGAATCTCAATATGTCGCCATAGTGGGGGTCACCATGCTGCATTGTCTGCATTCGCAATGATATGGTGACCAACACTTTTGGATTCTGCTCACGCCTTCCATCACGCACAGTCACTTTGGCAGGTTCATGCATAAAAAAGAACAATTTTTATTTTCTTCTCGCAGAATATGTTAACCAGTTTCAACTTCCTCGTGGAACGCAAGGATCGCCTGATCGCGTCACTGGTACGGGCCACAAATGACGCAGATGAACAACACCGACGCGCTTTTCAGGCGCACACCGAGAATGTCAGCTATTTTCTAAGTAAGTAAGCACACGTGTTTAGATGTTAACTTTCCATAGTATATTAATTTCATGTTACATTGTCTGTTTATTCGTTATGCAATCAATAGATATAGTACTTAATTCATTTTCAAACTTAAAAGTGTACCTACATGTTCAAACACAGTAGTTAACTTTCTGGATAATGTGAGTAGGTTTCATTCGAAAATGAAATAGTTATATTTATTGTAATTTATTTTATAACTACATATATGTGTGACTTTGCTTACCTCCGTATTTTGCGACACTCCAAATTTTAAATCTCAAGTTCTCAAATTTTTTGGTTAACGGTATTAGCCATCATAGCCATGGATTTGCACTCTATTAACCGAGTGAGACTACACGGTATTGTCAAAATATAATTATTTAATACGACCCTAGTTATTTCATTCGGGGTATCATTAAAAGGCATGAGGGTTTTAATAATTATACTCGTTTAAGGACGCCCAAAACAAATCTTTGGTAACCTTTTTTTTTTTAATAATGTCCAAAATATTTATTTATATTTATTTATTATAATTAGTTTGGTAAACAATAAAGAAATATATTATTAATAATAACACCTATCTCAGACATAGGATACCAGCGCTTAGATAAGCTTCAAACGGAATTCGATCAACAGAAGAACAATCTATTCGAAATATGGGACAAAGAAGAAATTAATCTGACAGATGACCAGGACAGAGCCGAGTTCAAACTAAAACTAATCACCTACATACAGGATAGAAACTTCAAAAGCTACAATAAAGAGAAAGAGATAGAAAAAGCTACAGCAAAGAATGATGCACGATTAGAGGTGAGATTTTTTTTTATGTTTTCACTAGCTTAACCTACGAACTTCATACCGCTATTTTATTTTTATTATTTCGTGAATATTTCCTAAATTTTCCCACGGGTAGTGTACAGCCAAGGACTTGGAAAATCTCACAATTTGGGTTTTCTTTTAATTTTCTTCTATACAAACCTTGTCCTGACAAGTTATGCGCGTACGTACATACATTTAGTGATTAATTTTTATTTACGTACATTTACTATCTAACTCTTTTTTATTACCTAATTCACTAGCGTTAATTGTCTTTGATGGGATAAAAATTGAATATCAAACACTGCATGTACATAATTTGTATTTAAGTTTTAATTATTTTGCAAACAACACAAAAGTTCATGGCTCTAGATCTAGAACTTCAAATCGTCTTTCCAATCATCGCAGTTAGCTCTGCCCTTTTCAGAGAGACACAACATCAGATTCTTGGAGAACTCGCATTTGTCATCAGAGTTTTCTGAAATTAATAAATATTTTTGCCAAGTATAATACGTATTTATTAAAATACAAGCTGACGCACGTAACAGCGGCTGCGTCTGTTTTCACACATGCTTGTTTTCTATTGATCTAAGCGTGATATTAACTATCCTATCTTAAGGCATGTCTCCCTCCAGCGAAATTTGACAACACAAAAAAGGTTGACAACACAAAAGTTGCCATATTTTCTTCGGTGGAGACTCGTCTTTACAGAAACTTTTGTCACCAACACGTGTTGACAGCACAAAAATTGTCAACTTTCGTTCGGTGGAGACCCGGCTTTAGGCACGCCAGCAAAACACACATTTTAAAAAAAGAACGTGAAAATCGAGAATTATACACAATAGATATCCTATGTTGTTAAAATAAAGCACTTTGTTCATATAACTTGTTAATTATGTTTATATAACTGGCTAAAACTACACACCATTATCCAGAATTTGGAAACATTCCTCAATAGACTCCTGCAAGAAATCCTTTAGGTCTTCATTCTTCACATCTTTAGTGATAGCGTGAGTCACCAGATATCTGTCCGGCATGCCGTCCTCTCCTGTCTGTAAAGTTTATACTGTCAACGGTCTTTATGTGTGTCTTTTAGCTCAGTACTTATTCATCACAATATGAGGACGATAAGTTAGCAAGCTTGCATAAAAGGGGCATCATCATCTTACCATGCTTCACCTTAACTTTGTCATTATTTTAAATTAATAATAACTTACGTTGTTTCCTATTTTTTATATTATGTATTTTCATTTCAAAATAAAAGAATGGAAAATAAGAATAAGAGCGTACTCCATCTCTAAAAGACTGGCAACGCACTTGTGACGCCTCTGGTGTTGCGGGTGTCCATGGGCGACGGTGATCGCTTACCATCAGGTAATATGTCGGCTCGTTTGCCCCCTATTCCATACCAAAAAAGCACACATGGAAATTGAATTTAGACTTATGGATTATCTACCTTCAGACCTGTGAAAATGATAAATGTGAATATAATGCAAAAAAATGTAAAATGTATGTAGAAAAAATATAGTTTTTCATAAAAATAAAATCACATTCCGTTTCTTCCTTCTCATCTTATACGAATGAGTATTAACATAAACACTCTA
This sequence comes from Diaphora mendica, assembly GCA_949125395.1. Lineage (NCBI taxonomy): Eukaryota > Metazoa > Arthropoda > Insecta > Lepidoptera > Erebidae > Diaphora > Diaphora mendica. Next base: position 7,666,995 of record OX421322.1, read on the forward strand.
AAAAGTGTAAAGATATGTGTACTCACCATATCCAAATCTTCCATAAAACAATGAAGCGCACAAGCTTTATTTTCCATTTCCTTACTAGAATTATTCTCAGTAGAATTTTTCTCATCACTTCTAAAATTATCTTCGTAAAGCTTAATCTTATGAGAATTTGGATTATATTGGCTTCTTTGTCCAGAATTTTCCGGCCGTTTCTCGCGTTTATACCTTCTCGGTGATGTAGTGGAATGATAGTTGCTATATTGGGAACTTCCCTAATTGAAATATGTATACGAGTATTAAATTTACTTAAAAATATTTAAAACAATCAAATTCTACTATTTAAACATATAAAAATTACTGTATTAAAATTAGACTATAGAGACATACCACAGAGATTGTACAGCCTTGTTCTGACCGAGGAAAAACTATTAGATGAATAAAAATTCCAATAGACGTATGACACGAGAAGTGCTTGACCTAAGTATGAAAGTAACAGTGCTAATAAGTGCAATAATTAATAGTGCTAAGTACGATTATAAAGACAACTTACAGTTCTGTATTCTCCACTTTGAGGAAAATCTTCTCTTCTATTAAAATAATCATTCCGTTCATATCTATCATCATGATTGCTATCAGTATTGTCATACCTATCCTTTCGACCCCCCATTCTATCACTATAACCTATTCTATCGCTACTACTACCCATTCTATCACTTGGACTACCCGATCTATCACTGTTACCATCCATTTTATCGTTTTTATTACCCATTTTATCATTGCTGCCACCTCTTCGATCTCCAATGTTACCCATCATATCGTCTCTAGTATTCATTTTGCCTCTATTGCTCATTCTATCATCCCTATTATTCCTATTTTCTTTATTACCCATTCGACCTCTTTCCCAGTTGTTACTGTGAAGTTGACTTCGAGATTCCTTCCAGTCTTGATCGGAATTCCCTTTGGTTGAATTCTTGCCCTCTTGTTGCATCTTCAAACACTTTTTGTAAATGCTCTTCAACTCAGATTCTTTCGGACCGCCGTCGGAACGACAGTTTAAAGTCTGTTGATGATTAATTTTTGTTTAGTTAATGAGTTCGGTAGTTAGCAGCTTTGACTATTAACTAAAGCTCACAAGTATGAGTTTACTTAGAATTGGAATCTATTTTCGGAACTCAAAGTAATTGTCCAATCAGTAACTTTTAACGACATATTCAATTTAAGATGAATGTCCACTGATACTAGATAATATAATTAAGGAGAAAAGTATAGTAGCTGCTTAAATATTGTAATCTGTGACTACTCACATAGCATTCCATGACAAGGCAAAATACCAACACATAATAAATGATGAGGCACATTGTCATTGTAGCTAGCAGACCAACAATACTGTGTAGTGGTCATGGCACACATGGTTATATAGCATAACGGCTTCCATGCTTCAATACTCGCAACACAAAGCACCACACATCAAATATAACTAATTGCTTTGTTACGAGCGAAAAGCACAGGTGACAAAAAGTGAAATGTTTAAAATTAAATGCTGCAATGTTAACATAGTTTAAATTGATCTTGATAGTCGCTACTATGGTGTCATAGTGGTTAAAAGTGGGACATGTTAACTAACTAAAATTCCTTGTACAATAGAGATCTTCAATCTTTCAATGATCTAAAAATATGGTGCGGGTTGTTCACACTCAACCTCATCAAAATAGCGAATGGGCGGGATTTGATTGAACCAGTTTTACTTCAATAACAATATTCCCAAGTATGTCTTACTGTGTTACCTTCATGACATAAATTATTAACTAAATTTCGTAATTAAACAAGATGACTACATAATTGCACAGGTCGTGTAGCGGTGATCGGTTATCATTGCGAATAAACAAGCCGTACGTAATACGGTGTACAAATAAAGAGTTTTCTATCTATCTATCCATCTCTACGTCATCATCTTGAGCTTGTTTATTCGTTTACTGTTAAAGGTTAGCTAGGGACACGCCATCGTTTATTAAACAAAATGTAGTCTTGACGAAATCAATCATCATCATTATCATCATCTCAGCCGAAAGCCTGCTGGATTTAAGCCTTCCCAAGGTCAAATAACAACCGGTCTTCTGCTGCCAAACATTCAACAAATTGCCATTGCTCATTCAACAAATATATTGTATACCTAATAGAAAAGATTTGTTGAGTTAAACTATTTCACATGTAGTCCGTGAGTCCTAATAAGGAATAGCGATTTGGACGAATGCTGATTATTTTCCAATCACCGAATTTCATCAATAACTCGCATTTTTTCCACGAAAATTTACAGACGATTGTTATTTAAACTACCTACCTACTAAAATTAGAATCCTACCAAAACATCCTATCCTGTATGTTTCTGAATTATATCAAACAATGGTCATCAGCAATCAGTCACGGCTTGCGCATCATGTCAGATGTCTATCACTCTGTAGGAAATACGTGAACACGGCCAATGCCCGTAATTGCAGGAACACTGTGTCTAATCAGAAATTCCAAATCCCCCTGATATAGTCGTTTGGGTTGGCAATTGTTAATCCTCAGCGTTCATTTATTATTGTTAGCTGTCTTATTTAGATTATCTCTCTAAGATTAGTATTTAGAATAATGGTTATGATAAAGTGGTCGAGCACTTACGACATTAATGATGCTAAAGCGTCTCAATAGGCCGCCATAGTGTGAGTCACTGTGCTGCATTGTTGCAGTACTTACAGTGTCTGCATTCGCAATGAGTATAGTGACCACTACTCGTATAAGGCACGTATTTGAATGAATGAATACGGGTCTTTAGAGTCTGCTCATGCTTTCCATCGGGCAGAGTAGAGTCACTTTGCCAGACTCATTTATAATAAATAAATAAATAGTAGTACTAGGTATGCTTATAAACATATTCATATATCAAAGTCCTAAGTACCCACGTTTACGAAGATTTTAACTTAAGTTAGTCTGGCCAATGAACCATATCGAAATATTCCTACTGTGAAGTGCGAATTATTAAAATAGCATTATTAGATATAATTATGCACTAAATAGAATCCAATATTCTGCTTACCTTTTTGATTTTCCAATAAAATCTCTAAACTAGCAGTTTCAAGTAAAGATTCACTTTATAAAGATTCTTACTCGACAAAAAAGTGGAGTGATTAAAAGAAAGAAACCACCACGTCCTAATAAAGCATGTTTATGTATTTAACTCACGTTCAATAAATAATAGGAAGTCAACAAAGTCAAATTGGTATGTAACAAACAAGAAAATATTTCACTTTACAGTATGAAGAAGAATTGCGCCGTTTCTGCCGCCCGAAGCAACTAGAAGTCGAAATATACTGGACTAAGCTTCGTGATGTGTACAATTCCTATTTGGAAGAGCATAATCCCATCATGAACCATTATCAAAGTTTGAAGGAAAAAGATGAATTTTACCAGAAAGAAATTACGAAGAATGATATGCAAATACAATTGGCTACGGTAAAATAACATCACTTTATTAATTACTAGCTTTGCACCGCGGCGTTGCCCCCGGTTGTTGTACCTTGGGTAACACCACGGGGCTTAGCTAGTATACATACCTATATGATAATTCTACTACTTAAATACCATTTGAAATCCTTCTGCCATAATTATTTTAACTTCAATAACATTGGACTTTCATACAAACTACCATCCCCCGTTTTAGCCCCAGAATGGGGTGGATTTCTAAAAATACATTATTAGTACACCTCCACACCATCTATAGAGCATACATATTAAATTTCAAGTCTCTTACTTCAAAAACATAGGACATTCATACAAACTTCCAACACCCGTTTTACCCCCTTAGGGGTGTAGTTTCGTAAAATCCGTTCTTAGCGGATGTCTACACGCCATATTTCTAGTTTGTAGGTGTTATAGTTTCTGAGTTTTCGTGATTAAAAAGTGAGTGGTATTTCGCTTTTATATATATAGATATACTGTAGAAGTCAGTTTAGTTGCGAAATTTAAATAAAACATTTCTTATATATTGAAATACCTTCAGAATTTGCAGAAGAGTTCGCGTTTGACGATGTTTTTTTTTCGAAACAGAAATGATCAAGGAAGCTTAAATTCCACGGTATTAAAATACACTAGGCAGTTTAAAGGAACGAATTTATTAATGATTGACTCATTTTTTTTATTTATGACTGCCTTGGTGGCACAATGGTAGCATATGCGACTGCTGTGCTCGAGGTCTCGTGTTCAACTCCCGGGTCGAACCAAATATTTGTATGATCTACAAATATTTGTTTCGAAGTTAGGGTGTTTTCCATGTATATGTATGTATTTACCAAAAAAAAATGTATGTATTCGTATTTTTTTTATGGAATAGGGGCAAACGAGCAGATGTATCACCTGATGGTAAGCGATTACCACCGCCCATGGACACCGCAACACCAGAGGCATCACAAGTGCGTTGCCGGCCTTTTGGAGGATGGGGAGGGGGATGGGGGGAGAGGTTGAGGTATGGGCCTCCGGTATCCTCACTCACTCGGTGAAACACAGCGCAAGCGCTATTTCACACCGGTTTTCTGTGAGGCCGTGGTATCACTCCGGTCGAGCCGGTACGTTCATGCCGAAGCGTGGCTCTCCCACGGTTGTAATCAGTTGTCTAGTGCTCATAGTAGGTACAAGCTCTGCTTAGTTTGCGACTAGAGGCGACGAGCCGTCAGACGTCCCAATAATGTTTATTACTATATGTAATAAGTTTCTTATGCGTATAGGCTGTTTATTTTAGAAGCAGAGACTATCCAAAAAGCACCTACTACTAGGTCAAACAACTCAAACAACCAGTATTACAAAAGGATAATGTTAGGTAATAATAAACACATTCAGGTTTCATGGTCATGAAAGAGACTCCTGGGTCTATGGCCAAATTGCATTTTACAAACGTAAAAGTTAATAGAAAACTAACAAAGGTCATCTCAACGCTAAGTCACGTGATTCAAAACAAAATATTAGCCAATAATATAACAGAATAGAGATATTAGCTACTGTAGAAAGAGAATCGATGCGAAACACTTGCAACTTGCAGCCAAGTTGGGGTTGATTCTGAATATCTTCATTCAATGATTTTATTTTGCAGTGTCACGCAAACATTACCACGCGAAATAGTGGTTCGGTAAATACGTTTTAGAGGAGACACTTGTCAACCTTGATAAAAGCCACCGGAACTACGCCTTCCATCAAACCTTTATACCTAATCAACTTATTAGTACCAAATTGTTTGATGTGAAATAAATATTGCACAACATAATAGATACATTAAATTGGGTTTGTAATATCAGGAACATATTTAGTAAACGGACATTCTTAAATAAAATTAGATGAGACTTGACAAGCTAGAAAGCTGGAGAATGGAGCTTATCTGCTTCACTGACTTCACTGACATTATTTTAAGGGCGTTCGTAGAACTTGGAAACTTTTTTATCCGTGACACTCCTATACCGATGTCGAGTACGCAAAAGTTTTTTATGAAATTTCATGATGATTCGTAAAGTAATACTGTTTATATCACCTGCAGGAAAACCTGTTAAATCTCCAACGAGAATGGCAACATACAACGAGTACTTCAGCGGAGAAGTTAAAACGCATGGGTAAACGTAAAGAAGAATTATCGCGGCAGTGCATGCAGATTAAGAAGGACTCCAAAGTCGAGAAAAGCAAGCGCAATCACCAGATGACTGTCATGGTGAACGCTAGCCAAGACGCTATTCAAGTACCTACATAATAATATATGATTCTTTTTTTTTTCTTGGCCAGATACTGCTTCAGAGGAATATTGACGAATTCTGTCTTACTCTTTACAATATCGAACAATCTGACTGGAAAAAACATCAATTTGTACATCAATATAAATAGGTAATAAAACATCATGTCGTGTTCTTTAAATTTAATTACTTTCAGCGCCTTGAAGCAGCAAATGACACATTAAACAAAGTTCTACAAATGGCGGAAATATGCAGCAAATATGAGCACGAAGGTGACGACTTAGTTAAGGATATGGACAACGAGATTGAATCGACCGACTACGAAAATCTCGATGGAGATATGATTGTATGTGTTCAATTCTGCTATTTTAACGTCAATGCAGCAGTGCAGATAAAAAAAATGATAATAGAGACTTTGATAAGCGCATGACCCCTTTAATTGCTTTCTGTATAGTGATTAGCCATGCTAGAAAATAACATATTTGGTGTATCATTGTATGAAATCATTTTACTTGCAAACATAGGAAGGAACACTTGAAACAAAACCTATATCAACCCGTCTGGCCAGCGTGGTATATTAGGCCGAATTCTCCTTTCTAAGGAGAGGCCTATGTCCAGCAGTGGACTATTAAAGGCTATTGATGATGATGATGATGATATAGGTATTTTCACTTCGATGGATTGATTAGATTTTGATATATTAACTACAGACCTTTATTTTAGACAAATTTAGTCTTGTCTTGTAGTGGCACAATAGTATGCAACCAAACGAAAAAAGTACCTAGTAAGCAAAGGGAATCAGTCTTACTCTCATAATCAGCTATATGTAATCTTAAAAATGCCCATTAAATGCTAAATAAAATACTGCCTTCTGATTTCTGACTGGAAATTAATAAACATCCACTAACTAAATGAACAAATTTTATCCACGCGAGCAAATCAAAGGACCATTGCAACTGGACGTTAAAATTTTCATGATATGAACTTAAGTAACATAGGACCGATTTTTCTGTTATATTTCCTAGAACGAATGCAAGCAGTACAACAAAATGAACAAGTTTCTGATGAAGGTGAACCGCGCTAAGGTGCAAACGATGTGCCTGAAGACCGAGAAGGCAAAAATGATTAAGGAGAATGTTCAGCTTAAGCACTACATCAAACGGTATTTGACAGAGCTGGCTCTCAAGAGCAAAGACCGCCCTCTCAGTATGAAGATACGCTCCGAGGTTCAGAAAACTGATTCTAAAATGTTGTACGTATTGTTGTATTGAAATAAGTTTGATATATAGCCTTGTATCTATTTAGGCCTTTTCCGGTAACAGATAAGTTTCGGATAGCTTATCTGACAGATAATTTGACGTATCTTTCACATTTTACAGTTAGCAATAAAGATTTTGATTTGATTTGATCATAAATTAAACCAATCCATCGTGTCAAACCATCTGTCAGATAAGTTATCCAAAACTTATCTGTAATCGATGACAACATGGCCTTATTCAACTAACGTCATAAGTTTATTTTCAAAATTTCACTAATTTTAAAGCGGTCCATTCCATCTAACGTATAGGTGACTCAAAATCATACAGACGCGACTATTGCAGTGCCGTACCCCTTTGCGTATCTTTAGTAAAGATATACCTAAAAAAACGGTCTGTTGAATTTTTCAGGCGTCCTGTCACTTGCATAGAGGGTGCGCTCTCCAACGCAGTGCAACATGAGAAACGACTGAAGGATCTGGAGAAACGCCAGAAACATTTGGAAATCAGAGCTTACCCGCGAGTGCAGTGCTGGATGTAGTTTCAAGCGTTAAGAGAACTATAGTCTATTCGCATTAAACAAATATGTTGACATTCTAAAAACGTAAATGTTATTAGAAAATTAAAAAATGTATGGGAATGACGTCTATCAACGCTGAATCTAAAATATTCAATAATAGTCATAGTCAAATAAATAGTCAATAATACAAGAGAATAGAGTGAGATTGTAGGGAGAATCGACGCGAAACACTTGCATCTTAACTAACTCGTCCGGTTACGGGCCCTAATTTGCGCGCGACCGTTCCGAGCGGCCGGTTTAAGGGGAGTCCTCCCCCGCTAGACACTGATGCAGTTTTTCGCATTTTTCTCGATAATTATAGGAACACGTACCAAAATATATCATTTCGTTTCATCGATTAGTCTATACGTACTCTCTTTAGAGTACGTATAGACGGTTTTACACAGATTTAAAAAAAATATTAGATGTTGGAAGAGCAGTGAAAAAGCTATAAAAATAACGAATATCTAAAATGTATCAATGTAAAATGTGTCAATTTCTTTATGTAGCCAAACCTTATATTTATTGAATTTAAATATCATTACACATACTTCTATACAAATATTTTACAAAAAAAAATAAAAAGTTATTTTATTAATATATATATAAATATAATTTATGTGAAGCAAAACTTTGTACCCCTTTTTATGAAAACTAAGCGAACGGAGTACACTCCGAGTTTATCTTCTTCTCTAAGTGCCATCTCCACCCCGGAGGTCGGCGACCATATGTCTGTACGCCTCCCTGTTTTCAGTCATGCGAATTAGCGCATCTGTGCTTTCCACATCCAACCAGTCTCTTATATTTCTCGTCCATGATGTTCGCCTTCTACCTCTACTGCGCTTACCCTCAATCTTCCCCTCAATTATCAGCCTTATGAAGTCATATTTATTACTTCTATATATATGCCCAAAATACGCCGCTTTTCTTTTCTTAATTGTTTCTACCACCTCTAAATCCTTATCCATAATTTCTAGCACTTTTACGTTTGACACTTTGTCAGTCCACTTGATTTTCAGCATTCTGCGGTACATCCACATCTCAAAGGCCCTGAGTTTCTCAAGCAATGTTTGCTTTAGAGTCCAGCTTTCTGATCCATAAAGCAAGATTGGAAGAACATAGCATTTCACCAACCTCCATCTTAATTTCAAATTGAGTTTCCTATTAGTTAGTAATTTATTCATTTTCTGAAAGGTGTTTCTGGCTATTTCAATTCTTGCCCGGATCTCCTTTTCTGATTCCCAATCTTCATTAAGCCAAGAACCCAGGTATTTATAACTATTAACTTTTTCAATTGTAATATTTTCTAAGGATATTGGTGTTTGCGGTTCTAAATTTGGTGTTTTACTAACAATCATATATTTAGTTTTATCAATATTTATTTTAAGTCCATAGTCTGTAAGTTGGTCATTTAATTTTTGTAGCATTATTTGAAGGTCCTCAGGTGTGGCAGCCAGCAAGACGGTATCATCGGCATATCTGATATTCTGTATTAATTTACCATTCACACGGATTCCAAGTTCCACTTCATCAAAGGCACTTCTAAAAATCATTTCGGAGTATAAGTTAAATAGACAAGGTGAAAGAATACACCCCTGTCTAACTCCTTTTTCAATTTTGACTTCATTAGTTAACATGTTGTCAATTTTGACTTTAGCGCCCTGTTTCCAATATAAATTTTCAATAAACTTGATGTCATCTTTATCTACTGTAATTGTTTTTAATATCTCAATCAATTTAGCATGTTTGACATTATCAAACGCTTTCTCAAAATCTATAAAACACATATGAATATCCATGTTAACATCAAGACATCTTTGAACCAAAACTTGAACAGCCACTAAAGCATCTCTAGTACCTAAACCTGCTCTAAAACCAAATTGTGTTTCGCTTATGTTTTCCTCAATTTTCCTATAAATTCTTGTATGAATGATTTTCAGAAATATCTTCAGGAAATGACTCATAACGCTGATCATCCTATGTTCACCACAGTTTTTCGCATTTGACTTCTTTGGTAATGGTAAGAATAGTGACAAGAGCCAGTCTTCAGGAAGCACATTGTCAGATTTATAAAATATGTTAAAAAGAGAAACCAACTCATCCATATTATAATCATGCACAAGCTTTAATACTTCCACAACAATTCCATCGGGTCCCATTGCCTTCCCGTTCTTCATATGCTGAAGAGCTGACATAAACTCTGATTTCAGTATGGTCGGACTTTCTAAATTTTGTTTGCTTAGAGACAGCGAATGTTTTCTATCGTCTTTGAACAGGTTCCGAATGTATTCCTCCCATACCTCGCAAGCCTCATGACTGTCAACAACAATGTTCCCTTCTTTATTCAAAAGTATGCTCCTAGGGCTTTTCTTATTAATGTTTGTAAATTCTTTAACCTTTTTATGCAGATTAAAGCTGTCATGTTTCTGTTGTAATATTTCAATTTCTTGACATTTTTCAATTAACCACCTCTCTCGTGTAATTTTAATTTTATTATTAATAATTGAGTCTATTTCCTTATATTTATTTTCATTAGTAAATTTATATGTCCTTCGCTCATCCATTAATTTCAATATTTCGTCGGTCATCCACTCTTGTTTATTTTTTCTTCTTTTACTTGTCAGTTCCTCCAATATTATATTTTTAATTTTAGTCGTAAGAATATTATATGTAGTTAAGGCATCCCTTCCTTCCTTACATATAGGTTGAATGCAGTTATTGAGCTTTACACTCACTGCTGTTTTAACTGTGTCATCTTTAAGGTAATTTAAATTTATTTTTCTTGCATTTGATCTAGGAATTAATTTCTTTAACTTAATAAGCATCTTTGCACAAACAGGGTTGTGGTCCGATTTTATATCCGCACCCGGGTATGTTTTAGCTTGGATTATAGCATTTCTAAATCTCTCCTGAATCATAATGAAGTCAATCTGGTTTCTTACAATATGTGATGGTTTATCAGCAGGTGATCGCCAAGTATAGAGTCTTCTCGCAGGATGTTGAAACCATGTATTTGCGATAACCAGACTGTTCTCAGTACAGAATTCTACAAGTCTGTCCCCTCTTACGTTTCTATTCCCTAAACCAAATTTTCCCACTATTCTTCCTTCCTCTCCACTTCCCACCTTTGCATTTAAATCCCCCATTATAATATTAATATCTTGTGAATTTACCGATTTTAACAGCTTATTTATTCCTTCATAAAACTCTTCCACTTCTTGGTCGTCACTATCACCCGTGGGCGCGTATACCTGTATTATATTGAGGTTGAATGGCTGAGCGTTAATTTTAATCATCATAGATCTATTAGAAAAGTGAATGACATTGGTGACATACTTCCTAAGCTCCTTGCGCACCAAGATTCCAACTCCATGATGGTTTGATTTTAGGTGTGATGGGTTTCCCGTATAGAAAAGTGTGGCGTCATCCCTATCAATACTACCAGTGTCGGCTAATTTTGTCTCACTAGTTTATGGAGTCCGAGTTTATGGAGAATCTAAAAAAAGTAAAGAATACCTAATGGTCGAATTTCGACCACTGCACTGGGCAACCACTAGTTCATTTAAATTTGTATTAAAATATTAATTATATACTAGACTAGTTATACATATTTAAAAATTGATGTTTTTCATTTTATTACCTTGCCATTAAGTGCTAATATTTTTTTTGACTTAGGGAGATTAATGTTCTCCTAGCCGATTACAGCCACGGCGGCCAGTCTCAACGGATGGTCTCAACTCAATGGGACGGTTAACCGACACGATCGGGGAGAGATCAGGCGCAGGACCGACAGCTTTGCGTACTCTCCGAGGCACGGGGGTTCAGACCCAAACTCCGAGCTGTTAACCCGACCCGGCATTCAAACCCTAGACCTCTTGATTGGCAATCGCATAAGTCAACCGCTAGACCAATGACGAGATGAAGAATATCAGGCAGCCAGAGCACGCAACAAGTTAATTTTTAAATTGTATGAATAACACCTAGCCCATTGTGACCCATCTAACTCCTCTGAAGTAACCTCCTAATATTAAGTCAAGAGAATGAAGCATATTAAAGTGTATTATATGCTTCTTTTTGTCTTGTAAAATTTTAACATGAACCTAATTTGAACGGAAGAATGGGTAGGCTCGACCGGAATGATACCACGGCCTCACAAAAAACCGATGCGAAATAGCGCTTGCACTGTGTTTTATCGAGTGAGGGAGGCTACCGTAGGCCCATACCCCATCCCCTCCCCCCATCCCCATCCCCCAAAGGCCGGCAACGCACTTGTGACGCCTTTGGTGTTGCGGGTCTCCATGGGCGGCGGTAATCGCTTACCATCAGGTGATACGTCTGCTCATTTGCCCCCTATTCCATAAAAATGAAGATTTTATGCACTAAAATATAAGATCCTTGAATAACAATAGAAAAGTAGATGCCAAGACTTGAAATCTCAAGCAAACTCAATACAGCTAATTAATTGATATAAAATTGCTGCTAGAAGCCAGTGAACATTTTTTTTATGAGATATGGCGGAAATGAGCAGACGTATCGCCTGATGGTAAGCGATTACCGCCGCCCATGGACACCTGCAACACCAGAGGCGTCACAAGTGCGTTGCCGGCCTTTTAAGAAGGAGTACGCTCTTTTCTTGAAGGTCGTCTTGGTCCGGGAATACCGCAGGCGACAGTTCATTCCCGCTTTGTAGTGCGAAACAGAAAGTCCCTGGAAAAGCGCAGAGGTGACAGCGAACATCCTCGTAGGCTACTGCACTTTTGTATGGAGCTGGGTTGGCCCACTTAGTCAACTTTATTACAACGCATAAAGGCCCGTCCCCTATTCTAAATGCGGAAACTGGAGCCTACCACCAACCCACCTAATAGAAACCATAAGGCAGCGTGTTATATATTTTAGGGATGGTTTCTTATATTTCTGCATATTGGTTTTATTATTTGGTGTACAATAAAGAGCATTTACTGTACGTGCATGACTGCACGTTTGGCCTAGTGGTTTAACGGTCACCATGCCCTTCCCTACTTCGCCAAGTATCGCGGGTTCAAATCCCACGTAGGACAACACTTTGTGTGATCCATAAATTGTTGTTCTGAGTCTGGGTGTTCTTTGTGTCCGTTTCATGGATGTTTGTAAAGTCCCCCGCGACAGGATTTATTCCTAGTGCGGGAGTTGAGAAAGATTCTCTTTTTAAGAGAAAAAAAAAATTACCAGCAGTTTGATTACCAGGTCCTGTATAGTCAGTCCAGAATCAGAGAGCCATGTAAGATATTTATCCATATACTTAAATGAAAATGAATCATGTAAATGTATGTACGCGCATAACTTCCGATTGGCTGCACCAAATTGATAATACTTTTTTCTATTTGTTTGTTATTGTTAGGACAAGGTTTGTATAGAAGAAAATTAAAAGATGACCTTAAAAGTTTTTTTTCACTAAGTACCTATACGAAACTGAAGCGGATATAATTACTAATCATCACACTAATATACAAAGGCGAAAGTTTGTGTGTATGTTTGTTACTTCTTCACGCAAAAAGTACTGAACAGATTTGGATGAAACTTTACAGTAATATAGCTTAGACATCAGAATAACACATAGGCTACTATTTGTCGTGATAACCGACATACACGCGAGCCGCTTGCAACAACTAGTATATTATAATTACTAAGTTTTGCAGAAATTTGGAAAACACTAGCTGATTGGGCAAATGTTGTTTTGCCATAAAAAAACAATTGGTGTATAAAAAATAGATGTTGGTCGATTCTCAGACCTACCCGATATTTTTTTTTTTTTTTTTTTTTTTATGTTTGGACACCAAATTTCATAAAAATCGGTCAAGCCATTTCAGAGGAGTATGGTAACTAACATTGTGACACGAAAATCTTATATATAAAATTCTTGTGTCACAATATTAGTTACCATACTCCTCTGAAACGACTGGACCAATTTTTGCCCGGTCACCTAGTTTTATATATAAGATTTACTTAAGAAAAATAGTGCAATACGAAGTTTGCCAGGTCAGCTAGTAAATTTTAATTATTAAATAATAGACATAACAAGCTATGTAGGGTAACACCACTGCAAAAAGAATAAAAACTTAAAAAAGGAGCCCTATCAACCAATTTGCCAGCATATTTTATTAGGCCAAAAGTTCCTTTCGAAAGACATGCTTATGTCCAGCAGTGAACTATTAAAATCTGTTGATGTGAAGTAGTAGGATATAGGTAGGTAGCTAGGTATTGAGGGCTTTAGAATTTAAAGATATATGGAACAGTTTTGCAAGATAAATTTATTCACACTATTTACATTTTAACCAATTTGGAACAGAGAGCATTAATATTATTACACAAAGTTTTGAACTCAATATTTTAGGTACTTCAACTATTATTAGATAAGTTTCTATACTCTTTGCGATGTAGCATTGTGCGGCATTTTTTTGTAGACTAGAACATTCTGGTTGATTTAATTTACTACAGTTATTAATTAATGATTTAATATATTGCGAATGTGGTACAGCTGAAATACTAAGTCATAATTTGTAAATCGCGGCAACTTTCAAGAACGAAAAGAAATATTAGCGCAAAGAGTATAATTTATTGCAGGGCTGCTTATAAAATTAGCAAACTATATCTATCTTAAAAATCGAATTTTACAATCTGATAATGGAATGAGATTTAATACGTTAATAAATACAATAAACAGTTTCAGATCTTATAGGAAACATGATATAACCTTAAAAGTTTTCTTCCATGGGCACAACTCCTGTCATACCATTTGAAGAGTCATCATCTCCTAAGTTCCAAGGGTCGTCCAGCGCTGCCAACAGTCGCGCTAACCCTTTATGACCTTCAGTATCAATATTTTTTGTCATATCCTCACTAAAAGGCACATATTCATCACATAAGACACTTTTTCCTTGCGATACACCGTAAATCTCGTACCAGCCCTCCAGAGGTTCATTCAAAGGCCTCTTTAGTCGAATAAGAACTTCCTGATCATCCACGGTTTTCACGTAAAATCCTTCACTGGCAGTGACTCTGGTGACTTTGCCCCACAATGTTATTTTCGCGCCATTTTTCTGCGCTAAATTACCGGCTGTCACATATGGAACGAATACGTCGTTATCCGGATACTGGTTGTCTTCAAAATCGTCGTGATCTCCCATTATAAAGAAAATTTATATTACTTTAAACTTTCAAAACCAAATTACAAGAGAATCAGATCAGGACATTCAGGACTTTGCTGTTTGTTTGCTGACTGACTCGTAGTATCTCTTAGTAATCTGTGGACTGGACTGACTGACTGTCATGTCATCTGTCATGCCATTCGTGTGAATGTGTCATGCCATGTTTTACTTGTGTCGGAACTTAGAGCATATATATCTATAGTGGCAGTACGGGCGAAAAGCGTGATCGGAGTAGAGAGTGTCTGTCTCTCTCACATAAGCTTCTAATTGTTGGACGCACATACCAATTTGCATGACTCATTTGGCGGGAAATATACCAACCAATCAGAAGCTTGCGTGAGAGAGACAGACACTACCCAAACTCAGTCTCTCTCTCTCTCTCTACTCCAATTTCTCGCTTTCCACCCGTTCGGCTGCCCCTCCAAGTAGATATAATGCTCTAAGTGTAGGATATGTTTGAAACAACCAAAGTTGCCAATACAAACTTTACAAAATGACCAAAAATCCAAAACAAAATCAAAAGAAATTAGATGAGTTAAATTTAAAATTTAACATTTTCCAGAGTTTATACTATTGCATAGCTTTTATCGCAGGCTTTGGGGCCTTTATGCAGAAATTCCGTAACGTAACAAAAAAACCTGACACCCGAAGCTCGCACGGATCGAGACGAGCTGCTCCGAACAACGAATCTGTATCTGCAATTGCAATTTTCGAATTGCATAAGTTGATAAAAAATGCTATGCAATAGCTTTACCGCGGCAGTTCCCGAGTGCCACACGTATTTTTTTTAATCTCTTGCAATATTGTAACGACTACTAATAATTATCTATATTTGTTTATTTCAGACGGATTTCAATAAGTTTTTTTTGCATCCGATGCAATGCAATTGAACTTTGGCCTCGACCTCGTATATAACAAAAAGCAAAGATTAAAATAATTAAAAAATCATGTGGTAATCAATGTGGTAAGGTAAGGTGGTGAGGTAAATCAATCATCACGACAACAGTCGATTTGATGACATTGAATTAGGTAGTCTTATTCTTACGAGATTGACGAAAAGAAAATGATCAATATGTTGCCTATACCTACTAGGGATGTTTTTTTTTTTTTTTATGTTTCGCCCGCCAAAATGACTCTACTCTGCCTGATGGAAAGCATAAGCAGAATCCAAGAGTGGTGGTCATCATGCTCACTGCGAATGCAGACGATGCAGCATGGCGACCCACACCATGGCGGCCTAGCGATGCTACTGCATCTTTTAGTCTAGTCAACAAGTATGGAACTTGTTGACTAGACCAATTGGGCCTCCGGTCTCGCACTCACCAACGAAACACGACAGCATGCTGTCATTTTACGTTGATTTTCTGTGCGAGGGTAGTACCGCCCCAGTCGAGCCGGGCCGTTCGTGCTGAAATCAGCGTGGCTCTACTACCTTTTTACCAAGAAAAACTTTAAAAAACGCCCCTACGTCAACACTTTTGATAAAAACATAGCCTTTATCACTCGGGCCATTATTACGAATCTATCGACACCCCATTCATTAAAATCGATTCAGTAGTTTGGGCATTACGGTTGAACATACAAATACACATGGACTGCTAGTTAAGCAGTCCCTACGATACGGACGATACCTGATAACCTGAGACGCCTTTCTGCAATCAGTAGGTAGCTATCATAATTTGATAAACTCATATGATACACAGAAAAGCTAGGTACTTACTACACATAAATCTATACCTACTAATATTATAAAGCTGAAGAGTTTGTTTGTTTGTTTAAACGCGCTAATCTCAGGAACCGCTGGTCCGATTTGAAAAATTCTTTCAGTGTTGGATAGTACATTTATCGAGGAAGGGGGAAATTATCAGGCTACGGGCAATAGGAGACGCAAACGAGGTTGCGTGGGTCAGCTAGTAAATATATATTTTGAAGATGGTAAACTAGATATTTATAAAATGATCAGTAAAGGATTCTTTACTGATCATTTTATTTTTTTACTACTGCATAAATTGTTGTAATCCATTCAACGACACGTGATTAGGATTTGTCAACTAACTTTTATGGTCTACTCGTATTTAAATCTACTACAAATAAAAAAAATAAACAAAATAAAAACCGACTTCAAGGTTCTCTTCATCATCAGATCTTAGTGTCCTTATCATGGTACCACCGTTGGGATATCTCCTTTCCATTAAAAAAAGAAAAATCAAAATCGGTTCATAAACGATGTAGTTATCCGCGAACATACATAAAAAATATATACCTATGTACCTATATACAGTCGAATTAAGAAACCTCCTCCTTTTTTGAAGTCGGTTAATAAAAGTAAAGTGTAAGAATAATCAAAATCGGTTCATAAACGACGAAGTTATCCGCAAACATACATAAAAAATATATAGAAACCTCTTCCTTTTTTGAAGTCGGTTAATAAAATTAAAGTGTCTGTTTGTAATTTCAAATTAATAGCTTCTTTACTAAATACATATAAAAGTATATACGGTAGGTACATACATAAAAAGAACAATTATTTTGTGTATTTTTTTTTTAACTTATAACAGCTTTTTTGTGTCTGTCTGTTTGTTCAGGCTGATTTCTGGAACAGCTGGATTAATTTTGACGGGACTTTCACTGGCAGATAGCTGATTATATAAGGAGTAACTTCGGTTACTTTTCTTTAGACTAGCTTCGCCCCGCCATATAACCCGCGGTAAAGGCGCAACAACAACCGCGGGGCTCAGCTAGTGTAGGTACTATATGACTACTTTTATGGGAATCAAGGCAATCACGATAGGTATTAAGAGTATTCCATTTGAAAGACAACCTGTCACTTCGATCCGTGCAATGTGATTGAAACTTCAGGCATTTTAAAAGCAGGTATATATGTACCTACCTTATCTACGTTATTTATACCTGTGATTGTGACCGCGCTATTTATTGCTGGAAACATATAATTATACAAGATCTTAACGTAATAGATACCTTTATAGATACTAATTTATTAAATTAAATCATTTAACCACTTCTTGTCCCATATAAACAGATATACAGAACAATATAGGTAGATACATACCTACGGTATACAAAACAATGGGTGCAGTTATTTATTGTACCAAAAATTAAATAACTTACGTCTGGAGATACCATGAGCTCATAAAGTAAAAATTCCCTACGGACCCTTATCTCAGAAAAGATAATAACGTACCTCACGGAGTCGGATATATAAAAAGGAGGCGGGCCTGACCAAACATTTATTCCCCATTGAGATAATACACATCACTTGTCGCTATGGTTGTGTCAAAAAAGTTTTTATTTATTCTCGTTTTGTGCTTGGCGCAGCAGAGTTTATGCAAACCTACAACTGAAGGTAAGATATTAGCATTACTAACATTAATCTTTTGACCTGCATCTTAGTTTTCTTAACCGATATACTAATTCCAGTAACTAACAATACTTACCGCTTGCAGATGGGTTAAGCGAGGGCCGCGGATTCATTTCAACTATCTGGGATTGGATAACTTATCCATTTACGTGGTGGAGTTCTCCAGAACCTGAGCAGCCAGTAACCGAACAACTAATCGGATCAACTACAGTTAATCTCAACGATGTGGTGGAGACTTCAATTTCCAATATAACTGTTTGGTGTAACGACCAAACATGTACCACAATGAGATGTGATAGAGACGGGTGTAAGAATGTCACTTGTAACGTTTATGATACGAATGTGAAAGGAGAGTGCAGAGAGTACAATATACTACCCGAGGAAGAACACGCGGTTCTTGTGCCCACGGACGCCACGACAAAAGCGCCTGCGCACATCGAAACGACGGAAATGCTACAAGCGAGCTCTGAAAAACCCTCAACTGACAAAGATAATGTTGTTGTTGAGCAACCGTTGGAATTAGAAGCAATTATATCTTCGACAGTTAATCAAGATATCAAGGATTCTCAAAACGGCGAAGAACGGAAGAAACCTGAAATTAAGGTATGTGCTCATGTTGTTTAATAACACCCGTAATAACACTTGCCTACTCACTAATATCTACTAATCAACTATTTTTATAATAAAAATGCAATTCGTACATGATCTAGGTGGCAAGATTTACCATTTTGTATGCGAGTAATATTACTTTTATTTTTATGTAGGTTTAGAATAATAGATCTTGCCAAACCGATTTATAGAGTTCAGGCTCTAGAGAACTCTAAAGAGAATTCTTTAGAGTTTCCCAAGTTTAAGAGTAGGTATTCTTTTATGAGAATTATATAGCGTCTACTGGAAAAATCGGTTTGGAAAGAACTTATTCCATACCTACTTAAAATAAAGGTAACTATTCAGTTACCATTATTTTTCTCCTAAAAGAATACCTACTCTTAAACTTGATAAACTTGAGCACTATCTTATCTCGTAGATAGACAGAGGAAAAGCTACAAGTATGGGGCAATTATTAACTATTTTAATTAGCTACCATCGTTATTTAAAATTCAAAACAATACTATGAAAGTTTTTTGTAAAGGTATTCTAAAAAATAGGTAAGAAAGCTGTAATTCGATGACTAAAATACTCTTTTCTCTTTTTCAGGTATAAATGAATTACTCAACTTAGATGCAACATTTTTATCCATTGAAGAATTAGACCATGCTGTTAATAACATTATACATTCAATGCTCGTACAGTATACAACGAGACTTATGAACAAACTAATAAAAAATTTAGATGTCGATTCAGTTTGCGTAGACGGAGTTTGTTACTACAGCAGATGCCAAGATAATAAATGCAAGATGCGTCATTGCAAGTTCAACATATTTACTAATGAAGAAAAATGCGGTCCAGTAACACCAACCATAGACAAAGAACATATTAACATAGAAGACAATGAAATTGTTCCCTTTGAAAAAAAAAGGATATCTTAAAAAATAAAATATTTGTAAAAAAAATAGTTGTTATTGTGTTAAAATTACGACCAACTTAATTATACTTAATTTGAAAAACTTTCTTATCGCTAACGTTTTCAGATAAGGTAGCTTAAGTTTGTAGATAATATCACTATGTTAATTACTCAGTTACAGAACAATTTAGATAACGGCATAAATACCTGTAGTACTTAACCCATGATGCATTTGAAACGTTTTTTAGTTAATGAGTTGTCTTTCCTTAGGCAATTTGGCTTTTATGGATATGGATAAAATCAGATATAACATGTATTTATGCATTTGCCAACAAACATTTTGTAGAGAATGATTAACCATTTTTGATTGAATTTACAACAAATATCGACAGGGTAACAAAGTTATTAATTTGAATGAGGTTTGTATTTAACATAATCTGTGAAAACCGTATTTGTAACCATTAGGCCATGTGTGGTACAGGGATAAAATCGTATTTGTCACCATTGGCCATGTAGTACAGGGTTCTTCAGTTTTAAAAGTTTAGCAATTAGAAACGGTTGCTTTCTACAGTAAGTAGTGCAGTTTACGTACGTAGGAGTACGATCTGTCAAGAGCAAAACTATACCTAGAGTTGATGCCAGTGTTGGCAAAAAGTTAATCCGATTAACGATTAAAAAGTTAATCGCAAATTTTGCGATTAAAATTAATTAATCGTAATCAGAATTTTGCTGATTACGATTATTAATCGTAATCGTTAATCACGATTAAAAATGTATGATTAATAGATAAAGTTTCAAAAGGTTAAAAAATAAAAAAAACCATACATAGCTAATCATTTTTGGGTCCTTTTTTATCTTAAATATAAAGTACAATGGACGGCCTTATTACTCACAGTAATTTCTCCCAGGCAATCTATACATACATAGGTATGTACATGTATGCAGGAAACAGCGGTAGTTGTAGGTGTACACACAAATATAAATACATATGTAAATTTATTTATATTTGTGTGTACTATATATGTAATATACAATTTTAAGACCTATCCATAGGTAATCCATAGGTAGGCAACACATATGGAATAGAAGACAAAAAAATTGTTGAGTTTCAGTTCTTACTATGGGGAACCCCTAAAATTTATTGTTTTTTCTATTTTTGTGTGAAAATCTTAATGCGGTTCACAGAATACATCTACTTATCAAGTTTCAACATTATAGTTCTTATAGTTTTAGAAAAAAGTGGCTGTGACATACGGACGGACAGACAGACAGACATGATAAATGCACAAGGGTTCCGCATTTTGCCATATACTACGGAACCCTAAAAAGGACAGCTAAGACTCCAAATCGAAGAAATATATGATTCCTTACTCATCTAGCATGTAACCTTTAAGCTTTTGGCTTCAAATATAGACTAAGTTTTTTTTTTGCCCGTCAATAAAAGTACTTGATCGGCTTAATCAAATTAACGATTAATTTTATTAATCGCGATTACGATTAATATTTTAATCGCGATTAATTTAATCACGATTAAGTTAATTTCGATTAAAATTAATCAAATTAAGTAATCGATTGAAAAATTAATCGATTACTGCCAACACTGGTTGATGCCATTCCTATCAAAAACTCCAATTCACACAATGCATTTAAGTTTGACCACACCTTTCTGTAAGAGCTGGTTTAAGTGGTAATTTAATAGGCGTCACAGGGTTTCTGACCTTCTTCGAAAAATTAACGTGGGAATCGCAAAACTCACAACTCGAAGGTTCGCATCGAGCCGGCGCGATGGAATTACATAAAATTTCCTTCGCACCTACTCGAAACGAGCCGTCGAGCTCGACTCGAGCGTGTGTACAATTGTTTGTGTTTGTGTCCGTTTGTGCGCAAGTCAGTCCACCGTTGTTGATCGTCTAAAAACACATGTTTAATAAAACAATATGGATTTCCGAGTGATTAAGCCATGCCATGGTTTTAACTCGACATGTAAGCTCGATCGAGTAAAACCGTATGTGAGTGCTTAATAGCGCCTTTAACGAGTAATTATTAGACAATGAGAACACAGATCGTTATCTAATTATAATTTATATATATTTGAAGCTGGATCCTCAGTTTTTGTATTATCGTTTTCATTATTAAAATACAATGATAATAATTTTATGGAATTGTATCTCATGTGACTTGAAAAAAAAAGTTAATTAACGAAAGAAAGAAAAAGTTTCAATAACAACAAATTAGTAATTTTAAAAGTTTATTCTCACTTATTTACAATACTCTTACAAGCTAAGAACAAACAGCAGTTGCGTATTCACCTTTCCACTTATTACCAAATGCGTCCAAAGGGGAGTTTACACGACGGATGTTTTGGGCATGTTATAAATTCATCAAACTCCTAGGTATTATCAAGCAAGTAACGCAAATAGTTACCACCAATACAATTTAGTAAATCTTGAAATGGAAATTAAATAATCATTAAGGTCGAGTCTTGATAGTGATTTCTCTTGAAAGTCTACAATGGCGACTGTCAATTATCGCGTGAATACCAGTGAATACACAGCTTAAATAATGCATAAAATAGTATAAAAGTGACTATGCGAATAAGTCTTCTCTATCGGCAGCTATCGTGGGTGCGGCGGCGTCCTCCATAGCGGCGAAGTTCATGAAGTGGGCCGGCCGGTGAACCTCGTGGTAGAACTCGCGAGGGTTGCCGAGTTGAACACCGTATTTCATGTTCGGATCGTGACGGACACCTATAAACATACGATGCTATATTTTTCTACATCACCGTGACATAGTGTGTGTATGATTCGTACTTATAAATGTAAAATTCTTTGAAAATTGGTAGAATTTTGCATAGCAGTATTTAGCTTTTTCTCGTGACTCTCTCTGTCCGCGTGTATGTTGGTTTTCGCGGCAAATAGTATCGTATGTGTTATTCTGATGTTTAAGCTATATTACTGTAAAGTTTCATCCAAATCCGTTCAGTAGTTTTTGCGTGAAAGAGTAACAAACATCCATCCATCCATACTTACAAACTTTCGCGTTTATACTATTAGTAGGATAGTAACCCGAATTAATGTAAAATATTGCTAAACCGAAAAATTAAATAGGTCTATTCAACTTACCCATGAAATTGTAATTCCAACTACCCTGCGAAGGCACCATGAAGTATCCCAAGAATCGGTCAGACAGCAACATTTGTACCCTTTCATAATGGCTGGGCAAGTATCCCTTAGGGTTGTTGCCTCTGTCCGTGTTGCGGGAGCCCCACTCGTACCCGCTGGGCGTCAGTTTGTAGGCGGTCAGTGAACAAGAACCCGGGGTAAATGAACATGTTATGATGATAGTCTTCTCGCCATCCCACGATGAATTTTCAGCCATTACTTTAGCGTGTGTGGTTATGTCCTAAAATGAAAAGTAGTGTTTTTTTACGTTTGCATAGAGAAAAAACGTAAACTTGTGGAGAAACTTGTGTATAGTGTACGATCGCAAATTTATAACGTAAGTGTTCAGTTTCATTAATCTCGAAATCAGAATTCTCTATTATGTTCCTCATTACTTGTCCTTCGACTTTGCCTCATTTGAGTTCCAGCGGTAAATTAGAAGAAATGTAATCAATGGTATTTAAGAATAAAATGTATTTAATTGCTCTACCTGTACAATGGATTTACAGGAATTATTGTACATGAATAAATTATGTGTTGAACAATTTCCCTTGCTCAAAGGACAACCATGTTAAACAATAAACATGGATTACTAGAGTTGAAATAAGTAATGTTTATCTCTATCAGCAGGTTTAGTCATGTTGAAATTCTTCAAAGTAAACATTGACAAACTAATCAAATGTATAGGAATGGCATAATTTTAACGTAAGTCACGTGGTCAAAACAAAATATTAAAAGAAAATAGAGGCATCAGCGACTTTATAAAGAGAAGAGAGTGAAACACTTGTATCTTGGCTAGACCAGCTGGTTATTTTACGGTGATATAATTTTGTCCATACCTGAGGTGATAGTTGAGGCAATTCGTTTGGTTGAGTGTGCATCCATCCCAGCGGCTGTAGGTGTTGCAGAGCGGGATGCTTGGGCAAGTGTCGCGGGAGATGAACCTGTTGATGAGTGCCCCACTGCGGGGGAACCACTGCGCACTGCACTTCGCGGACCATTGGATTGTCGGGTGGGGACGTGCCGTACAGGTAGCACGCGATCTGTACATTAAAGGACTTGTTGGTTAACCCTAATGTACCCATAAAAACTACACATTTGTTACAAAAAGGATGCAGTAAAGTAATAAGAGAATGTGTCTATACTTTTTCCTGAACAATTTACGTATTTTACTAAGTACACTGTATCGCGGAGGACTTCATAAACATTCATGAAACGAACACCCATACACAAAACAACAATTTGTAGATCACACAAAATGTTATTCCAAGTTGGGATTGAACCCATTCAGGGCGATAGAGTGCAGTAGCGAGGTGTCCGCTTCAACCGCTACTTTGTCAGTGCAGTCAAACTATAGTACTTTATGACTTCTTCACGCTAAGAGCTTTTTTACGTTCGATGTGTTCGTTAAAATTTATAACAGAATAGGTAAATTAGATCCTGAGTGGTGAAATGGAAACTTTTTGAACAACAAATGACATTATACCAAACATGTTACAAAATACTGTATGGCTTATATAAATGGCTTTGGAAATTAAACTCAAACGGCTAGGTTTTAGTGCACAAACTAAATTAGAGTTAAATGTAAGAAACTGACCTGTGCTCGTAAATCAGAGATGGTGACAAACTTCTTGAGCAAGTTTTTGGGTAGGATATAAGTATAGCCGCTCTCCTTGATGTCGTCTGAGCTCACGTAGATGTGGTTGGTACGAAGATGTAAGTTGGTGGCGGAAATAGCACGCACACGCCATTCTGTCTTCGAGCTGTAACAATAAATGGTTTATATTAACTAATGCTTGAGTTTGGTGTTAAAATAAGGATTTTGTAGTGTTGAAACACTACGAAGTTGTATAAATATGATAATTTGTCAGTCTCCTTAGTTCCTTTCTTCCCTACGTTACACATTTTAAAAAGCAAGATATTGTTTATTTTAGGCATTGATAACATTATATTTTTAATATAAAAACAAAACATGAATTGTGAAAGAGACCTAAATATCTTCAGAAAGTACCTTCAAGGTATGTTTTATAGAAATTTCAAATGAAAATTAAGTCGGATTGTATATTTAGTGCAGAAACCTTCAATACTTAATGCTATTACTATTTTTTTAATAAGTAGTTATTTTAAACAATATAAAACTTTAATTCATCTTTAGTATGACTATCTTCATACTTTTTAATACGACATCCAGTCTAGATAGAATGGTAATGCTCACCTAAAGGTCTGTGACTCATAATTGCTGGTAGTTGAAGTGATGATTTCATCACCATGTTTGTTCACTGTCCTGGTCGTAGTAGCAGTGAGTTGGGATTGTTCTTTACTTTGTTTTTCAATCTCGGCGATCTGTTGACGTTGAGCGGAAGGTGCTGATATCTCCATACCAAGAATGATGTCACGAATTTCGGATTGTGTTAGGGAGGCGACGTTGACGCTGGAAACGATAGTAAACGATGAAATGTCTATATAACTGGCGATATTAGACTATGTGGTAGCACTACTGAAGTGTAAACTCGGTAATAGGGAATGCCAACTACTTTTGAAGACTCATTTAATAAATTTATTAGGATGTTTAAGTATTTTATATTTTTAAAAATCTACACAAGTCCGTACTCTTTATATTTTGCACAGTATAACATTACAGAGACGTTACATTGGGTTTTCCAGTGTTGATGTACTCAGTTGGGTATGGTAACATAAGAAAAGGATTAAGATCTTAAGCTTCTTAAGTTAAATATTAATTTATTTTGTAACATTTTGTTAATGTATGATCTTTCAACATGTAAATAGAGATCCGAGTGGTGTGCAATGGGAGAGGAGAGAGATGATATCTCTTTCTAATTTGGGAGTATGTGTGATGGGAAACATTACCCATTATCTATCTGCATTCAAAGCTTAATAGTTAAATACTTTAACATACATAGATGACGAAAATATTATGTAATCTGAGGTATTTAAAGGTTACTTACTTGTTCTTCTTGCCATAATCAGCGAGAATCAGATCTTTGAGTTGCACTTCAACTTTGATCCAGTCATCATCAGATAACGTTGGCCAAATGTGATGAGGCTCCGTCAACGTAGTCTTGTCTGGTTTGAGTAACACTTTAGTTCGTTCTGTGTTCACGTGGAGTGCTCGAAGTATAAGGATGAGACGACTGAATGCCTGAAGAACAGAAAATAATAGGAATTATTCTTTAACGGTCAAAGAGTGTATTTTTCTATACATTGTAGTTGTAAATGATCAGCTAGCGTATTATCAGACGCAGGCGGCGTGACGTCAGTGCGATCAGCAAGCGTCACGTCCGCGAACGTCTCCAGAGCACAGAGACTCTCTGGTTTCAGGACCCCTACGCGGTTCATCACTTCATATATTATGGTTATACAACTAATAGATTTTATAACTTATACAGACTTCAATGACGTAAAGCTAATTATTATTATTCTTACAATAATAATACATAGGTCACTAATTCTTAGATAGACACTACACAGTCTTCGAAAAATAAGTAGAATAGCTCTTTGTATGTAACTGGGTATATTGAACAATGTATGTATTTAGAAAAAAAAAACAAAAAGAGTTTTTTATTTCAAATACAAAATTTGATATTTCTGTAAGAAACTTTGGGCACCCTTTTAATAGAATTACAAATGCAATTATGTATATGTCACCGTAAGATTGTAATCTACCTAGCAAGATTGCAAACTATCGATAGATTGTCAGCTGTGATATACTGCTTACGCGCGTCAAATTGTCAACTGTCCCTGATTGGTCGGTTTTACAGTAGGCCGTTCAATGGCCATAGAGCTAGGTTAGGTTAGAACTTCTTTGATTAATCACAAATTAATTAATTTTACTGTCACAATAAATTTATATAACTAATTCAAAAGCTGTGAGGTATTTTCAACATTTAATCAATTTACAATCAAAAAAATACTTTACATTCGGCAATAAAGACGAATTAACAAACAAATATGGCGGCGTGAGACATAATATGCTGTTCAACCAATCAGCGCGGGCCTTGTTATTCGTCGATACCATTTCACAATCTTTCGACTGTTTGCAATCTCGCGAGATAGATTACAATCTAACGGTTTTGACAATCTGACGGTAACATATATACACTTTCATTTGATGTGACTGATGTAAAATGCATCAGTATTTAGTTCATTTCAAATGCAACAATATGAAGATCGATTATAACTCACGGTGTAAGACGAGATAGTCTTCAGCCAATCGTCATACAAGTTGAACAACACCATTTGTGGTTCCGTGGCCTTTAGGATAAGATCACCAAACTTCTCCACTTTAAGACACGCCTGGAACGGCAGTTGCAGCTCTGAACCCTTGATCACGATGTTCGGGAAGTCCAACAAGTGAACCTAGAATTTAAGAATTGATTTATACATCATGCACATTTGTTGAATTGGAGGACTTAAAGCCTACGGCATTCTCTATAATCCATTCGTTTAGATAGTGTCGGTGCACCCGCACGCAATAGTGGTTATTGTTGTGAAATACGAATATATTAATTCATACAACGACATAAACTGACAAATCATACTTGCTTGTGGGTGTACGCGCAGGCCCTTTGATTTTGTGGCGGCACACGTGCAACAGCGGCGCGATCAATGTGACCGTATCTAAGCGAATGGACTATACTGGTCAACCATTGGGTGATGCAGATAAAACTGTCTGTAATTCCTCTTATGTACTTACCTCAAGAGGATCCAACATTCCTTTCCTTGTTACAATAATCTGTTTAGGTTGTTCTTCCACTGGCAGTGAACGAATCAATGCAGCTACTTCTTCAGCAGTCTTCCATTTGGCAAGCTAAATACCAACATAAACCAAAATTATATTAAACTGAACGTAATCTGTACGAGTACTATGTATTTAATCTATAATTTAAAATATATATAATATAATAATTATATATAAAAGAAAGTCGTGTTAGTTACACTATTTAACACAAGAACGGCTGAACCGATTTGGCTGTAAATTGGTGGGGAGGTAACTTAGAACCAGGAGACGGACATAGGATACTTTTTACATTTTTTTTTTGTTTTTTCTCCACGGCGTTAAACGCAGTAGTTTTTGTACCGCGGGTAACACCGCGGGGGTCAGCTAGTATTACATAAATCTGACCTCAAAAGTCTTAAAGAAATTAAAGTTCTGCCAAATTGGGCAGAATTTTTCACCCAAGTTATACTTAATGGTAAAGAAAAATCGAATAGTAATCTTCAAGATATCTATTGACTTCCACTATATTAGGCACATAGTAACTTTTGTCTGGTCATTCTCTAGTAAGAGGGTGATATGATCAGCTGGCGTAGTATCAGACGCAGGCGGCGTGACGTCAGTGCGATCAGCAAGCGTCACGTCCGCGAACGTCTCCAGAGCACAGAGACTCTCTGGTTTCAGGACCCCTACGCGGTTCATCACTTCATATCACACACATACAAGGAATTATGACAAATTATAGTTATTACTAGATTAATACTATTGCAGTAAAAAGGAACATAATATGTCCTTTTTCAAGTATCCATGCTGAATTTGATTAATATCGCTTTAGGTTTAGCCATGAAACATGGATTACTATTTATTATATATTTCTGAGTGCCTCTCTGAATGACTGAGTAGTCATTTTGCAGCTATATATATAAAAAAAAGAAATGATCTAAATTTGATACCTGGCCAAGACGTTTTTGTCCCGCCCACACACTGGTATGAATGATCTTCAAGAACAATTGTCCAGTACGAGGGTTGAAGATAAAGATGGCACCGTTGATTGGTTTTGTGGTCAAATTGCCTTCGAAAGTCTTGTGGATTGTCACTCGATATACGTTTGTGTCGTCGACGAACCTTAAAAAAGTGAGCAAATACTTACAATTAAAGAAATAAATCTATGAAATAATTATTTTACAGAAAGAGAAGTCGAGTTATGTGTGTTTTGTTAAACCCAAATGTTTGTAATCTTATATATATTATTCTCGTGTCACAATGTTAGTTTCTCCTCCACTCCTCCTCTGAAATGGCTGGACCGATTTTTATTAAATTTGGTGTGCATATCGGGTAGGTCTGAGAATCGACCAACATCTATTTTTTATACACCATTTTTTTTATGGCAAAACAACGTTTGGCGTATCAGCTAGTAATATATATAAACTCATTGATATTTAAAAAAAAATTGATGTCAGTATAGACAGTAAAACAGCTAGCCCTAGTTAACACACTCAAGATAGGATTTTTTAAGGCTTGAAGTTTAATTTTTAAATACCTACTACTATTTCTCTATCTCTAGTACATTAATCTTTTAGCCTTCGATACATTGAAACTACTTATTTTAAAACAACAATAATGTACGTCTGCGATACTCACCAAATAATTTGATTTGAGAACAGCTCTCCGTAATTCTGACTTGATAGGTAAGGTTCCGTAGGTTCAGATGAATACAACTGCAATGCTTTACGGATACGTTCCCGCAATACATACAAAGCGGGGTTTGCCTTCATTATCTTCGCCATAGCTTGTTGGATAAGGGGCTTACACCCAGGGAACCAGTTTCCGTACGCACTGAAAAGAAGTTCATATATCAAGGCATGTGAAATATATTGGAAAAATGATTCTTACGTAATTCACATTTTTTTCATCACCATCACCAACAGCTTTTTAATAGTCTTCAGATGGTTATAGGAAACTCTACTTGGAAAGGAGATTTTGGCCTATAGCAGGTCATGCTGACTCACGCTGGGTAGAGCTGTTGGTTTCGAGTTTGTATCATAGCTGTCTTCTCTATGTAGAGCTATTGTCTTGCATAGTTTGCTCTCTTTGTTGGTTCACACGACACATACATACATACATACACCAGGCGCAGTTCCATGTCCCCTGTGACCCCCCCTGCACAATCGTACCTTTGTAACTTTTTCCCTGCTACTAGAACCTGAGTACCAAATATTATCATCCCAATAGATTTACCAATAAAAACAAAAGATATCTATTTGATTTTAATGTGTGCAATAAAATTGTGTATTGTGCAATAAAGTCTAATTTACTTGAATAAAATTGATTATAATATATTAGTGAACCCCCCCCCCCCCCCCCCAAATTTGAGCCAATTGTGGACCGATTTAAAAAATTCTTTTAGTAATAACATAAGAGTAGTTACCGTTTTACATAGTAAAAGGTATTTTAAACAAGTAAAATTATTTTTAAAAAACCCGACCAAGTCAATATCTGCCATCTTTATTAAATTCAGGTTTTTTAATATATTTATTTCGTTTTTTTTTTGTCCAGTGTCACTCTCACGACTAAGACGAATCTATTGACACCACTCACATAAAAACAAGACAAGCTGTTCAAGCTCTAGGGCGTGCCAATAGAATATACATACTGAACTCGAAAAACATAACCCTCCTTCTTTCGCAGTCGGGTAATAACAGTGTAAGTCATAAGAAACTGTGCTACTGCTTACCTGTGCAAGTTATAAGCCAGATCGATAGCGATAAGCAATCCAGTAGGCGAGGGATATATGGACATGTTGTCGGTGGTATAGTCCAAAAACTTGGCCCGGGCATAACGTTCCACGTCGTGAGAATCGTAATCACCCCACCGCAGTTGTATATCCAGCCAGTATTTTTGTGTTGTCGTATTATCCATTGTGTCTCTGTAAAGAGTAAAACAATTAAATATTAGACAAACAAGTACTTTTATAAATAATAATAAATATTCCGGACATCAAACACACAACGCCATCTAGTCCCAAGCTAAGCAGAGCTTGTGTTATGGGTACTAGACAACTTATATAAATACATATATAATTTTTTTGGAAATACATACGTATTATACATAGAAAACACCCAAACACCGAAACAAATATTTGCAGATCATAATAAGTATAATAAATAAGAACCCGAGACCTCAAGCACAGCAGTCACATACACTACCACTGCGCCACCGAGACAGTTAACAATTCAAAATTCAACTTGCGTTTTTAACAGGTTACTAATTATGATACTTTTTCCTTACATTTTGTTGGCATTTAGATTTAAATTACAAGTAAAATAAAGCCTCAGTGGTATTTCATTCAATTGCTATCAATAACTTTAGGAGTAGGTACATTTCAAAATTACTGAATTCAATACTTACTTGGTGTCAGCTAACAATGAAGGCCTAGAAACATTCCACTTGTACGCAGAGAAGAGAAGAATATCTGCGCATGATGAGTTCATTTTATAAGATTTACGTGGGTGAATAGTTTCTTTTTGTACTGTCTCGATTTCCAATGCGTCAAGTTCTTGATCAAACACCTATGATTGGAATAGTCGTTAATTTAGAACATTTAATATTATTCAATCTTGTATTCAATTATAAATTAAATCAAAATTAGTATGGCTTACCTGACACAAGTCCATAACGATAGACTCGTGAACCTTCTGCCACAAGTGAGCTCTGAAGATTTGGATGAGCGATATCTTTAGTGTAGGTATTTTGCCGTGCATGAATATGCCGGTCAAGTCCAGTTGTACCTGTATAGAAAAGATTAGCCTGAATATTATATTTCCACAAAAATATAACCTCAAATCACAAAAATTATGCAAATGTTGGGAAGTCCTTTCTTATCTCTTTAATAAATTAAATTAAAAAACTTTTTAAAAACAAGCTCCAAACTCGATGATGTTGCGACGTTTCTTTAGAGTTCCTATGGCCACCTTCCAGTTCCAGTATCAGATCAGCTCCATTGCATTATAATATTGTATTGTCATGTTGTATACATATGCTTGCAAAATTTCAGCAAAATCGATTGAAGATATCTGCTTCAAAATTGAGTTGCAAGATTCCACCCAAACATACATTGCAAGTTAATAAAAAGCTTGTAAAAAGACAACTCCCGCATTAGGAATATACATCCTGTGTCGCGGGGCTCTTTACAAACATACATGTAACGGACACAAATAACACCCAGACTCAGGACAACAATTTGTGGATCACACAAAGTGTTGTCCCATGTGGGATTTGAAACCACGACACTTGGCACAGTAGAAAGGGCGTGGCGAACACTTAAACCACTAGGCCAACCGTGCAGTATAAACTATGGTTTGTTTGAAATTATTTCGGTATTTCTGACAAGCACTACACTTAAATGGAAGTTTCCATGTAAAGGACATGTACTGTACCTACTGAAAGTGTGTAATGCAAAATTTCATGTGATTGACACTATTACGGTATAGGTATATTGGTAAGTTGATCACAGGAAGAAAAAATGTTGAACACGCTGCTCAGATTTCTATGGCTTAAACAATTTATTTGGAGGTTTAACACATTAACAACCTTATTGAGCTTGCTGATTAAGTTCAGTTGACAGTTTATTTGAATGCTCAAACAAGTTATATTGTTGCAAAAATTTTTTTCTTACCTGGAAACCAACGTAGACATTGGCCCTGTTGATAGTTGGTGACCACCAGAGCGTAAACCGACGATTCGGGATTTGGTTCAAACCAGATCGTTGAGCGTTAGTTAACTTCTTGTATTTCATGGACTCTTCAAAACCTGATGCTTTTTCCCTGCACAAGTACAATGTAATTTAAGTATTAATAGAAGATACTGAAGAAACTCAAGTTTCTAAAAATAGGTCATTTATTATGACTAATATAATGAATAATAATAATTTACACATCTCACAAAAGGCAGAATCTTTGCAATGGTTACCAGACTGTTGATAAACATTTTACAATACATTTTAAATTTCTAAATATTTATAAATAAACATTAACAGCCAAATGTGTTGCAAAACTCGAGAACTGCTCAACTAACAAAGTTTTTTTTTTATATTTTCGTTGAGGCTCAAAGAAGGTTCTTATGGAGAGAGAAAAAACGTAGAAATTGCGAGGAAAATAGTAAATATAACACTTATTTATTTTTTCTATTGGACTGTGACAGGCCAATAACTGTTGGCAGAACAAAGTCTGTCGGGGCAGCTAGTAGATATTATAATTAGGTATAGATAAATTACACTTAGACACATAACAAATGATTGTTGGTGCTTATTACACATTTATTTGTCCTGGATAAGAATCGAACCCAGGCTTAGCAGTCAGGGTAACTAACCACTAGGTCAACAAATCCGTATATGACCTTTCATATTTATTACTAGCTGAACTCCGCGGTGATACCCGCGGTCATTGTCGTAAAGCGAGTAACGCC
This sequence comes from Diaphora mendica, assembly GCA_949125395.1. NCBI lineage: Eukaryota > Metazoa > Arthropoda > Insecta > Lepidoptera > Erebidae > Diaphora > Diaphora mendica. The sequence continues at coordinate 7,699,971 of OX421322.1, forward strand.
GCGGGGCGAAGCTAGTCTAAAAAAAGTAGCCTAAGTTACTCCTTATATCATCAGCTACCTATCACTGAAAGTCCCGTCAAAATCGATCCAAACGTTCCAGAGATTAGCCGGAACAAACCGACAGAACAAAAATTGTAAAAATGTTATTTTGGTATGTGTACTGAGTATACATACATATGCATTTAGTAAAAAAGCGTTTATTTTAATATTACAAACAGACACTCCAATTTTATTTATTTGTATAGATACAGTAACAGCATTAGAGTTTATTATCAAAGTACTTACCAGAACAAACCTTCCCAGGTAGGGAAGTACGTGCCCTTGAATAGAGTGTGTTCGAGAATACCCTCGACTCCTCCAAGTGCTTGTATCATGTCTGTGCGGTAGTTGTTCAAGTTCCACAGCTTACCGTCGTGGCGTTGATGGGTCCACCAGAACGGATTTTGTTTTAACACCTAGTGGAGAACGACGTGAACGTGAATTCAGGTTTTATTCTAGATAATTCCATAATAATTTTAATGGCTTTATTAAAATTTTAACAAAAAAAAACCGACTTCAAGGACTGGACCAAATAGGGAATATGCATGTTCTTTTTTATTTCTTTATCTGATCATATAAGTCTTCAAAACATAGAAAAAAATATAAATAGTCTTGAGTCCTGCAATTAGTCAAAATAATTTTGAAAGTGAAATTTAAAACACTGACTAAATTTGAGCTATTCAAACGCCGCCATTTTGCGCACGCTATTGACATGACCAATGACGTCATTGTCATTTCGTGTTTGTTTACTGAGTATTTCAGTTATTTTATACTTATTTACAGCTTTAATTGCTATAAAAATCATGGAACAAGTTTTTTTTTCTCACAAACACTACTAGCACAGTAGGAATTTCGACACCGATAATTTCGATAATGTGACAATCGACGTCACATTTCGTTTGGACCAATAGGACGCGTTTTGTAAGTTTGAATTTCCCTCCCTTAATTTTCACTTTTTATTTAATATTTTCTAGGTTTAAATAATCACTAAAAAATACCTTTATGTACAATATATATATAAGACAATAAAGAATCTTGAAAAAAATGTTTGAGACAAATATTTTTTTATGCATATTCCCTATGCAAACGGGAGCACACGGGAAGCACCGGCTTTCAAATAAAAAAATAATCATCAAATCAGTTCACCCAGTCGATAGTTCTGAGGTAAGAAACATAAAAAAAAGCAGTCGAATTGAGAACCTCCTCCTTTTTTGAAGTCGGTTAAAAATAACCATTGTATGTAGATGGACAATGGACTTATTCATTTTGAATGTTATTGAAGCTTACAAATATTATTTCATTGTCATTAGTTAGAATATTTTTTCTAGAATTTAACTTATTCAATAACTTAAACATTTTCTTTATACACATGGGTGCCATCTTATTACCATAGAGTTCTATTTTTTTAAAGAACGGAATACTTTAAAATAATTAAACATACCTGATACTGTTTGAATTCTGTACGAATACGCCATCCTTTATCGTAAGCGAGTGTATGTCTGTCTTTCTGGAACAGCGTGTTTATACGCGGAATACCTCGGTCCCAAGAATCTTCCAAATCTTCTAATGTTAGACGTCTATAACAAAATAGATATTTATATCACCAAACTTCTAATGAAATAGTTTTTTCATACAATATTCATTTTAAATGATCAGCTAGCGTAGTATCAGACGCAGGCGGCGTGACGTCAGTGCGATCAGCAAGCGTCACGTCCGCGAACGTCTCCAGAGCACAGAGACTCTCTGGTTTCAGGACCCCTACGCGGTTCATCACTTCAATATTTCTCATGTCATCATCATAATCATCGACAGATTTGAATAGTGCACTACTGGACATTGTCTTCTCCTTAGAGAGAAGATCTGGTCTGTTTATGGTAAGGGTTTTATCTCTTACTTTTTGAAGTGAAACTTCTAATGCGACTAGGTTGGAGGGAGGGGGAGGAGGGGGTATGAAAGCACAGTTGCACATTACGAAGTTTTCAAACGTTTAACGCTACCATGGAGGGGGTATGAAAGCACTGTTGCACATTACGAAGTTTCACTTCTTCCGCGCGGAGGGACTCCACGAATTTTTTATCAACGTAATTTTATATCTAACCTGTTTTGAGCATTGGCCTCTTGTCTCTTGAGCGCGTATTCCGCCCAGACTCTTTGCGAGTCGACGAACTCCGCCTCCCATGGTTGTATGTAGCGGTACAAGTTGGGGATAAGTTGATCCTCGTCGTGGGACATTCCTGAGCGGAAGTGAGTAATGCCTACGTCCGTTTGTTTCGACCAGCGAAGGTCAGACTAAAAATAAAAGAGTATGATAAATAACAAATTGTTTACACAGTGTAAAGAAGAGTCTGCTGGTGGTCCCTCTTAACTTAAGACATGTATTTTTATATGAAACATTTAAAACGGCTTGCAAAAATTTAGATCAAGAAATTCCTATTTTGCATAAATAGCACAAGTTCAACCGTGCATAATATTTACAGTATTTTTTATAGATCATGGTTTTTCTTACCTGTGGAATCAAAACATGTCCCATAGATAACATGCCGAGCCCGCCAAGTTCTTTAGGCGTGTAGAACACAACGGGAGGGAAACGCGAAGGCATTTTTGAGTTGAGACCGATCTTGATACGGGTTTGAATCTTGTTCTCACATTTAACGAGCAAGTCGAGTAGCTCTTGCGTATTGACGACTGCTTCTCGGAAGTACGTCATAAGACCTGTAAAACAATACAGTGATAACCATTTTCTTATTTTCAATGTAAATAGTATTTTGGTACAAAATATATTTATTATGGTAAAGGATCAGACAGCGTATTATCAGACGCAGGCGGCGTGACGTCAGTGCGATCAGCAAGCGTCACGTCCGCGAACGTCTCCAGAGCACAGAGACTCTCTGGTTTCAGGACCCCTACGCGGTTCATCACTTCAATATTACCATACTTTGATTTTTATAGGGACAGATACAATGTTATGAGGGAAACACTATGGAAACAAGAAAATAATAGTACGATCTATCTATCAATGCACAAAGATACGAGTATTCACTAACCAATGAGAGCTGTGTTCCATTTGTTAACGATCTTGGTGAAGGTGGTAGAGCCGGACGCCATAAGTATTTGACGAACGCGGTTGTGGAAGCGAGCCAGGGACTCGTCGTCTACTCGCAGGTAGCACTGCGCTGTACGTTCTTTCGTCACCTCGTTTTGTAAGTTCCATACGCCGTCTCGATGACATAGTTCTTCGTGCTGACTGCGACACTAATTTTAAAGAAGTTTTCATTAATTAGAAAATAATTTTAAGGGATGATACACAATGTAAATAAAAAGACATCTTGTTAGAAAGTTTTATGTTTCTCATTTGAAGGTTCTAGGCTGAAGTAATAAGATTTAATGTTTCAATGAATGTTAATTTTATTACTATCTTGGTAAAATGCATTCATATTCTTAAAACTTAATACATATATATTGTTAATATTACAGCAAGTGTAAAAGTAGCATTAAGTTGCAAGTTCTACATGCATACTTGAATTTAAGTTTAACTTTTCTCCTCCTTACATACTGGTTACAGTATGTTGTATATCAAGAAGACATTGATTTTGATCAACTAGTTTGACAAAATTTGCAATATGAAAATTATTATTTCACATAAGTGATAATGATAATCATAATCTTATTTATAAAAATCAATTGCTGTTCGTTTGTCTCGCTAAAACTCGCCAACGGCTGAGCCGAATTAGCTGATTTTGGTTTTGAAATGTTTTGTCGTAGTTTTCAAATGTCACGTGTACGAAGTAGCGGACACAACTAGTACAAATATTAAAAATGCTAAATGATTCACTTACTTTAGGTAGAATTCGGCACTCAAATCCAGCCATATTAAACAGCAGATTCGGGTTATCCTTGGAGTATACAGACACGAAGCTGTTCTCCCATTGAATGGTGGTTACGGATCGCGGCAGACGGTTCTTTATGTCCCAGAATACAGCTCGACCACTAGTAGAAATAAGTTTTATTAATAACAAAGTCAGAGCAACAAATATCATGGCAAAAATTTACTGATATTTTATAGACTACGCATTTTTTCCAAACAATAATAATAATATTTTCAGACATCTGATACACAACGTCATCTAGTTTCAAACTAAATAAAGCTAGATTGACTGATAAAATACTTTTATCTACTGGCATTTTAAATACATTCACAATTAGTTTAATAACACATTAGACATAAGAAGCGCCCAAAATTCGAAACAAATATTTGTAGATAATAAAAACATTTCGTTCTATCTGGGGATCGAACCCGTGGCCTAACCACAGGAGTCGCATACGCTACCACTACAAAGACAGTCAAAACAAAAAGTACACAAAAGGGTTGTTTTTGTGTAAATGATTGTGGAAATGACTGCACGTTTGGCCTAGTGGTACGGTCACCACGCCGTTTCCTACTTCGCCAAGTGTCGTGGGTTCAAATCCCACGTAGAACAACACTTTGTGTGATCCTTAATTGTTGTTCTGAGTCTGGGTGTTATTTGTGTCCGTTTCATGTATGTTTGTAAAGTCCCCCGCGACACAGGATTTATTCCTAATGCTGGAGTTGTCTTTAAAAAAAAAAAGAAAAAAATAATATATATATTATACTTACAGATTTACATCATGCTTCATGAGACGCATTCTGGCGTCTCTCGGCCAACATTTCTTGTTGTTGTAACCCACTATGTTTTCATTGTTAGGATCCGGATGTTCAGTCAGGTAACGTTGGATTAAATCACGAGCTTCTTCCGCTGAGAATCTGTAAAGTAGTTAATTCTTTAATTACAATAATCAATTTAAAGAAACATGTGAAGTCCTTGTCACACTACTATTATAAAGGTGAAAGCTTTTGAATGTGTATGCACGTTTGTTACTTCTTCACGCTCAAATGGCTTGACAAATTTTGATAAAATTTTGTATGAATGTAACTGACACCCTGGATTACCTTATAAACTATTTTTCATCTCGAAAAATGTAGTGTTCATGTGGACGGAATTGCAAAATTACTTACTGTGGCGCAGCTAGGCTTACGTACGTCTTATCTGTTTTATTACAAGCTAAGAAATATTTTAGGACAAACCTGAAAAAGATATGAATCCTGTCCACGTAACGGCAGTATAATCTAATCGGATGTGCGGTCTCCGTTTGTCTGTCCTGGTAAGACAAGAAGTCGTTGGGAAGCTGCGGCGGACCTGCCATCTCACTGGCACGTTGTAGACCGAGCACCAGAAGATCTAGCACGAGACCGTAGTATTGGACAATGAAAGAGGCGAATTGTAAACCTCGAATGATACCGTACGAGTTTGTGTGGTTCATATCCTGTAAAAATAAATGAAATAAACAATTATTCATATGAAAACAAGTTTCGATTTGTATTTTACAAATTAGATCGTATGTTACTGAAATACACATGCTTATGTTGGTGAACTGAATACAATACAATGGCAGATGGAAGTTAAACTTCGACTTATGAGGTGAGGCTATGTCCAGCAGTATGCTGTTGATAATGCTTATTTTTCTATGGGATAGGGGGCAAACGAGCAGACGGATCGCCTGATGGTAAGCGATTACCGCTGCCCATAGACCAGGTCTCCAGGTCCGGAACACCATAAGCGTCATAAGTGCGTTGCCGGCCTTTTAAGGAGTACACTCTTTTCTATGTATTGTATATTTGTTTAAACAAGTAAAATTTTAACAAAAAAAAACAAACCGTCTTCAAGGTTCAAATCGATTTCTCTTGGATGCCATCATCAGATCTTAGTGTCCTTATCATGGTACTACCATTGGGATATCTCCTTTCCATTATTATAGTGTAAGATGTCCGAAATATTTATTTATTAAAAAAAGAATTATCAAAATCGGTTCAAAAACGACAAAGTTATCCGCGAACACACATAAAAAAAAAATACACGGTCCAATTGAGAACTCCTCCTTTTTTGAAGTCGGTTAAAAAGAAAGATGGTTTTCTTGGCATTACACACAACATTTTTAGTTTTTCTAAATAGAATTTCCTTCGAAAAAATGAACAAATAAAGTTTGTAATGTTACCTTGTAGTTAATAATGACGTTGTTCTTAGCAGTCATGTAATCAGCAATATTGTGGTCGACGATAAGACGCAGGAGTCGATTGAGCAATGTCAGATCAATCTTCTCATACAGTTTCTCGAAACGTGACTCTAGTAACACATTGCATTCTCCTTCGCCCACCTCCCAGACATCTTGTAGATTGTTTATACCTGTAATATTTCTTTGCATTAAGATATACCGTAAGAAAAGGTAGTTTCCAACAAAAGATACATTAAGGTCAGAGCAGACAGTGGGTGGTATGGTAATGTTAGTTGCTGCAGTTAGTTTTTTTTTACAGAATATGGGGCAAACGAGCAGACGCATCATCCGACGGTAAGCGGCGCCCATTGACACCCGCATCACCAGAGGCGTTACAAGTGCGTTGCCGGCCTTTGGGGGTTAGGGGGGGGGGGGGAATGGGCTGAAACACAACCCAAGCACTGTTCCACACCGGTTTTCTGTGAAGTTGTGGTTTCACTCCGGTCGAGCCGGCCCATGCATGCCGAAGCGTGGCTCTCCCACGGTGTCTCATCACACCCAATGTCTGCCCCAACTTTAACATCTAAAACTCCTGGATGTACTGTAAAACACTGAACATCAATACGTCATTGAGCTCCAGCTGCTGCGATGATGATTCTTGTTGTGATGATAGTGCAACCAACCAAGGTGAGGTTTGTAACAAGGGGATGATCGACAGGGTAGATCTCCTTTGATACAACGCACACCCAGGGCAGTTACAAAGCTTCGGGTTTCTTTATCTTCTGGTGTCACGACGCGTCATTGATTATATTTATTGTAATATCTACATCATACATATACATACAGTATAGTTCTTTTAGATTTCATTGTTTTCACAATGTTAGTTACCATACTACTACATACATACATAAATACAAACGGTTGGAAAGATTTTTATTAAATTTGGTGTACATGTCGGGTAGGTCTGAGAATAGACCAACATCTATTTTTTATAAAAAAAGAAATATGGCAAAACAATGTTTGCCGGATCAGCTATTTTTTTTATAAATAAGTACAAAATTATTATATTCTTTTAGACAGAGTCATACTTATATCAACTACCTAACAATGATTTAAGTCTATACATAATGGAGTACACACATTATAGTTACGAAAGAATACATTAAAAAATTATCAGTATTACCTTGACACCACTTGTACACCAAGAGAGGTGACGGTTCTGTATCAGCTGGTTTCACCCACGGAGGTAGCAATCTACGTTTGTCAGCTTCATACCACAGATATTGATCTAAGTAAGCATCTGTAATTTTCTCCAGTGGCTCGACGTCGTAAACGGGAACTAAGTGCGAGTAGAGATCCATGAACTCTATACCAACCTAATACGAAAAACACAACAAATAATTTAAATCTATTTATGCAAGTTAACGATGTTTAGAACTGCTATAGTCGAGTTATATTATATTATAATATGTGTCTTTCATTTATATGTATTAAAATGTGAATGCAGAAAGTTACAGTATCTAACAACCAGATCGGTAAACTTAACTTATAGGAGTTACTTTTGGTCGATATAACTTACATTATCCTTGAAAATTTAGATAAACTATAAAAACCTTTATGATCAAAAGTAAGACAAAATATAATAATTATTATTTATAAAAAAACTAGAAATATCTAAACTTACCTCTCTGAAAGTCCTCTGCGTCAGCAAATGACGTTTAATTCTAGAAAGGGCCTCGTGAGGATTGTCATAAGCTTGTTCAATAAGTCCTAACTCCTCTCTCTGACTCTGGTTAAGTCTAGATTTGACACTATAAGCTTCTTTCAACCTCTCCAGGGCTAAAATTAGTAGCTTAGTGTCGTGTTTGTAGGAAAGAGGCGGGAATGGTATAGGAGCGAACCGACGAGATTCTAGCCAGTGGACCGTCGTTGTGTAGATGGCTACGGCTTCTTCAGGTGAGATGTATGGACCATCCTAAGAGCATCAGAAAATATGAGTTAGTATTATCATTTTAGTTCACTACATAGTAAAATATATATGTATGTAGAATCTATTATAAACATAATATAGGCAAGTGATTAATTTGAAGTTCTGTAGTATGTTTGAACTGATTTTCACTTAATTTTGGTAGGTATAGTATCAAAATTGAAATCACTTGTACAAATAATTAGTGGAATACAAATATAAGTGATTTTTATTTCAAGAATGTTCTACCTAGTGCAGACAAACGAGGAAATAAATTAAACCTATATAAAAAATAGATATAGGCCGCATTTGTTCATGAATGGGTGTGAATATACAAACAAATATCTAACTCACCTTATATAGCTAGGACTAGAAATTGAAACAGGCACTTATTTCAAATGCAGTTTTTTTTACTTATTTTTTGGTTATTGCAAATTGTCAGGGAATTTTTCTCCGAAATCGCTCACCTTTAAGTAGTTGTGTTGCCTCTCCTGTTCTGCTTTCAGATACAGTCGTGTAAGACGACCCAAGTTCTTCTTACAAACAGTCTTATCTACTGTAGCGCCACGACGTATACGCTCACGATTATAGTGAGCTGTGTTTGTCCACCAGTCGGCCTTCATTTTGACGTAGCGGAGAATCATATTTTCTATAGGAGTTGGGAGACCTGGCACCTGGTTAGCGAAAATAACAATGAAGATATAGAAAACGAAGTTAATAATAAGAGCTAGTAAAATGTTGCCCAATTTCCTTTTTCTTTTTTTTTTACAGTGCAGCATGGTGACCCGCACTATGGCGGCCTAGTCGGGATCATAGTGGGACGGAAACACGTGCGCTGGAAGTGAGTTCCAGGTTTTAACCGCTCTGCACAGGAAGGAAGAATCAAATCGATGAGTGCGATTGATGCAAAAGCATCTCAACAGGCCGCCATAGTGTGAGTCACCATGCTCCATTGTTGCATTCACAATGAGTATGATGATTACTACTCTTGGATGCTACTAAAGCTTTTCATCTGGCAGAGTAAAGTCACATTGGTAAGCTCATATATAAAATATAGTTGTTGCCCACGGTACTCATGTGTTATTCTGATGTATAAGCTATATTTCTGTAAAGTTTCATCCAAATCCGTTCAGTTGATTCCATTATAATTTTAGTTAAATAATGATCCGAGGAGTTTGACAGCTATAAATTACCTTCCAGGGAATATTCGCTTTCCAACACCTCCAAGCTTCAGACAAATGCTGCAAGATAGTTCTGGCCTTATTCTGCTTGATACCTTCAGGCATCATATCCACAATATCGTGCATGACGGAAGCTCGCAACTCCAAGTCGAAGTGAGACTCCACACGCTGTTTCGTCACCGTTTTAGCGACACCTATTGGGGAGAATATTCACATAAAATTCATCCATTTTAAAAATAAAAAAGAGTGTTATTATCCTTTTTAACCGACTTCAAAAAAAGACTTCTCAATTCGACCATATATATATATTTCTTTTATGTATGTTCGCGGATAACTTTGTCGTTTATGAACCCATTTTGATGTTTTTTTTTAACAGGAAGAATATATCCCAACGGTGGTAACCATGATAAGGACACTAAGATCTGATGATGGCATCCAAGAGAAATCCAGTCGAGAACCTTGAAATCGTTATTTTTTTTTAAATACAACTTAAGCAAAGCAATAAGTTTTCTTATTTTTTCCCAAGATTGCTTTTAATGTAAGTTACAAGATGTTCTTACCTTTTGAATGTCTTCCTTCGAACTGCCTGGACAGTAAATTGCCAAGCCAACGCTCCAACAACGGTGTAATGCCTCTCATGAAGAACAACCACACTCGCCACCCTGGCGCCCAGATACCGCAACCGGGACCTTTCGATACTGGACCCTGAGATTTACATTAACTTTGTATTATTTATTTTACACAATGTTTTTATTATGAACTATTAAAAAATAAATATGATTTATAAATAGATTTATCAGTCAAGAATACAAGTTACTCGTCACTCAAGATGAGGATGAGAATTGCATTGAATCGAAACGGCACAAGGATCTCATACGCCAAATCGTGTGGAGGTTTCTATCCCTCTCATAGGACAGACATTTTTAAAGATGCAACAAAGATTTTATTTTAATAATCTAGCTAAGAGTATGTAGTATGTAATAGAGAAGTTGGATGGAAGAACCGAAAAATAAATGAAACATAACTTTACATAATTAAACATTATGTTCAAGGATACCTAAGTATTACTTACCGTATTAAATCTATAATAGATCAAATGCTTGAGATCTTTGCACATCCGGATTTGCCTCATAAGTTTATACTTGTATCGGTACATGCCAGTCAATTGTCCTACATGCGCGAATATGTACTGAAGACCGTCGGCAAGTTGGAACGAATCTACGTTGTTCAGGCGGTATTGGACATGGGAGTCGACGATTAGCTTTGTTAGACGCAGGATTTCACGACATAAGTGGAAGGCTGAAAAATATTGTAGTTGTTACATTGTGTCTATAAAACATTTAAGAGATTTTACTTTTACCAGTGATGTTATCAACAGCCTTTAATAGTCCACTGCTGGACACAAGCCATAGGTGTGACGTTAATACTACACTGGCTAGAAAGGTTGCTATATAGTTTGTGTCAAGTTTTCATTCTCTTAACAGTGCTGTTGCTCTGGTAGTTTGCTCCCTTAGCCGCTTGAGCCAAGTCTCCACCGAACAAAAGTTGGCAACTTTTGTGTTGTCAACACGTGTAGGTGACAAAAGTTTCTGTAATTTTCTCGTGTGTGCAACAAAAAATTTCTCTTTTTGGCGGTAAACATCAAAAGAATACGCTTGTTGCAGTTATTTTTTGGCTCTGTGGAGACACTTAGTTGAAATTGTTGGCGACTCGGTGTAGACACAACGGAAACAAAAGTTGGCGATTTTCTGAAGAGTGGCAACAGTTGGAAGCACTGAAATTGCCAACTTTTGGTGGAGACGCGCGTTTACGACTCACGCGCGATTAATTATAGGGGTGGTAACACTTCGTATTCTATCACTACATGGCATACATAACATGATTGAATATATTTAAAGAGAGATTGAACAAAGTCCAGTGACATATCAAGGTCATGTTATTCAGACAGGTAATGCACTGTTTACTTACCATTACCAAACCGGGACTTCTTTCTTTCTTTAGTAGTTAATGTTTTCACAGGTTTCAAATTAAAGTTGTAGTCCAAATGTAGATAGTTCAAGTTCTTCCGGTGAATGAGCAGGTTCAACATGTTGTAGCCTTGGCGGCAGACCTGTAGACCAGCTTCGACCCAGTCCAGGGTTGTAGTTTGGAAGAATTTCGTTGATTTGAATGAGCGGAATAAGTACCTAAAAAGATAAATAATTTGCTTGGTATAGAAGTTTGTAACATGTAATAAACATAACAAATCAGGAAGTACTAAAAAGTCTTTTAAAATTATCTTTACTTCATTATAAAAAAGATGTAAAAGATGTATAGGCACACTATTCAAATTCATGACAGTTCAAATAACAGTTAGTTAACCTTCTAAGATTGGTACATTATAGATATTAAGTCCAAAAATTCAGTCTAAATAGATTGCCTCATTAAATAACAAAATAAAAACAGCATGAATGTTAACACAACTTGTAAAGGCAATTGCTTAATATGAAAGCTATATATAAGTTTCTCAAATTGGATTTAGACTATAACGTTTTTTTTCAATTTTAGGGATTAAAAAAAAACTTACCTCTTTTTCTGTGGTTTCGGAGGCCTGTGCTTGAGGGCATTTAGTACATAGTACTTGAGAAGTTTCTGGTACGATACTCTTACTTTCACAGGTTGGCCGGGAGGGCAATGCTCTTTGTACCATGTCTTCACGAGTGGTACATCGATGGCACGTCTTGTACGACCTACAAGAAGAGATGACAGTGAATTTTTTGTATAGTCGAAATAGCATTTAAAAGTGTACCTTAAAATCAAGGGATTTAGGTATTATGTAGAATAAACAAGTTCGAAATATTTTATGCAAATAAATATAAGTGTATACATAACAAATTTATATCTAGTAGGCCCTTATGCCTTTGCTTTTAATGAAACACTAACTTTAATCATAATTTACCTGATCTCATGTTAAAAGGCCTTGGTGCCCACAACAATGCAATGCCATTGGCTGTGTTGTCTGTATACAGAGCAGTCTCTTGCAGGAATGGACTGACTTCTTCAGGCAACAAAAATTCTTCCTCATCAGGTAAAGGATCTAAAGACTTGACCGAATGACGGTGAGATATGGGATTGATTAACGGATCGAAGTAAAATGCTGGCAGATCGGGGTCCTCCGTTTTAATATAAACGACGTTGGGTGTATGGTACCTAAAGAGAAAAGAAATTTAATTTAAAAACGCACTTCTTAAAACCACTCGGAATGTGAATAAGTATTATTTTCAATAGGTTTGTGGGTATGTGTGACAAATTTTGCCTTCAATGCAACTCATCTGGTCACACATAAAAATATAAGAATTAAAAAAAGTAAAATGTTGATGACTTACCAAGACAACTGCACGAAATGTGGCAAATTGTTGTACAGATATGGGAAAGCGATTCTGTACTCAGTTCTGATGGGTTGTCGAATAATGATCTTGTTAATATCATTGAACTCATTCCAGTCTTCATCGCCAGCAGAGTTGTCCTTAACTAGAGGCTCAAATTTGGGTCCTCCAGGGATTGCCATATTCAAAGCCTTAGCCGTGAAGAAACTTTTTGAGTCAAATAAGTAGAAGTAATTATCATCAACCAAATCTGTCAATAACTGGTTTCCGAGACGGTATAGAGTAGCCATTTGTGGCAGAGTCAGATTCCACTTCCTATAGGTAGAGCCATTGACATGCTTGGTACCTAACAGAGGCTTGTGGTCATAGAACCATGATGCAACAGCTCCATCTTCTTCAGGATCTAATTCAATCTGTATAGGCTCTAGAGGTTCGACATCAAGAATATTGTCGGCATAATCTAGGGGAGGTTCTTCATCATCGAATGGTGGGAACCTCATTCGTTTGAAGTGTCTGCGATCACGTTTTTCTCTACGCATCATGATCCACATAGTGCCCCACTGAGCGATGTAAACAGGTTCTATAACCCATGGGATTTCATTTACGAAGGTGATTGCTCCAGTGATATGGTAAAGGACTTTGACATCGCGTATCTGTTCCCAGGGCATTGGCATGTTTTCTAGAAGCTTCATGACCGCATGAGGCATGTATTTCAAAGCGCCTAAGTAGACTCGTTTGTCATGTCTGTATTTGCGACTGGTCATGTCTCCATGGTCTCTGATGATTTTTCGAATGTGCTCTGGCGGCATGTCCTCTTTCTGGGCATCTACAAAGCCGAATTTTCTTTTTTCGGCAAAGCGTTTGGACTGCAGCTGCATCCATTTTTGAGCTGGAAAAAACTTTTAATTTAGGAAACAGTTGCTGTTTTGTGGACAAAAAAGAAAAGATTTAAAAAAAAAATTCTAACTGACCATAATTTGGCAGTGTATGTTAATATTTCAAGTACATATAAAATACAATGTATGTAATACTCATATTGGATCAGCAATCTACATTATGTGAGTGTTTAGTCATGAGTCCTGCTATAACAATGAGCACTTTTCATGTCTAGATTCTTACACTGTAAATTTATGTACCTAACTTAATTCGCAAAACAATATTTTAACAAATCACATATCAAACAGCTTTTAAAAGTCCACAGGCCTCTCCTTGAAAGATTTTAGGCTACTACTGTAATAACATTGTTTAATTTATATTATTATGTACTAATATTAAACAGATGTAAAGGTTGAGAGGTATTAGGGGGGTAATCCGGGTAATCTATGGATCTATTGAACCGATTCTAAAAAATATTTTATCATTAGAAAGCCACATAATTTGTGATTGTCATAGGCTATATATTAACCTATATGGCCTTCCCTCTCCTGAGAGGAGACCTGAGCACAGCAGTGGGACATTATGGGTTGTTGTTGATGGTATATTAACCCGAAAAATGATAACTGCGATATCTGGCAACAAGGCAGGCGGAGGCGTGGGCAAATGCTAGTATTTTATATGTACTTTTGTTGTATTAATATGTGTGTATGTATGCAACATCAGCATTTACCAGTGAAACTCAAACTGGCAAATTATAATACTATTGCAAGTTTATATTACCCCAATACATGTATATCATATACAATTATATACTTAGCTTCAATAAGGAAGCAAAGTATATATGATTTTGTAGTAAATAAGGGGATATAGAATTAACGTACATAATTATAGAGTGCTATCGAATTTATAAGAAAATCTGGAAGTGACATTTATCTTTTTTATAATTAGAAATCTTGCATTTTGTCATTTCTTTGCCAATGTTCTTAGAAGCTTTGACATGCCTTGCCACCCCTTTAGGGATTTGATTAGGACTTCATATTCATTATGTAAAATGTGGAGTTTCTTTTCCATATGAATGACATTTTGGAACTGTGGAACTAGAGTCAAGAAAGTACTGGTTCAAATTAAAACAATATTTTATTATTGGATTACCCATTGAAGGTTAGACTACACAACATTATGCTATGACCAATAGGAACATAAATGAAAAATGTTGCACAAGCTGGGAATATTTATTCCTCTTGAGAGACACTGAGATGTGTTGTGAGAGATGAAGTTATGCAGATCGGCTAGTTAAAGATTGAACAAAATATAATACTCATGGAACATTAATTTGCCTCTTCCTGTTAAAAATTATAAAGAAAAGAAAATGGTCAGTATTCTAACAACACAATATAGAAAAGTAGATAGTAATTTTCAAGTCTTTAGATTGGACATGTTGGTTTATTCATATGCCTAATACTATGTATCATGTCAGACTTACATATTATACAAAGAATGTGACAATTATAAACTCAATGCTAGTTTATCAATCATTGTCAACTACATCAAGTAACCTATAAATATGAAATACAAGATTCATGATTACCTTTTTCCTTGATCTTCTCCTCAGGTATGTGATGTGGTTTTGGGGGCTGTGCTGGCGGCACAGGAGGCGCAGCTGCAGCGGCAGCGGCGTGGGCCTGCAACGCTGCTTGCTGAGCCGCCGCCAACTGCTGCTGCGCCATCATGGTGGCCCAGGGGTTGGGCCCCAGCAAGTACGGCGGTAGCGACATGGCTGACCGCCGTCTGCAACAACAAATAACCTTCCTTGATTTAAATCATCAAGTTTGAAACTGCAATTATTTGATACTATCTGAACTAGGTAGGTACGGAAACAGCATGGTAAACAGACGCCGGTTGCATAGCGAGATTTTGTTTTAAATACGATTTAAACACTTACCTTTAGGAATTTATCCTCAAATGTTGTACTTCACTCACTTAACACCATTAAAAACACAAGTTAATGAATTACATTCACAAATAAAACAAAACATCAGACTCACAGTTAGAAGCCATTTGCAATTATTTTTTTATTTCCATGCCATGCCACAGATTATATCATCGCGGGCTATTCGGCCTCGTTGGCATTTAGTTTGTGTTTTTTGTTCTGTGGTGTGGAAGGTTTTTTCTTGTACACCCTTATACACTGACCTCTATTTAACAGCGGTGACCAACGATCACATCGAGTTATGACACTCGGGAAGTCCCAGGAAAAAATTAAACAGTCTTGGAACCCGCAACGAAATTAATCAGAAGAAAAACTGGAGGAGTTGGAAATATTATAAGTCCACTAAGTTAGTTAGCTTAGCTTAGCTAGTTAATGTCCACATAAATGTACACCTGTTAAAAATACAAAAAAAAAACTTATTTTGTAAATACATACTTAATTTATGTAGAAAACACCTAAACTAAATCCGAAACGTACGACCCGGGAATCGAACCCGAGTTAGAAGTACAGCAGTCGCTTACACTACCACCACACTTTATTCGTGCTGCGCTCCATTGGATCGTAGCGTTATATTATATAGCCTTCCTCGATATCCAAACAAACGAACTCTTCATTCTATGTTGTTTTTGACACGCATCATCAATTATCAATTCATCATCAACAGCCGTTAGTGCAAGTTCAGACACGGCCGCTTGGATGCACACCGCGCGGTTCGACAGCGCGGATCTTATTTACGTTAGCGCCTGTCATTCGTTCATACCTGTCCGCGCGAGTTGCCAATCCGCACGGGTTCCGCCACTCGACCGCTAGAAAATGAATTCGCACGCGCGCTACTATTTACTTGATGTAACCTAGTGGCGTGCAGTTGATCCGTGGAAACCGCGTGTATTGCACGGGTGACAATGGATCGCTTCGACACCGAGATAATTATCAACATGTTGAGAAACGACCAGCTTTGGTCACCAGGCTTGGGATATGCAGTGCGCAGAGTATTAAAAATTGTCAAAAACGGTGTTTTGTTAGTGGACATTTTTGGCGAAAACGAGGATTCGCTAGAAAAAAAAAGACATAGGCAAAATTGAAATGAAGCGGATGTCTCCCTACCCCACTCCTCACACTTACTGCGCGTGCGTGTCTGAACACTTTTCAATCCTCGCGGATTGAAACCGCGCGGTTCGCATCCGAGCGGATTCCGCCGTGTCTGAACTAGTCTACTGCTGGACATAGGTCTCTCCTTAGCAAGGAGGTTTTGACTCAGGCATGCACCTGAGTTAAATAAAATTCAATTCTTCTTCTTCTTCTTCTTCCTAGCCTTTATTATTCCCAAGATTTGGGGTCGGCTACTAGTTCAACCGGTTTTACCTGAATATCAGTTTTTACACGGAGCGACTGGCATCGGACCTCCGCAACCCTGAGGGTAAACTGAATTCGAAGGTTGAACTAGTTGTCAGTATATTTGAGGGCACTGACTTCCCAATAACGATTGCCATAGATGTTCATGACAACCGGGACCGACGGCTTAACGTGCTCTCCGAGGCACGGGCGGGAAACACCGCCATCTTCCATACTCCGGGCTGCTATTAAGAATTTCTTGTAAGAAAAACCCAACAGCAGTCCGACCCGGGAATCGAACCCGAGACCTCTTGATCCGTAGTCGCTTACGCTAACCACTAGACCAACGAGGCAGTCATTAAATAAAATTCAATGATAAAATTTATTTATGTTTTTACACTGTTTACTTACTGACCATAAAAATATAACCTACACACATACACCTACAAAAAATTAGAGCTTTATGTTCTCTTAATGGCAAAGGTTTATTTACAAATCTCTAAAACACAATGGTGGAGTTAGAACAATATTTTCCACGGAAAACGTTTCATTTGACAGCTCTTCGTTAATTTCATTAATCGTTTCCTTCGCCAGTTCCTCATCAATAGACATCGATTCATAGTCACTATTTTGTTCTGCACTATCTTTGGAATCACTTTGATTAGAATATTCATCGACTATCTGAGTTAATGCTTCTGCTATTTCAGAATCGAGAGATGAGTTATCTATATCATTAATGTGATTGTCATCTGAATTAATGTAGTTATTCTCGTAATTTTTTATCTCTAGTTCAATATCACTGTGATCAACCAAGACAACATTACTATCATTTCGACATTCCGGAGACACTATTGGTGCTTCATTGTTCCTAGAATTTGTATTTATCATATTTTGGAGGTCTGCATTTGGAGAATAACTGTCTTCTATCATTTCAATATCAGATGCATTTTGAATTATTTCCTTAATTGTTAGCTCATTTTGGTTTAAGATACTGTTAAGTAATTGTTCAGAAGATTTGACTGAAGTATAATTTGTATCTACCATGTCTACATCTTCTGCTAAAGATTTTTCTCGCTCTGGAGATGTGATATTTGCTCCATATGAAAATTTGGGCTGATTATTTCCGACAGTATTTTTGGATGGACAATCTTTACTGTTATTATCTGTAGATGTTTGCTGTACTGAATTACCGATTCTTGAATAAGTAAAGCTAGAATCAGTGCGATTGTCACTTTTACTTCTTAATAATTCTAATCGTTCTACTATTTGATGATGATTTTCTTTAAACTGTTGCAATAGTTCCTTTGTATTGTTATTTGTGATGCCATATTTTCTTAAATCCTGCTGTATATTTGCGTTAAGCATGTAAAGGGCTGCTTCATCAGTTTTTTGCGGTGTCCCAATTTCTGTAGCCTTAAAAAATAAACAAAATTCAGTTATTTTCAACCTGTTAAAACTCAATATAAAATATGTATGTGCTACTTTCAGAAAGCACTAGATATAGAAAACTATTTACGCGTGTTTCCTTTCCAATATATTCAGATAATTCTATTGCAAGATTTACTGTATCTTTCGGAAGGTTAGTTTTAGCAGCTAGAGCAAGTCCATAATTTTCAACCTTAGTGCTGCCTGGTTCTAATTTAAATTGGTATACTAATATTTTCTGAGAATTTTCTGTTGTGCCAACATCTTCTTCTATCACAGCTGTATGGCGACTAGGATTATGAATAAAGCAGAAGAGAAATTAGAATTATGAAATCATAAATGAAGGATTTCAATTACGTAATAAATATGTCCTGAATCCGAATTCGCTTAGTTCGAATTGGATCATTCGGAAGAATGAAAAGTTAACGAGACTTACCGAATTTTAGGAAATACAAAGGTATTTAACTCATGCAATATGAAGTTTTGATACTTTCAGTCACATCATACTTTCAGACATGTATGTATGGGTATTAGTAAATTACTGTTTGTCCTACTATAGTCAGAATACTCACTTTAATACATTGAAATATAACTCTTGCAATCTAGTCAAATACATAAAATGTGTCGTAAAAAAAGTGAATGCACTACTCATAATGAGTTCTTCGCAAACTGCCCAAGCCACTGCTGTACCCTCTTCCCAGGAAGTTCCTCTGAAAATTTAATCAGGCGCTTTACGCTTTAATAATGCTACATAATGGTAATGTATTTGGATACAACTAGTGGTCGTTCAGTGGTCGAAATTCCATTATTAAACGTTTTTTTAGCTTTCTGCACTCCTCCTTCATATAAATAAACTATAACTCTGCCAAATTTCATTCTCCTCTGTTTGCACAATTTTCGTAAAAACCGGTACAAAGTTTTGCTTCACGTTTTAATTTATATAGATTTGTTGTATATACCTGCACAGCTCGTCTATTATAACCAAACTTGACGGAGTTAACCCTTTTAGTATGTGTTGAGTCTCTTTCATCTAAAAAGAGTAAATAGCTACAAGTTTTTTTTAGTTAAACTAACTAGTTGATACTGGATGTTATTGCCTATGTTATGCCTGCTATACACATAACGATACATCGTTGTCAACATCAACAACCCATAATGTCCCACTGCTGGGCTCGGGTCTCCTCTCAGGAGAGGGTTAAGGTTATACGTCCCCACGCTGGCCAAGTGCGGGTTGGGGACTGGCAAGACAACGTTGTGGCTACGTAATCTTGCTGTTGGATGTTTTTAAGCCGCCCAAGGGCCTCCAAGTAAGCTTCACGACTGTTATCATATGATAAGAACCGGGACCGACTGCTTAACGTGACCTCCGAATCACGGAGACGCTCATGGTATTATGCCACCAGCGGTCACCCATCCAGGTCCTAACCGCGCCATACTTGCTTACCCTCGGTGATTGTTTCGAATCACCGAGTGCAATGGGCTATGAGCGCCTTTGATTAGTTAATTAATTAAAACTTTATGCACACATGTTGTACAAAGGCGGACTTAATGGCACGGGACATTATCTACCAGTCACCCTTTAGGTGATGTAAAGATATGATACAATGCAGACCGATTTGCTCAGATTAATCGATCACCATTCAACGATAATATGCAATGATTTCTCATACACCCTTTCGATTAATATGCGCTCGTTCTGTTGAACAGATTGATCGCAACGATTTATCGTTACGTGTGTAGCGGGCATTAGTGATATTTTTACCTCAAAGACAAAGGTGGAAGCATTTAACTCGACACTGTCGTTGAAACCTATCCTAGAGAAAATTCTATCACTTAGTCTAAAGACGGCATTTGTGGCAGGAACAAAACAGCCTAACTGAAATAAAAGAGGAAAGTTAAATTATGTTTAGGATTTTTTCTTGAAATCTTTTTTTATGATTTTTTTAAAGACATACCTGTGCCATGACTTGCATAATAGCAATTTGTTTTATGTAAATGCTTTTACCACCCATATTAGGTCCTGTTATCAATGTGAAATTATGTTCAGGACTTGCGAACTGAAACAAATTAATTCAAATATTTATATACAATTCACTTATAACGTTTAAAAATAAGGAATCACAATGTCAATCAATCACTTACAATGTCGTTAGGAACTGGCATTACTTGGGTGTTGTAATCCAGCAGTGGATGGACACTATTTCTTATGTCCATGTAACTGTTGAACTCCGGTCTTATATAGGATCCAATTGAACTAGCCTGAATAATGCAACACAAGAATTTAGGTGCACATAGTTAAAGTAGAATACTTTGACTTAAATAGTAGATAAGTCCTTACTTGAGCCATGGCGAGAAGGACATCTAATTCAGCGACATTTTCGCATAGCGTGTATAAACTGGGCATAAAAGGTCGTAAATCTTTTAATAAAGTTGATATTACTCTGTAACAACACAATTCAAGTAGGTACATGTCTATGTCCACCGTTAAGAAGTGGGTAATTCTTACATTCATCTGCGGACATTAACAGAACAATTAAATTATTTATTTGTCTTTTAAAACTGAAGCTCTGTATTATGACCTAGATTTAGTCTCTATATCTGTAGTTAAAGTCGGGAAATCATATTATTTTGAATATTCATTTAAATATAAATATAGTTTGCAACGAATCTTCTTTTCTTAAAGCCGAAATAAGATTCAAGGTAGTAGAGTCACGCTGATTTCAGGAAAAACGGGCCATGCCGTCGTGTTTTGTTGCGGTGAGTGCGAGGCCCAATGGTGCAGAAGCATCATTAGGCCACCATAGTGGGGCTCACCATGCTTCATTGTTGCATTGTCTGCATTCGCAATGAGTATGGTGACGACCACTCTGGGATTCTGCCTATGCTTTCCACCAGGCAGAGTAGAGTCATTTTGGCTTGCCCATACATAAAAAAAAAGTTAGATATATTATGAAAGAATAATCCACTAACGCGATTTAAACAATAGTGGGATAATGATGAATACCCACATATTACTCATCTTCTGTATCTCGTTCAATGACTCCTTCGCCTGTTGATTCAATACCACGAGCTCTTCTGTGGTCATTGTCACACTCGCCCCACTGTTGTGGACCTAATGATATGTACAAAATAAAATAGAATAGAATACTAGTTATCCACCAATTTAAGGTATCTGTCATTATGTACCTAATGTTAAGTTGGTTTGTGAGTGTCATGAATAAATGCATAAAATTGTATTTGATAAATAATTTCGAGGGGAACATCAACCGTTTGCTGCGAAGACCTTCTGACAATAAAGCATTGCAGCAAAGCAAGCATATAAACTTACCTCTTGATCCACTATAGGTACCTATTGCTGAAAACTGCATTCAAATCCGTTGAATAGTGTAATAAATCTAAGCGAACAGAAGAACAGCGGAAGCAACTTCATTTCATAAATTTTCATCCTACTAATATTATAAATGCGAAAGTTTGTAAGTATGGATGGATGGATAGATGGATGGATGTTTTTTACTCTTTCACGCAAAAACTACTGAACAGATTTGGATTAAACTTTACAGTAATATAGCTTATACATTAGAATAACACATAGGCCACTATTTGCCGCGATAACCAACATAAACGCGGGCGGAGCCACGGGCAACAACAACACAACAATTGATTAAGAACGTGTTGTCCTTTTCAACTGAATCAACTCAAGTGTGTAACAGTTGAAATAAAAGAATTGGTTCTAGAAAATAAACTTCACTAAAAAGAACCGTGAATCTAAGTTGGAGTTAAATATTTATAGAATAGTAAATGTAAAAACGCAAAAAAGTTCGATGATTTTTTATGTTTCATATTAAAAAAAAAAAAACATATTGCAGTCAGAGAAGTGGTACCGAGTGGTACGTGCATTGTAAGAAGAAAGTTCATAAAACTTACAAGTACCTGAATAAATATAGGAGGCAAATCCTCTTCATTAAAAGCCCTGCGATTCTTAGGAGCTACCGCTAGCACTATATGGAAGCCCTTTAATAAATTCTGGTTCAGTCTTATAGGTAAGTCATATGTTTCGCTAAGCTGTTCAACAATCTTTTGTATGTCTTCTATGAGCTCTGAATATGTTCGTCTAGCTACATCCAGAAGTCCGTTAATATCTGGTTTTACGGCAAAACATCTTTGTAGACTTCCCATTGCTCCTTTTTCTAAATGAGCATCGTCTTGGATAATTCTTTTTATACGATCCGCTATTTCGTTATAGCTCGGGTTTTCGAAATCCTTCGTTGAAAGATAAATAATAAAATTTTAGTGGTGTACTGCTTAAAATGCTGATATTTTAAAATTATAGAGATTTAAGAATATTGTAAGAAGTACCAATTTCATTTTCTTTAATTTACCACTATCTGCACCGTTAAGAGCTTCTATTAATTTTGGGACCAGCTCCATTGTAACTTTCAGTAATAGTATTTGATTGAGTTGTGCTTCTCCAATTTTGTCCATATTTTGGTTCGCAGAATCCATACAAAGAAAGAGAATTCTGTCTATCTCTGATAATTTCTTTATTACATCCTGTTTAAGCATGTTTATAATTAAAGTAAAATTAATGACATTAAATAAGCTATAAAAAAAATGAGAAGTTTATTTAACGTGGTGTAATTTCTTCAATTCTCGTTTCCAATGAAGTTTGAAACTAAGTTATGAAGTTCAAAATTTTATTTATCACATAAAACAGAACCATAAAGTTACCAAATACCTGTAAAGCAACCATAAGTCCGGTATCATTTTCTATCAAATCTTGTACAGCGTCCAACCTACATTCAATAAATTCTCTGTTATATGAAGGCTGGAGTATTGCTGCACGTAATGACCTTATACCACCTAAAGTGTAAGTTGGACCAAGAACTCCTAGAAGACAGCAAGTAGGTCCAGCTGAGGGTACTAGAGGTGCTACAAGTTCTAATTGTGAAGCGGTGCCGATATCTACAACACAGACATCGCATGAAATGTTATTCATTCTTTAAGGTACAATAGAAGTAAAAAAAAAACATCCTGACCTATGATCATTGTGTTCTCAGAGGAATGATATTCGATTTTTAGTGATTCTCTTGCAAATACTATGCACTGGATGTATTCAACGTATTTCAGGACGGCTGCGGCTGCTGTCACGGCGTAGAACCTGTTTGAAAAATAATTCGCTATTCTTTTGACTTACGACAATCATATCACCAGATTTATCAGAAAAAATATCGTACAGAGGCGACATAAGCTATGTAAACATATATGTTAACTAACAGCCACATTAAATTAAAATGTTCGAATTTCACATACTTTTGCAATACTTGAACATAAACGCCATTGTATTGAGGAGCACACAGTGTTTGTATATTTTGACGACCTGCTGAGTCGTTGAAGTGCCTCCGCTGAACAGTGACTACGTTTATTAATGGATATTTGTCTTTTATTAGCTGATAAAGTTTATTTGGCTGTACTCCTTCGCAAAAAGTATGAGGCACAATAATCTGTAATAAAATGATACATCAAATTAATGATTGCAATTTCCTTGACGACTTATAATATATTAAGCTATTGACACACCTCTATAGGATTGAAATAGTTTATCTTCGTTAACGTGTGCGTGTACAGTAAAGTATCGCTAAATTGACACAGTACTAAATGAGGATGCTTCAAGTCTATTGCTGCCATTCCTATTTCGCCACGGGCCATGCCCCTGCCTTCAGATATAGCTGGAATTTTTTTTTGATATGCGTACATAATATGTTTTGCTGTACAAATATTGTTGTAGCGAAAATGCATATGTTTAATATTTACCAAGTATGACACTCGCTTCAGCAGCAGAAACACTAGCAGATCTAGCTGAACGAGTTCCACTGTATCCTCCTGTAAATAAACTTTTTAGTAACGAACGTTCGTTTTAATATTTTTATATTGGTTAAGGAAATGTTCGACTTTATGGTATCAACTAGCTTTCACACGCGGCTTCGCTCACGCAGACTTTCATCCCCTGATTTACCCCCTAAGGGGTGGAATTTCAAAAA
The DNA here is from genome assembly GCA_949125395.1 of Diaphora mendica. NCBI lineage: Eukaryota > Metazoa > Arthropoda > Insecta > Lepidoptera > Erebidae > Diaphora > Diaphora mendica. The sequence continues at coordinate 7,724,252 of OX421322.1, forward strand.
TTCCTTTCTTAGTGCTCACTTAAGTTATATATAAAGAACCTAATGCAAAATTTCAGGATTCTAGCTTCAGCGGTTTGGGCTGTGCATTGATCTCTGGGTATGTCAGTCAGTCACCTTACTCTTATAAATATATAGATTAGTTGGTTCAAATTACCTGCGAGTTGTTGTTGTTAAATGGTATAAGCTTTCTATAATGAAGACCATAAAGTAGTTATCGATTACTAAAAAAACTTAAGCCAATCGGCCTTATAGGATCGAATAAAGTTTTTAACATTTGTTTAAATTATAATATTGTCCGTTAAGCAATGGGAATCAAGGGTTTTTATTAACCTTGATTACTTAGAATTATAGATTCTTGATGACTGTTCCTGCGTCTCATCGGGCTGCGCGTCCCCGCGCCAAACCGGTTTCACGACCTTCGACAACGGCCGCGCGAGAGCTGCGCGGCGCGACACTCACTCAAGAAATGTCCACGCGTGCGCATCACGTTAACTTATTTGTTATTGTTAAAAGTGAAATACACCGTTATAAAGTCTTCCACGCGTTTATTTTCACATCACACATCCAGTCAAGCACACCAGCCACACAACTGGAGCTTGGCATTCAAACATTGGTCCTTCGAGCCGGATCTGACGGGCATTGTAGAGTTGCGGATATACGCACGAAGAAGGGCATTCTTACTCGTGCCTATAATAATATATGCCCTCTTCCAGTTTCTTGAAGTCCTCCGGTCTTCAACTCGGGGGAATATGTTCCTGCGTCTCATCGGGCTGCGCGTCCCCGCGCCAAACCGGTTTCACGACCTTCGACAACGGCCGCGCGAGAGCTGCGGGGCGCGACACTCACTCAAGAAAGGTCCACGCGTGCGCATCACGTTAACTTATTTGTTATTGTTAAAAGTGAAATACACCGTTATAAAGTCTTCCACGCGTTTATTTTCACATCACACATCCAGTCAAGCACACCAGCCACACAACTGGAGCTTGGCATTCAAACAATGACATACTTAGGTCATAATACATAACGATTAAAATTGGCAAGGTTTCCAAGTTTATCTTTGATGTCTATATACACACATCAAAAGTGTCTAGGGATCAACATATGTGTCTAGGGATCAACATATATTTTTGCAATAACTTTTCTCCTGATTGATATTAATTAAAATTTTCTTTAAGGATTCATCAAATAAAGTGTTTTCGTTTGTCACAGTAACGATAAACCAAGTCACCTTTGCATTAATAAAGAAATTTGCCATTTTCCTAATAAAAGGATTTTTGACATTTGAACCACTAACATTAAAGTTCGAAAAAAAGACTGAAATAACAGTTTTCTTTAAAATTTTATTAGGTAACTTAAACAATTAATAATCCGTGTTTCTACCGCGAACACTAACACAAGAACATCGGTTTGGCATACTCAAAATGAGTTCATCCAAATCACGCTGTGGAATGGCCGCCCATGTTCGTTGCAACAACAAAAAAAGGTCTTCTTGCGACTGGATACCCTCCATATTCGGCAGAGCTCTTCTCTGTAGCATATCCCATGCATGCTCAATCGGGTTCAAGTCTGGCGACTGAGCAGGCCAGGGCCAAAGCCACATCTCAATCTCAAGAAATCCGCATAAAAATGCTTGATCCCTAGACACTTTTGATGTGTGTATCTTACAATAGGTATTTTAAAAACTTAACGGTCCCTATCAAGCATAAGGTCATTATTCAGATAAAATTGTAAAGTTCATCATTAATTCAACTGCAGATAAGAACGGTAGAAGGAAATTCCACAAAATGGTAATAGGGTAAATCCCAATGAGTTACATAGAAAACACCCAAACTCCGAAACAAATATTTGCAGATCATACACACATTTGCTCCTACCCGGAAATCGAACCCGACCAAAAATTATTACATGTACCTATATGTTTTAATATTTGGGACTCTTTTATTTAGTAGCATGTCCGACAACACCAATGGTGGTGGTAAAACACACCAGAGGCGTCACAAGCGCGTTGCCGGCCTTTGGAGGATAGGGAGGGGGATGGGGGGAGGGGTTGGGGTATGGGCCTCCGGGCGCTGTTTCACACCGATTTTCTGTGAGGTCGTTGTATCATTCCGGTCGAGCCGGCCCATTCATGCCGAAGCGTGGCTGTCCCACGTTACGCCACGCCACGGCACGGTGAAGCCAAAGTGAAAACAAAGGGTAGTATTTTTGGCAGTTTATGTTTGTTTGTACGTTCCATCGTAGCGCTTAAGCTACTGAATCGATTTTTACGAATGAAGTACCAGATTCGTAATATTGGTCCGGGTGACTTAAGCTATATAAATTTTATCAATTTTTTTACGTAATTGGGTTATGGTTTCCTTTCAATGAAACTCTAGTAATGAGTAAACAATTACACACCTCTACTGCTACTACTAATGTAACGAAGAGGAGGTCTGTTCTTCGGCGTACTAAAATCGTGTGAAGTCTCAACTGCAGAATCACTTGCCAAGACTTTTAGCCGTAGCCCATTGGGTGATGAGTCAGGTCTTGAAGAAGTTGAATTTATTATCCTTGAAATTAGGAATGTTTTTATGTACGGACCTTAATAAAGCTACGCATTTGTGGAACTTTTGATAGAATACAACATTGGTAGTTAGTTTATTAGTTTCTTCCCTAGCATATAGGTGTCCGTGAATATGAGACACACTTTAAACAAATTTAATGAAAAAAAAAAAAATGGTTAAAAGTTACACATAGGTATCTCTACTAGGTATTAGTATTATGATTCTCACACATAGGCAGAGACCGGGCTAATCGTCATGATAAAATAAGTAAGAAAGTAAGTAGCTACGTCATCATCATCGATCAGTAGTAGGTAGTAGAGCCACGCTGATTTCAGCACGAACGGGCCGGCTCGACCGGGGCGGTACTACCCTCGCACAGAAAATCAACGTAAATTGACAGCGTTTGTGCTGTCGTGTTTCGTTGGTGAGTGCGAGACCGGAGGCCCAATTAGTCTAGTCAACAAGTTCCATACTTGTTGACTAGACTAAAAGATGCACAAGCATCACTAGGCCGCCATAGTGTGGGTCGCCATACTGTTGTATTCGCAATGAGTATGGTGGCCACCACTCGTGGATTCTACTTATGCTTTCCATCAGGCAGAGTAGAGTCATTTTGGCAGGCCAAACATAAAAAAAAAAAAAAAAGAAGTTCCACCACTTAGTTCGATCCTCGGCTTCAGTGCTACGTAAATTTTCAGTACGTCAGGACTGCAAATTTACGTACAGTCCCCGATCGCAAAATGTAATTGAATTTTTTTTTCGCTAAAATGGTAGATAATTTAATAAGATTTTGTTGTGTTAATATTCTAATGAATGTGAGCAATGTATGTGGGATACATTCGGGAATATAAACCTGTATCTGTATATAGTAACCAAATACCAACCTTCGCTTCATATTTCGTGGTAGCCCAACGGGTGGACCCATGGAGCATTTTCTTGATGTCTTCGCCGATTCTTTATCATTATTAAATTCATATCGTGGCGCTTTGTTTGGCGCTAGCACATTTTTTGTACCATAAGGGTTAGGCGGTAACAACATTGTACCTCTTATACCTAAACACATATACTTGTGTAAAGTGTAAATTTAAACAAAAAATAAAGTCAAAAGTAGTCTAAAAGTAAAAAAACTGTACCAGTTGACAAGTCCTTCCTTACGAATTTGTTCGAAAACTTGGTCTGTGCTTTACCAATCTTTCGTTTTTCATTGGCAACGACATTCATTTTATATAATTTATATATTATACAAATATATATTTCATGAATTTGGAGAATTTTTAAAAAGTCTCCACAACGCGTTCAAACTTTTCCCGCCCCCCTTGATTGACAAGAAGTGTCATGTGTCACATGTCACATCTAGAACATTTATTCGGACAAACTCAAATGAGATTTTATTGGCACTGACGAACATAACAAAAAATAAAATTGCTTTTGTTTAATAAATAAACAAAACCAACTGTTTTACTATCATTTTGTATTGGTAATTATAGTCAACATTTACTTTGTCCGTCACTTGTCATTACAATCAGCCAGTCAAAAGAGCAAATTCCAGCAGTGTTAACGATCCTTTGTATTCAGGGAGAAAAAAGTTGTATCAGATTATCATTGTCTTAAAAACAAAAATACTTAAGGGCGGTATCACAAGATATGAATAATTTCATTAAAGGTTTTTTTAATATTTTTTTACTTCTGTCAGTACATCACAGCATAAAATTTTACTTAAATTTTGAGCATCTCCTACAACCGATTATTAAAAAAATTGACTCATAACGAATATGTAACTTAAATGGCTTTAGTATAAACCATAGAAAAAGTAAAACCTCTATACCGGTCAAAATAAGGAATAAAGAATTTAAAGTTTAATGCATCTCATCAGTAAATAAATATTTCGGATATCTAACACACAACGCCATCTAGTCCCAAGCTAAGCAGAGCTTGTGTTATGGGTACTAGACAACTGCTATAAATACACTTAAACTTTTTTTTGTAAATATACATAGAAAACACCCAAACTCCGATACAAATATTTGCAGATCGTACAAACATTTGGTCCGACCCGGGAATCAAACCCGAGACCGCAAGCATAGCAATCGCATACGTTACCATTGCGCCACCAAGGCAGTTTCAGTCAGTATCATTGAAAGTTGATCAGGTAACAGAATTTTTTTTTTTTACTATGATAACTTTACATACCGTAATGTTATCATAGTCCCTCACTAAAAGATCCGGGATTATAGTTTAAATCATAAAATTTTGAACTAGTAATAAAATAAGAACTCCAAGTGGGAACGAAGTACATACGTCTTTGTGAAGTTTTGAATTTTTGAAATTATTTGACTGTTGCCTGGGACAATTCATTCAAGAGTTGGCAGCACTGTGAATCAAACGTCAAAAATCCAAAACGTCAAAATACGAGGGACCCGGTACTGTAATTTTTTTGAAACTTTTATCTAAATAGTGATTAGTGATTTTAAATTCATAAGTTTCATTCCAGACTTCATGTTTTTAACAAAATGATAATACTGCGTAATCTTTTCATTCATAACCTTGAAGTATGTGTCTTATCGATTTTTAATCATGGCAGATAAATATGTTTTGTGTTTATTGAATGTTGTTGTGATATTTGTATGTTTACCCGACCTTGCGAAAATTACTAATACTGCGTTAAACATTACTATACTCTATGCGTTAAACCCTAGGCCAGTTCTCAGGTAAGTACATTGTCATAATCGATATTGATTATCAACGTCATTTTGTGTTATCATTATTGCAGTAATTAATATGTACATGGTAACCGGTAACAGTGATGATATGATAATTGATTTGATACAGTACCTAGTAACTAATATTGCACAATATATAGTAAATAACAAAAAGATTATGCTACTTAAATATATTTATAGTTTGATAGTAGCTCAACACATTGTGTAACTTACCTATCCTAATATTCAGAGATACCTTGTTACTATTAAGAATAGGGCAAACCGGTAACCCAAATTTTTCCAACTAGCCAGAGTGCTATTGTAGACTAAAACCTTCTTTCTACTTTTATTGTACTGGGTTGGCATGAATGATACCGACCCACCACTCAAAATGAAGTCTTTGAGTTGCGGAAACCCGTCCGCCAGTATCAAGTATCAACCTTCTTTCTAAGGAGAGGCCTGCGTCCAGCAGTGGACTATGAAAGGCTATTGATGTGATGATGATGTAATTTCCAACTACATTTTTAGTCCCATATGTGTAATAGGGTCTAGTTCGTTACTATCAACTGGTCATTAGTTACCAGTTGATAGTAACGAACCAACCATGACCTAACAATCTGTCTGTGTGGTGACAGAATAAGTGTCGGAAGGACTTTAGAATCTATACAATCGATTTCGGGGGCGGGGGTAGGGGGAGGGGGTGTCGGAGGGGTGGTAGATAGCCCCCCTTGAAGGGGGGGTTGCGATTCCTCATAGTTTTTTTAATATGAATTTTTGAAAATTTTATAGGTTAGGACGCATTTCGCAATATATACAATAGATTTTGGGGGGAGGGGGTGGGGGTAATACCCCTTACTTGGGGGTCCTCCTTACCTCCTCACCATTTTCACCCGCCGTAAATACTTGGTTCCCTTAGAAAAAATAGAAATTTGTACAAAAATTGTTTGTTTATTTCACTTAACATGTTTTATCACTGTTATTTGTATATAAAAACTGGCTTCAATTATGAGTCGACTATTTCTGGGTGGTTTATAAAAAAAATAACCAAGATGGCTAAGGCGGGAGCGCAGTGCAGCGAAGCTCCCGCCTTAGCCATCTAACCTAAACCAATAAAGTCGGATTGTGCCAACTCGGAGTAATACATTGCTATTAATTACCTAAGAATTATATCCTGTTCTTATACATTTCCTATAACACATCACTATCCTATAAAACAAAGTCGCTTTCTCTGTCCCTATGTCCCTTTGTTTGCTTAAATCTTTAAAACTACGCAACGGATTTTGATGCGGGTTTCTTTAATAGATAGAGTGATTCAAGAGGAAGGTTTTTATGTATAATAAATGCATAATATAGTATGGGAACACTGTTAATTTTCGAGGTTTCTAATGTGATGTAGCAAATAAACACATTTTTTTGCGCTTACATTGCAAACGCTGGTTGCACCCTACGAGATAGATCAAAATAATGTACTACAGTATTGTACACCTTAAAAAGTACTACAAAAAAGTCCGCGACGGTATATGTCTATCTCTTAGGGATAACCCACAACAACCATTTTTTATTACTTTCTTTTTACGAGAAATAATGGCTTATTTACGAAGTGATTTTAAGCAATACAGAATGAATCCTTATACAATTAAGTAAATTAAATACATTGTGCATTTAATATAGATCAAAATGGCCCTTTACAGTATCTAATTTAAATGAATATATTCGAAGATATTACAGATTTAAAATGCACGAATCGTTTCGTCGGCGGGGGCATCTGAAATCCACCCGTGCGAAGCCGGGGCGGGTCGCTAGTAATATTATAATTAACAACTCTAACCTAACCTACAAAGTAGACTAACAAAAACATTAGGGTGTTGCTAAATTGTTGTAGTTCTTTAATTGAAATGGCGTCGCGTCATTAGTGTTGCGTTTTGGTTCTCCTTTTTTAAGAAAATATGTCCTTTATTAAAAGTGAATATCAAAACGTAATATATAAAAAAATACTCGAAAAGTATTTTTTCGTATATTACGGTGTGTATTACAATAAAAACTAAATTATTTAGCAAAAAAATTACACAAAAACTATTTTGAGAGTTTTAAAAAAGTTTAAAACGAATAACGTAAGGAATAACAAAACGCAGAGAAGATGTCAAAATTATTTTCACGTATTTTATTTGTAATTTAAAAAATTTCTATCTCAAAAACTACGACTTTCCGCAAGTTGAAATTTTAGGAGTAGACTAACAAAAGCAAGAACTATCAAACATAAAATTGTCAACTCTCAAATCGATTGTATAGATTCTAAAGGTTAGCCTAAGTGTCACCACCTCAGTTATGAAGGACAGCTGTTCAATCCTTTCGCCAATGCAGCATTCACCTTGGGAAGTTTGCAATGTCTATAGGACCCATGGTATAGGCATTCAATCGCTAACTAGTTCACTGGCAAAAGTATTCAACTTTCACGGCGTTTCACCGTGTTCTTATTCTAAGCTAATGTAATCAAGCACTTACTGGAGATGTGTCGATTCCTTGATAGCGGCGTCCAAGAGGCCTCTTGGTAGTTTCCTCTCTGCGTCGTTACACATACATACTCCGAAGTGGCTTACGGGCTCCCGAAGTCTCGTAATTACAAGACACCCGATTTAACTATCGCGGATCGCGCCTAATTGACGTGACTACTAAAACTCGCGAGTCCAAACCAGACCAATCATACCGGTAACCAACGAACACCGAATTGGATGAACAATTAGCTAAATTTCAATTAAATTCCACTTAAAACCGGCACTCCTTTACGAAACCCTGCTCGACCGATCAAAGCGTCCATAAGTACTACTTGTCACTTCAAAACGTCAAACAAGAAAAATGACAATCAAAAATGTTTCCATTATAATGACGTTAAATTTCTAACAATCTATATAATGTACTATATTATTATGTAAATTTCAAGGAAATCATTGTTAAGAAAGGGATATTGTGATTCTTTAACATTAAAAAAAAAAGTTATATTGGTTTAAACTTTCAATTAAAGATTAAACTCCAGGTTCAATATATTATTTTAATTAATATATTGGATGGAAAGATATAATATTTAATCAAAGAAATAAATAAAATAAAAAGAACAGCACAACTATAGGTTTAGTATAGGTAAGTTTAAACTTATTTAGATTAAAGTTTTAATTAAGTAAACTTTAAATTAAAGTTGAAACCAATATAACTTTTTTTTATTAACAACTGATTGGAATAAAACAATCACTAAATGTTAAGTGAATTTTATAGCAATACATAAATAAAACTGCATCTAAATCTGTGAAGCTACTTCTGAAAAACGCACACTAAAAACAACACACATATAAACATACAAAATTTCAAAAACTGTGGTTTTTTGTACTGTAAGTATCATAAAGTTAGACCCTTTCATTAGTTTTTCTATAATATCTTTAATCTACAGATATCAACCTCTTTCAATTTATTATGTACTAGTGTTTGCACGCGGAATGTATGTCGGTTATTGCCGTAAATTATAGCCTATGTGTTATTCTGATGTATAAGATGTATGTTTAATATAATAATTACTGTAAAGTTTCATCCAAATCCGTTCAGTAGTTTTTGCGTGAAAGAGGAACAAACATCCATCCATCCATCCATCCATACTTACAAACTTTCGTATTTATAATATTAGTACTTATAGATACATGTCATAAAGCAACACGGTAGGTAGTAGCCAAATGCAGGCTGCGTTTGTCAAAGTATAAGCCCATATGGGCCTATGTGTTACACTGTTATGACATACAATGTATTAATGTGTGTGTAGGATTCTGAATGTCTTGTTTTGATTGTTGTGTGAGTTTCTAGTATCAGGCAATTGTTTATGTATGTGAGTATAAAATGTGTATATGTGAAGATTTGCACTGCAAAAAATGACAGACTGTTTTGTATTCTGTTCTGTGCCGGTTTGTCTATGATAAATGTATAATAAGAGAGCATAGAGTATGCTCTCCCAATTCTATCCTCTAATTCTCTCACTGGTGTTGACAATATCCTTAAATCAGTAAGTATTTAGGTTTAAAGGTTTTCTTAAATCTTGCCACAAGTATGTATTAAAACAGTAATTTAATGTCTACTAGCGACCCGCCCCGGCTTCGCACGGGTGGATTTCAGATGCCCCCGCCGACGACACGATTCGTGTATTTTAAATCTGTAATATCTTCGAATATATTCATTTAAATTAGATACTGTAAAGGGCCATTTTGATCTATATTAAATGCACAATGTATTTAATTTACTTAATTGTATAAGGATTAATTCCGTATTGCTTAAAATCTCTTCGTAAATAAGCCATTATTTCTCGTAAAAAGAAAGGAATGAAAAATGGTTGTTGTGGGTTATCCCTAAGAGATAGACATATACCGTCGCGGACTTTTTGGTAGTACTTTTTAAGGTGTACAATACTGTAGTACATTATTTTGATCTATCTCGTAGGATGCAACCAGCGTTTACAATGAAAGCGCAAAAAAATGTGTTTATTTGCTACAGCACATTAGAAACCTCGAAAATTAACAGTGTTTCCATGCTATATTATGCATTTATTATACATAAAAACCCTCCTCTTGAATCACTCTATCTATTAAAGAAATCCGTATCAAAATCCGTTGCGTAGTTTTAACGATTTAAGCACACAAAGGGACATAGGGACAGAGAAAGCGACTTTGTTTTATACTATGTAGTGATGATAAATTACCTTTGCCATTAGGATGTTGTTGTTTTTAATAGCTATGATATTTGTTTGTGTAACATTGTTATCACAGTTTTAATTATCTTTTAATTTATTAAAATCTATTTATAAGTTATAAAATTTTACATAAATTGATTTACCATAAGTATATGCAAAAATTACGAAAATAATATTCTAACCAACTAATTATTTTATTTATCTGATTCTGGTCATCACTTCCATATAACTTAAAAGGCTTTTTTATTAGAAGTCTTTGTTTCTAGGATAAAAAAATATTAAAATGACTTAGTTTAAACCTAGGTGGCGTTGTCTGTTAGATATCCGAACACATTATTTGAAGGACCCTCTGCCTGACTTACAACTCTGTCAAAATGTTTTGTGATTGTTTTGCATCTGCAATGGCGAAATTAATTTGCATTTTCATTAATTTGTTACTTAACCGTTGACCGTGGGAGACGCTTCGGCATGAATCCTCAGCGTCATAGAAAACCGGTGTGAAATAGCGCTTGCGCTGTGTTTCACCGAGTGAGTGAGGATAACGGAGGCCCACCCTTTTCCCCACCCCATCCCCCAAAGGCCGGCAACGCACTTACCATCAGGTGTTACGTCTGCTCGTTTGCCCCTGTTTCATAAAAAAGTGTCTTTAAAAGTTGACAAACAACAGTTTTTAAATGCCTTGGCAAAGCTCTCAAAGATAACGTAACCAGAATTTGTATGGTGTTGCTCGAAAGTTGTGCTTTTAAGTTTTCTCCCAATCCAACCAACATGTTTCAATAGTCAGCGACTGGACATAACTTATCCTTAGAATGAAAATGTAGCCTTCTTTACAAAACTGGACAGACAGGTTGTATCAAGAGTTAGCATAGTTTGCTCCCTTAGACGGTTCTAATGACACCAATGGGATGAATAGGTGTGGTGACATTCCATACTCTTAATCCATCACCGCACAGACCGACGTCACCCAACACCCTGCCCCAAAATATTAGTTTTTCCATAACTTTCAAATCACATTGCTAGAGAAAATGATGTCCCACTAAGTTCGTATGTCATGTGACTATGTTATAACACTATTACAGTTAGGGTTGCCAGATAGAAACTTATCAAATCCGGGAAAATTCTAAAAAAAGGACTACGGTGTCGGGTCGCTCGGCCGTGACCATGGTAAAAATATCTTGTTTATCACTGAATTTTGCCATTTTTATTGGTCAAAGCTTTGCAAAACGACACGCCAAAATTGATAGGAGTCTGCTGTTCGAACTTGATTAAATTCATGGACATTCGGTTTCGCTCTTCAGTCCATAAACTATTTAGTTGGCTAAATACTCTTTCGCAAAAGTCATTGTTTGTTAGAATTGAAAGAACAAAACAAACTACTTTCTTTCAATTAGTAAATTTTGTGGACGTGTTATTTCGGAAGCGCCTTACATACAGTTTTCAGACATGCGAACTATATATTCAATATCGTGGGGAAATTCGGGAAGCATTTCCTGCTCACTCACAGATAGGCCAGCCGTGTCATTCTTTGTTAGTTTATATTGTTACAAAGTTTTTAGGTTTTCGGAATCCGGAACAATAAGGTCTAATTACTGGACACGGGGCAAGACGCAAAATTCCGGGACAATTAGCAGGCCATCTAGCAACCCTAATTACAGTAGATAATGGTCACCGTTAGTGCCAGCGACTTGATAATACTGGGAGATAGTATTAACACGAAAACACACCTTCGAGAAATTTATCGGCTTTGACAGTCTTGTCTTTTACAGTCACGGACTCTTATATATTCCAAAGCATTTATGTTAGACCTTCCGATGACGCGGTACTAATAAAAATATACGATCGAAAAATCGAGTCACAGAACTGGAGTTGTTTTATTGGAATGGGAAACCAGGAGAAGCTTTATACCTGGGTGGACGTGGACTTGGGTGTAGTCAAAATAATTTAAGTAAAATTACCACTATGGTCTAGACTTTTATAATTAGGTACAAAAATATCAAAATCATTATCACTGGTTCAAAACAATTGTATGCCAATTATTATCTGTTAGCAGTCATGCATATATTGCGTGGTTTGATAACCTCAAGTCGCATGATTTAATAAAAATACCTAGACACTTTATTTATTAATTAAAAATTCTGCCTAATGGAAATCATGATCTAAATCTAAGATAATACTCATTGCGAATCTTCGATCAATAATAGTATTGATCGAAGTTGCGAATGCAGACCAGGGATCGGAAAACCCATGCATAACGGTATTCGTTATAAACGGTTACCGAATCAATCTGTAACCGTTTCAAAGGGTTACTCATCGATTCGGTTAACAGATTATATATGTTATTGTTTTAACCCAAACAATAAGGGTTAACCCAAATTAAAGGGTTTATGTTTTTGTAATTGTTAACCCAAATGATAGATGTTAACCCAAGATTTCGGTTATTTTACGACGTGACGCGATTTGAAAATTAATCAATTTTACTTGATCTCTTGTGAAAAAAAATTAACTTGTTATCCCCTTTTCCCATTCCACGCAAATAATGAACGTCACTGACGACTGTAACGAAAAATGAATCACGGACCTACAAATATCCAGAAACCTATATCAAATTCGGTTAAGGTTAACCGTAATTATCCTGTATTAGATTATTCCTGTTAACAGTTATAATTCGGTAACACATATTTAGGTTAATCCTAAATTTAGGTTAACCCATATCCAAAAGGGTCAATAACAGATTATTTCGGTTAGGTTAACCCTAACCGGAATATCCCTGATGCAGACATTGTAACAATAACATGGTGACCCACACAATTGCAGTCTATTTAGTTGCTCCTGCATCATATGGCCTCCAGGCTCGCACTCTCCAAAAAAACACGACAGTACGAATGCTGTCATTTAAGGTTGGTCTTTGTCTGGTCTGCGAGAGACTAGTACCGCCCTGATCGAGCCGACCCGTTCGAGCTGAAAAGTACCTTGTCGGACGGCTTGTCCCAATACTATATTTAGGTACCTGTTAATCTATTCTCTTAGAGGAAAGGAGAGACTTTCCGATATGTATTTTAAAACGGAATACCCTTATGAATACTAAGACAGACCTATCAGAGTTAACTTCGTATGGTGATTGTAGGAGAATGAGAATCGGTAATGTGGATTCAGGCAGTTCTATCGTCCAATATAAGCATCTTGTTGCACGATACTACATTTCGCCTAGCTACCTGCCTTCGTTTAGGAGCTCTTTGTATTTCTTCGCATTTATGTCAATGTGGAGAAGCTTGACAGTCTTGGTTATCATGATCCTTTTGTACCGGAAGCGCTGGTCGTAACTCTCGACATGCCAATTTTACGAAATTATCCGTCACCCTCTTTTTACTGCCGCTGGCTTGGTACATCACAATATGAAGGGACCAGATGGTATCTTGGTGCTGTTGTGGAGGCTGAATAAGCTTTTGACATGGGGCGCCACTAGCGTCCACATCCTCGAAGCTATCACTTTCGCCTCCAAGCGTAGCTGGTTATACCGGCGCTGCTGTTCGAATACAGCCTCAAACGACTCAAATACAAAAAATCAATAACTTTTTTGAACAGTTTGAAGTCGAGACACTAGGATCCTGGGTTCAGAGTGCTTGTTCGGTGTATAAAGAATTAGCCAAAGCCATTGATCGTCACTTCTTGAGACCAGAAGACCGACCTCAAGCATAGAAAATTTGCGTTGCTATTTTAACAACGCGAAACATTTTTTACGCTTACATCCAAATATTGTATTATGTTATGTATCTTAATTTTATTAAAATATCTGTTTTAATTACTTTGAAATAAATCTTGTAATAACTAGAGGTAGTAGAGCCACGCTGATTTCAGCACGAATGGGCCGGCTCGACCGGGGCGGTACTACCCTCGCACAGAAAATCAACGTAAAATGACCACGTTCGTGCTGTCGTGTTTCGTTGGTGAGTGCGAGACCGGAGGCCCAAATAGTCTAGTCAACAAGTTCCATACTTGTTGACTAGACTAAAAGATGCAGCAGCATCACTAGGTCGCCATGGTGTGGGTCGCCATACTGCTTTGTCTGCATTCGCAGTGAGTATGGCGACCAATACTCTTGGATTCTGCTTATGCTTCCCATCAGGCAGAGTAGAGTCACTTTGGCGGGCCATACATAAAAAAAAAAAAAACAAAAAAAAAAAACTATGTAATCTCATCTAAACAATAAATTTATCAGTTTTGAAATAAAATATTTGCTGTATTGTTATTTAATGTAAAGAGAGCAAAACAGAAACTTTTCAATGACATTATTAATGCCTAAGATTAAATTTATTTCATGTAATCTAAGGATAATACTTATACCCATCGTAAATGCTAGTTTCCGTTTTATCTGATTAGATACCTACCTAATTTGCGGATAAATATAATTTGAAAATTTTCTTCTTTTACTTTTAAAAAGAACTCCTGCATTAGAAAAATACATACTATGTTCCGAGGGAGTTCACAAACATACGTGAAACTGATAAAAGGAACACCCAGACTTGAACAACAATTTATGGTTCATACAAAGTGTTGTCCCATGTGGGGTTTGAACCCACAACACTTGGCACAGTAGAAAGTTGCGTTGTGACCGCTTAGACCACCGAGGCCAACCGATAATACGATACCAAAATACTTTACACTTGTTCTATATTCATTCATTGACTTTCTATGATAGCTTAGAAGTTAGTATGATGAAACTAATAAAATTAGCACTAAAATTGCTAACCTCTTAACTCTCAAAACAATTGGCTTACATAAATTTTTGCACGCCGCTTTTCATTCTTGTTATGAAAAATAAGACAATATATTTTTATACGCTGTTATCTTTTGCACTTGACGCAATTTGCAAAACAAGTGGTCCCACAAAATATTCCATACGCTTCTATCGCGTGTGAGCGGGATGGGTGTCGTTTGCTCGGCCCTACTCGGAGTGTTTTGCACGTCTGGCCATATGTCTTTGAACGGAGACAATGTTGTGACGTCGATCATAGTACGTAGCTCTCAGATGGTAGTGCTGTAGCTCGCATCACGGTTTATCTTTGGGAGGCTTGTGGATATAAGTCGATAAGCGCGTCAGTGTTCTGTATTCTGTGATATCACATTCAACGGAGGCGTGTGCTCGGTATAACCCTTCAAGTGGATCGCTCGTTGTTGCACTCTTAACCTTTATCGGAAGATAAGTTATAACGATTCGCACCAATTGATATTTTAGTGCTTACTACTCAATTTTGTAATTTGAAGAAAATTCAACGTATTCCAATGGCGCTCTACAGGTAAAGTAACTGATATTTTATATTTTCTAAATGCGTGTAACAAAAAAAAGTGTAAAATATGTAAAAAAAAAACAATATAATTTATTTTTTCTTTGTTTTTTAAGTTGTTGACAATTTATTTGAACATGCGTATGCGCAGAATTCTAAACGAAATAGAAACTAAACATGTTTTACGTTAGTGTTACTACTATTACATTTTTACTTCTTTCATATGGAGGTCAATAACTGTATGAATTAAACAGTTGATATTTATTTTTATCGGACTATAATATCAGTATTCACAACGCATTGTCAGTAGTATATTACAAAGAGTCCATTTTCACATCGATAATATAATTTATGTATTATATTTGCTACGAATGGCACATAAACAAGGACACGTATGAGAGCTACATTTACTCGTAATTACTAGATAGTAATAGAAGTAATTTCTAGTTCCACATCCACAACTATTTAAATCTTATATATACAGTTCTCGTGTCACAATGTTAGTTACCATACTCCTCTGAAACGGCTGGACAGGTTTTTATGAACTTTGGTGTGCATATCGGGTAGGTCTGAGAATCGACCAACATCTATTTTTTTTACCCCAATTTTTTTATGGCATAACGACGTTTGCCGGATCTGCTAGTAATTTATAAAATTATGTCTGTTAAAAACGTTAAAATATAAATCGATTTAAAAAAATTAAGAAGTTGCTAGTTTTATACCCATTAAAAACAACAAATAACTCTGCAGAGGTTTACAAGAATGTCAAGAATTTTAATGTTTTTTGATAGTCTTTAATATGAGGAAGCTCATATTAAAGACTTAGACTTCTTAAAAAAAATTTTTTCATCTAAAAAATAGAAGCCTCGAGCGACCGACCCGAAAATTCTCGATAGATACACATCGATGGTATGTTATAGCTAGCTTCCGCCCGCGTTTATGTCGGTATTTAAATTTTAAAAATCTCTATAAATTTTAACTTATTATGTTATTCTGATGTCTAAGCTATATTACTGCAAAGTCTCATGAAAATTCGTTCAGTAGTTATTGTGTGAAAGAGCAATAAACAGACATCCTTACAAACTTTCGCATTTATAATATTATAAGTTAAGTAGGAAGGAAGTAGGAGGGATAGGATATGTGTTATAAGTTTCTAGAGGCTTTAAAGTTTTAAATATTCGCTGTCCACACGCATTTTCAACCAATTATTAATCACCTGCACTCGCACTAATCAAAGTGAATACGGGCCTTAAGTGTAAGTGTGATTATTTCTATTCTTAATATAATACATAAACAAAAACGACAAATCGATTGTTGTTTCTTGACCAGCTTTCAAAATACCTCAGGATAAGCCCATGTTCAGATGACGAACGCTCAACGCGCGTTTTGCTAACGCGCGTTAACAACTACATGTAAAAACGCGCGTTAGCATGTGTACGAAATTACATGTAGTTGTAAACGCGCGTTAGCAAAACGCGCGTTGAGCGCTCGTTATCTAAACATGGGCTAGGTAAAAAAATATAATATAGATCTTAAAAAAAATTTAGACACCTCCATTTTTAAAATACATTTTTGAAATCTGTTCCAAATTCAAATGCAGAAAAATAATTCCTAATTGTAGTTAGTTAGTAGGTCGTAATTACTAAATATTTATAACTTCTAATCATTAAATCATTAGTGGTTTTATTCTATTGGTGTTATATTAATGAGACTTGACAACGAAGACGATATTATTTGTTTTTCAAATCTAAGAAATCTTCCATGAACACGCAGTCACGTCTAAACCATTTTGTATGGTAACTATTTATTTTTAGAAATTCTTATTATATAATTAAAAAGGTAAATAAATTAGTGAAGTGTTAATCATAAAGCAAGGTCACTATTCTCAAGTTTAGGTTTTAGCACACGGAGCGTGTTTGTCGTTTACACACAGCGCGCTCACGCTGTGTGCAACTTGAAACAATTTTTTTACCATTTCCTGTTCCATTCTTAAGTGGTTATGATTATATAATAGAAAGTATAAATAAATTTGTGAAGCGTTAATAATAAGGCAAGGACACTATTCTCAAGTTCAGGTTTTAGCACACAGAGCGAGATTTGCATTTTCACACCGTACGCACGCGCCGCGCCGTGTGCAACTTGAAATTGTAATTTTTTACCATTTCCTGTTTCATTTTTAGGTTGTTATTATTTTAAAATAGAAAGTATAATTAAATTAGTGAAATGTTAATAATAAAGCACTATTCTCAAGTTTAGGTTTTAGCACACGGAACGTGTTTGTCGTTTACACACAGCGCGCTCACGCTGTGTGCAACTTGAAATATTTTTTTTACCATTTCCTGTTCCATTCTTAAGTGGTTATGATTATATAATAGAAAGTATAAATAAATTAATAAATTAGTGAAGCGTTAATAATAAGGCAAGGACACTATTCTCAAGTTCAGGTTTTAGCACACAGAGCGAGATTTGCATTTTCACACCGTAGCGTACGCACGCGCCGCGCCGTGTGCAACTTGAAATTGTCATTTTTTACCATTTCCTGCTTCATTTTTAGGTTGTTATTATTTTAAAATAGAAAGTATAATTAAATTAGTGAAATGTTAATAATAAAGCACTATTCTCAAGTTCAGGTTTTAGCACACAGAGCGAGATTTGCATTTTCACACCGCACGCACGCGCAGCGCCGTGTGCAACTTGAAATTGACATTTTTTTACCATTTCCTGTTCTATTTTTAGGTTGTTATTATCATATAATAGAAAGTATAAATAAATTAGTGAAGTGTTTATAACAAAGCAATGTCACTATTCTTAAGTTCAGATTTAAGGACACAACACAGAGCGAGATTTTCACACCACACGCATGGGCCGCGCGCCGCGTGTAACTTGAAATTGACATTTTTTACCATTCTTGCAGTTAACAGTTCGTAATAAATTCGTTCATGTGAAATTCATAGATTCTTAATTGACAGTTTAAATGACAGCTGAGTTTCAGTCTCTCTGACAAATAAAAAAAACCTGTTAAAATAGTTTTTGGAGATTTTTTTTTGTATGAATTCAAAATGGTGGTCAAGCTCTTAAAACTGATCGATTTAAAAACTCAATAATTTAATTACTCTAATTATTGAAATTGTCATGTATTCACACATTTACAATATACCATAATATCGCCAATTCAAATAATATAATTATATTCGGTATTTTTTTTTAGTACGGGTCCCGCTCTAGCTTTCTCCCACAATCAGTTTCCTTGTACATTTTTAGCTCTTGACCAACCATTATTATTTCGAACTCTTCCATTGAGTGGACAACAACAAGCCGACTACATCTGCATTCATCTACATTCCAATCTACATTTGCATGTTAAACAGTTAAAGTTAAACGCTTCGACGCAAATTCCTTTCTTAGGCTCACTTACGGTTGTATAAAGAACCTACATGCAAAATTTCAGGATTCTAGCTGCAGCGGTTTGGGCTGTGCGTTGATCTCTGGGTATGTCAGTCAGTCAGTCACCTTCCTCTTTTATATATATAGATAGATAGACGAGTTGATACTGAGTTGACTCATGATTTCAGTTGAACGCTGCTACCGAGCGCGACGTGATTCAAGGTATTGCTTGCATATCGACTTCCAAATTATTTTTAACCGACTTCCAAAAAGGAGGAGGTTCTATGTTCCACTGTATGTTTTTTTTTTTTTTTTTATGTATGTTACCTGATTACTCCGTCAGTTGTGGACCGATTTTGATTTTTTTTTGTATTCGACAAGGTATGCTTTCGTGGTGGTCCCATTGCCAGCATATCAGGATCTGATGATGGGATCCCAGGGAAATCGAGGGAAACCCTCATGTTTTATAGGCACATACTATGTTTTTCGTATATTTTCTGAAGTTACACCGGTATTTGCGTCTGGTAGTCATCATTTTATGATGATGAGCTGATGATGTAAGGTACCACTCTTTAACGGTTAGGAGTTGGATGATAATTCTTTAAATATCATATGTATATAAGTTACCTTTAGTCGTATTCTTACAAATTATTTAGGTAAGCTGATGATGGAAGGTGGAAGGTACAACTCCTCAACGGTTAGGAGTTGGAGAATAAATCTTTCAATTTCATACGTATCTAAAGACCTTCAGTCGTATACTTTCAAGCTATTTAGGTGAGCTGATGATAGAAGATTAAACTCTTCAACAGTTAGGGATTAGAGGATGATTTTAATTTTACACGTACCTTAATTTGTATTCTTGATGATGAAATTTGATGAAATAATTCAACTTACTACTTACCTACGATTGTTTGCACTAAAAACTGTAAAATGATAACTTTTTATAAAAAAAAAAAAACCGACTTCCAAAAACATCCAACGAAAACTCTCTTTCAAAAAACACTTAAAAGCGTAAAATAAAAACAAACGAACAATTACAAAAGTCTAAGCGATAGTCACTTGGCACCGACTTCAAACAGATTTTAGGTACCTAGCACCCATTATAATACTACTATTTAAATGAATAAAGAATTAGGTATAGGCAATTTATGAAGAACCAGTTTATTTTACGCTTTTAAGTGTTTTTTGACAGAGAGTTTTCGTTGGATGTTTTTGGAAGTCGGTTTTTTTTTTTATCGACTTCCATGAGAAAGGGTTTTGACATCGAAAATTCTAAAAGGGAAAGGTTATAACCGAAAACGAACTGTGTTTACTTGTGTAAACTTGATCTATATACTTCCGTGATATTCGCGCAATATATTAATATAATTATATCCATTTATCCATGGCCACAAAAACAGCGATAGCAAATATACGTCAAAGGCGGGGCGAATAAATGAATCATTATTTTTTTAGAGTATTGCCATTGCTTTATAACGGAACTAAGTTATTTTCTAAATTTAATAAGATTTTATGTTTTTTTTTCACAGTAAAAGCTATTGAAAATAGAGACCTTCATCATTAAATACTCGTAGTTAAATAACCACCACTGTATAGCAAATGATCCACAGAAGTTTGCGTTTTATGTTAAACCGTAAAACATAGTTATATATATATATAAATTATAATTACTTCCACAAGTTGGAGATCATTTACCGTTGTACTAATTATTTTACGGGAATTAACGCGAACACTCATTTAAGGTATTACATACCTCTAATTTGCCTGACGTTTCGAACAGTCAGCTTGTGACCACGGCCAGTGCAACCTGGTCGAAACGTCAGGCAAATCAGAGGTATGTAATACCTAAATAAGTGTTCGCGTTAATTCCCGTAAAATAATTAGTATATGGAACGCGAAAGTTTAAAAGTTAGTATCATTTACCGTTGTTTAAATTAAATATACATATTCATTTCATGGGCACTCTTGAAAAAAAGTAAAATAAATATAAATAAAAATATTTGCCATTTCCCATAGTAGTTGTAGATATGCTTGCGATAGTTAAAGACTGAAACAATATTACCTATCTGATTTAACTAGAGGAAAAAACCTTGTAACAAATAAATAGAACATAGTTATTAACAATTCTAATGACCATAGCTTAATGTATTTAGCTATAAATGTACAGCCCTGATAAATATACTTCATTCAACAGTTTGAAGAGCAACCTGCAGTACGCGACCCTGAAGACATTGTCTCTGGTCTCCATAAGCGTGATGTCTCAACAGCAGTCTGTCAAGGAATTGTTCCGGACCGCTGACTGCGTGTGTTTTGATGTGGACTCCACAGTTATTCAAGATGAGGGCATTGATGAGTTGGCTAAGTTCTGCGGCAAAGGAGATGAAGTGAAAAGACTGTGAGTATTTATATAAATCATAAAAAGTAAAACTGAGTGGCTAAAATATAAACAAGTATAAATTATTAAAAATAAAAAACCCAACTGCGTCAATATTTAACAATAAAAACATATAAGTTTTATATATATTCGTAATCACCGTAAAAAATTCTTTATTTTGATACCACAATCGATGTATTTTGAAAACATTTTTTTTATATTACTTTTATGCGCCAGAAATACTTATTTTTTTTATTTTCATGTACCCAGTGTCACTCTCACGACTAAGAAAAATCTATTGACACCACTCACAGAAAAATACGACAAGCCGTTTAGGCTCAAGGGCGTGCCAAAGAAATATAAATACATACATACATACACTCGAAAAACATAACCCTCCTTTCGCAATGGGGTAAAAAAGTACTAAAAAGGATTTTATGTTGTAATACAAGAATAATATTGTGTTCCTTGAGCTGTATATAGGCAATCAGAAGACCTATAATTATAGTATTATTATATTACAGTGTGAGTTTTTTTTTCACATCAACGCGAACGCATGTGGCTTTGGGATTGGTGAAACTGTCAGTGCTACCGAATGTGGTTACTGTGACAATCAAGTTGATATGAAATAAACTCGCTCTAGGCTCTCAGCTATTTATGGATGTTACTCACCTTGTTTAGCGCAATAACATCAAGTTGTTTACAAGCAGTATCAAGTAATAAACACTAAGAATATTTATATTAAATATGTTAGCATAATGTAAATGTAATGAAGACACGAATACATTGATTTTCAAGGAGACACTATTTTCACATTAATTGTGCATCATTTATTTTCGATATTGACGTATGACTTGTTATTAAAATTAGAGTTCATTGCCCATTGAGTAGCTTGAATACGGATAATTTAAATGGAGCATGGCAACGAAAGCAAATTGTGTAACAATAGTCCCAATTTTAATCGAACAATCGATTAATTTCAATGGTTCTATTGCGTTCAGTAGTTGTTTTGATAGTAATCTGGGCAATTATAGTCATAACATAACACTAACGTTTTTAATTTAAACTGTAAATGAGTTACTTATATTTTTATATTTAGAACTAAAATGAAACCGTTTATAAATAATCTCGTTTCGTCTATGAATTTGAACAGGATTTACCATTTGGAAAGCTATAATGAGAGTTATATAAAACTAGAACTAAATATCTAGAAAACCTTTTACTCATTATTCTTATATAAGTATATTAAAAATTAATCGCCGAAATGTAAGTACGCGCATAACTTCCGATCGGCTGCACCAAATTAAATAATTCTTTTTTATGTGTTCGTTATTGTTAGGACAAGGTTTGTGTACAAGAAAAATTGAACGATAACGGGAATAGTCTTTTTTTTTGTCCGCGACTGCCTGTGGTAAGCTGAGACAGATATGTAAATATGGCGGTACGAAGTTCGCCGGGTCAGCTAGCAAAATAAAAAAAAAACATTAAAAAACATTGCTTACATGGAGAGCACTCCATTAAACCAATGGAGTGCTGTAACGGAAACAAAATCGAAGGCGAAGGTTACTGCTCTTACGGGAAATAAATGCAAGAGAATTATTAAAAATATCGATCTCTATTGGCACAGATAATATAAGATTATAGTATTAAAGGCTTTATTATTATCATTATGGAATATTATATATTTGCAAAATTCTTACTGAGATAAAAATCTGTTGATATGTTGTAAACATTCTGAATTACAAGGCGCTAACTTGTTTTTCTAAGGTATCTGCGTAATCGCAGTTGTTTTTGCGCATTTGTTTACATATAGCTGAAAATTAGTAAGAAATGTTTATTCGTTTTATTTAAATGTTGCAAAATATTTTGTTGATAGAACGGCTGAAGCGATGGGTGGCAACATGACTTTCCAAGAAGCTTTAAAAAAGAGATTGGATATAATCCGACCAAGTGTTAGCCAAATTAGAGAATTTCTAGACACATTCCCCATTCATCTCACACCTGGAATTTCGTAAGTATTTATAACCTTTTTTAAAACAAATAATTATAGTATCACACATCTAATACACTGCTGTCTCCGCAGCTGGTACTACGATAACCGTACTGTTGATAAGCACACTCATATATTCATAAATACTTACATTTAATTGACACCCAGATACAGAAATGGTCGTGTTTATCACACACACATTCGTGTGAGAATCCACCGCCGATCTAGCTGTCAGCGTCACTGAAAACTAGATAGGTACGTGAAATAGAAATCGAAATAAATAGTCGAATCGTACTTAATTTGTTCCCATGGGTTTATTAGTCCACTTCTATAAAGGAGATATTAGTCTACTAAACGGAAAACTCGACACAAAGTCATTACCAATCCAGTGTGGATTTTAAGGGAGCCTACTTTTATTAACATTAAATTGTGAATATTTTTTGTGTCAAACGACCTACATCTTACAATAGTTACATACATATATAAATAACTGGTTAACCCATCCGGTAAAATGACACATGTGAAACTAGTTAAACCAGTTTTCCTACAAGTTATCAGTCATGTGTTGACCTGAATCGACATCTCCTCTTGACCGTTTCGCGATAATTTTGGCGTTCGCAAGTGATCCTCGTCATTAACGTTTGTTATTGTATTTACAATCTGTTGTTGTGTCTCTACAATTATTACATAATGTTACTGTTATTTTTTGTATCGGGCTTTTGAATAAACTTCACTTCATTGATCATCATTGATCACCTCACTTCACACCTGCACTCGCACTAATCAAAGTACGGCCGTTTTAAATAACCTATCTCCGGTTTTAACTACATATAGGTTTCTTTAAGTATTGGCCTGCTAAAGTGACTCTACTCTGCCTGCTGGAAAGCATTATCAGAATCCAAGAGTGGTGGTCACCATACTCATTGCGAATGCAGACAATGCAACAATGCAGCATGGTGACCCACACTATGGCGGCCTACTGGGATCCTTCTGCATCATTGAACCTCCGGTCCAGATAGGTTATTGAAAACAGTCTGAAGTTACCTTAAAATTTGTTCTTTTTTTGACAACTAAGACTAGTAAAAAAAAGAAAATAAATGATCCTGTATATCGATGAAAGTATTGAATCAATCATATGGAATAAAATAAATTATTTCCAGTTATAACTAGACTAGCTGACCCACGCAACCTCGTTTGCGTCTCCTTTAGCCCGTAGCGTGATAATTTTCCCCCGTTTTTGAAACATTCTTTATTGGTGCTCCGCTCCTTTTGGTCCTAGCGTGATGATATATAGCCGATAGCCTTCCTCGATAAATGTACTATCCAACGCTGAAAGTATTTTTCAAATCGGATTAGCGCGTTCAAACAAACAAACAAACTCTTCAGCTTTATAATATTAGTATAGATATAGCCGAGCCGATGCTGACGGGCCGGTGGGTCTAGTAGTGATTAGTGACCCCAGGACAAATATTGTGTGATGAACACTATCATCATCATTCTCACAACAACTATATTTTTTTTCCATCTCTGGGTACAATTTATTTCCAATTTTAGAAAGATTTAAGTAAGTTTATCTGGTTACCATGGCTCTACCTTACTTGCGATCAGACGGTCATCGTGTGTAAAGGCCCGTATTCACTTTGATTAGTGCGAGTGCAGGTGTGAAGTGAGGCTATCAACGATTGATAGAAAATACGTGTGGATCGCGAATTCGCTGCCCACACGTACTTTCCACCAATCACCGATCACCCGCACTAAGCACCTGCACTCGCACTAAGCAAAGTGAATACGGGCCTAAAGATGTGTGACGTTATTATTATTATTAACGTTTGTTTTTGACTGTTTCTTTGACTCTATTGTTATGTCTACAATGAATGTATAATATTGTAATTTAGTGTCTTTTTTGGTAGATATCTAGATTTTAATGTAAACTTAGTCTAGAGATATTTCAGTGTTTAGTAAAATTAATAGAGGCTTTTCTTTTCTTATTGGCATTTAGATCGAATTAGAAATGTAATGGATTATACTACTAGGTGTTTTTAAACCCCGATCATAATTGGAAATGGACGCACATTTAAAAAACCCTCATTAAAATTTTATTGATTTCTTTCTACACATAGTTTTTGCTGTATAGCAAAGCGGGACTTAGGTTCCGTATGTATATAATATTTTGAATAGTTTTATAGCGAAAAAGTCCCGCCATACAACAAAAACTATAAGTATGAATTTGCATAATCTAATTCTATGTTAAAATTTCAGACAATTAGTAAAATCGCTTCAAGAACGGGGCGTCGCCATATACCTCGTATCTGGTGGTTTCCGAAGCCTCATTGAACCCGTAGCTGAGAAATTAGACATCCCACTTACCAATATCTACGCCAATAGACTCAAATTCTATTTTAATGGTGAGTTCGATTTTTAACTTTATTTCATTTACTTTAACTTTATGCACATTTTGTACAAAGGCGGACTTACCCCATGGGCCTGGGGCATTAGTTCCCAGGCAACTTTTAGGTGATGTAGAAATATGATGCGGTAGGTGCAAAAGTATTTTTTTTTATGTATGGCCCGCCAAAATGACTCTACTCTGCCTGATGGAAAGCATAAGCAAAATCCAAGAGTGGTGGTCACCATACTCATTGCGAATGCAGACAATTCAGCATGGCGACCCACACCATGGCGGCCTAGTGATGCTTCTGCATCTTGTAGTCTAGTCAACAAGTATGGAACTTGTTGATTAGACTATTTGGGCCTCCGGTCTCGCACTCACCAACGAAACACCACAGCACGAACGCTGTCATTTTACGTTGATTTTCTGTGCGAGGGTAGTACCGCCCCGGTCGAGCCAGCCCGTTCGTGTTGAAATCAGCGTGGCTCTACTACCTTTTTAACTAATCAATTTATTACATATAATTAATATACATAAAATCCATTGTATTAAGTGTCTGTTGTAATAACAGACGTTCTAGTCAGACATAATTATCTGCAGGTAAAGACTTAAATAATCGCCTGATTTTATCTAATCAACTAAGTCTTATGGCCTGTTTACACTTTGTAAAGTACAAGTGATAAGTGATATGTAAAATAAAAAAAACGATTTATTGATTGTGATCGATGCGCTTCACAAGGTTGAATGTGTATAAATTAGTCATTATAAAACTTCTCTACTAAACTTATCATGAAAACAAAGTGTCTGTTCAACCCGTGGGTATCGTAAGAACCGACTAAGGGAGAGGCGTGGGAGAGCCATGCTTCGGCATGCATGGACTGGAGTGATACCATAGCCTCACAGAAAACCGGTGTAAAATAACGCTCGCACTGTGTTTCACCGAGTGAGTGAGGATATAGGAGGCCCATATTTTTTTTTTTTTAACGTGTGGAAATCCCCTCGGACCGTCACCCCACCGGGGTTTGCGGCGGGGCGGTGTGTCGGACTCGAACCGACTAAAACCACACGGTGTGCCACTCTGCGCCTGTGAAGGGAGGAATCCGGGAACTGCAGTTATTAACACGTCCGGACCCCTCCCAGCGCTTGCCCGCACTGAAGCGGGCACCGTCTGCTGGTATGACTCTCAATTTAGGCGACGTACGGCACACGCGTACGTCGCCCCCTCGCGGGTGGCCACTAAAGCGGATGGAAGGGAAAACCCGTCCCGACCATCCGCGGCCACACTCAGGGCGGCATGAGGCGCTGATAGGCGCGCCTCCGCCGCCCGGTTCGCCGGCGGCGGATTGGGTCCGAGTGGACGTCGTCCTCCCGGGCCTTCTCCGCCACCTCCTTCTGCGAGATGACATCTTCGCAGAAGGCTGCGACCGCGGTAAAACTGCTATCGCTACCGGCCATGGAGCGCATGACGGCCGGTAGCGAGAGATCCCCTCCGATGACTGCAGTGAGGGCCCGGCGCTGCGACGCCCATGCGGGGCAGATCGACAGCGTATGCTGGGCCGAGTCCTCACTGCAGTCGCAGTGGTGGCAGGCGGGACTCAGTTCCCTCCTGGCGACCGAGTGCAGGTACTTCCCGAAGCAACCGTGCCCGGAAAGGACCTGCGTCAGTCGGAAGGAAAGGGTCCCGTGCTGCCGCCCTGCCCACTCGAGGATGACCGGCTGGAGAGCCTCCACGGCGGCAAAGCCAGCGCGTGGAGTCTCCAGCCGGAACGACCATCTAGCCATAGTGGCTCGACGGACGGCTTCACGCCACTCGCGTACCTCTTCGGGCGGAGGGCGATAGCCATACTTCGCCCGATATTCAGCCACCCGTCGATAAACTTCGGCGAGCACTTCCGCCTCCAAATCCCACGGGGGTGTTCCGGCCAAGGCGCACGCCGCCTCGGTCGACACCGTGCGGTATCCGCGTATGGCTCTGACCGCCAATACCCTCTGAGGCCGCCAGAGGCGAGCCTTATTTAGGGCAGTCAGAGCCGCCACCCACACCGGTGCGCCATACAGCGCCATCGACCGGACAACCCCCGTGTATAGGAGTCTCGTTGCGACGCTGGCTCCACCCAAATTGGGCAAAAGTCGCCCAAGGGCGGAGGCAGCGTCGACCAGCCTGGGACCAAGCTGTCGGAAGTGCTCGTCGAAGAGCCACCTACCGGAACCGGTACGAGGACCGAGTTGACCTCTATGGAGGCGCCGGGGGGCGGACCACGACGGGGCCCATGAAATAATAGGGCCTCCGTCTTGAGGATATAGGAGGCCCATCCCCATCCCTATTATTTATTTATTTATTTATTATTTATTTATTTATTTAATATCGTGTTTTTCTCGTTAAATCATCCACAAAGATATTGTTTACACAAACAATATTACTCAGCTTCATTATCTCTACAATATAATAGGAAAATATTAAAAACACGTAAACATCTCCTTAGCACTTGACATCGGCGAAAGATATCAGCAATTCAACTGAACAAAGATTAGTGATTTAGAGTGTTTTTGTAAATGATAAAGTGATTTTATTCAAAGTTGTTTGTTCAAAGAGATAATAATATGACACTAAAATCTCCTTCACATCCGTAGATAATAATAAGATAGGTAATTTATTGACTTTCCTGTTGGTAACGGTGCGTGAATTTTGAAATGATTCATACAAGTTTTACTGTTTTAGTTTATATCACTCGACTTAAAAGAGATCATTATATATTATACATTATGTAGATACTCATATACTAAAAGTCCTACTTCGTACTGTTCTTATAAATGCGAAAGTTTGTGAGGATGTTTTATACTCTTTCATGCAAAAACTACTGAACGGATTTCGATGAAACTTTACAGTAATATAGCTTACTAGTTTTTGCTCGCGACTCCGCCCGCGTGTATGTCGGTTATCGCGGCAAATAGTAGCCTATGTGTTATTCTGATGTATAAACTATATTACTGTAAAGTTTCATCCAAATCCGTTTAGCAGTTTTTGCGTGAAAGAGTAACAAACATCCATTCATCCATCCATACTTACAACTTTCGCGTTTAAAATATTAGTAGGATTATGCATTAGAATAGGCTATTATTTGCCGCGATAATCAACATACACGAGGGCGGAAATATACATATGAGTTTTTTTACATTTACAGTATGTAATACTAGCTTTTGCGGTCGGTTATTGCGATAAAGAGCAGTCCATGTCTTTCCACAAGAATCAAAGTATCTCCAATCCAAATGTCGTTGAAAGCGGTGCAGCGGTTTAGCTGGGAAAGCGTAATAGACAGACAGAGTTACTTTCGAATTTATAATATTAGTATGGATGAATGAGAGTATGAACATGTAAAAACATAATATATGTAAAGAATTTAACAAAAAAAAATGCGTAAATGTTTGCTGTTACTCAAATTACTGCACGTTTGGCCTAGTGATTTAACGGTCACCACGCCTTTTCCTACTTCGCCAAGTGTCGTGGGTTCAAATCCCACGTAGGACAACACTTTGTGTGATCCACAAATTGTTGTTCTGAGTCTGGGTGTTCTTTGTGTCCGTTTCATGCATGTTTGTAAAGTCCCCCGCGACACAGGATTTATTCCTAGTGCGGAAGTTGTCTTTAAAAAAAAAAACCCGTCAGATTGGCTTATCATATTTAGATGAAACTTGGAGCAAAAGGAAACCTATAGGATAATGTGGTTCTCTCTAGCTATTTTTATTTACTCATTAATAGTAATTACAAAGAAATTTTCCGAATCACTTTGCTAACATGTTCTATATTTTCGACGATGTAGTAGTTTCGATTTGAGCCGGAATCTGATCAGGTTCTGAAGGGTCATGCTCTTTCATTTTTCTAAAGCATGTTAGCAACCACTTCCTTATATGTCCCATTATATATTTTCTGGTGTGTTCGTCTACATTGATATATTATACACCTCTATAGCTGTTAATGCTACGGTTTTTTCCATTTGTTTCTTATTTTTGACCGTTTGACTTCAATAAAAAAACATGTTTGTGTGAAATTTTGTATTGTGAAGCACTATAACAACTAAATCACCATTATTGAAAGCGGAATGGTGGCAAATTTAGAAAGGTGTAAATGACAGTTTATTATTGAGGATGTTGAAATTTTGTACATAACCACGATGGCGATGGTTAAGTCGTACATATGTAGTATGAAACTAATAGTGTATCAATTTCAAAACTAAAGCCAAATTCTAGGGTTCAACTCATGCTTTCCATCAGGCAGAATAGAGTCATTTTGACAGGTTAAACATAACTTTTTTTTAATAAAATCTTGTTCTTTGAAGTGTGACTTTCTTTTAAGGTGAAAGGTGGGCCCTCATCAAAATGAAGCCACTCACGAAAAATTTGCTTGATAGTAATAATTTGTAAAATTTGTTCCGGGGATCCCGGACTATTACTGCTAAAGTCCCTTTTCAGTCTATGATTCATCAATGGTAATCTTTGCGCTTTGTCTAATATTGGTCAAGAAGATTTTTTTAATGGATAAGTCAGACTTTTAAAACCCTGCTATGTACAAATAAAACTAGGAAACAAATAGTTAACAAAGCAATATGATATCAATTAATTTCCCCAACACGTGCGCCGGAGTAAATCATAGATAATATTGCTTACTTCAGTAAGTTCATAGACAATATCATTATGACAATCACAGATAGAGATCGCACATTCTAGTTTTGACCGGTGAAATAAGTGATTGTAAAATACAAATTTAGATGTCTGGCTAATGAGAATTGTCATTTGTTAATGTTTATACAGACAATGTTCAAGAAGAGTTTAAATTTGAAAATAGAATGCTTCTGTTCGGAAACAAAAGATACCATAATACTACTTCCACCGTTTTCTTGTGTGTGTGTCGTTGCAAATATAAGCAGATTTACTAAATGTTACCTAGTAATGTGAAGTGTTTTTAAAAGATGATTTGAAAGGTATTGAGTGTTGTCGAGTTAATTACCTAAATAAATCTATACTATTATATGAAGCTGAAGAGTTTGTTTGTTTGAACGCGCTAATCTCAGGAACCGCTGGTCCGATTTGAAAAATTATTTCAGTATTGGATAGCCTATTTATCGAGGAAGGCTATAGGCTATATATCATCACGCTAAGACCAATAGGAGCGGAGCACCAATGAAAAATGTTTAGAAACGGGGGATATTTTTTTTACGCTACGGGTAATAGGAGACGCAAACGACGTTGCGTGGGTCAGCTAGTAAAAAAATATGAGAACCCGCAAGTTAGAATATAAACTTAACAATTTATCGCTCATTGCTAATACGAGCATGATATTGTTCGATTCAATGCACCTGCAAGACCCGCCGGGTTTCTTCTCAAGACATTTCAGAAAAAACTTATTAGTATATCTGTCTCTATTAATTCTTTAAAACAAAGAGAGATGGCAAGAGTCCCGTTTCGAGAACCTGTACTTTCATTATATACCTCTGTGGTATACATAGACTTCTTGCGATCAGACGAAGTGAATAATATGACGCCATGTATGGTAACTTGTCCCTGAAGAAATTGGGTCACTACTGCATTATCATATCAGTAATACTCAATATTTACGTATTATGTGTACCAAGAAACAATATAATTATTATAAAAACATTTTATAACACATTTATATGTCGTTAACTTGTTTTTGTTGTGTTCGGAATGTTTAAAAAAATAAGAAAGTAATCAACTAGGTACCTTGATCTCAATGAGACTTAAAATATGATCTAATGAATAACATTATTCTTATCTACAGTTGGTATATATTATACCTTATACAAGCTAAAATTCAAATTTAAAAAAACCCCTACTCAAGCACTTAATCGAGTAATCATACGCCAATGATATTTTTGCAGACATTCGGATTATTCTTCCCCACTTTCTCCCCCATAACTTTTAAACGACTCAACCGATTTTCATAAAACATGTCTAAGAACACTCGCACGTAACTCACCCTTCATACAAAAAAAAA
Source organism: Diaphora mendica (assembly GCA_949125395.1). Taxonomy (NCBI): domain Eukaryota; kingdom Metazoa; phylum Arthropoda; class Insecta; order Lepidoptera; family Erebidae; genus Diaphora; species Diaphora mendica. The sequence continues at coordinate 7,755,643 of OX421322.1, forward strand.
CTAAATTGAAATCGCTTCATACGTTTGCGAGCTGCGGTGCCACACACAGACAGACAGACAGACACGTCAAACTTATAACACCCCTCTTTTTGCGTCGGGGGTTAAAAAGAAAGGACAAGCCATAACTGAAATCGCATAATACCCGTATTATTTAATCGCAAAACGACCTCACAAAGAAACCTAATTGTGCTATGACGCGCATTGAAAGAAGTTTATCATAGAAGTTCACTCGTTATCTCTTTTTCTCTAAGTAAACGGTTCAAATAAATCATTGTGTTTAAGATGTTTCTCGACGTTTCGAGAATTTGCATGCACTTACTAAACTTTTCTTACGCCAAAAGTATATAGGCAAAGAAAATTTCTCAAAAGAGTAGAGTTTGTGAGTATTCAACCTCCATAATTCAGTACAATTCTGTGTATTTGGTTCCCCAGATGGGCTAGTAGTAAGTTCTGTTCTTTAACTTGTGACGATAAGAAATAATTGTACCTAGTTAGTAGAAATTGTTGTCATTTGTAGAAAGTCATAACCCCTTTGGGTCACAACGAGCATGTCATCGACACATGATAGCAGTTTCCGGTAAGCCATTGAACGCAGTCTATAGGTACCTATATAAAAATATTGCATAATCAAAAAGTATACACAAAATCAACAGGCTTATTAAGGGTGTAATTTGTATGAACGGAACAGTGTTGTCGAATTGAGCTGGTGATATTTATGTATTAAAGCCTCTATGTAGGGTTAAATGTCATTATCGTCAAGAACATCATAGTAGTTCTCTGAAGGACATATATGTCTTCTTAGGAATGAAATTTTCCCCCTAATATACCACGCTATTCAGACTGGTTGGTATAAGTTTTTTTTCAAGATCCTTCTCCTTGCAGTGCTGTTGTCCTACTTTGCTTCTTTAGTCGACGCTTACGACACCTATAGTCCATTGAAAAGTTACATTTGGGGTTGCGTTTTTTAGAGGACGCAATTTTATTTTTTTGATGTGTAGGGTGTTTAATTAATGAAAATGACTTTGATGATTAACCGCCGACATTAACACCCCTTCTAGTTCTCCCACTGATATTATTTAATTCAGAAAGCCGATCAGATGCTGAGCCGCAGCCTGGTCCATCGAAAAGACTGAGGACGGAGTAGTTCTAATTTAGAAAATCACCGTGGATTATGCCTATTGCGGATACCACGTAAAAAAAAACGCGCCTCCAGACTCTACCTCGTGGGTGGTGGGCAAAAGAGTCAATAATTAATTATTAATAATACCTATTGCAAAATTTGTAATTAAAAAAATTATAACAAAAAAAATAAAAATAAAAAAAAAACAATAACTGATGACACATTATTACTTCACACGTATAATATAGGTATAGTTAAGAGTACTGAAAAATAGTACTCACTTCGGAGCGCTGTAAGACCTTAGCTATTGACTTAATGAAAAAATGTTGCGAATAAAAGTTATTCCTCAAAAAACGATCTACAAACTTGGTTTGATATCATTTTTTCGTAAAATGATTTTAAAAAAAGTTATATCGAAAAATATAAATTATTTTCTCGAATTTCTGAACGTTTTCACTGATAACTTTTTTATTTATGGTTCTACGACATGAAGTTACTGAATCAAAGTTGTAGAGAATTTAATTTGCAACAAAAAATGCAAAAAAAAATTTTTTATCAAATAAATAGCTAAAGAGATATATCGTAAAAACCATTTCAACCCCTATTTTCAAGATGGCGGCCGTGGACACAAGGGTGGCGACCCCACAAACTTGGTTTTAGCTTTACACTGATCCCCCCTACACATCAAAAAAATAAAATTGCGTCCTCTAAAAAACGCAAGGTTAGGCCTAAAAAATGTAACATTTCAATGGACTACTACTCAATCATGAATTATTGTATAGTATCCAGAATATTCCTCGTTCAATTGGCGAATCAATCGAGAGCGTCAATCATCCAATTGACCAATTGGAGCAATATATTAAAATGGCAAAATAATTCTAGACGTATTGCAAACGTTTGCCACTCTTTTGCACTTCGAATAATGTTATAAATTGACTCGTTATCGAATTGATTCGACACGGTAAAGCCCAAAATCTAAGTGTTCCCTTGATGAAATTCTCCAAAGTTCTACAATCGATAAATATAAAATGGAATAAATGATGTTTAAAACTGCATAGCGACATGAATTAATACTTGTCTTGTCGCTTAGAAAGGCAGACGATGCGACGATATAAAGAAGGACTTTATTCTAAGAACTTCGTGCAGATATCTCGTACATAACCTGGTCGTATTTAAACCGGTCCCGTATACAACTTCGCCAATCGATTTCACAAGTCCTCCAATTACTCTTACTTTGATGTGTTTTTTAAATCCGTTTTCCGTGGAACCTTGTACATATTATGTAACTAGCTGTTGCCCGCGGCTTCGCCCGCGTGTATGTCGGTTATCGCTGCAAATAGTAGCTTATGTGTTATTCTGATGTATAAGCTATATTACTGTAAAGTTTTATCCAAATCCGTTCAGTAGTTTTTGCGTGAAAAAGTAACAAACATCCATCCATCCATACTAACAAACTTTCGCGTTATTAATATAGGTAGGATTTTTATCGATATAAAATCATGATACAAAATGTATTGGTATCTGAATAGTTTTATTTTCTTTACCTCGCATAGAACTTTTATATATTTTTATAAATCAGTTTAAATAAAATAAAGGGGTTAAGACAATTTTGTGAAAACTAAAAATTTAGTATAGCGCCATCTGTATTTTTGATGTGGAACTCATTCCTATCTGATGTCCCACGACACCACCCGATTTTTTTTACAAATAATACACACACGTTTTACTATTAAAAACTTATTTAAGTATTTATATATGTACATAAAATATAAAGTGTTTATATGAGCTTATTTCGACATTTGACATGGCCAAGGCCTTCGACCGGGTCTGGCACCGCTCGCTTCTCTCCAAGCTCTCGGCATTCGGTCCGCCTCCTAGACTCTGTCACTGGATTGACGCTTTTCTTCATCAGCGCCGCATTATGGGCCTTTGCGACGGCACGGCCTCTGATGTTCTGGATGTAAACGCTGGCGTACCTCAGGGTTCAGTCCTGTCGCCCACACTATTTCTTCTGCATATCAATGACATGTTAGCTCTTGGCAACATACATTGCTATGCAGACGATAGCACAGTTCATGGGCGATATTTTTGACACCGTTCATCCAAGCTGGCAGACGTTGAGGAAAATCGACAGAAGCTTGTCGCTGAGCTCGACCTTTTCAACATTTTACAATGGGGTGATAAGAATCTGGTCGAGTTCAACGCTACGAAAACACAGTTGTGCGCGTTCTCTACCAAAAAGTCTCCATTTCTTTCCCTCCCCACTTTTCAGAGCACTCAACTGCCACTACGGGGTAAGCTCGGTGTCCTGGGCATGGATATTTGCCGGGACCTCGAGTACTGTTCTCATCTTTGTGATGGATCCGCGCAGTATTTGCTTGATGCTTTCGATCGGTTGCAGTGGCGAAAGTCCGCTTTACCAACAGTCCCGAAGCCACCGAGTTCCTTGAACCTCTGCGGCTGCGTAGAGATATCGCCTCTATAGCAGTCCACTACCATCTGTATCATTGGAAGTATTCTGAGGAGCTCTTCCAACTGGTCCCCCTTCTCCCTTCCTCTGCAGAATAACATGTTCACTCTCAAACCAAACGGTTTGGTTCATCCTTCCTGTGTCGAGCTGCTAAAAACTGGAACTCACTACCAGCGCACGTGTTTCTCTCCCACTATGATCCCGGGGCCTTTAAGTGGGGCGTGAAAAAGCATCTCACTAAGCCGTCATAGTGTGGGACGCAATACTGCATTGTCTGCTTTCCCAGTGAGTATGGTTGCCCCCACTGTTGGATTCTGCTTGAGTTTTCCATCAGGCTGACCATAGTCACTTTGGTAGCTTCAAATAAAAAAGTACAATTTTAATAACTACGTTTTTTCTTTTGCCATATTTTGCCAAAATATGGAGATTTTGCGGATTTGATATACGTGAGTATGCTGCCCATGAGAAAAAAAATACTGTATCTTTAAGCATCTGTCCTTGGGTTTTGATAATATTGATAGTGGAAATGCTGTTTTCAGCGGAAACTGCATCCTTTTAAATTAAAATGGCAAATAAGTTGGAATTATTGGAATACGGGGAATTAAAACATTATCTTCTTTTGCCATTCCATGCGTCATGATTGTAGCTTTTACAATGTTGTACCCCAGTTATGTAATATTTAGCCATGTACTATTACATTGCTTTGGCGCTCAAGATACCTCATTTAATAGTACTGGAACATTAACTTGCAGCCTCAACTTATGGGTTGGCACTCCTGATATTTCTAAAGACTTTAAGTATTCGACAACATCTCCCTCCACGCCTGACATGATCCGTTCGTTTAATTGATAACTATCTCATTAGTCAGGTGATCAAGATCGATATTATTTACATTTTTATTCATATCTAACCAACAGCTAGCTTATAATGACGATACTTCTGTAGAGAATTTTGAAGTCAAGAAACGCTGTTAATTAATTATATTAATTTGGCTTATTTATTTCTATTAATATAATGAACATACAAATCAGATTGACGAATATATACTTAATATCTTAATATTTAATTATATATATAATATCATTGCTATCATTGTTAAGTCTTCATTGAAAAAGTGAAATATTTTTTATGATTGTGACAGCCTTGTTTATTCGTTGTCAAGACGCCCGAAGTAGGTAACGCGCAGGCGTGTGGCGAGTGAACTCCCAGTACAACCTTTCATCCCCCTTTTAAACCCCTTACAACCCTTTTTTCGCATTAAAAAGTAGCCTATGTCCTTTCTCAGGCTCTAGACTATCTGTGTACTAAATTTCATTCAAGTCGGTGCAGCGGTTTGGCCAAAGCAAGCTCTGGTGAAAGCAAGACAGACAGACAGAGTTACTTTTGCATTTATAATAATCTAAATTTTCAAATTTTACCAGTAGTTCATGAGATTAGCGCGTTCAAACAAATAAACAAACTCTTCAGCTTTATATATTAGCTTAGCTGACCCTCGCAACGTCGTTTGCGTCTCCTATTGCCCGTAGCGTGATAATTTTCCCCCGTTTTTGAAACATTCTTCATTGGTGCTCCGCTCCTATTGGTCTTAGCGTGATGATATATAGCTTTCCTCGATAAATGGGCTATCTAACACTGAAAGAATTTTTTAAATTGGACCAGTAGTTCCTCAGATTACCGCGATTAGCTGACCCACGCAACGTCGTTTGCGTCTCCTATTGCCCGTAGCGTAATAATTTCCCCCCGTTTTTGAAACATTCTTCATTGGTACACCGCTCCTATTGGTCATAGCGTGATGAAATATATATATTTATCATCACGCCTATAGCCTTCCTCGATAAACGGGCTATCTAAGACTGAAAGAACTTTTTCAAATTGCACCAGTAGTTCCTGAGATTAGCGCGTTCAAACAAACAAAAACTCTTCAGCTTTATATATTAGTATAGATGTATTTATTATACTCTTCTAAGATCTAATACTCATAATCAACAACACATTTATTTGGATAAAGACTAATATTAGGTATTATGTTGATAAAAACTCTTTGACAAATAACTCAATAATAGGTACCAACTCTTAGCGTCTTATACTCGTGATAACTTCTAAACGAAATGTCCGAATGGGGTGAAACAAAAAGTATTTTACTTCTACATAAATACCCTTGATAACAGAATGCTTTATTTGGATAAGGATTAATATTACGATACACATTTAACGTAGTTTCTTTCTTCAGACGATTTAAAAAAATTTTTGAGCACAAAAGCGGTTATTGTGACTAAACCATGATATTTAGATATATGCTCTCGCGGACTTTTTTGTAGATCTTAATGAGACCTACAAACCCGTAATACATGATTTTGTTCTATTGTCAATACTTTTTGCAGCGCATGCAAAAATAGGTTTTCGAGTTCACACCTTGGGTTACAAAATAGCAATTTTCTTACGGATCTCAATTTTTAAAATAAATAAAATATAGCCTATAGCCTTCCTCGATAAATGGACTATCCAACACTGAAAGAATTTTTCAAATCGGACCAGTAGATCCTGAGATTAGCGCGTTCAAACAAACAAACAAACAAACAAACAAACTCTGCAGCTTTATAATATTAGTATAGATTTAGAGCGGCCTTTGATCCTTTGGTGTCCATCTGATAGAGTAGAAATAAAAAAAAATGTATTACAGATTTTGATGAATTTCGATAAATATGAATAAGTGCAATTCTTATTAATATTCCTCGTTCAATTGGCGAATCAATCGAGAGCGTCAATCATCCAATTGACCAATTGGAGCAATATATTAAAATGGCAAAATAATTCTAGACGTATTGCAAACGTTTGCCACTCTTTTGCACTTCGAATAATGTTATAAATTGACTCGTTATCGAATTGATTCGACACGGTAAAGCCCAAAATCTAAGTGTTCCCTTGATGAAATTCTCCAAAGTTCTACAATCGATAAATATAAAATGGAATAAATGATGTTTAAAACTGCATAGCGACATGAATTAATACTTGTCTTGTCGCTTAGAAAGGCAGACGATGCGACGATATAAAGAAGGACTTTATTCTAAGAACTTCGTGCAGATATCTCGTACATAACCTGGTCGTATTTAAACCGGTCCCGTATACAACTTCGCCAATCGATTTCACAAGTCCTCCAATTACTCTTACTTTGATGTGTTTTTTAAATCCGTTTTCCGTGGAACCTTGTACATATTATGTAACTAGCTGTTGCCCGCGGCTTCGCCCGCGTGTATGTCGGTTATCGCTGCAAATAGTAGCTTATGTGTTATTCTGATGTATAAGCTATATTACTGTAAAGTTTTATCCAAATCCGTTCAGTAGTTTTTGCGTGAAAAAGTAACAAACATCCATCCATCCATACTAACAAACTTTCGCGTTATTAATATAGGTAGGATTTTTATCGATATAAAATCATGATACAAAATGTATTGGTATCTGAATAGTTTTATTTTCTTTACCTCGCATAGAACTTTTATATATTTTTATAAATCAGTTTAAATAAAATAAAGGGGTTAAGACAATTTTGTGAAAACTAAAAATTTAGTATAGCGCCATCTGTATTTTTGATGTGGAACTCATTCCTATCTGATGTCCCACGACACCACCCGATTTTTTTTACAAATAATACACACACGTTTTACTATTAAAAACTTATTTAAGTATTTATATATGTACATAAAATATAAAGTGTTTATATGAGCTTATTTCGACATTTGACATGGCCAAGGCCTTCGACCGGGTCTGGCACCGCTCGCTTCTCTCCAAGCTCTCGGCATTCGGTCCGCCTCCTAGACTCTGTCACTGGATTGACGCTTTTCTTCATCAGCGCCGCATTATGGGCCTTTGCGACGGCACGGCCTCTGATGTTCTGGATGTAAACGCTGGCGTACCTCAGGGTTCAGTCCTGTCGCCCACACTATTTCTTCTGCATATCAATGACATGTTAGCTCTTGGCAACATACATTGCTATGCAGACGATAGCACAGTTCATGGGCGATATTTTTGACACCGTTCAGCCAAGCTGGCAGACGTTGAGGAAAATCGACAGAAGCTTGTCGCTGAGCTCGACCTTTTCAACATTTTACAATGGGGTGATAAGAATCTGGTCGAGTTCAACGCTACGAAAACACAGTTGTGCGCGTTCTCTACCAAAAAGTCTCCATTTCTTTCCCTCCCCACTTTTCAGAGCACTCAACTGCCACTACGGGGTAAGCTCGGTGTCCTGGGCATGGATATTTGCCGGGACCTCGAGTACTGTTCTCATCTTTGTGATGGATCCGCGCAGTATTTGCTTGATGCTTTCGATCGGTTGCAGTGGCGAAAGTCCGCTTTACCAACAGTCCCGAAGCCACCGAGTTCCTTGAACCTCTGCGGCTGCGTAGAGATATCGCCTCTATAGCAGTCCACTACCATCTGTATCATTGGAAGTATTCTGAGGAGCTCTTCCAACTGGTCCCCCTTCTCCCTTCCTCTGCAGAATAACATGTTCACTCTCAAACCAAACGGTTTGGTTCATCCTTCCTGTGTCGAGCTGCTAAAAACTGGAACTCACTACCAGCGCACGTGTTTCTCTCCCACTATGATCCCGGGGCCTTTAAGTGGGGCGTGAAAAAGCATCTCACTAAGCCGTCATAGTGTGGGACGCAATACTGCATTGTCTGCTTTCCCAGTGAGTATGGTTGCCCCCACTGTTGGATTCTGCTTGAGTTTTCCATCAGGCTGACCATAGTCACTTTGGTAGCTTCAAATAAAAAAGTACAATTTTAATAACTACGTTTTTTCTTTTGCCATATTTTGCCAAAATATGGAGATTTTGCGGATTTGATATACGTGAGTATGCTGCCCATGAGAAAAAAAATACTGTATCTTTAAGCATCTGTCCTTGGGTTTTGATAATATTGATAGTGGAAATGCTGTTTTCAGCGGAAACTGCATCCTTTTAAATTAAAATGGCAAATAAGTTGGAATTATTGGAATACGGGGAATTAAAACATTATCTTCTTTTGCCATTCCATGCGTCATGATTGTAGCTTTTACAATGTTGTACCCCAGTTATGTAATATTTAGCCATGTACTATTACATTGCTTTGGCGCTCAAGATACCTCATTTAATAGTACTGGAACATTAACTTGCAGCCTCAACTTATGGGTTGGCACTCCTGATATTTCTAAAGACTTTAAGTATTCGACAACATCTCCCTCCACGCCTGACATGATCCGTTCGTTTAATTGATAACTATCTCATTAGTCAGGTGATCAAGATCGATATTATTTACATTTTTATTCATATCTAACCAACAGCTAGCTTATAATGACGATACTTCTGTAGAGAATTTTGAAGTCAAGAAACGCTGTTAATTAATTATATTAATTTGGCTTATTTATTTCTATTAATATAATGAACATACAAATCAGATTGACGAATATATACTTAATATCTTAATATTTAATTATATATATAATATCATTGCTATCATTGTTAAGTCTTCATTGAAAAAGTGAAATATTTTTTATGATTGTGACAGCCTTGTTTATTCGTTGTCAAGACGCCCGAAGTAGGTAACGCGCAGGCGTGTGGCGAGTGAACTCCCAGTACAACCTTTCATCCCCCTTTTAAACCCCTTACAACCCTTTTTTCGCATTAAAAAGTAGCCTATGTCCTTTCTCAGGCTCTAGACTATCTGTGTACTAAATTTCATTCAAGTCGGTGCAGCGGTTTGGCCAAAGCAAGCTCTGGTGAAAGCAAGACAGACAGACAGAGTTACTTTTGCATTTATAATAATCTAAATTTTCAAATTTTACCAGTAGTTCATGAGATTAGCGCGTTCAAACAAATAAACAAACTCTTCAGCTTTATATATTAGCTTAGCTGACCCTCGCAACGTCGTTTGCGTCTCCTATTGCCCGTAGCGTGATAATTTTCCCCCGTTTTTGAAACATTCTTCATTGGTGCTCCGCTCCTATTGGTCTTAGCGTGATGATATATAGCTTTCCTCGATAAATGGGCTATCTAACACTGAAAGAATTTTTTAAATTGGACCAGTAGTTCCTCAGATTACCGCGATTAGCTGACCCACGCAACGTCGTTTGCGTCTCCTATTGCCCGTAGCGTAATAATTTCCCCCCGTTTTTGAAACATTCTTCATTGGTACACCGCTCCTATTGGTCATAGCGTGATGAAATATATATATTTATCATCACGCCTATAGCCTTCCTCGATAAACGGGCTATCTAAGACTGAAAGAACTTTTTCAAATTGCACCAGTAGTTCCTGAGATTAGCGCGTTCAAACAAACAAAAACTCTTCAGCTTTATATATTAGTATAGATGTATTTATTATACTCTTCTAAGATCTAATACTCATAATCAACAACACATTTATTTGGATAAAGACTAATATTAGGTATTATGTTGATAAAAACTCTTTGACAAATAACTCAATAATAGGTACCAACTCTTAGCGTCTTATACTCGTGATAACTTCTAAACGAAATGTCCGAATGGGGTGAAACAAAAAGTATTTTACTTCTACATAAATACCCTTGATAACAGAATGCTTTATTTGGATAAGGATTAATATTACGATACACATTTAACGTAGTTTCTTTCTTCAGACGATTTAAAAAAATTTTTGAGCACAAAAGCGGTTATTGTGACTAAACCATGATATTTAGATATATGCTCTCGCGGACTTTTTTGTAGATCTTAATGAGACCTACAAACCCGTAATACATGATTTTGTTCTATTGTCAATACTTTTTGCAGCGCATGCAAAAATAGGTTTTCGAGTTCACACCTTGGGTTACAAAATAGCAATTTTCTTACGGATCTCAATTTTTAAAATAAATAAAATATAGCCTATAGCCTTCCTCGATAAATGGACTATCCAACACTGAAAGAATTTTTCAAATCGGACCAGTAGATCCTGAGATTAGCGCGTTCAAACAAACAAACAAACAAACAAACAAACTCTGCAGCTTTATAATATTAGTATAGATTTAGAGCGGCCTTTGATCCTTTGGTGTCCATCTGATAGAGTAGAAATAAAAAAAAATGTATTACAGATTTTGATGAATTTCGATAAATATGAATAAGTGCAATTCTTTTAATATTTACTGCTTTAGACAGTAATATTATTACTTTCATCTGCAGTACAGTACTGATTCTACAATATTATAATCAAACTAGACGACCCACGCAACCTCGTTTGCGTCTCCTATTGCCCGTAGCGTGATAATTTTCCCTCGTTTTTGAAACATTTTTCATTGGTGCTCCGCTCCTATTGGTCGTAGCGTGATGATATATAGCCTATAGCCTTCCCCGATAAATTGGCTATCTAACGCTGAAAGAATTTTTCAAATCGGACCAGTAGTTCCTGAGATTAGCGCGTTCAAACAAACAAACAAACTCTTCAGCTTTATATAATAGTATAGATTTCTTTCGGTCGGTAAATTTCAAGATTAGTGAAAATTATAATCCTCGCATAACTACCAAAAATGATTGTCAAGTAAAGTGTTTTCCTTTGATAAGAATTTACGATCAGGTATGATATAGTCTTAAATAATGATTTAATCTTAAACATGTTTACTGCCAAGGAAAATAGTCGGAAGTGCCTAAATTATGTATATGATGATATACATAATTTAGGCATTGATTCAGAATTTATCAATTCATGTAGGTATTATACATGTAGATCATTTTCTATATTTTTTCTATATTTTCTTATTAAAAACCCCAGTGTAGTTTTGTACATAACACGGAGAGCGGGGTTTCCTGAATCTAAAACCTTTATTAGACTGATAAGTTGTTTATTATTTGCGTTAACTACTACGCGTTAGAAATGAGAATATAATCACGACCACACGACCGTGCCAACTTCAGTTTGAACTCATGAAACAAGTAACAGCAAAAATACAGTTACGTAATTTGAAAAATAATAATAATTGAGACTTAATAATATAAATAGAATTGAGAAATAAATAAAATAGAATTGAGAAATGAAGATATTACATACAAATTTGATTAAAAATAAAAGTATAATTGAAACCACTTACATAGTTTTTAATAAGATTTAAAAGCTAGTTTTTTAAATGCGTCTATAAGCTAATAAAAAAACTAACTATATGTGGGATGGTTATGTTGCTATGGTGGCGTGCAATTGGGTATTGGGGAGGCGTAGGTATGTCAAGCAGTAGACTGCGGTAGGTTTTCTTTGACTATATGCCATATTCCTATAATAGTCATATATAGTTAAATTAATAGAAATTATTCATAGATAAGCCTGACCAGCAGATGGCAGCATATATTTATCGATCACGTAGATTCAAACAGTCCTTATCGCGTCGAGAATGAGACTTGAGTATATGAATTGTACCGATAGATTTTGGTATATAAAACATAGCTGTGAGTTGTTGGAACTCACTCGAGGCACTCACTCGAGCCACACGTTACTATGTAACACCAAGAGTATCCAGGAGCCTTGCCTCCTGACAATAAATATATTACCATCGTTAAAATCCTTCGTGTTATTCATCTCACATGACTCACATACAGCACGCCATACTTACATCACCGTGTCATTAATCATTATATAAGTTCGCTATATGCCACATTTACCATTTTTTGTTGTTCAATAACTACCAGTATTTCTATGTAGTAAAGTTCCATTTCGTTCTTTGTTTGTAACTTTGTAATACCTTTTTAATCTTGGGATGAGTAATAGAAAAAGTACTAACATTGTGTTGTTCGAAAACATTGTGTTTATCATTTGAAATGCGCAATATCTTTAATAGTAATTAATACAAATGTTTACTTACTGTTGTAGTTTGTTGGCTGCTACTTACACCTTACGCGAAGACACAATAACAACGCAGATTCTGTTGTTCAAAAACTAAACTAAAAATCACTAAAATTATTTTTGTCATAATTTGTCAAACTAAGATATGTCACACTAAAAATAGACGTTATCAAAATAAATAGATACAAAAATAGCATTTTCGAATCGCTTCACAAAATTTTAGAAGATAAATTTTAGGGAAATTTTAGTTAATAGATATAGTTAATAGGTCCAGCAATTATCACCAGACAGCTATCAACAACAATGACACTTAAAAAGTCTTATCAAGCTGACTTTTTTTATTCTTTTTTTTTTGAAACTTTTACGCACTTTTGCAAAACTGATAAAATTTTTGAGCAAGACACATTAAAAATGCCAAAATTGATAGGAGTTTGCAGTTCGCACTTTATTAAATTCATGGACTAACATTACTTTAATTTAGTTGGCTAAATAAATACTATCGTTTTTAGTTTATGTTTTTACAAAGCTTGTAGTTTTTCGGAATCCACGGACAATAAGGTCTAATTACTGGACACGGGACAAGACGTCAAATTCCGGGACAATCCCGGATTTCCCGGCCATCTACAACCCTATTGTAGGCTACTGGATGGAGGGCTCAATAAATTGTTATGATAAATGTAACCTTATCTATACCCCAAGCGGAGTTCGTAACAATATATTATTTGTAAACAAGTTTTCTGACGTAATGTTTCGCGGCCTCAGGTCAGTTCTACAGTTCAACTGTGTCAGCGTTTGTTTTGCTAGATAATCTGGCTGCAAATTTTTATTTTCTTTATACATAATTACCTTTTGTCGTCAATGATACATGAAGGTATATTAAGTATATATAGGCTCTAATTGTAGTGTATTAGCATACCTATATGTTTTTAGCTAAAGAGGACTGACAAAATCTAAATCTTTAGACTGACACAACTTTAAATAAAAAGAAAAGTTAATAAAAAGTAAACTAACTGTAATCGTAAACTAGTATTACTGTATATTTTATATTAAAAAAATGGAACTGGTAAGCATGTTTTAATGAATTTGATAGAGGTATATCAAATTAATTAACACCCACGGGTCACAAGCAAGACACCTAAATATTTTTATCGTAAAATGTAAAGCGTTTAAAAACAATGAAGGCATTATCTTATTGAACTTAATATCGCTTAAATACGCAATACTTTTGTTTTTTTTTATTTAAACTATCAGCATGATGTAAGTGATTCATGCGCAGAGTGCGCGGCGGGCACGCATTGAATGCGTGCACGCTGATCCATACGCGGCGGGTATTACGTTTTGTGTTCGTCATGTCAAATGGGACACGATTATATTATATTGTAATAGGTTTTGTAGTCTCTTGAATAAATATACAATTGGTCTTAAACATTATTTTATTCTGGTAATGAACAGTACTTTTTAGTCCTGCCATTTGTGCGTTGTCACTTATTGGGCTCTTACGACAGCCATGGGATGAGTAGGAACACATACAGGACAATATCACTGCAAGGAGAAGAAAAACTTGAAACAAGCAGTATACCAAAATACCAACCCTTCTGCCCCGGTAGAATAGGACAAAGCCTCCTTGCTAGAGAGAAGCCTGTGTTCAGCAGTGACCTTTTCCGTAGAAGAGCCACGCTTCGGCATGAATGGGCCGGCTCGACCGGAGTGATACCACGGCCTCACCGAAAACAGGTGTGAAACAGCGCTTACGCTGTGTTTCACCGAGTGAGTGAAGATACCGGAGGCCTATTCCCCATCTCCCCCCCCTTCATCCCACAAAGGTCGGCAACGCACTCGTGACGCCTCTGGTGTTGCGATTCTCCATGGGCTGCGGTAATCGCTTACCATCAGGTGATACGTCTACTCGTTTGCCTACTATCACATAAAAAAAGGCTATTGATGACGTTCTTTTGTGTCTGGTGCATGTTGTCATTTTGAAAAAGATTCAGCCAGTTCAGTCAAAACAAAAAATCAAACTCACTCTCGTATTTAGAATTTTAGAACAATAATTAAGATTTGCGTATGTAAATGGTTTATAGCTATTTCTAACTTTTATATAATTAAATTGTATACCGATGAAATATACCAAAATTTGAGTTTCGTCTTTGCAAATAATATCGGATAAAGAACCGGTATAATGCAAATTGTTATCGTGATAACTTTTTTAAGATAGATTGTTATAAGCCGACCTATATACAAATCCATCATGCAATACGGAAGGACGTGAATATTAAATGGTTTTCTTTATCTGAAGGTGAACGGTAGTTTTCGTTACTGATCACTAGATAAGTATGCACTTGAAGATATTATTGATTCAATGTAGGCGCAAATAAGACGTAATATATGTATATTACTATTTCCGTCTCAATATTAAGGCTATTATGACTTTTTAAATCTTTTTGCTTGTATGCTTTATAAGGTCACCCGTGACGTAATCGCATACATTAGGAGATATATGTACATACTAGTTGTTGCCCGCGGCTCCGCCCGCGTATATGTCGGCTATCGCGGCAAATAGTAGCCTATGTGTTATTCTGATGTATAAGCTATATTACTGTAAAGTTTCATCCAAATCCGTTCAGTAGTTTTTGCGTGAAAGAGGAACAAACATCCATCCATCCATACTTACAAACTTTCGAGTTTGTATAGATACTTGCCTTAAACGACTAGGCTAGTGTCTCAGTGACGACCTAAGCACTTGCACCGATTAAAATCTAGAGAGTTGAGATGTAAATTCGACTAACATTTTAATTGAGAGTTATATATATTTAATCTATATATATAAAAGAGGAAGGTGACTGACTGACTGACATACCCAGAGATCAACGCACAGCCCAAACCGCTGAAGCTAGAATCCTGAAATTTTGCATGTAGCTTCTTTATATAACGTAAGTGAGCACTAAGAAAGGAATTTTTGAAATTCCGCCCCTAAGGGGGTAAATCAGGGGATGAAAGTCTGCGTGAGCGAAGCTGCGTGTAAAAGCTAGTAACATATATAACTCACATCACTGAACTGTCTCTAACATATTTAGTAGGTATTAGCAATACCCTGTGAGGTTCATCGCGGCTGCTCATCCCACAGGAACACTACGTTTTTCCGAGATAAAAAGTTGCCTATGTGCTTATCCATAGTAATCTATCTCTGCCCCAGTTTTATTCAGATCCTTCAGAAGTTTTTCCGGGTTTGCGCTAACCTCTATCAGTCTGTCCTTCGGCGCTAACCATTATTAATCCCTGAACTCATTAGTTCACCACTGACGATATATTATCTTCGAATAATTTTTGTCTCCTGTATCTCCTTTAAGTCACTAATGTGTATCTCTCTTCTTTTCAGGTGAATATGCTGGATTTGACGAAAATGAGCCTACCTCACGATCTGGTGGCAAGGGTTTAGTGGTCAGAAGATTGAAGGAACAGCACGGGTACCAGCGTTTAATCGTCATTGGCGATGGTGCCACAGACGCAGAAGCCTGTCCCCCTGCTGATGGATTTATTGGTGAATATCCTCATTTTATTGCCTTCTTCATAGTCTTTCTCAAGTCCGTATGTCTCTGAATCACGTTTGAGGTTTTCATCGGTTTCAAGGTGCATCGTAGTGAATGTGTTTTGGAATTATCGTCTAAAACAAACACGTAACCTGCCCCCCTAACCAAGTTGCAAGCGTTTTTCTTTTTGCAATCGAAATTTGAAAAATTTTGAAAGAAAAACGCTTGCAAGTTGGCTAGGTGGGCTGTTCGCATGATATCGACGTTGATTGCTCGGCTTAAAAGACGTTCTTATAAGTGAAAAGATCGCTAAAAATATCTGCCAAAGATTTATCTATCAGTTGCCGAGACAATAGTTCGTGATGAATTGTAGGTGGTGTCACTCTGTATTATAAATCCCTAACTACACGGAGAACTTACTAATTGAAGTGATTTATTTGTTACAGGTTTTGGAGGGAATGTTGTTCGCGAAGAAGTAAGAAAGCGGGCTACGTGGTACGTCACGGATTTCCAAGAGCTTGTTAACTCCTTGACGCTCCAAGCCAAGTGAACGTATTCCCAGATCGATAGATCTATGGGATCAATTCACACAGTTGGTTAATCCTAATACGTGGACGTATATAAATTCACGCGTACTAAGACTTTTTAAAATATAATTATAAACGTCAATACAAACATGGAAACCGTTAAAAGTTCAAATAGTTAATTGTAATGGGTATATTCGTTAATATAAATAAAAAAATCTTCTCTGCGCTCTGGTCGTAAGAGACAAATTATAGATACATATGTGTATATAACCTAGATCTACCTAAATTGTGATAATTTGAAATTTAAATTAGGTACCAAATTCTTTATTGAACAGTCTCTAAGGAGATTATGGAAATCGCCTAGCCTATATAATGTAAGTCGATAGTACTGTGAGTAATATATTTAATAAATGAATATTTTTGAGTATTTATAGGGCTAAGTTCCGTTTTGTATTTGATCTTGAGATGCGACAAATTTAAGTTGATTTAAAGTTATTTATAAGAATACTTTAGTATTAAGATAAGTAGTCTATATTCATAACTAGAGGTTTGACACATCATGAACTAGATAATTTTATAAATGCTATGAAGCATTATATTTTTAATATTTTCTTAGTTTAATTAAAGACAAACAAAATTATAAGCGTTTAGCACATGTATTTTGTAGAATTTTAAGTCATTTGTAATTTTTTTTTGTGTTGTAATTTTAGCGGTTCCGAATTTAAAAATAGTTTTTTAAAATTCTTTTAGATACAAGGAGTTCGTCAAATTATAGGTGCTATATCTACAGTTTATTTTTACTTTATGCGAAATATGTTATAAATAGTTTAAACATTATTGTTAGTTATTTATTTAATTAGTTACCGTATCAGGTAAAATTCTCTTAAATCGAAAGTTCATAATTATGTAAACAAAACGGCTGTGTACTTCTTATGAATAGTTAATAAAATATTAATATTTAAGTTTACACTTTTTTGTTTTATTTTTACTAGAAATGCAGAACTTGAAAGTGAATATAAATAAATAAATATTTCGGACATCTAACACACAACGCCATCTAGTCACAAGCTAAGCAGAGCTTGTGTTATGGCTACTAGCAACTGATATATGTAAACATATATATACTTTTTGTAAATACATACATATTGTACATAGAAAACACTCAAATTCCGAAACAAATATTTGCAGATCATACAAACATTTGATCCGACCCAGGAATCGAACCCGAGACCTCAAGCACAGCAGTCGCATACGCTACCACTGCGCCACCAAGGCAGTGGTAATGAAATTATATTAAGAATTAAAAATAAGGGTGTAATCATTGTCAACTCAGCCGAAGGACGTTCACTGATGGACATAAGGCTCTCCACAACAATCCGTTCTGTGCTATCCTCACCCAAAGACTTCCCGCGATCTTCAGTAGACCGTTTTACCGCCTTACAGGGGCCTACCCACCCTATCTACAAAGACGGAGTGTGTGTAATAATAAGTGTTGTTATCGTATTAGCAATAAGGAGCCAAGGACAGATACTCCCATTTCTCTCTCAGTTTTGATAGCACGGATGACGTAGTGGTTTAAGCTGTCGCCAATGCCGTTTTTAACTGTGCTAAATGTTGTGGGTTCAAACCCTGTGGGACAACACTATGATCCACTAATTATTGTTCTGAGGCTAGGTGTTCGATGTGTCCGTTTCATGTATGCTCGTAAAGACCCCCGCCACACAGGAAAATCAAAGTCCAGGAGTTGTAATCATTATTTTACGGGAATTAACGCGAACACGTATTTAAGGTATTACATACCTCTGATTTGCCTGACATTTCGACCAGGTTGCAAGTTAGTCCAGGAG
This sequence comes from Diaphora mendica, assembly GCA_949125395.1. Taxonomy (NCBI): domain Eukaryota; kingdom Metazoa; phylum Arthropoda; class Insecta; order Lepidoptera; family Erebidae; genus Diaphora; species Diaphora mendica. Next base: position 7,773,952 of record OX421322.1, read on the forward strand.
TTGTCTTTTAAAATAAAAATATATATATACACCCGGGGTGATTGCGCTTGCACAGCTTTAGCTGTGACTAACTATTAATCAGCTTTCTTTTTCTGTAAGATTTTGTTCGAAGATAACTCACAACCAGTGACACGATTTATTTTCTTTCTACCGAACACTGGTCACAATGCAAAGGATCTGATGCTACCTAATGGGTACTTTATAAGCACTTACTACTAATAGTTCAACCAAAAAAATAAAACTTCGTTTAAATAAACCGACTTCAAAAACTGAAGGTAGCACATACAAATTAAGTTATTTTATACTTTTCAGTTTTTGAAGTCGGTTTTTTTAAACGAAGTTTTATTTTTATTTTTCGCTTTTTAGTCTTTCTCAAGTCTCTCATCATCATTTCACCTAAATAACTTGAAAGAATACGACTAAAGCTAACATACAACATACTATACAGTATAATAAATAATAATAAATAAATATTTCGGACATGATGTCTACAGAATATGAAAGCATGCAGACAATTGCCTTAATTTTATTGCAGGCGCTCACGTAAATTTGAGGGTTTCCTTCGATTTCCTTGGGATCCCATCATCAGATCCTGATATGGTGGCCATGGGACCACATGGGGAGCATACCCTTTCGAATACAAAAATAATTTTCAAAATCGGTCTACAATTGACGGAGTAATCAATGTACATAGGTACATAAAAAATAAAATAAAATAAAAACCGATGAAATTGAGAACCTCCTCCTTTTGGAAGTCGGTTAAAAAAACACACACATAATTCAGCTTTATAATATACCTACATTCATAGATTACATTTACATTCATTCATAATATTCTTTAATCCATCACTATGAAAGAATATGTACAGCCATCTGTGTTAATTGTTATGTACTTTTATAACTATGTGCTAACAATATGACAACGATTAAGTTTGACGAATAGATGGATAAATGAAGTGTTAACATTAGCACTTAAATAATACAGCACAGGACAAGTTCTTCACATCAACCGGTTAGACTGCTGGGCATGGGCCCAACGGTTGCCTTTCAGGTGAATACTACTGCACAGGTCTGCACAGGATTTATGGATGTAGATCAAAATGCTAGCTAAAACCTGTCAGGTATACCAAACTCTAGCGGTAAACCTATACAAACTCGTCCTATTGCGCAGTACAGTTCTCTTGCAATCATCGCGCAACTGACGCCTGCCCAGGAACGACTGCCAGTTTTACCTGTAGGTACAGTTAAACTACTACACTGAACAGGTTTGGAAACCTTCACAGTTGTACAACATACGCACTCCGCTTTACCTGTAAAATTTAACAGTTCAGGCAAACTTGTCAGGTCCCGCATGTAGTGCTTAAAGGTGCAATAATTGAAAACAGTTGTATTCTATGGCTAGCGAGTAGATGAGTTACCTACCTGAATGAAAAACGTTCAGAAGGACTTCAAGAAAACAAGCAGAAACAATCCAAAATTAATTTAAAATATTCACTTCCCTAGATGATTCCGTCACAATAAGTCAATATGCTTCACACTTCAACGTAAAGTATCAAAAATAAAGTACTAAATGAATTTATTGTTAACATACACACATATTATGTGCTTATCGTCGACATATACACCTAAAACCCATATTACAAGTGCGTTTTAGACTTTTAAATAATCCTCTATAAGGAAAGGGCTGATGGGTGCTTTCAGGCTACAGCATTACTAAATCGGTGATAAGCAACTAAGAATTTCTTAAGATCGATCGTCTGTAAAGCTGATGTATTAATTGACCGAACTGGTACATTTCTGTTCTGCCGGAGCATGGCTATCCTGTGGCAGAATGGTAAGTCGATACATTATAATAAAAAAACAATCAACGAATTACACAACACACACGAAAAATGATATAGGTATAATTCAATATAGGGACATAATTTAACAACAATCTGCGATTTGATAAAACATGATTTCTCAACTTAGAATTATGAGAAAATTACAGATACAAAACGCGTAGCTTGTTTTGGTCTTTTAGTTTAAGTACAATAGAATGTTATAGGGGCAATTCACGTCAAGCGGACAACGTTAGTTATACTTCTAGGTGACGTGGATGTGTACACACAATATTTTTTTCGAATGATGTTTTATTGCTGAGTTATGAGCTTTTAAAAATTTACTAAAAATTAAATCTGTTATTTTTGGATACTTATTATTTGCATCAATTAATTTGTAAAAGAAACTAAAAAGTATTGTTTCTTATAGTTAAATAGTTGAAATTTCGTTTTTTTTATTCGAATTCTATATTTGAATTTTTTTTACGTATAGTAAACCGGAAGTGAACATTTCAAATCAATTAGTGAGTAACTTCGACATTTTTTATTTTTTAAATCGTGAATTAAAGCTTGATATGTAGTAAATCTTCACAAAAAAAATTAAAACGTGATCTCCAATAGCTTAGGACTTAGTGGTTTTAATAATTGAGAGTGAAAAAGTGTTAATTAAAATGGAGTGATTTATTTTCAAATTTTTACAATTTTACTATTTGCACTAGCTCTAATTCTTTTTACACATACATTTTCGTTGGTTGGAAAAAAAGCATGCAGTTTTGAGTTTCTGGGATGGTGATAGCAGAAGCAAAACTGACTCGTAGAAAAGCTCGCTCTTGTTAAGTTTAAGGAGCGATATGAGTAGTGAAATAATTAGATTGTTTGTTTTGAACACAGAACAAAATGGTTTTGAAACATATTTTGAAAAGAATATATTTTATAGAGGCCATTTGCAGCTTTAAACGGCAGCGGCTTTAAACCTATTTAAACAGTCTCAGTCTATAATATATAAATTGTACTCTGTGGTCTCAGTTAACTTCATTCAGTCAGTCGGTCAACAGTCAATAATAACCATATTGCCGGAATATTTTGAAAGTATTTTTTTTAGAATTTTGTACAAAATATCATACCAAAACACATTGTGCCATTATCTACAACATAGTTTCAAAAAAAATTGGTTTCATAAATCGAATCCTTACCTTAAATAGACCTAGTTAGGTACTTACCGTAACTTTTATATTGGAATTTGGACTGTATATTGTATAATTAATTGCTTTGTTTTATTATGATGACCAGATTCTTTGGAATTTATCAAGTGAAATTAATTTTAAATGCGATGGTTTGATCGTTCGTACGAAAATAACTCAGTGTTGACCTGACGCTTTACTGAATACTGACTTCAATACTGACTACCTTCAATATGCGCACATGCGTAGATACTGACTCTCAGATCAAATAAAAAAAGCGGCCAAGTGCGAGTCGGACTCGCCCATGAAGGGTTCCGAAGCAGCAAGCAACATTATATAAACGTTCTTGTAGTTCATTGTACAACTTTGATCGATGTTTTAATAATAGTGTTTTTTTTTTGCGGTTTACCATTTATGACGTATTAAAAAAACTACTTACTAGATCTCGTTCAAACCAATTTTCGGTGGAAGTTTGCATGGTGATGTACATCATATTTTTTTTTTTTAGTTTTATCATTCTCTTATTTTAGAAGTTACAGGGGGGGGGGGACATATTTTACCACTTTGGAAGTGTCTCTCGCGCAAACTGTTCAGTTTACAAAAAAAATATATTAGAAACCTCAATATCATTTTTAAAGACCTATCTATAGAACCCGACACGTATGGGTTTGATGATTTTTTTTTGAGTTTCAGTTCTAAGTATGGGGACCCCCAAAATTTATTGTTTTTTTAAATTATTGTATGAAAATCTTAATGCGGTTCACAGAATACATCTACTTACCAAGTTTCAACAGTATAGTACTTATAGTTTCGGAATAAAGTGGCTGTGACATACGGACGGACAGACAGACAGACAGGCGGACGGACATACAGACAGACAGAGAGACGGACAGACCTGACGAATATGTAAGGGTTCCGTTTTTTGCCTTTGACACGGAACCCTGTTGTTGAAGCAGAAAAAAGGCTCGAAGTCCAAGTAAATACACGCGTTACGCACTAACTATGCTATAAACTACGCTACTTTTCGTCAGTATCGTAATGTATAATACTTGTACGATACTAGCTAGCGTTATCTACCTTTTTTATTTGATCTGAGTACTGACTTCTTACACATAGAAACGAAACTTCTTTACTTCCCTTTGACCACTATCGATCATTCTCTGGCGGGAATTAAAAAAAACAGCGTAAATGGAAAAGTAATGTAGGTATATTATTTTGAAATATTTACATAAATCACTAAAGGGGAACTGTTTAAGCTATTTGTTTGTTAGATCAATAATAGATTAATTTATAAAAGTCAAGTAAGTAAAGAGTAAATGCCTAGGGATATTTAAAAGTAACGATACTCAAAAGATTTATATATATTCTTATCTAACTGGATTCTCAGAAGTACAAAGAAAATGTGAGCTCTATAAAAGCTACGTTTGCGAATATCTTAAGGCAGTGTTCGTTTATCAAATTCAAGAGCATTCACAAGATCTTTCACGATTCAATTGCAGTATAATTTCAGGGATTATCTTTCAGTAATCTATTTTCAATAACATAATCCGATCACGTGCGGAAGCTGCGGGCGGTCATCTCGTCTTGAAACAGTCGTATTTTGAACTTTAAACTCTAAAAATACATCTGTGGTGACCCCGCACGACTCCGGCGCAGTCTTGTCGACTTCTGAAAGGTCAGGGCACGCTGTGTGTCGCGGCATATTGTCTAAACAATAGTATATTAATTAATTCATTATGTAAACTGAAATGATACACATAGTTTTGGTTTTCTATTAATCTGTGGGCATTCATAACAATTTGATGGTGTAAAGTTTTGACACAGTGTGTGTTTGGATTCGAATTGATTTTGATAGTGTTTGAAAGTGCGTATCTAAATATTTTGTAACGGTTACTTTAAACATTTTCTTTGTTAATAAATGTAAGTATTTATACAAATAATTTTATAATTATAATTATTTACTATATTTTTCGTTTCTTTTTATTTAGCAATTTCTATATTTGTGGTATATAGGTATTTGTTTGGCAATTAATTCTTAGTCTATGTTTTTAATCAGGTACCTTTTTTACTAAAATCTTCTCAGAAAAGTCAATTAATCAATTTATTTGTAATAGTTAAATTGGTTCAGACACAGACACTTTACTAATTCATTTCAATTATACTTTATTCAATTTGGTTGTTTCTGGTAGACCAATTTTTTTACTCAGCTTATCGAATCGAAATTGCCAGGGCATATTACGATCGGTAGGTACACTGTTATGTCTTGTTTTGAATGTTTATCACATGATTCAATGCTTTTTAAGTTTTTACCTTTGGTTTCTTAGTTAAAATAACAAAAACTGAACCCATGGTTTCGTCACGTTCGTCGGTTTGACCATAATATATGTACTAATCAAGCCATCAAAGTGATAAAATAAAATCTTGATAAATACATATACAAGGGCGTCGCCAGCCCGTGGCCTAGGTAGGGGCAAGTTGTCGGAGGAGATATCCCGCTACCGGCCGCCATCCTTTCCGGGGGGGGGGGGGGTGTGTGTGACAGGTGACAAGAGCCCCCCCCCCAAAATCTTACACATGTATTTTTTTCCTACTACTACTAGAACCTGATTTTTTTCTCTCCTGTTTCCATAATTGTTCAATCGAGATAAGAAATCAAAGGATAGGAATTGTTATCACCTATAAATTAAAACTGTTCATTTCACTGAGTATTTCGGCCTCGGTATCTTCCCCCTTGGCTAGAAAGAAGCGAGACTGGTGCTCCTCAAAAAGTAAGGAATGGCTGCAGATAGTATCTCTGCGTTACAACCTGCCTGAACGAGTCGGGGAAATTCTTTGAAAGAGTTATCTCGATCTCTGTCTGATATCGTTAACGCTTTCGTCATCCTTCTCTGGCGCGCGATTAGGGCGGCCCTTGAATATCATGCGTGCCGTCAAAGAGGCCTATCGAGGGCTGAATGTTCTAAATAATGAAAAATTATAAAATTCATAAAAAAACGTTGCAACATGTTTAATTATATACTAAATATTCATGTGGACAGTAATAAATAAATTTTGGCCTCGGTAAAAACAGATTTTGGCATTCAATTAAGACTCATTTTAAAAGCTAACTGATGAGTATAATCCAACAATATCTAAGTCGATGGATGAATTTAACTATACTTAATAATAATATTTTTCTTAAACATTTATCATTTTTATAAACTATCGCTGCAAAATAACTTTAATGCATTCCTAGCTTCTTTATTCTTAAGTTTAACTAAATAATCTTATATGCAGTGTCTATAATATAATTGTTCAATCATTATTAAATACAACATCACCCTAAACCTCTCCAAGGAGAGAATTTATCAGAAAATATTTTTTGTCCATAACAACAAACTGTATTATTCGAAATCCGCAAAAACGAACCCAGGCGAGGGCGTCAGTCCACGCGAGACGTTTCCGAGAAACCGTCGTCCAAAAAGCTCTGCAAATGTGCCTGATGGCTTAGAGAACTTAACTCAAAATTGTTTTGTTCCACAAAATTATTATGCACGTTGTAAGGCTGTTCACGAAATTGACCTGTTGTCCATGGATCACTCAAATCGTCGTTGCCGGGCGTGTTGTGGGGTTCCCCAGAGCTCTGTATTGAGCCCATTGTTATGGAACCTCGCATACGATGCGGGCCTTCGCACTAGTCTGCCCTCTGGCCACAGTGTCGCCTGCTATGTAGACGATAGGACAATACTGGCTAGAGGGTCACTGTTTGGGGAGGTGCTTCTGCACGCCGAGCAAGGGTTGGCTTGTGCCGTGGATAAAACTCGTGAGCTGGACCTGAGGGTGGCGTCTCCATGGCTTACGTAAGCCCCAGGAACCACCCAGCTCATGCCTCCGGCTGAATGACACTAAAGTCCAGGTGAGCCAGTCTAGGTCTCATCCTGGACAATCGGTAGAGCTTCGAAGAGCATTTCGGGCGACTAGTCCCCCGAGTACGAGGGGTAGCAGGAGGGCTACATCGTCTGCTTCTCAATCTCGGGGGAGCGCGGGAAGAAGTTCGCTGCCTCTATATGGGCGTCGTGCGATCCATGGTCGTCTATGGGGCACCGTCGAGTTCCTCCTCATGTAAGGCTCAACTCGCGAGTCTGCAGTGGTTGACAGGGCTACCGTAGGAGCTCGTACGAGGCGGCGACGATCCTGGCGCGATCTCCACCCTTCGACATTCTGACCGACATGAACACAATGGTCTATGACGAAATTCGTTCTGTCGGTCGGAATGGCGAAGAGACAGCGCCGGATCATGAGCGCGGAATGCTTCCTCAGAACGCACATACGTAAGCCCAACGGGCTTGGCGGGCACGGCTCGACACCCAGGTTTGTGCCAGCCAACGCGCTGTCGGAGCCGTTCCGACGAGCTTCATAGAGAGAACTGACTGACGACCCGAGACCGGTGACACCTCGGTGCGGCCGGGGGATGTCGTCTTACTGCGTGGAGCTGTGAGAGGCTCAACAGCGACCTGCCCCGGGGGTGAATCTGGTTATCCCCGGGATGTACCTTACGCGTGAGGTATGGCAGGGGGTACTCCAGAAGCCGCTGATGCGTTTCTGGCGCTCCTCTTGACTGCCGAGTTAGGCCACCGCGGGGTTTTGTGGGTAGACTGATTTGTCGGGAGTTCCACATACGCCCTTCTTAGCTACTCTTTTCTCCCCACGGTGCTAGTTCCTCTGAGTGTTCATCCAGAGATTGTCCCAGACGTCTCAAATACGAGTATTATCATCCCAATAGATTTACCAATGAAAAAAAGATATCCATTTGTTTTTAATGTGTGCAATAAAATTGTGTATTGTGCAATAAGGTCTAATTTACTCGACTTAAATTGATTATTATTAGTGAACCCCTCAAAATTTCAGAATGAAACCGCGCCTGCACATTGTCCTAAAAATTCCTTAGTAGGTACATTATCCAGCTCCTATGCTCAAAAGTTGAGAATACCAATAAAAAAATCATTGTGAAAATAATTCTTGTCGGACTAGCGATATATACATGTTTTCGTGTAGGACATTGTTTCATTTGGACAGAGAACACTTTTAACCTATTATTTAATAATTCTGTCCTACGGTTAGTAATAAAAAATATGGTCTTGTGGTATTAACAATTTCTGAGCGTAGATCTGTTAGGATGATCTAATTTCGAATATCGATTGATTGATAGCTGGCATTATTTTTCCATGCCCAATATGGTTCTTTAAATTTAAATATGCATCAAATCAAATCTCTAGGGGGGGGGGGGGGGGCAGCTGCCCCTACCTGCCCCCCCTTGGCGACGCCCTTGTACATTTATTTTTAAGATACCTCTTGACTTACCGTTAAAGTTGTGCTTTACTTTTTGTGTTCATTAACTTCATGATGTTTTGGATAGATCATTTAAAAATAATAAGGTTTTTTTAAATCAATATTTCTATTAAATAATCCGTTTGGCTCATTAAAGCGTTTTCTTTTGTTTCACTTTAGGAGATAAGGCAGACTCTCTGCCTTATCTCCTAACTAAACAGTAATTTTATGAGTGATCTAAAAAATATATATCGAATTTATAAGGAAAGCTATAACATCTAAATTAGGTTAATTATTTTTCGAATATGAAGTAAAGACAAGCTACGTTGGGCATGGATTGCCCAGGCGCTTGGCGGATTTAATCATTGTTAACTTTCTCAACTATACCAATATTATAAATTCAATAGTAATAGTAACTCTGTCTGTACACTACCTGTGGGAAGCTGAGGCGGGCATAATTAGTATAACAAGTTTTTCATAAATTTAGATAATATTTACGGAAGAAAAATATGACGGTACGAAGTTCGCCGGGTCAGCTAGTTTGAATTTTTTTTTGTCTTTTCAGAATAACAAAAATTGTTCATCTCAATTTAGTTAGGTTAGGATATGGGCTCCACTGTGTATAAGAAAACTGAGTGATCTAAAGTAAATATATGTTTTACTAGCTGTCTAAAGCTAGTCTAAAAAGGTATCCTAAGTTACCCCTTATATCATCAGTTACCAGTCAATGAAAGTCCCATCAAAATCGGCCCAGCCGTTCCAGAGATTAGAAGTATCAAATAGACAGACAGACAAAAATACTCAAAAGTTTTTTTTGATGTAAGTACCGTATATACTTTCAAATGCATTTAGTGAAAAAGCTGTTAATTAGAAATTGCAAATAGACGATTCAATTTTATTAATTAGTATAGGTTTGAAAACATAAAATTTTATTACCTATTATAATTTATTATTAATACCTATATCACGGATCTCTTACACATACACTAAATACCTACCTACCTCAAAAATTGTCTGTCATTTACATTTTATGGAACCAATAATTTTCGTTTCTCTCTCATAAGAACTTTTCTTTTTTCGTTATATCGATGTACCAACATATTTGATAAAGCTTCTGGAATCCTAACTAACCCATATTTTGGAATGGGTTTCATTTTTGATTTTGGTACCTGATTAAACGAGCTCCTGTATGGTTTTTCTTTCATAATGTGAAAGCGTTTAACAGGTTTAGTATTGATAGAATCGACATGAAATTTCATGAAGCGGTCTGCTATGGGGGGTTCTGTTAAATTCATTTTTGGTGTTGTTTCAGGTTCTATTACCGTGATTGTTTCAGTTGTTGTGGTGGATTCAGTTGTTGTGGTGGATTTAGTTGTAGTGGTGGATTCAGTTGTTGCAGTGGTTGTAGTTGCTGCTGTTGTTATCGTCGCTAATGCTGATGAATTTTTCACCAACACCAAAACCGGCACTGGGTATGGCATGACGACAACATCTTGTGTCATTTGCCAAGATGTATCTGAAGATAAGTCAGTAGACGTACAACTTTTTTTGCAAAAAGATTCACAACAATAGTTTTTTGGACCGCATTCTTCGCAGCGGCAATGCTTCCTAGATTTGCTGCATAATCCAGAATAGTATTTCCTCTGATGACGATGATTGTCTTTATGCTTGTTAAGTTCACGTAATTGTGTAACACCTGTTAAATAATCTTTCTGCTCACTACTGTAACTTGAGGAACTCTCATCCATGTTTCCCAACATCGTATACGATATACTGATCTCTAGCGCATGACACAGTAGTAAAATATTAAAAATCTGGAAACAAATACCAAAAAGTATTTAAGAAAGTATGCTATTTGAAAGTGAAAATAATTGGTATCCTACGTGTAGGTTAAATGAAAATGTGAGTTATTCTTTCAGTCATGAAATCTAAATGTTACAAAGATGGTACAATGGCTAGATAGGCACTTCTAGTGTACTTTCTACCTGTTATACTTTCAGAACTTATTTACAAGTATATGGCGTGAGGAATCTGAGGATAGATATACAAATTTTGGATAGTGTGAAACAAAGCTTAACAGAATCCTACTAATATTATAAACTCGAAAGTTTGTAAGTATGGATAGATGGATGAATGGGTGTTTGTTACTCTTTCACGCAAGAACTACTGATTTGGATGAAAATTTACAGTAATATAGCTTATACACCAGAATAACATATAGGCTACTATTTGCCGCGATAACCGACATATACGCGAGCGGAGCCGCGGGCAATAACTAGTATTGTTATATACCTTCTTATACTTATACTAAGATGAAACGACAGTATAAAATTAATAGACAAACAAAAGACTACATACATAGTGCATACTATGGCTGACTAAAGGTCACTTTTGGATCTATAATACAAGTGTATATCTAAGATATATTACCTCGGTACATACCGTCTTCATTTTATAAAATATTTGATTGACAAAATATAGGGAAAAGTGTCCTTTCTTTGAATAAATTAATATTGTTCAATATATATGTAAATATTAATAGGTAACATTCTAAAAAAATATAAGAAATGACTAGCATACATAAAGTTATAAAAATCAAACTATATTTGATTTTATTACATCAAATAAATATAAAAATAAATAGATTTTCTTTTCTGAATTTTACTACGCATTGTTAAAGTATTTTCTTGCCTGCATTTGTTGTTTGAAATGAACTACTACTTTTTAACCTAGAAGAAACTACTTTTTAACCTTCTTTTTTGCCATTATTTTAATTTAGTAGACTATTTAAACTATATTTTATTAAATTTTCCTTGTAACTAATATCTTCAAACACTATTTTTTGTTGTATAGCTAAATTGATGTAAAATGTTACCTTCTATTTTCTTCGAATCTAAAAGAAATATTTAATCAAAATTTAGAATCGATTTCGTTTATTCGAACAATAAACGATCAATCGGATTGAGCTGATAGACTAACCCTAGAATATTTAATAATATTATCTTTAAAATTCGCAAATGTGTCTGAATGCTGTCCAGTGTTAGTTGAATATGGTTCAGTTTAGGAGCTAATAGCCTCCAGTTACCTGATTTAATTTAAACCTGAAATTGTACTCACGTAAGCATACTTTTCAAGCCAACAAAGTGCTAAAATAAAATCTTGAGAAATATTTTTAGGGTACTTCTAGACTTCTGTTACCTTTAAAGTTGAAATGTTACGAGCAGATAGACTTAACTCTAGAATTTTTAGGTGACCGACATCTTTAAAAATTCGTAAATGTGTCTGAATGCTGTCCAGTCTCAGTTAAATATGGGTTAGTTTTGGAGTTAACAGCATCCAATTCCCTGATTTAATTTTGATTTAAAATCCATTATATTTATTGATTTGTTGCTGTTTATCCATATTTAACATAATTTCTAACAAGTAATGAAATGGGCTCTTGGTTTCTTTACGGATTAGTGCTATAGTAGACGCTTTTATTAGTTGTAATTTTAACAATGATATGTTTTAGAATATCATTGAATTTTAACTATATTATTTTAAAGAAACGAGAATCTACATTATCATAATTTTCGATTATACGAGTAACAATGTAAATCGATATATTTTCACGAGATATCAATGAAATATCAATCATAACTAGAGTTCACACTTCAATAGCACCATTTAATTGATACCTTACGAAAGAGTTAGAGATAGTTTTGGAGGCAGTACCTAAGTACTAAGCATTACACAGCGAATATGGAAAACATTCTTTAATTAGACTAAAGTTTTACACTTTATAATGCATTAATATTATAATTTACCCGGAACAGTTACATATTTACTCTTCAGTTTTTCCTCCAAAGTTTTTCTGCTAAACCTTCTGGGATAGAAACTATTCTGTAAAGTGGCAGTCTTCTGAAAGATGATTTTGTCGCATGGTAGTAAGGGCTCGATCTAAATGGAATGACTGGTCTCTTTTCATAACTTACCATTTTTCTTATCAAATTGGGTCGATATGTTTTAAAGATCATAGGTTTAAAATTTCCTAACCGATATGTCTCGTAAGCTTCTCTCAACAACTTGGGAGCCGACTTTTTTAATTTTGGCAATTCTGAACTAACACGTATGTTTTCTTCATAACTTATCGGGTAATTCTCTAATAACATCTCCAAACTATCGCATGTAGTTCCCGGTGATTCTGTCGTTTTTGTTTTTGTTCTAACTGTCTTAGTTTGTTTACTAACTACAATAGGTTTTCGGGTAGTAGTAGTTGTTGTGTACAGCTTTAACTTAACAGTGGGTTCTTTGGAATTAATCGTAGAAATTGTAGAACTTGAGATGCTGGAAGTGGAGATCTCAGGAGCTCGTTGTGTCAGGATCATAACTGGTACCGGATACGGTAATGGGATAACCTTCGGAGTCTCCCGAATAAGAGAATATTGAACGAAATTTTGAGGGCACATTTCGTCGCAGAATGGCTTGCATTCATAGTATGTATTACATGTACCGCAGCTGCATTCATCCCTAGTCTCTCTGTGCTGCGAATGCAATATTCGATTTCGTAAATGTGTTTTTTTCTTGTGTCTGGTATTGTAATTAGCTGTTTCCTCAAATGTTCGAATATGAGATTCACTCTCACTCCGTGAGTTTACAGCGTCAGAATATGATAAACTGTTACCTTCAAGCGAATTTCCTGGTAAATAAGGATTAAAATTTTCGTACATATAATATGCTAGGCCGTTTGTTATGAAATGGCATGGCATTAATATGCTGAAATACAGTAAGGCACGATGGGAGATTAACATATTTTCATCACTAACATTTAAATATTTGTCTTTAAGTTTACAACGAACTGCATTTTAAATTTTTTTTTAATTTTAATTTTTTTTTAATTTCAAAAAAATATTTATTTTTAATATGAATAATAGTAAAAGGAGTGTGAGTTGAATATATTTATTTTGATTCAATAAATACTTTTATAGATTAAAAACATTTATGTTATCGAATAAAAGAAACTATCGATAATATTTTAAGTGCTGGAGCTGTAAGGAGTAAAATTCATTATAATTTTTTTAGTCGACGCGACTGCGACGTGACGTGACAAAAGGACGGTGGAGATTTTCAAGTTAACCCCTAAATTATTTATTTTCAAGCCCAAAATCGATCAGACTGGCTTGCAATGGGAGAGGCCTATGTCCAGCAGCGAACTGCGGTAGGCTGATGATGATGTTGACTACGCATATGTTTTTAAAAGTGGTGTGATTTAAAAAAAAAGTTGTTTAGCGAAGACTGTTGGAGGTTGTTGATGATGATGGTGAAGACTCGATATAATATGGATCTTACTTTTACTTGCAGCTCCACACGCGCATGTGTTGGTTATTGCGGTAAATAGTAGCCGATGTGTTATTCACGTACAAGTTATATCACTGTAAAGTTGTATTTAAATTCGTTAAGTAGTTTTCGAAAAGTAACAAACATTCATACATTAATCATCACAAACAGTCGCGTTTATAATTTTATATAGAAAATAGAAATATACAATATAAATACTTCAAGAGTGCAAAAGCAGATATTTTGACAGTAAAGGAAATGTTACACTTTTACGTTTTGTTTATTTTTTCGCATTGACACTGCACTATAGATGTGCTTTTTGGCAAAAGACTTAAGTTTACCCTTAAAGTTTATTAACTAAATCTGTCTTGCAAAAAAGCTCCTTTTAAGTTAAAATTAAGTGTTATATTATGTTTGCAATTGAGAATTTCAACACACGGCGGTGATTTGGGTTACCTTTTGGAACTACACACATCAAAAGTGTCTAGGGATCAACATATATTTTTGCAATAACTTTTCTCCTGATTGATATTAATTAATACTTTCTTTAAGGATTCATCAAATAAAGTGTTTTCGTTTGTCACAGTAACGATAAACCAAGTCACCTTTGCATTAATAAAGAAATTTGCCATTTTCCTAATAAAGGGATTTTTGACATTTGAATCACTAACATTAAAGTTCGAAAAAAAGACTGAAATAACAGTTTTCTTTAAAATTTTATTAGGTAACTTAAACAATTAATAATCCGTGTTTCTACCGCGAACACTAACAACACAAGAACATCGGTTTGGCATACTCAAAATGAGTTCATCCAAATCACGCTGTGGAATGGCCGCCCATGTTCATTGCAACAACAAAAAAAGGTCTTCTTGCGACTGGATACCCTCCATATTCGGCAGAGCTCTTCTCTGTAGCATATCCCATGCATGCTCAATCGGGTTCAAGTCTGGCGACTGAGCAGGCCAGGGGAGGACATTGATGTTAGCTGCGGCGAGAGTCTGTCTTACAACTCTTGCGGTGTGCGGTCGTGCATTATCATGCATTAACTGAAATAAGGGACCGATTTGCACTTGTAGAGGAACGATGACGTCTGATACAATCGTCTCAGCATAAATTTGAGCGTTGAGGTTGCCTCTGATCCAAATCAACTCAGTTCTTCCGCCGATCCAAATACCCGCCCATACCATGATGGTTCCACCACTATAAGGATGGACTTCCTGGCAGGATTTTAATCGCTGTTGGCGTCCAGGGGTTCTCCAGTGTCGTATACGTCTTGTATCCGGTCTCATACCAAAACGAGACTCATCAGAAAAGCACACGAAACGCCATTGTTCTTCTGCCCAATTTCTGTGTTCAAGAGCCCATTGATATCGAATCCTACGATTGTGCATTGCTATAGGTGGTACCCGTAGCGGTCTTCGCGAATGAAGGTTCACTTCATGCAAGCGGTTTCTGACTGTTTGGTCGCTAATTAAGTTCCCTGAAGAGTGATGAAGCCTCACGGCTAACATCATGGCGGTTATTGTTGGAGCTCTTCGAGTTAAGATTTGAATGTATCGGTCTTGTCTTCGTGTGGTGCAGCGATACCGTCCTCCATGGCGCTCAGCCACGGTACCAGTGCTTCGGTAACGTGTCCAAAGTCGACTTATAACACTCTGACTTGTATTCAGAGCTAAAGCCACAGTACGTTGCCGGGAACCAGCTTCTATCATTCCCACGGCTCTGAGCATTTCTTCCCTGCTTAAATGACGTCGCCGCTCCATAATAACGTTGGTTTTAATCAGTAGTAGGGAAACAGTAGCACTAATATTGTCTTCAATGCGTTGTATGTTTTTATAGAGGATAGGGAAAATATTGACAGCTGATTTTCATCTTTTACTCGAATTTGATTGACAGTTCCTGATTCAAATTATGAAATGCACCAAAAAGGATCCATATAAATTTATAAAGTCATAAATTTATTACAAAGCCACATCTCAATCTCAAGAAATCCGCATAAAAATGCTTGATCCCTAGAAACTTTTGATGTGTGTATATGTAAGGCTTTGTGGGCTGCAAAAGCAACCATCAAAATAAGACTTTCTAGATCCAATACACACTCTGTACATAAATGAATAATACAATGAAAAGGCTCGTTTTATTATAAAAAAATGCTTTATTGCTTTATAATCAATTTCAAATTTCAACAATAACGTTCATAATAAATTAAAAAATATCAACTATTTAAAATTAAATGTAGCAACTCTTTTTTTTCTGGCTGTAGGGATATTTTTCACTGTTCGTAAATGTGACAAAATAGCTCTTGCCATTTTATCAGGAATTGGAAGAATTCTAACCTGAGATATGATGGATGTCGGCTTAGTTTTTCTTATTGAAGTTGGTACCATACGTCGACGTCCATTAAAATCTTTATTATTATCTTCTGTTAAACTCGTATTTATGAGACGTTCAGAAAATTCGTTCATTATATTTTGGAGAACTGAGTCCAATACACTGTCTTCTTTTTCAGTTTTAGACCACGCAGGGTTTCTGTTTATGTTTCTTACATTTTCTAAATCGCTGCTTTCATTTTTAAATCTAAGAGCAGCAGCGGGCATATCCGTCAAGGCTTCTTCATCTGTTTCTGGTTCTAAGGTTGTAGGTTTAATAATGTTTGTTGTAGTTATGTCCTCTGTAGTCATAGTAGTCGCAGGAATAGAAGTGGTACTTAGTACTTGAGGTTCGGTACTAGAAGCACTTGTGGTCGGACTTGTTGTTGAAGTTGACGTACGGTCTAACGGGAGCATGGCTTTTATGACATTTATATAAGAAGATGGAACTCGAAAAAATACCAGCCTCTGGCCTGGGAATATAGGTGTTGGATACGAGCCGGCTGTCATCATCATTGATAGCATGGGCATCTGTGGGAACATCATTTGTGGTAATGACATTGACATTGGGTCTACTTGCGGAATGCTTATCGGTAGTGGCGATTCAATGCTCACTACTGGAATCTCTTCTAAATTAGAGTTATTTTCTTGAGATTGACTATCTTCATCTGAATGCCGACAGGTAGAACAGTGATGTTTTGAGCGAACATTTTGAAGTAAATAAAATAGCTGCAGCAGTAAAACCTGTTGAAAAAGTTATTCAGTGGTAGCTTTATCTTTCCTTTGTATTTTTTTTAATATCTAGTGGTTACTACTCATGTAACCACTCGATAATTAAAAAAAAGTTAACTTGGGTTAGACATGCTAGTACTTTAAATGCTTCATAACTAGAAAACTTGTTTTTTATTATAAGGACCGCAGCTATCGACAACGTAGGATCGGCAAACATTTTTAAATATAAAGTGTAAGTTCATAAGAAGAAAAGGGTAACCCTTGATTGTTGTTTCTACAAAAAAATCTATACTAAAATGTGGGTAAAACATTTGATTAAATACCTGTCTCATTTCCAAATAAATTAAAAATAAAATGAACTAACCGATTTGAAATCAAATTCAGTCTTCATTTTGATACACCCACTGCATACATTGCCACAATACTAAGAATCATAAAAATATGAATAAAAAAGGCCTACCATTGAACAATTGTTCAATTACGATACTAGAAAAAAAAAACCTACAAATAGTTTTACGCAATTTTCATTGTTATGTTCTTAGCATTTTTTGGTCCAATATTTTAATCTTTGCTATACGATAACAATAGAGGACAATGCAACAGAGGTACAGTCATTACACAGTGCGGCTTATAAACCCAGCAATTTTAGTCGTAATACCGCGACATCATTTGAACATCCATCGATCGATATATTCATACCTTATGAGCAAATTCAGTTCTATATTACGTTTGTATGTTGCCTTTAGGTAACATTCAGCAACTCGTCAGCGGGAATCTGAAATTGTTAGACCTGTGCAGCCGAGGAACCTCCCGCGCTTACATTCAAATAGAATTCTCAGATTTCCTTTGTTTTATAGATAAATAGTACTTCAGTATCAGGCATAGATATATTTTAAAATACTGTTGAGATATTGTTGATACTAAAACGTGTGATCTTTCATTCCTTCTACGTAACAATTTAAGTTTCAGAAGTTATGCGTAGCAGGTACACTTGCATTTGCATATTCATTTACATATTAATCAGTTTATCTCGACTCTGTGATACTTGTTGATACTTAATCTATTATGTTTACATGTAGAATTCCTTAGGCCTTAAGGCCATCAATGCGTCAAATGTGCATGATTATTTGTTAAAATAACAGTATGCCAACTACTGTTTAAATAATAACTGCTTTTGTTTCTTTCATTAGTTAAGGGTTTTTATTCTTTCGGATATATGCACCCCATTGTAACCATTTTAACTTGCATATATTAAACACGTGTTACACTTAGATCACAGAAGATTCACTGCGGGCTAACTCATGTGAAAGATTATCTTTGCTCCATTAGATGTATTGTACATAAGGTGACGACAGAATTATTTGGGGGATTCCTATGTCTCATGGGAACGATAACTTCTTAGGTACGACTTTATGCAGCGCGGCAAGATTCTAGAGAAATGTGCTGTATTATCATGAAAAGCGTATTTAATACATTTTAACTTCATAAAGAAGCAGATATACCGACAGAGACAAATTAAACGATCTTATTCATTAAGCTTTGCAGATTATAAAGTTATTAGTATGTCGAACATCTATAAATTGAACTTGTGCCTTTTTCATATGTCTCTTTTGTTATTATTGATTCCTACTTATTCGATCCTATATTTTAATAGAATATATATATTGATTCTATAAAATCGAAAATAATATATATTAGATTGATTCGATTTTTTTCTGTGTTAGTTCCTTTTTTTAACCCCCGACGCAAAAAGAGGGGTGTTATAAGTTTGACGTGTCTGTCTGTGGCACCGTGGCTCGCGAACGGATGAAGCGACTACAATTTGTTTTTTTTTTGTATGAAAGGTAAGTTACGTGTCAGTGTTCTTAGACATGTTTCATGATAATCACAAATTTTAACAAAAAAAAACCGACTTCAATCTGGACCAAATTTAAATGGGACCATACGGGAATATTGAGTTATTCGTTAATTTGTCGCGTACATACATAATGCAAATTGAAGACTTATATGGTTTTCTCATGGATGACATGTCAGAACTGGACCAAATTTAAATGGAACCATTCGGGAAGCACCAGCTTTCAAATAAAAAAAGAAACATCAAAATCGGTTCACCCAGTCCAAAGTTATGAGGTAACAAACATAAAAAAAATAAAAAAATCGTCGAATTGAGAACCTCCTCCTTTTTTGAAGTCGGTTGAAAATCGGTTGAGTGTGGGTGCAAGTGGGAAAGAATAAACGAATGTCTGCAAAACGTGCCAGTATAATCGTTAAATGCCAATTATGTAATTGATAACTTCGACCTGATGCTGCATAGGGGGATTTTTAAATTTTAAATTTATAGTCATGGATTGATGAAAATGAATGTCATTTCGATTTAATACATCACTGTTTTTTTTTTTTTTTTTTTCTGTTATAAAGACAACTCCCGCATTAGGAATAAATCCTGTGTCGCGGGGGACTTTACAAACATACATGAAACGGACACAAATAACACCCAGACTCAGAACAACAATTTGTGGATCACACAAAGTGTTATCCTACGTGGGATTTGAACCCACGACACTTGGCGAAGTAGGAAAAGGCGTGGTGACCGTTAAACCACTAGGCCAAACGTGTAGTCTGTTATTATTATCTAGTATACATCAACTATTGAAATAAAAAATAATAATGAAAAAATTGTATTTTCCGGTAAAAGTTGTAAAAATGAAGTACTCTTTCGAATTTATTTTAATTCATTACGTATTTTTCTTTTTAACCCCCAACCAAAAAGAGGGGTTTTATAAGTTTCACGTGTCTGTCTGTCTGTGGCACCTTAGCGCCCGAACGGATGAAGCGATTTCAATTTATTTATTTTTGTATGAAAGGTGAGTTACGTGCTTAGACATGTTTCATGAAAATCGGTTGAGCCGTTTAAAAGTTATGGGGGTGAAAGTGGGGAAGAGTAACCGAATGTCTGCAAAATATCATCGAGTGGGGGGGTGTCAAATGAAAGCGCATAACGTGTTTTTTACTTTGTAAAGGGAACTCAGGTTATTAAGTCGGGGTTTTTTTTAAATTTTAAGAATTTATAGTTATTAGATTCAACGAAACAGATTGAACTCTTTAGTTGAGATTGAAGTTTCATAGTTTTAAGTTTGAATGTCGGTGTACTATGGGTCTGTGACTGTAATAAAGTCTGAAATATATTTCTCATTTCAGCTACAATATTCCATTAGCAATTACTGCAATGTTTTTATTCATGGTATGGTGGGCAAACGAACAGATCGGTCACTTGATGATTCTGAAGGTAAGTAGGTTGACACACATTGTCACATGCAACTCAGGTTTTTCTTGCCTAGAAGTTGGGACCCGGGTGCAAACTATCACAAGGTTACCCCTCCATAATCTTACTTACTCGGTGATCAACTATAAAAGAATTGCTTAACACCAGTTTTTTGTGAGGCCGATGAATCTTTCCGATCTGAAGCCCCATATATGCCATAGTAAGGCTTGTTTAAATATTTTACATTTTATTTAGAATGAGGGCTATGTAAATAAACACATCAAGAAAATAACAAATGTTTTTTAATTAGCACTACAGGTATGTAAAAGTAACAAAAACTAAAAAATATGGCCCTTTGAAACAGAAGGAAATCGCTCGATGTAAATATCAGAATTATTTTTAAGGTCTGATGCCTTTTGCATTACGAGTTTTAAGGATTAGGCTCTCAGCCATACTGTTTGCGATAGGCAAATTTCCAAGCCTTGAATTGTCTATATTTGAGATAACTGGTTTTGTTTTTCTTAACGTCGATTGCATCACGTATCGGTTGTAGAAGCTACTCGATTCGTCTTCAGTTTTTCTCATATTCTTTGATAAAGCACGCAGAGCGTTTCTAATCGCTGCTTCTAACATACTCTTAGTTTCTTTCTGCTTTAGGTGTTTCTTGTAAATCTCTATTCCTTCTTTAGTTGTAGCTCTGACAACAATCTTGGTCGTGGTTGGCGTTTCATCCTTAGGAATTGAAACAGTTGTGATCGTTTCTGAAGCTGCAACTGTAGCCGTAGTTGAAACATTATTAGTTTGCTGTGCCTTAGATTCTGTTGGCTCTGGTAGTGAATAGTTTTTTAAAAAGGTCATCAAATTAGATGATAATGGAAGATATATGAGGCCTTGGTCAGAATATGAAAATTGCCGTCCTGCCGTAGGCACTTGTGACATCTGCATCAATGGCATCTGCATCTCCGATAACTGCATCTGTGGTATTTGCATTTGAGGCAATTGCATCTGCGGTATTTGCATCTGGGGCATCTGCATTTGAGGCATTTGCATGTCTGTCATAGAATTTTGTCCTAATGAAAGTTGGAGAATTTGAGATAATGTCATCGGTGACTCCGGGGATATGGCCATGGATAACTGTGGCATATGGGACATTGACATCATCTGTAATTCTGACAATTGTTCTGAAGGCTTTAAACAACTTTTGCACACTTCTTTACAGCAATCTGGCGGGTTATCGCATTTTTCACAAGCACACGAATTACACTCATCATAATTATAAAGGATTTTGTTATCTTTTTCAAAATCATAATTTTGAAATTGATTTAATGTCTTATAGTGATGGTACTCTTCTCCTTCGTCTGCATCAGAATCATTCTCTTGAGATTGACTGTCCAAATGTTGGTCAAAGGATTTATGGTAACTACAGCCGGTATTTCGAATTTGATAAAATAGTTGAAACAGCAAAACCTGTAGAAAACATATGCATGAATGTCACTGTGATTTTAAATGTGTTTAAAGGGTTTATAATATGTTATTTATAATATATAATGCATAATTGTTTATATTTACATGTATACTATTACACACTGCAGCAATACAAAGGGTATACGATGATGTAAATATAAAGTTATACATAAAAACTTCTATATTCACTCTTATTTATTTATACAGTATAATATACGAGTATAACTTTATAATCACATTTTCCTTTATGCAATCATGTGATTGTCAAATATTTTTTTGAAAGTATATTAAAAATGTCAACCAACCGATTTAAAGTCGAGCACTATGTTCATTTTGTTAGTTCTTCTGCAGTACTGACATGCAAAGTTATGCATGAAAAAATAGAAAAAAAAATAGTCGGTGCATTGAACAATTGTATCGTTACGTTAGCTGGTACTGATTCAGTGAAGGCTTTTTGTTTAGAACATGATTATGGCGGTTATTGTTTATTTGGAACACTGGGGCGCGAAGTACACATGTACTTTTTGCAAATTGTCTACGTAATAATAATACAATTGCCTAACATAACTGAACGCACATCTGATGTATAAAAAGAACTTGTAAAGTGCTGAATTATTTTAGCTGTTTTCTAATGTCATGTTAGCTAAGCGATAATTGGTCTAATACTAAATAGAACGCCTTATGATAATAACTTAGCTATTAGTTGTCTTAATATGATGGTAAGACCACGATGACTGTGTGTCATATTGACAAGGATATATTCTTTAAGAACAAATTACCATTATGCCTGCCTTCCTATCAGAGCCTTTAAGAGTCCTTTGAGTCCTCCCCTCATGGGCATAGGCTTCTCCTTGAAAATAATGTTTTGGCCTACTTCTGTTGTTCTGTGCGTTGTCTTGCAAAACGCACAGGATGAATAAGGGTTCTGACACTTCTATACTGAATCCGTCACCACACAGTGAATGTAAATACATACTAGTTGTTGCCCGCGACTCCGCCCGCATGTTTGTCGGTTATCGCGACAAATAGTAGCCTATATGTTATTCTGATGTATAAGCTATATTACTGTAAAGTTTCATCCAAATCCGCCCAGTAGTTTTTGCGTGAAAGAGTAACAAACATCCATCCATCCATCCATACTTACAAACTTTCGCGTTTATAATATTAGTAGGATTATTGTTTTCTTTTTATAAATTATTCTGCCAAAATGACTCTACTCCGCCTGATGGAAAGCATGAGCAGAATCCAAAATTGGTGACCACTAAACTCATTGTGAATGCAGGCAATACAACAATGCAGCATGATGTCTAACGCTATGGCTGCCAATGAGATACTTTAAGCGTTAAGTTTGTTTCTGTACGACATAAAAATGTAAAATATTCAGCAACTATTGAGCTGAAATTTTGACACAATTTACAAACCGCTTCAAAGTTTGTTGTTTTTTATTTGTGATAAATGCAACAGCAGCCCCCCTTGCCAAGTTGCAAGCGTTCTTCTTTCTGCAATCGTTAACGCCTAAATTCTCGAGTGTCATTGCCTAATATTTTGTCTAAGATATATATATATATATATATATTAAAAGACAACTCCCGCTCTAGAAATGAATCCTGTGTAGCGGGGGACTTTACAAACATACATGAAACGGACACAAAGAACACCCAGACTCAGGACAACAGTTTGTGGATCCTACGTGGGATTTGAACCCACGATACTTGGCGAAATAGTAAACGGCGTGGTGACCGTTAAACCACTAGGCCAAACGTGCAGTCAAATGTAGATTAAGTGAGATAAACGTGCAGATTAAGTACTTGGTCTACGATTAGCCAATGACACACGAGAATTTAGGCGTTAATAATCGCAGAAAGAAGAACGCTTGCAACTTAGCTAGGGGGGCAGGGTAGGTAGGTACTGCTATATAATGATGTTCTTATAACGTCAATAAGTCGCAGCAATACAAATCAAGGTGGCAGGTCATAACCTTAGTTCAGCTATTCCTAGATTAGAGCATATCGTCGTAATGTGGACGCGTGCCAGCGACTTCAGTTATGACTAGGTTATCAAAATTGTATTGGAATAAAAAATAAATGTAGATATTTTGTCAAATATTTTTAATGGCTGTATAATAAGTTGGCTACAATGTTGAATACACGATCTATACAGTTCAAGAAATTTAGAAATTAGTGACGCCCTCACACATTACCGATTCGATTTGAAACGAAAAGCGATTTTATTTATGAAGAACTTTCAATCGATTTAATTAAATATTTTTAGTTTAAATATTAATTATTCCTTTGTTAGTTTTTTTTATTGTGTAAATAATAAACAAAAATATAAATAATAAATCAGTAAATTAGATGAATGAACAGAGTTATTGTTCTTTACTCTTGGTTTGATCCTAAATTCCAAGATTTCGACTTCATTAATTTAAAAATCAATCTTGGAGTCATAGATACTATTTTTATTTCCTTTTTTAAATAAATTTACAGAAAAAATACTTACATGAAGTAAAATTATTTTCATCATATGATCGATTTATCGTATTTCAAGTACTGTTTTATAGTCTGTGGTCGTTTGTTATGCACAGACCACTTCACTAAAGTACCGTCACCGTCAATAAAGTATGACATTACTGTAGTACATTATTCCGAAAAAAAACGATAATTTATAGGCGTGAGCTGTCAAAAAGAAAATAAACGAATGGACAAAGTATAAGTGAAGGCAGACACAGTTAACAGTGCTAAAAAAGTTCGTTTATCATAGTACTGATTCTGCTCTCAGCTGTTGCCGATAAACATACTAACTGAATACCTACTATAAACTGCGGATGTAAGTTTGTTAGTTTATTTATTGCACATTCACACCTAAACTTCAATCAACTAAATCGTAGTGATTTAGTTGATTGAATTTTAGGTAAATGACTGATAATAAAAACTATTTGTCCCATGTAAACTACATGATCAGGGAGTAAAATAGGCTTAATAGGCTACTGTTAACCGATTTCAGAAAAGGAGGAGGTTCTCAATTCGATTAAATTTTTCTTGCGCGATAACCCATTTACACGCAGGGGGAACTGCGGATAAATAGGTTATCGCGCTAATAGGTAGCCTATTTATATTACAGATAGATTAAATCTGGACACAGAATAAATTATTGTGCTCATTATACAATATTTCATCCTGGTTTTGTATGTAGTCCTTCGTGACGTCTGAAAATGATGAAAATTTATAAGGACTGTTGTCGTCATCCCAATAGTCGGTCATTAAAGCAGTGAGCCAAACCCCTTTGGCAATTACTGCCTTTATGTTTCACCTCAAATAAAATAACAATATTTATTTAACTGCCTCAGTGGCGTAGTGGTAGCGTATGCGACTGCTGTGCTTGAGGTTTCGGGTTCGATTCCCGGGTCGGACCAAATGTTTGTATGATCTACAAATATTTGTTTCGGAGTTTGGGTGTTTTCTATGTAAAATACATATGTATTTATATCAGTTGTCTAGTACCCATAACACAAGCTCTGCTTAGCTTGGGACTAGGAGGTAGCGTTGTGTGTTAAATGTCCGATTTTTATTATATAAATGTTAAGAAGTAGAAATGACAAAAGGCCACCAATGTGTACAAAAACATGTAATGTTGAATTTGCGACGACTTAACGATTAACGACCTGCAGCAATGTCTAATCAAGATAATGAAATATCTACCAAGTCACTAGGCCACCCAAAGATCCTAATATATATATTTGCAGCTCCTCAGCAGGCTGTCCAAAATAGATGGGCATAGGACTAACTATGGACAAGTTTGTTGACTCACTTGTAAAAGTAATATAAATAAAAAATGTAACAAAAAAAAAACGACCTCTAGAACTGGACCAAATTGAAATGGGACCACATGGGAAGCACCAGCTTTCAAATAAAAAAAGAGTCATCAAAATCGGTTCACCCAGTCGAAAGTTATGAGGTAACAAACATAATAAAAAAAAACATAACAAAAATTACGGTTGAATTGAGAACTTCCTCCTTTTTGCCCGACTACGGCAAAGCCGGTTTTTGAAGTCGCTTAATATATGTATATAGTAAACTAATAGAACAATCACAAATTTTAACAAAAAAAATCGACTTCAATCTGTACCAAATTAAAATGACCCCACGTAAAGCACCAGCTGTCTAAAAAAAAAGAATCATCAAAATCGGTTCACCCAGTCGACAGTTATGAGGTAACAAACATTAAAAAAAAAAAGCAGTCGAATTGATAACCACCTCCTTTTTTGAAGTCGGTTAAAAACGACTATCGGGCTTGATTTTGGATATCAATTTGAATATAACATTTTTGATTTATAAGCCAATTTGAACAGAAAATGATTGGATCTTGGAGAAGGATATAGGATACTTTTTGTCACAATAATCTACATGTTCGAAGGCGGAGCGGCAGTGCATGCACTTATATTATTCACATTATTTCAAAATTGCTGCTTTTATTTCTAAATTTTGATGAAAAGTCGTTCTTTTTAACTACGTTTTGTTTGTGTGTGAATGCGCGGGCGCAGGGCGTCGGGTCACGACCTCGTCTCGCCGAAATTAGCCTGTGACGTCACTGTACCAGGTGCCTGCCAACTCTGTTCACACACAGAGATGACATCTCCAATAATATACAAGATTGACTCGGGCGAGTGTTTTGGGCGTTTACTAGCCGTTGGATGACGTTAGGACTAAAAATGTTATTGATCATCGATAAACTTAGAGAATAAATCAGTGACTTACTGACTACTGACTTCGGTTCTGACTTTGCCTCGTAAGCTTTTGGTGAAATTGCTGCAAAAGGCTGCAATGTATTCGTGAAACTAGAGATGCAGGTGTCCTTGAGCGTCGATAGCCACCTGATCATAATAAAGTATAAAATTAAAAAAAACTTACCCGACTACTTAAGATCCTATGTCACCTGAATCATTATTACGAATCTATTGACACCTCATTCGTAGTTTAGGCCCTAGTACAACATACACAATACATAGGCCGTCAAAAATTTTGCTCTGCTTTTTGGCTTCGTTGTAATCGGGTATAAGAGTTCACCCATTTGTTGTTTTACCCCTTATAGAGAAAATCTGCAATAAATCTCGTTTAACCTTTCTTTTACCTCCGCAAGTGACTCCGTCCTTGTACTCCAAGAGCTGATTAGTTCGAAGCAATCATAACACTCGACTGCCACAAACACCGTTATCGGCTGATTTTCTTCAGAAGTGATATGAGTTTCCTTTGTCCGTCCATATCGTTATCTTTATCAGTTGTCTACATGACCAGTCGAGTCTCGGTAATGTTTGCTTGGTTCAACTGCATTTGTCATTTACTTTACTTATACAGACGAACGTATAACTAAACTAGTTATGTTATCCGTCTTTACCCTGTTACAATTAATTGTTATCATTGAAGTGAAACCTTCTTTAGGCTGAATCATAGAACTTGCGTCATCGTCAACGAACGCCTTCCAACAAGAACGCTTTTTACTTCTTTTTATAGCGCATTTTATTTAAAGAGCAATAAGGTTCATTTTAGGTGAGCTTAAACAACTATTTGTTTATAGTTTTGAGTTTTCACTTCTGTCGATAGTCCTCATTACTGCTTTGTGATTTTTTTATCGTATCATGGGAAAAAGGACAATAGTCTCATCTGATGATAAATAAATACTGCCGCCCTTGGACATTTGAAACTCAAGTGTCACAATTGTTTTGACTTCCATTCCTGGAGTTTGAGGGGGAGGAGGAGAAGGGAGTTGGGTCTTCCGTAACTTCACTCATTTGGTCAGAAGAAATGAAATACAACTTAGACACCTTTTTTTTTTGTATGGGACTAATCCCGCCCACACGCCCACCACTGCAACTCCTGTACACCAGGATCAACAGCGGTGACCAACGATCACACCGAGTTATGACACTCGGGAAGTCCCAGGAAAAAAATGAACTGTCTTGGAACCCGCAACGAAATTAATCAGAAGAAAAACTGGAGGAGTTGGAAGTATTATAAGACAGACACCATTTGCAGAAACTAAAAAAAATAAACGAAAAATGATGACAAATAAATGAATAATGGCCAAATTAATACCACTGAGCGATTACTGGTGTTCCTAAATAAATACATACATAACATTATAAACAATTATACCCAAAGTAGGCCAAATACATCAGCCAGGTCAGTGTTCATAACAAAATTATTTATTTTAGCTCAGTAATAAAATCTCTTACCACTAGTTAGATCAACATGAGTGTCAAAAAATTAAATTAAAAAGCTTTTTTGCCTGCTGCTATTTTACCTCCTAAATTAGTTCACACAAGCCTAGCACAAAGAAGCTTTCACTTCCTTAGTAGTTATTTGTACAATGTAGTAAATAAACATATCTACATATATCCACTGACAATCCATGAATGCAAAAAAGACACCACAAACTGGCTTATTAGTTTGACCTATGATGAGACCGAAAGTCTTTTACACATACTTTCATAGTTTCTCACTGGACATTAACAAACTCTCACAACTTGTACCATACGCTCGTCATACAACGCGCGCCAATAATATAATTATAATTCTTTCCACTCAATTTAAACTCACACTTATTTTGTAATTTAATTAAACTCTCTCTCACACACACACACACACACACACAACACTACTACACACAACCTTAGATAGATTTTGATCTCATTTTTGTTAATTATTTTTGTTAAATTAATGATAATTTTGTAAAAATTTAAGTTCCTACCTTAATCTATATTTTTCTTTTCTTTGGAGGTGCAGTTGCATTTTTCTGTTTCTGTATGTTTTTGAATAGCATATTTAATAAAATAAAAATATTTTGTCGGCCGTAGGGTGGGCCTGGAGATCTGTAATACAGGCTTCGAGCCTAGTATGGACTCCAGCTCTCACTAGGGATATTTTTGGAAACTTTAGTTTGTACCAAGATATCTTGTAACCAATTTGTACCTTCCTGTGAGAGAAATAAAGTTTTATTATTATTATTATTTTTAAAAACAAGCTTTAAATGGAATGCCTCGAGACGAATCAAACGAGTCCAAACTCGATGATGTTGCGATGGTACTTTACAGAGTACCTATGGCCACCTTCCAGCTCCAGCATCAGATCAGCTCCATGTCATTATAATATTGTATTGCCACGTTGTATACATATGCTTTGAAAATTTCAGCAAAATCGGTTGAAGATATCTGCTTCAAAATTGAGTTGCAAGATTTCACCCGAACATATAAGCATACATACATACTTTTTTTTTTTATGTATGGCCCGCCATAATGATTCCGATGATGGAAAGCATAAGCAGAAACATTGCAAGTTAATAAAAAGCTTGTAAAATATAGCAATCGACTGAGAGTTGTCTCTTGTTATTACACAATTCAACAGTAAAGTCATTTCTGTTGAATTGTGTAAATCTGCTTTGAAGTTTCTGTTGGTTTACTTTAACGAATACGAGGTTAAATAGGGGATAATTGTTTCTGTTTGGGTATTACGGAAGCCTTTCGTTGCATCAGTTGACAATGAATAATGACCAATCTTGACTAAAGAGAATTAGGTTAAAAAAATCAAAATTGTTTATTCCCATCGTTTTTAAGTGGCGAAGACAAGTACATACATAAAATAATAATATGTAGTCATTGGAATTGAGAATCTCCTCCTTCTTGAAGCCGATTAAAAATCAAGAAAAGTATGCTATGTAGGCCTTAAGTCTAATCTACAGACTGTCAAAAGTAGATTTTGTTTTGTTACATCTTTTTTTACACATATCAACTCTTTAAGTGTTAATATTTGTAACAAAAATTTGGACACTGTTTCCCGAACGTTGTTAGGTTATTCTGTACTTGTGTAGGTCGTTCAGATAAAGTCACAGGCAAAATCAATTGTGTTTCTGGAGTCAGATATTCTCATGTTATAATTTAATATTAATGAGACTATTTATTTTTCATTGCCCTAAAGCAAATTACTTATATCGTCTGACAGAAACTTACACCCAAACGAAAACTTCTGTTGGTATGTTTGGCCGTCCGTTTCGGAACTTTGATACACAAGTTCTGTTTTACTTGTATCATCTATTCGCAAACAATGTTATTTTATAATTTTAAGCATAACTAAGCATAAACCAATATCGAGTATAAGAGAAGTGTTGTCACAATTGTGAAAACTACATGACACCGATCTATTAAAAAAACCGCAACCACATAGCTATATGTATATAACTATATAACATACACCGATGACACCATTTCCAGTGGAGTACAGTTGGAAGGTTAAGAGCCCCTTATCAAGTGTTATCAGGCGTACCTTGGTGACGCCCCATTTGCTCGTTTGACCTGACATACAGTTATCAGTGTTCTGCGATAACCGGCGCGTCATAGTCTACCTGTTTACACCTTTTCAACTGTTATTTTAAATTATTTTTCATGAAAACTCCGTGTTTTTCTTTAACTGTTAAAATTTAAATTGTTTGAGTTTTAGTGGTGCTCGTCTTTTGTTAAAAGTGTTTCTGTGACTGAAAGGTCGAGATGGTATTTGATCCGGAATTTTTAATTGTTCTGTGAAGTGTCAAGGGAAAAAAGATTGCATGCGTGGTGGAACTTATGTGGATTATTGAATGACAAATCGTCTACTTCTAGGTTGGTATATCTACTTCCGTACGTTATCTAAGTAAGAATATGTATGTAAAACAGATAGATATAGTTTCATTATCTGCAAAGTAATTCTTAGTTTTTATTAATGAGTTTAATAGTTACGATGGATTAGAGGCGTTTAATTAATTTATACTAAAATAAATCCTTTTTAGAGAATCTAAAGTAACACTGTTCTTATATAAGTCTGAATTTATACTCTCGAAACATCTTAAATTGTTAAAACGTCTCGAAGTGAGAGCCTTGCGAAAGTAATATTTTTTTACCTTAAATCACATTTTTAACATTATTTTCAATCAGCAATAGTTAGCCTCAATATCGTCTTATATTTTTGTTCTATTAACTTAATGAGTATTATAAAATACGTAACATTAAATTTGATGCATCATATTCCCTTTGTGTCAAACTAATTACTAATAACTGACCAATTAATTGGTCTAGGAGCCTAATTAACTAATTAATTAGTCTAGGAGTCAGTTTATTTGCCACCTATATAAAAAAACCACAGGGGACATGTAGACGGACTTATTACAAAGAGGTATTAAGATAACGTCGTTTAATACGTCCATTAATATAATTCTTGGTGACGACTTGAACAACGGAATAGGTTATCAGTTTTCCTTCATAGGAACACTAGCTTTCGCTGCGGCTCTGCTTACGTTTAGATCGGATTTCGCGGTAATTATTTTTGGGTTTAATATTTAGCCTACTAGTTTTTGCCCGCGAATCCGCTGCGTGATGTTGGTTATCGCATAAAGAGTTGCTTATGTCCTGGCTCAAGAATCAAAGTCAATCTTTGCCAAATTTCCTAGAAATTAGTGCAGCGGTTTAGCTGTAAAATCGTAACAGATAGACAGACAGACAGTGTAACTTTCTAATTTATAATATTAGTATGGATGACACTCACAAATCATGTGGTTTTCTATTGGCAAAATAATTTTTAAGATCGGTTCGGTAGATCCGGAGATTACCCCCTACAACCCCACAAACATTACCTCATAATAACATTATAGTAGGTACAAATGAATACATAAATTACTAGTTTAACTCGTGGATTCGCTTGCATAAAAGTATTTTTAAATTATTTGAGGAGAGTGTTATATCGTGGGAGAGCCATTTGACTCGATTGGAGTGATATCATGGTCTTACAGAATGCCGATGTGAACCAGTTCTTTCATGGTTTTCACTGATAGACTTAGGTTGCCTGAGCCCAAGCAATACTCCTCCAATGTTAAGAACGGAAGAGAGGAAGAAGGGAGAGGTAGTCAAGGCGTAGCAGTGCATTTATGTCTGTTGAGTTGCATATGTCGGCGCTGGCGCGTTTTTAGCGATAGTCACTTGTCATCGAGTGGCACGTCTGCTGCTTTGCCCTTTTATTACATAACTAGCTGACCCACGCAACGTCGTTTGCGTTTCCTATTGCCCGTAGCGTAACAATTTTTCCCCGTTTTTTGTAACATTCTTCATTGGTGCTCCGCTCCTATTGGTCTTAGCGTGATGATATATAGCCTATAGCCTTCCTCGATAAATGTACTATCCAACACTGAAAGAATTTTTCAAATCGGACCAGCGGTTCCTGAGTTTAGCGCGTTCAAACAAACAAACAAACTCGTCAGCTTTATATATTACTAGCTTTTACACGCGGCTATGCTCACGCAGACTTTAATTCCCTGATTTACCCCCTTAGGGGTGGAATTTCAAAAATTCCTTTCTTATTGCTCACTTACGTTATATAAAGAACCTACATGCAAAATTTCAGTCACCTTCCTCTTTTAATATAGATGGATAGATAGATTAAGTATAAGTATAGATATCAAGTTGTAACATGCCTGTCAGTCTAGTCTAGAGTAGTAAAATATATTGCTAAGAAAATCGCATAAACCATATCCCGCACAAGAAACAAAAGAAAAACAAGGATTAAATTATATTTCATGAAAACAGAATGAAATATAAAATGTATTTGAAGACACTTGGGATGTCAATGACCTCAATATACTTGGTGTAAACAGATAACTTCTTCATATATATATAATTGTCATTGCAAATTCAAATAGATACAAATTAACCTAAACATTCACCGACTTTAAACATAAATTACCTGATAATTTCTGTACACATTACTTAAAGGCGAACAAAAAAGGGTCACGTATATTGTTATAAGTACCTACGTGGTTTCAAAATGCGTCACCTTGAATCCCTTTGAAACCGTGGAAAGTAAAAAAGATTACCCTTTTTACCTGTTCAAGATTTATTCTAATAAAATTATTATTTTTACCCGTCTGCGCGAGAAGTGTTAAGTTTCTCGAGTTTAGGTTTGTATGAATGAATATTTTTTATGGAATAGGGGCAAACGAGCAGACGGATCACCTGATGGTAAGCGATTACCGTACCCCATGGACACCCGCTACCCCCAGAGGCACCACACCGAGTACAATGTAGGGCACCACAAGTGCGTTGCCGGCCTTTTAAGAAGAAGTACAATATCCGACGGGGTGACTCTGGGTCGAAGTATGTACTTGCTATTTCGGATTCTTTCTTTCAACTAAGTACTTTATTTGCAACGTACACTATAAAGTACGGTACACTGCGAGCAGCAAACGTATAAGTTGGAAGGTTTCCGTATTTCTAATGCAAAGACCCGCATCAGACTGGCGTATGGTGCATTGTAGGTCAAGGGTGATTAATATAATGCATTATAGTTATATGTATAATAGCAGTATCGACATTTTTCCTTGTATTAACCTATTAAGGTATGCGTGAAGTCACATTTTGAGTTTTACCTAAAGGCTACTTCAAGGTTATTGAAGTGGTATCCCTCACTATTACGTAGAGAAACCTATCAATTTCTTTAAAAATATATCGTTGTAACAATGGCATGCAGGTGTAACTCCACACTGCACATGTCTTTGCAATCTCACTAGGCGTACAAAACGCCTGTAAGATTACAAAGACGTGTAACAATAATTTGCAAAATCTAATTTTTTTTTTCCTTTGCAGATTCCTTGTACCAAAATCCCGATATTTAAAAAATAATACGTCGAGGTTTTAAATAAGTAAGCAAAAACATAACATGGAAGCTGTCCAATCCAAGTTGCCGACGTCAAAAGTGCAGTGTAGTGATGACGTAAGTGAAGTGAAAAGTGATGTGTCTGTGAAAGTGGAGGAGGATAGTGATGAAGTGATGGGCAAGGGGAATCATCGGGAGAGCAGGCTGACCAGTATCATTGACCAGCTGAGATGCCAGAGTAAGATGAAAGGTAAGAATGCGATAAATATCTTACAGGTTAGGATGTAAGAGACTTTAGATGTGGTAACTGTTGTTTTTACCCAACTACAGTGAGGTCACTTGGAATGGTAATAGTTTTGGCAGTATATGTGTGTTTGTATGTTCCACCGTAACGCCTAAACTACTAAATCAATTTTTGTGAATGGGGTGTCAATAGATTCGTAAAAATGGCCTGGGTGACATAGGCTATATACATTTTATCAAAAGCTTTTACGTGGTCAGGATTTAGCAATTAAATTTCTTATTCTATTATACTTAGTATAGTAGAAAGATCACCTGATGATACAATATTATCAGATTACTATCGACGCACAATGACACCTCAGAGACACAAGTGCATTGTCGCTCGTATGCCCCATCCACACGCTCCATGAGGCTACAAGAGGTAAGGCGAGTGCAATCAGCAATTGTTATAGGTATCCAATAAAGCAAAGAAATAGAGTTTAATACTTGTTCATAATTTTACTTTTTTCCTATAAATACATATTTGAATTTTGCATAGAACTTGGCACTCATTTAGATCTCCATTCTTTTTGCGACGAAGCCCACAGCCAATCATAATTTTTGTATTGAACTTGGCTCTCCTTTTTTTTTACATTTATGTTTTTGGTGGGATTGAATTGACAAGATGTCAGTATTGCTCAAATATCTAATCTTAAAATGTAAATCTGTCATATCTTAAGGTTCTTAATTTGATGGTTTTTGGTGCAGAATACAAAAAAATTATCCATATTTTAAGTTCACGCGTGTACCGTTTCAAGCACCGCTATAAACAAAATTATACCACATAAAACACTACTGCACCTCATGCATGACTCCTCCACCTTAACCCGATCGCTATCAGCATGTAAATCGCTTAGTAGATTTATAAAAGTAATTACAAAGACACAAAGGGCACGTGTACTCGAGGTATCACAATTAAAGGCATCGGCGGTGTGCGCCTTAAATCTCGGTAACAATGGCGCTGATGGGAGATAGGTTATCAACGTATCTGTGCTGGAAACTGCTCTGAATTAGTTTGTTTAAGGCTACGTGTTTGCGGATTTCGGGTTGGATTTTTGGAGAGATCGGGGTTTTGGCAAGATTGTTGATTAGTTGATGACAGTTTATAAACAGGCTTTAAGGTTTATAAAACTGGTTGAAGTGTGTTTAAATAGAATGCAATATAGTTATGACACAAATCGTAGCTACAGCTTTACTACGATAAAGTCTATACTAAAATATAAAGCTGAAGAGTTAGTTTGTTTGCTTGAACGCGATAATCTTTATTATTTTAGTGTTAGATAGCCCATTTATCGAGGAAGGCTATAGGCTATACATCATAACGCTAAGACTAATAGTAGCGGAGCACTAATAAAGAATGTTTCAAAAACGGGGGAAAATTATCACGCTGCGGGTAATAGGAGACGCAAACGAGGTTGCGTAAGTCAGCAAGTAAATAATAAGAATACGTCTACGAAATAATCTAAGCGTGCAATTTATGTGTACTGTGGTGTACTTAGTAAGCATCTAAAGGTGGCCATGCACGTTAGGGTATACCTGATAGGTTTGCCTGTACAGTTACACCCGTCAGCTAAGCTAGAGTCGAGTAGAAGACATACACGTAGCAGTAACCTGTACAAACTATCAGTTGAAGCCATGGCCCCGGCAGCAGCGACAGCAGAGCTCGATGCTGTAGCACATGAAGGTTTATTCTTTGTTTTATTGAAGAAAATAAATTTTAAACGAATATACCTTGAAAAGTGGTTACCTACCCCAAAAAAGATTTCACATGTCTGTAATAAATATGACAAAGATTAGTAAGCGATGAGATAATATTATAATCGTACAATTGTAAAAATAGTTGAATGGAAATTTTATAAATAACTAGCTATTACCCACGGCTTCGCCCGCGTGTATGTCGGCCATCGCGTAAAAAGTAGCCTATGTCCTTCCTCAAAGATCAAAATATGTCCATAACAAATTTCATTGAAATCGGTCAGATTTATCGGTCGATATAGCAAACAGACAGATTAGACAGACAAAGTTACTTTCGAATTGATAATATTAGTAGGTATGGATTTGTATGGATCTAATAAATCTAGCCAAAACCCTAAAAATAGCGCACTTAATGTTTTACCTTTCAACTGGTTGCATTCCGAATATATATTTACATGAACTCTCTTCGCTCGACCTATAAGTTCCAGGTTACATCGGCACCCACATTAAAGAGTGGATATTATAAATATGTGTATCTACTATGCACCATGCAAATGCACAGTACATAGTCCGCCAACTAACATAAATGACAACATAACTATTTGAATGTAATTTTACCTACACTTTATGCAAATTTTAGGTTAACTGTCTTTATTTTATAGTATTCGCAACCTCCTAATATTAAGTATAGGCGTCAGCTTATTTTTTTATTTTTAGATAAACGTTTGACAACCCTACAAGTTGCTACCGTTTCTACAGGCCTACAACCGGTGCAGTGTCCTTAATTAATCACCGGGATTACCTCTATTGAGAAATGAAAATATTATTTTATTATTACAGTAAATTAGAAATACAATAATGTAGTGGATTGCAAATAACTTCTTTAAAGGTAGATTCACACTATTTAATTCGAAAGAACAATGTGTAGGTAAAGGAATATTTCGCTACCTACCGTAAAAAACCTGATACACAGAGATATACTCGTATGTATATATATATATATAGTTATATCGTATATCGATATATATATATAGTTTAATGACACTTAATAAACTACTTTCTATTTTAGTCTGATTAATGTTAACATTGCAATTCCAATATTAGGTATATGATTTGAAGATGATTTTCGCGTGCGCCTTAATTCACACTTACGTTAAGTATTGAAATTTTTCTTATATGAGTTTTAATGTGATAATAAAATGTTGTTTGTTAAGTAAATCAGTGCCAGTCAATAGTTTGCGCTTAAGTTGATTTGTTTAAAATACCTATTGAAATATAGTGGTGTTGTGTATCTTATAGTAAGTAATAGCAATGCAATAGTTATTCAAATGCCATGAGGCATTGTCTCCTAGTCGACCTCCAGGTGACGTAGAAATATGATGTAGAAATAAAATATTGAATTTAACATCTTGTAAATTTTTGATATTAGGTATTATCAATGAAACTGTAAAGTACCAACTTTACAAAACAGAAACCGTTATTGAAAATTCAGTTTTTAATCTACCTATATATATATATATAAAAGAGGAAGGTGACTGACTGACTGACTGACTGACATACCCAGAGATCAACGCACAGCCCAAACCGCTGAACCTAGAATCCTGAAATTTTCCATGTAGGTTCTTTATATAACGTAAGTGAGCACTAAGAAAGGAATTTTTGAAATTCCACCCCTAAGGGGGTAAATCAGGGGATGAAAGTCTGCGTGAGCGAAGCCGTGTGTAAAAGCTAGTTAATAATACAAAGTAACTGGTCATACTCCTTAAAATCCCGTAAAGTTACATATTTAAGTGCTTTGCACGGAAGCGGTAGAAGCAGTCTAATTAATTCATCGGTTAAGGGTCGTTTAGTTAATGAATGAATAAATCGACGTCATCCTCCCTCCCCTTATGCCTCGCTATCCCCTCAGGCAGATAACGTTAATCGGCGCTCTCAATTTATATACCTTCTGCGCTGAAATACGGCAAATGGTAGTCAACTACGACCACATCTTGAAAAAATGTTCTTCACGATTCCCCAAACTGAATTGAACCTTATATTACGCGACTAGATCTGATTTTTTATTGTAGCGGAGTCTTGCGATAATTTCTATCGGTCGTGAGCAAATATAGAGAGCAAGCGCAGTGATGTATAGTCAGCGCGGCGCACGCGCAGCTATCGCCGGCGTAATGCAGTCATAGATGAGATAGGGTATAGACTAGCTTTGTTACCAGGAAACGTAAGTGATTATTTATAAAGTATGATCAATTTGCAAAAGTTAAGAATTTAGCAGGAGGAGAAGGAGTAATTTATACTTAAATAAACATTTAAGGCGCATTCAAAGGTATGTGCTTAATAATAGGTCTTTACCTATGAAATTGCCGTTTTGTATGCAATAAGTGAAAGTACTTATTTTTTCAAACTTTTTTATTTGCCAATCTTTGCCATCTTTGCCAACACATTGGCAGTTTATTGATGCCCTTCTTGTAAAAATCAGCTGGACGGGAGGCAACAAACTCTTCAAAGGCATTTTGTACTGCCTCTCGGGAATTGAAATTTTACCCACTAAAAAGTTGCCTAAAGTTTTGAAAAAGTAATAGTCGGTAGGTGCAAGTCTAAAAAGGTCTGGTGAGTATGGCGGATGAGGGAGAGCTTCCAACCCCAGCTCTTGCAGCTTGGAGACTGTCTGTTGCGCAGTATGGGGTCGCGCATTGTCGTGAAGCAGCTGCAAGAGCTGGGGTTGGAAGCTCTTCCTCATCCGCCATACTCACCAGACCTTGCACCTACCGACTATTACTTTTTCCTAACTTTAGACAACTTTTTAGTGGGTAAAAATTCAATTCCCGAGAGGCAGTACAAAATGCCTTTGAAGAGTTTGTTGCCTCCCGTCCAGCTGATTTTTACAAGAAGGGCATCAATAAACTGCCAATGCGTTGGCAAAGATGCGTTGATTGCATGGGTGATTACCTCGAATAACAGAAATAAAAAAGTTTGAAAAAATAAGTACTTTCACTTATTACATACAAAACGGCAATTTCATAGGTAAAAACCTATTATTTATCATGAGCACGTTTATTCCGGTAAACTATGTATAAATCTTAATGTAAACAATAAAGCTAAATAAAGCGTAGCAAAATCTGTATTGCCGTTATAGCTCTGACAGAAAGGAGAGGAGATCGAACTTGAAAAAAAAAACATGTACAGCTGTAAATTAGCAATAAATCGGTTGCAATCAATATTGATCCTCCATCTTCTGACCCCCTGTCATATAGGATTTTAGTCGCGAACCACATAATCTAATATATTTAAACGAAAAATTATCGTGTATATATACAATCTGAATTTCGGTGTCGGGGGCGATAAATCAATCTAACTAGGATTCATTTTTAGAAAATTTATTAAATTTACCAAAAAAATATCGAGCAAAGCTCGATCATGCAGGTACTTACTATACAAATAAAAGGTTATACGTTGTGTAATACACACTTTGATTACAAATAAATATAATATTTTATAATTTTATAAGTGGCATATGTGATTGAAGTAGGTATATTGCCATCGTTAACGCCCTTTTCAATAACAATTCAACATATTATAGCGAGTGCATCAGGTCGAACAAATCAGTATCAATTTATAGGTGCGATGGTTTAACATGATAATAATAATGTCTATTCCGTGACAGTTCTTATCAATACATTGACGTACGTTTGTAACAACTGGTTATCGCTGTAAATTTCAGTCTTTCAGTGAACTTTTCAAAATGCCAAACAGATGCTTGCGTCATTTAATAAACGAAGAAACGACACTGATGACAGAGTAAGAGCCCGTGAGTGCCATACTTTCGGATTTTAATAAAAGCTGAAAGTTCTTCTATGCGTGTTCCCAGTACTGGTAAGAATGATTCCCACCCATACTATATCCTTGACATTATCACATCAACAGCTTTTATTATTTCACTGCTGGACATAGGTGTCGCTTTAGACATGATGTTTTCGCCTACTTCACCGGATACTTTACGAAGATTTTATAAATAATAAATAAATAAATACTTCGGACATCTAACACACAATGCCATCTAGTCCCAAGCTAAGCAGAGCTTGTGTTATGGGTACTAGACAACTGATATAAATACATATATACTTTTTTTTTGTAAATACATACATATTATACATAGAAAACACCCAAACTCCGAAACAAATATTTGCAGATCATACAAACATTTGGTCCGACCCGGGCATCGAACCCGAGACCTTATGCGCAGCAGTCGTGTACGCTACCACTGCGCCAACGAGGCAGTCGACGGTTTAGACGGGTTTGTACAGGGTTTGTGTCTAGTTTAAAGTTTTACTTCTGTTTACAGTGCTGTTCTTTCAGTTGGCTCTTTGAACATCTACGGAGTAACTATGGGTGGTGACAATTCGTATCCTGAATACACGAATAGTGATGGCACACAAAACATATATTGATGACTTTTATTTTAAGCTGAAATGCTTATTGTATTAAGACTATCGATTTGAAATATTGTTATCTGATTAAACCGTAATCAAACAATTAATAAAAATGTAATTTAATCTTTCAATTATTGATTAATTAATCCTTTAAGGTCGTACTGCGAACAGTTCATCAAACTTCCGATATTATATGATTAACCATAAATATTGAAGTCTGCGTCTCCTATTGCGTTATAACTATAACAGTGTGAAGCGCGTTCAAGCTAGCAAACAAACTCTTCAGGTTTATAATATTAGTTTAGATTTCAGTTTCTGATACCTATAGCTTAACTTACACAGTATAGTTGGAAAATAACTATCTGTGCGTATTAAAAGATAAATAAAATTGTTTTAGTAAACAGCAAATAGTTTAGTTATGTGGTAACTGATATTCTCCTCTGATTGTTAACTGGTTTTAATTTTCAGTAGCTATTGATGAGGTTTCTTACTTTTATTAAGTGTTCTGGAATATGTACCTACCTATTTCTTAAGATAGATTACCATCACACGTTATAATAGCTTCTTTTTGCGAGCCCTTTACCCGAATTATATTCAGGTTGACAATTACGATACTAATAAACTTAGATTTTTACGTAGAGTAACTACCATCATACCTCCAGAACCAAAGTTTTAGGCGATATCAAGTTTTATAAAAAGACTACTCTCGGGTTTTTAGGGTTCCGTACCAAAGGCAAAAAACAGAACCCTTATAGATTCGTCATGTCTGTCTGTCTGTCCGTCCGTATGTCACAGCCACTTTTTTCCGAAAGTATAAGAACTATGATGTTGAAACTTGGTGAGTAGTAGTATTCTGTGAACCTCATTAAGATTTTCATACAAAAATATAAAAAATACAATAAATTTTGGGGGTCCCCATACAAAGAACTGAAACTCAAAAAATTTTTTTTTCATCAAACCCTCGTATCTCTATGGATATGTCTTCGAAAATGATATTGAGGTTTCTAAGATCATTTTTTTCTAAACTGAATAGTTTGCGCGAGAGACACTTCCAAAGTAGTAAAATGTGTCCCCCCTCCCCCCCCCGGTAACTTCTAAAATAAGAGAATGATAACACTAAAAAAAAATATGATGTACATTACCATGTAAACTTCCAACGAAAATTGGTTTGAACGAAATCTAGTAAGTAGGTTTTTTTAATACGTCATAAATCGTAAACTGCAATTTACCTTTCATTCAATCAACAAAAATATAAAAATAAAATAAAAATTATATTATGTTACTTGCTGCTGCACTCGGCCGCTTTTTTAGTTTTCCAACTACACAATAACATGTACCATGAACACTGTACCTATCGTTTAAATCCTGTTATTTTTTTTATATATGGTTCTGCCGAAATTGCTATAAAATGTCTAGTCGTTGTAAAATAACGACCGGAATAGTTAGAAATCATGTCACTGGCGTATATTTCTCTGGGTTAGCACGGGAAGCGAGAAAGACATCAAACATTTTTATTCTTGGCGCCTGTCGCAGTTTAGTGTTTAGTACGAGCAGTTTTGATAAAGACCAGAAATACGTATTTAGCTGTACTTAAACTTTACAAAGTTTGTCTAAATACTACCATTATATACAGAATATAAATCATTTCTACAAGCAAGATCTAAGCAGAAAGAAGTGCACAAACCTTACTGTTGTCAGTATTGTCATGATAGATAGTGAATTTATTTTTCAATTTCTTTACCATCAAGTTACATTACGCTATGTTACATATTACTGTAAAAGCCAAAACTGCGGTACTGCGCTTTCTACAGTAACACAGTACAGTAGGTATAGATTTCATTTGATCGTATTAACTGCTAAGTCTTAAGCCTGATTTCTTCTAAGTTTGAGTCTCTCTATTTGGTGGCTTTTTATTAGCTTCTAAAATGCGTCATTTGAAGAAGTAGTAAGGAGGTTCGTAGATTTTGTATATTGAGTCATCAAATTCTTCATCAACAGCCTACTTTAATAGTCCACCTAATTAGAAAAGAGGATTTAGAGTATATTATACTAGTGATAAAGAGTAATCATTCCAACTCGATTGTAACTTAAATATAGAGTATATTTGTCACAAATACAAACACAAATTCTATTTTTACATAACATATATTTTATTTTCGCTCCGAGTTCTCGTTCTACTAAGTAATAAATTAGGTCAATGTGCTTGTGAATTTTATATGAATACTAGCTTTTGCTCGCGGCTCCTCCTGCGTGTATGTCAACTATCGCGTTAAAGAGTACCCTATGTTATTTCTCAAGAATCAAAGTAGCTCTATAACAAATTTCATTAAAACAGGCTTCAGCGGCTTAGCT
The DNA here is from genome assembly GCA_949125395.1 of Diaphora mendica. Lineage (NCBI taxonomy): Eukaryota > Metazoa > Arthropoda > Insecta > Lepidoptera > Erebidae > Diaphora > Diaphora mendica. Next base: position 7,815,822 of record OX421322.1, read on the forward strand.
ATGAAAGCGTAACAGACATACAGACATTTCGAATTACTTTAGTTACTTTCGAATTTGTAACATTACTAGGGGTATAAAAGTATGAATTACTTTTAAATATAAACACGCTGGGTTGTATATCTGAATGAGTACGATAAAGTGTCTGTACAAAATAATTAATAATCTTTGAAGTGGGGTCGCGTGCGCAGGCGCCGTTAAAGCACCGCCCGCAAATTTAAGATGATCGATATTCGCCAGGCGATGGACCTTGCTCTGGTTACGCGGGTCGCGGTCAATGTTGAACGCATTAAACGTGAAACACAGCAAATCATTGTTCTTTTATGAAAATAATAGACTGTTCTTCTGCAAAAAGACTATTTGAATTATCATAAATGATTTATTTCTTTTTTGGAGTAACTTTTGGAGTAGAGCAATCCTAGCCCTTCCTTGTTATATTAACGTTTTTGAATATTAACTAATATAATAATAAGTATTACTATCAAGTCATTGTAATTTGTAATCTGTTATGTCACTCTTGAGCGTCAGTATAAAGTAATTTTGTTGAAAAAGTGCTTAAATAAACAGGAGTTTCTTTTAAAAAGGATGTCAGTATTTGCTGAATATATATATATAAATCTATTTCACAGCAGCACGGGACAGGTTGTTGTGGGGAATCCTGAGAGAGACCTATGTCCATGTCCAGAATGTTGATAAAGAAACCTATTTCAAAGCCTGCAGAGGTTCTTATCCCCCAAAAAGAATAATATCATGAAATTTATAACTAAACTCAAAACGGTTCATGTAATGTCTGCAATATAAATTCAAGTCTTGAATATAATGATTGAAATCTCCTTGAAGGTTCGCAATAAATTAAGATGATTACTATTATCCTTTATCATGAAATACTGCTGCATCGATAATACCAGTTCGTTCTAGTTAATTGAAAGATTAAGTTATAGATTTCATAAATTTTAATCTTAATTTATAATTAGGATATGAAATGATTGAGGGTTTTAATTAAAAACAGTTTCATACCTACAGTAACCTAAACAAGCTTTGATCAGATTGTTTTGTTACAAGTATATTTATGTATGAGCCTGTCAAAGTAACTCCTCTCGGCCTGATGGAAAGCATGAGCAAGTTCGAAGAGTAGTGATCACTATACTCATTGCGATGCAGACAATGCAACTATGCAGCATGGTGATCCATACTATGCGGGAAAATTGAGATGCTTCTACATCATTAGGCCTCAGGTGAGGCCCGAAATTGTACATCAGTTTATACAGTTGACACATAAGATATATACAATACATATCAATTTATTATTATAGTTGACCGCTGTGTGTACACGGTCATTAAATAAATGACCATGTACAAACAATGGGTTATCGTTAAAAACCAATTTCTTCTAAGTAATCTTCGGACGGATAAATAGACTGTAGGAAGAATGTGCCTACATACGTAAGAAATGTACTGATTATCTGTGAAAAACTTGAATGATACAGCATTATTTAATATATATATATTTAAATTTTTAGAATTTGTTTTATTACTTGAATTAATATATTTTTATTATACGTAAATTATGCATCACACCATATTATTATACTAGTGGTTGCCCGCGGCTCCGCCCGCGTGTGTGTCAGTTATCGCTGCAAATAGTAGTCTATGTGTTATTTTAATGCATAAGCTATATTACTGTAAAGTTTCATCCAAATCCGTTCAGTAGTTTTTGCGTGAAAGAGTGAAGAGAGAGTGAAAGAGTTTGCGTATCCATCCATCCATCCATTATTAGAAACTTTCGTGTTTATAATATTAGTATAGATGTTATTTCTATAGTACGAGTATTTCTTAACTGTTCATAAGATGATCCGAGAAATGTCATTATTACACAAGTGTATAAAAACTACAAAACAGAAATAACGAGACTCATACACTAACGAGATATACTGGTAACGAATCGAAAAATTATTATATTACGTTCTTATGTGTGAATCAGCGCGAGGCAATCCTTGTGAGATGGTCTAATTATTCGAACCTAGGGTTTCCACAAAAACGTAAACTTTGTTTTAATTTACAAGTATGTTTACTTTTAAGTTGACTGCCTCGTTGGTCTAGCGGTTGGCGTGTGCGACTGTTGATCATGAGGTCTCGGGTTAGATTCCCAGGTCGGACCCAATGATTGTATGATTTACAAATATTTGTTTCGGAGTTTGGGTGTTTTCTATGTATAACATGTATGTATTTACAAAAAAAAAGTATAACGTATTTGTATCAGTTGTCTAGTACCCATAACACAAGCTCTGCTTAGCTTGGGACTAGATGGTGTTGTGTGTTAGATGTCCGAAATATTTATTTATTTATTATTATTTAAGTACCTCGATGATCGATCGGTCGTTGGAGCCGCTTCTAAAATTCAGTATATATATACAAGAATTGCTCGTTTTAAGGTATTAGATAGATATAAACAAAGAACAGAAAATAATACAATTTCATAATTAACTATCACCTTGACACGTATTGCTATCTTATATTGTGGTTGGGTTGATGAGAAATATAAATAACGTAAAAATGAGTTTTACTAGGTGGTCTGAAAAGTTTCCGACCCTAACGTGCAGATGGCAGCACTCGTTAATAAAAACTATTGAATGTAGTTGTGCGTCTTTGCGTGTGCATTGTGCATCGCTGGAAGAACTGTGTAGAGTTAAAGAGACTATATACAAAATAAATAGGAAAAAAAAATCTGGTATCATTGTTAAGTCTGAAACTTTTCAGACACACACACACGTTTATCGTGTCAAAATTTAAGATCAATTGGTGACGAGCAGATTTCCCTAGTGGCCGTTTGCGGAACTAACGTAAGACAGATACTTCTACCTGACAGTTTAATATACAGAGCGAGTGCATTGTTATTTTAAATTCTTTCTACAATGATTTCATTGATAGACGTCTACGGAGTAGTAAAAAAAACTATAAGACCACTTCGTGAGGGTGATCAGTATTTTAAAAGTGGAATGATAACGTGTATACGTATTTTTATCTGTCTTACGTTAGTTCTGCGACTTGCCGCTAGGGAATCTGCCAGTTTAAACAGAGCGAGTGCATTGTTATTTTAAATCTTTCTACAATGATTTCATTGATAGACGTCTACGGAGTAGTAAAAAATACTTTAAGACCACTTCGTGAGGGTGATCAGTATTTTTAAAGTGGAATGTTAACGTGTATACGTATTTTTATCTGTCTTACGTTAGTTCTGCGACTTGCCGCTAGGGAATCTGCTCGTCACCAATAAGTGAAGATATTTTTGAGTTTTGGATGCGTAGATAAAGTGACTTAATATCTTTAGATTCGATTTTCACTATATGTAAACTATGTTTTTTACAATAACGTTAAATTATAGCAATTTTGTAATAGAGTCACCATAAAATTTTGAAAGATTCAGAGCTTAGGGACAACCCTACCAATTTATGCTATCTCGAATGATCTTTTGCTTAGTAAATTAATTTACCTCATACGAGGAGAGATCAGTAGATAATAATTTCATTATTATGAGCCACCAAGTTATTATGGCGAAGTGTTTCAGTTAATTACTTATGTTGGTACTTATTAGCCTCATTATTCAACTTTTGTTCTGTTATTAACTTCGTTTATTGGCCCTTTACAACTACCAACCAGGACTCTAGCCTTTTGAGAAGTAGTGGTCACAACTCACATCGAATAAAAAACTATTTATTCATTCTTCTGTTGTTATTGATTTCGTTATCTACAGCTAAGGCATTCTACAAACTCTAAATATGAGTTAGTACAAAAGTTTGGTAAAGGATGATTATCTGTACAAGTAAAATTTTAACGAAATGAACAACCGACTTCAAGCTTCGATTAGATTTCTCTTGGATGCCATCATCAGATCTTAGTGTCCTTATCATGGTACCACCGCTGGGATATTTCCTTTCCATTAAAAAAGGATAATAAAAAAAACGGTTCATAAACGAGGAAGTTATCCGCGAACACACATAAAAAAAACATATATACGGTCGAATTAAAAACCTCCTCCTTTTTTTAAGTCGGTTAAAAAGAGACGCCATCAAGTGTATCATAAATTAACATTGAGAAGGGACTGTCGACCTCATATAGATTAAAGACTCCCCCTTTCTCCCAATCCTTGCTTATTATAACCGAGGAAAAGAATCGCCATTGCATTCTTTCGCTACCTCGATAGTTCACTACAATGCTTGTAGTTGTCGACTTCCCAAGAATTAGTCGCCGTTTACACAACATTCACTGATCCTTAGAATAAAACAAGTAAAATTTTAACAAAAACAAAAACCGACTTCAAGGTTCGACTCGATCAACTAAAATAAGACCATGTAACATAATCCTCTATACTCTACAAACCACATACTTCGCAGGTATTGTATCTTGGACCACTTAGAATATGCCAAGCGGGTCAGGGTGGAATTTACATTCTTGAAACTCAAAGTACTAGGCTAATAATTATATTGCATAGTATTAATCAAGTTGTCACGATTACGCATGTATGTTTCTATGTAACCGATTCGCGTATGCGTGTTTTTTTTTTATGTTTTAAATTCTATTTATTATTTATTCCAATTATTATACTCTGTCCATTCGTTTATTTTCTTTTTGACAGTTCAAGAAATTTCGAAATACGTGACGCCCTCACACATTACCGAGTCGATTTGAAATGATGATTCGATGAAAGAATCTACATTCTGAACATTCCAAGAAAAACTATTTTTAAACAGCATACATTCGAATTTTCTAAAACAATTGGAGTCTATGCTTGACAATAATTCATTTAGTTTTAGGTTTTCTTTAACTGTTCTGTTTATCTGTTTCTCAAATAAAATCTGTTAAATAATTAACGCGCCTGAGAGATCTAATTCTGTACAATTAGGTCTCTCAGGCGCGTTGATTATTTGTTAGTATTCAGGCCGACCGCCCATATGGAGGTCTTCATTGCAATGAGATAGGAGTTTATAATTTTCTAAGCACTCAAATTACACTTATTTCTTAGTAGAACAAGAATGTTACCTATGTCGTGTAAGACGGTAGAACACACATACGGTCTGTAACAGGTGACATGCGTACGTGAAAGCGTGACCACTCGTTACAATTAGCCATATCTCGCGCCGAGTGTCTGCCGGCATCGAGATAGCTGAGGTGAAATGCTATCGTTTGTATTGCACACAATAGACTAAAGGTGCGTGCACTGTACTGACGATTTAGAGGTACCAATGAACGGTTTGCAGGCGAATTTTGACCACCTTTCTTTTCTTTCTTTCTCTTTATTCCATCATCTTTATTCCATTGACAAGAAGGCCAACTCTCGTAATAAAAGTTCATTTAATTATTTTTTTTCTTAAAAAGACAACTCCCGCATTAGGAATAAACATCCAGTGTCGCGGGGGACTTTACAGACATACATGAAACGGACACAATTAACACCCAAACCCACAACACTTGACGAATTGGCAAACGGCGTGGCGACGGCCTAAACCACTAGGCCAACCGTGCAGTTTTTTTTATTAAATCTTTTCAGCAATTAAATCTTTATTGCGAATTTGTCATAAAAGTTACTTTCGTAGAAAAATAGTAAAGTAGATACTTTTAGTAGGAATTACCGATTAGGTACTTTACTTCGAACAAATCTTTATGACAGTTGTGAAATTAACGTTGCTTGTGCTATGAAAGCTAGTTTACTAGAAGATGCTTTTTTTGTAAACTGTTACACAGAAAGCACTCAAACTTTTAAATAAGTATATGTATGTTGACCATACCAACATTTGGAACATACGGAACGGAATATGAAAACCGAACCCGAGACAGTCTATGCGACTGCTACTATTGCAATATAGAGGCAGTCAATAAATATGAATATGTATCTCACTCATTTGTTAAGTAATTCAAGTGATGAATGAACAACTTTTTGGTTGTTATTGTCGATGTTTTATATCTCACTTTTTAATAGACTTACAATTGTTTATACAAGCTTTTTATTAACTTGCAATGTATGTATGCTTGTATGTTCGGGTGGAATCTTGCAACTCAATTTTGAAGCAGATATCTTCAACCGATTTTGCTGAAATTTTCCAAGCATATGTATACAGCGTGACAATACAATATTATAATAACATGGAGCTGATCTGATGCTAGAGCGGCCATAGGAACTCTGTAAAGTACCATCGCAACATCATCGAGTTTGGACTCGTTTGATTCGTCTCGAAGCATTCCAGTAAAAGCTTGTTTTAAAAAAGCTTTTTAATTAATTTATTTAAATTTACGTCCACGTGTGCACAAAACCTAAGCAGAGACCACTAGAGATATCCTTATCTGCATCACTTTGTTTATTGTCTAGCTCAGTTAGTTCAGTTACGGCGGTGAGTGCACCGAAACGACGAACACATTATCTGCCTCCTATGTTACTTTATCAGTTGGCTGTAAGATATCTCCACGGCATATTCTTTAATAGCCCAGGAGAAGGTAGCTGCTACCTCAGTGGTGGCACGTTAAAAGATTATTATAAGGTTAAGCGCAAGAAGTGCATCAGGGTTGCCACAAAGTATGAAATATTTAATACAAAATCTTTATTTTTTATTTTTATTTAGGAAAAATAACCAGTATTTTAACTAAAGAGGTCGTAGAGAACTGGTATTACGACATAGCCATCTATTATACACTGACTTACAACGGAATAACTTACAACAAAGAAGCATAAAAAATGCAGTAATAATATAAACCTGCGATTATAAAAAATTTGCGACAAGATATATATTTTGATACTTAGCAGGTTCCAATAGGAGGCGTTTGTCCTTTGATATCATAAATCTAAAATCAAATCTAACGAGTAGGGGATTTCCAGTGCGGTAGGATTTTTTATATTGATAAAGAATTCTATAGCAATATACATACATATCAATCAGAATATATAATTATATGTAGAGCTCATATGGCCCTAGAATTTTAACAGTATATATTTTTGAAACATTTAGTTTTATATAATGCTTTATATAACTTTTTTACTATGATGTAATCTATACTTCTATATCTATACTAATATTATAAACGCGAAAGTTTGTAAGTATGGATGGATGGATAGATGGATGGATGGATAAATGGTTTGTTACTCTTTCACGCAAAAACTACTGAACGGATTTGGATGAAAATTTACAGTAATATAGCTTATACATCAGAATAACACATATGCTACTATTTGCAGCGATAACGGACACACACGCGGGCTGAGCCGCGGGCAACCACTAGTCTTATTTATAAAATTCTCGTGTCACAATGTTAGTTACCATACTCCTCTGAAACGGCTGGACCGATTTTTATGAAATTTGGTGTGCATATCGGGTAGGTCTGAGAATCGACCAACATCTATTTTTTATAACCCAATTTTTTTTATGGCAAAACAACGTTTGCCCGATCAGCCAGTAAAATAAATACTTATCTTAATATTTTACGTGGTCATTTATACATCATGTTTAACTTTACAGCACTTACTGTTCAAAAATTTGAGGAAAAGCTTTGTACACATAGTATTTCAACATGATCTACTTTTGTGTGTAATAATATTTTTTTCCTTCTATGTAATTAAAAATAGTCTGCACAAACAGCGTAGTTGTTAAAACGATCAGCAATACGCTTTCTACTGCGCTTAGTGTTGTGAATTCGCTCCTTACACGGACTACACCTTGTGTGATCTACAAATTGTTTTTTTAGGTCCGTTGTGTGATCCACAAAGTCCCTCGAGACACGGGATGTATTCCTACTACAGGAGTTGCTTTTTAAAAAGTAAGAAAATATACCTTTATAGAGAAGTAGCGTGTTATTTAACGTAGTTCCGGTCAGTCGCTCAAGATGAACTGTTCGATCGTGTGCATCTTGTTTTTGCGAACCTTTTGTAATTATCTACTATATACTGATATGTTACGCTACATCTCGACGTACTGTTATGGGCGGTCGCAGTGTTCGTGAATGAGAGCATGGTATAGCTGCTTTTTTTATTCGGATGCCCGTTTTTCTTGGTGTAGCATTCTACGATGATATGCAACTACTTAAAGATAGTTTCACTGTATAATTGTAAGCGCCCTTTTTTCTCGTGTTACATAAAATGATGATCAATTATGTTGCTTTCCAAAGGTAAAGTAAAATGAGTTCTATGTCTCTATTACACGATTGATTTTATACTGACGATATATAATTATGGTTGTGGTTCAGTTTTAGTAATTAAGGTTTTCATAAACGGTAGGAGAATAACTAGTTATTTGTTTAAGTTCTATGTGTGTGTATGAGTTCTCGTATTACTATGATGTGTCGCATTCACATAAGATACGAAAACTTGATTAAATTCTAATCATGACCTATTGTTTGTAAAATATCTTAACAATCTTCCATACTAATATTATAAACTCGGAAGTAACTCTGTCTGTCTGTTACGCTTCCACGACAAACCGCTGCACCTATTTGGATGAATTACGGTATAGATAAAGATGGGACCTTGGAGAAGGACATAGGCTACTTTTTGTCGCGATAACCGACATACGCGCGGGTAGAGCTGCAGGCAATAGCTAGTAACAGTAATGTTATATTTTATGTGTATACTGATCAAGGTCACGATATTCAGACACAATCTCGTTTCCGTTAACCAATAAGTTGGCATGATAATAGGTATGCATTCTACTAGCCAACCTTTGGGGGGTGTGGAGATATAGGAAGGTAGGAGCATCGAGGTTACAGTTGTCCAGAACAACACACAATTGACATAATTAAGCTGCCTGGCATAATATCTGTGATTCTGCAGGCGGAGTTGGCTCCAGTAAAAAGCGACCTACAGGACTTCCGTGAGTCGCTAGATTTTTTAAGTGAAAAACACGATGATATGAAGAGATCTATTGACACATTGGTTATGGAAAATACTTTTCTATTGAAAGAGAAAGAAACAACTCAAAACTACAGTGACGGCACTGTCTGATCGCCTGCCAGACTACAGTGACCGCCTACGAGAATTTATAATAATGAGCTTGGAAAAGAAGAGGTGGATAAGCGACTTGTGCAATCTACACAAAATTATCAACGGTTCTTTGGACTGTGAACTTGTTGAGAAAATAAATCTTAAGATACCGTCTCGATCTGTGCGTATCCCACAACTCTTTACCATACCCAACTCTAACAATAATGTGTCTCAGAACAGTCCAATCTCAAGAATGTGCACTAGTTACAACCAAATATGCTCCAAGGTTGATATTTTTTTCGACTCATTTAGCGAATTTAAAACCTTGATAATTAAGGAAAACATCTGAAGAATAGAATATGTAATCTAATGTGCGATATTTTTTCCAATGAAGCATTACAACATTGAGTGCTGTGTACGGTTGTAATTGGACTTCAGACCTACATATTGTAAACTGCAATTCATAGTATTTGTTTGTTTTTGGTTTGTTGTCTATTTCTGTACCTAATAAATAAATAAATAAGCTAAGAGTTACTACATGTAAACATATACATAAAATCTACGAAAATACGAGACAGCCATATAAGTATTTCCTACACGTGAGGCTAACTCTACCACCAACTAATGAAATTTTCGCGCTTGCTTAGCTTTTTCTTACAGTTCAAACTCTTTTCAAAGATTCACTCGAACATATTACAAGAATGAATGAGAAAATATACTAACCATCAAATACTGTTCCCCAGGGAGATCCTAAATTTATTGACAACATCTACAATGTAGCGTGCAAAACCTCGGGTAAAAGCTAGTAAACAATATTATTAAAATAGTCTATATAATTAACTGGTATTCTTGATAATCCCTCTAGCTAAATGAAGTACATAATTTTGTTAGAAGTGGATTCTCATCTATAGTTTACTTGGCAGGAACACGCTAACACTATCTTAAATTTAGTACCTTAACGTTATATTACCGCTGCTTTAAATGATTAAAAACATCAAGTATTAAAGAGGTGTCAGTATAAAATATTATTATTATTACATTGCAATTTTTTTTTTACTGGACATTATTAGTGGACACGTATGAAAATCACTACAGAATACCGGAGGATATCTGTGCCTCGGCGTCCAGAACGGACATATTTCTTTATGCAATGTCAATTAAGCGTGTAGTACTAGTAGAACTCACGGTGCCGTGGGAATCGAACATCCCTAAAGACCACGCTTTAAAAAGAAACAAGTACTTTGACTTAACCAACGAAATAACTATCAATGGTTATGTCGTTGCGCTGTATGCCGTGGAAGTGGGTGCGAGGGGTATACCAGCTAAATCCCTCTATAACCTGCTTAAAGACCTTGGATTGCCAAGAGCTTCAGTAAGCTCTTTTCTTGAACGAATATCCAAAGCGGCATTGCTAGGCTCACTTCAAATATGGTTAGGTAGAGGGGGTAACACGGCGGACAGTGGAGGTGAGCGTTGACGCGTCGTAAGGAGTGCTCCTTAAACCTAAACCTGGGTCGCAATTCCCAGGCACTGTCGAAGTCGCATGTGTTGCCCCCATCTATCACGCGATGGACCCGGCACCCGCACGGTGAATCCATGGAACGCTAAGAAATAGGTCTTTTATAACATTTTGCACTTACAAATGTACACCGACGGACTTAATGTCTATTCTCTACCAGCCTTTCCCCCAAAGGTTTGTTGATTGTAAAGATCTAGTAAGGTAAGTGCTTGAGGTTTACAAGATTGTTGTTCACATCCACTAAGAAATTATAGGCCAAAAAAACTAAGAACATCACTGGTGAACTACGTAAAACCTTCATTTCACCACTCCCCTTAGAAATTATAAAAAAACTAGTCTAGTTATTGAATTAACAAAAATAAACATTAATCGGTTGAATTTTGTAAAATAATAGTTCTTTGTAAATTAAAAGCAAGTCTCTTGTAAATTTCATATAATTTTTATTTTGCTTTATTAATTTATCGACTTTAAAAGTTCGATGTTCGTACAGAATCACATTACCGTAACACGAAGAAAGTAGTAGTACTTTAACCAAGTTCATACTTTTTCAAATAATATAACTTATTTTTCAAAAAAACTTTGTTATCAATAATCTAAAATCTCACATTAAGTTCCTGTATCTCATTGTAGATATGAGGTCTATGATAGATATACATAATACTAGTAAAGTTATATTCTTGTATAGTTGTGTGGAGGACAATGCGACTGTCATCGGTCGATATATTACACCCGCTACCGGCCCGGCACGCGGCTAATATTTTATATGGGCGGTCTTCATTGCGATCTGGACCTGTTGTTAGTGATGTTACATTCGAGTTATCGATAGATGTAACAGATTTTTGAAAAAAAGTAGTAGTAATTTGTGATTTATTTGACAAATAAGTTACAAAATTAGACTGCTTGTTATAAGTTTGAATTAGAGGTCCGCGTATGGGCTACTGTCCTATCTTTCAATTAATTTTCTTTTTATTTTATTGCCAAAATGCCTGGTTGCCGACGGTAGCTTCAAATATTGGTATTGTGTAGGTAGCTACTAGGTAGTGTATACACTAGTATAAGAAGTCATCATTATCACTACCACTGTTGTGAAACTCTTTGTTGAGTCCTGACTTCTCTCTTTTCGCCATAGTTTCTGTAAACTTATTCTTTTATTTGAATAATGTAACTGAACTGTCTTCACGGAATTAACAAAGCACATAATTGAATAATTTTAAGTCACGAACAAGCCGTAGTGTGGCCGAAAAGTAGTATGACGTGGATATTTATACTAAAATCATTAAAATATACTCCCCTAAAGTTTTTACTACTTTGGGACAGTTATTTTACAATTCAACAGCATACAAAAGGACAGTAAATACATTAAAAAAACAATAAATGACAAGATCTACCCTTTAAACCATTGTCTTATTTTTATTCTTAAAAAGTGTCGATAAAATTGATAAGGCTATCGATACTTCACTTACCGTCCTTAGAGGTCGAGTGAAAGAGGCGTGCACTGGTTGCTCTCATTAATCTTTCATTTCTACGTTATATTATTAGAGGAACGGGTTTGCACGGATGCTGAGCGGGCTGCGGGAGGAGAGCGTGAACCCGAGTGAACCCTCAGTAGCACCTGCCGCGTCCGGTCGTGTATAAGGTTGCCGAGGACAAGGTAGCCTCAGGAGTGAATTAATCAAGAATTTAGGTGTGTATTATGTCCTTGAAAAAGATGTAATGCACTACTGTCAAATTCAGGTTTTTTTTGCAGACGGAACAGATTACTGTACGATTAATCGAAATAAATATTTGGATATGCTTAGTTTTACATGTCATTTATTTTAGGAAGGCTGTTTTAAAATTTATAAATATTACTACATATATGAAGATGATTAAAAAGCATTACTGTTAGAAAGAAGGTATATATTATAAATCCTTATTGTAAACGACATCACCGATCTTTTCTTTTTTATTACTCATGCTTATATTTTTATTAGTCACAAATGGCCGACAGGTGGCGCTACGGTTATAAAAGAAGTATCAAAAGTATTGCAGGATCGTCCTGTAAACATTGGTAGTATGTAGATATCTACTATTAAAAAGTAACAGAAATTAATATATTTTAAAATACAGCTTCCACAAAGCTACGGTATAAAAAAAGACGTGTGGCACTCGGGGACTGCTGCGGTAAAGCTATTGCATAGCATTTTTATCAATTTATGCAATTATAATTATTTATTTATTTTTTATCTATGCAGTAGTGTATGGCTACCATGAAAAATTTATACATTACTAGCTGATCCGGCAAACGTTGTATTGCCCTAAAAAAATGAGGTATAAAAAATAGATGTAGGTCGATTCTCAGACCTACCCGATATGCACACCAAATTTTATAAAAATCGGTCCAGCCGTTTCAGATGAGTATGGTAACTAACACTGTAACACGAGAATTTTATACATAAGATATGACATAACAAATCTTTGTGTCCAAGGCAACGAATCTTCTTTGACGTATTTCAATACGCCTGCGCGGCCGGCTGTTGACATATTCATGGTCTAAGAAAACAAGATCTCGCATTCCGAGAGTGGCTCGATTTGACGTCACTATCCAGTTACCACTTTATAGCAACTTAACACGAAATGAACCAACCACAATGATATTATATAATATCATTGACCAACCACAACCAGCGATAGTGATGATGACGTCATCTCGATCTCTCTGTCTCGTCACTGTATCTCGGTAAGACACAGACAGATTTCGGAGCAGCTCGTCAACGAATCTGTCTGTCTCTGTCACGCACGAAGTCAGGTCCGTTGATTCGTCGTTTAGAGCAGCTCGTCTCGATCCGTGCGAGCTTCGGGTGTCAGGTTTTATTTTCGTTACGTTACGGAATTTCTTGATTTGGTCGCCCCGCTCAAAGGCCTCAAAGCCCGCGATAAAAGCTATGCAATAGCTTAAAAGGTAAGATGAAGAGTTTAGGCTTCTTGAGCGGAGACGACAAACCAGAAAGCTTAACGTATAACGTCCACCAACAAGCTGACCTAACAAAGATCACAGTTGTCAATGATACATTGCAGTGAGTGTGAATGAATGTGAATGCAGGCCGCTTCGATCTTATTTTCTTAGAAACCATTGATATAGGTCAGCAGTGAACGAACTATTGCTAAAATGAAAGCTTCTGAAATTTGATTAGGTATATCGTGTCTACTTAACACAATAATTCTATGGTACTATAATGTGGGCTTAGAATTAGTTGCTTTAGACCTTTTCAATGGTCAGAATGTATTAGTACATTTGAAACGTTTCATCTGCTTAAAAGAGGGGTCAAAAAAAATTATGTCACCTGCCAACCCTACAGTCATTCTATAAAGGTTGTAAAAGTTAACTTTTTAATGGCTGTCATAATATCGGTAATCGTAATTTATATTTTAAGTTAACGGCTTCATCTCGACTGTCAGATTATAAAATAATGAAAGTCAGATTATGACATCTACCATAACACTTTAAAGTTGACATTTAATATCGACCACAAAGAGAAGGAGATCCTATGTATTGTTCGGAAATGAATGTCGTGTCAAAAACTGTGGGTACATTATGAAGACTAGAGTTCAACGAGTGATAGAGGTTCAATTTTAAGGCGGACGATGCATATGAATTCATTTTTTGGCTCAATAGATATAACTGATTGGTTTTACTTTGAAGTGAAATTATTTCGTTCCAGCCGTTTGATGATAATTTAATTTTAAAATACGTAATTAAAAATACTGATAGTACAAAATATTTTCAGAGAGTTTGTTTGTGTTTTAGAGTTACAAAGATCCTATTTATTGACTGTTTATTGAGTATACGTACTAAGGTCTTTAACAGCTAGAGTTATTACTTTAACATCTTTTTCATATCACCAACTTTAAATAGGCATCTCCTTGGAATAGAGGTTTGCATGCAAAATAAGTGGAAGAAAAATAAATATTGCATGCTCGAAAAATCTATTGTCATTTAATAATGCTATTGATTACTGGAGGCAGAAGGCTTTCGAGTGACCAATGGTTATTAAAATTGAAGAGATCTCCTGGTAGAGTGACCATGGTTTGCCATTTGTCAATGGAATTGCTTTCAATAATCAGTAATACGGACAAAACAATGTCTGCTGGTTTGTTTGTCCAAAATATGCTCACAACACGGTGCCTTTGATATGATGCCTTTAACGGACTTGTTTAATTTAAAGTGATTCAAGAAGATGTAAATCTCTAAATTATTTAGACAAATGGTTTTAGTCATGAATTTATTTAAAGCGGCACCTTCTCTTACTTACAAAAAAAAATACATTATCCTCAAGCTCTTATATCCGGAGGCGTATGAAATCGTCCACATTTTGCCAAATATATCTCTAGTCCTACTTGTAATAGTGGTAATCATCATCATCATCATCTACCTCAAATACGTCTACGGCTGGACAATTATGCCCCCAAATCTCCACACAACAAAACTTCCTGTACTGCCCACAACCACCGGATTCCCGTTATTCTTCCCGTGAGTGTAGTAAAAGTCGACTAAAGAGTACTAAGTACAGTACCATTTCACTGCGATCGCCAACCCGCATGTAAAGCGTTGTGATTTTGAAAAATCTCCTCTGATAGCAAGAACAATAGAGGTAGTGGTCTTTAAAAACCACTACCTCGTCTTTTGTCTATACCCTTGCAAATGTACTGCATATTTTCGAAATTATATTCACCCTAACCATATCCCAAGTGTTGAATCGTTCACCAATTACTGGGTTTGAAGGGTATGCCCATGATAATTGAATATATAGTTTATGGTCCAACACATTGCTTGCTGTGACTACGCCTACTAGTTTTTGCACCTTATAGGGAAAGCATTGATTTGTCATTTTTGTTTTATTCCTCTTGTTGTTGACTGTCTTCTAATTTATACTCTCGATTGTCGGCCCTTGTTGAAATAAATTCTAGAATCAAACTCACATGTACTTCTATAATTTTATTTATGAGGTTGGAATCATTTTATAGAAAGAGTTCAATGTATGTGTAGTACTAAAACAAGAATAAAAGTCAACCTTAATTTAGATTACATTTCGAAAATAGAATTTTATTTTCATTAATTAACATTTCTGTACCTAAGTGCGCACGAACACTGGCAAAAACAAAGAAGTCACAATCCGCCTTTTTCAATTACATTTAATTACAATGTTCATGGTTAGTTCACTGAAAGTTACTGTTACTTAACTTTTAAGAAAGATTCTGCAATTACACATCAAGACTAATATGTAGGTATACTTTTTTTATGTTACAATAACACGGGTTACATCAACTCGATTCCAACCTTCTTAACATTTCCCTATGTATTAACTACTAGCTGACCCACGCAACGTCGTTTACGTCTCCTAGCGTAGAAAACTTCCCCCGTTTTTGTAACATTCTTCAATCCTGCTCAGCTCCTATTCGTCTTAGCATGATTATATATAACCTATAGGCTTCCTCGATAAATGTACTATCCAACACGGAAATAATTTTTCAAATCAGACCAGCGGTTCCTGAGATTAGCGCGTTCAAACAAACAAACAAACTCTTCGTCTTTATATATTAGTATAGATTAGAGAAAGAGTTTAAACAACCAACATAAACTAGCTATTGCTTGCAGCTTCACTCGCGTGATCATTTCCTATTTGTATTTCTAACTTGTGTGATGTGACATAGAGCAATACCATAGCCATATGGAGACGTTCCCCTCTATCAAAGTATAAGCCTAAATGAGCCGCCGAATTACACTGTTCTGACACAGAATATATTTATGTGTGTGTAAATATTTTGTATGTTTTGTTTTAATTGTTATGTGTGAGTTCATAGTGACAGGTTTATAGTTTTTGTATGTGAGTCTTGAACAAATGACAGACTGTTTTGTATTTGAAAAAGATGCTATGGCTTCAGTCCTTGACGGACCTGTGTAGCTTTATGGCCACTGATCGCGTAGTACGTAACTTTGAGATGTTTAGAAACATAGCTTCTTATATCGTCTAACAACAAGATAATGGGTAGGTTATTAACAAAATTATAGTTGCATAAGAAACATCGCGAATTACTTACCTGCTTAAGCCCTAACAACATGCAATAAAACGTCCTTAACTTATAAAATAATGAACCGTTAGAATAATGAATAAGTCTAATAAAACAACACATTTAATGTTAAACCAGCGGCGCGGCGCGTGCGCAACGAACATGCTCTAACAACCTTTGCACCGAAGTGTATTATGGTATCATCATTTTATTATTATATTGTTACCTCCTTTGTTGGTTCAACTGATTTATATGTGCGAGATAGCCCTTTTTACGCTTCCATGCCTTTATAAAGGCAATAACAAAATATGAGTGTAAGTATTATATGCAAAACAGTTTGCAAAGAGGTAAGTTTTTTACTTTAAAGTAGTAACTGCTTGAGATGGCTGGTATGCGAATTCTTCTCGTATCAGGAAATTATCGAGTAATGCAATGCAAATTCGTGCTTTAGGAATTGGACGTGTTTTCTAAAAAAAGGATATCGTGTCGTGTACAATTGACAATTAATTGTAGGGATCACCGGGGTTAAATACTTGTAGATAATTAAAATAGTGGCGTGCAATTGGAGATACCTACGTCCAGCAGTGGACTACGATAAGCTGATGATGATGATGAATAAAAATAAATTAACATCATTCGTTTTTGGGTTAACATAATTTAACAATATTTTCTCTAAAATTACTAATGCCTACTACATGTTGTGTCAACATTAGATTAGCCAGTTTCACATAAGATCAATATTCTTTAATGGTCCACTGCTGGTGATACCTACGTCTTTTCTTAGAAATGAGTATTTGGCCTACTAACAGATAGTTTCTGTCAGAAAAGTTTTTAGATGTAACTTTAGCGCCTGTGAGAAAACTTACTAAGTACGAAATACAAATTGTATTATCTGATACGAATATTGTTCACCATAATAATTATGAATTTTGTAGTAAAATTAGGTTCCGTCCGCGGCTTCGCTTACTTTAATGCACATTTTCTTAAGCTGTGGGACCATTTTAAAGACATTTATTTGTTTATTTTTGGTATCATTTGCCCAAATTTGTAGGCAGTAAAGCGACGCTGATGTCAGCACGAACGGGCCGGCTCGACCGGGGTGGTGTGGTACTATCCTCGCGTGGTGTTTTGTTGGTGAGTGCGAGACCAGAGGCCCAATGATGCAGAAGCATCACTAGGCCGCCATGGTGTGGGTCACCATGCTGCATTGTTGCATTGTCTGCATTCACAATGACTATGGTGACCACCAATTTTGGATTCTGCTTATGCTTTCCTTCAGGCAGAGTAGAGTCATTTTGGCAGGGCCATAAATAAAAAAAAGTGAGTTTGACGCAATGAGCTTTCATTTTCATTCTTTAATACTCAGCATTTAAGCAGTTCTGGCAGGAAAGCGTAACAAACAAACAGACGCTATACTCAACCATCGCATGTCAAAATTATCATTCAAACTCGGTGCAGTGTGTACTCTCATAGATTCAACCTGTTTGATATCAAAGTATTCTTCTACAAAAAAGCTCATATTGTTGAGGACAATAGGACCTTTAAGAGGTGAACTCTTAAATCCAGCCGTATTAAATGATACATGTACCTACCCACCTATCTATCAATCGCGTGTCTTACAATACAAGAAGGTTTTAGGCCTAAAAAGCTTTCTTTATTTATATTTAAACTAGTGGTTGCCCGCGGCTCCGCCCGCGTATGTCGGTTATCGCGGCAAACAGTAGCTGATGTGTGTTATTCTGATGTATAAGCTATATTACTGTAAAGTTTCATCTAAATCCGTTCAGTAGTTTCTGCGTGAGAGTAACAAACTTCTATCCATCCATACTTACACTTTCGCGTTTATAATATTAGTATAGATATTAGTATAGATATTCGTAATACTTATTTACGTAATAAATATTCTTGGAATATCATAAATAAGTGAACTACTTACGCTATTCATATTTTAACTTCTGAGAAGCTTGTTTCTTTATATGATGTCATGTCATGTCATAGCATGTCATTCTACTTACTTTAAATGTCAATCAGCTTAATTTTGCCTCAGAAGAATGTCAGGCGCTTGCAACTTGTATTTCTTTTCGATTGAATTTTCATCATTTTATTCAATACACAAAGTTATTTGTTCCATATTCATCATTAATAAATAATCATGCATCAAACGATTTCCAAGCTAAAAAGAAGTTTATGAGGAAATGAACTTTTACCAGGGGGGTTTCATTATTATTGTTCTGTGAGAAAAAGCGAATAGAATAAAAAGTGGAATCGCGATAGGTGAGGCGCGTCGGCGCAAGCGCAGCGCGTGGCGCGCGCGTGCCCGCCGCCAACCAATTACACATCTTTGCCTTTATTACAAGACCGCTCATTAGATGTAGACAAAGATATGCTAATTTATTGGATGCGGCAGGTCCTCAATGAACATTGGACTAATTTATTATACGAGGAAAAAGTTATTCTAAACTGGTAGATCAGATATTTCTGTAAATGTTTTTCAATGTGGCTTGTATAATCGAGTGTGACTGACATTTACAATTTATCTAAATTAATTGAAATTATTGATTTATCAAAAGTAAATAAATACAAATTTTAAAGTAGGTAAGTAAAATCTTCATTCCTATATTTTATGTATAGATTATTATATACCGTAGCGATATTCCTAATAGTACCCTCATATTTTTCATTATTAAATAAAACATCAACTTACATTACGTTACCTATTAGATTTTATTTTGGTCATAGTTGACGAAAGTTGAATCTAATAGGTAACGTATTGTAAGTTGATGTTTGTAACGTAAACTATTAAAATGAGCTAATATAAACCAGCATTGATCACCAAGATATAGATCAATGTCTAATTTAATTAGGTAGTAAGGTAAAAATAATAATTAACATTTGTTGCTTTTAGTGAAAAATAACAATTTTCTTTAAATGTTTTGAAGGAGTTTTTACCCTCACGTGCATGCCAGCTCATCAAAACAGTTACAACAATGCAAAAAAAAATCGATGCCGGAATTTTGTAATATTTCTCCCATAAAAATGACGTCATACTAAAAGTAGTTCAATTTGCCACATCCATATGATTTCCTTGTTCCGAGTTCACGATTGAGTATGCGCACCCAAGTGTATCACCTGCCAGGTCAACACGGTTGCTTTTTACCCGCAAACTAAGTGCGCCTAGCGGACCCGCTCGCGTTTTTTCAACGACCTGCTAGTTACAGATGGGGCGCTTCACCACAAGCAGTGTTTCTTGAAATTACTCCATACATCTTCAACTGTCATTTTTTGCGTTCATTTACGTCGAAACTACTGAGATTATTACTATAGTACGTTATGGTTTTTTTTTGTTTATATTTTGACATTTTGAAATCTCAAAGTGCTAAAAAATGACGAATCAGAATTTAGAAAATAAGCAGAAGAATGAAGGCTAAATGAAGGCCTTGGTATAGATCGATTGATATTTGTACAGCTAAATATACGAAGAACGACCAAGGGTCGTCTTTGGAGTCTTACTTCCTACAGAATTATACGAACCCCCTCTCGTTTGGGCTATCAATAATTTCACTCACTCGGTAAAACACAACGAATTAATTACTTTTAACGCCGATTTCCTCTAAGGCTGTGGTACCACTCATAATAATAAATATATATAAATAATAATAAAATAAATATAACTGTATCAATTGGTGTACAATAAAGTTTATTCTATTCTATTCTACCACTCAGGTCCTGTCAGAATTATAATTGGTAAAGCTAAATAGAAATTTTCAACAAACAAGAGTTTAAAATAACTCGACTACTTAAAAAAAAAGAAAAAATGTATATTAGTTATAGTTAGTAGATATAGTTATATTAGTTAGTTAGTAGCCTACGTTAGCCGGGCTATTATTATAAATCTGTTGACATTCATTAAAATCGATTAAGTATTTAGACGCTTAAAAAACCGACCAAGTGCGAGTCGAACTCGCGTACCGCGGGTTCCGTACAAACCTGTAGATATATATGATGTAACTAAAAATTTATGCTTTTCGCAATTTTTCCTTTATCTGTGCTATAAGACGTTGCTTCGTCCTAAATTTCAAGATTCTGAGTGCACGGGAAGTACGCTGTAGGTCTTGAATCCCTTGCGAGTGTCGAAAACTTGCAGCATAAACGGCTGTATCTATTGATTGCGATGTCTCAGAAGTTTGATTTTTTTACAGCTCCAATGGACAGAAGACCCTGAGTATTTGATATGAATTTCAGCTTGATACCTCCACGGGTTCCTGAGAATAAGGGTCTTGACAGACAGACTGACGGACAACAAAGTGATCCTATAAGTGTTCCGTTTTTTTCCTTTTGAGGTACGGAACCCTAAAAATATAGGTTAATAGACTGCCAATTGCCAAAAATATTAACCATCCTTTTGGCTTCGCCGTAGTCGGGTAATAAAATAAGTAAAACAATATAAGACAGACGGACAAACGTATATTTTCAATGGTACACGCGACATAATGGTTTCATCACTATGATTGGTAGTTGACAAAAATTACAAGTGCGGTGTGCAGCGACCCGAACTTAAATAGTGTTCGAGGGTACAAGCATCCGCCGTGACTAAGAAAAGGGTAGTGTACTGTAACCTTAATTATGGGTAGCAGCTACCCATTGGTATGGTGGTGACTTCCACATACAGCGCAACAGAAATATACTAGCGCCATCTACCGCAGATACACTGAACTACGAAGTAATGTTCTACATGAAGAAACTACGAATCCTGCATCGCGCAGTGAATGTTCTCGCGCCGATTAGCATATATCCGACATCCCAACATCCCAACATCAACCGTAGGCCCGCCAGGCATGATCACCTCGCCTGATCGGAGGATCCTCCCTTTGTGTTGGAGGGACATGATGTAATAATATAATAAATAATAATAACGTAAACCAGTAATAATCTAAAAATATATAAATCTTAATTGATAAAGAATATGTTATTTAATGCAAAGTTTTGACTCAAATATAGGTAGTACTTAAAATTCCAGGTTTTACTTTTAAAATTTTAGGATTTACCCTGGTGCGGGCATTTGCAGTAGGTACATAAAATAAACATTTAGCTATTATCTGAAATTTAAATACCTATGTAGCAATCTTAAACCATTAATTTTGTAATTAAAATAAAGCATTTTGTAAGTGCACTTTGATTAATTTATTGACATAAAATCATCTCATCATCTTGTGCAAAAACTACTGATAAATCAAAGGCGGTGTCTTCATAAAGTAGCAGACCATTTATTTTGACAGAGGATGATGCATTGTGTGGTTCCTCAAGTAATTTTATTTTACCGTTTAAATGATGACGCATGGGACAATAAAAGTGTATGGTACTCCGTTGAGAATTGAGACATTTTTAGTTCTGTCAAACCAAGCGAATCAATGAATGAGTTGACATATAACATTGCAATTTCTTGAAAACTTGAACTGGATTGAAAGATGCTCAACATAATTTTTTGTACTGCTTCTGAGAGCTCACTGAAAACACTCTGAAAAAACACAGAAAACCGGTGTGAAATAGTGCTTGCGCTGTGTTTCACCGAGTGAGTGAGGATACCGGAGGCCCATACCCCACCCCTCCCCCTATCTCCCCCACCTCCTCCCCATCCCCCAAAGGCCGGCAACGCACTTGTGACGCTCCTAGTGTTGCAGGTGTCCATGACTCCATGGGCGGCGGTAATCGCTTACCATCAGGCGATACGTGTGCTCGTTTGCCCGCCAATTCCATAAAAAAAAAACTACTGTTCAGTAATTATTTTTTTCTACGAGACTGGTAGGTTAGATTACTTTCCGCATAAAGTTACAAGTGTTGCTTAAGTCTGTCAAGTTAGATCGAGAGTCACTGTTTATTTGAACTAGCTTTTGCCCACGGCACTGTCGATATCGCGGTAATCATTCTTCTGGTTAGTATATAGCCCATGACATTCATAAATAATGTGGGTTTCTATTGGTAAAAAAAGTATCAAAATTGGTTTAGTAGATTAAGGATTACTCGGTAACTTCACAATCTCACAAACTTTACATCTTTATAATAGAAGTATAGATGAACGGAGGAGTGAGTGCAGACTACAGCTATACTATACTGTAGTCTGTAATGTTTGTAACCGCTTGTTGAATTATCTACTTTGTTAATGTTACATTTTGCACTCTTAGGATAAACTTTCATAGTTTTCATTAGCATGACTAACTGAGTTCATCACTACGAAATAGTACTGTCAACCTGTAGGGCAGTCTGTTAGTCAATGTTCGAATTATGCTGTAAGTCTTACAAGAACGTCATCATCAGCATTAGTCAAAACACAAATCACCAAACTACATTGTTATTATTGTCTACGGTAGTTAGTCCGCAATTTGGGCAATCATTGTTAAGTCATGAGTGATGTTCTAGCGGTCGTCGTAGGCTCAGGTTCACTTTATTAGTGAACCACGCGCCGGAACAACTAACTGTAATATATATGAATTGAATTATTACAGCGTTTTTATAGAATTACGGTGAAAACTCAGTTAGTTTGAAGCTGAATTTTCTTACAATACGATTGCAAAAATAATAATGAGTATCTCTCTGAAATATGTGACGGTATTTTAGATGCGATCTTTTACATATCGCAGGTAATTTCTGCCAGTTAACTTCAATTAGAGTAGGATTTTAGTCGTTTTTTATTGTCTTATAATTGAACACAATAGAATAATAATAAACTTTATAGAACGTTAGGTAAATATTTCAGAGAATTAGAGTCAATCTTCTTAATGGAAGCAATTTTCTATAGGCAACCTTTTAGGATTGTGACAGTTGTATATAAAAAGTAAACTATGTTCTTGATAAAAAGCAGAATGCGGTTACACCAAGTATTGATTAAACATGGTACTGAAAGCTGAAATGTTATTGGAGTGTGGGCATTACAACTCAAACTTCAAAGTCTATCCTCATGTGTATTTGGAGTACAGTGTTCTTAGTACACTCCAGTAACGTTCGATTGATGTCATTATCGTAAACCTACAAAATCGTGAATGCCGAGTCAAATTCAGTGGAATATACCAAATGTACACCAAGGAACACGACACAAGAATTAAAACCATGTTATAGGTAGGGTTGCCAACTTTTTTTGCCAGAAAAAAAGTATAAAATGGTTTCAATGGGAAAAAAAAATATTGGAAGAATAAAATTTTTTGTTTTTAATGCCATAAAAACTCTATTTTTGCGTGTTTTGGCACATGCTAACATTTTTTTGCCATATTTAAATGTTTAAAAGCCTGTTTGACAATCAAAATTTAAATAAATAAACAATTGGTTCCTATTTCAATTTATTTACGCTCCATTTCTTTCTTCTCGCCAATTTAGATTCATCACTGAAAAAACTCTTTTAGTGAAAGATGAAGTGGCGGGAGAGATTAAATAAGAAATATTTTCTTACATTGGTAAGCTATCAGATCACTTTTAAGTAAATATTGCCATTTGTCAACCGCACTTTTCTTTTAACATAAGTGTACCGTTAAACATATAGTTAAATACCCATGATGAGTGTTTTGTTTTACGCATCACAGTAAAGTTTGGAAATAAAGTATTTTCTTATACTTTATTTGTATGCAAAAGTATAAAGTATAATTACCAAAAATAAAGTAGAATACGTTATTATAAAGTATGGTTGGCAACCCTAGTTATAGGCCTTGTATAGCATAAACAAGGCCTATGACAAAAACCTATAAATAGGTTACTTTATATAGATAAACAGTGGCACTATTACCTACCAGTGTATAATTTTCCAAATCACCGGGTACTGCGAAATGAAAAGTAGCACGGTTCCCCGGGAAGACGGTCATTTTTACAAAACACAGTCCTGCTGAGCAATTACACCGTAAATGCATATATCACAGGGGACAGAAAAATGTGCTTTTATCATTGTGTCCGACATGTATGTTTAAAATTTATATTAAAGTTGTTTTAACTGTACACAAAATGATTCTTTGATAACTGCAACCATTTCAGATGTTGTAGATTTTAATATGTTATGAGAATAAGTATTTTTTTAACCAACTTCAAAAAAGGAGGACCGTCTTAATTCTATTTTTCTACTTTAAATGCAATAATTGTTCTACATCAAGGTGAGGTATGTTGAATACACAGTGAAAAAATGTTTCTTGTGACTTTATATTTAAATGACAACGATTACACTTGTAAACATTGTTACATTCACTTGCGTTAATAATTAAGGTGATGCAATATACAATTCGATTAGACTTTTAAACTAATGTTTTAGTTCAAAGCAGCAAGTGTGGTGCTGCCATGTGATCAAATATGTAAAGAAGTACCTTGTTACTTCTATCATAAGTACTTTGGAAATTCTGCCGCGCAATTTATTAACGCAGTAAAGAACATGTGAACGGTACAGTACTTACTGCGTATTTTTTGAGCTTTACAAACTTTTGGTAGTACTAGAGGGACCAGAAAAAAAAACAAATTAAAAAGAAACTGGTTGTATGTTATTTAACATTGATGCATAAGAGCAAAATAGTAATCGCGAGTTAAGCCGAAAATATAGCTTACTATAAATTAGGTTTAATAGTAGAATTGAGAGGCTTCAGAACTTAAACTGTTTAGTTACTTCCAGTCTCTGAAAATAATGTACCTATGAAATAAAAAGGACTTCGAAATCTTAACACAAGAATTGGGCTGCGAGTTTAAGATTTAAAAAAAACAAGCCCTTGGCATATAATTTTTCATACTTATTCCTAGTGTGTCGATAGCTATGGAGAACTTACTCGTGAGAACGCTCGGTCGTCCGGTTTTCTCAAGCGGACAACAAGAACACACTGATTACCGTGTGTTTGCAAATATAACGTCTGCAACATAATTTTTGAAAACAAAGTTGATCGTTTTGTGAATGGAACCGAGATAGTTGAGTATTTATGAACTCTATTGTGTCATTTATGACTTTATTGAGTATGTTGATGTTTCTATAAGTCGCTTGACTAACCGT
The DNA here is from genome assembly GCA_949125395.1 of Diaphora mendica. Lineage (NCBI taxonomy): Eukaryota > Metazoa > Arthropoda > Insecta > Lepidoptera > Erebidae > Diaphora > Diaphora mendica. The sequence continues at coordinate 7,841,346 of OX421322.1, forward strand.
ATTTCTTAATTAAACAACAGACTTATTAGTAGCGTTAAATCTTGTCATTGACTTTCACCTAGTGAGTAAGGTTCACATCAACAGCCTTTAGTCCCACTGCTGTACATAGGCTTTTCCTTATAAAGAAGGTTTTGGCCTACTACCCTTTTTAGCGTGCCAAAGGCAAAAAACGGAACCCTTATAGATTCGTCATATCTGTCTGTCCGTCTGTCTGTCCGTCCGTATGTTACATCCAGTTTTTTCCGAAACTATTAGACCTATAATGTTGAAACTTGGTAAGTAGATGTATTCTGTGAACCGCTTTAAGATTTTTACACAAAAATAAAAAAAAAACAGTAAATTTTGGGGGTCCCCAATGTCCCCATACTTAGAACTGAAACTCAAAAAAAAATTTTTCATCCAACCCATACGTGTGGGGTATCTATAGATAGGTCTTCAAAAATGATATTGAGGTTTCTAACATTATTTTTTTCTAAACTGAATATTTTGCGCGAGAGACACTTCCAAAGTGGTAAAATGTGCCCCCCCACCCCCCCTGTAACTTCTAAAATAAGAGAATGATAAAACTAAAAAAAAATATGATGTACCATGCAAACTTCCACCGAAAATGGGTTTGAACGAAATCTAATAAGTACTTTTTTTTAATACGTCATAAATCGTAAACCGCAAAAAAAATTACACTATTATTAAAACATCGATCAAAGTTACAACGAACTACAAGAACTTTTATATTATGTTACTTGCTGCTTCGGAACCCTTCATGGGCGAGTCCGACTCTCACTTGGCCACTTTTTTTTTTACGTGTGGATATCCCCTCGGGCCGTCACCCCGCCGGGGTTTGCGGCGGGGCGGTGTGTAAATATGACCATATTTGCGTAATCCAAATATAAATAATGCAGATATTTTGAAATCGCTCAAGTTTATTTAGTTGGTCTTCGGTGATATCCAAATAGCTGTCATTGGCATAGTCAAGGATGGAGTCAATGGAAGTAGAAGAGATTGTGCGAGCGCAATTTTAATGTTGGTAGGAAGGAAATTTCGTAGCCTTCGCATGGATCCTGCTGTTTCAAATAATTTACGAATGTTTGGTCCGACCCGGGAATCGAATACGAGGCAGTCATGTCACGGACTCGAACCGACTAAAACCACACGGTGTACCACTCTGCGCCTGAGGAGGTTTAGGCGACGTACGGCACACACGTAACGTCGCCTCCTCGCGGGCGACCACTGGCCTAAAATGTTTATTTCAAGTTATCCTTCTGTTTGTAATGATGTTGTCATGCATAGTCTGCGCCCTTGGTCGCCTTTTACGATACCCATGGGATGAATAGGGGCTGTGATATGTGTGCTTAATGCGTTACCACACGAACTGGAGACATACACGTACACCCCACCCTATTTGTCTCAGATTCTGCGAGTGAGTGGGGAATCTATCGGGGGGGCAATTTTATTTTTTAAGGAATTGGAGGCAAACGAGCAGACGTATCACCTGATCGTAAGTGGTTACCGCCGCCCATGGACACCTACAACACCTGAGGCGTCACAAGTGCGTTGCCGGCCTTTGGGGGATGGGGAAAGTGATGTGGGAAGGGATTGGGGTATGGGCCTCCGGTATCCTCACTCACTCGGTGAAACACAGCGCAAGGGATATTTCACAGCGGTTTTCTGTGAGGCCGTGGTATCACTCCAGTCGAGCCGGCCCATTCATGCCGAAGCGTGGTTCTCTTATAGCTCTTGAGTTGCAACTGTCGAGGAGTGGCACCAGTCGTCTACCATCAGATAACCAATCTGTTCGTTTAAATAAAATGTGGTGTTAATACTGGTAACGATATATTATCTTAAGAAAACCCTGTCATATCACGTGTTATATAATCTTTGATGTGTAAACTTGAAGATTAAAATTAGAATGAACTCAATAATATAATTACACTGCGTATAAATAAACATAGCTTAGACACTTGTAATTTATTTGAATAAGCCTTACATTATCTCATACTACTGAGTACTGTTAGTTTGAACTATTTCTGAAATAATTGTTACCAGAGCTTGATAAATGTGTATATAAATTTAATTACCTACTACCATTATAATTCTCGTGTTACTTAACTACTCCGAAACGTTTTGACTAATTTTTATAATTTTTTCTGTATATTCAATAGATTTTTTATCCCCTAGGTGATGAGAGTACCTCAATTTTTTTATTATTACAAAAAAAGGGTGATTTGACTTTGAAAAAAAAATAGTAAGTCAATTTCACCACTTCCTGACAAAGTCCCTGATAGATTATTCTAAACTTATCTACCAGATAAAAACATACCTACTTCAAAAAAAGTGTTTGAAATGGAAATCTGAAGTCACAGAATTTAAGTTATCACTATCAATTTAAATTGTCAGCAACTGCGTTTGTGTGCATTATTGCCGGTTGTGGTTTATGGTCCCGTGCTTTGACGCATGCGCATCTTCCCATGACGCCACCTCAGTCTTTTGGGCGGGAAATTGTAGCAACGTAATAGGCTGTTTAGAAATGAGAACTTTCATAAAGTATGTTACGTGTATTCTTAGTGGAAATTGTTTTGAACTTGATTTGCTTTAGTGCTTATAATGCCATCTTTTTAAGTGGCCTGATGATTTATTAGTCTTTTTCTTCTTTAAAAAAACAACTCCCGCACTAGGAATAAATCCTGTGTCGCGGGGGACATTACAAACATACATGAAACGGACACAAAGAACACCCAGACTCAGAACAACAATTTGTGGAAGACACAAAGTGTTGTCTTACGTGGGATTTGAACCCACGACACTTGGCGAAGTAGGAACTGGTGTGGTGACCGTTAAATCACTAGGCCAAACGTGCAGTCGCAGTCTATTAAATCACACGCCGTAGTAATCTTAGCAATATTTTTTAAGGTAGTAGATTCTCGCTGATTTCAGTACGAGCGGGCCGACTCGACTGGAGAGGTACTACCCTCTCACAGAAGTCAACCTAAAATGATAGCATTCGTGCTGTCGTGTTTAGTGGGTGAGTGCGAGACTGGAGGCCCAATGATGCAGTATAGCATCTCAATAGTCCGATATAGTGCGGGTCACGGTGCCACATTGTCTACATTTGCATTAAGTATGGTGACTACCCTTAGATTCTAGTCATGTTTTCCATCAGGTCATCATCAGAGTAAAATCAGTTTGTCAGGCAGGCTCATAAATAAAAACTACCAAATTTCTATAAATAAATAATCTGGACATCTAACATACAACGCCATCTAGTCCCAAGCTAAGCAGAGCTTGTGTTATGGGCACTAGACAACTGATATAAATACAAATATCCGACCCAGGAATCGAATCTCAAGCACAGCAGTCGCATACGCCACCGAGGCAGTTAAATAGTATAAAAAGTAACTTAAATACTCAAACGCTAAATCGGAGTCTACATCATATTGTATTTAAATCTTAAATTTATATCTTTTCGGATTTTTCTACTTTCTTACTTCTATTTCTCTACTATAACTTACTGTACTATAAATATAACTATTACCTCGTAGTAAAGATAAACGTACGAATCACGTAGACACTACGAGCCATAACTACTGATGTAAATTACCCTTATTTTCAACGTCTGCTACGGAGTAACTTGCAGGTTGCCAAATGAAAATATCTCTCCGTATAAATTTAAAAATCCGTTTTCAACTATAACTTTTTAGTAAATTGCAGAAGACAGAGATTCGATGTTTGAAAATTGATATATTTAAATGTATTCATAGTCAAGACCTCCCATATGGCTGCCTTAAACTAGAATCCGAGTACTCATATGTCACACCGAATCAATTGTGTTGAGCAAAGACCGTGCGAAATGATAGGTTAGGTGTAGCAGTATTGTTCGTGCACGGTGACCCGCCCCCTATCTCTCGCACTTCCTTTGCGCCTTGTTTACGCAGGGTGAACGTTGTAACTGCTACTTAGGAAGTATCCATTGTATATTGCCGGTTAAGTCATAAAGGTCTTACAGGTCCTTTAAATTTTATTGGTCCATTCAATCAAGCTATTGTTCAAAGCATCAAAGTATTACGCGGGGCAAAATATTATAATTGCTGGCTATTTGGGCCTTCGTTGTTTAGCTATCTCAAATGAATTTAATAATAGAAGCCCACTTTTCTAGTGGGGCAGTTCGCACACAAGAGAATGATGTCATTTTATGGTCAACTAGCTTTTGCCTGAGGCTTCGCCTACGCTATCGCGTTACAGAGTAGCCTGTGTCTTCCTCAAAAATCAAAGTATCTCCATGTTAAAGTTCATTTAAAGCGTAACAGACAGACAAAGTTATCTTTGAATTTATAATATTAGGTCTTTACCTATGAAATTGCCTTTCTTCAGTACTGGTCATTTCAAATAAAAAAAAAGTTTGTAATGGCTCTGTATTTTAAATTCAAATTAATTTTGTTTTAAAACCATGACATTCTATTTATAAACTCAGTCTTTTGTTTTTTGATTAGCGTTGTATTTTCATTACATTTGAACATTTTTTGTCATAATGGATGCTTTAAAAATTCGTGTAATTATGGAATATGAATTCCGTCGTGGCACCAACGCGACACAAACGGCACGTAACATCAAAAACGTTTACGGAGAGAACTGTACAAACGAAAGCACAACCCGTTATTGGTTTTCCCGGTTCCGTTCTGGAAATTTTGACTTGAAAAATTAAGCTTGTTGTCGTCCGGAGACTTTGGTTAACAATAATGAATTAAAGGCGATTGTGGAAGCTGACGAAACTCAATCTACAGCTGAGCCAGCAGCAGCTTTTAATGTAAGCATCAAAACAATATTGATCCATTTGCTACAAATTGGCAAGGTAAAAAAGCTTTATAGATGGGTGCTCCACGATCTTAACGATCGCCAGCGCAACGTACGCGTCGAGACCTGCCTTGCGCTGCTCAACAGGCAAAGAAATGAAGGAATTTTGAAACGATTTTTTACGTGCGACGAAAAATGGATTCTGTTCGACAATCGAAAGCGCTCAGCAAGTTGGTTAGACCCTGGTTCAGCACCACAGCAATGCCCTAAACCAAAAATGACCCCTAAAAAGGTGATGGTCACTGTTTGGTGGTCTAGTGCGGGTGTGATTCACCACAGCTTTTACAAAACGGCATGAGCATTAATGCAGATGTGTACTGTGAAGAACTGGAGAGAATGATGGAGAAGCTTGCACATCTGCAACCAGCTTTGGTCATCGGTCGTCCCCACTGCTCCTTCACGACAACGCGCGACCCCATACTGCGCAACAGACAGTCTCCAAGCTGCAAGAGCTGGGGTTGGAAGCTCTCCCTCATCCGCCATACTCACCAGACCTTGCACCTACCGATTATTACTTTTTCCAAAATTTAGACAACTTTTTAGTGGGTAAAAAATTCAATTCCCGAGAGGCAGCACAAAATGCCTTTGAAGAGTTTCTTACCTCCCGTTCAGCTGATTTTTACAAGAAGGGCATCAATAAACTGCCAATACGTTAGCAAAGATGCGTCGATTGCATGGGTGATTACTTCGAATAACAGAAATAAAAAGTTTGAAAAAAATAAGTACTTTCACATATTGCATACAAAACGGCAATTTCATAGGTAAAGACCTATTATTAGTATGGGTGTAGATCTATGTTTTTAAGAATTTTAGTTTTATTTAAAATTATATTCCTTTTATACGCGATATGCGTAAAAAACATGTGATGATTTTACATGGTTTTTAAGCTATTGCATAGCTTTTATCGCGGGCTTTGAGCGCGATGTCCGAATCAAGAAATTCCGTAACGAAAATAAAACCTAACAGCCGAAGCTCGCTCGGATCGTTATTCTTACATTACTTTAAATAAGTCGCTAGAAATACAAAAAAAAACACTGAACGTCTAATTTGACACATATGTCATGTCGTGATATAATGGAATCGTTCAAAGCAATAGAAGAGAAAATGACGTACGGTACGCAGCGATATAGTGTCACGCCCGCCACACGCGACCCGTGACGAACGGCGAACCGCCTGCTGTCAATCCACCATCGTACTGTAAGAATACCGTTTCTACGTCACTATTAAGTACTCAACTTACCTGATATTTTCATCAATTTCATCTATGCGCCAAAACACCCTTTCATCTACTCGCTGATATTTTGGCCTATCGATACGTATATTTTGTAGTTAACACATCTCTACTAATATTATAAACGCGAAAGTTTGTAAGTATGGATGGATGGATAGATGGATGGATGGATAGATGGATGGATGGATAGATGGATGGATGGATATTTGTTACTCTTTCACGCAAAAACTACTGAGCGGATTTGGATGAAACTTTACAGTAATGTAGCTTATACATCAAAATAAAACTTAAGCTACTATTTACTGCGATAACCGATATACACGCGGGCGGAGCCGCGGGCAACAATTAGTAAGAAATGTTATTGAATAGGGTTACGGTCAGAAAAAAAATTACATTTGTCGATCTTTTTTAGGAAAGAACTATAGTTTTCACTATACTTGTTACTAATATGATATATCACAAATATTATTGCCAATGGAAGAAATTTAGACGAATGTCTTACATTCGCTTTAAGTGAAACGGAGTTATTTCCATGTGAAGCTACCATAAAACAACTAGGTAAATTAAGTACTTTATACTTTTACTTTTTTGCACATTTACTTTAGGTATTTTTTTGCACATTTATCTAATGTTCGTTTCACATTTAGTATATAATATTAAATATATTAAACCTACGTACACTGTATTTAATTTCAATCTTCTGTCGAGAGGTATTGGATCACTGTAGGCAATTTCTATCCAACCACACGAGTTTTCGATCTTCTAAATAGGATTATACTACGTACATACTTGACTAACATGAATTATCACACACATACTCTTAGGTTAGAGTGTCGCCCCGTTACAGCCATTTAACGTGTTCTCCGAACCACGGTAAGGTCACGAAAATATGCTTGTTCGTCACACGATAAGGCCAATTAACTACCTTCTGTCATTGCCTAACAATATTTATTTTAAATAAATCTGTGTTATTAACATAACTTTTCGCCATAGGAGTTTTGGGAATAGATTCCTTTACAATAAATAGTCTATCGTGAAATCTATATATATAAAAGCGAAATACCACTCACTTATTAATCACGAAATCTCAGAAACTATAATACCTACAGACTTGAAATTTGGCAGGTAGGTTCCTTATGGGGTGTAGACATCCGCCAAGAACGGATTTTACGAAACTCCACCTCTAAGGGGGCAAAACGGGGGTTGGAAGTTTGTATGAAAGTCCTATGTTTTTGAAGTAAGAGACTTGAAATTTAAAATGTATGCTCTATATAATTATTATTATTTTTACGGGAATTAACGCGATCACTATTTCAAGGTACTACATACCTCTGTTTTGCCTGACGTTTCGACCAGGTTGCACTGGCCGTGGTCACAGGCTGACTGGCTCAGCGGCGCACGCCCTCCGTCGTCGAATCCGTGAAGTCGAAGGTTCTTCATCCACCCGCACATTTTCGATATTATTGATATTTTTGTTTCGCCATGTACCGTCACATACCACACTAACAGGGTCCCTATTCTGTAAGCAAACCGATGTGTTCCTATTCTGGTGTTTATCCGACTGCGCAGAAAAGCGAGGTGGTATGTTTTTTAACACTGGATTCCACGCTGTAGATAATTTAAAACCATCTTCCCGATTGAAAGTTTTATGCTTTTTAATTTCAATCGCTTCACGTACAACTCTTGAATAAAAGTGACGTTCGGTGGAGAGGACTTGCGTGCGGTGAAATTCAATCCAGTGGTTGATGCCTGCATCGAGTGCATGTTTTGCAATCGCCGATTTGCTCGTCTGTCGGTTCTTCACAGCAGCGATATGTTCTTTGACCCTTTCAGCAATAGTCCGTTTCGTTTGGCCTATGTAGGAACTTCCGCAGCTGCAGTCTATTTTATAAACACCCGGAGTTTGTAGTGGCAATATATCCTTCGGTGTGCCGACGATGTTGTGAACCTTTATGCCTGGTGTGTATACTGTCGGAATGGAGTATTTCTTTAACACGGACCCGATCTTATCCGTAACTCCCTTGACATAAGGCATATAGGCTGGTTGCCTGTTCACTTCTGGATACTTGCGTCTTATTTTCGGTTGCTTCCGTCCTCCATTCACTTGATATCCGTTACCTTTGAGTACCTCCTGAACATGTTCTAGCTCCCGTTCTAAATGTTCAGGGTCACAGAGATCGTAAGCTCTGTTCTTGAGTGAAGTCATAACAGATTGCAAGTGCCGGGGGTGATGATGAGACGTGGCGTGTAGGTATCTATCCGTATGAGTAGGCTTACGGTACACACAGTGTGACAAGGACACCCATCTGATATCACGGTTACTTTAACATCCAAGAACGACAACGACCTATTCGTCTCTATTTCATATGTAAACCTTATTTTAGGGTGAATAGAGTTAAGATGTTGTATATATTGATCTACTTCTTGTTTATTTCCTTTAACGATACTGAAGATGTCATCCACGTATCGCTTCCACAGCTTAACGGTATTCGGGCCGAGACTTATAGCCTTCTCTTCAAAATGTTCCATCCAGATGTTGGCAAGTACTGGGGCTACAGGACTTCCCATCGCGACACCATCAATCTGGAGGTAATGTTGACCTTGGAAAAGAAAATAATTGCCATCTAAACAGTGTTCAAGTAGATCTATATAGTTGAACGGCAGTTCGTTGTCTCTCAGCAGGTCTTTTACGACGTTTAAGCACTCTTTTATTGGAACATTGGTGAATAGCGACTCTACGTCAAAGCTCACCATGACGTAATCCGGTTCCAACGTGAGATCTTTTATGATTTGTATGAAGTGCCGTGAGTCTTTCACAAAAGACGGTGTTTTGCCTACAAGTGGTTGCAATACTGAAGCAACGTGCTTTGCAAGATCGTAAGTAGGAGAAGCAATTTGACTTACAATGGGCCGCAGCGGCACGTCAGGCTTGTGTATCTTAGGCAGACCATATAATTTCGGTGGCTGGTGTGACTTTGGTTTGTACAGTCTGTTGTACTCGTCTTCTGAAAATAGGTCCTCATTATCCCGGATTAGAGATCGTATTTTACGCGTTACTCTGGCTGTAGGGTTGTATGTTACCGGTTTGTATACCTTATTATCACTCAACAGTTCGAGTATTTTATTTTGGTAATCAGTTGTATTCATCACTACGGTGGCGTTTCCCTTGTCGGCCTTAAGCACTAAAATATCCTGGTTATCCCTAATGTTTTTTAATGCTTGACGCTCTTCCATAGTGATATTACTAGCCGGAAGCTTTGACCGACGTAATATTACCGCGACGTCCTGTCTAAGGATATCAGCATCACCGGGCGGTACTTTGTTCCGTGCAATCGATTCCTCAACGCTACTGATTACATTCTCAAACGGTATTCGTTACGCGTTGGAGCGAAGTTCATACCTTTAGCCAAGATGTTCATTGTAATGTTATCTAAACTCACGTTCGATAAGTTTACAACGGTGTCCTTCGATCGGTCGGGTACCACGGGCGACGCTTTGTTTTCTGTATACCGCCGATTATATTCCTTCGAGAACTTTCGATCAAAGCTTGCACTACATAACTCGAAGGTACGACTCGCTTGTAAAAACGTAACCCGGTCACACAAATCATAGTCCGATTGAGATAGATTAACACTACACTTTAATTGTAACGCATATAACTCCCTCTGTATACACTCCACTCCAAAACAGAGGTATGTAGTACCTTGAAATAGTGATCGCGTTAATTCCCGTAAAAATAATAATAATTATATCATGGAACGCGAAAGTTTAAAAGTTTGTTGAATTCACAAAATTCTGATGTTTTATCACTCATCAACATTCATTGCCAAGTAGATTTTTTGGTTTAAAACATTCATTATACCTATATAATAATATGTTTCATACCAAAAAAAAAACTTTACTATAATATGTATATACGACGATAATGAAATATTGACTATTAATTTCATACTCATGTATTTTAGCGTTTTTTGACTTTCAAAGCAAAATTGTAATTCAATAATTCTTTATATTAAAAAAAATCATGGCCTTCGTATTATAAAAACCTAGAAATCCAGGCGATTTTGCTTAAATAACCAGCCTCACCGCAGGAAATGTCCATCAACACATATACCTTTGATGATTATATACACCGGATAACACGACAAAAAGTAGTAGATGCTAACTGGTTAATGCGTTGGTATGAAAGTCGAGCTTCCGAAGGCAGTCGGATAATTGCCAGCACGAGCTAGAAAGATCATAAAACTTTAATACGTTGTTTAGACTGATTTAGATCGGTAACCAGTGGAATAAACGACTGAGTACGAATAGAAAGTTTTATTAGGCGATTAAATCGCGTATTTACAAGTAAAGGAAGTAAATAACCTAAGATGAGCTGCCGTTTGTTACTTTGCTTTTAAAATAGTGATGATGTAGACACCTAATGTTTTATGTAAGTGGAATGAGTTGAAATGTGCGAATAGAATAGACGAAATACTTTAATAGAGGCAAACTTTCCTCGAGCCAAACCGTCACCGTGGTGTCTGAAAGAGATGACGTTTATCAGAATTCATTTATCCTTTTAATGCCGGGCATGGCAGGCTATTACAAAGTAAGTGTCGCACTTTAAAAAAAATGTGTTTTTAGTTCCCAATGAGTTTTATATAGGTATGTTGAATTACATTCAAAATGTTGTCTAAACAATATAAGAAGAAATAGAACTTCGCTCATTTCTAATGTAAACTAAGAAAAAAATATGTCTTTCCATCTCCTTTAACATTATTTGAACCCACACATTATTATATATATTGTAACTTATTTATACAGGAATATATGGAAATCTTCCTATAATACTGATATACCCAATAGACTAACACTTTAAAAAATAGCTTTCGCATGTAAAACATCTCGCTTTTTGGAAGTTACACAACACTATGGTTGTATAGAAAAATACTAAACAGGCTATTCCTGTAAACGTTGCGATTATTCACTACAAAATAAGACTAAGAAGAACTCTATAATTACCAAGGGGCAAGTACCAGAGGAATGCTATCTTACTAAAGTATATAGTACATCAAGTACTCTACAATTATAGTATAGACAACCAAGTAGTAAGACAACACCAATCAGTCTAAAAGTGTATCGCGCGCTAATGGCTGCAGTCAACGATAAATATTCATCATGGTAAAAACTCTGCGCACGCGCCGACCACGGACAGCGCTTTCTTCTCAACGATCTACGAAAAGGAAGAATTGGTTTCTTCGTTGGATTATTTTTTTGGTAATTATTTTGTGATAAAGTTTTATGTAATAGGTTTTCAGTAGAAATTTCTTTAAAGTTCAACACGGGCAAGATCTTGCATCAAGTACAATCTAACCAGCTAACACGGCTTCTAACACGGCTATTTTGAATGTGCGATATCTTTTCTCCAGCTGATGAGTGAGATGTGATTAGCACAATGAGCACTTAAATACCAAAATATCGTTAAATACCATTGACTCCTTTAAATTTAGATTGCGGAAGTATCTTATAGACGCACAGCGGAGACTGGATATGATCAATGTAAACACATCTTTTATATAGCGCAAAACGTACTGGTACTGGTACAAAAAGTCATGGCGAGAGAAAAAAAAGAGGTTTATTTTTTATTTTTTATATATAGTTAGTGCTTATGTGTGTGTGTGTGTGTAGTTACATGTATATGATATGTAATGTTTTTATTAGCTATCTGTGAGAATGGTGCAATTAGGTTTTAGGTATAGCGCCACTAATTGTCTGTTATTAGTTAGTTTCAGTTATACTGTCACATGGGCCCAATTGAAAACCAGCGTCAGGTTTTCTGCCTGACACCATGCTGAATTGGGTCCAGTTTTGGTACCATAAAAAGTTTTTAGATTGTGTGATTCTTTTTGTTATTTTTTGTTTTAATGTTGCCAAAATAAAATATTTTTCATTTCATTTCATTTCATTTCACTTTATATTAAGTTTCAGAGGTGAACGTCAATTACTTAGTCAGGTACCTAAACCAATTGCGACTACTGTCTCGGCCAGTTTTTTCGTTTAACGAAAGATATTGGTACCTAACCTTTACCCTCCTGAAACCTGCCTTGTCTCTTGAAAGTTTCTTATATTTGTATCTAACCTGAAAATAGTGATTATACTTGGTACAATTATTTTCTTTTCTTTTAAAAAAGACAACTCCCGCACTAGGAATAAATCCTGTGTCGCGGGGGACTTTACAAACATACATGAAACGGACACAAAGAACACCCAGACTCAGAACAACAATTTGTGGATCACAAAGTGTTGCCCTACGTGGGATTTGAACCCACGACACTTTGCGAAGTACGAAACGGCGTGGTGACCGTTAAACCACTAGGCCAAACGTGCAGTCCTGTTTTTCCCTGTATAAGTTGGTAAGTCATGCTAATATAATATACACTTTGACTGCCTCGGTGTTGCAGTAGTAGCGTACGCGACTGCTGTGTATGAGGTTTCGATTCGGTCGAGGTCGGACCAAATGTTTGATTGGTCTACAAATGTTTGTTTCGGAGTTTGGACGTTTTCTATGTATAAGACGAGTATACAAAATATGTATTTACAAAAAAAAAAACGTTAAAGTATTCTATCAGTTAATCTAGCTCTCATAGTACAAGCTTGCAACTTTTTATTCAGTTTAAATATTGTCAATTTAGACGCATCCACACATACGTACATCCACTCGACGGCTAGCTTGGTATGCTCTCGATCGCTGCAGGTCAGCGCAAAAAAAAACTTAGTCGGTACACCGTACACAGTGCACCTGTACAGATACTACCACATGACTCCGTTACTTGCTTGCGTTCTTTAGTGCTTCAAAGCTTGATAGATAAAATATCGAATAGTGCTACTGAGGTTGTTTAACTCGTTTGTTCTGCTAGACTCCTTAATAAAATTGTGTAAGGTGGCAGGAAATCTATCGTAATGGGATAAATAAGAGATATTAAATTTATTTAATGAAGCAGTACTTTATTATATTCTTTATTCTTCTTTTCCTTCACTAATTAGTAATACAATTAGGTCCATAATTCGTTACTTTGCAAGGAAATTGATAGATGATTTGTAATTATATTTTTATTTATAAATAAAATTATTATTTTCAATTAAATGACCATGATCAAATGACAATAACTCATTAAATCTTAAGTTATTTATACGTATATTAATGTGGAAGGACAATTGTTTGTATTACTTCAAGTTTACTTGTGTAAGAAAGGGTGAGGATTAATCACTTTGACCTCTCATAGTACAAAAGTCTATAAAAACATTTCAGATTATTTAAGCGATCTAGAGAAATGCGTTCCTATTTTCAAAATGTCCAATCTTGTTGTATACCAATTCCATTTCCTAATTTTGCTGTTGGCAATTACTACTACTTTCCCGCCAAAACATTGTTCCTTGACCACGTGTCAAGGAACAATGTCAAGTATTTTAAATAATAAAGATTTAGACATTTTAATTTTTATAATCAGTGAAACCTGTGTAAGTTTACGAATGTAAAAAGGAAACAATTTCTTGCATTTAAAATGCCAACGAACCGATTATCAATGAATATTGAACCCGTATTCGTACGAAAACACCTAATCTATTCAAGTGGCTGGTAGTAAGGGTCGCGACATGAGCGAAAAGGACGCTAATATGTTTACAGCAAAAGAAAAAAAAGGACAGAGCACCGCCGATGCTCGGGTCATATGTCGACCGATATGTCATAACCTGTTTGAATGAAACAGTAATATACTAAACGCGGTGTGTAAGACAAAGATGTGACGACAATGACGCGAAGGGTTAAATGTCAAACAAAGTGTCGCGGCCTGTGCGTATAGGACGGAAATATATATTTACAGGGCGTTGGTGAAGGATAGGTGTCGGAGGGTCAAAAGACGAGCGTAGGCAACCCTGACCTCTCCAGACGGAATGTGGGCCGTACTTGGATTTTATGAAAAAAAAATTGGTGGCTCCACGTATTAAAAAATCTTTGTAAGAATATGTAAACACTAGCAAATGGACTATTTAAAATTTTGTTTTCTTGTTTTTTGTATGAATCCACATAATCATCTCTTTGCTTGTGTGTACAATGTTTGCCATGATAAGATTTTTGTTACTCCTAAAATATAAATTATTATGATTTATTTCCATTTCTTTTTTAAATTGGGAAACAAACAGTCTTACCAAGTGTAATTAAATATTAAATGAGAGCATTGTGTACAAGTTTAGTTTAGTATAGTAGTATATAGTGTTCATTATTTTCTGAAACATTAATTTGTCTAGACACGAATAGCCGCAGACCAAGTTATCATAGGTATCCGTTAAATGAAAAAGTTTTTTTCTGTTGTGATAAAAATTAACCAAATATTCCTGAAAAACATGTTCGCCAAAGCCGTCCCTGAATCCACAGTGCACTAATGAATCGGGACAGTCGGCATAATTAAACAGTTGGCGACAATCGCCCGTGTCGATGTTATACAAATATTTTGTGTGACAGTTGTGTGTGACACAATAACACAATTGTGACGTCATATCAAACTTCTGTAACTTCTATTTTAAAAAACTACATACACGTAAAAAAATGAAATAGTGCGGTGATTTGATTCAATTTTGGAAAACTATTACAAAGTCAATAAACAACTTGGAAAAATAGTAATGTGTTTTTGAATTTGGAACTTTTAAAAAGTGAATTAGTTTTTATTTTGTAAAAAAAGTTTAGTAGCTATTTTATAAATTTACGTACTTGGTTTGTTATTTTAAAACAGATTATTCGGTAGTAAGTATCTTGTTCAAAATTTTTTTTTCACATAATTGTTTTTATGTGATAGTGATTTTTAATATTGTGTTTAATTTGGCTTGTGTCTTACTGAAATTTATGTGTAACGAAATGTTTAGACCAGAGTTCCACTTTTCGAGTAAACTACTGGAGTTATTAACAAGAGGTATGTAATAAAACTAGTTTTGTTTTTAAAATACTAACTCGAATCTGTATTGTTTTTCATGAAGCCAATCATTTACCTACCTATAAATGTTATATATTGGCTTGTGATACCCATAATAGGAATATGCATAAAAAAATATTTGACTCAAACATTTTTTTCTAGAATCTTTATTGTCTTTACAATATACTTAAAAGCTTTTTTTAAATTAGTGATTATTTAAACCCAGAAAATATTAAATAAAAAGTGAAAATTAAGGGAGGGAAATTCAAACTGAGAAAACGGTCACTATTGGTCGAAACGAAATGTGACGTCAATAGTAACTTCATCGAAATTATCGGCGTCGAAATTCATATTGTTGTGTTTGTGATAAAAAATAATTTCTTCCATGATTTTCATAGCAATTAAAACTGTAGTATATTGTAGCTGAAACACTGAATAGTAAACATACATGAAATGACAATGACGTTATTTGATGTGTCAAAAGCGCGCGCAAAATGGCGACGTTTGAATAGCTCAAATTTAGTCAGTGTTTTAAATTTCACTTTGAAAATTAGCTTGACTATTTTTAAGTCTCTTTATATTTTTTTCTGTGTTATAGAGACGTATCAGAGATATAATCAGATAAAAAAAATGCATATTCCCTCTTATGACTACACACTATACAGAACCGATCCAATCTGAAACTGCCAAAATTATAAATATATAAAATATAATTTTTGCTATACCTCCAAAGTTATCTAGATTACTTAGTATTTTAACGAAAACATTTTTTATAAAATTGAAAATATTTTCATCAATCTTTTTTCTTACACTATTTATATATTACTCGCGCATTTTATTTCTGAAGGGGTATAAAGAAGTGTATTAACGCCAAGATAATTGTCGACCATGATTTTTGATCTTACTTACAGAACCAGCCTTCATTACTCTTTTTTTTTTTTAAAGACAACTACCGCACTAGGAATAAATCCTGTGTCGCGGGGGACTTTACAAACATACATGAAACGGACACAAAGAACACCCAGACTCAGAACAACAATTTATGGATCACACAAAGTGTTGTCCTACGTGGGATTTGAACCCACGACACTTGGCGAAGTAGGAAACGGCGTGGCGTAAACCACTAGGCCAAACGTGCAGTCTTCTCAACGATTACTATTAGATATAATAATGTAAAAACGAGAAAATTATAAAACTTCTGTTTATTGTCTATAGGTCAAAGATTAGAACAAAGACCGGGTTTTCTTATGTAATCTAAATAACAAATAATAATAAATAAATATTTCGGACATCTAACACACAACGCCATCTAGTCCCAAGCTAAGCAGAACTTGTGTTATGGGTACTAGACAATTTATACAAATACATATATACTTTTTTTTGTAAATACATACATATTATACATAGAAAACACCCAAACTCCGAAACAAATATTTGTAGATCATACAAACATTTGGTCCGACCCGGGAATCGAACCCGAGACCTCATGATCGGCAGTCGCACACGACAACCGCGAGACCAACGAGGCAGTAAAGGGAGTTTGGGTGTTTTCTATGTATAATATGTATGTATTTACAAAAAAAAAGTATATAATATGTATTTATATCAGTTGTCTAGTACCCATAACACAAGCTCTGCTTAGCTTGGGACTAGATGGCGTTGTGTGTTAGATGTCCGAAATATTTATTTATTTTATTTATTTATTTATATATACTTTAAATGGCCAGTCACTGACTATTAAAGCCACATCCCTTTCAAATATAGATATATGAAAGACTAGCTGAGTCCTGCGGTGTTACCCGCGGTTATTGTCGTACCGCGGGCCACGCCGCGGGGTGAAGCTAGTCTAAAAAAGTAACGTAGTAGTAACAAAAGTAGCCTAAGCTACTTTTTATTTCATCGGCTACCTATCAGTGAAAGGCCCATCAATATCGATATAGCCGTTCCAGAGATTAGCCTGAACAAACAGACAGACAAAATTGTAAAAAAATGTTATTTTGGTATATGTACCGTGTATACATACATACACATAATGCATTTAGTCAAAAGCCGTTATTATAATATTACAAACAGACACTCCAAATATATATATATATATATATATATATATATATATATATATATATATATATACTGCCTCGTTGGTCTCGCGGTTGTCGTGTGCGACTGCCGATCATGAGGTCTCGGGTTCGATTCCCGGGTCGGACCAAATGTTTGTATGATCTACAAATATTTGTTTCGGAGTTTGGGTGTTTTCTATGTATAATATGTATGTATTTACAAAAAAAAGTATATATGTATTTGTATCAGTTGTCTAGTACCCATAACACAAGCTCTGCTTAGCTTGGGACTAGATGGCGTTGTGTGTTAGATGTCCGAAATATTTATTATTATTATTATTTATATAACAGATTTCTCTAGCCGTGGCCAAAATAGACTTCGAACTAACATGATCAGTGCAAGACCAATACAGTTGAGATGTTATCTCTAGATTTTACCTATCAAACACAATTTGTAATAAGCTCTAACTTTATAACAGTAGGTAGTAGGTAGGTCTAGGTGGTAGAGCCACGCTGATTACAGCACGAACAGGCCGCCTCGACCGGGGCGGTACTACCCTCGCACAGAAAATCAACGTAAAATGACAGCATTCGTGTTGTCTTGTTTCGTTGGTGAGTGCGAGACCGGTGGCCCAATGATGCAGAAGCATCACTAGGCCGCCATAGTGTGGGTCACCATGCTGCATTGTTGCATTCGCAATGAGTATGGTGACATCCACTCTTGGATTCTGCTTATGCTTTCCATCAGGCAGAGTAGAGTCATTTTGGCAGGCCCAAACATAAAAAAAGTATTTTATGAATTTTACGTCTAGTTAACTAGGTTGTTACAACCTTGTTCAATATAAAAAAAAAACACGCTTCTTGCTTTCTTCTACTTAGGTATTGTTAATTTGACAAATAAAAAATTAAATTAAAAAGCTTTTTAAAAACAAGCTTTTACTGGAAGGCCTCGAGACGAATCAAACGAGTCCAAACTCGATGATGTTGCGACGTTTCTTTACAGAGTTCCTATGGCCACCTTCCAGCTCCAGCATCAAATCAGCTCCATATCATTATAATATTGTATTGTCACGCTGTATACATATTGCAAAATTTCAGCGAAATCGGTTGAAGATATCTGCTTCAAAATTGAGTTGCAAGATTCCATCTAAACATACAAGTATGTATGTATATATGCACATACATACATTGTAAGTTAATAAAAAGCTTGTAAAATAAAATATACTTCACACACATGCTCGTAACTCGCCAAACTTCGGAAAGGATTACAAATTGCGTATAGCATTGTCCTATAATACTGTTTTTAACTATTTTAAGTGCCAAAAATACATACAAATGTTGTTCAATTTTGTTTTCAGGAAACCTACAACGGGAACCCTTTAGCATCTCTGCTAGTAACGGTAAGAAAAAAAATTAAAATCATACTTCGAAAAAGGGTAGACAGTGTCTTTGCGCTTCTTTTAGCTTGATTTAGCGGGGACATAACCCTTGGCCCTAGATTTAAATTAATAAAACCAGAAGATGGTGCCTTATCTCAGGGTTGCTGTTCTGAAGTAAGGTTAGCAAAGTTCAAGTAACACTACTGATGCTGTAGGGATTTTAACGCGTTTTTTTGGCTTTACCTGTATATTTGATTTTTTGTAAACGTGTTTTTTAAACCTAATTTATTTCTTTTATGGTAACGTTAGACACATACTACCAGTCTTTTCTAAGGTGTTTTTGTACAGAGGAGTTATAGGGATCAGTACTGCTATATGCCTGTATTAGGAGTAGGTTCATATCTGGAGATGCTTACCGTTATCGGTGATCGAACTTAGTATATAATACAATTATAACAAAATAAAAACCGAGTTCAAGGTTCGACTCGATTTATCTTGGATGCCATCATCAGATCTTAGTGTCCTTATCATGGTACCACCGTTGGGATATCTCCTTTCCATTAAAAAAAGAATTATCAAAATCGTTTCATAAACGACGAAGTTATCCCCGAACACACATAATTTTTTTTTAAAAAAACGGTCGAATTGAGAAACCACCTCCTTTTTTTGAGGTCGGTTAAAAAGAAAGTGAATTGAGTTCATAAAAACAACGCTAAGACGGAAAATGATGTTACGCTATTTTTAACATGAATGTGCTTCTACGATAAGTAGACGACTCCGTATTTTTAACATCCCCTAAGAAAACCACCGACTGATTCCTGAATTATCGACAACAGTAATAAGCAGAAGCAGTATTCTTTATCTTAATTTTTCTCTGAGTGACGACTTTTTTTTTTCAAATTTGCATCGGAAACACTGAATAAAGTAAATAAATGTACCTATAAGCTAAGATTGAAACTAAAATATTTATTGTTAACACTACTATTTCATAACAAAATTTGTGAAACATTTACACAGGCCTGATTTAGATCTGAGTTTACAGCTGCGTAAGCGCAGTACTAGAAGTGTCACTCACGAATAATTTTCGCGCCACACCTGCTAGACAACTTGCAATTAAGTATCGTGTTAACTTTATCTAAGTGAATCAAACTTAATTTTAAGACCAGATCTTATTATATCCGCCGGCGTCGGGTAGTTTGGTCAACTTTGGTCATATTTTCTATTTGTATTTAGAACTAGCTTTTTGCCTTTTGGCGAACGGAATCTTAAAAAATATACTTAGGTATATTATATCTGTTTAATATGCCAATACCTCCAATGCAACTTCATTGCTTTGCCATCTACGCAACGCTCCAAGCTTTGAAGTGTCAACCAGTACAATTTGATCGAAATTTTAAACGATTAAAGTAGTTACAAGTTGGTTCGCAGCAACTAGATAATACTTAATCGCATAAATTTCTGAAAATATAATTATTTAAAAAAAAAGATGCCTTAGGTATTTCTTTTTCCAAATATGTACTGATATATATATATATTTTATAATCTTTTTATCTTGTCACCTGTTTAGATATCGTACACACTATTGTATAAAAAAATCGTTATGTACTTTCTTTATTTATTATATGGTAGCACTTTTTGGTGGAGCGCAAAGTTTATGGGGATCAAAATCCAAGGGCATTGTATGTCCCATTCGCGTGACACCACAATGAAACCTTTCACCCGCCACTTACGACCAGTTATGCTCACAATATATATATATATCCTTTGATACCTTATACAATATATTCACATTAATGCCTTCCTTATAGATACCGAGTCGATCTAAATATGACCGTTTCCGATTTTATCTATGGCAGCTACTGTAAGAAACTAGATTGTATTACTTTGCTGCGGGCAACGGTCTCTTTGTTATTCACGATCAATTTTATTTAAATTTCTTAGCTGCAGATTTCCTAACAGATACATTTTTTAGTGCGGAACCCTGTAAAAGGTAGCCTTACTTATCCTGATTATATTAGTTACATCAAAGTAAAAGCCCCGTCAAAATCGGTCAGATATCTGTTTTCTTTATGTATGAGACTGCCAAAGTGACTCTACTCTGCCTGATGGAAAGCATGAGAAGAATCCAAGAGTAGTCACCACATTCACTGCGAATGCAACAATACAGCAAGGTGACTACACTATGGCATCTTATAGAGATGCTTCTGCATCGTTAGGCCTCCGGTCTCGCACTGACCAACGAAACAAGACATCACGAATGCTGTCATTTTAAGTTGAGAGAGTAGTATCGTCCCGATTGTGCTGAAATTCAGAGTGGCTCTACTACCTGGAAAACTCACTCGGTGTTTTCACCGAAAGTTTTTTCTTGCCATGATAAATGACTGAACACCTATTTTTGTGGGCTTTACTATTATACCGGTAGATTTCGCCGAATTTATTATGATGAAGCTTGACTGTCCGACGATTAAATAAACATGTCAGTACGTTTTCACACAATCGGGCTACCATTAGATTAAAGACTGTGAATACAATTGTGAGTACACTTACTGATTGTGGAAGTACTACTAAACGGCTTCGGCATCCTATCATATGGTGGTGCCATCTAAAATGATTACATAACCAAGGAGGTTTCGTTACAGAGAGTTGTTCGGGGATAAGTAACGTAGCGCTCTTTTTAAATGAAATTGGAAAAAGGGTAAGAATATCGTAATGCTGATAAAAATATAATACAACTCATAATAATATGTTTTATAGGATATCTTTGTAAACGAAGAATAGGCACATTATAAGCTAATCAAACGTGAACTTCACACTGACAAATTAAAAGAATAACATCTTATAAAACATTCAAGGCGGTAATTTATGACGATAATAACTGGAATTACACTCATTCAAACTCATATTATATATACATAATATATATTCTCATTATTCAAGTAGGTAGAACTTACCAAGTGTAAATTATTTTTCATTTTAACATGGTGTGTTAACAAGTAGCCGTTTGAGAGTAATTACTGGTAATCTACAGTCTCATCTCGAGACATTGTTTCGGCTGCATGTACTCAGGCTTCAACCGGTTTTAAACCTTAAGATAAATGTAAAATCTTTTCTGTGTTGAGTAAGGGAAAAATAAGTATGGATTTTAATTTACCAATATTTTTTTCACGATTATTATTTAACTGTTCTTCTTCCCTTATTAATTACACTTTACGTTTACTATTCACTTGCAGTTAAAAAGTTAGTTTTTAATTAAAAAATTATCCATTATCCACATTATACCGTCTATAAATTAATTTACATGAAAATCAATAGTGAATAATTCCAGTTTCAATACAGACCGTATTTAATATTCGTATCAGTACCTGGATAAATTTTGGTAAATTTTCTAAAAACGAATCGATCGATATATCGCCCCCGAAACCGTTACCGAGGTTCAGATTATATACCTATACATTACATATTTAATATGTTTATGTATATATATACAAGAATTGTTCAATTAAAGGTATTAGATAGGTGTCGCATCAAGTTAGTAATTTAATTAATCAAGTTTGTTTGGTTCAACGTGCTAATTTCTGGAACCACTAATTTGGTTTTTTTTTTTTTGCATTAGATAGCCCAGTTGTCGAGGAAGGTTTTAAGCTGTATATCATCATGCTAGGACCAAAAAGAGTTCCCCTGTAAGAGTTCTTAAAGAAAGGCCGCGCTAGCATTTGTCTATGTTTTAAGGTTGGCTCACTTTTTTATGATAAACAAAGTTCACGCTGTATAACATAAAGTTACTATTCATAGGAGACGCAGACGACATTGTGCGGATCAGCTATACACATATATATTCCACGTTATATTAAATCCTATACTATATTCAACTGCCTCGGTGGTGTAGCAATAGCGTATGCGACTGCTATGCTTGAGGTCTCGGGTTCGATTCCCGGGTCGGACCAAGTGTTTGTATGATCTGCAAATGTTTGTGCCGGAGTTTAGGTGTTTTCTATGTATAATAAAAATATTTTTATAATAAAAGTATTTACAAAAAAAGATATGTATTTATATCAGTAGTTTAGTACCAACACAAGCTCTGCTTAGCTTGGGACTAGATGGCGTTGTGTGATAGATGTCCAAAATATTTTAATATTTATCTATTGAATTCTAATTCGAATTCAAAATCATTTATTCAGTTAAGAGTGATATTTATGAACGTTAAATTGAAACCACAGATAAAAATCATAGATCGACACCAACAGACGCCATAGCATGTACTGGATTGTCAAGGAAAATTAGGTGAAAACGACAAAATCTACTGCCCGCTTGTGTCGATCCATTCAGTTTCCAAAGTGCGTAGAGCCTTGAGCTATGAGAAGAATACTGACAAAGAAACTCATGGCCACTCTTTTTAAGGCCGATATTATATAGTTGGTAGAAAGATTTTCATTCTTCATTTGCTAAAAATGACAACATGTGTACGGAACTACCTTGTTGCAGTTTCGTAGAAACGTCAATTCTGGCAAGCTGAACTTGGTGGCTCTTCTTGAATTTTTTATGAGTTAGAGGTTGCTCCCAGTGTCGCGAATTAATTCCTCAGCGCTATCTTCATTGGCTATCTCAACGTACAATTTAAAAACCACCGTTTTTAACACGAAAGCGTACATATTATAAAGTTCTTGGATATTTTGACTAGCTCTGAAAAGTTAGTAAAATTCTGTTATAGTTCCTGTTTTGACACATTGTTTCACACTACATCAGAAAACTCATTAAAAAAATAGTATGGAAAATTGAAAGTTCTTGTTCTAACATTATTTGAATATGTGAAATTCCAGTGGTACTAAGTAATTAACCTACCTTACAAAATTTCTACATCACCCAAAGGTTGGCTGGTAGTGAGATTTTAAATAAATAAATAATGCTGTACTACATTCTATGATCATTGTAATATCTGAACACCTCTTTCAAAACTAAAACGCGTAGAAACATATCTTGTTTGGAATACTTTTTACGGGCCTAATAATATGGTCCTGGATGACCGAGCTTTGCTTGGTATTTTGTTTTGGTAAATTTTCTAAAAATGAATCCTAGCTAGATCACTGTATAGCTCCTGAAACCCCCTTCATATTAAACTTCATTAAAATCGTTGTAACCGTTTCCGAGATTCAGATATACATGTTTATAAGAATTGCTTGTTTAATGTTAAAAGATAGATTAGATCTGACAATTTTATTTATACTGGTCAAATGCGTTTATGATCGCTGCTGTAGGACGCAAAAAGAGGGGTGTTATAAGTTAGACGTCGATGTCTGTTTGTCTGTCTGTGTGTGTGTGTCTGTCTGTGACATCGTAGCTCTCAAACGGATGGTCACCGATTTTGATGCGGTTTCTTGCATTTAAAAGTCAGTTTTCTTGCGGTGGTTCTTAGGAATGTTTGGTTAATATCGGTCCAGTAGTGTAAGAGTGTCAGGTCTTTTCCAAAATGATGTAAGGCATTTTTGGCGTATGATTACTAGACTAAGTAATATTAAGTAATCTTGCGTAGGGAGTTTTTAAAATTTTAATTTTAGCTTCATATACGCTTTTGTTTGCCCTTAATCACCAGGCTCAGGAAAGACCAACAAAGGGAAAGAATATTAATTTAACAAACCCATAAATTAACTAAATAAACTATTATTGTAAGTACAAATACAAGAATAGCTTTAAGACGCATAAATACAATTCTTATTTTAAACTTGAGACTAGAATTATCACTACGAATTTCTGAGCCTAAGAGATAGTGAGATAGTGAGATATATGGCCTATAAGATGTAAGGTAAGATTAAAAGTATTTTCAGAAACTAAGCTGTTGGAATTCCACTTGATGG
Organism: Diaphora mendica; assembly: GCA_949125395.1. Classification (NCBI taxonomy): domain Eukaryota; kingdom Metazoa; phylum Arthropoda; class Insecta; order Lepidoptera; family Erebidae; genus Diaphora; species Diaphora mendica. The sequence goes on from OX421322.1 coordinate 7,865,655, forward strand.
TGTCGTCTCACGACTGTTTAACTACTACTGGTCCATACCAACACTTGACCCCGAAATTCGCAGTCCTCACACTCACTATTTACATGACAGTAAAAAGCTCGTAAACAAACATTATAACACTGCATCTGTCATACCTCTTGCGTTTAAATGGCTTCATAATACTGTTGATCCTCATATCTAGTACATCACACATTCATATGTTAGCTGCGTCCGCTAGGAATCGTTGGGCTTATGGTAATGAAAATTACATTACTTTTCATTTAAGTTTGACATGTTATATTTTGATTTTTTTGTTATTTACTAGTGTCGGCTGTATTTTTGTGCTCGTAGGGATATTAAAGTATATTAAGAATATCTATCTCCTGCATGTAGCTTCACTTCCGTGTGTGTATAGGTTGTTACGGTCAATAGTCGTCTATGTTTTATTCTGTTGTATAAGCTATATTACTATTAAGTTTCATCTAAATACGTTCAATAGTTCTTGCTTGAAAGAGTTACAAACATTCATCCTCATTAACTTTCACATCTATATAAATAAAAATGAATCACCGAAATGTATGTACGCGCATAACTTCGACTGCACCAAATTGGATTATTCTTTTTTATGTGTTTGTTATTGTCAGGACAAGGTTTGTATAAAAGAAAATTGAAGAGTGGTACATTTTCTTAGTTCGCGAATGTACACTATCCGTGGGACGCTGAGGGGGACATAAATATTTTAACAAGTTTTTTGCAAATTTATAAAATAGTCACGAAAAAAAAATTGACGGTACGAAGTTCACCCGGTCAACTTTTATAATATTGTCGGGATAGGATCTAATCCTCTATATGCTATATCCTTACCTACTATCATATCCTGCTAAATCAGTAAGTAATAATAAATTTATCAGTTGTTTTCATCGAGTAGGAGAGGATATCGCGGGCCAAACATCCCCCCCCCCCTCTCTGATTCTAGTGGGAAGGACCAACACACGTAGGACTTTTATCTTGTAGGAGTCCACAGACGGCGGTAGCTGCATAGAATTTCTGATCGCAGTATTATTAGTTTCCAGTTCGGCCGCCGTCAGGTAGCCATGTATCACCAAATGGGTTTTATAATAGGTTATGATGTTTGTCATATCAAAATCACTGACCCTGATGAAAAGCACTTTGATCAAACATTAAAGGAATAGATAAGAGCCCGAACAAATTATTTGTCCTAACTATTTACTCTTAAAAGCATTTAACAACAACAGCTATTGCCAGTTCACTACTGCACATAGGAGTTTACTTAAACAGGAGGTAGTGGCCTACCATACCACGCTGTTCAAACGGGTTGATATAGGGTTTGTACGAAATTTTCCTTCTCCCTTGTAGTGCAGTATTTGTCCGGTGTATTTTGCTTCTTCAGTCGGCTCTTAAGGCGCGTCACCACCGAAATTTTTGGCAATTTAAGTGTTTCCAACTGTTTGCAACTCTTCAGAAAATCGCCAACTTTTGTTTTCATTGTGTCTACACCGAGTAGCCAACAATTTGAAAAACATTCGAACTAAGCGTCTTCACAGAGCCAATAAATATCTGCAACAAGCTTATTCTTTTGATGTTTACCGCCAAAAACAGAAACACGGTTCCCAACATTTGTTGACAGTTTTTGTTGCCAACACAAGGAAGTTACAGAAACTTTAGTCACCAACACGTGTTGACAACACAAAAAATGCCAACTTTTGTTCGGTGGAGACTCTGCTCTATTGGAGAGTGTTAACGATGTAGCGTTGATTCGCTCCCTTCAGGGAACATTCAGGGATATATTCCCAATAGTATCAGGAGTTTCCATCTTCTGGTCCACCCTATTTAAGCGTTTCTCACACCATTGATACGACGAATCGCTCCCATTAGCAACCGAGAACATGCTACAAGAAAACTATAAGGTTAACTATGCCCAAAAGTAGCAGTAGATATGCCATACAATTTGTATGGAACGACCCGCAGGCCGCAGTTACTAGCTCCCAGATCAAGATAATACGACCGCTGCCGTACCTCGACTGGTGCGATTGTATCACGGCGCGCAATATATACCCTACTTAAGACACAACAGTGTATGCGCGATTGATGGACCAATAGGAACAATGCGAATTAGGGAATTATACGATAGTGCGTGACTATTCAGAGATCTTATTTCACGATCAAACATCTGATAGGAGCCTAACCAAATTGATATTCGATGCAAAGAATACTATATGCTTTGGTAATCGGTTATGGGATTTTATTGATTTAAATAATAAATAGTGTAAATAAAATAAATAGGCTTGTAATAAATAGTGCAGCGCGATTTTTGTTTGTGTGAAGGTAAGCCCGGGTCTGTCTTGTACATACCCACACATGCGTTGCTTAAATTATTTTAAAGTATTTTTTTCCTGCGTGTTTGTCGATTATCGATACAAAAAGTACCTACCCTTTATCTTTTTCCAATGTCTAATCTACCTTTGTACCAAAATTTTAATTTACTAATTCATCCTAATCGGTTCAGCTGATTAACCGTAAAAGCGTAACAAACAGACATTGTTACTTTCGAATTTACAAAATTACTAGCTTTTGCCTGCGGCTCTGCCCGCATATATCTCGGTTATCGCGGTAAAAAGTAGCCTATATAATTTTCTCAAAGTAACTCTATGCCAAACATTCGATTTTATAATATTACTATGAGTGTAAGTTAAATATTTTAAAAAAATCTTATAGTATAAAATCATGGTACATCTTAGTATAAAACCCCCTAACCTTAAACCCCGCAGAGATTGTGTTATGGGTACTAGACAACGTAGGTATATATATACATATATAACTGGAAAACGGACGTCAATGGATAGGCTTAGAATTAGAGACAGAGGTTAGGAAACACTTGGCCAGCACAAAAGATAAATTATATATAGACTGGGCCACATGTAGGTTTATAGACGACTTAGAAGTAGTTCGTTGCTTAAACTGTCAACAATTCGGTCATGTTCAAAAATTTTGCACTATTAAAACTCCTACGTGTGCTAATTGCGCGGCCAGCCACGATATAAGAGTTTGCCCGGATAAGGACACACCAGATTTTAAACCGAAATGCGCACAATGCAGCCGGTACAAAAAACCATGTGACCATCGATGTGGATCACAAGACTGCTCCACATATAAACTTAAATTAGAGCAGCTAATCCTAAATACTAATTACTGAATAGCTTATACAGTAGTAGTTGTAGTACATTTTTAATAAAATGGATAATATCTCAATAGGCCAGTTAAATCTTCATAATGATAAAATAGCCACGTCAGAATTAGATCGCTTAGTTTTGGAACAAAAGTTAGACATTGTCCTTATACAAGAGCAATATCAAAGCGCTCAATTGCGGAATTATGTAGTACAACTAGATGGCCGGTCGCGGGCTGGGATATATGTTGCAAGTTCTAATTTTACGGTAACATCTTTGCTTAACCTTATGACGTCACACTGCGCCGTTGCTGAGATCTCATCCTCTACCTGTAGAGTTTACGTCGTGAGCTGTTATTTTCCATTTTCACATCCTATTGATCCTCATCTACATCATTTACGTTTCGTTTTGCGGTCCCTCATAGGACACAAAATTATCATTGGCGCTGATGTCAATGCTTCTTCTACTTTATGGTATGGCAAATTGCGTGCAGCTGACATGGCTCGTCGCTGTGCGGTTGAAGATTTTATTGCGGAAATGAATCTTACTATCCACAATACCCCTGATGCACCACCAACTTTTTGCAGCCCAATGGGTGAGTCTTCTATTGACGTGACGCTTACCCGCGGCGATGTCTCGATATCTGGATGGCGTGTCCTACCGGACGCATCCTGTAGTGATCACCGCTTAATCGTGTACGAATTCATAGCAATGGTTGCACAATATCCACAAAGAACTCCTTACAATTTTAGGTATAAAACTAAAGGGGCAAATTGGGCTTTATTTGGTTCACTCTTTGCAGTGCATGCCAAAGACTTCAGTCGCAGTGGTCTATCAGCGCAATATCAAAGCGCAAACATATTATCAGATACTTTCACATATTGTGCTGATGTTTGTATCGGCCGTGGATCTATCACTAACACTCGTAGATGTGATTGGTGGAATTATAAATTAGTCGAATTACGTAGAATCTATCGGAAAGCTCGTAAAAAACTAAATGACATTAAAAAGCGTAACGTAACAGGAGATATTTACAATAATGCTCTTATTGCTCTTAGAGTTGCCAGGTCTCATTATAGAGCTGCTGTGGAGAAATCAAAGGGAAATTTGATACGTAAACTTGTTGATGAACTCGATAGAGAGGGTCCCTGGTCACCTTTGTATCATGAATTTAAAGCAAATAGATCAATCGACCTTGCATACGTACAGAACATCAAAATTAATAATAGTTATACTACAGGGGTAGAACAAACCACAGAATATCTTTTAGAATCACTTGTGCCTGACGATCGGCCGGAGGATGACACGGATTATCACCGATAAATTAGGCAGTGGGCTATTGAACCACCATTGTCTCCAATGTCTGACTTACCATCTTCAGACGAATTCCTCAGTATTGTTAGGTCATTACCACTAAATAAGGCTTCGGGTGACGATAAAATATCAAACAAAATGATAAAAGAAGCTTGTAAACTTTCGGGTGATACGGTTTTAACAGTTTTTTAAACGTTGCATTGCGGAAGGAGTATTTCCTAGTGTTTGGCGGTGCGGTAGTATTCGAATAATACCAAAAAGCGGCGATAAGCCGCCGGATGATCCTAAATCCTATCGACCCATAACACTGTTACCATCGCTAGGAAAGCTTTTAGAGCGTCTTGTAGTACCACGACTTCTACCGGGTGGAGTTAAATTTCATGATAGACAATTCGGCTTTACGTTGGGAAAATCGACAACTGATGCGGTTATATCTGTAAGGAAAACTGTCACCGAGTCAAGTTTTCAATACGTTTTAGGCATCTTCTTAGATATATCTGGCGCCTTTGACAATGCGTGGTGGCCCATGCTATTGCTAAAATTAAAATTAAGAGGTTGCTTTAAAAATATTTATTCCCTTATCTCCTCGTACTTCTTACAAGGTACTACTAAATTGAGACTTGGGCATCATTCTGTGTCGAAGGCGCTTACGATGGGGTGTCCTCAAGGGTCAGTGCTAGGACCATACTTGTGGAACATAGGCTTCGACGATTTTTCTGGCAATGCCTGTGCCGTCCGTCTGTGATGTACCCTGAATGCGTACGCGGACGACGGTTTGTTATTGATAGAGTCGGATACTAGAACGGGGCTTGAGAGGCTGGCCGGTGAATGTTTGGACCTAATATCTCGGTGGGGTGGGCGTAATCGGTTGATGTTTGCACCAAACAAAACCTTCCAGCTACTTCTGAAAGGTAACCTCAAATCACCGCCGTGTATTAAATTTGAAAATGTTACTATTAAAAATAAAACCTCGGTTTGTTATTTAGGATTGGTTTTAGAAAGAAATTTTTCATTTATTGAACATATTAGAACAGTTAATGAAAAGTCTAAAAAGACTTTCTTTGCACTGACGAGGATATCAACTGCGACATGGGGTCTGTCATATAATACACTATAGATCATATATGGAGCTACTTATTTGGGTTCTATTTGCTATGGTGCTCCTGTATGGGCAGATAGGGCGACTGTAGGCGCTGTCCGTCGCAAACTGTTACAAGGCCAAGTACCTGCATTGATTTTCTTGTGCAAGGCATATAGGACGGTTAGCACTGAGGCTTTACCGGTGTTGGCAGGTGTTCTTCCGGTCGATCTCGAGGTGCAAAGACGTGCAGCCATGTACTATTCCACACTACAAAACATGGAATGCGATTTTTTGGGCATACGAGACCGCGGTAAAATCATAAGATTGTTTCAACAAAAATCCAATGTCTATAACGACCTCTTGGATGAATGGCAGCAACGATGGGACGAATCATTTAAGGGGCGCCACCTCTACCAGTTCTTTCCATCTGTTCGCGAAAGGTTGTCAAGGACATGGCTCGAGGTAGATCACTGTGTCGCTCAATTTCTTACAGGCCACGGTAACTTTAAGAGCAAACTATACTCATTTAAATTAGTCGATTCACCATTGTGTCAATGCTCAACACCTGATTCTAGCTGTGAACAGTCGGCTCATCATATCCTCTGGGAATGTAGTCTTTGGTACAATGAACGTAACATGATGCTAAATAGCTTACAAATGACGTCTGGGGTAGTATATTATGGGGATCTTGTGTCAACTGCGGTGAATTTCCGTGCGTTTAAGCGATTCTGCCATACATACTATAGAAATCAAATATAGCTCACTTAGGACCCATCATATTTTTATCCGTGGTGCTTCCCGGTTTGAAAAAGGCGTCTGCCTATTTTGACTCCATTTTGTCTCCCGCTTTGCTAAGGAGGGAAGTGGACTTATTATATTTCCAACTCCTCCAGTTTTCTTCTGATTAATTTCGTTGCGGGTTCCAAGACAGTTAAATTTTTCCTGGGACTTCCCGAGTGTCATAACTCGGTGTTTTCGTGGGTCACCGCTGTTGATCCTGGTGTACAGGAGTTACAGTGGTGAGCGTGTGGGCGGGATTAGTCCCATAAAAAAATAAAAAAATACATATATACTTTTTTGTAAATACATACATACATATTATACATAGAAAACACACAAACTCCGAAACAAATATTTGCAGATCATACAAACATTTGATCCGACCCGGGAATCGAACTCGAGACCTCAAGCACAGCAGTCGTATACGCTACCACTGCGCCACCGAGGCAGTTTTTTAAATAAGGCACATTCAAAATCAAGGCAAGCCATTTAAGTTTTGAACTTTATCAAATTGTAACATTTTGCAGGTTGATGAAAATCTAAAAGGTAAGTAGGTATTATTGACATAAAACCTGAAAATTATTAGAAGGTAATAAATACCTCGTATCGTTGTTTTAGGTACTTGACCTCAAACAACTCTAACACTTCTAATAGAAACGTCAAGGCAAATGTTTAGTACCTTCGGGTCTCATTAATGGGTTAATGTTAAGTTGATAAGTATAAACATATATTTTATATACGTAACTTACGATGGAATCAACATGCACACTCTGCCTGATGGGAAGCATAAGCAGAATCCAAGAGTGGTGGTCACCATACTCATTGCGAATGCAAACAATGCAGCATGGTGACCCACACAATGGCGTTCTAGTGATGCTTCTGCATCATTGGGCCTCCGGTCTCTCACTCACCAACGAAACACGACAGCACGAACGCTGTCATTTTACGTTGAGCTTCTGTGCGAGGGTAGTATCGCCCTGGTCGAGTCGGCCCGTTCATACTGAAATCAGTGTGGCTCCACTTATGGTTGATTGCTCTTTGGGGAACTTTGTTTAACAATGGACAATGTTGAAGATGAACTATGCTCAGTTATTAAAGTGAAAACGAAAATAAATAATTTAATAGTGTAAGACTACGCCTGTTTTTTAAACAAATAATAATAATTGGATTATGGGCAGGTAGATAGTTAATCTATTTTATATATAATTCTCGTGTCACATTTACTGCTCGGCTGGCCAAGTGCCGCGAAGTGTTGTAGTTTCAAATCCCACATGGGACAGCAATTTGTGTGATCCATAAATTGTTGTTCTGAGTCTGGGTGTTCTTTGTGTCCGTTTCATGTATGTTTTAAAGACCCCGCGACATAGGATGTATGTATATTCCTAATGCGGGAACTTTAAAAAACCTTGTTGCTCTGATTTTCACGTGTTTAGGGTTCCGTTCCTCAAAAGGAAAAAACGGGACCCTTATAGGATCACTTTGTTGTCCGTCTGTCTGTTTGTCAAGAACCTTCTTCTCAGGAACGCGTGGAGGTATCAAAATGAAATTCATATCAAATACTCAGGTTTACAGTCCTTTGGAGTTGTGAAAAAATCAAACTTCTAAGCCAACGCAATCAAAAGATACAGTCGTTTATGCTGCAAATTTTCGACACTCGCAAGGGGATCAAAACCTATAGGGTACTTCCCGTGAACTCAGAATATTGAAATTTGGTACGAAGCAACGTCTTATAGCACAGATAAAGGCAAAATTGAGAAAAACATAAATTTTTTGTTACATCATGTAATATACTTCAAGTTTGTACGGAACCCTCAGTGCGCGAGTCCGATTCGCACGTGGCCGGTTTTTTTAAAATATGTTTTATGTCGTGCCTAAGATATAATAGACCGGACGGACACAGCTAGGTTAGTTTATTTTAGCTACTTTCATAGCGTCATGTCCTATGGTATACTACTTTGGGGCAAGGCGGCTGATATTGAAACGATTTTTATTCTACAAAAACGAGCCATCCGCTCAATGTACAATTTAGGTGCTAGAGTCTCTCTTCGAGAGTTGTTTAAAGATATAGGTATTTTAATTTAAGATAATTTTTTAGGTGTTGCATCACAGTATATATTTGCTAATATTATGTTTGTTAGACACAACATTAATGACTATAAGAAAAACAGTGATGTACACAATATTAATAGTAGAAACAAATCTAAACTCATTGGTACCTATCATCGATTACATAAGGTACACAACTCGTTCGAAGGTCTTGGTGTACGTTTTTATGATAAAATTCCTATACATGTAATCGACCTTCCTGTAAATAAATTCAAGCTAACTGTAAAAAATCACCTTATTAGGAAAGCCTCCTAATACTAAATCACCTTATACGATCAACGATTATCTAAACGATAAACAGTCATGGGCTTAAGGTGTCATTAGAATTTAGATAGATACACACAAACTTCTTTGTCTTTTAATAAAGCTAAATATTAACAAACCATTGTTAGTTGAAAGTAATGCGTGGCGATTATTATGGTAATTTAATTAGTAGTGATTTTTATCAGTATCTCGACTATGGTTTGTCATGCTCACTAAAATGTCATTGCTTGCGGTGTCGTCGTGGGGCGGGTTGTTTCCTTCCCTCTGATATGGCGAAGGAGATGATGGCTGGTCCATGCGTCATTCTCGTGAACGGGTGCTGCTTGGGGTGACTGGTCGGCCTAGTCAGCGATTCTTTAGACAATACTATTATTCTAGTTCGTTCAACTGCAACCCTAGCCTGTTAATCCAGTCACGAATTATTTTCAACAGTAGATTTTGCAACTGGATTTGCACCTTGTTTCTATTTTGTTCTATGTTTAATAAACTCAAACCTTCAACGTTATCACTGAGTGTTTTTTTTTTCTTGTTTGTGCGTTAGATTGTGGAGCTTTTTAATAAAAGGAATTTCAGGTGGCAACAGCTTGCATACTGTTTACCTTACATGTAATACTAACACTATTGTACCTGAAAATCAGATTTTGAAAAAGAGTAGCCATGAGTTTCTTTGCCAGTATTCTTCTCATGAGCTCTACGCATTTTGGAAACTGGAAGTTATGGATCGACACAGGCAGGCAGTAGATTTTGGTGTTTTCGCCTAATTTACCTCGACAATACAGCACATGCTGTGGCCTCTGTTTGTGTCGATCTATGATTTTTAACTATAGCTTCAATTTGACGTTCATAAGTGTCACTTGGTGTCTTAGATGAATAAATGATTTTGATTTGATTTGATTTAATTTAACCAATAGCAGTAGCATAAATAAAAAGTGACGCAAACTAAGTTGCGTGGATCAGCTAGTATACTTATCTTTATAATAAATTTTGAAGTAAGTTAAAGAACAACTATTGTAGAAAGGCCTTGCGCCTTTAAAGTCTGTGGTCGTGGTTCACAATTTCCTTGAAATCCCATTCATTTAATCTGTTCCTTGTGTTTTCTATTAACTGTACCTGTAATTATTTCTTCTTACGTTCACTTCCGCCTGTGTCTAATTGATCCAATGCCTTATTCTCAGTAAACCTTTCCCACATTTTCATTTATTTTTGAACAACTGACTTCATTAGGAAGTTTGAAGGTTGTTGTTGAACTAGAATGAATTTTTGAGATTAAAACTATCTATCATTGAGTTCACTTATTCAGTTCAGAGATTAAGTTTAGTTCAACGTAATAATAAGCAAATGAAGAGAAATTTACGTTCTAATATTGATTGAAGTCTTCGCAACAGTTTATTTCAGTATCACATCTTAAACAGTACTACCGTGGGAGAGCCACGCTTCGGCATGAATGGGTCGTCGCGACCGGAGTGATGCCTCACAAAAAACCGCTGTGAAATAGCGCTTGCGTTGTGTTTCACCGAGTGAGTGAGGATACCGGAGGCCCATACCCCAACCCCTCCCCACATCCCTCTCCCCATCCCCCAAAGGCCGGCAACGCACTTGTGACGCCTCTGGTTTTGCGGGTGTCCATTGGCGGCGGTAATCGCTTACCATCAGGCGAAACGTCTTCTCGCTTGCCACCTATTCCATAAAAAAAAACAAGTCCTGTTGGTTTGTAAAAATGTTTTTTGGCATCTGAAATTCAAAAGAATCGTGTTTTTTGAAACTTAGTGATTACTTAGTGGCTGAAGGCACTCACGTCACGTGTATGGCGGCAGGGAAGGAGGTTGGGTGTTTAACTCCATGGTGTTGCGTGAGTATGTGAACTGACTTAGGATAACTTACCGTTTTTTTTTTTTTTTTTTTTGACGGGGGGAAATCCTCATGGATGTCCTCCGCCCTGGGGAAAGGGGCGAAGGGGTCTGTCAGACTCCTACTGACTAAAACCCCCCGGTGTTCCGTCTCACACCTACGCCGGGGATCACGGGAACATAAGAGACAACCGCGATCCCCGACTGGTGCCGGCCCGCCGCTGCGGGCCACATCTCGTCAGCAGGATAACTTACCTGACTGAACTTAGGAACTGATACTGATTCCATCGCTCCCTGTAGGTACTCTCTATAAAAAAGCAGTCGTTGCGTTAGCTGGAATTCATAAAATATTGACAAAAGAAATGATATCCTACTTGACAGCTTTTTGTGGGTTTGGCATATCGTTTCAGTATAAAAACAACTTCGGCAAGAAGAAAGTAAATCAAAACCGTTATTCAATACGACCATAAAAAGAAGCGTGTTTTATCACGTTTATTTTGACACGCAAACATGTCACGATTGAGATATTTCACAACAAACCACGTCAAATTATTATCATTATAAATCGACCCTACTGGGTCTCGTTCCCTTGCATTCGGTCGCGTCGACCTGCACTCCAAGTCTTGAAGTTTAATTTTAGCGATAAATCATGGTCGCCTTTCCCCGAAGTTGCGCGGAGGCGGCCGATTGCCCCCGACCGGTTACTCCCGCGCAACCTCATTTAAACTGTAGCACATTCCTTTACTTAACTCGTATCTATAGTTGTGACTATAAATTCTTATAATTAATTGTTTATGGGTTTTTGAGGCCTTCTGGATTAAAAGAAACGAGATTGGTCAGATTGTGAACGTTTGGAAATATGGTAAATAAGTTGAGGGTTTATCAAATGGGGCTAATGAATGCACCTTGAATGAAACGTCAGCCAATTCAAGGCTATGTACTTAATGCATAGGTAATACAATACAATAGTGTAAGATAATTCATTCCCGTAAACATAATTATATCTTATAAAGTATTGATAATAACTGCCACTACAAGACATTAGAACTATATGAAAAGATGCTTCCATATAAAAGATAATTATAAACCTCAAATAACAATGTAAATAGTAACACCAACCAGTCACCAACAATCACCATGCGTCGCAGTAATCACCTCGTAGATCTCTTCTAAAGTCTCGTAGTCATTAACTGCTCATATCTAAGTCTTTTTCAAGTGTTTAATAAAGGTTATTGTACTATCGTTGTAGCATATAAAGTGACTCAGACCAGATTTATTCCCTTTTTTTAAATTATTTGGTGGTCAAATTGCACAACGGTCATAAATATCGCTTAAAATCACATTCGACAAAGAAGTAGCCCTATTTCTAGTAGGTAATATGTTATTGATCACAAAAAAATGTTGTAAAATTTTAATATTGTAGAATTTTAAAAAAAGATAAGACTCGACTACACATAAGGATCGCGTAAGTGCAGATCCTCTTTTATCTCTTGCGGTACAAACTTCACTGTCATATTTTATGCGTTTTTATCAATAAATATCTCTTTGTAATTACGCTTTATGCAATAATAATAATTATATGTTTACCGTTAAATTTTGTCCTACACGTTTTAAGATACGAGTTCACATGAGAGAGATATGGTCTTATGTTCAAGTAGTAATGTTCAAGCATATAGGTTAAGTATGATATTTCCTTTGCGGATAAGTAACATAATCATAAATTTTATATTTTATTTGAAACAATCTGAAGAGGTAATTACAAGGTTGAGTTGAACGTAATACGATATTCAATTTTATTTACTTTTCTTTTGAGATTAAAATTCTAAATTGTTTGTATTTAAATTTGTAAAATTCAGTCCTCCAGTACGCTAGGGTATGGCTTCTCATATAAAAACATAGCAATTTCATTTGTCTTCATAAGTTTTTTGAAGCGGGACTGATCCTTCCAACACATCTACCATTATAATTCCTGAACCGACTGAACCAAAATCATCAGCCCATGATCAGCGAACCCGAGTTCCGACACTTGGTAAATCTTAGGAAAAATTAAGCTGTCTTGGAATCCCTAACGAAAAAAATCAGAACACAATTGGTAGAGTTGAAAATATGTTAAATCCGTGCCTTATATAGTTTATCGATCATCGTGACATACATATGCCTACATACAACGTGTACCTATGTATATTTCATGATATATCACAAATGGAACGGAGCTTCAATATATTTTACAAATAAAGTTGCCGATACCAGGGACAGAAAAATAAATGTAACGGGAGAAAAGTAATTTTCAATAGTTGTTAACTAAAAATACTTTCAGTATTCACAGTAGAAAACAGTTCCCAAATCGTAAATTTCAATTTAGTTACAAATATATTTTACCAGAACTCGGCCTGCATAAATTTGGACTAAATCTTGAATTAATTACACGTAACTTTGAACTTATCAATTACATTCGTATCCGTTAATTAAGGCCGACATCCAGACTGAATAAATGTAACAACACCACTTAAGAAATAACATTCGATTCTGTGAAAACCACTGCCATAGAATGTACCTTTATATTAACTTTATTTTTTTACGACTACAATTCTTACAATTTAAAACTGATATTTTTACTGAATAAAATAAATATATAAAAGGAATAAAATTCAGGTGTTTTTAAAATCCAGATAGTTATCGATTACTGTAATTAAAGTTCTGTAATGGTTTTAATTAGTTTAGTTAATTTTATCTACGCATCAGTTAGTTACTCCTCTGGTTTTAATTTTAGGTGAAAGTTTTATTGATATATTTATATATTTTATTTGTATAATATATTTGCATCCTACCTTTACTTTTAGATTCATCGTCAACAACCTTTAACAGTCCACTGTTGGACATAGGCATCTCCCTAAAGGAGGTTTAAATAATACGTATACCTTTATATTTATCGTACATCGGACATACATTCGATTTTGTTGCTTTGATAATTATAAACTTTTTAGTATAAAACAGAAGTACATTAGTACTTCTGTTTTATACTAAAAAGTTCATCTATATATATAAAAGAGAAAGGTGACTGACTGACTTACTGACATACCCAGAGATCAACCCACAGCCGAAACCGCTGAAGCTAGAATCCTGAAATATTGCATGTAGGTTCTTTACATAACGTAAGTGAGCACTAAGAAAGGAATTTTTGAAATTCCACCCAAGTGGTAAAAGTGGTGGTGGTTCCAAGGTGGTAAATCAGGGGATGAAAGTCTGCGTGAACGAAGCCGCGTGTAAAAGCTAGTCAGATATATAGTAATCTCAACGCGTAAGTGATAATATTTAAACTTTCTTTATTTACGTAAAGTACGAGATCTCCTTGAAAAATTACATTATTGTGTTTTACATTTTGAATAAGTGAGTTTAGTTTGAATTTGGTATATATATAATGCTAGCTGATCCGGCAAACGTTATTTTGCCATAAAAAAAATCTATGTTGGTCGATTCTCAGACCTACCCGATATCTCAAAACTCCGATATTTATCAAGAGATATGGAAAATTCTATATTTTTGTTTAAGAGGGTATACTTCCCGTTTAGCTTTATTCAAATTTGAAGAAAAAACCACCTCCAAGAAGATAAATTTAAGAAATGAAGATAACTGTTGAACACATACTAGCTGAGCCCCGCGGTGTTACCTGCGGTACAAAAATAACTACGATTAACGCCTATGTCTGTCTCCTGGTTCTAAGCTACCTCCCCACCAATTTTCAGCCAAATCGGTTCAGCCGTTCTTGAGTTATAAATAGTGTAACTTAACTAACACGACTTTCTTTTATATATATATATATACAGTATGAATAGGATACAAAATATATATAAGTAAATATAAGTTAAGAAGAGGCATTGCACAGCAGATTTCTTTCTTTATTATGTTTGATTAAGTGTTATCCCGTGGTCATTATCAGCTGTGATACCCAATTACTTGATCAGGTTCTCTCAATTAACAGAATAAGATCAAAAACCTAAAAAAATTGTAAGCAATGATTACATTTTCCGAAACAATATGGCCTTCCGTTAGTTTAAGTGACAATATAAAGTCCGATTTAACCCTTAACTGGCCGGTAACAAAACAGACGTAAACATCGCAGGTGTGAAAAGCCAAGTCGAGCCAGGTTACTTTATAATATAGCCAGCGTACATATTAAATAATATTTATCTGGTCGAAACAATGGGATTTACTTGCGGACAACGCTGAGGTCAAAATACCTGGGTCTATAGAACATTTACAGTACACGACTTTGGTGCATTTAAATTTTTAGTTTGATATCGTCTAAATTAGAAAAAAATGCTTAAGTTCTTCAATAAAACGGCCACTTATTGATGAAGCAGAGAGAATGTATAACATAAAAAAAATATTAGTGCTAATTAGACTAGGCTAAGTTATTTTGAAGCCCATTATGAGTAATTGAAAGATGATATCAAATGAAAATCTATGCCACAAGGCAAGATAACCCAGTGCTCTGTAAATTAAATACCTTTTCTGGAATTTACTTAGATTGCCAGAGAGGTTTTTGCTTGGTTTATAGATTACTAGCGACCCGCCCCGGCTTCGCACGGGTGGATTTCAGATGCCCCCGCCGACGACACGATTCGTGCATTTTAAATCTGTAATATCTTCGGATATATTCATTTCAATTAGATACTGTTAAGGGCCATTTTGCCATCTATATTAAATGCGCAATGTATTTAATTTACTTAATTGTATAAGAATTCATTCTGTATTGCTTAAAATCACTTCGTAAATAAGCCATTATTTCTCGTAAAAAGAAAGGAATAAAATTGGTTGTTGTGGGTTACCCCTAAGAGATAGACATATACCGTCGCGGACTTTTTTGTAGTACTTTTTAAGGTGTACAATACTGTAGTACATTATTTTGATCTATCTCGTAGGGTGCAATCAGCGTTTGCAATGTAAGCGCAAAAAAATTTGTTTATTTGCTAAATCACATTAGAAACCTCGAAAATTAACAGTGTTTCCATACTATATTATGCATTTCCCTCTTGAATCACTCTATCTATTAAAGAAACCCGCATCAAAATACGTTGCGTAGTTTTAAAGATTTAAGCAAACAAAGGGATATACGGACATAGGGACAGAGAAAGCGACTTTGTTTTATACTATGTAGTGAAGTGATATAGTAGAGTATATTATAGAACGGCATGCCTATGTTTAGCTGTGGGCTACTAAAAGCCTTTGATGTCGATAATAGAGAACGATGGCCAATACGGTTAATTTATTTAATTATGTATTTGTACAGAAAACTAATCCTAAACTTATACATGTCATAATACCGCTCGGCTACTAGTTCAACCGATTTTACCTGAATATCAGTTTTTCCGCGGAGCAACTGGCATCAGACCTCCGCAATACTCAGGGTGAACTGAATTCGAAGGTTGAACTAGTTGTCAGACATGTCAGTATATTTGGGGGCACTGTCTTCCCAATATTCTATTTGTAACTTCCCATTATTATATTATATTGTATACAAATAACGAAAATAAAGCGAAGCAAGTAGGATAAAACTTATCTTATGTCGAAATAGTGTAGATGTCGTGTCGTCAGTAATGTAAAGCCTCTGTGTCGTGGGTTCAGTATATCTACGATGTATGAGATTCGCTCCTGTAACAATAGTAAAGATTTCAAACTCGAGTCTCGTAGGAATGTGCGATTTCAGGAAGCCGTTTAGATGTTTCTAGAGATGATTCAATAGGAATATAGGAGCATGGGAAAGAGAATCAGATATAAAGTCAGGTGAAAGTAGTAGAAGTTTGTAAAATTAGTGAAATGGTCTGGATTTTAATGTTTCCATGGCTCTGGATTTTTTGAAAGTCTGGGGATTTTACAAGCTTTTTATTAACTTGCAACGTATGTATATATGCTTGTATGTTCGGGTGGAATCTTGCAACTCAATTTTGAAGCAGATATCTTCAACCGATTTTGCTGAAATTTTGCAAGCATGTGTATACAGCGTGACAATACAATATTATAATGACATGGAGCTGATCTGATGCTGGAACTGGAAGGTGGCCATAGGAACTCTGTAAAGAAACGTCGCAACATCATCGAGTTTGGACTCGTTTGATTCGTCTCGAGGCATTCCAGTAAAAGCTTGTTTTTAAAAAGCTTTTTTATTTAATTTATTTATGTTAAAGACGATTATTCTTCTGCGAAATAAAGCATAGTCGTTAGTAAGTTTTAGAGTGATTGGATTTAGAGCAATACAATACATATTGAGCCGTTGCAGTTTTACTTAACTTAAAGTAGTTTGAAGTTTTGGTAAACTCGTCTCCTTTTACTAAGCATAGCAAGTACATATTCCAAATTTCCTATTCCGGTAAGTGTTAATGAATTCAATATTAGTATGTACATATTAATAACAATTTTAATCATCATTCTGTTGCAGTCTACTGCTAAACGCAGAGGCCTGCGTTTAGCAGTAGACTGCAACCGATGCAATAAATAATTTTCACCACATATTAATTACAAATCTCGCAAAAACTTTATACATAGGCAAAGTTGACCAGGTTAGATTATTTAAGTTCCTGGTTCTGTATTACCAGTAAAACAGAAAAATGTCGTTTAGAATTGCTATCCATTGAACAATTCCATCGACCTGTTCATTCAATATATAAGTTTATGTAAAGGGATATGCTAACGGTTGAGTCGGTGGAACAAGCAATAACTCGAGCCAGCCACCCACTCCGCCACCCCGGCGCTGTCCGTGTAATATCTACGTGTCGGCTCAACTGTCACTGGACTCGACGTTAGAACTATGATAACAGATATTTAGAATTAAACTTTGTAATGTTTTTTACGATTTCTGTAACAATTTTATTTATATTTTGTTTATTATTAGGTATTGGTAAGAATTAAATTGAATTTATTACCAACTGATTGCAACAATTATTTTTTTTCACTAAATTTTGTCAATAAAATTACTAAAAAAATAAAACAACAGGTAAAAAAAAATACAGATGATAGTTATTTTTAATATTAATATTAAAAATATGAACTATGGAAGATGGTGTATCCGACTGTGCCTCGGAGAGCACGTCAAGCCGTCGGTCCCGGTTGTCATGAATACTTATGACAATCGTTATTGGGAAGTCAGCGCACTCAAATATACAGACACCTTTTTTTATTTTTTACGTGTGGAAATCCCCTCGGACCATCACCCCGCCGGGGCTTGCGGCGGGGCGGTGTGTCGGACTCGAACCGACTAAAACCACACGGTGTGCCGCTCTGCGCCTGAGGAGGGAGGGATCCGGGAACTGCTGTTATTAAGACATCTAGACCCCTCCCAGCGCCTGCCCGCACTGAAGCGGGCACCCTCTGCTGTTAGCCTCTCATTTAAGCGACATACGGCACACGCGAAACGTCTCCTCCTAGCGGGTGGAAATAAACAGACAACTAGTTCAACCTCACCCTCAGGTTTGCCGAGGTCCGATGCCAGTCGCTCCGTGGAAAACCGATATTCAAATAAAGCCGGTTGAACAGCAGGTAGCCGACCCCAAATAATCTTGGGAATAATAAAGGCTAGGTATAATAATCTTAGAAGTACACGTTAAGTACTTATGTGTATTTAAAAGCATTCGTGCCTATTCGTGCTAAAAGTGCAGTTAACTGTATCTAGTGCAATAAGTACAGCGTTTTCACCTCGCCCATTTTAATAGTTTCAATCAGGATGAGTGTTGGGCAGCCGCGATTGGGCGGCACCAGGTGCGACTGTTCGAAGTACTAGGGGCCATAAGTACGTGACACATATTTTAGTAGAGAAGTAACAAAATGACATGACTCCTAAACAATTGTCAGAGGTATCGCTACGTAGAGAAAGAGAACATGATTGTAATCAGATACATCACTGGCATACTTTTTGGGCAGCAAAGTTATGAAGTTAATTAAGTTTTCGTGTTACTCAAGGTGGAGGGTTGAATTTATATATTTACTGAATTGTTGAGTTGGCTATTTAATAATAATAATAATAATCTTTATTGTTTTAAATAACCTTTTACAATTGCCTTAGAGTTAAAGATTACATGGTTTAAGGTAAAGGTCACACAATTAGACTAACCCTAACTCCCAAACTAGGTATTCCTGTGACTTGGGAGTTAGTGTAGATGTGTTTAATATTTTGCTTTTTTTTCTTTTTTTCTTAAAGGAAAAATTAATGTACAATCAAGGGTCTTAATTAATACAGTCCCATCGTGATGCTCGCTCTTATTTACCTATTCAATTCTGTGTCTTACCCCTAATTTTACTCCAATAGAAAATTATTAATTTTATTACTCTATTCATTAGAAAACACAGTTTTATATGTAAATATAAAGCAAGTTTTTGATAGAGTTATTATATGTGCACCGTGTAAGAGAGTCTATAATTGAGAAGCTATTTTAATTTACTTTGCACATTAAAAAATCTATAAACAAAAACACTTTACTTGATTTAACATTCTTATGAATTTCTAACAGTACGTTGCGAAAAACTGTTTATCTTAGATATTTGTTTCGTTTAGTAAGGAAAATGATAGGGTATATACAATCATGATACGGCAGTCAAGTGGTAAACATATTTGCGATGAGTGGAAATGCAAGAAATTATTACTTACACTTAACACTTTGAGTGCATATGCGCTACTGAGTTTAACGAGCGTTCCAACACCATGTAATTTGCTGTAGTTTGAGCTAAGTTCTGGATAATTACAATCCATTTAAACACTACAAAATATAAAATACCTTTAGTCCCGTACTTTCGTTCACACGTACCTTCGACCCACACAGAAGCGGCGTGAGATTAGATTTTCTAATGGTCAGCCAAGTTCAGCGCTCTCGGGTCGCCATACCCGACCTGTTCCAGATGTCCACTTACCGCCCACACCACTACCGGACAGCAAGCTTCCGCAATTAGTCGGGTTACACACCTTACTTCGTAAGTTGATCGAATTAAAGTAGCTTTCTTTACCTTAATATCATATTGTCAAAAGGGAACACAGAAAGGTTGGCTTTGTATTTCGCTAGGAAACTAACTAAACTCAGTACTTTTAAGTTTATACTTTTTAATGATATTTGTCACAAAATTAAATATCTACTTTTAAACGTAGGGTGGTATAAACTATAAGGTTTTTCTTATGTTTTAGCTGCCAAAATGACTCTGCCCTGCGTGATGGAAAGCATAAGCATGCCTATGGTCAGTTCTCTTAAGTCAAGTATATAAGAGATACCAGTTGTTGCCCGCGGCTCCGCCCGCGTGTATGTTGGTTAACGCGGCAAATAGTAGCCTATATGTTATTCTGACGTATAAGCTATATTACTGTAAAGTTTCATCCAAATCCGTTGAGTAGTTTTTGCGTGAAAGAGTAACAAACATCCATCCATCCATACTTACAAACTTTTGCGTTTATAATATTAGAAGGATATATTTGAGTACATCAAAGTTATTACTCAACTAGCTCTACAAACAACGTTCTACAATCGACAGCCTTTAATAGTCTACTGCTGAACAGAGGTATCTTCTTCGCAAAGAAGTTTTAGCCTACGAGCTTTTGATCTGTTTTCTTTGTTTTTTTTTTAAAGACAGCTCCCGTATTAGGAAATAGGAATAGACATCCTGTGTCACGGGGACTTTACAAACATACATGAAACGAACACAAAGTACACCCAGACTCAGAACAACAATTTGTGGATCACATAAAATGACAGCGATCGTGCTGTCGTGTTTCGTTGGAGAGTGCGAGACCGGAGGCCCAAATAGTCTAGTCAACAAGTTCCATACTTGTTTGACTAGACTAAAAGATGCAAAAGCATCACCAGGCCGCACATTGTCTGCATTCGCAATGAGTATGAGTATATAGTAATATGACCACCACTCTTGGATTTTGCTTATGCTTTCCATCAGGCAGAGTAGAGTCATTTTGGCGGGCCATACATAAAAAAGCATAAATTTTTGTCCCATGTAGGATTTGAACACAACACTTGGCGCAGTCGAAAGCGCAGTCAATTCTGTCCATGCTGGCTATTTATACAGTTGTAGTGTGATAAAATTGCAGAGTTTTATTATTTTAATCGTGTGTTTATGCACAAATCCTGGAACTAGCAATTGTATTTGGAAAATGATTTTTGTGTTAGGTTTATTATTGAGGAATATTATACCCAGGGCATTTAGTAGGTAATCAGTAACTAAAGACGCGAGTGAAACTGCAAATATATTATTGACTAGCTTCGCTCACGCAGACTTTCATCCCCTGATTTACCCCCTTAGGGGTGGAATTTCGAAAATTCCTTTCTTAATGCTCACTTACGTTATATAAAGAACCTACATGCAAATTTTCAGGATTGCTTCAGCGTTGATCTCTGGTCAGTCAGTCACCTTACTCTTTTATATATATAGATTATTAATTGATATTGAAGGTTGGATGACAAAGTGATTTTGGTGACACACTGCAACGCCAAAAGCCGGTTTGAATACCGTTGAAGTCAAAGATTTGTGTGCATAAACATTAAGTGTTAATTTTGGATACTTCTATGTAAAATATGAATGTGTTTAGGAAAAAGTATAAATAACTAGCGGTTACCCGCGGCTCCGCCTGCGTATATGTCAGTTATCGCGGCAAATATTAGCCTATGTGTTATTCTGATGTATAAGCTATATTACTGTAAAGTTTCATCCAAATCCGTTCAGTAGTTTTTGTGTGAAAGAGTAACAAACATCCATCCATCCATCCATCCATACATACATTCATCCATCCATCCATCCATACGTGCAGACTTTCGCGTTTATTATTAAGTATAGATATGCATATAAGTTAGTTGTCTAGTACCCATAGTTTAAGCTCTGCTTGGTTTGGCTTTGTGAAAATGTGGTAGAAGATTACTGGTCTCTTTATTTCATTAAAATATAATATTATCATCATTTCTTTAATTACGCTCACCGCGATCGCGAGTTGCACGCAGTCGCCGTGTGTGGCACTACAAGTCAGCAGATTGGGATGGGATGCGGTCCTTCTTTGCGTCCTACCCTTGGAGACAGTTGTGCTTCTCGCCGGATAATCCCAACACCGCTGCTGATTCTATTGCTGATGTTGTGCTACAGGGTATGGAGATTTTCATTCCATCCTCTGTGGTTCCCATTGGTGGCAAGTGTCGGCCCTGGTTTGGTTTATCTTCCAAAAAAGCTTCTCGCAGGAAGCAGGAAGCTTACCAAGCCTGGGCTGACGCAGCGGCGGTACGGGATCAAAACACCAGCGCTCTAAAAATGGAGTACAACTTCGCCTCCAGGTCCTTCAAAAGAGACATAGCTAGGGCGAAGTCGGTGCACATTGCTGGGATTGGCGAGAGGCTTGAGCGTCTTCCTTCGGGGACTCGAGCATTCTGGTCTCTTGCCAAGGCTATCGAAGGGAATTTCTGTAAGCCATCCCTTCCACCTTTGCACTTGGGAAATAATCCGTTGGCCTATGACGCAAAGGAGAAAGCCGATCTCCTGGCAAAACACTTTGCGTCCAACTCGACCTTGGATGACGGGGAACAGGAGCCGCCTACCATACCGCGGTGCGAGAGCCGTATGCTGGATATCCAGTTTCACCAACGCTCAGTGCGTATAGCACTTTTATCCCTGGATATCCATAAGTCGAGTGGCCCGGATGGAATCCCCCCTATAGTGTTGAAGATGTGCGCTCCAGAGTTGGCACCGGTCTTAACGCGTCTTTTTCGGCTCTCCTACTCTTCTGGCGTAGTCCCGACAACATGGAAGGCAGCATTAGTCCACCCGATCCCAAAAAAAGGCGATCGCTCTAATCCGTCCAACTACAGGCCGATAG
The DNA here is from genome assembly GCA_949125395.1 of Diaphora mendica. Lineage (NCBI taxonomy): Eukaryota > Metazoa > Arthropoda > Insecta > Lepidoptera > Erebidae > Diaphora > Diaphora mendica. The sequence goes on from OX421322.1 coordinate 7,888,056, forward strand.
CCATTACTTCCCTCTTCTCGAAAATAATGGAGTCCATCATCAACTATCAACTCCTACGGTATCTAGAAGATCATCATCTGCTTAGCGACCAGCAGTACGGATTCCGTAAGGGTCGATCGGCTGGTGATCTTCTGGTATACCTGACACATCGCTGGGCACAGGCGATTGAGACTAAGGGGGAAGCCTTGGCAGTTAGTTTGGACATCGCGAAGGCCTTCGATCGGGTCTGGCACAAAGCGCTTCTTTCGAAGCTCCCTTCCTATGGGCTTCCCGAGAAATTATGCGATTGGGTCACTAGCTTTCTAGCAGATAGAAGCATTAAGGTCGTAGTCGACGGTGAATGCTCTGATTCCATATCTGTGAATGCTGGTGTCCCGCAAGGCTGTGTGCTATCGCCTACTTTGTTCCTCCTCCATATCAATGACATGCTGCAAAATTGCGGCATTCATTGTTATGCGGATGACAGCACCGGCGATGCTTTTTACACCGGCCGCGCCAATATTTCTCGGGAAAACGTCATTGAGAGTCGAAACAAACTTGTGTCTGAAGTCGAGACTTCTTTGGAGAAGGTCTCAGATTGGGGTAGACCTAATTTAGTCCAATTTAACCCCACAAAGACACAAATTTGCGCGTTCACCACTAAAAAACTTCCGTGGGTCGTATGTCCTCGTTTCGAAGGCACTCCACTATCTGCCTCAGCCAATATTGGAATTCTTGGTGTCGACATGTCGAGCGAAGTCCAGTTTCGTGGCCACCTGGAGGGTAAGGCCAAATTGGCCTCGAAAAAGCTTGGTGTGCTCAACAGATCGAGACAGTATTTCACTCCGGCCCACCGCCTTATACTTTATAAGGCCCAGGTTCGGCCTCACATGGAATACTGTCCCCATCTTTGGGCGGGGGCACCCCAATACCAGCTCCTCCCTTTGGACCGCATTCAACGGAGAGCGACCCGAGTCGTCGATTGCCAAGAACTTTCAATTCGGCTAGACTCTTTGGCGCTGCGTAGAGATGTAGCTTCGCTGTGCATCTTCTACCGCATTTATCATGGGGAGTGCTCCGAGGAATTGTTCGGACTGATTCCTGCCGCCTCTTTCCGCCATCGTCCTACGCGACAGAAGTTTCATCCCCATCATTTAGATGGTTGGCAGTCCTCAACTGTGCGCTTTTCCAGGAACTTTCTGCCTCGCACAACAAAACTGTGGAATGAACTGTCGCCTGCGGTATTCCCGGACCAATACGACCTTCAAACCTTCAAGAAAAGAGCGTACTCCTTCTTAAAAGGCCGGCAACGCACTTGTGATGCCTCTGGTGTTGCGGGTGTCCATGGGCGGCGGTAATCGCTTACCATCAGGCGATACGTCTGCTTGTTTGCCCCCTATATCATAAAAAAAAAAAAAAAAAATACTATTGCTTGCGAAGTAGTTTAAGCTTAGAATTTTATAGATTGACTAGCTGTAGCTATAGCAGAGAAACTTGTGTGTTACAGTTGTCATTAAAAGATTAAGATTATATATCTACTACTGATTACTTCCATACTACAAGTAACTAAGCTTATAATTATTCTCTTAAGAGGTTGTTATTAGTACAATAATTAGTTTTGCCAATCGGCGTAAACCTCTATAAATAATAATATATAGAGGTATTGTGAAACAATCTTTATTTAATGATCTCTCTCTCTGACTAGACACTAGAATAATCTTGTAGACATATTCTTAACTCCTAATTGCCAATGGTCAGAAGATTCGAAGCGATTTTCCACCCTGTTAACAAAAAAAAAACAAAAGAAAAAAGGTGAGCACAAGCCAATCCTCATATCTCTAATGAAGAACATCGTGAACCTAAGTTTGCCACATTGCACCTGTTTTCGGGATATTACGTTTTTTGAAAAAAAAAAAACAGTTATATGTATGTTTATTATAGCGAACTTATATTTATGATGAATAACACGGTGGTGTAAGTAGTATAGGGTCTTGTAGGTGAGATGAATAACACGACGGTGAGCAGCGATGGTATAATATATATTAGGCAGGAGCTCAGGGTTCCTGGATACTCTTAGTGTTACATGGCAACGTGTGGCTTGAGTAAGTGCCTCGAGTGAGTTCCTTGGTGAGTGAGTGCCTATACCCTTACTAATTCAAAGTCAATGTATTAATTGTATAGTTATAAGAATATACGTGTGATGACGGACGGATATCGTAAGAATCGACTAACAGAGCAAATTACGCAGAATTACAGCACTGCAAAGAGAAGAATGCTTGCAACAAACCTTATATTGACTCTAGCCAGCGTGGTATATCAGACTAAAGTCTCTTTTCTAAGGAAATACCTATCTTTGTCCAGTGGACTTCGAAAGGCTTCTTAATCAATTCTTTTTAACCGACTTCAAAAAAAGGAGAAGGTTCTCAATTCGACTGTTTTTTTTTATGTTTGTTACCTCACAACTTTCGACTGGGTGAACCGATTTTGATGATTCTTTTTTTATTTGAAAGCTGGTGCTTCCCGTGTGGTCCCATTTAAAGTTGGTCTAGATTGAAATCGGTTTTTTTTTGTTAAAATTTGTGATTATATCACTGAACTTACAAACTTAAAAGCTTTATAACCTTGCGTTAAATCTGGTTCCCAGACATTTATTATCCAAACGATTTCACGGATGTGACGTACTCTTTTTATACATGGACCAAAGTAGAATAATTACAACAAGAAGTTGCGATACTTTGACCGGACGGCGGGCGTTAGGCTTGTGTAGTTCCGGCCCTAATAAGAATATAGTAATCATAATATTGATTTCGTTACATGATTATATCTTATTCAAATAAGTCTCTAAGCATCATAATTAGTTCTGTTTGCCGGAAACGGATGGGATTGTCGTTTTGTTCTTGTAATGTTTTTATTTATAATTTTGGTTGGTTACCGCTAATGGAAGCCTTACTAAACGATCTCGTTTGAAAACATTTTATGTAAGATTTAGTAACATAGTTCCTGAGGCCCCACCGGTCGTGTGTTATATGATCGGTCACTGCTTATATTAAACTAGCGACCCGGCCCGGCTTCGTAATAAAATCTTTGTCATTCTTGGATTTCTTCTACTATCACTTTACCTATTTCTGAAAACAGCATTAAAATCCATTAAGTAGTAGGTTAAAATATTTAATTGAACGGAGGGAATCGAAGCGACTTCATTTAATACTGTGTATTATAAAATGTATGAATAACCACAGAACTTACAGGCTAATGCCTGGTCATTCTTTAATTTATAAAATACTAGTTGCCCGCGGCTTCGCCCGCGTATACGCATTAACGCGGCAAATAGTAGCCTATGTGTTATTATGATGTATAAGCTATATTACTGTAAAATTTCATCGAAATCAGTTCAGTAGTTTTTGCGTGAAAGAGTAACAAACATCCATCCATCCATCCATCCATTCATACTTACAAACTTTTGCGTTTATAATATTAGTATAGAAGTATAGATATAGATAGCTTAACATGTTAAGCTGCTAGAATATTTAACACAACAATTTATGAAATATAGTTTAACACGTTAAGCTGCTAGAATATTTAACACAACAATTTATAAAATATAGCTTAACTTGTTAAGCTACTAGAATATTCAACACAACAATTTATGAAATATAGTTTAACATGTTAAGCTGCTAGAAAATTTAACACAACAATTTATGAAATATAGCTTAACATGTTAAGCTGCTAGAATATTTAACCCAACAATTAGATTTGATATAAATAACGCTGTATAACTCAATCCATCCAAAAATCCTGGAGTTAATTTACTGCCTCGCTGGGGCAGTGGTAGAGTTTGCGACTGCTGTGCTTGAGGTCTCGGGTTCGATTCCCGGGTCAGACCAAATGTTTGTACGATTTGCAAATATTTGTTTCGGAGTTTGGGTGATTTCTATGTATAATATGTATGCATTTACAAAAAAAAAGTATAGGTATTTGTATTTTATATCAGTTGTCTAGTACCCATAAAACAAGCTCAGCTTAGCTGGAACTAGATGGTGTTGTGTGTTAGATATCCGAAATATTTATTTATTTGTCTGAAATTATATTGAGAAACAGTCAATAGATATTCTTATGAAGTAAATACTTAGAAGAATGAGAAAAATTTACCTATTATCATCAGCCGCCAAAGAAAAAATCATCACCATCACGTAATGAAAACTAAAGTTACTTACATTCACGAGATGTATGTGTAACAAACAATTATGTGTAACATAAACTTTATATCTTAATGACAGCTTTCATTTTTACTACAACCGGTAATGACAGGTAAACAATAAAACTGTTTCATAGAACATTAAAGACCTTTCGTCACAAAAAAGTCGTGCACAATTTCCTGCAGTAGCTGCACGAGAGTTGAGCAATGAGTAAGGATGGACCGTGTCGATATTACTTGTCGATAGTCCCATCATCATTAAGAAACGACGTTTGTTGAAGCATACCCTTGTTTCTATTTTCAGACTTCAATAACAATGAGAAATGCCCATTTGTGGCTCTAAAAAGAACACAAGACTAAATCCCAGGTAAATTTTGATAAAATAACGAAATGATGTAAATATTTCAATGAAACACTGTCAGAATTAATGAGTTAAGTTAAATTTAATTTTGAATAGCTCCTAAAGAATTAGGGTACCGAATTCGAACCAAATTTCAATGAAAATTGGCACGAAGATACTTTTATTCCTAAAAAAATACATAGGCCACTCTTTATCACGATAACCAACATACACGCATTCGGAGCCGCAGGCAAAAGCTGTATTTTATTATGCTTTTAAAATTTGAAATTTAATTATGATAACGGTACATTTCACTAATTTAAATTATATTAGTGTTAAATCGCATCACTACGGTTACTACCACTACTACTTACAGAAAATAAAGGCATGTGTTGCGAAACCGCTTTTCTGCTCCAACTTTAATTCGTTTTTAACGCGCACTCGAGCGAAATAAGCACTCCATCAAATAACATTTTAAGTGGTGAAAACGCGGACCTATAATCATTAATAATTTTATCAGTTTCTTTCTTATTTTATTGCACATCATTTAAAATAGAATTTAAATTATACATTCAAATTAATCTTCAGAGCTTTCAGTTTTTCACATAACGTTTATAATCTTTATGAGTTTCTTACGTTTTCCTTTCTACCTAGTACTTTAAATGTCTAAATATAAATATACTAGATAGGTTTCTTCCCATTTCAATAACAATTCTTAGACATTTTTTAAGAAATCGATAAATCTAGCAACAAATACAACACTGGGAGTTAAAATAATAACCAACAATCATACCTTATTCTATAGAAACTATATCGACAGTACATCACTCATCACCGCACTAGATACTATCCACAATTAGTGCTGTGCTATCGGTAATTACAATCTGGTGTCGATAGTTGTTTACGAGCAAGATGAACGGTCTTCTCTTGTCTTGATATTAATTGGATGTGAAGATTGGTATTTATTAGGAAATGATATGATGAGGTTTCGTATTTATCAGTTGTTTTCAACAAGGTGCGTAGGTTTAATGAAGGTACGCTCATGTTTTACGGCAATTTGAGCCCAGACTTAAGTTTCTTTAATTTATATTTAATTATGAACACATATTCTATTATGGCATGATAACATGAGCGTCTCCGTGATTCGGAGGTCACGTTAAGCAGTTGGTCCCGGTTGTTATAACAGTCGTGAAGCTTAGTTGAAGGCTTTTGGGCGGCTTATAAACATCCAACGGCAAGATTACGTAGCCACAACGTTGTCTTGCCAGCCATTTCCACACGTAAAAAAAAATTATAGTAGGTGCAAACCTCCCTCTCTAAGTAGAGTCGTATGTCCAGCAGTATACTGTTAAAGGCTGTTAATGATGATGGCTAAACCTATTTCTTAGTAGACTCATTTATTTGGTACTTTAAAGATAGTAGAGCCACGCTGATTTCAGCACGAACGGGCCGGCTCGACCGGGGCGGTACTACCCTCGCACAGAAAATCAACGTAAAATAACAGCGTTCGTGCTGTCGCGGTTCGTTGGTGAGTGCGAGACCGGAGGCCCAAATAGTCTAGTCAACAAGTTCCATACTTGTTGACTAGACTAAAAGATGCAGAAGCATCACTAGGCCGCCATGGTGTGGGTCGCCATGCTGCATTGTCTGCATTCGCAATAAGTGTGGTGACCACCACTCTTGGATTCTGCTTATGTTTTCCATCAGGCAGTGTAGAGTTATTTTGGCGGGCCAAACATAAAAAAAAGACTATAATTGTCCGAAGTTTTTAAAACTATTTCACCGTTTTGGGGGATTATTAAAACCTCTATAAACACAAGGAATTCGAGGCTATGAATACGAATGTTAATACACAACAACAGCTGATTACCATTTAATTAGCATTTGCTTAGGCAGGAATGCGAGCTTTGTTACGTGAGATAGTTGAAGGTAACTCAAGGCCGTGTGCTTCAATGATTTGAATGATTGTTATTGATCATTGATAACCTTACAGCTGTGGTACAGATAAAATAGATTTATTCGTTTAATCAAGTATCTACAGGTATATTAAGCAATGGAATTCGATGTTAAGCCATTTTAACCGCTGTCAAATTAAAGTTAACATGGTAGATTAACTGATGGTGGCACTAATCTAAAAGTTTTGGGTTAATTTACGACTAGTTTTTGCCTGCGGATCGGCTCACGGGTATGTCAGTTATCGCAGTAAAGAGTAGCCTAAATCCGTCTCCAAGGTCCAATCTATACCAAAATTCATCACAATCGGTTCAAAGGGCAGTAGACAGACAGACAGAGTTATTTTCAAATTTATAATATTAGTACGTATGTGGATGTTTGTGTAAGTTCCTTTCTCATAGTCTGACTGTCTTTGCCAAAATAAATTAAAATGTACGTAATTAGACTTATTAATTATTAAAAACATGTTTTTGTAATTAATGTGTGATTATTACATATCGTAAACATTTCGTAAAATCGAGTTAATAAATTTTAATTTACGTGATGCAATCTGCGATCAAAATGCAGTAAAATGGTTGACCACTTGATAAGACACGACAATATTTTAAAACCAATACTGGAAAGAAAGACAAGGGCCGGGTTCTTAATTTGAGAGAGGGAGAGAGAATGTGCGTTCTAATTTACATTACTAGATCTTAGTATGAAGGTACAATATGTTATTTGGGCTCTTTTTGCTTTATATCCTGATTGTTAGATATCAAGTATTTCTTTATCATATCTCTCCCTGACTTCCTATCTTCTTTCCGTTTTCCTCTTCTAACAGCTCTTTCTGTAAATACGTAGTTACATTCTCATGGAAGGTTGGTATCTGTCTTTAACTTGCCACGCAAAACTCTTCACGATGTAAAACCATACACAAAACAAAATAAATTTCTACACAAAATTGGCGCGTGCTACAACGTTTTCAACAAAGACTCAAATATTTTCGTCCGTCAAAAACTTTCTGAACATAAAAGTGTTTGAAAAAATAATTACAAATTTTAACAAAAAAAAACCGACTTCAATCTGGACCAATTTTTGGAACTGGAATTTAAATGGGACTATTTGGGAAGCACCAGCTTTCAAATAAAAAAAAATCATCAAAATCGGTTCACCCAGTCGAAAGTTATGAGGTAACAAACATAAAAAAATATAAAAAAATACAGTCGAATTGAGAACCTCCTCCTTTTTTTGAAGTCGGTTAAAAAAGAAAATTGTTGTGTACTGTTTTTCTTTTTAGATCCTGTTGTGCTTAATCTTTACATAGTATAAAATGAAATCCTTCCGCTGTCTGTTCGTTTGGATTTTTAAAACTACTCAACGGATTTTAATGCAATTTTCAGCAATAGATCGAGTGATTTCAGAGGAAGGTTTATATGTACAAAAAGCTGCGCCCCGCGTTTGTTTTAGTACTTACTTTTATAACACCAGCTACGGGTAACACCGCGGGGCGCAGCTAGTTATTAATAAATGAGTGTAACTAATACGGAAGAATGTGGAGAGTAGGAGAAATCGACGTCAATTTCATGAAATTACTTTAAAGTGACTGACCACGTATTTTATTACAACAGACTCAGCATACGTCACTTTATACTTCATCTCACTATTTTTTAAATTATCTGACAACTTGATTATATATACTTAAACACAATTGCGCTAGATACTTGGAAGTGATATCATTTTTCTTGAAACAAAACTTTTTTAATTGTTATTTAGAATATATAGGTATAATATTTAGCTAGCGTTTCCAGCGACGCGACGCGATGTGTATGTCGGTTATCGTGATGAAGAATAGCCTATATCCTTCCTCAAGAATCGGAGTATCTCCATACCAAATTTAATTGAAATCGGTGCAGCTGTGAAAGCGTTATAGACAGACAGACAGAGTTACTTTCGAATTTATGGTATGTAAAATATGTTTATTGGCAGTCTGTTGGTTACCATTTTTAGATCCGATAGTAATGTGTAAGACGTGAAATTATATTAGTGATTAATGCAATGTTTTTATATGACACAAATTATAATGTTTAGGAACAGTGTTTGGCACAATAGCACATAATAGCTACTAGTACTAACGTAACAATAGTTTATAAACATTATATTATTGTAATTTTTTCAAAACTAAAATTAAAATGTTCAATGAAACAAGTTCTCATGTTTGAGAACGTTTTATAGTAACCTGTTTAGATATGAATGAAATGACAATGTTTTTGACAAAAACTGCTATAGAATTTGATCATAATATGATATGAATGTATTTTGTAGAATAATGAAGGTACTTACATTTTTATTTTTATTTTATACTAGCTGACCCACGCAACCTCGTTTGCGTCTCCTATTACCCGTAGCGTGATAATTTCCCCCCGTTTTTGAAACATTCTTCATTGGTGCTCCGCTCCTATTAGTCTTAGCGTATACAGCCTATAGCCTTCCTCGATAAATGGGCTATCTAACGCTGAAATAATTTTTCAAATCGGACCAGCGGTTCCTGAGATTAGCGCATTCAAACAAACAAGCAAACTCTTATATAGTATATAGATTTAATTTTATTTTACAATAATTTAAATCACAAGACATCTTAAAACAGAAATATGATGTGGCGACAATTCTGTTCCCACTTTAATTTTAATTCATTTTGTGTGTGTGTTTGTAAATTTATTGTTGTTAAATTTCCATATATGTATTTTTTGTTTCATGTCTTACGATAAATTATCCTACTAATAGACGTTTGTTACTCTTTCTTGCAAAAACTACTGAACGGATTTAAACGAAGCTTTACATATTATAGCTCAGATTAGATTATAGTAGGTAAACTGCACGGTTTGCACCGCTTAAACTAGGTAGTTTAAGCGGTCGCCACGCTGCTTTCTACTACGCCAAGGGTTGTGGGTTCAAATCCCACATAGGACAACACTTTGTGTGATCCACGAATTGTTGTTCTGAGTCTGGGTATTCTTTATGTCCGTTTCATGTATTTTTGTAAGGTCCCCCGTGACACAGGATGTATATTCCTAATGCGTAAGTTGTCTTTTAAAAGGAAAAATAAATAGTAGGTACTGTCACCTCTATTGAGGCTATCGGAAGGAAACCACGCTTTATATGGTAAGGAAAAGCGTAGGTGAATGAAAGCCGTTTTCACCGCCGGTGTAGCTCTCGTTATAGATCATTATATTAAATATGACCTGAAGCGAAAGTCATGCGAATGGAAGGATTTAAAAAGAAAATTGATAACTTGCGTATTACCCTATGTTACATATACATACTCTAAACAAACTCTGATTATAAGAAACGTATAGTTATAAATCCTTAGGTCTGTTTAATGATCCGGGATTTTCTAGTCTTATCATTGCAATCGTAGGTGTAGGAGATGTCGTCAAAGATTGAACTAAATCTGGTTCACGACGACGCGAACGGATCGGTGTCAACAGGCAGTGTAAGATGACCATCACCCTCCTCCTTCGTAATGTGTGATTTGCCTACAATAGTATGTAATAAAGAGCAAACGCGTAATATAAAATATATTTCATTACGCTTCATTAATCATTTCTAGCTTTGATTAGGGCCAGTTTCACTAGATGATATTAAACTTTCTGACCCTTAGAAATAAATGATAAAGAACAACAATAATGATACTCAGTAGTCAATGTTGTCTTTGATCATAATAATATGATCTATCATCACATAACGTAACCTAACATTGTTTATTTTTCTAACAATCATTGTAACACGTAACCAGGTATGTAGCGGACCACAGCTCGATGTGTTTATAATATGGTATAGCGTAACGTCATTGTTTTATAATACTATGTCACATTTACGCAATAACATCAACAAATATTGCTTAATATAATTTACTTTGTTTCACTTTAAGACCTTGTCCAGAAGGGCCGAATTCGCTGAGAAATACGTCATGCGTATTCATTCGCGCGTTAGCTAGATACTATACCCTATTCAACTTCCTCTGAGACAAAAGGTAAACAGAGAAACCAATGTTTCTCAAACGATTTGATCGAGAGTAAAGATGGTCGGTGTAACCAAACTAATTACAAAATTTCACATTTCTACGTAAATTATTTGCCTTATCACTACTCTTCAATTTAGTAGTGTAAAAATACGTTCAAAGTTTGGGAACAGCTACAGTTTTAGGTGTTTTTAATGTCACTTTTTAGTCAGTCCACTGCAGTCCACTGTGAACTCGGAAAATTTGGACAGTTGCAATTATTTTATTTTGTAACACACATATTTCCGTTGTACTTGACACTGGCAGAAATGACGACATCGGCACAGTTTGCCATTTTCCAAGAAAAATAAAGAAAATGACACTTTTTTTTTTGATTCTAGATGCATATAAAATTTGACCTATTAAAGAACCTTTTTCTGGTTTGTTTACCTTTTGTCTCAAAGGGAGTTGAATAGACTATAGGCGTCAAAGCCAATATACATCGCGATCACAAGTATCGCGCGAATACATAATACGCGTGTAAATCGCGTGCACTTCGCCAGTCTCGACACGCGCGTGATTCGCGCGTATTGCGCGCGAATCGAGATACTAGAGACGCCTTGTTGCGTCCAATAGGGTATTTGCCTATTTTTCAAAAAGTGTTTCAATTTAATTATTGATCAATTTTAAGCTTTAAAAAAATATTTGAAGCTTTAAAAAAAAAAAATTAAAACTTAGAAACATAATTCAAATTAAATATTTTCCCGCCCAAAACACAATCACCGTCAAGTGGTCGTGTGACGTCATTTTTCCCAGACATTAGTGTAGGTTAGAATTTTTGTCGTCTTTCTTTCATTTCAATATGAGTTTAAAATTATATTACCAGTATTGCGTAGTGCCTTTTTGTGAAAATACCACAAAAAGAACACCTACGAAATTGTTCGGGATTATCGGCGAAATATCTTGCCACCATAATCGTGTCTATACGTAGCAAATTCAAACTATTACTTTCGTGAAATTTTTCTGCATTGTTAGACTTTTGCCTTTTATAATATTTATGCCGAAATAATATAGTTAATAACATATTTCAGCATAAAAAGTTTTTTATGTTATTGACAAGTCGATACATTTGAGAAAACTGACGTCACACTTAATGATTTGCATTTGCGGTGACGTGACATATAGATTAAAAATCATGATTTTTATTTTAAGAAAATATTGAAAATATGTAATTATTTTTAGAAATAAAAATGTTATTAAAATTTCCTGGCATCTAAACTAGCTATATGCAAAACATCGTATTTTTTTAGTACCACAGGCAAGTACCCTATTAACGCGCGATTTCCTGAGTGAGTGCACGACCGACCCGGGAATCGAACCCGAGACTTGATGCACAGAAGTCGCGTATTTAGTTGACAGTATTTAAGCAGGTATTAATCAACTAGAAATCTAACAAAAAAAAGTAACTATTCTTAACCCATTTAATATTTCATTAATCCTGTTGACGGATTAAAAATTGGGAATGTCACCAGTCACTACTCCTATTAATTCCGTGGGTATCGTAAAAACCGAGGGGGCAAACTAAGCAGGATAACAGTATTGTAAAAAAAAGGTAAACTTGAAACCAACTCTATAGCAATCCGTTTACTTTTTTATGGTGGGAGAGCCAGGCTTCGGCAAGCATGGGCCGGCTTGACCGGAGTGATACCACGGCCTCACATTAAACCGGTGTTAAACATCGCCTGCGCTGTATTTTACCGAGTGAGTTAGTATAACCGAGACCCATACACCAACCTCTCCCCCCATCCCCGTCTCCATCCCACAAGGGTCGACAAGAAAGAAAAAAAATACCGTCCGACCAGTGTGGTAATATAGGCCAAAATCTCCTTTCTGAGGAGAGGCTTATAGTCCAGCAGCAACCTATTACAGGCTGTTAACGATGATGATGATGAAAATAGGCCGCCATTGGCCGTTGGCCACCATGTTGCATTGTTTGTCTGCATTTATAATGAGTATGGTGACCACCACTCTTGGATTCTGCTCATGCTTTCCATCAGGCAAAGTAGACTCACTTTGATAGGCTCATACATTTAAAAAAGTGACTGTGAAATACGGACGGACAGACAGACATGACGAATCCATAAGGGTTCCGTTTTTTGCCATTTGGCTACGGAACCCTCAAAAAACAAAAAACAAAATCAATCAGATCTAACCCTCATAAGGATTCTGTTTATACTTTAGTGGAATTCAAACCTAAAATATGACCTATTACTGCATTTCTTAGTCATTTGTCAGTTCGGAAACCTTAAATATATGTACAGGAAATGTTACGAGCTATTTATTGAAAGTTACGTACCTATTATTTTATCGAACGCAATATATCTGTCACTGGTACCGGGGACAGGTGACATTTTATTGCCTTATTTTCCTTTATTACAGTTAATTACGACATACCTATGCAGTGAGAAACTTTAATGCATTTGCACAAATTAATATATCGATTAAAATAAATATCGGTAAACTAAAGATTTTTATTGTTTTTGCGAATTTGTCTTTTAAAAAATACCATATTTTCTTTAGACCAATAAAATAAAATAAGGGTGAGGTAATTTTTTTCGAACGGAATAATGCGAAATTAACAATACAATACAATGTAGAAAAAACGTAGCAATGAAAAAATTAGAGAAGTTAGAAATTTTTTTAAGCTTAGAATTTTGCATACATGGTTTAAACTGGAATCTATAGGTACCTACTAATATTATAAACGCGAAATTTTGTAAGTATGGATGGATGGTTGCATGGATGTTTGTTACTCTTTCACGCAAAAACTACTGAACGGATTTGGATTAAACTTTACAGTAATATAGCTTATACATCAGAATAACACATAGGATACTATTTGCCGCGATGACCAATATACACGCGGGCTTTAATTAGTTTATATAATTAGTGTTAAATAATTTTTAAAGCGATATAGGAGGAATATATCTCCAAACTCTCGACCTGTTTAGATACTTAAAGTCCATAATGTTGTTAGACAGACAGACAGACATGACGAATCTATAAGGGTTCCGTTTTTTGCCTTTGGCACGGAACCCTAAAAACCAGAAATTTATAACAATACATTCATTTAAGGTTCGAAAGTGACTGTAAAGACAGAAAATATATTCTACAAGAAACAGAACCCACATAAAAGTAAATCGAACTGAACAAAATGCCTTTAACAAATATTATGTGCATGTGGATTGAACGAAATTCATAATGCTATCACAGAGCCGCTCGTGCCGTAGTATCGTTACATTAAAAGCACATTTATTACCGGGACTTAGAACTAAATCAGCAGTGCTAAAATGTCGCTGTACCTATTAAAGAAGTCCGGGGTATTAAAGTAAGTTTTATGGGGTCACAACTGGCCTTTGAAGCAATAGGTAAAATGGCTGTTTTTTTTGCCTGTGACAAATGTCACCTTTTAGATACACTGAACACCGGAATTGCAGAATGTTATTCTATTACTTTCTCCTGCCTTTGTTCTCGTAATAGCACGATCGAGACGCCCGCGCATCTTCGGTTTTGAATGTTATAGTGTACCTATAGACGCTTTTTGAATCGTGTTTCTGCTGAACATACTCACCTACCTACTTACCAACTCACAGACTCAAACCTAGATCATTAATGTAGGACGATGTTATCTTCTTTAAGTGCGATATATACATTGTAGAATGATTTTAGAGGTAAACACAAAGGCACAAAGAATAGGATTTTTTTAAAATTTTTCGGACATCTAACACACAACGCCAACTAGTCCCAAGCTAAGCAGAGCTTGTATTATGGGTACTAAACATCTGATATAAATACATATATACGTTTTTTTTGTAAATACATACATATTATACATAGAAAACACCCAAACTCCGAAACAAATATTTGCAGATCATACAAACATTTGGACCGACCTGGGAATCGAACCCGAGACCTCAAGCACAGCAGTCGCATACGCTGCCACTGCATACCACTGCGCCAGAGAGGCAGTCAAATTGCCGTTCAAATTGAGATCTCTTTTCAGTCTCTATGAAAGGTGACAGGATGTCTGAGTGTTTCATGGTGCAATTAGCATTATGGAATAGGTACTCTAGTCTTTTTGAAGTTCTAGGTATTTATATTAGATAATAATATAATTAATTATTTACTAGTTACTTTCAAGTTTGTAGATACATTTAATATTCATGTACGAGGCTCCATCGATTTCTAATGCCAATAAAAGGATTTATACATTTTAAGGCCAAAATATTATCACATATTTATCACCACAGTCATGGTAATTTGTTACAAAATTTATGATCTTACGAATAAATTATTACTTGTAACATTTTAGCCGCCCATTTGAGTTAGTGCGGCCACAGCGCACGCGCCGCTCCCGCCATCTTGTTTAATCTAGTGCCGTTGATCGCGGAAAAGCCCGCCAACCTTCAACGACCTTCGCTCTCCGACCGTTCTAACGAACTACACACGCCTACACTGTATAATCGACCATATTAAATTCATAAAACAATGATATTAAGCGTCATAGCTGTTCAGATGTAGGTTTGGTGGTTATACCGTTTTGTACACGACCCAGGACCATGTTTTGTGATATACTAACACAGGACTTAAATTCTAGCTCCGGGCCTATAAATTTATAACAGGTAGATTTATATTAAAGTGATTCTTAGTCGCGTTTATTATAATCAGCTCACAATATGTAGTACTATTTTATAATTGCAATTATTGTTTAGTTAAGTACCTTCAGGTGTTAGTTATTGTTGTGGTGAAATGTATAATTTGTATGCTTAAGTAACTAAAAAAAGTGTTTACGACATCACCCATAAAGGAGAAGAGGGGAAAAGAGATCTACTTTTATTAACCGACTTCCAAATGGAGGAGGTTCTCAATTTCATTGGTATTTTTTTGTTTGTTTTTTTTTTATGTATATACCTTGATTACTCCCTCAATTGTGGTCCGATTTTGAAAATTCTTTAGTATTCGAAAGGGTATGCTCCCCACGTGGTCCCATGGCCACCATATCAGGATCTGATGATGGAATCCCAAGGAAATCGAAGGAAACCCTCAAATTTACGTGAGCGCCTGCAATGAAGTTGGAGAAATTGTCTGCATGCCTTCATATTCTGTAGACATCATTTAATTTCATAATATATAAGGGGTCGTAACGATATTGTAAGTTTACCTCAAATAACTTGAATTATAGTACCTTAGAGAACAGTTCATTTGAGATTTTATTACAAAAAATTACCTGAAGTCCTTTCGATTCTATACAGTATGTATGTTACTTTTAGTCGTATTCTTTCAAGTTATTTACGTGATATGATGATGAGAGACTTGAGAAAGACTAAAAAGTGAAAAATAAAAAAATACTTCGTTTAAAAAAACCGACTTCAAAAACTAAAAAGTATAAAATAACTTAATTTGTATGTGCTACCTTTTCATAGGTTTGAAGTCGGTGCCAAGCCAAAATGTAATAGTAGGTACCGCACTCGCCGCGCGTGACTTTCAGCGGGATAGCTGCTCTTCGCGTAGAACAAAACAACCGAAGCGTCGGTGACGTCGTTGACGTTCGTCTCGAAATATAGCGGAGTGTGGTACCTACTATTACATTTGGCTTGGTACCGACTTCAAACCTATGAATAGGTAGCACATACAAATTAAGTTATTTCATACTTTTTAAATATGATAGAAATAAATGCTCGGGAATTTGGGTTACCACTTAACACTTCAAATATGACTGCCATCTTGTATCATAAAACTGATGAAAATAAAGTCATAAATGCGAATGTTTTCAAGTTCAATTTTTGAATCGATGCGGATGGACGGAGTAGAAGAAAATGATAAAGTTTTACTTCTTGTATTGCACAAACTTATTTGCTCAGTTAAAAGAAAGCCCTGCATTTTTTAAAGTGCTGTTAAAAGTAGCTCAGTTCAAACTATCTTATTTCTGCTGTGCAATAAATCGCCCGAAGCCGAGCACACGTATCATCACGGGCCGTGCTATGGTATTTTTCATCTTCACCATGCTTCCGACTTGTTGATTTACTGGTAGCTAGATAAGGCCAACATTTTACTAAGCTGTTGCAGCTACTTACAGCCTGCTGTTTGTACATATTTTTATTTTAAACAAATACGCTTTAAGAAGTTCATTTTCGCAATGTTATAAAGACACTTCTCAAAATAGATGATTTTCTTACGGTTGCCGGTTTCCATACGAACATCTTTGGCAATGGTTATGGGTGGATAAAGCTCTAAAAAAGTCCGAAAATATAATGTCTATAGAATTTCGATTTCACTTAATACTTGGGTTGTGTTGATTTAAAGGCAGTCGCTCTACGTAATGAGATGATACAAATATTGAGTTCTGGAAATGATAATTGTTTTAAAATATCCCCTCCTGTTTGTATACCTAATTTCTTTTGATCACGTTTACGATGTAAATTGAAGATAACGCGATAACGTCCTTTACTTTATCTTTTTTGTTCAAAAAAGTAGGAGGTTCTCAATTCGACCGTATTTATATATATTTTAAGTGGGTTTGCGCATAGCTTCATTGTTTATGAACCGATTTTGACGATTCTTTTTTTAATGGAAAGGAGGTTTCCCTGTGGTCCCATTTAAATTTGGTCGTTCTTGAAGTCGGTTTTTTTGTTAATTTTTTTCATCAAAGCTTATAAAATTACAGCACAAAAACTACATATATGTATTAAAGTTAGTATGCTAAATTGTTTTAAACATTTTTAAGAACAATCGTTCGTTCGATCGATTGTCTAACGAACGAATTGTTAACCTATTTCCTAAGCAACTGGTACTAAGCCAAGTAGCCAACAAGAACATTTAATGTACTCAAACAACTTACCTTTTAAGCTCACCTAATTTAGATCGCCTACAAACCAACTTCACTTCTGAGCCATAACTATCTTTAAGTGCTATCTAAAGTTACTTACACACAGCACACACATTTTAATCCGGCCAAAACAAGTAGTATATCGCTGCTTGTACTGATACAGATAGCTTCCTTTAGTACAATTGTCGCATCGCAACCTATTGTCCGCGGACATAGCCTTAATTGCCACAGCGAATAAATTAAAACGAGAATGCTATCGTTCGTATTGTAGCCGGTAGACTAACTAATGTTTATTGAGAATATCATGGAAAGGAACCTGATTACAGGTTACATTTTTCTGAAGAATATATTTGTCAAATAGTTTATTTGTAATGTTTTTATTGAATTTATGTGCCTAAAGGTATAGAAGTATGATATTAGTACTTTAAAACAACAAGAAAAGCAAAATAGGAAATAACAAATCTGACATAAGCTGTGCGTAAAAGTTAAAAAAAAAAAATAAAAAAAAAAAAAACAAAAAGCTTAAAAATCTTTAAAAAGTATTTTAACTTCCTTAAATAAATTTATTTTTGTCTTCATTGAGTTTAATAAATTACTTTATAAAATATTTAATGATTCTGACATTAGTAGGTAGGCACATTTTAGATATCTTGACTGTGATATGAGCAATATTAACAAAAAAAACAAAAGAAGATTTGATATAAATATCTCTTGATCTGAATACCTATTTATTAGTCATCTATTTATGAAGTATTGAATACGAAAACTTACTGGATTTATCCAATAAATTATAGCTATGAAGTGTAGTGGGACTGTACAAGTTCATAGCTCGGCAACAAATGCTTCGCTCGCCAGATATAAAGCCTGTTGTTCAACTTGTTGTTTAATTGAAAAGCGTGTAAATATTTGTGGCGTTCGCCAAAGGTGGGTAGAGGTTATGAAACAGCCTTATTAAGGCTCTGTCGGTTCGCAAGACTGTGTTCATTTAATGAGTATCGTTTGTGGTACATATTTCAGTACAATTCTATATTCTTGGAGCGTAAAACATTGTACTAATGTATATTGTTGTTTAGTTTGGTTAATAAAAGAAAGTAATGACAAAAGACTTTATTATATTTTTACTTATAACAAGTCTACACAAAAACTTTTTAGGGTTCCGTGCCAAAGGCAAAAAGCGGAACCCTTATAGATTCGTCATGTCTGTCTGTCCGCCTGTCTGTATGTCTACCCGTCCGTATGTCACAGCCACTTTTTTCCGAAACTATAAGAACTACACTGTTGAAACTTGGTAAGTAGATGTATTCTGTGAACCGCATTAAGATTTTCACACAAAAATAAATAAAAAAACAATAAATTTTGGGGTACGGTACTTGTTGCTACGGAACCCTTCGCGGAACGTTTTTTTTAAATTTTTATATTTTTATAGTCTATGACACCCGGGCCTGTATTTGGAATCTATTGATACCTCGTACATTAAAATTCAGTTCAGTGGATAAGGCGCTATTGTGGTAATTATAAACATACATTGACAACCAAAATACACACATCAAAAGTGTCTAGGGATCAAGCATTTTTATGCGGATTTCTTGAGATTGAGATGTGGCTTTGGCCCTGGCCTGCTCAGTCGCCAGACTTGAACCCGATTGAGCATGCATGGGATATGCTACAGAGAAGAGCTCTGCCGAATATGGAGGGTATCCAGTCGCAAGAAGACCTTTTTTTGTTGTTGCAACGAACATGGGCGGCCATTCCACAGCGTGATTTGGATGAACTCATTTTGAGTATGCCAAACCGATGTTCTTGTGTTAGTGTTCGCGGTAGAAACACGGGTTATTAATTGTTTAAGTTACCTAATAAAATTTTAAAGAAAACTGTTATTTCAGTCTTTTTTTCGAACTTTAATGTTAGTGGTTCAAATGTCAAAAATCCTTTTATTAGGAAAATGGCAAATTTCTTTATTAATGCAAAGGTGACTTGGTTTATCGTTACTGTGACAAACGAAAACACTTTATTTGATGAATCCTTAAAGAAAATTTTAATTAATATCAATCAGGAGAAAAGTTATTGCAAAAATATATGTTGATCCCTAGACACATATGTTGATCCCTAGACACTTTTGATGTGTGTATTACCCTTCCTTTTAGCTTCCTAATATGAGTAATTCCTTATTGATTTAAGAATTATTTTAAAAGAGTATTGTGGCTCTTTGAAAACAGAAGTTTTCCTAGTTGTAGAAGATCTTTGTAGGAAACAAATCTGTTGCTTGTTCAAAACTCTTGTTATCACATGGGTGAGTGTCTGCGGTGCTTATCTTTTAGTGATTGTCACACTAGAACTAGACTAAGATTTCTTTTAAACTGTATTTTGATAGCTAGCTATATACTCAGTGTCTCAGTGTAAAAAATTGTTGGTGGACAATAAAGAAAAAAAATACTTGAATTAAATATTCCAAACGTCATCAACAAACATCCTGCGTTGGTAATATAATTAATGTTTCTTAATATAGTTTATGATATACCAGTCAGCCAGACCACGGCCGGTGCAACCTGGTCGAAACGTCAGGCAAATCAGAGGTATGTAATACCTTTTAATAAGTGATCGCGTTAATTCCCGTAAAAATAAAAAATATTATAGTTTATGATTTTCCAACTAAAATAAAATACATAATAAGCTGCAGAATAATCTTATACTTACCGTTTTAATGGAGACCAGAAGCGCGGACATGATGCGTCGAACCTACGCCTCTTTACATCACAGGGGACAGACCAGACAGTTCTATATTATATATATTTCAAGTCACCCGAGATCCTAATAGGCAGGTGAAGCCTATGGAACTTGCTAGGGCACATCTTGAATCTTCATTGTAGACTATATCGTCACTTACGTATTATGTGGTTTTCGTCGGTTATAGTCTGATGTAAAGGTATCATCGTGCAGTTTGTAAAGTATATCCGCAGTCCAAAGGCTTGCTGACATTTCGAACACAAGTAATCTCGAATAAAATGTAGAAATAATTTTTGCAAAAAGTTTTATAACCGAAAATATTTGTGTCCGAAACGTCAGTAGGTACTGGCTAGTCCATATTAGTAAAGATATTTATCTAATACGACTGTGTTTGATTTGTTTCAGGTAATCTATTCACTGCTCTAATATAAATCTATCAATTCGTCAATTACTCGTAAGTAAAGTTTTATCTCATTGCCATTTTTTTATATTTTGAAGAAAATATATTTTTACTTACTTTTCAAACAACTGGGATATATATTCAATATTTCTACTGGTGATGACACACAGTTCTAATACTAGCAGATTAGATTAAAAACTTGCACAAGAGGCATTTACTTACGTGTATTTATGTTTATTAAAGATATACAATTTAACTCACTTTTGTATTCCATTGCACTATACCGTTTCAGTCTTTTATGAACCGGCCAAGTGCGTGCCGGGCATGCAGCGTGTAGCGTTCCGTGGTCAGTTGTTACAACATGCAGACTCAGAAGGATCTTTAGATTAATTACTATTTATCTATTTTGAAACGGGTTCCTAAATTAACCTTCAGCATCCTTCAGTAGGTATATTATATGATTTAACTAAAAATTTAAGCTTTTTGCAAATTTTTCTTTGTGCTATAGACGTTGCTTCGTACCAAATTTCAAGCACCCTGTAGGTTTTGATTTCCTTGCGAGTGTCTAAATTTGCAGCAAAAATGGCTGTATCTTTTGATTGCGTTGGCTTAAAATTTTGATTTTTTCACAGCTCCAAGGGACAGTAGACCTAAGTATTTGATATGAATTTCAGCTTGTACCCCCACGCATTCCTGAGAAAAAGTTACTTGATAGACAATGATGGACAACAAAGTGATCCTAGAAGGGTTCCGTTTTTTCCTTTTGATATATGGAACCCTAAAAATTAGTACTTTAGATTCCATACTAAGTTAACCTAGCACCGAAGAAAAAAAATGGTATAGCAACTGTTCAAGCATAACTTTTAAATTTAGAAGTCGCAATTAATTTTCCAAAGCTAAAAAGTCATAAGTAGACCTATTAAAATTAATCGGTACTCAACCGTAATGATAATGTAGCCTGTCAACGATGTATCGAATTGTTACAGAAAACAACAAAAAGAATTACAATAAGCTTTAAGTGCTGGCAATGCTACAATCAATCTAGTTTTACATCTGATTAGGTGCAAATTACAATACAAATAGACTAGTCACGATCGAAAAGTTTGCGGAAAAAAATGACTTATTTTGCTAACAAGCGTCGTTCAAAATTTAACCTAAGTTCATCGTCATAGGAACCAGTTATGTCTGAACTAAAATGTATATTACAACGTTACGTTCCCAAACGATATGTTCGACTTAAAACAACTTAACACTATTTTGTATTTATACAATTTTCAAATTTATCTCTTTTAAAATAGAGTTTAAATATTATTTCATAAATTGAGATATTGTGCCTGTTTACGTACAGTAACAACAAAGTCTTTACGCTTACGTCAAGGTGACATGTGATGTTAATACCTATTGTATTAGTGCTAAACATCCGTGACCTTACGATGTACAAAGTTCACTAAGTGCAGAAGGCACGATTTACTCACACAGACAAACATTACACTACCGAATTAAATCATCGAAAAAGGCGGGTAATTTAAAACGCGCCTTATCATTTATAAATATAAAATGCAAATGTGTGCATATCAGATTGTATGTATATCAGATTATTAATGTTTTAGGTCCTATTTAGGATTTAAATTATATATTACTGTCACGACGTTGGCGGAGATGGACTTATTAAAGATTAACACATTTTCTTAAGAGCCCTAAAAAAGCAAAACTGATAACTTGCGGGGGCACAACAGCCCAGGTAGGTAGCATACATACACATATGACATGTGTCCAAGTGTGATTACTAACTAATACAAAGGGGTATCACCTGTAGAAAAGACGCACACATATAATGTTAGCGGTAATAAATCTGAACAACACGAACAAAATGGTTCACACACACATGTGAGTGCGGTTCACCTGAGTAACCTCCACACAAGGGTCGCGTACGAGTTCATTTGTGGCACACTGTTGCGTTTTCACCTGTTGAGCGCTGTGCGTGTGTTAGTGAATAGTGTTTCAGTCGGGCGGTCTGTTCGGCGCGCTTTGGTCGTATCGTCTTGCTTCGTAAATACCGCATTTCGTACCCACGTGTGTGCGCTGAATGCTAATTGACTGTGCTGATAAGTGCGCGCTGACATTTGACTGCCGATAACATTGTGCCTATGTCCTGGTGAAACCATTGTTAAGCTAATTTTTTTTTCTGGTCTTATTGGCTACAGATTTTTCTTTAAGTGGACAGTGATAGAAAGTGTTTACAGTGACTTTGGACGTTTCGTTATCCAAACTGAGGAATATTTCGACCGAAGAATACATTTGGAAATACATCAAAGGTATGTTTTTGTTTTGATAGATTAATTTTTGTTTTTCGTTTTAGAGAATTCGGTCCAAGTTCAAATTATTTATCTATCTTAAATATTTAATATGATGTATTACGGTTATATATCATGAGTATCATGATTATTATACCTATTTATTAGTTATTAAAATGTAATTTTGCTTAAATTTATTAAATAGCTTGTGGTATTTATCTGTATTACAATTAACATGCAATGTTTATGTCAAAGTCAATATCACAAGGACGATATTTATTAATACTTCAATAAGTTCTAACTAGCGAATAGTTATCTGCTTGAACATTTATTGCAGTTAGTATGATAAAATATATTTATTTTTACATTTAGTAACATATGTAAGTAGGTATAATGTTGCTGTTCACATATTACCACCACCACCATATTACCAATAGTTATTACATAAGAACAACGAGACAATATTAGGATCTACCTGCCTACTGCTCTGAACCATCTACCCATTTACTTTGTAAAACTGCTAAAATGAACTTAAACAGGTATTATACATTGTAAGTAATATAGGAATGTCAAAGCTGTAGTCATTTTGCTAACTATAGAAAACCTTTCGGAGATCATAGAACCACAACTCTTGGATTCTTCTCGTGCTTCCATTCAGGCAGAGTAACTTTGGCTAGCTCACGTGTTAAAAAAATAAGGCAATTGGGCATATAATAAGAGAGAAATTTAAGTAGGAAGGAAAGGCAATAAAACGACTTGGATGATATTCCTCATACTTAGGTATCAATATGAACAAGGGTACGTAAGTAATCGCCCGAGCAGGTCAGGGTAGCATGCCTGTAACGCAAACCGACAGTTGTCGGGAACGTCGAATATGGTCTCACTTACGTAACTGGGACCAAATTATATTTTATTATGGCCTTAAAGCCGGACATACACGTTCAAGTATACTTGCGCAAATCCAGACTTGCGCAAGTATACTTGACTTGCCCTTAACGTTCCTTTCACAAATATGAGCTGATGAAGTTCAAAATCCAGGTAAACCACGAAGAAGACCTAAGTAGGTATTTCAGATAAGTTAGTCACCAGATATGGTCCAGAACAAAGAAGTACAGGTCATAGACAATAAAAACCTAGTCGTAGCAGAGTACTGGCTATCTCTATGATCTTGACAAAAACGCGATCTAAGTATTTTAGGTCAAATCGTACTTATGCCCTTTATGCTTTAAATACTGCAAATATACACGCAAACATGCATAGTAAAGAAGTACTACGTAACGTTATGAGTTTCTTTTTCTGTCATAAAAGTACAAGGTATTATATTTTTGAAAGGGGAATAACTCTTTCAACATATTTTTTGATTTTAAAGCTTTGTCTCAGTTTATAGAAAAAAAAGTTTTTAATTAATAAGTAATAATTAGGTACCGATAGAAGAACTCTGTTCTGGAAACTAGGTTGGGGTGGACGGCTGAATTTTTTTAACCAACCTCCACAATCCATGTACTAGAAACTAGACGATATCAAAGTTCTGTGCAAAGAAAATCAAAGGACACGTATTCAATAACTATTGCTTTGATAAAAGTTAAATTCTTAAATTATTCCTAAAACGAGAAAAAACCCTGAAATAAATTACCCATTTAATGATAAATGACTGCAAAATATCCTGCCTGTTATCAGAACCGTTTAAAACAAGGATAACTTTACGACAGATTCATGGTGCTAGGTTAAATTGTTGGTGGCTTATCTCGATTTGTTTTAAATACATTTATTATTAAAGCTTTTAGTTTCCTCCTCTTCATAATACGGGGTCTTAATTCTTTGAAATAATGTAATATTAACTGCCTGGGTGACGGAATGTTAGCTTATGCGACTGCTGTACTTGGGGTCTCATGTTTGATTCCTGAGTCGGACCACATGTCCAAATGTGTTGTATGATCTGCATACTTATATGTATTTGTTTCGGATTTTAGATGTTTTCTATGTATTTATTTCAAAAACGTATATTATATTATTCGAAGATAGATGACGTTGTGTGTCAGATGAAAAAAGATCTATTTATTATTTGTTCTACTTAAAATTTGATCTATTTCATGCTAGCACCACATTTTTAAGTAATTTTCCAAAACAAGTTGCGAATGATTTTTACTGTACTTACCTAATTTCTTTAGTGTTCACAAGGTAGTAGAGCCACGCTGATTTAAGTACGAACGGGCCGGCTCGACCGGGGCGGGCGGTACTACCCTCGCACTGAAGACCAACGTAAAATGACAGCGTTAGTGCTGTCGTGTTTCGTTGGTGAGTGCGAGACCGGAGACCCAATGATGAAGAAGCATCATTAGGCCGCCATGATGTGGGTCACCATGCTGCATCGTTGCATTATCTGCATTCGCAATGAGTATGGTGACCACCACTCTTGGATTCTGCTTATGCTTTCCATCAGGCAGTGTAGAGCCATTTTGGCAGGGCCATATATTTAAAAAAAAAGTGTAGTTGGCACAGAATTTTTATAAGAGCGTTAAAAATATTTTCTTACATTTTCCTTAGTCATAACGGCCCAAGTAGATATTTACGTCATCTATAGATTACAATCGTAATTGACTGTAATTACAACCGTATTACAACTACGAGTATTACAATTATTGGAAGTATGTCGAGTCGGACGTCAGTGCAGCGTGAGAACCCTTACAATTTTATATTTTGCTTGTAATAATTCTATTAATGATACTTGAGGTGTGAAAATAAGGTGAAACCTTAACATTTTTTCTTGGTAATATTAAGTGTCAAAATATCACAGTTCAATACCCTTTTCCCTCTAATTAATGAAAATCCTTTTAGGTACTTTAAACTACTTCAAAAATAAGCTTTCCTTTTCCTTTGTTACATTTGTTATTTTATTTATTTTATTTAAAAACTTTATGCACAAATGTACAATGGCGGACTTAATGCCACAGGCATTCTCTACCAGTGTACCGTTGGGTGGTGTGGAAATGAATGAGAAGGTGCACTACACTTTGGTTAGGGATTCTAAAATAGATATAACAAACTTAAAATTAAGAAACAAATGAAAAAAAGAGAAGAAAAAAAACAATGGATTACGATAAATCTAAACAACCATACAAAAATACATAATATAAACATACACACATACAGTTATACATAAAACACATGAATACAAATACATACCAATATAATAAATATCAAGTTTGTGATGATTCCGCCATGCTTCCGGCAAGGAGAGTCCGCACCCTGACCCTGAATGAGTTACGACTAGGTGCCATTCTGATTTCTTTGGGAAGGGCATTCCAGAGAAGGACAGATTGTATGAGGAAGGAAGAATGAACGCATGCAGAAGTGTGGGAGGGGCATGAAAGAAGGAGGCTATTTGTGGAACGGAGGGTTCTGTCATGATTGGATCCCAGGAACTGGAAGGAAGAAGTCAGGTATGTAGGCGAGTAAGGAGAGTTGAGAATGGTGTAGAGAGTCGTTAAGGCGCGTTGTTATATGTCACATATTTATTATTTATAATTCTATATATATATATATATATATATATATATATATACACACATCAAAAGTGTCTAGGGATCAAGCATTTTTATGCGGATTTCTTGAGATTGAGATGTGGCTTTGGCCCTGGCCTGCTCAGTCGCCAGACTTGAACCCGATTGAGCATGCATGGGATATGCTACAGAGAAGAGCTCTGCCGAATATGGAGGGTATCCAGTCGCAAGAAGACCTTTTTTTGTTGTTGCAACGAACATGGGCGGCCATTCCACAGCGTGATTTGGATGAACTCATTTTGAGTATGCCAAACCGATTCTTGTGTTGTTAGTGTTCGCGGTAGAAACACGGATTATTAATTGTTTAAGTTACCTAATAAAATTTTAAAGTAAACTGTTATTTCAGTCTTTTTTTCGAACTTTAATGTTAGTGGTTCAAATGTCAAAAATCCCTTTATTAGGAAAATGGCAAATTTCTTAATTAATGCAAAGGTGACTTGGTTTATCGTTACTGTGACAAACGAAAACACTTTATTTGATGAATCCTTAAAGAAAATTTTAATTAATATCAATCAGGAGAAAAGTTATTGCAAAAATATATGTTGATCCCTAGACACATATGTTGATCCCTAGACACTTTTGATGTGTGTATATATATATATGAGTATATATATATATATATGTGTATATATATATATATATGTGTATATATATATATAAATGAATCACTGAAATGTAAGTACGCGCATAGCTCCTGATCGACTGCACTAAATTGGATTTTTTTATGTGTTTGTTATTGTCAGAGTCAGGACAAGGTTTGTATAGAAGAAAAAAAATAAAGTGAAAGTGTAATATTTTCATCCGCGACTGTACACAACCTTCGCGGGAAGCTGAAGCGGGCGTATATTATTATTATTAAAACAAGTATTTCGGATATTTAGAAAATTTCAGGAAAAAAAAATGATGGTACGAAGTTCGCCGGGTCACCTAGTAAAATATAAATCGACAAAATAGTTGAAAGAAATAACTGCGTGTAAACGGTTTCAGTGATTTGTTTTAACATTGTTAGTTTTAGTTATTTACAGTTCATGGAAAACCCATCGTAACAAACACTTACTTACAAGCCATTAACAGGCTGTTCTGACTGCTTATTACCATCATGGCCGGTCACGCTCCATCCCGGAAATAACAAACAGCTCATTGACAAACCGTACGCAGGACTGACACGAGTGTCACCTCACTAGCTCGCCTTTAATATTCCAACCTTAAGGGTTGGTTCTAGTTTCTATTCAATGTTAAAAGATAAATTGCAATTCTCGTCAATGTGTCAAGGACATCTCGTCAAATGGTTTGTCACATAAAAAAAAATTCTACGAGAAAAACAGTGATCTATTAAGTATCCTGTGATTAAGAACCATTGAATATTGTTTGAATTAACATTCATATTGTGTTCAGAGTTGGTTCTTTAATGTATATAACTTTAAATCACAAAAAAAATTTAGGAATCATATTTACGTATTTCGGAGAAATTTGATGAAATGTGCATGAGTATTTTCAAATAGAGAAGAGTCGTAAATAATATTTCAAAACGATTTAAGTTGAGCCCGCAATCGAAACCCTTGATTAAAATTGATGATTTGAAATGAAATTTCGAACCGGTGCACAGATGGTTCGGACAAGACTGACTCATTATGTTTTCGTAGTCATATGTTTATAAACAAATAATAATTTTCAAAGATGTTTACAAATTACACTATTTGCAACAACATGTATGATGCACGCATAATTATTTTTTTTCGTCTTTATTTAACATCTGATCTCAAACTTGTCAAGATACAAATACGTTTATTAAACATCAAAGTTCTAGTTACATTTTGATAAGATCTTAGTATCCTAGAAATCCTTGATTAGCGTATTAGCGTATATGTATGTTAAGAATCAGTACCTTCCTTAAGTAAAGGTTAAAGCCGTTGTAATTCATCTTTGAAGTCGCTTCCGCAATCAGTTTGCTTAGGTCTTAAACTACTCAACGGATGCAGTTTTCAGAATTATATGGAGTTATTCAAGAGGAGGTTTTATATGTGTAATATATGCATATTATAGTAGAAAAAATCCGAGAATTTCAAAAGTACACTAGAACCTGCCCTTAAATATCGAAGCTAGAACAATGATATGTCGGGTCGGATGTGAGACGCCAACAGAAAAAGTTTTATGATCTTGTATTAACACAATAAATATTTATTTTTTATACGACTAATCTAATCTAAGTATTATTTATAAATGGCCAGTTATCGATTCATATTTCATTTATGTATTGTTATTTTCAAGAACAACTGACTTTACACTACCACTACAAGAAGCTTCAAAATTCTGAATAATGAAATGTCGGGTCGGATGTGAGACGCCAACAGAAAAAGTTTTATTATCTTGTATTAATACAATAATAGTTATTTGTTATACAAGAGTGTAAAGTTGCTTTTTAACCGCGTGCTCAATTTTGATGACCGAGCAAGCGAAGGATTCTAAAATTGAATCACGAGCGTAGCGAGTGATACAAAAATTAGAATCCTGAGCGTCAGCGAGGTTTCTTTGCACTCGAGTGCAACACGTAACTTTTCATTCCACCTCAGCGAGGAAACAACTAAATGCAAAAAAAGCATTAACAATCAAAAGATACTTTTATTTCAGTTTAGGTATTAATATTTATTGGGTACTACATTATGATAGGTAAGTATTACAGATTTATTTTTAAATTATTTCAAAAATCCTTCGGTACTCGCTCAACCCCACGGTGTTACCCGCGATTTTTATCGTACTGCGAGTTACACCGCGGGACAAAGCTAGTCTAAGAAAAGTAGCCTTAGATTATCAGCTATCTGCCAATGAAAGTCCCGTCAAAATCAGTCCAGCCGTTCCAGAGATTACCCGGAACAAACAGACAGACAGACCGACTGACAGACAGACAATATAACAGAAATTGTAAAAAAAATTTTTTTTTGTGTATATACCGTGTATACATATGCATTTCGTAAAAAGCGATTATTTTGATATTACAAACAGACATTTCAATTTTATTTATTTGTATGGATGTATACACAGAACTACTAGAAAAGCCTTTGACGTAATTTCGTAAGTAATCTTTTGTCGCCGGGACGCACACATAAACGATTAATAATATTATACACACATAACTAAGTCTATTCTAATTCGTCCAAGGGATTTAATGAATATAATATTAAACTACAACCTTATGCACTTGGCATTAAGTAGAGTTTTACGTGCAATTTTGTGTTTAGAGGTGGATCTTCGTCTTTATGACCCACCCACCGTAGAGATGTGGTCCTGTCGATTATAATAATTGAATTTGCCTAATTTCTATAAGAAATAGTTCTTACTTTTAAATATCGCTATGCTATTTTTTATATGAAATTCACTGTCTTAGATATGGATTGAGTGAAATTGTACTAGTTTCTTGTGTTAATATAAAAATAAGACATTTGTTTTGTCAAAACATAAGTACATATTATACATCTAATTTTGGAGTTTGACTTTTCATACTTATCAACACGACACAACTTTCTATAGACGTAACACACATAATCTTAATAATTTTTCTGTAGAACCCTGTAATTAACAGTAAGAGGTTATTTTTATATCCTCACAAGATGTACATTTTCATATCTAAATTTAAATGCAAAAAACAATGTATAGACGTCGGACGGCCCGAAAATGTTAATCTTCAAAATATGTTTTAAGTTTTAAAAGAAATATTTCTATCATTCCTATTCCATTTCATCAAAAAGCTTTCCAAAAAAAAATCATATTAAAAATTATTTTGCAGTCGGTTAAAAATCATAATATAAAACAAATCAACTCTTTCTACTTGAGAAAAACACAAACCAATATCATCGACATCCACAATTTTGCGGTATCGATTGCATTATAAATATTTGGGCACACCCCTATGCCTTACACTAAATCTGTTCGGGTGAAATATATCGAAATATTCACGCAGGAAATGCAGTTCATTGCGTACTCTTGTGGAAACAGTGTAGTTAGTAATCGAATTTAATACGCAATGTATGATTGTTTTATTGTTTTTTCCCGTTGAAAGTAAAATGCGAATGCGACCGTTCAGTTAATGCCAGCAGACAAAATAGAGGTATTTGGACTTATTTCGCGGCGCGCCTGCCCCGCCTACATAACATTTCTACCTATATTTTTTGTTCTGTGGATGTATAGATAAATTAAGAAAAAATAAAGTTACGTTGCTATAGTTACTTATGAAGAAAATGGTGCGGCCACAGCAAATAAAAAAAAACTACACCAAGAAGGTTCCGAGTCTAAGTTTTTAACAAATTAAAAAATATTGTATGATTAATTCGGCACCATGGAGGTGAAGTAAATAGGTTTAATGATGTTTTGAATTCACAAACTTAGTGCACCCGAGCGATGTTCTAAATTCAATTTACTTTATTCTCTAGAGAATAAAAACGGCTTTTACACTCTGATATCGAACGGCAAAAATACTCTTTACGAGCTGGTGGGATGAAAATATTTATTTTTTATACGACTAATCTAAGTATTATTTATAAATGACCAGTTATCGATTCATATTTATTGATATTTTCAAGAAAAAGTGACTACACTACCACTAAAACTGCAAAATCAGAACATTTATCCGAGAACCAAGGATCTGGGCACATCTGGGTACAATCCCAATAAAACACATATTTACATTTTTTATTGCTTCAAACACAAATAAACGGACGTTTATTGATGTCTAACGGCCATTTTAGAAATAGGTTATTGAAAACGGTCTGAATTTACCTAAAAAAAAAGAGTATCACAGCAGACATATTGAAAAAAAAAACTGTCTCCAATCCAACTATCTCCAATTTTAACTAGAGATAGCTTATTGAAAGCGGCCGTTATTCATTCTCTACTAGTCATAGTAGGTGCTGCAGTTTTGGGAAGATAATCTGTTGTAGTTTTTTTTTTTTTCGGACTTCTAACACACAACGCCATCAAGTCCCAAGCAGAGCTTGTGTTATAGTTACTAGACAACTGATACAAATACATAATATATATGTTTTTTGTAAATACATGTATATTACATACATTACATAAATACAAGTAATACAAAATACAAATACATGTATACTTTTTCTTGTAAATACATACATATTATACATAGAAAACACCCAAACTCCGAAACAAATATTTGTAGATCATACAAACATTTGGTCCGACCCGGGAATCGAACCCGAGACCTCATAATCACCAGTCGCACACGCCAACCGCGAGACCAACGAGGCAGTCAATCTATATCTATATATATAAAAGCGAAATACCACTCACTTATTAATCACGAAATCTCAGAAAATATAACACCTACAAACTTGAAATAAAGCTAGTAGGTTCCTTATAGGGTGTAGACATCCGCTAAGAACGGATTTTACGAAACTCCACCCCTAAGGAGGTAAAACGGGGGTTGGGCGTTTGTATGAAAGTCCTATGTTTTTTTACAAATTATTTCCTAGCTCCACGCGTACGAAGTCGCAGGCAGCCGCTAGTACATAAATACAACTATGTATTTATAACGCTACCTACTCTTTTATTTTCATCAAAATCAACAGGCTTTCACAATTCACTGCTGGATTTAGCTTTCTCCTTTAAAGGAGGCTCTGCTATTATTCTGTTATTAAGCCTGTATCTATGTCAAATATATCACTTACAATCTGCTTAGAAAATCATTTAATGCTAGACTATATTCGTAGATGTTTAAATACCCCAAGCTATTCCTTAATTGAGCTCGACGTAACATTCCTTCAATTAACCAGTACATAATAGGTACAGTGAATTGACTTCGAACAGTTCTAAAACTATCTGCTATTCAAAACGCACATACGAGTAAAGTAAGAATATAAATCACTGTCCAAGAGACAAACTAAGTTCGAATGTATACAAGTACTTCCAAGTGCATGAGCATTAGGCAGACACCAAAGCAGTCATAGTAAAGTACAGAATTTATTACTTATAAGAACCTATATTCCACTTATAATGAGGTACATAATCTAAATATATAAAAGAGTAAGGTGACTGACTGACTGACATACCCAGAGATCAACGCACAGCCCAAACCGCTGAAACTAGAATCCTGAAATTTTGCGTGTAGGTTCTTTATATAATGTAAGTGAGCACTAAGAAAGGAATTTTTGACATTCCACCCCGAAGGGGGTAAATCAGAAGATTAAAGTCAGCGTGAAAGAAGCCGCGTGTAAAAGTTAGTATCTAATATAAACAGAGCTTTTTTAATATACTCTGGCGTATTAGAAACCTTATCATTTGAGTCTAATTAACTTAATCTATTAAACAGAAGCACTCACTCAACCAATACCATTCTCCATCATTATAGTTTCATTTAATTCAACACATAATTGATAGAAAGGTAAATCTAGAATTGTTAAATGTCCTCATATATATATCTTCTTGCAATCAAAATCAATGGAATGCAAATCAACGTCGAAAAAGCCACTATCGAATTTATTGTAGCTAAAATACATCTCACGAATCTCGACGGCTCCAACGATTTTCAGGAAATTTAGTATGCAGGCATTTCTGGGGCGATAAATCGATCTAGCTAGGATTCTTATTTGGAAAATTTACCAAAAAAACGTGTGGCACTCGGGGACTGCCGCGGTAAAGCTATTGCATAGCATTTTTTATGAATTTATTTTGCCAGTTCCTCATTTAATTTTGTTCAAAAAGTATTTAAATAATAGAGGGCGTTAGTGTACCTCGTAGTACGAAACAGCTCAACAGATGGCGCTGACCGGTTTTTATTTATGCAGTTTTTTTTTAATTTCTTGCAGAATAGTTGATTTGTTTGTGTAAGTTAGCAAAGTGACAATTTATTAATCATTAACACAGACTGTAATTTTTGCACAATGTTCAAATATTTTATTTATCCTGTGGTCCTGGTTCAAACCGCGGAGTATCAACTTTCCTCCTTACGTATCAATATTTTCAGTAACTCAGTTTGTTTTATCTCGAATGCACACAGGAGGCTGTGAACATTTAAGCAATATTTGAAATTGAAAATTTAAATAATAATCTATGTCGTAATGTCGAATATAGCGGTAATCACATTTGGGTTACTATGTAGCCTCAGACACTCAAAATTGTGGCTTTCAATTGGCGAAGCTAGTCTAAACAAGCCTAAGTTACTCCTTATATCATTAGCTATCTGCCAGTGAAAGTACCGTCAAAATCGGTCTAGTCTAGAGATTACCCGAGAGGTTTTTTGATGTAAATAGTAAAAAGCTGTTATTTTGAAATTAAAAACAGACACTTCAATTTCATTTATTTGTTTACATATAGATTTGAGTATCTTACAGATTACCAATAGTGTAACCTGTGCGTGCGTGTGACGTTCTATTCTCTTCTATTCACCTTCTGTCTCTTTTCATCAACAGAAAAAATAAATATAGAGTTTCTAGATTCCCAACTAATACAAAAAAAAAAAAATTGACAAAAACTAAAACCGACTTCCAAGGTTGCACTCGATTTCTCTTGGATGCCGTCATGAGATCTTAATGTACTTATCATGGTACCACCATTGGGATATCTCCTTTCCATTAAAAAAAGAAACATCAAAATCGGTTTATAACGACGAAGTTATCCGCGAACACACATAAAAAACAACATATATATATACGGTCCTCCTTTTCTGAAGTCGGTTAATAAAATTGTAATCATATTTTCCCATACTTTTTAATCCGTACCATCCAATTTGCTGTTCATTCCTTGACCTTACCATATTCTTAACAAGCTTTTACCTACAGCAAAAGGATCGAATGACGTGTTTCGCAGTACAGTAGCAAAACTTAAATATTAATAAAGCTGTCTTTACAAACGTGCGGTGGAACTTGATACTTCGCGGTTTGAACTCTTCGAGGCAGGTATGCAATCACTTGATGTTTATGTATTTACTTAATGTGGAAAATGTGTGTGTACATACTGTACATATAATCATGTTTATATTTTATATATAATCATGGTTGACACAGTCGAAAGTTATGAGGGAACAAACATAAAAAAAAAAACAGTCGAATTGAGAACCTAGAAAAATGTTTAAAATTTATTACGTGACTAATTTTCAAGCACTTTTGAAATTAATCTTTAACTATTTTTTAACTCTCGATTTTTCAAGAATCAACATAATATGATCATAGACTTCCGGTAGCATTTATGAATAAAAAACTATTTTTTTTAGTAGTGTGTTGTATGTTAATTAATTAAATTAGACTGATTGTTATATTCGCTGTAAACATTATGTACTGAGGAGAAAAACAAGCAATATAAAGCTTCTTGCAAACTTTCTTTTCTTGTCTTTATCATTTGCTGAATATTGTAATGTGACTGACTGACTGACATACCCAGAGATCAACGCACAACCCAAACCGCTGAAACTAGAATCCTGAAATTTTGCATGTAGGTTCTTTATATAACGTAAGTAAGCACTAAGAAAGGAATTTTGGAAATTCCACCCCAAGGGGGTAAATCAGGGGATGAAAGTCTGCGTGAGCGAAGCCGCGAGTAAAAGCTAGTCTAATATAAACCAATAGAGAACAATAATCAAAGACATGTAAAACTATACTCCTCCGATAACGAATGTAAAGTGAAACATTCCTCGGAAAGGTTCGACCTCGCGCGTCGCTTCAGCATGCTACGCACGCACGTTGGCATCCGCATAACCTTAGACGACATGCACTACTGTGTCTAGTATTAGAATGACCTTACTGGAATGTGTCCGACGAAATATTGGTTGATTGATTGTCACCGTATTCGATACACTCGAAGTTATATCGACATCGTATACTAATTTCATTGAAAGAAAACAAATCTATATCTTTATATAATAAGTAAGTAAGAAATATATCCTAGATCGTCTCAATTCTTTAAAACAAAGATTAATTCTGCATTAGGAATACATTTATATTCTGTGTCACGGGAAACTTTACAAACTTACATGAAACGGACACAAAGAACACCTAGACTAAGAACAATAATTCGTGAATTACACAAAGTGTTGTCCCATGTTTAGTTTGAACTCACAACACGCAGAGAGATGACCGCTTTAACCAGTACGCCATCAGTGCAGTCTATTTAATTACGAATTTCAAGCGTAATTGCAGCATTTTATGTAAAAATGGGAAATATGTTAATCGTATCGATGTATCAAAGAAAATTCCTTTCTACAATATAGTGTTTGTTTTCGGCGACTTCGTTACTTTATGGTACATACAACAAACATACAAAGTTAGTCTCTATACAATATAAAACACCGTTACAAATAGATTTAGCAATAGTGGATAGGTGTTATGTAAGGCAGTCATTGACCATCACCTGTTGACAGGTAATAATTTAAGGTTTCTTATTTATTGTAACCCAAATCCCGTTTATCACCGCTATTTTTTTTGTACGTTACAAAATTTCTTTCAGAATCCCATCAAATGTCTTATTCCCTGTTTTTCTGTCCGTTACTCATAGTCAATAAACAAGATATCGAGATGAACGCTACTTTTTGTGCATCGAGAAAAAAGTTAGACTTGATGAACTGTCTCGAAATAAGAGCAAAAATATTGGTGCTGTGGTGGTAATACGATCTGTTTTTTACGAGTCGTTCCGCCCGGTCGGACGCCGGGCTGCGGAGGTCGCGACCGCGGCTGCGACGCCGGCCGACCGCACGACGTGACCGCCCGATGGGAATGGTGCACCTGATGATAGCTTCCTGGTTGTGCCGTTGCGCAACCTCTATATACAAAAGAAATAAGATTCGATACTTTTTTGTTGAAAATATTTTTACTTTTTGCACTGTAATTGCGTGAAATTATTCCCTGAAGCCATGAGCTCAAGTTTAGTTGAGATATTTTGAAAAGAGTTTGTAATCATACAAATTTATGTTAACTTCTACTACTACTACAATTTTTATTAAAATTGTCTATAGCTATTTTGATTTTATACAATTATAAGAAGGTCATTTAGGTCCCAATTTTACCGTACTTTTTTTAAGGCTACACAATTCTCTATCTAAAGAATTTTACAAAATAAACTGCAGCGAGAGTTGAAATAATCTGGTTTTCGTGTTTTATTTTCTTTTTTTGTGAACTTTTATCTGAAACGTGACAAAATCACAATCGGTACATTGGTATCCTTTCAACTTTTTATCCTCTACGACATATTTGTGAGACTCAAACAGGTGTGGGTCACGTTCTACTGTCACGAAGAGCTCCGTCATCACGGACAAGTGGCATCGCGTTTTTATGCAGTGAAAAGACATTTTTATGCGATTAGCCGCGGGTACAGGTGGAGGTCGCGACAAGTGCTTTAAGTCACGAGCGACGAATCGCTGATGTGCCGGTAACGCTGCGTTAGGGTTGTTCAGAATAATCGATTCGGAACGAGAATAGGATTCGATTTTTAACCTCATCATTTGAGTCTTTAGTTTAGGGGTCTTCGCTCAGATGGTTTTAGTAGCTAGCTAGCTAGCAGTAGCTATTTCGGTGGCATGTTTATTACATAAAATTTGTTAAAAGCCATTGCTGTGGACATTTATATTGCTAAAAGTTAGTTAAGTACATGCTCACATTAATTGCACCTTTAAAAGTATCAGTAACAAACATGATCCTTTGATTAAATAACAATCTTTATTATAAGAATAGTACTTTTATTTATATGTATAAAATGGAATTCACATTAGGCTACAATTACAATGAACTTTAGTGAGACCGTGGCAAACTATAAAAATTCCTTAGGAATGTTTTTCATTTAGACTATGGGCCCGGTTCCATACAATTTCACTACCTCTTCTAATCCATTATTTTGCAACGCGCTACAAAAATCATGTGACAAGGGAGAAAAATCGAGGGTTGCTACCCCCTCCCCTTCACCAGTACTCAGTTAGACAGCTTACAAGTATGTGAATGTTATTGTTTTATGCCCCTTTATCTTTCTAAAAAGGTCTCCTGATGGTTCATAGGACCCATCAATTTTCGACACGGGCCCGTAGTCTAATTTTAAAATGGGACAATGTAAGAAGATAAATTAGAGTGAGCAAAACTGATATTTATGTAACGGGATGACGTTACTCCTGTTTAAGGAGAGAACATGGACTGCCATAACTCAAAGAGGCCTGTCCGCCCTACGATTAGAGTGAACGCTACCATCAATCGTAATCGATACCTCATAGATATTCCCAGGTCATAAAACATAACCTAAAAATACTTCCATTAGCGATAAATAATAAATTCTCATACTACTGATACAGAACCCACGTTATAGACGGAATTAGTCGAATTCTTTTTATAGTCTTTTAGATTTCGTGTGCTCTTTGAACTGGTTCGATTGAAACTTAATAAAAAGCGTCTGAGACATACCTACGTTCCTATCGCGTGTCTCGGATCAATGGTTCGCGCTCTATTTCATTTTATTACACTTCGATTACACGAAACACTGTGAGAGAATATTTGATGGTTAAATAAATAGAGATAGGATACTGAGTTCACAGTTGAATGCTTTTGGAATTGTAGCTCGAAATGATGCGATGGATGCAAAATGCTGCGCGTTGATCTTGTGGAGTAACGAGTAAAAGTAATACACAAGTGTATTAGAATATATTAGACAGATTTATAATTTATATGTATCGTTAAAAATAGAATAACCCCTAGAAAGAAGGGCGAACTGTGGAAGTAATCACGAAATTATGAAGAAGTGCGCTTACTATTATAATTTTCGGTTTTAAAAGTAGTGACAAACACGCCATAGTTTGATTTCCACTATGAAAAGTACATATTTTGTAAATGTATGGATTCTGTTATAGAACGGATGTCTAAGACCACAACAATTATAAATTAGTTACTAAAGAAAATACCTCAATAAAAACATTGGAAAAGATCGATTTCTGTCCAACACTCTTCATTAAAACACTGCACTGCGATAGAATTTGTAAGAATGATCGTCAAAGCATTCATCGGACCCTTTAGATAGTTATCTTTGACCCAATAAGCGTCTTAAATGCATGTTTGAATCTCAACTCAACATAGAAAGGGAATGTGAGCATTAATACCACTTACTTCTGGGTTTAAACGAACATAATATGAGGTCGTTACATAAATTAAAATATCGACGGTAACTGGTCGTCAACACGAAACGGTTTGTTTTTGAAAGTTACCGCAGTCAAAACAAGAGCATTATGAGATTACAAGACGTATAGAGGTCGGGAAAAATCAGAGCGAAAGTAGTGTAAAGTGATTGGCGGAACTCGAGCACACGGCCCAGGTAAGCTCGATCGAAGGCCTCATCGAATTAACTCCAAAAATGGATGAGAAATGAACCAATTTGTGGCCTGATTACGTCATACTACTTCATGATAAGATAATTACGATTTTTAAAAACAGTGTTCCAATTATCGTTGGATGTTTGTCGTTGGTTTTAATGTACCTACGCTTAGTTTGGGTCACGCTTAGATGAACGATAAGCTTTAAAGGTTGCAGTCGCCTAAATAAAGAGCGATTGTTTATTAGTTTTATATTGGCTACTTTGTCATGGTTGTAGATTAGATTTACAAATATGTTTAGAATGTTTGATTTAAATGAAAATGATATTATTATAACTATTTTAGACTACATAGATTTTTTGTAAACAATAAAATATGTTTATGGCATAGAGTTTTTCCGCAACAAGTAAAATTTAAAAATAAAACTGACTTCAAGAACGACAAATTGATATGGGACACACGGAAAGCACTAGCTTTCAAATAAAATAAAAAAAAAACAACAAATGCACTAGTCGCCTCTACGAATTTCGAAGGTTTCCCTCGACTTCTCTTTAAAAAAATAGAATCATCAAAATCGGTTCATAAACGACAAAGTTATCCGCGAACACACAATTTTTTTTAATAAACGGTCGAATTGAGAACCTCCTCCTTTTTTGAAGTCGGTTAAAAATGTTTTAAAAATTACGCAATATAGACAAATAAATTCCTTTATAAACAATATAAAAACATTGACAACTCGACAAACAGTACAGACGTCGCGTGCTTGCGAGAAAGTATTTAAAAAAGAACGCAATTTCACGGGGAGTTGCATGGAGACCGCCCAATTCTATTGTCAGTCCGTAATGGCAGACAATTATCCACACATGGCCCATGTCGCCGTCTTCCGAGACAGTTATGTTTGATGGACTAGCAGAATTGGACGCTTCGTTTTATGAAGGTAATCGTTTGAAACTTTGCGATTCAGTAAAACTAGAAACCGTGATTGCATTGTTTATGGTTAATGCGTACTGTCATACTTCAAAACATTATGTTTCATATAAAATTGACTCAAGCATAATGTTACTGCTTATACTTTGTTTATAACTATATTAAACTTTGTTTTTAAATATAATTGGCAATGTTTGGTGACTAAGAAAAAATCTTAGGCCTAGACTTAGTAGCAACCTGCTTTTAAAACTTTTCCTGTAAAGATATTGGAAAGCTGTTGTAGATAGATAAAAATGTTTATATGTCTATTTACTAGTTTCATATTACTAGTAGATATCTATTTAAACACGAATACCAATAAGGTAAATAAGGAAATTACACCAATATTTATAGTAGTAGTAGTAGTATAGTCAAGTCATTTTTTTACTTTTTTGTGTGTTTGTGTTTGAGTGGGTGTTTTCTATGTATAATATGTATGTATTAAAAAAAAAAGTATATATATGTATTTGTATCAGTTGTCTAGTACCCATAACACAAGCTCTGCTTAGATTGGGACTAGATGGCGTTGTGTGTTAGATGTCCGAAATATTTATTATTATTATTTATTTACTTTACTATTGAAATATATAGTTTATTTTCATGGCTACCACTGCCTTTATAATACATCTGTATCTATACTATCTATGAGACCATTATAATAAAGCCATTCAACTAACATACATTTACTACGATCTTTTTCTATTATGAACATAAAATAAATAACGCCACAAACATTTGTGTTTTTTTTTCACTATTAATCCGATGACTATGAAGGTCTCTATAAAATGTATGTGCTACTTAAGTTTTACTGTCTTTGGTGCTACGCAATATAAGTCATCAATCGAATTTTTGGTTCTGGCTGGTCATGTTTATGATGTTTGAATTGAGAACACGAGAAAAGAAGTGATTTTTCTTTTCTCATTCATTGTTCGAAATTTAATAAATAGAAAGTTTAAATACAATTTTAACGAATTAAGGATGCCATTTTCTAAAAAAGAAATAAATTAAAATTTTAAAAATAATGTCACCAATGGATGATGATGATGACCACCTTAAATGTCTTCAGACTTTGATGGTTTTTTAGAAAGTGAAATCTAAAGTATCCAGTTAAACTAAGTGTATTAAAGAATATCCTTATTGCAGTGCTCTATATAGTCGGTCGTTTACCTACAGGTCAGATCGAGGTCGCCGTGTCAGCGACTCAACGCAACTGACCAGAATACCTAAGCAACTTTTGCTCGCATTGCACAAAACTGCGTACGGTCATTGAACTAGTGTAGTTTCTCTTGAGTCTTCGTAAGAGAATGTAATTTAATATTAATTTATTGGTTTTATACAGTACATTTTTGATATGCTCTGGGGTCAAAATACGGTGACTTACTATTTTTATTTTGACCTAAAGGTAATCGTGTAAAATGTTCACAATGACATAAAACTATGAAAAACTGCTACTGTTTAAAAAAATAATCAACAACCCATAACGTCCCACTGCTGGGCTCGGGTCTCCTCTCAGAAGAGGGTTAAGGCTATAAGTCTCCTTGCTGGCCAAGTGCGGGTTGGGGACCGGCAAGACAACGTTGTGGCTACGTAATCTTAAAAATTATAATATTACTGAATGTTAAACTATATATTTTGGTATCATTTTGAGTCTTTGTTACTTGATAGAATCCAAATATCATGCTACAACCCAAATATCACAAAAATCTAAAATCTCTCCAATCTGGAAGTACTGAATTGCTAATTCACCTACTTAATTTCTATGAAAAATAGAACCGAAATAAAGGAATCTATATACACACATCAAAAGTGTCTAGGGATCAACATATGTGTCTAGGGATCAACATATATTTTTGCAATAACTTTTCTCCTGATTGATATTAATTAAAATATTCTTTAAGGATTCATCAAATAAAGTGTTTTCGTTTGTCACAGTAACGATAAACCAAGTCACCTTTGCATTAATAAAGAAATTTGCCATTTTCCTAATAAAGGGATTTTTGACATTTGAACCACTGACATTAAAGTTCGAAAAAAAGACTGAAATAACAGTTTTCTTTAAAATTTTATTAGGTAACTTAAACAAATAATAATCCGTGTTTCTACCGCGAACACTAACAACACAAGAACATCGGTTTGGCATACTCAAAATGAGTTCATCCAAACACGCTGTGGAATGGCCGCCCATGTTCGTTGCAACAACAAAAAAAGGTCTTCTTGCGACTGGATACCCTCCATATTCGGCAGAGCTCTTCTTTGTAGCATATCCTGTGCATGCTCAATCGGGTTCAAGTCTGGCGACTGAGCAGGCCAGGGCCAAAGCCACATCTCAATCTCAAGAAATCCGCATAAAAATGCTTGATCCCTAGACACTTTTGATGTGTGTATATAAAAGCGAAATACCACTCACTTATTAATCGCGAAATCTCAGAAAGGTTTAAACGTAAAAAGTATATTTGTATTTATGTCAGTTCTCTGTACCTATTGGTGACGAGCAGATTCCCTAGCGGCAAGTCGCAGAACTAACGTATGACAGA
This sequence comes from Diaphora mendica, assembly GCA_949125395.1. Taxonomy (NCBI): domain Eukaryota; kingdom Metazoa; phylum Arthropoda; class Insecta; order Lepidoptera; family Erebidae; genus Diaphora; species Diaphora mendica. The sequence goes on from OX421322.1 coordinate 7,930,146, forward strand.
TAAAAATACGTATACACGTTAACATTCCACTTTTAGAATACTGTTTACCCTCACAAAGTGGTCCTAAAATATTTTTTTTACTACTCCGTAGACGTCTATCAATGAAATCATTGTTGAAAGAATTTAAATGGTGACGAGCAGATTCCCTAGCGGCAAGTCGCAGAACTAACGTATGACAGATAAAAATACGTATACACGTTAACATTCCACTTTTATAATACGTATTTTTTACTTCTCCGTAGACGTCTATCAATGAAACAATAACAATGCACTCGCTCTGTACATTAAACTGCCAGGTAGGAGTGTCTGTCATACGTTAGTTCCGCAAACGGCCACTAGGGAAATCTTCTCGTTACCAATAGTACAAGCTCTGTTTTGTTTCGAACTAGATAGCAGTGTGTGAAATAAAAATTCTTCATCTTCTCTATAGTATCTATAACCTATATTTCTCTAATAACCCTTTTTACCTCAGAACAAAAAGTCAATCGAGTCAAAAACATCCATAATCTATCAAATATTCAATAACGACAACGTACTTAAACTTTACCACAAATAGGTACAAGAGAAATACACAACGTCAAATCACTATTCTACAGAATAAAACACTAACTGAGGTTTGAAAGCACAGATAAAGTTATCAGTCAGATTACAGCTTTATTCGTCTGATAACTGATGTCTGACTATTGAAAGACCCAAATTTACGCGAACTGAGGAATAAATGCTATTTGACTGTTTATCTGACTATTGAAAAACCGGCCCTAAATATACCTTATATCGTTCTAATAGCGAAAAAGTTGAAAGTTCTCAATTTGACATAACAATGGTCTCAATTTTTGTGAATGAAAAAAACTCATCCATTTCGTTTAAATTTATGGCCTATAACTTTTATAGCAATTTAAGTTTGCCTAAAGTATCATATATATATATATATAATATAGCAAACAAAATATGATATAAACTCTTTATTGACACAGTACAATCGTTTTAAAGACAGCATTTTAGTAGAATTGTCGCATCAAAGTAAATAAATTGCTATACAATCTGACGTTGATGGTTGATGAAATGATTATACTAAAAATATACCGGTTGAGTGTGCCTCCATCTAACGTATTCTATCAATGGATTTACGATAACCAAAATTGTGTTTTTATTATTATTAGATCACTCACAATTTTTTTTTGTTAAAACGTTTTAATTTTTTGGGTATTTCTCTATTATGAAAAGGAATCCTGACCTTCATAGCACCAAATATTGTCAATGAATAATAAATATCAATACCAAATCAGTATATGTGGTCAATTAGGTATTTGTAATTTAAAAACTCGTTAACCATCTTAGAAAATAACAATTAATAGAAATAAATAACTCCAGCCTTTATTTACGCTTAAAAATGAAAATGGTATTCGTTTTTATTACGATTACTTTAAGTCTACTAAAATAAAGTACTACTTAAAGTACGATACTACGTAAAACAACTCAACTCATTATACAATTCGTCAACATCAACTCTGACACTGCAGCTGCAATCCATCTTCTTCTCATAAAGGTCTCACATTCAACCCAAAACCAACACATTACAGAAGCGAACAACACAATTTATTTTTCGAACGTGAAGTAAATGAGACAGCGCGCGTCATTTAAGGACACAAGTGTCAGTGGTGTCGGATACGAAATCGTTAACGCGAACTCGACTAGATTGGGTTAAACTAGATGTCGGTGGATTGAACCGGATTGACTGCTAGCTTATTTACGAGACTACGTGCGACAATGGGTCTAATTGACGTTTAATCGCGATGGCTGCCGTACCAAAGAGACCGGTCGCGTCAACTAGATGTGGAGGGCAACTTAAATGGCTCCAGAATCCGCTTAACTTCTGCTTAGGTCTATGTATAGCTTGTAGGCAGCTTGATAGTATTAGATTTGTTTTTGTTATAGCAATAGACAAGGAACAGGTAAGATAAGACATGATTGTGTTGCTGTTCTTTACATGCATAAATGAGTGGGCAATAAAAAAATATATAAAATAAGTTTAAAAAGTAATCCGCGTTAACTTAATAATTTAATTATCTTTGTGGGTCGTTTGAGTTTGAGACGGTAGGTCAAGAGTTCGATACCTAGTACCATTTATCAAGAACTAGTCAAGCGACTGATCGACACGTCTCGTGACCAGACTGCAGGACTTTTCTAGAACAGAGAATTAGCATTACCATTCAACGTGTGGCAATGTAGAGGGCCTTTTGAGAATGCCACTAATAGCTGACGATGCGGAGAAATTTTATGACTCGTCTATGTAAATCATCCAAAATTTATTTTGTTATCCATATAAAAGTTTTCTAAATAAAAAATAAAAGTTTTGAAAAAGATAGATTCTAATGTTGTAGGGAAGTATTGAAATAATTCCCAAATACGCATGAAACATGGTTTCGTTTTTATATCATTTCAATTGACAGTTTAATTTGAATTGTATGAGTAGTTGTAGTAGAGGCACTCATAGCCTAGCCAGTAGTTGCACTCGATGATTAGAAACAATCACCGAAGGTAAGCTACGATGGTGCGGTCAGTACCTGGATGGGTGACTGCTGGTGGCATGATACCATGAGCGTCTCCGTGATTCGGAGGTCACGTTAAGCATACACAGTCGTGAAGCTTAGTTGGAGGCCTTTGGGCGGCTTGAAATCCAACGGTAAGATTTCGTAGCCACAACGTTGTCTTGCCAGTCCCCAACCCGCACTTGGCCAGCTTGGGAACGTATGTCCTTAACCCTCTTCTGAGAGGAGACCCGAGCCCACAGTAGGACGTTATGGGTTGTTGATGATGATTGATGATGAGTACGTAGTTACATGCGATTTTTTATGTACAGGAGTTTTTGTACGTGAGTATAAAATGTGTATGGGTAAAAATATCCCTCCGCAAAAATGACAGACCAATTTCTATCGAATATGCTATGGCTATTCCCCTCCATCCCCTCGTCATATCTTCGAGTCGTCGATCCCGCAATCACTGAAAGCCAAGGCTTTTAATCAGTGCGTCCTGCCCGTAATGATGAAATAACACTATCCGTTGGACTGGTCCAGAAGTTCAAAGTCGCTCAGCGTGCAATGGAGCATGCGATGCTGGGTGTCTCCCTACTAGATAGAATTCGTAACGAGACTATCCGAAGGAGAACTGGTGTTACCGATATCGCACGCAGGATCAGCACGTTGAAGTGGAAGTGGGCCGGTCATGTCTCCAGGCGGACTGATGGTCGCTGGAGCCAACAAGTGTTAGAGTGGAGACCACGATTAGACAAACGCAGTGTAGGGCGCCCTGCGGCAAGATGGACCGACGACTTGAAGAAAATGGCTGGCAACGGATGGATGCGGACTGCCCAGGACCGGGATGGTTGGCGCTCTTTGGGGGAGGCCTTCGTTCTGCAGTGGACGGCAATAGGCTGAGAGAATTCCCCTCCAATGCCTGTGTTGCTCAATAATTTCAATTTTACCATTTAAAACTTAAATCATAAAAGCAACATGTGAAACGGTATTTACATCTAAAACTTTTAAACGAGCAATCCGGTCCTACATCATATGAATTTCGGAAACGGCTGCAAAAATTTTTATGAAATTTAGTATGCAGGGAGTTTCGGGGACGATTTCATTTTTAGAAAATTTTCCAAAAAAAATAACGTTCAAAGCTCGGTCATCTGGTACTTATCTATAAACAACAATTCCTATACTCGAGCTTTTTCCTTGTTGCTTTTAAACTTACTATTAAGATTGACTCGGTCTCCGTGGAGACTGCGTCTCGTTAAAAATAGTGTAGGACAGGGGTCCTACACTATTTTTGTTCCGGCTAATCTCTGGAACGGCTGGACCGATTTTGACGGGTTTCACTGATAGGTAGCAAAGGATTTAAAGAGTAAATTAGGCTACCGCGGTACACGGACAATAACCGCGGGTAACACTACGGGGTTCAGTTAGTTTATGAATATAAATGTTTTGTGGAGGTACCTACGGACTTTGTTTTTTTTGGTACAAGTTTTTTCTTGTAATTATTAAATTAATTGATTAATAACAACTTGTGTTCTTTACTTATATTGAAAATTCCTGTTATGTCTTCGAGAATGTTGATATAGAAAAGTCAGATCTATGTGGTAATAATAAAAATAATAATAATCAATTTATGTCAGACCATATAAATCCATATTTGCATGCATACAATAATATAAAAATAAAATAAAAACATTAAATAAAATTAACATTAAAAACATCAAAAGCCAAAATAAAATCGAAATCAAAAATAATTCTAAATAAAATTACAATTCAATTAAAATTACAATAAATGTACTGTACGGTAATGAATAATAGTATATATTATATTCCTTTCATAAAAGAGGTTCTTGGGAAGTTCCACTAATTTCATTGACTAATAAATCTGTAAAAGGAAGAGATTAATGTGATCTAAACAATTTATCATCGATTATTTGATAAAATATCGATTAAATCGTGAAATTTCCGACGGGGGTACTCAATGACCGACAATGGCTTTGTGACTCTTGAGTAGTGTCTTATAATAAACAGACCCCTCAGCTCTTTTGTCCCCTACACCCTAAAGAGTTACAAAATTTAAGAAAATATTACAATGTATTTGTAAATCTATTAAAAATAAGACGCGATACTTATTTTCTACATTTAACAAATCAACTCAAAGGAAATCATTATGTACAGGACACATAAATAAATGGTTTATTGACTGTTAGACATCTGTGTATATCAGAACAAACTAGTTTCTCAAATAATTATATTAAGTGAACAACACATCTACCGTAATTGTGTTTAAATAATATCGTGAACAGTTATGGAACTACTTCAAAACATAAAATGTCTAACTTATTAATTGTCTGACTTGGTGGCCGCAGTGGTTGCGTATGCGACTACTGTGCTTGAGGCTTCGGGTGCGATTCCCCGGTTTTACCAAATGCAAGCAAATATTTGTTTCGGAGTTTGGGTGTTTTTGATGTATAATGTGTAAGTATTTATAAAAAAATATATACTAGTGTATGTATTTATGTCAGTTGTCTAGTACTCATAGTACAAACTCTGCTTAGGTCGGTACTAGATGGCGTTGTGTGTCAGATGTCCAAAATATTATTAATTTTATTAATTGGAATGCTTGTTTTACAAACGACTAGATACAGTTCTATTACTAAAGATCTAATAATAATATCTCCTGCCGTCAATTTCAAGAATACAAATACGATTTTCGTATTATTTTTCTGTTCTTCTTCTGAATTTTAATGCTTGTCAATTTAATATTATTCATTATTTCATTAGTTTTATTTTATTACTTCTTATTTTGTCTTTCTTAATTTAATCTTGTTTCATTTCTAGTCTTAGTTCGTTGAAGTCTTCATTAATAATATATTTGAATCTCAATCAATGACACAATATACTAAATAGACCGACCCTCCCTTGGCCCAAACTGTACACCGATAAAAGCTAGAAAAATTCACCTAAATCTAGATGGCGCGCAAAAAAAAGGGACTAGAAATAGTTTAACAAACTCTATCACTATTTTATTGATACGCTTCAATTATAGTAATTATTTTATTATTTTTCGAATATAAATCTTACTTTCTAATGCTTGTTTAAAAAAAATTATTTTCAATTGCGTAACTATAAGTTATCACCTATTTTTAGGAGATGTCGTTGCAATCGATTTAAATAAACATGAATATAATGACCTATTTACTGCGCTAGATGTCACATTTATAAGTTATTGATATGACATATAGAATATTATATGCTGGATGCGCGATGATAGCGCCACCAAGTGGCTACAATTACGTCGGACTTTGATTTGTCAAATGGTTAGTTGTCTTACGAAGAGTAAGTAAACAAACAAATTATTTCAACGAAATATCGTAAAGGGGCGTCCATTAATTACGTGAGGCATTTTTGAGAATTTTTCGACCTCCCCTCCCGCCTTGGTGAGATATCGTAAGATTTTCCTCAACTCCCTCCCCCGTCCCCAAATCTCACGCGAGATTCTTCAAATTTATGTTTTGGCTGTAAACGTGTTGGATTATTGAACTTGTTCTATTACTTCTATTGAAGACTAGCAAAGCAAAATCGAATGCTACTTCGCTGCTCTGCGGAGTTCGGACGAATACGACAAACACTATTGTGTCAGATTTGGCCATATTTTATTCGGTAATAATTTTTCACGCAATTTTACACAATAATTACGTGATATTTGCCAAGACCCCCCTAAGTGAGATTTGAAAAGATTTAGCTCAATCCCCTCCCCCTAAAACACCTTACGTAATTAATGGAAGCCCCCTAATTTAAATATATTCTATTCAATCATGTAAATCTATGGTGTAGATAATAATGTTGAGCGATTTTATTTCCTGTCTGATATGGCATAATCAATAAATTTTAGGTCATATTATATTTAATATAAAATAAATGATTGAACTGGAAAGTATAATCTTTATTTTGGAACGAAGTTCCTTATCGCGCGTCGCGAAAGGGGGCTAGACGGAAAAAAATGTAACAACACTTTTCGTGCCAAAAGTTGTAACGACACTTTTAACATTGAATTGACGTCATAGTGCTGGATACTCAACGTTAAATATAACAAACTGATTGCCAACGTCCATACCATGTTGAATACACCGGTTCTCGTCCGATCATCGACGTTAAGCAACATCGGGCGTGGTTAGTACTTGGATAGGTGACCGCCTGGGAACACCACGTGATGTTGGGTTTTTGCATTTATTTACATAAAATATATTGTTTTATAGTATATTTTGTAAAGCTTGATTATTACTAAAATAATTTGAGTATTTTATGCGCATTTTTATTAGTAGGAGCATATCAAATATAATATATATATAAACTTCGTTCCATCCGGGTGTTCCTTGACACCTCTCAAGTTTTTATTATACATATTTTAATTTGTACAACAAGTAATATTAAAATCACATTAAATCAGTCAGGAGATTAACAAATAAATATTATTTCATAAACATACACTTTAAACAGTTTTCTAACAATTTTTTTATCCTATTATTTAAATTACAGCAAAATCCAAAATCTGATGACAGCATTTTAAAATCTAAAGAGTTCAGAAGAGGTTTCTAGAGAATTGGCATTGATGCAGCTACGAAAATAAAGGTTATGAATTGGACAGAAGACGAAAATAAATTCAGCTTGTCATTATTTTACAAATCTAAAGTGTATTTTTTTCTAAGGCGGCAAGGTGTAGTACTTGCCGCTCCAACCATAATCCGAAACTCCGAAAGTGGCTAGCAAAATCCGATTGTTTTGCCCTGATCTATTTAAAAAAAGAATAACAGAAATTCGAAATGCATTAATTAAAGATAAAGCTTGTGTGATCACTTTCGATGAAATCGCAATAATGTGTAACTTATAATATTCCATCAGCAGTAAAAGCAGAATTGTTACAACTCTTTTAAAAGCTACTATAAATAAACAATTTGATGATAAGTGGGCTTCTGCTAAAAGCTGTTTTTTGCGGTCGGGCTACGAAAAACCAAAATACATGCAAGAAATCAGGGATATCTAGTAACTTTCCCTTTTTCTTTTGCAACGTTTTGTAAAATTATCCAAAGTATAAGTAAAAATAGTATAATGTATAAATTACCATACGAAATAGACAAAACTTAAAACTTGAATCGATCACTTACAAAATTGAACAGTAATAAAAAAAATATGAGATGCCATAGAAACATGCATTGTTTAAAAAAGTAACACATGCATTAAATGCGATAAAGACAGGCAAAAATTATTTGAAAAATTACACAATTAACTAAAACAAAAACCAACTTCAATGTTCGACTTGATTTCTCTTGGATGCCATTATCAGATCGTAATGTCCTTATCATGGTATCACCGTTGGGACATCTACTTTCCATTAAAAAAAGAATCATCAAAATCGGTTCATAAACGACGAAGTTATCCGCGAACACACATAAAATAACATATATACGGTCGAATTGAGAAACCTCCTCCTTTTTTGAAGTCGGTTAAAAATTGAATCAGGATGTAATAGAAAATTTGTTTTCGCAATTTCGGCAAAAGCAACAAAAATCCAACAGCAAAGTTGCTAAGGACCATATTTAGGAGTAATTTAGTTAATTTCTTAAAGAGTCCCCATAACAAAAAACTGTGAGGATGAAGATGGTGATTTTATCCAGTTAGCCGTTGGAGAAAGCAAATAATTTTCTCCAAAACCATCATTATCACCAAAACACGCAGTAAACAACGAGAAACAATGCACTCATGAACGGCAACTTATTTATTTATTATTTACCGCTGCCCATGAATACCCGCAACACCAGAGGTGTCACAAGGCTTTTAAGGAGAAGTATGCTCTTTTCTTGAAGATTGATTGAAGGTCGTATTGGTCCGGGAATACCGCAATCGACAGTTCATTCCACAGTTTTGTTGTGTAGGGCAGAAATTTTCTCGAAAAGCGCACAGTTGACACCTAAATGATGAGGATGAAACTGCAGTCGCGTAGGATGATGGCAAAAAAAGGAGGCAGGGATCAATTCAATCAATTGCTCGGAGTACTCCCCATTGTAAATACGATAGCAGATGCGTAACGGAGCCACGTCTCCACACAGCGTGTGCAGCGCCAGAGATTCCAGCCGAATTGAAACTTCTTGACAATTGACGATTCGATTCGATTGTATATTAGTACTTCAATCATAGTGAATTGAATTTTGCGTGAAATAAGAAATAGGTACATTTTGTATACTCAGAACAATAAAATTACTTGAGGAACTTGATGAACTTGTAAGAGTTGGTTTGCAGATGTTTATATTTGTGCAAAAAAAAAGCTGGCAGGTGGCTTAGAAACTTCAGTGAACACATGTAAACAATGAAGGCCTTGCAAATACTAAGTAAATTATTAAAATATTCAAGTAGGTTTTACAAATGCGTGTGAACTTTTCAACACCTACCCACGAAAAAAAAAATTAACTTAATAAAGATTAAGTTTTACTTAAATATTTAAAAAGTGAAGATTATGAGCTGTTACATTATTTGTCTTTCAGTAATCGACATAGATATCATTGTGACATAATAAAATATACGTGTCGTTCCAAGATGAATATCTGAGGCCACTTTAAGGCGCCTCAATCGTGTTCAATTCAGTTCTCGTACTGTATTAATCCCAAATAATGTATCTAGGCCTGTTCCTTAACAGTAGGTTGACGACAGTTTCACACACACACTTTCAATAGTTTGCTCGAAAGCTTTTGCCGAATTTAGGTAAACTGAGTGTTGCGACAAGATGGAACGCAGAATTCTCCGGTTAATAACACTTTACGGTACCCGGTGTAGACGGTAGCACTGACCGCCTAGAGTAGGGTGCGCCACAGGAGAGTAGAGAGTAGACAGTAGAGAGTGTTGTTGGTTTGAGCCACACGCGTTTATCACATAATGTCTACGGAGGAAGAATGCGCGTTGTCAGGAATATCCATGTGAGATTTGTTCCGCGTAACGCAGGTTCTTTCCGGTCACAGTTGCTTCGGAAATACCTGCATGCGGTTACTAGAAGTGAGTTGAATCCTGCCTGTCCAGTGTATTGAGCCGATTCCCTGTGCCATTACTTGAGCATCGCAGCGTTGGATATAGAATGTAGTTATGGGAGAATATCTCTCGCTGCCAACCATGTTATGCTCCATAGTGGATAGCAACAGAGTTTTATCTTCTGCGAAGATGACATTGCACAGAAAGAGGTGGCGGAAAGGACCAAGGATGAAAATTTCTACTTGGACCTAATTTGCCGCCAGCCGCTGAAACGGACGCAGCAGTGCATTCTAGCAACTCATGCCACCTTCAGTGGTAATTAAGAAAATGTTTAGTTAAAATGACTAATTTAAATTGTAAAATTTAACTGCTATTGAGATGTCTTATAAACAGATATTTACAAAGATGTATTTTAACAAGCATATAGAATTTCTCAAACAGTACTATTAATACATTATTTCTTCTTGTTAAACTGCCAAGACTTAATTTCTCCATTTCTATTACAGTAATGTAGTTTTTTTTAATAATTTAATTTGCCGCCGCCTAAAAGAAGCCGCCCTAGGCTTCAGCCTACTGAGCTTTCATCACTGAATAATATAACCTAATATAACATATATAATATATGGATTTTTTCAACAAATTTTTATTATTATAACACAATTAAGTAGCTAGACCTACATACAGAGTTTTATGTGAAAATTTAAAAAGTTTCATACAAAAATTTATAAAAATATATATATTCATGTACCTTATTTACTGAGAAGCATTTATTAAGAAGCTGTTTATTTGAAATTATAAACAGACATTTCAATTTTAGTTATTTGTGTGCTCTTGGACGATTTAATAAAATATCACATAAATTACTAATGTAATTATGTGGAAAACGACATCTAGTGGGACATTTGCACTAATACAAAAACAAATAAACTTGACAGTTTACTCTCGGATTCGTATCGGAGTAGAAGCTCAGAAAATATCTTTGAAATTTACAATTTGATACACTTAGTGACATCTAGTGAACATTAAGCTTATTATACATCCGCGTACAACTCTAAGTTCATGCGATGTAAGTCTATAGTTATATTTCGTCAGTGATCTCAATGTATATAAATATCTTTCGATTTCTATGTCAACTAACATTTAAATCTAATCGCAGATGCGATGCATTGCCAATATCGGGATTGATATCTTTATCAATTTTAATATACAGCAATATACCATTATTGTAGACTATTATAATTTATATGAGTTTAACGAAAGTTGGGTAAGAAACTTTAGATAAAATTTATTGTATTTTTAACTCCTATTTCGTTGCGGTTTCCAAGACAGTTTAATTTTCCCTGGAACTTTACAAGTGGTATAACTCGGTGTGTTTAGGCGTCACTGCTATCGTTCATGGTGTACACGAATCACAGTAGATGATGTCTGGACGTATTAGTCATGGGACTATTTCTTTTCTTTTCATGAGTACTGAGTAGTCCCATGAAAATATGACAAATGGCAATGAACATTTGTCAAGTCAATAAAAAAAATAGTTTGATTTTTCGTGGTTCTTCTCGTAGACAGCTAGGGTCTCGGGGTAACTTTTCCAGGTCTATGGCCTGTTTAAGTATTACTAAGCGCCGCCTGCAACTACAGGCGGGTCACTGGGTTGGGCCCTGATGGGCCTTTTGGTGGTTCAAGGGTGGTAGTCTGGGTTTGGGCGTAACTAACGGGGTTGACCCGCCAGTAACACCCGGGTCTTATCCAGTGTGGTGATCTGTGTTTAGCGAGGTAAAGCTCCTAGGGGTGTACACCCAAAGGAGCGCCCGTCAGCCAGCACTAGGTCGGGAAGTAGTTTGACCACTTGCTTTGTGGTGTATGCTAGTTTTACGTAGGTATTAAAATCTTGCATGTGTCATTCATACTATTTACTTTGAGCGGGTTTTTTTTTTGGACTTGGGGCAAACGAGCAGACGTATCACCATCAGGTGCTCTGCTCGTTTGCAACACCAGAGGCGTCACAAGTGCGTTGCCGGCCTTTGGGGCATGGGGAGGGGGATGAGGGGAGGGGTTAGGTATGGGCCTCCTGTATCTTCACTCACTCGAAACACAGCGCAAGCACTATTTTACACCGGTTTTCTTTGAGGCCGTGGTATCACTCCGGTCGAGCCAGCCCATTCAAAAACATATGCATTGGCAAGGACGTTCCTATCTAGAATATTTCTATATGATCGAGAAAAGTATCTCGAAATACTCGAAAACGTGGGAGAGCCACGCTTCGGCATGAATGGGCCGGCTCGACCGGAGTGATACCACGGCCTCACAGAAAACCGGTGTGAAATAGTGCTGGCGCTGTGTTTCACCGAGTGAGTGAGGATACCGGAGGCCCATACCCCCCGCTCCCCTATCTCCCCCCCCCCCTCATCCCCCAAAGGCCGGTAACGCACTTGTGACGCCTCTAGTGTTGCGGGTGTCCATGGGCGGCGGTAATCGCTTACCATCAGGCGATACGTCTGCTCGTTTGCCGGTCTATTCCATAAAAAAAAAAAAAAAATATCCTTACCTACATACATATCTGAAGTAAAGTAACTTTGCTTAGTCCTCTACTTGTCCAGGTGGCGATATGGTCTAGAATGTTCCAGACTTTTATTTAAAACAAAACATTAAGGTTGGTTCTGTGTGATGTCTCACAGCCATATTCGCAGGTCGCTTACGTGGGTGAAAACTTAACATTCCACAGTCAGTCTGCGCGTGTTCTGTTTGTCAAATACACTGAATACTTGAGTGACCTTAACAAATATTTAGGTCTGAGTTATATTAGTAGGTAAAAGGGCTATTGCACTATCACGTAATTAGATTTAAAAGATGTCGTAAGGTAAGACAATTTATTTTTAAACTCCACTACTGACTACTGAATCAATTATTATGATGCTTTCATATATTTCACTTTTAACATTGCTATGGAAACTGAAAATATAATCTAATTATGTCATAATCATAAATCTGCAGAATTCTAATCTTAAATTACAGAAGAATTAACAAAAGTTATAAGATCCATATAATCGTGATAACAAAAAAAATATAAAGTCGAAATGTTTTTCTAAAAGCTATGCAGCAATAAAATAAAGAATTGTTAAAAATGAAACATTAAAAAAGCTTTTTTTGGCAATAATTAAAAAAGTCACCCACACAAAGTCCAATAACATGAATCAAATAACCATATACCACACACAGATATAATATTAAAAAATATATCGATCATTCTGATTAACAAATGTCTACGATTAAAACAAATAATCTTAATTCACTTTAAGTTAGATGGTGAATTTTTCATTCTGTGTCGATTTCTATTGTTTCTTTTAAATATTTACTAGACTCTATATGTACATCATCATCATAAACACAGCCTTTAACAGTCTACTACTGGAAATGGGTCTCTCCTATGAAAGGACGTATAGAGGGTTTGTTTCAAGATTTATTTCTCTTTGTTCTTTTTTGAGTACTTATAATACTTATTTTAGACTAAAGGGCCCGTGTCGAAAATTGATTGGGTCATCTGAACCACCAGGAGACCTCTTTAGAAAGATACAGGGACATAAAACAATAACATTCAGCACTATGCCGTCACTTGTAAGCTATCCAACTGATTACAGGTGAAGTGGAGGTGGTAGCAACCCTCGATTTTTCTCCCTTGTCACATGATTTTTGTACGGAGTTGCGGCATAATGTATTAAAAGAGGTATTGAAATTGTATGGAACCGATGCCGTACAAAATAGTGCGCCACATGGTTTTTTTTTTTTTGATTTCCCAACACTTCGCTCGGTCAATTTGGTCATTTGATTTTATACGGCATTGGTTCCATACAATTTCAATACCTGATCTAATCTATTATTCCGCAATGCCGCGGCCATACAAACATCATGCGACAAGGGAGAAAAATCGAGGGTTGCTACCCCGTCCCCTTCACCAGTACTAAGTTTGACATCTTACAAGTGACGGCATAGTGCTGAATGTAAAATTTTTATGCCACCCGGATTTTTTCAAAAAGGTCTCCTGGTGGTTCACATGACCCATTAATTTCCGACATGGGCCCGTAGTCCTTCTTCTGTTAGCTTCTACAATATAGCCTATACTATATAGTATATTCTTTAACCCGTTGTACGCTATACTTAGTGAGTGTTAAGTTGAGCGAACAACAACCCGCTTTCAATGAAGCACGTACTTCATTACCAAGTGCGTTCTGCTGAGACGATAATTTATTGACTACTTGTCTTGAATGAATCTTCACGCTCTTTTTATTCAATGGAATGTAAGCTGTTAGCGCATCTACTCTGATTTAATGTCCGTTGGAGATAAAAACCTGCTAGCTGTTTGCACTCTATGTTCAAAAATATTTTTAATAATATTTATGAGATAAATTCTGGGAAAACCAATAGTGTTTTTTTATAACTGATAACCCAATGTAAATGAATTTTGTGAGACATTTAATATTAGAAACTCTACGAGACTTAGTAGTATAAATATATACTATTTTTTTGTTATTTTTTAATAAGACAACTCCCGCACTAGGAATATAAACCATGTTGCGAGGGATTTTACAAACATACATGAAACGAATACAAAGAACACCCAGACTCGGAACAACAATTTGTGGATCACACAAATTGTTGTCCTATGTGGGATTTGAATCCACAACACTTGACGAAGTAAGAAGTGGCGCGGTAACCGCTTAAACCACTAGGCCATACGTGCATTCAACATTTGAAGCTTTCTTAAATATATAGAGGATATTAAATATACTTTAATAAACATTAATAAATATTTCGGGCATCTAACACACAATGTGTGATCAAAATTTCTATAAGAAATAATCCTTTGATGCTTTAAATATCCATATTTCATTACCTTCTTTAATGCCAAAATATCCGAGTAGTTTTAAGCCAAAAAATTTCGTTATTGTGTGTTTGCTACCTAAATGGCAGTAATAATATATATTAAAGTGGCTTTAAATTAGTTGCTAGTGTTAATTAAAACGATTTTACGTTAACACCTTAACCTCTCGATCAAAAGTCAAACGTCTTACTACACCACCTTATTAAAATGAGACAGTTCAATAGTCGAAGCATTATTGAATGCTCTATTTATCGCACTTATGTATCTCTATTTTAATTAAGTATTCAAACAGTAAAGAGAAAGTCAAAGTTTAAGAATTCATATAATCACGCTCATTAATTCACCATCATGTTCCCTGACAGGTAATTATCGATCGGCGCGCTAAGACATATGACAGTACACGTTTGTTCGGTGATCTTGTCAACGTAACCTTGCTCTCTATAGGTCACATGTTCTATTATGATTATAAAATAAAGTATTAGCAATAGTAGTACACCTTTATCAATATGTTTAAGAAATGAAAAGTAATGAACATCAAAATCTATATACCTACTTATAAGTATAAAATAATAATAAGTATAAAAACGAATTATTGTTAGTTAGTCACTCAAGGTCAGGAATGGCTAGATTGGTTTACCTATTTCGGTCTTGAAATATTTGTGGAAATACAGGGAAAGTTTAAGTAGTAAAACAAGCCGTATTCTGGCAGTAACGGAAGTTAAGGATCCTTCAGATAAATGAATCTTAGGTATGTTCCAGAGTGCCTTTAAGCAGTGCATTAATTTATTTCGTTTACTTATTTTTTTGTAACCTTTGAAATTGCCATAGGGCGGAACCGGTTAGGATTGAAGTTCATAAAAATAGTGGAATAAATACAAGTGATTTTTAATTCTAGAATATAGGTACTTATTTCTTGTTTACAACTGAATTTTCGGCCTGCCTTTTTCATGGAACTATATATAATAATGACAATTTGTTAGTAGGGGTAAGTCCACCTGTATGTATGTACGTACAGTGCGACTCAAATAAGAATAGGAACGTCAATGACTTCTATCTGTCAAATGTCCCTTGAAAAGTACGGTGTCCGCAACGAAACCTTTTTTGGGTATCAATATTGTTTTATAATAATGTTTGTTCAATGTTTTTGAAGGTGTTTCATACTGTTTTTGAAGGTACAATGTGTTTAATAATGTTTTTTCAAGGACCATTTGACAGATAGTGGTCATTGACGTTCCTATTCTTATTTGAGTCGCATTGTACCTATACCTATATTTAAATTCACTATTCCAACAGTAAAAATAAATGTATTTCTTAAGATTTTCCCGAAATAACATCCGTAGTTAATAGCATGACTTGTGTGAACTAATTTATTTTGAAATCAATAAATTGCCAACAATTTTCTGTGATTGAAAACTATAATTGATTTACTTCTGCTCACTTTCCTAATCAGTTTTTGTTGCGGTAGTTTTAATACAGTTTAAAATAAGACTTCTTTAAAACTAGCATCTGTATAACCGTTGTTCATCTTTGTTCATAGATGAAAGTCAGCAACGCATAAATAGAAAATGATGAGTTTATTTACAAATTTAAATTATTTGTATTATATGTTATCATCATGACTCATTTAACACTAAATTTTAACTTTACAAATAATAAGTACTACCTATTTTGATCCTCTTCAAAACTTCTTATAAATAAACTAGATAGACAGTGTAAATTAGACATAAGCGTATAAGCTTATTAGATTAGGTGTGTTTCTTAGTTTTTTTTTCTAGGAAAATGCAAAAAAAATAAGCTTTAATGAAAAATAAATTTTGCCGTTTCGCTCGCATAGACTGTTTTTTAAATTGATTGGCGAAAACGAATTTACATACACTTACATTTGTTTTTGTCAAATTGAATAGGAATGGTTGAATTTTTTTTTTCTTCACTAACTTTTATTAACCGTCTATTTGAGTTATAATAATGTGATTAACAGGCATTGTTCTTTTTTTCTACAACCCGCACTTACCTTATTTGCGTTTTTATAAAAGATAAATAAGGTAAGTATAGTATAGTACTGTCATGTATAATGAAACGAGATTCAGCTATAATTTTTATTACTTGCGCATGACACGACTCGGTTGACACGAATAACCTCAGCTGAACGAATACTGTGCCCTTTTGTTTGCGTAGATATTACTAAATTAGATGTGTTTATTTTTTTCTAAACGTGATTAAACCGGGTACATAGTAAAGTAAATATTAATGATGATGATGATATAACCGTGGGAGAGCCACGTTTCGGCATGAATGGGCCGGCTCGACCGGAGTGATACCACGGACTCACAGAAAACCGGTGTAAAATAGTGCTTGCGCTGTGTTTCACTGAGTGGGTGAGGATACCGGAGTCCCATACCTCAACCCCTTCCCCTATCTCCCGCATCCCCCGCCTCCATCTCCCCACATCCCCCTAAGGCCGGCAACGCACTTGTGACGCCCCTGCCCTGGTGTTGCAGGTGTCCATGGGAGGCAGTAATCGCTTACCATCAGGCGATACGTCTGCTCGTTTGCCCGCCTATTACATAAAATAAAATGTAAATTTTTGGCATTTATTAATTTGTACTGGACCAGTATTTTTATTGGTAAAAGTAAATTTAGGAATTCAAGCAAGTAATAAATAATATAAAAATAGTAATTCCTAGTAATAGTTAAAAGGTAAGAAGTTAGCCTAAAAATATTACCCTCCTTCTGACGCTAGGTAAATAATAGGTCTTTACCTATGAAATTGCCGGTTTGTATGCAATAAGTGAAAGTACTTATTTTTTCAAACTTTTTTATTTCTGTTATTCGAAGTAATCACCCATGCAATCGACGCATCTTTGCCAACGCATTGGCAGTTTATTGATGCCCTTCTTGTAAAAATCAGCTGGACGGGAGGCAACAAACTCTTTAAAGGCATTTTGTACTGCCTCTCGGGAATTGAATTTTTTACCCACTAAAAAGTTGTCTAAATGTTGGAAAAAGTAATAGTCGGTAAGTGCAAGGTCTGGTGAGTATGGCGGATGAGGGAGAGCTTCCAACCCCAGCTCTTGCAGCTTGGAGACTGTCTGTTGCGAAGTATGGGGTCGCGCGTTGTCGTGAAGGAGCAGTGGGGACGACCGATTGACCAAAGCTGGCAAGCTTCTCCATCATTCGCTCCAGTTCTTCACAGTACACATCTGCATTAATGCTCATGCCGTTTTGTAAAAAGCTGTGGTGAATCACACCCGCACTAGACCACCAAACAGTGACCATCACCTTTTTAGGGGTCATTTTTGGTTTAGGGCATTGCTTTGGTGCTGAACCAGGATCTAACCAACTTGCTGAGCGCTTTCGATTGTCGAACAGAATCCATTTTTCGTCGCACGTAACAATTCGTTTCAAAATTCCTTCATTTCTTTGCCTGTTGAGCAGCGCAAGGCAGGTCTCGACGCGTACGTTGCGCTGGCGATCGTTAAGGTCGTGGAGCACCCACCTATCAAGCTTTTTTACCTTGCCAATTTGTCGCAAATGGATCAATATCGTTTTGATGCTTTCATTAAAAGCTGCTGCTAGCTCAGCTGTAGATTGAGTTTCGTCAGCTTCCACAATCGCCTTTAATTCATTATTGTTAACCAAAGTCTCCGGACGACCACGAGCTTCATTTTTCAAGTCAAAATTTCCAGAACGGAACCGGGAAAACCAATAACGGGTTGTGCGTTCGTTTGTACAGTTCTCTCCGTAAACGTTTTTGATGTTACGTGCCGTTTGTGTCGCGTTGGTGCCACGACGGAACTCATATTCCATAATTACACGAATTTTTAAAGTATCCATTATGACGAAAAATGTTCAAATGTAATGAAAATACAACGCTAATCAAAAAACAAAAGACTGAGTTTGTAAATAGAATGTCATGGTTTTAAAACAAAATTAATTTGAATTTAGAATACAGAACCTATACAAACTTTTTTTTATTTGAAATGACTAGTACTGAAGAACGGCAATTTCATAGGTAATGACCTAATATTTTATTTATACTATTTGTCTTGATAGAGTTTCTAAATTTACTGTGCCACTAAAAATACTAGTCCAGTACAATTAATAAAGACCTCAAATTAAAGATAAATACTTTCGTCGTATTTAAATTGTAACAAATTCGTGCAATCAAACCTATCTGACCGGTTTAACAGCAAGATGATAATTGAGAATAGTGCAATTCGATATCAAATACCGGGCAAACCGAAAACATACCTTACCTTTTAAATTTAAAACGGCGTAGTTTGGGTATTTACGATTTCTTTTTTTTTATGGATTAGACCGGCAAACGAGCAGAAGTATCGCCTGATGGTAAGCGATTACCGCCGCCCATGGACACCCGCAACACCATAGGCGTCACAAGTGCGTTACCGGCCTTTGGGGGATGGGGGGGGGGGAGATAGGGTAGGGGTTGGGGTATGGGCCTCCGGTATCCTCACTCACTCGGTGAAACACAGCACAAGCACTATTTCACACCGGTTTTGTGTGAGGCCGTGGTATCACTCCGGTCGAGCCGGCCCATTCATGCCGAAGCGTGGTTCTCCCACGTGAGATTCAGCATTACAACCCTTTTTAATTCTTAAAAGTATATGGACGAATAGCTTTTGTCCACGGCTCCACCCTCGTGTATGTCAGTTATTGTGGTGGAGAGTACCCTATGTCCTTCCTCAAGATAAAAAGTATCTCCATGCCAAATGTCATTGAAATCCGCGCAGCCTTTTAGCTGTAAAATCGTAAAAGACAGAGTTACTTTCGACTTTATAATATTAGTATAGTTTAAAAAAAAATTGTTGCTGTTACATTCCAAATTACTTACTTCTACTAACAGTTTATATATATGGGAGAAACGACCGACACTTCATCTTCCTTTAAAAAAAAATATGATCAAATTAATTTGTTAAACGGACATACGACTTCCCATAAATGATGGTTAAAATCGTGGCTAAAAATACGCCAAAAAACACTTGTTTTTTTAACGTTACACTTCTTACATAATAGCCTGGCAACCATAATTGGTGGAGAAGGTGTATGATGTTAAATCATGGCCCATACTAAAAGAACACCAATCACTGTTTATTTATATGGTGTACCAACAACAGCACACATACGACAGTCTCTTAAAAATATTACACAGATATATTACGTAGTATGCGTCCCCATTACAGGTACACCCAATATTCAGAATCTATCTATACTATTATATAAAGCTAAAGAGTTTGTTTGTATGTTTGTTTGAACGCGCTAATCTCAGGAACCGCTGGTCCGATTTGAAAAATTATTTCAGTGTTGGATAGTACATTTATCGAGGAAGGCTATAGGCTATATATCATTACGCTAAGACCAATAGGAGCGGAGCACCAATGAAAAATGTTTCAAAAACGGGGGAAAATTATCACGCCACGGGCAATAGGAGACGCAAACGAGGTTGCGTGGGACAGCTAGTATAAGATAATACCTAACAACACAGTGTTACGAGTAAGGTAATAGTTACAAAAATACAAAAAGTAAAGGCTTCATACTACTTAATTATAGATTATAATATTCTAATCATTATAATGTAATAAAAAGGAAAAGCAAGGACACAATAGGAATTAAAAAAGTCGTGTGGTGTCATGGGACACCAGATAGGAACGAAGTTCCTTATCAAAAATACAGATGGCGCTATACTAAATTTCTCGATCACGAAATAAATAATTAAATATTTATTTATATATTATTTGGACATCTTTTTTTTGTAAATACATACATATTATACGTAGAAATACTCCGAAAAAACAAATAATAGCAAATTATAAAAAAATATTTGATCCGATCCGGGATTCGAACCCGAGACCTCAAGCACAGCATTCGCATACGCTACCATTGTGACACCGAGGCGTCAATCTTACGTTACGGACGCTTTTTGCCGGCTAGGGTACCCATGCCGCCCCATAAGGAACTTCGTTCCATAAATAATGTAATAACACAAAGTAAAAGTAAAATACAGTAAGATAGAATAAAACATTACTGTTACTTTATAAAGCTTATTTTATGTACGTATTTAAAAGTTGAGTACATCACTAATTACTGGTAGTTATGGTTTCTATTAATCTGACTGGCTGCAGAGCGCGAATCAATTACAACTTTACGATCTCGGTGTTGAATGAGATCGCGCTGAAGTATTTAGTGCACTTTCTCTTGCTTTCATGTCGGTGCATTATTATTAGATAAATTATAAATCATTCTTAAGAAAACCTCAAGTATATTTACTACAAATCCTTTCAGAGTCTTCCTTTCTTATGTTTCAAACGGGTAGCTGCAAAGACAAATAGGTTTAATTTTTCACAATGAATCAATGTTATTACATAATTATAGGCTACATGGACGATGTAGTGTTTTAAACAGTCGGCACGTGCACTGTTGTGAGTTCAAACCCCACATGGAATAACACTTTGTGTGATCCGTAAATTATTGTTTGACAAACTCCAGCTCTTACTAATCTGTGTTATATATTTGTACTTATTGTTTTATCAAACCAATGCACCTATTTACTTATTAGGGTTTTTTCTTTTTAATTATGATTCTGGGTGTTTTTCGTGTCCGTTTCATTTATGTTTATAAAGTCCCCGTGACACAGGATATGTTTCAATGTGGGAGTTGTCTTTTTTTTTTAATTCTTACATACTTTTTGAATACTACAACAAGCTGATTCTACTACATAATGGAATCCGCTTGTCAAAAATTAAAGAAGAAAATTCTCAAATTTTATTTTTTTTATTTCCTTGCATTTAGTTTCCGATTAATTCAACCTTGAATGAATAGCTGTTAACAGCCGTCCTGATAACAGTTGTTAATGAACGGTAGATAGGGACAGAATGCTTGGGTAAGTGCTAAAAATACACACATCAAAAGTGTCTAGGGATCAACATTTGTGTCTAGGGATCAACATATATTTTTGCAATAACTTTTCTCCTGATTGATATTAATTAAAATTTTCTTTAAGGATTCATTAAATAAAGTGTTTTCGTTTGTCACAGTAACGATAAACCAAGTCACCTTTGCATTAATAAAGAAATTTGCCATTTTCCTAATAAAGGGATTTTTGACATTTGAACCACTAACTTAAAGTTCGAAAAAAAGACTGAGATAACAGTTTTCTTTAAAATTTTATTAGGTAACTTAAACAATTAATAATCCGTGTTTCTACCGCGAACACTAACACAAGAACATCGGTTTGGCATACTCAAAATGAGTTCATCCAAATCACGCTGTGGAATGGCCGCCCATGTTCGTTGCAACAACAAAAAAAGGTCTTCTTGCGACTGGATACCCTCCATATTCGGCAGAGCTCTTCTCTGTAGCATATCCCATGCATGCTCAATCGGGTTCAAGTCTGGCGACTGAGCAGGCCAGGGCCAAAGCCACATCTCAATCTCAAGAAATCCGCATAAAAATGCTTGATCCCTAGACACTTTTGATGTGTGTATTATAAAATCATGTTATAGGAGAATTTTCGGAATGCGGTAATATCTGAAGCTCTTATTTCCTCTTCTTCCTAGCCTTTATTATTTCCATGACTATTGACATATGAGTCGGCTACTAGTTCAATCGGTTTTATCTGAATATCAGTTCTTCCACGGAGCGACTGGCATCTGACCTCCGCACTGAAGGTGAACTAAATTCGAAAATTGATCTAGTTGTCAGTATATTTGAGGGCACTGACTTCCCAATAACGATTGCCATAGATGTTCATGACAACCTGGACCGACGGCTCAACGTGCTCTCCGAGCCACATCTGAAGCTCATATTTAATTTTGAAGAATTCTAATTTACTTTGATAATTTTATTTAGATCGCAATTAAGAATATAAGGTTATTTTGCATCACGTTAAGGCTAAATAAAGCCTATTAATATTATTGCAACCCTTCGGGACTCAAAATTGATCGTGAACGCGGGTGATGTGATGTAAAATAAATGTAAAAATAGTAACTTGGAGTATGTGACCTTGATTGATCAAGGTACCATAGTATGACGCATCTATAAAATCGAAATAACTGTTTTTATTTCATTTTTATTTACGTCTATTAATGGCTTTTGATTTTGTCAAATGTTATAATTTACACCTCTGGAGTCATGTGCCCTCAATCCTACATAGGTCTAGTCGGTCGGTGTAGACGATATTATCAGTTTTGGAAATACTACCACTTCATTGATATGCAATACTTGAGCCAATCTTTATGTCGTAACTTCCGTCCGACATTTTACGTTGAATAAAACACTTTTAATGGCAAATGTCAATCTAATTCACTAAAATATTTGAAACATAATTAATAACATGTATTTTGCAATCGGAAACTGGTGTCCGTTTATTATTTTACTTGTTTTTCCCAGAGAATACAATGCGTGACAAAGTTGCTTAAATAATCTTAATCATTATCTTAGCCAAAGAAGATGTTGACCTCGGTCAATGTTTAAACATTGTATTTGCCTAAGGGCGCGTTTATATGACACGAAATATTTCGCGGCTGCCGCGCGGCGTTTGCGCGATCCACCAGGAGGGGTCCTGGTGGACCACACAGGCACGCAGTGTATGTAATTACATATTATTTGTACCGATAACACAAAGAAAATTCAAGCAAGATTAACGTGTTAACGTCGCGCGGGCGATATTAGGCGGCAGCAAGCCGCGTGGCCGCTGCGTATTTGCCGCGCGGTTTGGTCACTACTAAGAATTTATACGTTGTGGAATAGTTAATAAAGTTTAAATTGCTATAAAAAAAAAAACAAGTACGCGGCCAATACGTGGCCAACGCGCGGCGGCCGCTAGAAAATTTTCGCGTCCTCTGTCTGGGCCTTAAAGTGGGAATATTCGTGTGCTAGAGGATTGAGAATATGGAGTGATACTACAATAACAGAAACGACTAAGGGAGAGACAGACAAATTACGAAATATTATTTATATTTATATTTTATATTTACAGAAATTTGGCATGTAGGTACATACTTTGATTCTTGAGGAACGACATAAGCCATTCTCTACCGCGACAAACAGCATACAGGTGGGTGGAGCCGCGTGCTGAAGCTAGTGATGTATAAATATTTTATTTACTCTGCAGCTATATGTATATTTTACTACTATAGGAAGAAAATTATGAATAGTATTTTACTAAGAATAAATTGACTTCAATTTACACATGAAAATAAAGGTGTGCCATAATAATTATCGCTGTTCGATTCACCTTGACCACCTTTCAGGTACACTAATACTGTGAATATACAGACTTATATGCATAATATTGATAGCTTTATTCGCTTTATTATGCTTTAACATATCTCATTCTTTATTCATTACACAAAAACAATTAAACTCGATTTTGAGCGAAGAAAAGCTAAACTTTCCCGTATAATGTATAGTCGAATGTCAGAGATATAAGACATGCGGTAAAATTTAGAGCCTGCCTTCCGATTATGTAAAAGTTCAATATTTTATCAATGGAAGCTAAAAAATTGAGGACTATTGAAAAATTTTGATGTGATGTGTGTATGTTTTTTTACATACTTACTGCTAACATAATATATATATATGGTACGATTTTGTAAATTGTGCAGAAAAACAAGTAGGTACATAATGTACTTATCAATCAACTGCTTCAAAATTTTAAAGGACTATTCAGTTCCACGTATTGAATATAATACGATAGCCATTAACAGTTATGGGTAGTACACAATAGAATTGTGACATTCGTGCTTTGTACCGCGACCTTGCTCCCAAGCCGAAGGCTGTACGCCTCATCTAAGTTAATATTTATCTTAATTACGTTCGCCTTGTTGATATTTGTATGGGAAGTGAATATCGACTCGCTCTACTTTTTATATTTACTTATATAAATTGTGTTATATCTATACATGTATTGCAACTATGAGTCAGATCGTTTACATTTTTGTAACACAGTAAGAGTAAGTGTGCCAATGATGATGAATGACTCTGTTATTGCGTAACTAAACTAAAAATTTCTTTAAATTTTCTTCTAATCTAATCTTACTAACCGACTTCAAAAAAGGAGGAGGTTCTCAATTCGACCGTATATATATTTTTTTTTTATGTATATTCGTGGATAACTTCGTCGTTTACGAACCGATTTTGATGATTCTTTTTCTAATTGAAAGGAGATATCCCAAGGGTGGTACCATGATAAGGACACTTAGATCTGATGATGGCATCCAAGAGAAATCGAGTCGAACATTGAAGTCGGTTTTTGTTTAAATTTTACTTGTTTTAGTGTACTGATTTCTAAAATGCTATGTTTGTCTTTACGTGTTTAGAAAACGTTAATTTTTAGTGTGACATCTCTAATTTTATTCAATATTTGATATTTACAACGTTAGTGATTTTTAGTTTAGTTTGGAGAAGAGAATTAGTAAATTTGTTGGATGAT
The DNA here is from genome assembly GCA_949125395.1 of Diaphora mendica. NCBI lineage: Eukaryota > Metazoa > Arthropoda > Insecta > Lepidoptera > Erebidae > Diaphora > Diaphora mendica. The sequence goes on from OX421322.1 coordinate 7,955,017, forward strand.
TTACACTTTTAAAATTCCCCTCTTACGCATACGTGGCAAATACAGAACATAGATAATCGATTAAATGAAGTCACTGCAAGATTACTACTACTAGATCTTTACAACCCCAAAGTTTGGCTGGTAAAGGATTCCTATGGCATTAAATACGCCGATGTACATACTGCATGAAGCAATTTGCACGCATAGTTAAGCTCTGAATCATTACTAATGTTTTCCGATTAACCTTCTATATTGTACCTTTTATGTAATACTGACACATAGATATAAACAGGTATAGTAATTCTTTCCTTTAAAAAATGTTTTAAACGGTCTATTTTCTTTTGTTCGCTTATGAAACCGTACCAATTGTCATTGAGAATACGAGCGATGTCATTCTAACTGGAGATAATCCATTTTTCACAATTTTTCAATTTAAAAGACCACCCAGTTTTCTATTGCCATGACGCACTCTATCTGACACAAGCAATTAGCTTAGTTGGAATGGAATTTCATTAGAATAGATAATGATTAGTAATAAATGTAACTCATGTTATCTGCGTTGTGTAAAACAAACATCAGAATTTCATACTTTTCTCCGATAGCTACTATATATATAAATACACCTACCTACCTGAATATAGCCACAATTATAAAAAAAAATGGAACCGTACGTCTCTTAGTCACGGTATTTTACACATCAACATCTAGACCAATTTCGGTAATTCTTTATTTATTGTTTGTTAATATTAGGGTAACGATATATAACTTAACTCAAGGGCCAATAGGACTCGAGCATTAATGAAAGATGTTCACAAGCAATTAGCTTAGTTGGAATGGAATTTCATTAGAATAGATAATGATTAGTAATAAATGTAACTCATGTTATCTGCGTTGTGTAAAACAAACATCAGAATTTCATACTTTTCTCCGATAGCTACTATATATATAAATACACCTACCTACCTGAATATAGCCACAATTATAAAAAAAAATGGAACCGTACGTCTCTTAGTCACGGTATTTTACACATCAACATCTAGACCAATTTCGGTAATTCTTTATTTATTGTTTGTTAATATTAGGGTAACGATATATAACTTAACTCAAGGGCCAATAGGACTCGAGCATTAATGAAAGATGTTGCGAAAAACGGGAAAGTTTATTCCTTTAGAGTTTTGCGGCTCAACTACTTAGTCTTTTTTATATTTGTCATAATGATTTCTCTCTTTTTTTTCTTTTTATTCAATAAATACAGACTCTATAATATATAATTGTAGGAGTCAGTTTTACCAGTACCTAATAAAGTAGGCAGGCAGAGTAGAGTCAATTTGGCAGGACCATTTAAATAAAAAAAGTTTTATCTCTGTCTGAGACTTGTGAAACCGAGTTCTGTAGATATTGGGCAGATAAGTTCAGAATAGTCTATCCGGAACTATATCGGCAAGTGGAGAAACCGGCATTAATTCTCTTATAAAATTTAACGCTGGGAAGCAAACAGAAATACAAAATCATCCATAAAAACATCATTTTCATATCGAAAGCTTTCAATGATCCACTGCTGGACATAAGCCTCTCCTTTGAAAAGAGATTTTGGGCTACTGTCACCTTATTTTTTTTTACGCGGGGAATGCTTTTCAATCCTACCCTCCGTTGGGGAGACGAATGGCGTGTTTGGGACTCCTGGAAAACCGGCCTGCCCACTAAACCCCGCAGCGGCCTACCTCGGCAGTCGCGAGAAGCTCTAGGAAAGCATCAGCGGCTTCTGGAGTCGTCCCTGCCTCACCTCACAAACATGGTCACCTCAGACAGGACACTGCGCCCCGCCCTAGACGACACTCCCCGGGCCGCACCGGGTCCGTGTCTCTTATTTCGGGTCGTTTGGTCTACTGCCACCTATCACACTGGCCGGACCGGTTTGTTTCATGTCTTCCTTCTTTTTGCAATAGTTTGTTCCCTTAGTTGCCTCTTACGACACCGTGTTCTTAATCCATCACCACAGAGAATAGACACATATAAGACATAATACATATTTATAACACAAATACTTGTAGTTGTAACTCGACACGTTATTCTTTTGTCAAATACGAGTACGCTATTGTGATAATTGACATTGGTAGAGGCCAACGCTTGTCCGTACGACCTTTTAGAAGTAATTGCCGTGATATTATTGTTTCTTATTTAAATATGTTCGTGTTTTGTACGGATTTTCAATGGGTGTTTGCGTGGGCGCATGCAACGATATACCTTATGGATTTAAATAGTTCTTTGTAGTGATGATACATATCTTATAAATGAAATATGTGTATCAAAGGTAAAGTAAGTGAATTATGTCCACTAGTAGGTGAATATTGCTTCTATTTCATTCTTAAGTTTTCTGTTGTCCTTGTGTTCCCGTAAACACATAATTCAGCCTCGCCAGTTGTTATAATAAATTTTTAGTTTCGACTCATGTAATTTGATAATTACATTAATTAGAATTTAAATATTTCAGGTTTATTTTAAGAGATATACAAAAATATGATTTTTGTCTTGCTATATATTAACCTGAAGGAAAAATAACCAAAAAGATACTAATACATCTTATGACTTTTTTTTTAAGAAATGAAAAAGAGGAAAAAAGAACTAGAATTACTAGTTGAATAAGCGGCAAAACGGTTAAGCAAAATATTCTATAAGATACCTAAACTTGGCGAAATATGAAAGAATTTACAACATTTTTTTTTGTTTCACGGCTCCATTTGAATTTGATTTTCTTTTAAAATATTCTCAAATGTTAGTAGTGCATGCATGAAACTGTAGAACCAGTTATTTGTTACAGCATACAACCCAGTTTCAGATACTTATCTGCCTTAGAACACTATTTAACAAATAAAAGTTGCTTTTATAGGTAGGTTTATCTGACATTTATATATCTATCGAAGACTTATAAAACCAAAATCTGTAGTTGTTTATCAGATAATTTCAGAATAGTTTATCCGGAAAGTTATCAGCAAGTAGTGAAACTAGCCCCTAATCCTTCAATTTCAAAAACGAGACTCCTTTACCGGATCCCAATTTTTTTAAACTAGCGTCCCGGCTCTGCTTCGCAGGGAAGTCTTTGAAATTCTCGGATTTTCTCTACTAGAATATGCATGTATTACATATATAAACCTTTCTATTGATTCACACTAACTTTTGCTGAAAACTACATTATAATCTGTTAAGCAGTTTCAAAGATCTAAGCGAACAGACAGCGGAAGCGACTTCATTTTATACTATGTAAAGATATTCAATACCTAACTAAAAGTCAGTACGTTCGGTATTGACATTACATAAAATATATGTCTCTTTACTATGCAATATTATGCAGAAAGATGACGTGACATTGTGCAAATAATATTTTAGCGTCTGTCAGTAAAGTGATCGATGAGAAATTTCCGATAACAGCGTGAGAATTATATTTACATATGAAATTTTATACATTTTAAGTAAATACTACTAATATTATAAACGCGAAAGTTTGTAAGTATGGATGGATGGATTTTTGTTACTCTTTCACGCAAAAACTACTGAACGGATTTGGATGAAACTGTACAGTAATATAGCTTATACATCAAAATAACACATAGGCTACTATTTGCCGCGATAACCGACATACACGCCGGCGGAGCCGCGAGCAAAAACTAGTATGATATAAGTAGCAACTGCAGTGCTAATTCAAAAAATTAAATGACCTACACCTATTCATATGACGATGGACTGAATACGAAACGAAAACAACAGCACTGCAAAGGGAAGGCAAACTTAAAATTAAACCTGTTCCAACCTGTCTGACCAGCGTGGTAAGTGGTAAGCCAAAACCTTTTTCCTAAGGAGAGAACTGTGTCCAGCAGATGCCTACTACCTGGCTGTTTTTTTTTTAAATTACCTGCCAAAATTACTCTACTCAGCCTGATAGTAAGCTCAAGCAAAATCCAAGAGTGGGGCCCACCATATTCACTGCGAAAGCAAACAATGCAGTATGGCGTCCCACACTATGGCGGCTTAGTGAGATGCTTTTTCATGTCCCGCTTAAAGGACCCGGGATCATAGTGGGAGGGAAACACATGCGCTGGTAGTGAGTTCTAGTTTTTAAGTGCTTGGCGCAGGAAGAAAGAACCAAACCGTTTGGTTCGAGAGCGTATTTCCACGACTCGTTGATGATAATGTTGTAAAATGTACTATACAATGTACTGTTGACAACACTAGCGGCTGAGTAAGCGACGGTGGCTGGCTTTGATTGACAGGTGGACTGACTGCCTTCATTCGTCCCGATGGTTTTGACTCGTTATTAATCAACTTCAATTGAAGGAATAGATATTTGTCTCGGTTGCTGCGGTTTATAGGTAGGTTTGATTCTATTAATTACTAACCGATTTAAAAAACTATTTGCGTGGGGACTACTTTTATTTGCGTGGGATACTTCCCGTTTGGTTCTGTTTAAATATTAAAAAAAAAAATGTAAGACTTGAAAATGAAGGTACGCAGTTAATAAGTAATTGTTAGTAAGAATACAGTTTAATAATATACTTAAGCTCGTTGAAGCAAGTCTTCTCAAAGCTGATTATTTGACTCTGTTTAAGAAGAACCAAATATGTATTAATAAGCAAAGTTGTTTGTTTGTCAGTTAATTTGGGAATGTTGAGTTACTAGTTTGTTCGGCCCGTCTAAGCCAATTACTTCAACAACGACTATTTTAAATATCAGTACTTTTCTACTCTCAAAGATCTGATTAGATACTTAAATCTTGACTAGAGGGAAAACACAATATATAGGTAAAGTTGCTTGAAATACACACATCAAAAGTGTCTAGGGATCAACATATGTATCTAGGGATCAACATATATTTTTGCAATAACTTTTCTCCTGATTGATATTAATTAAAATTTTCTTTAAGGATTCATCAAATAAAGTGTTTTCGTTTTTCACAGTAACGATAAACCAAGTCACCTTTGCATTAATAAAGAAATTTGCCATTTTCCTAATAAAGGGATTTTTGACATTTGAACCACTAACATTAAAGTTCGAAAAAAAGACTGAAATAACAGTTTTCTTTAAAATTTTATTAGGTAACTTAAACAATTAATAATCCGTGTTTCTACCGCGAACACTAACAACACAAGAATCGGTTTGGCATACTCAAAATGAGTTCATCCAAATCACGCTGTGGAATGGCCGCCCATGTTCGTTGCAACAACAAAAAAAGGTCTTCTTGCGACTGGATACCCTCCATATTCGGCAGAGCTCTTCTCTGTAGCATATCCCATGCATGCTCAATCGGGTTCAAGTCTGGCGACTGAGCAGGCCATGGCCAAAGCCACATCTCAATCTCAAGAAATCCGCATAAAAATGCTTGATCCCTAGACACTTTTGATGTGTGTACTTTATAGCCAACCAGCCAGCCTTTGTGGGATATTTTGGGATTGATCCTTATATGGGATGAATATTTATACTGTTCCAAGTATCTAGACACGCGGTAGCGTGTCAAGCCAAGTTCAAGCAAAGGAACTGGCTAGCCAGCGCCGAGTGTAATATTACACGAACCACTTAGTGCCACATAAAAATACGTGTGTTTATATCCATAAGGACATCTAGAAACCCAAATTTCATGAAGCTAGCTCAAACGGTTATAAAGATATGCAGGTCAAAAGTCGTAAATTTTAGCACTGACTGACGTATATATAGTACCTAAACCTAACCTACTTCCAGATGACCTAGAAGGATGAAATTTGGAATCCAGCTCGATAATTGTGTGTAAGCAAAAAATCTAAAAAAGGGGGTCCCCATACAATTTTTTTTTTTCATTGTAGCGTTGGAACCGTCGTTACAAGCAGATATTTGAAACTATCCCAATATATGTATTATTAAATCTCAATACCTGCCTAGTTTTATTTACAAAAAGTAATGATATCCCACCAAAAACATAAATGTAAAAAAGGAGAGCCAAGTTCAATCCAAAAATTATGCTTGGCGGCTTCGCCGCAAAAAGAATGGAGATCTAAATGAATGCCAAGTTCTATGCAAAATCCAAATTTGTATTTATAGGAACAAAATAAAATTATGAACAAGTATTAAACTCTATTACTTTGCTTTATTGGATACCTATAACAATTGTTGTTATTTAAAAATGTGAGATCTTAAAGTGGGTTAGATTTGACTTGGCCAGTTTTTATCAGAAAAAATATGTATATATATATATGTTGAATAACTTTATAAAATGACTGATGTTATGAAAACTGGCTAAGTCAAATCTAACCTACTTTAAGATCTCACATTTTTAAATAACAGCAATTGTTAGGTATCCAATAAAGCAAAGAAATAGAGTTTAATACTTGTTCATAATTTTATTTTGTTCCTATAAATACAAATTTGGATTTTGCATAGAACTTGGCATTCATTTAGATCTCCATTCTTTTTGCGGCGAAGCCCACAGCCAAGCATAATTTTTGGATTGAACTTGGCTCTCCTTTTTTACATTTATGTTTTTGGTGGGTTATTGTAATACAGTTCCCACGGCATAGAAATTGGGCTTAGTGCGATACTTGATTGAAGAAGAAAAGGCTAGGGAGAAAGGGTAAATACTTGTAATTGTACTAGTGAATCAATCAGTGGCTATTTCTTAGAGGTCTATCTTGAACCTTATATAGAACTATCAATTGTATCTAATACTAGACCATTAGTTCTAATTACCCTGCTTTGTGTAATTGTATGAATAAAGAGAATGAAAATATTTTTTCGAAAATCAATTATATAAAAATCAATGCCACTTTTCGTTGTAATTTTATAACTCAAGTACGGGCTTACCTATCCAAACCAAATGTTTAGGCTTTGTTCGGAATATTTAGTAGATGGTTTATGTGAAGTTTGCACAAAATCGGTCGAGTAGTTCTTCATTTATCGATATACACGCGGGCGGAGCCGCGGGCAACAGCTAGTTATATATTTTTATTTTTAATACGCGTGAATGAACGCCAATGGAACGATTCCGTCAGTGAGGAAGTTCGCTTTCCGATCCAATCCAAAACGAATGTAGATCTGTTAAAGAAAAACATACAAAAAATGCAAAGATGCACATTTTCAACATGTTGCTTTAGTAAAGAATCTACAACAATATTGGCACTTATTCCATGTTATTACTAAGGTCAACTGTAACAAAAACATGTTTTGTGTATTTATATGACATTTCAAAGATAATTACATGGTTTATAAATGTATGAAGTCTCACACATGAGCCAATGTCATTAAATAAACATTACAATTCACAAAAGAAAAAATGTACACGAGTTTTTCCGCTTTGACCTCTACGACGAACTCTTATCATATGACCCCCTTACCAACCTCTGACTTCCGAATTGTAATGACTTAACTACAGCAATGCTTCATTTGAATACAGACTTTAAACCCTAGACGCTTAAAATTTGAATTCGGTTGTCTACTAATCGTATTGTTTTCCATACTTATCGTGTTTTATTTTAGACGTGTCAGTTAAATGTTTGTAAGCCGTTTCAATTGTTCGTGTTGTATTTTAATGTTTGCACTTAAGATAATTTTAAAGTATATAGCATTATGTTTTTGACTTAAAACATAATATGCAAAATATGTTTTTGACAAAGTTATACTTAGTTAAATAGTTCAATTAGCAATTCTGAAAATAAACTGAGACTTGATATAACCATGTAATACATATATTATATCAACAAGAAAACAGAATAACTTCTTGCATTTAACAAACCCCTACTCAAGCACTTAATCGAGTAATCATACGTCAATGATATTTTTGCAGACATTCTGTTATTCTTCCCCACTATCACCCCAATACCCCATACCTGTATCGACCACCCCATAACTTTTAAACGACTCAACCGATTTTCATGAAACATGTCTAAGAATACTCGCACGTAACTCACCTTTCATACAAAAAATAAATAAATTGAAATCGCTTCATCCGTTCGCGAGCTACGTTGCCACAGACAGACAGACACGTCAAACTTATAACACCCCTCTTTTTGCGTCGGGGGTTGATAAAATAAAAAGGCACTACATTCGTATCACTAGAGGGAAAAGGGTAGCGTTAAACGATAAAATGAATTTTACAGGTAGATAGATAGATAGATACTCTTTATTTGTATAAACATGGTGTACATACATTGCATGCAAGATATTAATAAATAATAACAGTTTCAATCATGTTTGGCCGCATTTATCGGCATACAAATTAGTTTAGATGGTGCATAGCCTAGCGTTAATCACAATGTCTATAGGCGCAGCCTCACCAAAAAAAATTCTATCAAAGTCATCATTAATGTAGTAGATTAATAACATTACTATTTTAATTTGTCAATATTAAAATTATGTCAGTGTAGAAAAAATAAATAAATAAAAAATCTGGTAAAATTGATCCAAAGTCAAAATACAGCCAAAGTTACTCCATTATATTATTATCACATGCTATCAGGTCTCATTACACCAGCAGCTAGCAACTCACATATCCACGAAACATATACACAACATCAGCACTTTAGAAACTGAGAAAACCGTCCTCTTTCATAAATTCCGAAATATCATAATAGGCCCATTCAATTAATAAGTTTTTAAGTTTCCTTTTTAAAATAGAGGTACTTAGCAATTTCCACGATTTTGGTACCTTATTGTAAATAGTCGGGGCCATACAGAAAATACTTTTGCGCATAAAAGTTGTTTTAACACCGTGCAGGCAGAGTTTAGAATTATCACGTCTATTTCTTGGAACAGTGTCAGACAAACGCGGAAATAGGTTAGGATTTGATCGAATAAACATGACAGTCTCCAAAATATAAATAGAAGGTAATGTCAATATTTTATATTTCACAAAGTACGGCTTACAACTGTCTGTTGTTTTCAGTTTAAACATCGATCTGATGCACCTTTTCTGGGCCCGAAACGCTATATCGTTATCCGTACTATTTCCCCAAAACATAATTCCGTACCTAATTATTGACTTGGCTAATCCATAGTAGGCAGTCATTAGCGCATCTGTATTGAGAACTGGGGAAAGTTGTCTGAGGGCATATGCTGCGCTAATCATTTTTTTAGTAAGCGCTTCAACCTGTGGCTTCCAGTTCAATTTACTGTCGATGATTAATCCAAGAAACTTCGTGTAGTGTATTATTGTAATGAATATCCAGGTTTTCAATTTTATGTGTTCGTTGTCTAAAATGAATTATTTTTGTCTTATTTAAATTAATTTTTAAATTATTAGCATTTAACCATTTTATAATAGAAAGTAGTGAATTATTTATGTCATTCTCATATGTTCTTCGCTCTTTACAAGCTATAGTCACAGTGCTGTCATCTGCAAACAGTGTCATTGGTTGCTGAGTAGCTTTTGGCAAATCGTTAATATACAAGTTAAACAACAATGGTCCCAGTACACTACCTTGAGGAACTCCATGCTTTATTTCTCTTTCCGTTGATTGAAAAGTTTCATCTCGCTTACTTTTTGTGTTGAATCCATTAATTTCTGTAACTTGTTTACGGTTAGCAAGATATGATACTATTAATTCGAGTACCTTTCCTCTAATACCATACGCTTCAAGTTTATCTATGAGAGAGAAATGGTGGACAAACGCCTGCGTCATATCGCAAAATATGGCACAAACAGGCGTCCTTTTATCTACATTTACCATTACGTTATTTAAAAAATCGTAAATGGCCAAATTTATATTTTTGTTTTTTCGAAATCCCTTTTGCTCCTCCGCTAATATCTGATATCTCTCCAAGTAACTATTTATTTCACGATAAAAGTACTTTTCGAAAACCTTAGATATGACTGGAATGAGTGCAATTGGTCTATAATTTACCATCAAATCATGCTTATCTTTTTTGTATAGCGGTTTAATAATAGATTTTTTTAATGCATCAGGAAATTTTCCAGTGCTTATGCAAAGGTTAATAATAAAACTTAAGTGTGTACATATCATAGGCGCAGTCACTTTTAATATCTTTGTCGAAATGCCATCGCAACCAACGCTACAAGTGTTTTTTAAATGTGTTATTATATTGAATATGTCAAACGGTGTAGATGGACCCATAAACATAGACTGGGTTCTGTTATAAATTAATGACTTTGACTTAGTTCCTACGTCAAGAGTCGGTTGTATCTTATCTATAAAATAATTATTAAAAGAATTTGCTATCTCTACCGGGTTCGTTATGTCTTTATTTTCAGATTTTATACGGGAAATGTAGGTTTTCGGAGTATTAAGTTTACTTTTATTAATGATTTGCCACGTGGTTTTTGATTTGTTATTTGAGGATTTAATGTTATAATCGTTCTGTGCCTTTTGTGTTTGAGTTATAATTCTTTTAAGTATTTTCGAATAGTTTTTGAATTTATCTTTATTAATTTGATTTGGTTTTAGCCGGTATTGCCAAAGCAGCTTCCGTTTGTTTTTGTTACAGATTTTAATCCCACGTGTTACCCAAGAAGGCTTTTTTGTTATATATATGGTTATTATTTTATTAGGGAAACATAGTCTGTAAAATAATTGAAATGTTTCAAGAAAACGATTATAGGATATATTAGGATCATCAGTATCATATATATCTGAAAAGGTTAGACTACTTATACAAGTCTTGAATTTTTCTATATTTTCCTGACTATAGTCTCGTCTTGCTTTACGCCAGTATTTGTTTCCATGTACTTTTTTAATCGGACACTTCAGCAATTGTGCTGTATGATCAGACAGTGCGAATTCCATTACTTCTGCTGTACAACTTTTGTTAAAATTATGCGCAAAATTGTCTATACAGGTACGGCTGGTAATTCGAGTGGGTTGTCTTAGGGCTAGTTGTAATTTAAAATTTAATAAAATAGATTCAAATTCAGTTGACAGTTTACTCGTCTTCAAAATGTCAATGTTGAAATCACCAGCTATAACAATGTTTTTACAACTTTCATTTGACAAATATTTTAAAAGCATTTCGAGTCTGTCAAAGAACTCATTAATATTACTTGGATTTGGTACTCTATAAACACATACAATAATGATACTGTAATCATAACATTTTAGATTATAGTTATAAATAAAATAAATAAATAAAATAAAAAGCCTTTATTCTAACATAGTACATGCAGTTTCCCTTATAATTTATACATCTTAAACCCTAAATCTAAGTCTTCTATGTAGTCGCCTCCTCGGGGTAGGCCTCCTCCATCTTCCTCCACAGTTTCCTATCTCTTGCTTTTCTTTCCTAAGTATAGCCGCATCTTTCTTTAAATATATCGCTCCAACTTCTTCATGGTCTTCCTCGTCCTCGACACCCTTCCCTTGGTGTCCATTCTATTAATCTTTTTGTCCATCTGTTGTCTTTTATTCTGCATATGTGGCCTGCCCACTTCCAATTTAAGGTGCGAATTCTTTTTACTATATCTGGTATTTTTGTTTTTTCTCGAATAACAGTGTTTGGTATTTTATCTTTTAATTTTATACCTAACATAAGTATGTTGTGGATGTGGAAAGAAGTCTTTCCATCTTCCTTTGCTGTACTGCTAGATATGTTTCGTCCTTTTTCCTCAGTGTCCATGTTTGGCAACCGTATGTTAGGCATGGCAATATAGTAGACTCATATAGTTTTCTTTTGATGTGCAATTTTATTTCTCTGTTTTTCATGATTTCCTTTAAATTCCAGTATTTTTGTCACGATAGAGCTACTCTTCTTTTGATTTCTTTTTCTGTTTAGTTTTCGAATGATATCAGCTGTCCCAGATATGTAAATTCCTTTACATATTCGATCCTTTCACCGTCTATTACAATATGTTCTCTGTTCCATTTCTAATTACTTTGGTCTTTGTGGCGTTAAGCAGTAGTCCTACCCTCTTGCTTTCGCGTGCTACATCCTGCAGCATCTCGTTTAACTGGTTAGAGTCTTCTGCGAATATAGCAATATCGTCTGCAAACCTCAAGTGACTGAGGCTTTCTCCGTCTATATTAAGCCCCTTTCCTTCCCAATTTATGTATCTGAATATTTCTTCCAGCACCGATGTAAATATCTTGGGGGATAAGGGATCACCCTGTCTAACGCCTCTCTTAATAGGGAACTCAGGACCTCCTTCTAACTTTATCTTTGCAGAGCATTTGGAGTATATACCATCATTTCAATTAACCCAATATATTATGTTTTCTTATATTCTCTGTATTTTTTCTATTAGAAGTGTTAATACTTGCATATTATATATATATCAAATTCAGTTCATAGCTTTTTTAAAAATAGATTAATATGCCAAATCAACGACTTAAATTGGCCCTCGTTTCCCTCTCGATTGGTGCATTAAAAACTGACTGCAAGAGTGTAGCTACGTAAAGGGATTTCCGATGATTGTGATTTTTATCGAAACTGTACTTTAAACAGTTAAAATATAAAAATGTGTAGGTTCTTAACTTTTTATTTTGTTTGTAAATTACTCACGTACTTAATACTTGAAAAGTTTTTACAAGGTTATTTATGTTGTGGGAACGTGGCGTTACCACTTAATTTTTTACGTTTGAATTTAAAAATAAAACAGTTCCGTTGCACCGAAATTGGGGTACTGAAATTATAATTCTATTTGCTACTGCGCCCATGGTTTCTCCTTTTCAATATCAGAAATAAAAATAATATATGTAAACAAAGGATATCATCAGAATTAAGTAACGTAGTACGTAACGAAAGTAAGTAATAAATATTTATTTACTGAAGCACCGCCATTAGTTCTGTTTAAATTTTTTAAGGCTGCCACTCCCTTTTCCTAACTTTAGTAAACTGAGGTTTATGCTAATGTTATTTGAGTAGCGCAGGGATTAAAGGTAAAATTGCGTTAATTCCATGTCGCATTTAATTTTAATCAGTAACCCCTTCAAAATACGTACCGCATCAATCAACCTGACACTATTTAAAATTGCGTCTAAAACTGATAAATTAGATATCGTTAAAAATGAGAGAAATACAAACCGACATGACAGTGATATATCTCATGTATTAAAATTTATGTAATCCTCAAATTTAATCCGAATATTTGGTAACCTTTACCGTAGTACATAAAACGCTTAAGTTCTCTTACAATTGAGCAATAAACATACAAAATCCGAACCCACACGATGTTTTCCGAAAATACACGAAGTACAATAGATTTCTCTGTATTAAGTTGTATTTAGACAGTTTTATGTCAAGTGTATAAATAAGAATACGTTCATAGTGTAAGGGTGAATTTAGATTACTATATTAGCATTGTTTATGGTATTTCTTGTGTCTTTGGTGGTCCAAGAGCAAGCTGAGATAACGTTATCTATAAAATTTGACACCTCAAATGATTTTTAGAGGTGGGTGTATGACGGCTCAATAATCCTAGTTATGGTTATTGTGTTGTATGTAAGATGATAATAGTGATAAAAATAACACATTTTTATTTTGTGGTATGTTAGAATATACTGACACATAAGCACACTGTCCCTGGATAAATAAATTATCAGGGAAAATAAATTGGTTGTCTGTAAAGTCGGATTACGGACGATAGTTTCACGTGACAACATCATAACAATACATTGATGAAATGATGAGAGATAGATGTTGGCCATTTCTTTGACGACCTGTCACTTTCAAAATATCAAAAGAACCTTAGAAGTGGCAAAGAAGTAACTACTTATAATTATCAAGAATTCAAAATTCATATGTCACTCTCGAACCACCTCTACTTTTAGGTGGTCTTTTTTCTTATGTCTATTACAATCTAAGCATTATACACACGTTAAAAAATTGTTAATGATTGATGATTTATTTGAAATATATTTTTTGTTACAAATTGAATTGTTATGTATATATCCGCGTCCGCTTGTATCATAGGCCATATTCAGGCACGAGCCACGCGTGGGGCATCGTGTGGGCGTCCAAATAAACATGTCTAAGAAACGAGCGACTCGTAAACTGACCCAGCCTATCGTCTCAATCCCACTGACTGCGACCGGCTATTCTGGCGACAATATGACGATAACAACGAAAAGTGTTGCAGGTTTTGTCGCGTGCGCGTATAATCAGTGCATAATGTTTGTGTCGCTTCAACATTCAACTGCGACTGTCATTACCGCCGTACTTGTAGGTATATTTATAAAATAAGCTCTAAGACGGTTGTTTTCTTAAGATGTACCATATGCAGTACTAGCGACCCGCCCCGGCTTCGCACGGGTGGATTTCAGATGCCCAGACGACACGATTCGTGCATTTTAAATCTGTAATATCTTCGAATATATTCATTTAAATTAGATACTGTAAAGGGCCATTTTGATCTATATTAAATGCACAACATATTTAATTTCCTTAAATGTATAAGGATTAATTCTGTATTGCTTAAAATCACTTCGTAAATAAGCCATTATTTCTCGTAAAAAGAAAGAAATAAAAAAATGGTTGTTGTGGGTTATTCCTATGAGATAGACATATACCGTCGCGGACTTTTTTGTAGTAATTTTTAAGGTGTACAATACTGTAGTATATTATTTTGATCTATCTCGTAGGGTGCAACCAGCGTTTGCAATGTAAGCGCAAAAAATGTGTTTATTTGCTACATCACATTAGAAACCTCGAAAATTAACAGTGTTTCCATACTATATTATGCATTTATTATACATAAAAACCTTCCTCTTGAATCACTCTATCTATTAAAGAAACCCGCATCGAAATCCGTTGCGTAGTTTTATAGATTTAAGCATACATAGGGACATAGGGACAGAGAAAGCGACTTTGTTGTATACTATGTAGTGATGATAAAGTCCTTCCTATTGAGAGGCTTATGTTTAGAAGGGAACTAGTGATGTGTGCTACTTTGACCTGAATGCAGATCTGCTCAATAAGCTAGACTGTCTTCTCAATAATTGCATTCGATTCATTTTCAATTTACGTAAATATGATCATGTGTCTCAGTATCGCTCCCTATTGAAGTGGCTTACAATTCGCCAACGCAGAGAGGTACGAGCATTAACCACCTTATATTCTTTACTCACCAAGTTCTCATTCTTACTTAACTTCCCAACTTCAATATGTGGGTGCTAATCACGCAAAAAACCTTAGATCGTCAAACAACTTACTTCTTTATGTCCCTCTCACCACTCGGATTTTGTACATTCTTCTTTCTTGGTTCAATCTGTCTTGTTATGGAATGCGCTCCCTCTCGAGATCAGGATGGCGAAAACACGTGAATCCTTTAAATACTTGTTGCGGAAACATTTCACAAAAATATTAACACCACAATCCTAAATTTTATCCTCTTCACAACAAAAATATATAATGTATAAGGCCCAAATAGTCTAGTCAACAAGTTGCATACTTGTTGACTAGACTAAAAGATGCAGCAGCATCACTAGGCCGCCATGGTGTGGGTCGCCATGCTGCATTGTCTGCATTCGCAGTGAGTATGGTGACCACCACTCTTGGATTCTGCTTATGCTTTCCATCAGGCAGAGTAGAGTCATTACGGGCCATACATAAAAAAAAAAAAATGTATTATGTATGTATATGTATATTATGTGTGTGTATGTGTGAGTATATAATTACTTAAATATTATGTGTACTAATATCCTAATGATTTAAGTAATAATGTAAAATCATTATGTAATTTACATTTGTAAGCTCTCTCTCTCTCTCTCTCTCTGGAAATATGATATACTATAATGGAATTATTTTATTTCACATTTCTGAACATTGTGCATCTACGATTCTTGGCTCTGCATCACCCTAAGGTCGACTGGTAGAAAATGCCTACGGCATTAAGTCCGCCTGTGCAACAATTATGCATGAAGACTTAAATAAATTAAATAAAAAAAGAAACTAATAAGGGTTATTGATAACGATGAACACAGCCTTAAAGTCAAAGCCAGTTTTTAAGTCAAGAAATTATGTAATCTGAATGATTTGTATATATACGTTTTACCTCTAGCTAAGATCAAGTTAACTTAAAACTAGATATTAAAAGAGTAAAAAAATATCAAATGTGAAAATTTCGATCACAGTCAGACTCGGCAAAACATGTTTAATTATACATTTTAATTAATATTTTTATTCATTAACATTTTATCTACTCATCAATCAAATGGTAGCGCTAAATATTAGCTTCTTGTAATCACTTACTGAGTAAATAGACATCATGTAATTAGTTTTCTTTGAAAACAACGGAATCAAATTATGTTTTCTTATGTGTGAGATTCGACAGAAACTGTCTTGGCATTTCAAATATATATTATGCGCTTTGAATAAAATGTGTAACCTCTTAAGTAGGCGATATCACTATCAATAAATAAATTATTGAATTAGCTATCATATTCATTCCGGCAGACATTCTACTTAAGTATTAAGTTTTTGTACAGAATAGCTGTCAGCTTGATACATTAAAATTTGTTAGCTTCAATTGTTTTTTTATTTTTAAAAAGACAATTCCCGCATTAAGAATAAACATCCTGTGTCGCGGGGGACTTTACAGACATACATGAAACGGACACAATTAACACCCAAACTCAGAACAAGGATTTGTGTATCACACAAAGTGTTGTCCCGTGTAGGATTTGAACCCACAACACTTGGCGAATTGGCAAGCGACGTGGCGACCGCCTAAACCACTAGGCCAACCGTGCAGTGCAGTGCAATTGATTGAAGAGTTACTGTGCTGTGTTGATAGCTGGTAGTATTAAATTAGAGGAAATATTTTTGCAAGCCTAGCTTTTATTGTAGACTAGTGGTTGCCCGCGGCTCCGCCCGCGTATATATCGGTTATCGCGGCAAATAGTAGCCTATGTGTTATTCTGATGTATAAACTATATTACTGTAACGTTTCATCCAAATCCGTTCAGTAGTTTTTGCGTGAAAGAGTAACAAACATCCATCCATCCATCAATCTATCCATACTTACAAACTTTCGCGTTTATAATATTATTATAGATAATTTAAATATTAGAATATTATTTTCTGTGATAAAATGCATTAGACAGATATCTAACCGTATTAAAATACATGTGGTTAAATAGATATTTTCCATATTCTTTTGAGATAATTTCTGGTCATTATCAAACATTTGAAATTGCAGTAATTAGCATAAAATATTGAGATTTTAATAATAACCCGAAATATTCTCCTCGAAGTAACACACTTTTAAGTAAGTAGTTTCAGCGACTTCATATTAAGGCTTCTTACACAAAATAGATATGTTATATTCAAAATTAAAGTTTAAAACCGAGACAAATTTAAAACTTGGAAATTGTATTATAAATAAATAACTATTGTTTTAAAAGCCTGTAATCCTGTGTTTGATTTAGACAAACCAAAGTTGTGGCTCCACAGTTCCTATGGATTATCATTTATTATTGTGGAAATAGTCAACATGTAGAATGAGACCTTATATGGTGTCAGCGTTTATAAGTAATTGTTTTATAATTGAGCAACGAATATAAATGAATGATAGAATTATTCGGGTGTGTCGACCATTTTATCAGCAAAGGTCAAGCATTTATGTAGCACCATTTGGGAATAATAAATGATTAAACCTATTTTACCTCGAGACAATACAAAAAAAGGTGTATTTTTTTAAATTACTTAGGTTTTTTGAAAAGGTCTAATATTGGTTGATTTTGTTGATTTTATTTTGACAATCTATCTATATATATGTATAAAAGAGTAAGGTGACTGACTGACTGACTGACTAACATACCCAGAGATCAACGCACAGCCCAAACCGCTGAAGTTAGAATCCTGAAATTTTGCATGTAGGTTCTTTATATAACGTGAGTGGGCACTAAGAAAGGAATTTTCGAAATTCAACCCCTAAGGGGGTAAATCAAGGGATGAAAGTCTGCGTGAGCGAAGCTGCGTGTAAAAGCTAGTCTGTAATAAACTGATTTAGAAAACTATTTTAGGAAATAAGTTATTGTAGTTTCTTGATCATTTGTTCTATTTTTAGTAGTAATTTGAAACTATCTAAAGTTTTTCAGTAAATGTTAGATGTTCGATAATATTTCAAGTTTATATTTATGTAAATTTCGTTAAAAAGTATAGTCTACTAGACGCTTTGTTCGTGTCTCCAGCTATTTTTTATGAACCCTGGTTCGAGCAGTTGTCTTATGGAACTGCATGAACAGGGAATTAATGCATCCACGAAAGCAGAAACACACCAATATTCTTTGTAATACGGATACGATTAAAAAAAAAATTGTCTTACATTTATTTCAAATCTTAGATTTCTTGATACAAAGTTGGAAAGATAATATTAAAACACGGAGTAATTTAAAGCAATTTAATCATTATTTATTGATCAGTTAAGGTCATCCATGGTCACAAACCATTAAGGAAAATATTTACACAATAATCTGCTGTTTGTAGCGCACAAACAGTTTTTAATGGTAATTGTTTTTTCCCTATTTCATAGCTTATTTAATTAAAATGTTTACTTAAGCTATTTTGGTATTTGGATTGCTGAAGAGATATAAAATTTGGAACAAAATTTTGCACTGCACAAAATAGATAAGTTGTATTTAAGCTTAAAAAGTATTAACAGTTTTTAAAGCCACTATTTATTCTCAAGGGGAGTTTCCTCACCGATACCTCTTGCAGTAGTAACTAGCATATCGTGGATATTTGTCTATCCTCTGCAACTACGACTAGAACTGTGTCTTCTGTAAAGTTTAACTTGAGCAAACTCGCTACATTACTTTTATCATGATTCATTTTATCATTCATAAAGTACTTAGGTGCTTATTAATCAGATAATTTAAGTTTGTTGGCGCTCAGAAAAGTGCTTAGTTTGTTAGAAAACTATTACATTAAAATTCCTTTAGTCTTAGTGAACCCTCTGAGTTAACCACGGTCACTATCTCGTAGAAATGTTTTATTGAAAATTATTAAAATTTGTAGTAAATTGATTCAGCAAAGACTCGAAAAAATCTGTCTAATGAGCGGAAAAGTCATATTACACCTTATGACTATAAAATTAGATATTTTCAATGTAAAATATCTATACAAACAAAAGAGTTCAGCAAAGTATGCAAGTGTCAATTGGCGGGTTAAGGCCACGACACACGTAACTACCATCGCAAGGTGCATCGTAAGCGCATCCGCAGTAAATGATTGCAATTTTAAGGTATAAGCGATAAACTGAGCTTATTTTTATGTGATATAGTGTAAGGACAACGCACTGTGACCAAGTTATAAGTAGCACAGAGAACCCTATGCAGTAACGAATAAGTCAAATGAGTCCAGTATACCCTTGTGGAGGAACGGGTGTCATGTCCCTCCAACACAAAGGGAGGATCCTCCGACCAGGGGAGGTGATCATGCCTGGCGGGCCACTGCCCAACGGTTGATGTTGGGATGTTGTATAATACAATGTTATTACTGCGCGATTCAGGATTGGGAGTTACTCCGTGTTGTGCGTTACTTCGTAGTTCAGTGTATCTTCGGTAGATGGCGCTGTCATATTTTTTGTTGCCGCTGTATTTGGAGGTCGCCACTCCCTCGTCCTTCATACTTTGTAAACTATACCTCAACGAATGCTTAGTGTTGGAAAGTTATGGCATATACTGAGTAACTCGATAACTTTCATTGCGCGATGCAGGATCACTCAATAAAAGCTAAAAAACTGAAGTATGATTTTATTAGAACTTGCTACAATTTCTTTAAAATAATTATAAAGCGCTCGATCATTGCTGGTAGCACATACAAATATTTAATTAGTAGCGGTTGTCGCATTCTTTCAGATTAGTCACATAGTGATTGGAAAAAACCTTGGCAATAACAGTAATTGCTGTAAGGTCAAGGGCTACATACATTAGGTAATTGAAATAATTTTCTTCTATATAGCAAAGTGAACGTATGGACATTCATGTAAATTTAAGCACTTTTGAGTTTGTTTGGTTGAACGCGCTACTGTTGTTTTAAAATGAAAAATAATTTTAGTATTAGATTGATTCGAGTGAGAATAGAGGCTTTTTAATATCACACTACAATGAATAGGAGCCCAGTATCAATGCACATTCCTTTAAAGACATGCAGACGGAGTACGTTGGTCTAGACTTCTAGTACAACATAAGAAGAACTTAAATTATGTCAAATTACAAACAAGGTTTCCATAGTTTTTCCTTCATTAAACTATCCAATATAAACATATCTGTTCGCTGCTCGCTCTTGACTTGACCGATATCAACAAACCGCGTCGCCACGACCTTCGTGTGCGGGTCGTTAGGTCGCGCATTTTCCTCCTGTGTACTAATAAAACCAGCACAGCCACAGTTCATGGACGATCGTGAACAAGTACTTAAGAGGCCCTATTTAACGCCTCGGACAAATGAAGCGTCACGATGTTTTGTATGTGTGCGGGTCAATATCATGTTACGTGTTATCGGTTGATCTGAGTAGTAGCTTGTATATCTGTATAAATATATTTACAGGTATAAGTATATAGACATAAGTATTAAGTGACTATAAAATGTCAAATAAGAAAATTCCCTTTGATTGCATCATCTGTGCATATCCCCTAATTATTTTTAGCACACTTTTAGCTTATTTTTTAGAACAACTTGCAAAAAAATATCTATTAGTTATATTTCGTTTT
Source organism: Diaphora mendica (assembly GCA_949125395.1). Lineage (NCBI taxonomy): Eukaryota > Metazoa > Arthropoda > Insecta > Lepidoptera > Erebidae > Diaphora > Diaphora mendica. The sequence continues at coordinate 7,975,613 of OX421322.1, forward strand.
AAGATATTGTGTTGTGAATGAATGAATGAACATCAGTGAGGATAACACTTAGCACTTTAATGTAAACTGTCATAGCCGGCTACTTTGTAAGAGCACTTGCTTTCGAGTCAACCAGTCAGGGGTCCTATAGAACGACGCGTGTTTCACAACCATTGGAATACTGTCGTAGGTTTTCTAAGTATACCTATGTTCAAGCAGTTTCTTGATTTGAATGTGAGACAAGTTCAAATTTCAACATATTTATTTCTTACATTAAGACATTTTATTGGCGGTTAATTAATTAATTTATTTAAAACTTATTGCACATGGCGTACCAAGGCGGACAGTCAACCATCAGGTATTGTAGAAATATGATGTTATTCATTTGTGTTCTTGTAATTTAATTTAAAGTAACAAGTAAAATTTTAACAAAAACAAAAACTGACTTTAAGGTTCGGCTCGATTTCTCTTGGATGCAATCATCAGATCTTAATGTCCTTATCATGGTACCACCGTTGGGACATCTCCTTTCCATTAAAAAAAATAATCATCAAAATCGGTTCATAAACGACGAAGTTATCTGCGAACACACATAAAAAAAAACATATATACGGTCGAATTGAGAACCTCCTCCCTTTTTGAAGTCGGTTAATAAAAAGACCACAAATCTACACAGTTCTGTGGTTTAGGTTAACTTTCAGTACAGAACCGTTATACACACCTATTTCCAGTTATTCTGACCTTGCGAGTTCCCCGGAGAACTCAGAGGAAAATACAGGACAATGACTTGATAGAGAACGTGTAAACATACTTAGTTTATCATCGCATATAAATACTGTTTCATGGACATTGGTTTCATGTAGGTCTTGTTTATATTTATAACTAGCTGAACCCCGCGGTGTTACCCCGCGGTTATTGTCGTACCGCGGGTAACGCCGCGGGGCGAACCTAGTCTAAAAAAGTAGCCTAAGTTACTCCTTATACCATCAGCCACCAACCGTTCCAGAGATTATCCGAAACAAACAGACAGTTGTTATTTTGGTATATGTACCGTGTATACATACATGCATTTAGTAAAAAGTGGTTATTTTAATATTTCAAACAGACACTCTAATTTTATTTATTTATATAGATAAAATTAGAGTGGCCACTAGGCCAAACGACTGCACGTTTGGCCTAGTGGTTTAACGGTCACCACACCGTTTCCTACTTCGCCAAGTGTCGTGGGTTCAGATCCCATGTAGGACAACACTTTGTGTGATCCACAAATTGTTGTTCTGAGTCTGGGTGTTCTTTGTGTCCGTTACATGTATGTTTGTAAAGTCCCCCGCGACACAGAATTTATTCCTAGTGCGGGAGTTGTCTTTTTAAAAAAAAAAAAAAAAAAGACTAGTTCATGCTAAGTCCTTGAATCTTAAATGTGGTTTATTAACTAGTTGAAACGCCACAATTAGGCTAGTTGGAGCTGGTACTTCATGTTAACCTCTGAACTGTTTACAATTATTTTAATGGTAGTACAAGATGAATATTTTTTTCTGCTATTATAAACACATCTGTTGTGATTATTGTGGCCGTGGTAGTTTTCATCCCTTTCTGATAGAAAACCTATAACGTTCTTACGTTTATAATTATGTTCAATTCGAATCTACTGTATTAGGGTTCATGACAGCCTAAGAAGACCGCTCTGAGGTAATAAAAAAATAGTGAAGTGATCCTCACTTTCACTGTTGGCTCAATTCACTCTCTACTTTTCTTCTCAAAGGCGTATACTCCCTTCAAGCAATCACTCCTGCCCAAACAACATTCTGGCAGCTGTCTCGTACCACAGTTTTGTTGCCAAGCTTTGTTTGTTGTAATTTGTTACCAAGGAGATCAAATTTATTAGGTTACTAGCTGACCCGTGCCCACTTCGTTGGGCGGTAAACATTTTTTTCTCCGACTTACTTTGCAAATTCAGCTACCACGAAAAGGTCTTTCCACTTTTCGGGTTATTATATAGCCTATGTCACTGCCAAATAACGTAGCCTTCTATTGGTAAAAGAATTTTCAAAATCGGTTCAGTAGATCCCGAGATTACCCCTTACAATTTAACAAATATACAAACACACAAACTTTACCTCTTTATATAATAGTGTAGATTTATTTGACAATTTACTACAACATTTATTTACTACATATTCACATATTATATTCAAACTGACTGCCTCGTTGGCACAGTGGTAGCATACGCGACTGCTGTGCATGAGGTCTCGGGTTCGATTCCCGGGTCGGTCGGTCGGTCGGGTCGATGTTTGTATGATCTGCAAATATTTGTTTCGGAGTTTGGGTGTTTACTATGTATAACATGTATGAATTTATAAAAAAAAAGTAGATATGTATTTATATCAGTTGTCTAGTACCCATAATACAAGCTCTGTTTAGTTTCTACTTGATTGCGTTGTGTGAACTTGTGTGTTAAATGTCCAAAAAAAAAAAACTTCACTTATGAGTAAAACATTCACTTTCATCAACAACTCAGATATTATGGTCATATAACATTTGTTGTTGAGACACAACTCAGATTTATCGCTTGATAATTATCAGGGATCCCATTATACGTCTTCAAACTCCATATTTGTATAGTAAATAATATTGTTGTAAAATGATTCAACTTCTGAGATGCAACCGTATTGTGACGAACACGCAGACAGTACAAGGTTACAGTGTTCATGATTGACACGTAAGGCAGCTATTTTCTTTGCGTAGTTTGTTAGGTATTGTATTATTTAAGTACCTTTTTAAGTCAACTGTGATTCTAAATACATAATTATAAGTAACGACGCATGGATTTATAGTTCTTTTAGTTTTGTTGTTCAAAATATGTTTGACTAATTTATTGTCTCATATTTTCAATTAATCTTAACCTTGTAGTGTTCTGTAAATTGATTTTTAGTAACTACTAGTTACTAAAATTCCTGCTCCGCCCGCGTATATGTTGGTTATCGCGGCAAATAGTAGCCTATGTGTTATTCTGATGTATAAGCTATATTACTGTAAAGTTTCATCCAAATCGGTTCAGTAGTTTTTGCGTACAAGAGTAACAAATATCCATCCAACCATACTTACAAACTTTTGCGTTTATAATATTAGTATAGCTATAGATTATTAAGAAATCTTGTGCGTACGGGTTATTTTTCAACCGACTTCAAAAAGGAGGAGGTTCTCAATTCGACTGTTTTTTTTTTATGTTTGTTACCTCATAACTTTGGACTGGGTGAACCAATTTTGATGATTCTTTTTTTATTTGAAAGCTGGTCCTTCCCGAATCGTCCCATTTCCATTCCATGGTCCAGATTGAAGTCGGTTTTTTTTGTTAAAACTTGTAATTATTTTAAACAGCATGGGTTTACTACCGCAATAAATCCTGTCCCCATACCAGGTACATACGTTAAAACATTAATTAGCTTAGACACACACTTAAAGGTGCAACCTATTACGAAAGCTTAGTTTAAGTTAATGTGATTTTAAAAATATTTTGGTGAACAGAGATATAGAACTTTCATCTATTATGTTTCATTTCACTCGATCTGCCTGATGCTAAAGGTTACACTTGCATGCTAGTACAATTACGTTACTATGTACTTACATTACATTACACATAATATTTATCGTAATTAAATCCTATCCATTACATCACAAATAGCTATAAACTACCACTTTCGATGCCTGCTAGAGGTTAGACAATGCTTCATAGTGACATTACGTTTCCGTCTGTTCCATGCAATCCGACGGTCGAAGACCAAAGGTCTAAGTGATGTAATTTAGCAATTATTACCGAAATATAACAGACATGTAGAATTAATTTCCAATATAAAATTAGTTCTTAAGTTGAATCTAATTTCATTTTTAAACGATTTGCCATTCAGTTGTATTTCATCAAAATAATTTGTTTCAATTAGGTAAACCAATTATTTTTAAATGACTTATGATAAGATTAACAATTGTCTGCCAATTTAAAGGTTTGATTGAGAGTCATGTTGAATATTTAAACCACGTTGTATGCTTTACTACAGTTTAGGTAGGCAGAATTCAAACGTAATAGTTTTTTTAAATGAATTAAAAGGCTGAACTAATCCACGTACCGTAAAACCTTAGATAAAGAAACTATAAATATACAGGAGGAAATCGCGTTTGAGTATAACTTGAGAAGGATGAAAAATAAGTGAATTCCAATGCTGAATGAGTTAGCTATGCATTAATGCCATACATAAAAAAAAGATATCGCTTGAATAGAACCGCCGGATGGAATCATATGCAGATAGAAGCTGGACGGATAGAGAATTTAAAAAAAGCTTTTCGTTCCTATGGTATCGCGGAAGTCATAATTTCGTAGTACAAATAGAAATGTACTCTAGGTTCCATGTAACGTGGCCTTGTAGTGTAACTTGCTCATTTAAACATTTATAACACAGATAAGAAATTTTACTAAATACCAAAAATTACGAAATATATTATTTACTAGAATTGCTAAACAGTTTTTCGCAAGGTTGTCGTAACCATAACATTGTTTCGTCCCGAGAAATCTGAACTGAACTAAAAGTGTGTTTGCATGATAAAGGCGACCGATTCACAATGGCGCCGCTAAAACGTTGCATTCAGAATAATAACATGTTTAAACTAAATTGTCGTTTTTGTAGATGTAGTGACGATCTTTTATTGATATTTTGAACAGTAACATGTATTTTTTTGGATTTATAAAAAAATATAAAATCAGTAAAAGCACGATATAAGTGCATATAAAACTTGGCAAAAATTTAAAACGGTGAATTTTTACTTGTGGAAGAATCTAGCTTCTACACAAATGGAGCCGAAAAAGGGGGGGGTACGAATTAGTTAAATAACAAATCCCCAATCCCCCGATTCTAAGGGGAAGAACCGAAAGGGCGGGAAGGCAAAACACTTCGTAGTCACATACCATCAGGTGACCCGTGTCCTTATATGCAATCAAATGAAATGAACCTTAATTTTGTTTTTATCTCTTTAAACCTAGAATCCAATAATATAATCATTCGTTATGTTAAAAAGAAATCTAAATGAAAATAAATTTAGCAGCATTTTAATACTTCTCATGTGTCGTGCGTCAAGTGTTCTTATTCATTGTAAGGCTTTGTCCATATGCTAATGGTGGATGGCCGGTCACCGCCGCGACCTGTCAAGACCGAAGGTCGAATGTAGGACGCATGCCACAGACGACGCGCGAAGGATCGTAAGTAAAACGTGACGTAATGTGCAGAGGAATTTATGCCTTATATACGCTTGCTCTTATATTATTACGTGTCAGTTAGCTTGGATATATGTGTTACTAAGTGGACTATACTACAGAAACGTATGATATTCTGTGTCCTTGCGGAATTACATCGTGATGCACTAGAAACTAATGCCAGACAAGAATTTTGCCTCCACAATTTACGAGATGAGTTGAAAAACAATGCTATTAAGTGTTTTATTTAATGTCTAACCTACATAGTGTTCTAAGGAACAAAAGGTATCGGCCAGCATCGAACCTTGGCCTCACCGCGCATCCTCGCTCCAGATGCATTGTTCCGGTGCCGTGTAGGCGATGATTGCATTAATTATTCGTGATAATCATTAATAACATATTCAGCTCTAGATATTTTCAATGTATTCATCTTTTTTTATGCATTACTTTTCAGAAGAGACTGATACTCAATTTGTAGAAAAACAAATAAACAGTCCGTATGGTGACAGTTGAAGAATACAGAGTGAGTTCGAGTGAATAGTTTCGAAGGTTAATATGAAACAAACTTACAAACAGTCGAAACCTCCTTCTCAGGACAGGCACATATTCAGTTTCGTGAACTGTTATAAGACTGTAGTCGAAGACGATGAGAAAAAAGATACTTCGAACAGACTGGCTGATCATACCCGGGGGGATAACGTTTGAACTTTGGAATCCCTATTTACGTATACTTATCGCCGCCATTTTTTTTTATTCTGCGACTGAAGAATCAATAGTTATAAAATCAAATCAAATCAATCAAATCAAATCCAAATCATTTATTCATCTAAGACACCAAGTGACACTTATGAACGTCAAATTGAAGCTATAGTTAAAAATCATAGATCGACACAAACAGAGGCCACAGCATGTGCTGTATTGTCGAGGTAAGTTAGGCGAAAACACCAAAATCTACTGCCTGCCTGTGTCGATCCATAACTTCCAGTTTCCAAAATGCGTAGAGCTCATGAGAAGAATACTGGCAAAGAAACTCATGGCTACTCTTTTTCAAAATCTGATTTTCAGGTACAATAGTGTTAGTATTACATGTAAGGTAAACAGTATGCAAGCTGTTGCCACCTGAAATTCCTTTTATTAAAAAGCTCCAAAATCTAAAACACAATAAAAAAAAAAACACTCAGTGATAACGTTGAAGGTTTGAGTCTATTAAACATGGAACAAAATAGAAACAAGGTGCACATCCACTTACATTCAGTTGCAAAATCTACTGTTGAAAATAATTCGTGACTGGATTAAGAGGCTAGGGTTGCAGTTGAACGAACCAGAATAATAGTATTGTCTAAAGAATCACTGACTAGGCCGACCAGTCACCCCAAGCAGCACCCGTTCACGAGTATGACGCATGAACCAGCCATCATCTCCTTCGCCATATCAGAGGGAAGGAAACGACCCGCCCCACGACGACACCGCAAGCAATGACATTTTAGTGAGCATGACAAACCATAGTCGAGATACTGATAAAAATCACTACTAATTAAATTACCATAATAATCGCCACGCATTACTTTCAACTAAGATTACTAAATAGTCACCAGTTATCACACCCCTAGGGAAAATTCACGCATTTGGATTATTCATCCTCTTCTGTAAATCAATAAGTAATTAGTATTATGATGAGTAATTTCCATTACATAGTGAGTTCTTAGGAATAGAAAAAGTAAAAGTACTCAGAAATAAAGAAATAAACAGTTGATTCCAGACTAATGAATTGAAGAATCAATGGATTTAGTTCGTCTTTTCGTCATCACATCAAGTAGTTCCATTAAAGAATTTATTAATTTAAAAAGCGTCTTCGCACGCAATTATATTATTCTAGGATTGAATATCTATGCTGATATCATAATTAGGTAAAGTTTGTAAGGTTGCATGGGGTATATCTCTGGATCTACGGAACCGATTCTAAACATACCAATATTGGTAAAAGATACCAATCGAAATCCATATTATTTGTGAGTATAATGTGCGAAATATTAACCCAAAAAATGATTACCACAATATTCGACATCCTCGCAGCCCTAGCCATGGGCAAAAGTTGGTAGATAATAGTATTTGTAATAATATTACAAACGTGTTAAGTTTCTTTCTACGTTGGTTCTTAATTTGTCTTAAAGTGTGTTCGCTGTCTATTGATATTTTATTTATTTAACACTAGCCTGTATTCACATATTTGTTTGAACTAATTCCGATTTTGGGCATCAATTTTCTGACATATACAGTCTAACAGTGAGACAAAACGTACTATTCCTGATTATGATCTATTACCGTATCATTCATGTCCACTTTCATATTTAAAATAAATAAAAGTAAGATTCTACATGTTAACGGCTTTATGTTATAATGATATTTAATATTAGTCACAATTAATAGGTAATAATTATGCGTAATCTAAAGGTCAGCGTATACAATTACAACCTTTGCCATACCGTTGTCGTTAAATTCTACTTATTGTCAGAATTTAACATACGAAATTTCAAATATATTTTAGTGAAGTTTGCTAGTGTTAATAAAATAATTGGTTCTCTTAATGTATACCTGCGTGTCTGTACTAATTGTATCTACATATTTATCATTATCAACTACTTTAACAATCCACTGGTGGACGTAGACATTTCCTTAGAAAAAAGGTTTTGGCTAGTAAGCCAAAACCTTTTTTCCTGTCGTGCCAGCGCTGTATAGTAAAACAGCGCTGGCACGACAGGTTGGTTTCAAGTTTTACTTCTCTTTGCTGTTTGATCCCTTAGGAGCCTCTTAATAATAATATATCGCTTTATTGTACACCAGATAATGCTATGCTTAATGCTAGGTCAGTACAAATAGCGGACTTATCGCCAAGGGGGCAATCTCTTCCATGGGATGAATAAGGGTGGTGACATTCTTTATTCATAATCAGTCATCACATGGACAGTACCTATTTATACTGTTGGAAAAAAGTATATAACAAAGGAAAACTATCTTATTGTTAGGAGAGCATTTGTTTTTCGAATGATCTATCGAACTTTAATCGATTCAGAGTATCCTCCTTACCACCTGAACGAGTGTAGTGTTCGTTAGTTAGTCTTTTACAGAGTGGAGGTACTAACTCCTTTTACTATACTTTCTATTTATGTACATATATTCTTCGCACGCTTGTAAAGTCCATAACCAGGTCAAATCTATTGATAAAACCTGCCACCTAAGAAGCGGTTTTGTTAAGCTTTTGTTACCATTAAACCAAAGCTTCGAGTAATATTTCATCTGTCTAAATTAACTTGTTACAATGTGGAATGGCCAACTATATCTTAATTACAACTTTGAACTAAACTAAAAGCCTCTATTACGGATGTTTCTTTTGTAATAAAAGTCCTATTGCGACCGCATAGAAATCATTATATAGTTTGTGTCTATCAAAATACCGGGAAAGATTTTTAAGATGAAGTCTTTTGTAAAGAATAACGTTCGCTAGGAATTTATTTAAAATATCGATGTTGCATTTAAAATTGTTTTTCTATGCCCGATAGCATCCGATGCATCAAGCATTGTTGAAGGAAAGTAGTCAACAATCTTTCTGTTTCAAATATTCATACAATAACCTCTTCTTCAACATTTATTGCTGGCTAAAATTGCCTCAGCACTCATCCAAGCTATAAAACGCAAACATATGATGTCTTATAAGAAAGAAATAGAACCACTTTCGATTACAGAAATATATCATTAACTTAAATTATTATATTAATAGTAATTTAATACTAACAACTAAATTTAGCTATAATTTAGTTATAAGTACCTAAGTAAGTAATGAGTTAGTAAGAAAATAAGGAACTTATTCGCAATAAGTCTATTCATAACCACGAGCGGTATAACCCGTTCGAAATTTCGGGAACTAGAAGGTATCGTAACCTTTTAAATTATTTATCCCGGGTGGGAATGCAACTCAATGAGGATTACTATAAATAAAATATATGGATTAATATAAAATCCCAGTAATGTGATATTAGGAAATATCTCACAACAACATAATAAAACTTAGCCTTAACACAATGAATGATGACCACTTTCTTCAAATTGATGATATATCGAAGATATCATTATTAATTGGGTTAAGAAACATGATTAAAGTACGACTGTCCGTCTGCACGTCCGTTTTATAGTACAACCAGCATCAATCACACTAATGACAGTTGTTTTCTACGGCCAATGTACGTTACGCCCGGTTATTACACAGAATAGTTAATTAGAACTAATAGTACGTAATAAGAAGGTAATTTTTATGTCAATGGTCATGTCAAAATCAAATCGTTAAAAAAGTTAACATCTTCAATTGGTCTCGTCTGTCTTGGTTTGTGCTCATCTCGTATTGTGTGCGTACGTATATTAGGTTTGTTCAAATTATTGTTTTTTTTTCGTACATCTAACACACAACGCCATCTAGTCCCAAGCTAAGCAGAGCTTGTGTTACGGGTACTAGACAACTGATACAAATACCTACATATATACTTTTCTTTATGTAGACACATACATATTATACATAGAAAACACCTAAACTCCGAAACAAATATTTGTAGATAATACAAACATTTGGTCCGACCCGGGAATTGAACCCGAGACCTCATGATCAGCAGTCGCAGATTTCAACCGCGAGACCAACGAGGCAATTTGCACACAAACAAACGTTTTTGTCATTTCATCAACAGCCCTTAGCAGACTACTGGCTGGAGTTATATCCAGGCTTATGCCTGGAAAGAGGTCTTGGCCTACCGTACCTCTGGCTAATTGGCTAATCTGGCTTTTAATGCAGCAGTACCTGGATGTCTCAGCTTTGCTAGTTTTTTTGTATTTTTTTAATCAACCCTAACTAGATCGATTTATCATCTCTTCCGACTGCAATTAACAACTCAAAATTGAGTTGCAAGATTCCACCCGAACATACAAGCATACATTGTACATACATGCATTGCAAGTTAATAATAAAAATGTAGGTATTCTAATTCTTCTTCTAATCTAAAGGTATTCCTTAAGTAGATATGTGAATAAGAACTATCTTAATATATATATTTCTTGTGTGCGTGTGTATGTGACTGAACTCCTCCTAAACGACTGGACCAATTTTGATGAAATTTTTTGTGTGTGTTCAAGGGGATCTGGGAATGGTTTAGATTCACAAAAACGACTGGACCGATTTTGATGAAATTTTTTGTGTCTAAAAAAAAAGCAAAACAACGTTTGCCGGATCAGCTAGTATAACTATAATACCGGTTTTGTTGAAAGATAATAACTAAAACGTATCTTCAGGAATGGACGTCTTATGGCTAAAATAGAGGAAACAAATAAGAATTTAAACATATTATATTTATATTAGGTATTATCGGTTAATTTAGTCATAGACAAGTATAAACATCTACATAACGATTTTATCTTTAGAGATTTGTACAACTTTCAACGCTGTATATATTAATAAAATTAGATATTCATTATTCGTGTTACCATTGCTGAAGTACTGTCTGACTTATGTTAGTAAATCTAAGTCTCAGTACAGTCACAACCAGAATTAGTTTGCTGGTGAATTTTTGTTTTCTTGTAATAAACAAGATGAATGAGCTTCGCTCGGTACTTTTTTAGGTAATTTTTCTTAAAATGTACCCTACCTTTTTTGTGGAATATGGGGCAGACGAGCAGACGTTACGCCTGATGGTAAACGATTACCGCTGCTCATGGATACCCGTAACGCCAGAGGCGTCACAAGTGCGTTGCCGGCCTTTGGGGGATAGGGAGGGTAATTGGGGAGGGGTTGGGGTATGGGCCTCCGGCATCCTCACTCACTCGGTGAAACACAGCGCAAGCACTGTTTTACACCGTTTTTCTGTGAGGCCGTGGTATCACTCCGGTCGAGCCGGCCCATTCATGCCGAAGCGTTGCTCTCCCACTGCAGATCGATTTATCGGAACCCCCTGCATACTAAATTTCATGAAAATTGTTGGAGCCGTTTCTAAGATTCAGATTATATTTATAGATTTTTTTTTTCGTTTAAAGGTATTATTAGATAGATCTATACTAGTAACATTACTTTTACTAACCTCTATAACTAAGGTTAATGCTTATGTTAAGGTGCCGACTGACCTGAAACATTTGAAAATACCGACAGCCGGGTGGAACACGCGCTGCTCGCAGCGAGCGGCTCGGCTCGCTGTACTGACCTATAACATTTCGGCGTAACGTAACGTTACGCCGAAATGTTATAGGTTAGTCGGCACCTTTACGAAAAGAAACTCCCGCACTATGAATAAATCCTGTGTCGCGGGGGACTTTACAAACATACATAAAACGGACACAAAGAACACCCAGACTCAGAACAACAATTTGTGGATCACAAAAAGTGTTGTCCTACGTGGGATTTGAACCCACGACATTTGGCGAAGAAGGAAACGGCGTGGTGACCGCCAAACCACTAAGCCAAACGTGCAGTCTACAACTGTCACTTAAAGGATCGCAAAGTAAACGTTCTAGTTACATAACTTACTTCCCTTTACGTCATTTCATTTAAAGCGTTAATTAATTAGCATTCGTTGTTTTACTAATTTTTTCTACAAATTGAATTTACATCTATTTTTTAGCAAGACAATTTCATGTTTTTTAAAAGATTTATTATTCTGGTATAACTTAATTAAAAGTTGTTTCCATGTCTCGTTCATAAATTATAAAATGTTTATCGACTTTTGCTAGTGACAGTACAGGTTAAACCTCGAAAAAAAATTTAAACTTCAAACCGTCCGCGTAAACAATAAAATATTTCTTCTGTCGATAATTAGCAATCTATTAATGTTAGGTCGTCTCGTATTATTCATGCTTCTATCTCGTTACTCAATCAAACATGTTCGGCCCCCTGCCGACTGACCCGCTTTGATCTCACCGCTTAGGCGCTTACCTTCGACCTGCAGTGATATTACACAGTTAATGAATTACTATCAACCTTTATGTTAGCTTTGATAGATGAATATTGTAGACCACACTGAGAGTACAGGTGGTTTTGTTTGGTACTTTATGCTAAGAGTAGTAAAACCCCTATTAATGCTACAAATGAAACTGTACATAGGCTATTTGCTTTCTGGCAGTTTTTGAAAAACCATCTTTACCATGGTTAACGTTTCTTAGTCTAGCTCTTCTTGCCTATTCAATAGGAACTACTAAAAGGTTCCAATATTCATCTTCTGATTCTATTATCATATTAGCGTCTAGATGCATAATTACAATAGTATCATCCTAGCTTCATCCATATTAACAGGTTTTATAAATTAGAAAATCAGGATGGCCCCAAACACCTTTACTTTCAAGGCAAAAGTAAAGCAATACCTTATAAAACAATTGGCAGAATCAACTTCCTCATGACTATCTTCTACTGTTATTATCGGTACCTATATGCGAATGTATGTATTTATATAAGTAAGTATATTTATTTGGTTATGTGTATAATACGTATAGGTTTATGTATGTGATATGTATATATGTCTGTTCAATATATTGTTTAGTTTTTGCTCTTATACACTTTTAACCAAAACGCTCCTACTTCCTGTTTTCTCTGCTACACCCAATAGTTGTATGGTAGAAAATGCAATAGGCATTAAGTCCGCCAATGCACCAAATGTGCATGATGTATAAATAAATAAAATCATTATGTCTGTCTGTTACACTTTCACTGTTAAACCGCTGCACTGATTTTAATGAAATTTGGCATGGAGATACTTTGATTCTTGAGGAAGGACATATGCTATTCTTAACCGCGATGGCCGACATACACGCGGGTGGAGCTGCGATAAAAAGTTAGTAGTATTTATAAAATTGTAGAGTTTATTACAACTAAAGTTAAATGTGAACTTGTTTATTATTTACCGTTAACTTAAGTCTTTGACTGTACAATCGTTTTTCACAAGGATATAGAAAGAAGATTATCAATAGTTATCGATGTTTTTCAACTTTAAATATACTTGGGCGTCATAGAGCCCACACCAAAAACCCCTATTCTCAAAATAAACGAAATTCTAGTAAAGTATTTATTAATATTTTATTCTATTTATTCTTAAAAAAATTGCTGTAAAAATCACGTAAATATTCTGAAATAAGGGAAAACATACCATTAATATCGCTAACTTGTTCACAAGGTATTTTAAATATAGACTGTTCTATAATGAAATACTTACAAGGGTTTTTTGTAGGGAAGTAACGGAGGACGAGAGGTAATGAAATACAGCGTCATGCTTTCTAACAACCTGCAATAGTAGCAGCCTCTTGTGAGGGCCTGTAGTGATGTGACATATGTAAATACAAGAATACATTATAATATTTGTCGATGGATGAAATCGCCTCTCTATATCAAAATAAAGTGTAAATTCCAACGATGTTATCTTTTAATTTGTTTGATAGATATTTAATATCTTTGGAAAATAATATATTATAGCGAGAAACAAAAATTTGTTACTGATATAAATCTTTCAAAGTAGGAGATATTTCTTATATAATTATTCAGGATAAAATTTAAGAAATAAAATTCCTTTTTTCCTGAGTTATATATATATTACATTAGTATATTTAATAAATTATCAAATTAAAATAAACGAACATAACAATATTTTATATGTGGTTAAAATTTATTTTCTTTACGACTCGCTGTTAAATAGTTTTTAATGGCAATATTATTCATATAAATAAAATCATAAATTCTCTAAGCTTTACTGTCACAATACTGAGAATTTCCGTGAGAACGAGAAATTTTAACCATCGTATACATGATTAAAAACAAGACCATAAAGGGACTGTTTGAAATTCAACTAATATTATGAATAAACAGGCATATGGGGTATTCATATCACCGTCTGTATATTAATACAGAAAAAAGTACTATTACTTAGGGTTTACCTACATTGACTGACATAATCCACTACACACCAGCAGACCTGACACTATTCATACTCTCACACAATCGTGCTCACGACATCCTAACGATTTAAATATCGACGTCACCGCGTCTCAGCTCTATAGATCTGAATGTTACTTAAACCTACCGCGTTGGGGGTCTCATTCATAAATCTCTTCGTCTAGAATAACACCGTTACATCCCAAGCAGATATCGACTGTCGACCAACTGATTTAGTCGTGAACTGCTCTCTATTTGCAATCTATTCCTGTTACTTTGATGTTGTTAATATATTTAAAGTGGTTGTTTGCAGAGAGAACTATCTGTATTCGTCTATCTACTTTGTTAGTCTATTATATAGGCTTTTTATTTTACTAAATTTATCCCTTATCTGTCAATCTTACTTAGAATAGATATTTAAAAAATAAGTTTTGTTAAAGACCAAAATTCGACAAAGGATTAACAATCGACTACTTAATTCTTCAGTTTTTATATCTCTGGTCTTCCTCTTATGTCAGAAGATCAGAACACGTGTGAACGAATTATTTCTCGTCTGTTCTTATTCAGTATGTCTCTCAAGCCCAGGAAAGATTGAAGGAGGACAGGTTTTTATCATGGTTGGTCCATTTGGTTTCTGTAGGACCACATCAAGTCTTTTGCCATCAGTGCTTTTTGTATTTAGATTGAGCAAATTACCTCTAATTTACTTGCAGAATGAACTCTCTAAAACATTACTACTTGGTATTCTTATCATCTCTGCATCAAAACAAGTTGCTGCTTTACAAAAACACAAAAACAAATCATACTGTATGTACTATGTCACCCAGCTTGCGTGTCTTCTCTAATGGCTGCTCGGAAAAAAGCCTCAATTGCGCGCAATTGACGGACAGCGAGTTACCAGCGATCTGCGCACGACACGACACTCGCACCTGGCGCAAATAGGGCTGTCAGTCGAATGTAACGGATCTTAAGCTGCACATATTGTGCCCGTGAAAAATTCTTTACTTACTCGCTTTAAACTATTGAATTCCTGGTATCGGTGCTATGCCTTTTTCCAGTACGTTATAACAAACATTCGGTTACTACGAGATTAAAAAGTGATTTAATACCAAAACAGTACACCCAATAAGATTAAACAGATGGATAGTTATAACCTTAATTTGTGTTTAAGATAATTTAAATTTATACCTCAGTTCCATTTAACGACAGATGGAACTACTGTGTTGAAGGGGCATTAACGCCTGCTCCTGCACAGATATAATTAAACAAGAATGGCAAGTACCGGTCTCATTATTCGATAAAAAGATTTGCGGTTTCTTATCAAACAAAGAATAGATTGCTTCTGTCAACCCTATCACAAACAGCTTGCGGGCATAGACACGGCGCGGGTGCGGCGCGTGCGCTGTACACGCCCAGCGAAACTAGAACGAATGGTCCGCCATTTAAATTTGACCATTGTCACGGAAACGGAGGTTACATACCATTAGATATCAGACGAAAGTTTAAATTTAGATAGTTTTGGTATATACAAAATCTACTTTATTTAAAAAGTCAGTCTGCCAGTCTTTTGGGAACGCTACCAGTAGGCGAAGATGTGGAGTTTTTTGACGCTTGTATGTAAATTTTTTTTTTTTTTATAAATTATGGTTATGTACATAGGTTTCTATATTATGTAATAAACTTGATGGATGAACTTTATTAAAAAGGGGTTAATTTTAGCTCCTATACATATTAGGAACTAATATTTAGTTAAACCCTGTAAAGTATAGTGTACCAAATAAGTTTGCCTGTTTATTTGTTTCGAGTTATTACTAATGATGTGATAACTGTTAGGTGTGGTTTCTAATCGATGTCGTGTAACTTATAATTTATATATTGCAATATATACTTGTTTACGCTTAATAGACGCACTCGTAGTTCATAATTGTCGAATGAAATCTACCAATGTTCAACGCACATTTAATTAAAGGTTTGATGAGTCCAATTTCTGTTTTAATACCTAACACTAATTCTCGTGATTTAAGACCTGAACAGTGTTCAGATAAATTAACAATTTAGTTTATGAGCTAACTCACGTTTTAATCTAAAGGTGCATAAGGTCGATACCCTATTTGGTAGCTTTTAACCAATTTTGAGCGTGAAGTAATTTCATTACTTGAGGTCTAAGACCATCGTATTGTATTTGATCCATCGTCACTTTCTGATCTTAAGTAATAGTGTAACAACCTCGCCAAATGTCAACGGTGCTGCTAAAATATCTGAACCGAGAATAATTGATTTAATGCATTTTTATTTTACCGAATTACTGTTATCCGTGTGACAGAAAACCTAAACTACACTAGTCCTCTCATTTTACAGTTAAAATTTTAGCTAACTTAGAAATAAGACGTATGTTTTTCAAAAGCTACCGAATCGTTGCTTCAAGCATATAAGTAAGTTCAAGAAACTAAAAGTATTAGGTGTTGGTAAGCTTTGATTTTTATCCTAAACTTGCTCGAATCTGTGTATCTAAGACGGATTCATAAGTATTAAGATTCTACCTCCTAATCTTAGTTTATATTGACCGTAATTGTAATGTAATATTAAAAAAAAAAACATTTTTGCATAGGATAACTGTACCAGCGACAATCTTATACCGCAAAAACTTGTTTCAGGTATGTTTTTTTTTAAATTAATAAAAAATCAGAACCAGTCTATTTAATTTATAAACGTTATAATTAATCATTCAATTCAAATATCTGTAAAGTAAACATGGAATTAATTCACACAACCCTGCAATTACATTCTGTGTATTAGTTCTACGGTAGCCTGCGTACGCGCATGTCAGAATCTAAATGAACTTGAACCGAATTCGACATAAGTAGTTTTTAATGTATTAATAGCGTGCTAAGTATTTCTATTGCACCAGTTTTTGTATAGCTCGGTATTATGATAATAAATTCGATACTTTTGTCAGTGACTTGAATAACTTGTTTTAACTAGTCATTATGATTTGTGTATTTATTTTCTCTTTTGTAGGTTCTTAAATGATATGGATGTTGATACTTTTTAGAATGTAGGTTATAGACTGACATTATATGACTCCAGTAGTATAATGTTTCGGCTTTCTTTTGGGAAGTTTAACACGTACTATTAGGCTAATATTGTCAATGACATAGCAATGAAGTTTCCCCTCGTCATGAACATGAGTTTTGATGTTCTTCTTTGTTTTAAGACATTTAAACACAAAGGGTCAATTGCAACCCACCTCGTGAGACCTGTCAAGTGTATCATATCAATTTGTAGGGAATTGCGATGGGACGGGGCGCGGCAGCGGCACACATGACGCACTGATGATTGCCTCCTTGACAACCCGCCGCGACCTGGACGCTGAGACGCCGGTCGTCTGGCCCGCATGGTGCTACTCAGGTACTTAACACTATAGGAAAAGTAGGCTTCGTTCACTAAGATCTTGTGTTAAAGTTTTCTGTGGGATTTATTTGAATTTTATGCCTTAAATTCAAAAATCTAAAGATTCTTCGGGATATACCTACTTTGCAAAATTCAAAATTTATGCAAGGATAAGAAAATCATTCTTCAAGATTTAGACATCTAAGTTTTCTGAAAATAAACTTCAATCAATATTTCCAATATTTATATTACTGAAATAATATTATCAGTTTTTTTTTCACCTTAAATGAACAAAACGCAATCAATTTATTCGGTTAATGTGGTTAAAAATTCAAATAAGACTTATTTGAATTTTTAACCACATTAACCGAATAAATTGATTACGTTTTATACATTTTAGGTGAAAAAAAAACTGATAATAGATATATATATATATGATATATATGACTTCATAGATATATATGACTTAATAAATATGACACATTAAATCAACGAAGAAATTCAAGATACAATGCAGAATTATTAAGGGAGCTTTCTATATTGCGGTTTAACAGGACTGTGAAAGTACCTATGTGTCTAGTTTATGGAGCAAGGGTAATTTGTATTGAATTTTAATAATAAGCTACATTACTGTAAAGTTTCATCAAAATCCGTTCAGTAGTTTTTGCGTGAAGAAGTAACAAACATACACACAAAGTTTCGCATTTATATATTAGTGTGATCACATAGCCCGTAAAAAAATACTCAGATTATAACACTCACTACCAACACCCAACACCCATTTTATAAGACCTCAAGAACTTTAAAATTCTTGCAGAAATACTAACGCATATTTAACTTATGGTAAATTTTAATACATAGTTTCACTATATTTTAAATGATTCATGGAAACAGTAGCTGTGAAAAAATGGTAGGCAATCAGTAGGAACAGGTAGTTAGCTAGTCTAAGCAGCAGTTTATCTCCGCACAGTGGGTGGTTCGACAGGCTGGCGCTCTTGCGCATTTCCATACGCCTTCCGATCATGACCGACCTTTCCGCTCGGCTTTTTTCACTCGCCTAGTTGGCCTTTTGAACAAGAATTTCTGATTTTATTTCATAATTGTGTAGATATTTTGTAGGTATGTTTATTAATTAAATAAATTTAAAGTGATTTTTAATGATCATTTAAAATTAATTTCGAAGTCTTTTAACAAAGTTGCTCTTTATTAGTATTCAAATGTTTAGGTTTCAAATTATAAGGCAATGGCGCGTAATCGATTTTTTTTATAATTAATACTTTAAATTCTAAACTGAGTTTGTTATACTTCTACGCTTAACTGACGAACTAATTGTTATGAAGTCTTGTATAAATTTTTAAGGGATAATCTATCTATATACTTATAATAAAAATGTAACAGGTCAAATTCTGTATATTGAAGATATATTGAATTTTTTTTTTGCGGGGCACTCTGTTATCGATACTGAAGCCAAAACTGTAATTTTTTCATTTTTGTCTGTCTGTCTGTCCGTCTGTCTGTCTGTCTGTCTGTATCTTGGCCGCGCATCACGCTGAAACTACTGAACGGATTAAAATGAAACTTGGCATGATTTGAGTTCATACTACGAGGTAGGACATAGGATACTTTTTATTCCGAAATTCAGCACGGTTTCCTGGAGAGAGGGAATAAAAGTCAAAATATGTACTTAGTTGTAATTCAATAACACATAGTCCGATTTGATTCATTCTTTTTTTGCTGGATAGAAAAAAAATAAAAGATAACGGGAAAAGTTTTTTTTTGTCCGCGACTGTACACTGCCTGTGGGAAGCTGAGACAGATATGCAAATATGGCGGTACGAAGTTCGCCGGGTCAGCTAGTAGAAAATATATCTATAGTATCATCTACTTGTCATTTACGAAAAAAATACTGTAAAGGTGTGTGTGTGTGTAATGAAGATTTATAAATAAAACAGTGAAAATAAAAAAAAACTCGGCTACTTAAAACCGTGGGATTTTCTATTAAGCTCTATAAGGTTACTTAACTGTCCGAAGTTCGATAGTTCGATCTTCAATTACACAGAATCCATCTAATATTTGAAATTTTATTGATAATGGCCAATAATGACTTTTTACACAATTCAAAAGAAAGTAATCGTGACTTAAGTGGATAAAATATTGAATTACCTACCTTGTTAGAAACATTTGTCTTGTTCAGATGGATAAAATTAAAGCCAAAGTGTTCACAGTGATTTTGCTGTGGATAATTACTGTGGTTTTTTATTTTATGAAGGTCACGAAGTCTTTACAAAGTCATGAAGGAACTTCAAAGTTTAAAACTATTAATAAGTAGTTGTTGCCCGCGGCTCCGCCCGCGTATATCGGTTATCGCGGCAAATAGTAGCCTATGTGTTATTCTGATGTATAAGCTATATTACTGTAAAGTTTCATCCAAATCCGTTCAGTAGTTTTAGCGTGAAAGAGTAACAAACATCCATCCATCCATCCATGCATTGGATGGATGGATGGATGTTTGTTACTCTATACTTACAAACTTTTGCGTATATAATATAAGTACAGATAAATATAGATATTGTGTCGACCTTATCTTATTGACTTATCCTACTAACAATATAATTACAAAGGTTTGTGTGAATGTTTGTTAATCTTTCACGCAAAAACTACTGTACGGATGAAACTTTACAGTAATATAGCTTCTACATCAAAATGACACATATGCTACTATTTACCACGCTATGCGATATATACGCGGATGAAGGCTTGCGATCTAATGATCAGGTTACAAAGGACAGTCATCCTAAAATCGATTTTAAAATTCGATTTTAAATCAATTTTATGATGATATTGAAAACAATAACGTTAATCAAAAGATTAAATGTCAATTTTTTGAAACGGCAAAAAACTAGTTTTGCAACATATTAATAAAATAATATAAAACGGTTTTGTATTGATTTATAACTTCCAACTTATAGTTGAAGTGAGTTAAATATCAAGTAGACTAACTGTGTCTGATGTCATTCATTCATGGCCAAGGTAATATTAAAATATGTCTGTATTGTTTCCTGTGCCGTGTAACTCTTATGAAAAAAAAAAAAAAAATTTTACCGTCTAAGAATTCTAGTCGATTATGAACTACCAAGCTTTTGTATCTAATGTGCGAGAGTGGAATATGATAGTTTCTAAATGTTGGATGAACGTCTCATCAACAGCCTTTAATAGTGTCTCCTTGGCCTCTCTTAAAGAATAAGTTTTTATTCTGCTGTATCACGCTAGACAGAGGGATGACATAAGGTTTACTTTAAGTTTTTTTTATAACATAGCGCGCCTCGCCTTGCCTAATGGTAAGCGATTAACACCGCCCATGGACACCCGCAACACCAGAGACGTCACAGGTGCGTGGCCGGCCTTTTAAGAAGGTGTACGCTCTTTTCTTGAAGGTGTTCCTTCTCTTTGCTTTATTCCTGCATTGTTAGCTCGCTTAGTCGACTTTTACAACACCAATGCGATGAACAGAGATGGTAATGCTCAGTATTCTTCATCTGGGACCACACGAGCGATAGTGAATGTATAACATACTACTTTAAAATGCATCCACATCACTAAACAGTTGGCTTTAGATAAAAGTCCAGTTTCAAAGTTAACTGTACATCAAGGATGTAACAAAAAACATACATATTAACACAGGCGGCTCCTTCAAACAGTTTTTCAATTCCATTGAAAACAGCGGTTAGAAATCTCTTTCAGCTCTATACAATCCCTTGTTAAATACATGTTCATGTATTATAGATTGGTTTTCATTGAAATTTTTGCTGCTTAAACAGTTAACGCTTTCTTAAAGATTTCATAAATTTATTGCGAAATAAACAGGGTATCAGTTGCTTATTAATATGAGTCCTGTTGTAAATTCTTACATCATATTTGCATATTAACTTAATATATATTGTTATACTCATATTAGTAGGTAATTACCTGATCATAGCGAAGTTTTGCACACAAAGCACACCTTTTTTTTTTGAAGAAAAAATGCATAAGTTACTGAAAATATGAAGAGTACATATTTAGTTTTTAACTTTAATAAAGCATGTTTGAAATGAATGCGGACTGCCTCAGGTCCTCTTTTGGGTCCTTTCGTTTAGCAGTGAACGTCAATGGTCAGAAGAAAGAAAGAAAAAGCAGGATTGTAACACAACGTTTGATGCACTTTCGACAAAGGGTCTAGTCCTTGTTATAAGTATTAAATAGAAGGGCCCGCTTGCCTTTCAATAAATGAAATTCATTAAGCTCTAATACTTAGCGATTACAAAACTTTTTTAACGAGATTAGTTTATAATGAGTACTAAAAATTCATGATGTGTAAGGATACAGAATAAATGTCTCAATGACGCTCCAATGAAACATAATATTGGATTACAGAGCGATTAAGTTATAACCTTATAACTTTACGTAATAAATATTATTGGTATCGTATTTTATGACAATCATTACCATTTATTAACTAATGCCTCTTCTTTACACTCAAATTAAATCAAACGCATAAGACTTAATATTTTGAAAAACAAAACAAAACGTTCGCTATCGGTTTATATAGAGTTTAAATTAACAACTCCCGTCAACACTGAGTTACAATCCGCATAATAAGACGATCTGTAACTAGTGAAGAGACACGATAAGTGCGATGAGATAAGAATACAATACACTTGCATTTACTCTTTATAGTAAAATATCTATTATAAATACGATAGTACCTCTCAGCGTTGCCAGATTTTTTTACGTCCAATCGGGATTTTGATATTTTTTTAAGAAAAAAAAGCAAAAAAAAAATAGGCATAGCAAACATTACATAATTCTGTGTCTCTTGGCTTTCAAATAATATGTGATGTGATAATACTTTGTACCTACTATTTCTATACCAATATTATAAACGCGAAAGTTTGTAAGTATGGAAGAATGGATAGAAGGATGGATGTTTGTTACTCTTTCACGCAAAAACTACTGAACGGATTTGGATGAAACTTTACAGTAATATAACTTATACATGAGAATAACATATAGGCTACTATTTGCCGCGATAACCGACATATACGCGGGCGGAGCCGCGGGCAATAACTAGTACGACGTATAAAAGAGATTCGGCTCGGTAAATAATAGTTTTGAGCAATAGATTTCTGTATTATTTTTAAACGGTAATTTCATGCCGATGATGTAGAAATATACTTTAAAATCTTGTCATCATTGTAAGAGGGAGATAAGATATATGTACTAAAAATACGACTGCTAAATATTTAAAACTCAAGGCTTTTTAATATGATCATAAACTATAAACATTGTTTCGCATACTTAATAATCTGTCCGTGAAACTCTCACAGAATTACGTATTTTATCGTCTCGTTATTCGAAATCGACTGTTATTTCTCAACTGTTTACTTATGTTTGGTGCGTGTCACAGCTTGCACGGAATATTGACAGAAAATATCTAGAGCTTAAACAAAAAGCTACCGTAGTCCTGTATTTTATTGTCTATGGCAAATAATCCTATTAGGTTTTTGTGATATATAATAGACTAGCTGACCCGGCGAACTTCGTACCGCCATATTTATATACAATAATTAGCAATAAATTAAAATTGCGACTATAATTTGAGATTTAAACTATCCTATCTCTCAATTTGGATCGAACTGCACATGGTGTGCAAATTTTATTATAATCGGTTAAGTGGTTTAGGAGTCCATTGAGGACAAACATTGTGACACGAGATTTATATATATTAAGATATTTGAAAGCATATAGAATACTAGCTTTTGCCCGCGGTTACGCTTGCTTTTATATGGGTTATCGCGTTATTCTTCTTTCTCCAGAATCAAAATATCGAGATGCTGTTTTTCATTGAAATGAAAGCGGTTTAGACTTGAAACCGTAAAAGACAGACATATATAGTTACTTTTGAATTTATATATTAGTACCTATGGATTTATAAGCGTAACTAAATTAATCAAAATTTTAAAATAACATTTAAATTTGAAATAGGTATTTAATTTGATTTTGTCAAGTAATACATATTTTGTTCTTTACTCGAGTTTATTGAAACGAGCCACTTCTCTCACTATACTGGCACTGCCCTTTCAGCTGCTTTACATTCACCTCTGATACTTTAAATTAGTACTTGTCTGAACTTTATGTTGAGAACATGAACTTAACAGGAACATATATTATTTGAATTTGTGTACACTCATGAGCATGGATATCTGGTCAGCTGTGGTTACAGGTATTTTAAAAAAATATTAAAGATTGTGAAGTGATGAAACTGAAGTCTTACTTTTAAGGTTAATATATTTTATCAGTATCATTTTAACCCAAGTGTTTAAAAAAAAACTTTATCGAAATCCCTGTGATTATGCCTTAAACTTTTATTTAAAAAAAACTAATATCCTCGATTGATCGTGGTGTGATCACGTAAAAGGAAACAATAGTCTTGTTTCCTGTTACGTGAATGAAAGAGATGTCAAAATAGAGATTTTAATACGCCTTTGCCTACTGCTTCAGAGATATAAACGTCAGAGTATACGTCATAAATACACACATCAAAAGTGTCTAGGGATCAACATATGTGTCTAGGGATCAACATATATTTTTGCAATAACTTTTCTCCTGATTGATATTAATTAAAATTTTCTTTAAGGATTCATCAAATAAAGTGTTTTCGTTTGTCACAGTAACGATAAACCAAGTCACCTTTGCATTAATAAAGAAATTTGCCATTTTCCTAATAAAAGGATTTTTGACATTTGAACCACTAACATTAAAGTTCGAAAAAAAGACTGAAATAACAGTTTTCTTTAAAATTTTATTAGGTAACTTAAACAATTAATAATCCGTGTTTCTACCGCGAACACTAACACAAGAACATCGGTTTGGCATACTCAAAATGAGTTCATCCAAATCACGCTGTGGAATGGCCGCCCATGTTCGTTGCAACAACAAAAAAGGTCTTCTTGCGACTGGATACCCTCCATATTCGGCAGAGCTCTTCTCTGTAGCATATCCCATGCATGCTCAATCGGGTTCAAGTCTGGCGCCTGAGCAGGCCAGGGCCAAAGCCACATCTCAATCTCAAGAAATCGGCATAAAAATGCTTGATCCCTAGACACTTTTGATGTGTGTATATTGTACTCTTACCAGTTAGCTCACAATTATTGTATATCAGGCTATGAATATACTAAGTGCATGAGTTATTCTTTACAACTCGAAAAACAAAATAAATGATGAACACAAAAAAGTAATCACCAACACATAAGCATGGACGAATTCACCTGTCAAGACTTTCATCTCTTCAATTTAGGTTAGTCTAGCAAAGCGTTTTTATATCTTTTTTTAATGCCGCCATATAATGCCTAAACTGGATACGAATCCGCGTATTATTTACATAGTTAATGTTGCGTGGGCTGCGCACGCGCCACACCTGAGTCTTATTTATGGAGTGGCAGTGTCAATGGAAAAGCCAAATACTCGTACTTCATAGCGGTCAAGAATTTTAGAGATCTGTGGAGCAATGTAAGAATAAAAAAAACTGTTAAAAAACCACGTCTTATTTTAAATTTTAAATATATTTTAGTTACCTTGTGGAGACGAGCTCGATAACAGTTTTTCCTTGAAGTATTTTAACTTGCATAAATAGTTGTCTCTCAAAAAGAAAACTTTGTTTTTTTTTTTTTTGTTTTTGGCTCGCCAAAATGACTCTACTCTGCCTGATGGAAAACATAAGCAGAATCCAAGAGTGGTGGTCACCATACTCATTGCGAATGCAGACCTACAGTATAGCAAAGATCTTGCTAATCACACAGTTATTTCTTCTGGCTGGGAATCCACAATCGATCATTTATTAGAAAAAACTCTAACTACCAATATAAAAGTCGAGAAGTCAATAAAAATGTATGCAGAACCCACACCCATTATTACCTCAACACAATGTTGACATTGTTATTGACACTAAAACATCAACGGATGAAGAAGTGAATTATTACAGCTCAGGTTGACATATTTGGCTCAAACTACTTGAACTAGAAGAGATATATAATTAAAATTTAAAACGTATTTGTTTGGAAACGGACGTACCTTATATGTTATTTTGGAAATTATTGTAAATTTGTAATATATATAACGAACGATAGACTTTGACCAGATGCCTAATTATGTAGAAGCATCTCAATAGTTCACCATGGTGTGGGTCACCTTGCTGCATTGTTTGTTTTCTGGATTTTAACTTATTATAAAGAAAATATGAGTTTTAGGAATTGTATTATATTATTATAGTATATTATATTATATTGTAAGGAATAAACGAATAGAGTGAGGTCCTCCAATGGTGGTCTGTACCTAACTTTACAATGTGTCGTCATTCGAATGAGACTATCGAGTGAGAAGTAGTATTGTGAAGCTCGCCCTCTTTTGCTCGGGACCTCGCGGTGTGCGGACGGGTGCATCACTGTGTAGTGTTTAACGTTGATTACATAACCTTGATATTTTGTTTAAGTATAAAGTTAAAAAGCGGTGCCTCTGAGTGTAGTGTATACCGTAAACTATAGTTGATTACTTAGCCCTTATATTTTAATTATGTATTAGAGTTAAATAACCAGATAGTGTTTTAGTGTTCTTTATAAAATTAAATTGTATTTTTTTTAATCAAATGAATTGGTTTTTGTTTATATCAGAAGTGGGATTAAGTTATCCTTTAACCCACAATTGATTTAACTTTTTCTTTTGTTGCTTGTGTTATTAATATCTGGTGTTTAACTGCTAATATTGTGTTGTTCTGTAATCGTATCGTGTAATTTGCTTCGGTGTATATTGATCTATTACAATGGGTAAGCATAAACGTTCATGCAGTCGATCTGACTCGAGTGAAGATAATAATTCTAAACGTTACCGCCGCCGGCATCGTAGTCGTTCTACTCACGGTTCTTCTCATGGTTCGGATATACGTGAATCGTTACAAGTTATCATAACGCGGTTAAACGCATTAGAGGATAGGTCTACCATTACGACGTCTTCTAATATCGAAGCGCGTACGCAACCTAATGATTCTTCAGAAAAAATCGTAGAAGCTATTCAGTCTTTAAGGTGGGGTAGTTCTCGTGATTATTACGTTTCGAATTTTGATCCTAACGTGAATGATATTGATTCTTGGTTTGAAGAGGTAGACAGAGCACAAATTCTTAACAAATGGTGTGATGCTGAGTGCTTGTCGCGTATTGGGCACTGTCTTAAGGGTGATGCTAAGTCATGGTTAGATGATTGGGTCACAACAGACCGGTCATGGAGCAACTTTAAAAAAGATTTTAGGTCTTTGTGCGTGAAAAATATTGATGTAGCGAATATTTTGTACGATGTGATGAGTACGAGTTCCGACGATTATGCAACGTATGCTGAATACGCGCGTAGATCTTTATTGCGCTTGAAAATAGTGAAGGGGCTTAGTGATGAGCTTATTAGTGCGATCGTCATACGTGGTATTAATGACCCGCATATTAAGGCATCTGCTACAAATCGTAATCTGAAGCCCTGTGAATTAGTTAATTATCTAGCTACTTTCCTTAAGCCCGCGCTTAATAAAGCCGAAAAGCTTTCTAGTTCTGACCGCGGTATTAGTAAACGATTTGTTAAACCGCATGTTGGCAAACGGTATTTATCAAACATTCCGATTAAATGTTTTTCATGTGGACTGATGGGCCACAAACAAGTTAACTGTCGCTCCAAGCACAAACTATCAGTAAACACGAATCAAGTACCTTCCACTAGTGCGACTGTTATACCTTCTACTACTGTAAAGCCAAGTAATAGTGATATAAAACTGGAATCGAAGTCAACCTGCGTGTATTGTAAAAAGATAGGTCATCATATTAAGGATTGTTTTGCTAAGCAACGTTCTGATCAGAGTAGAGCAAACGTAAATTTTTGCTCATTACCTAAATTTAAACATTCTAGAGACGTTATGGTGGGAGTGATTCAGGGAATTCCTATTGACATCTTGATAGATAGTGGTGCTTTAGACGTTTCACTTATCTCCACTTATGTCGTGAGCTATTTGTCTTGTTTTTCGAAACCCACTTATCGCGAGTTAAAAGGTGTCGGTCATAATATCACTCGAGTGTTCTCTTATGTAACGCTTACCATAGAGTTTGAAGAAATCACTCTTGAGGCTGATTTATTGGTTGTGCCCAGTGAGAGTATGAACGCACCTATCATAATCGGTACAGATGTTTTAAATCGTGAGGGAGTAACTTATGTACGTACTAAGGGTTGTCAACGATTAATTTACAATTCGGTCCCGAAAAAAGTTTCGACGGTAGAAGCGGATGAGCACGCTATTAAGACCTCACTTGTAGGAGATGACCACAAAAAACTTTTAGAGATTTTAAATCAGTTTTCAAAGTTTATGATTACCGGAACGGCTACTTCAAGCGTGACTACTGGTAGCATGCACATCCGTTTAAACAGTGATGCACCCATACATTACAGACCGTACCGCTTATCTTTTAATGAAAAGTTGAAGGTTCGTGAAATTATTGCAGATCTTTTATCTAAAAGAATAATACGTGAATCGGAGTCAGCGTACGCGAGCCCTATACTCTTAATAAAGAAAAAAGACGGTACTGATCGAATGTGTGTAGATTTCCGGGCCTTAAATAGAATTACGATTAAAGACAGATATCCTTTGCCGTTAATTGAGGATCATATTGACCGGTTGGGTATGGGTAAATATTTTACGACCCTTGATATGGCATCAGGGTTCCATCAGATTTGTTTAGATAATGACTCGATTCCTCTTACGGGTTTTGTGACGCCAGAAGGTCATTATGAATATTTAAAAATGCCTTTTGGACTCGCGAATGCGCCAGTTGTTTTCCAAAGAATCATTAGTAATACCCTGCGTTCTTTCATAAACAGCGGCGCTGTCGTGGTGTATATTGATGACGTGTTACTTATTAGTGAGAGTATTGACGCTGGTTTACATACCCTAAATAGTGTTCTAAGGACTTTAACGGATGCTGGGTTTTCGTTGAATATGAATAAGTGTTCTTTTTTGAACACTGAAATAGAGTATTTAGGACGTGTAATCACTAACGGTGAAGTTCGTCCTTCAAAATCTAAAATAACGGCATTAATAAACTCAACTGCACCCAAAAATGTGCGTCAAGTTAGGCAATTCTTAGGACTTGCGGGCTATTTTAGAAGATACATAGAGAATTACGCTTTCAAAACTTCATGTATCGCACGTTTAACTAAAAAGGATGTAGAATTTAATTGGGGTGAAGAACAGGAACGAGCTCGTGCCGATATTATTAAGTGTTTAACTAGTGAACCGGTTCTCACTATATTTAACCCTAATTTAAATACAGAGGTCCATACGGACGCCAGCAGTCAAGGATACGGAGCTGTTTTAGTTCAAATTCATAGGGATGGTCGTAAGTGTGTAATTGCCTACTACAGTCAGGTAACTAGTGGAGCGGAAGTACGATATCACTCCTATGAATTAGAAACGTTGGCTGTAGTTCGGGCCTTACGTCATTTTCGTCACTACCTTATTGGCATTGAATTCAAAGTTATTACCGATTGCAACGCTTTAAAAGCTACACAAAATAAGAAGGATCTCTTACCTCGGGTGGCCCGATGGTGGGTGTATTTACAAGATTTTACATTCACCATTGTTTACCGTAAAGGCGTTTTAATGCCTCATGCCGATTACCTTAGTCGCAACCCTATTCGTTTTGTAAATAGCATAGACAAACCACGTAATTGGGCGCAAATCGCACAGTCAGGCGACGAAGAAACTCTAAAACTAATTAGTCAATTAGACGATGGACAATTAGACGCCAGTCGTTATGCAAAAAACAACGACATTCTTTACTACCGCTACTCGCCGGTAGGAGAACAATCACGCCTGTTATGTTATATACCAAAGGGACATAGGCTTAGCCTACTTAGGATTTTTCACGATGAACATTGTCATGTAGGGGTAGATAAAACAATAGCGTTGATATTAAAACATTTCTGGTTTCCTAGCTTACAAACGTTTGTTAAAAAATACATAGGACATTGTTTAACCTGTATAGCCAATAAAAGGATTCCACGGGCTGCTTTACAGCCTATCACATCGTGGCCTAAGCCAGATATAGCTTTTCACACCCTCCATATGGATGCTCTCGGTCCGTTGCCAGAGTCCAATGGATATAAACATATTATGGTAGTAGTAGATGCTTTCTCTAAATACTGTCTACTGTATCCTATTTATAAACAAGATTTGAATGAGTTACAACAAGTATTTCAAAATGTCATGTCCTTATTCGGTACTCCACGTCTTTTGGTCACTGACAGAGGCCGTATGTTTGAATCTGCACGATTTGTTAAGTGGATTAACGATTTAGGATGTTCAATACATCATATCACTCCAGAAATGCATCGTTCTAATGGTCAGGTTGAAAGATATATTCGCACTTTACTTAACATGTTACGTATAGAGATCAATCATAAGAAAAGTAAATGGTCTGAAGAGTTATGGCGTTTACAGCTCATTCTCAACATTACTCAACAAAAAACCACACGGGCGTCTCCGTTACATCTTTTAATAGGCACCGAGGGAGTCACTCCCGTAATACAAGCTCTAGTTCGTGATGTCACTCAAGACTGCTCAAGTTCTGAAAGGCAATCCCTTCGAGAGCTTGACAGACAAAGGACGGCCGAACGTCTTAAAGAAAATCAAGAGCGACAAGATGAATATGTCAATAAAGGTCGACGCCCGCCTCGTGTTTTCCAGATGAACGATCTTGTATTTGTTATTAAATATGCACAATCCAAAGGAAAATTGGATCCTGGTATGCGCGGCCCATATAAGATAACTAGAGTCCTCCTATGGACAGGGTAACCAGCCCCAAACTCATGGTCCTCCTTAGAAAACCAATAAGACTCATGGACCGGGTATCCAGCCCCAAACTCGTGGTCTTCCTGAGAGAACTATAAGACCTATGGACCGGGTAACCAGCCCCAAACTCATGGTCTTCCTGAGTGAACTTTAAGGCCTATGGACAGGGTAACCAGCCCCGAACTCGTGGTCTTTTTATGGTAACAGTAGATCTTTATGCTGTAGGTCTACTCTTGTCATGGTACTAAACTTCTGGTTGTTAAGTTTTAGATGCTTGTAACAGTGACTGTTTGTTTGTAGTCTAGAACGGATTATAAACAATCTTTCACTCTTTTCCTTGGGGGTTCAGACCTTTTCCTATTCCTGTTAACTGTTATTATCATGATAGCTATTTGTTAACTGTTTACACTAAATTGGATAACTGTTTTCAGCAACTGACAAATCAGACGACGATGTACCTACAGAGGATCCTAATGAACTTTTATTAGATGTTCAAGCCACTGCAAATGAGAACAATGAAGAGGTGCAGTTACCTGAACCTGACGAGGACGTCAGGGTGTCAGGAGAGGCCGTGTAAGGAATAAACGAATAGAGTGAGGTCCTCCAATGGTGGTCTGTACCTAACTTTACAATGTGTCGTCATTCGAATGAGACTATCGAGTGAGAAGTAGTATTGTGAAGCTCGCCCTCTTTTGCTCGGGACCTCGCGGTGTGCGGACGGGTGCATCACTGTGTAGTGTTTAACGTTGATTACATAACCTTGATATTTTGTTTAAGTATAAAGTTAAAAAGCGGTGCCTCTGAGTGTAGTGTATACCGTAAACTATAGTTGATTACTTAGCCCTTATATTTTAATTATGTATTAGAGTTAAATAACCAGATAGTGTTTTAGTGTTCTTTATAAAATTAAATTGTATTTTTTTTAATCAAATGAATTGGTTTTTGTTTATAATATAGTAATTATAAGTATATTATAGAAGAACTTGGACTTAGTAGAAATTGTTTAAGTACTGATGTACGCGATCAAAAATTATGTCTATGGTTAACTTCTTCGACTGTTATGTTGCGTAATACCTTAATAAGTACAGGCACACATTATGATCATTTATTTATAAATTATTATTTATTTATAAATTAAATTGAAACGAGTTTCAATTATTACGGAAGAATATGTTTTATATTACTGTTTATGCATAGTTTGAACAGTTTATATTGTAAATTACAAATATTCTCATAACAGTTTTAAGTTTTTTTTTTAAATTATATAAAGAACCTACATGCAAAATTTCAGGATTCTAGCTTTGCGTCGCAGCGGTTTGGGCTGTGCGTCGATCTCTGGGTATGTCAGTCAGCCAGTCAGTCACCTTCCTCTTTTATATAATATAGATAAATGCATATCATTTTTGTGGTTATTGTTAAACTTTTTGCACAATGCTTATAATGAAGCATTTATTAGACAACTCACGCGATGAAAAAAATATAGAGATAATGAGAGTGACAAATCTTCTACATATATCTTCAGTGACAAACAAATCATTTTGACTCACTCGTACTTATTGACACCTAAATTAATCGCATCACCATGATCAAGAGGTCACCTTTTCAAGACAATCCGGATTTTCCGCGGCGTGACGCAATACAATGGATAACTACAACATGCTTAAATATCAAAATTAGTTTTAAGTCATCCCATATGGGTATTGAACCGATGACACTTGACGAAGTGGAAGTTAGCAAGGAGACCATTTTTACAAGTGCACAATCCGCAAATTCAAATATATATGCTTTGACATTAATTCACGTCTTTATATGGCGAACTCGTTTAAATTATTTGAGTACTCAAGGCACGAAGGCGCCGCGCTGCTCGACATTTTATAAAAAATACGAGTTTTACGAAAATCAATAACAAACACAACAATAAAAATGTAACTGTTCTTGCAACTGCCCGATAAGGTTAATCGAGGTCATTCTGATATAACGATAACAAACAAAACGGCCGATATTTAAGAGAAAATTGAAAAATTCAAAATATATTACCGTTTTTGCCGAATGTTTAAATATTTTGGGCAGTAAAAATTACGACACAATTTAAGTTTTTTGGAGCAGTACACCTTTTATTTTAAATGTTTGATACAATTTGGATCTCAAACGGGAATTCCGACCCGCCTAATTGGCAATAACCGAGTTGAGACCTTTAAGTTTTAATACGTTACCTAATTAATTCTTAGATTTCAGTTATTTGTGAAAAATATTTTCTTAAATGTACACAACAGTATGCTTTTACAATAATTATAAATAACTTTAAATTTCTTTTTGAGATTTAATCGCTTTACTTTAATAACTCACTGTTTATAACTTTGTTTAATACCTAATATTCAGACAGGATAGTACATACTGGGTGGGCAGGTTAGGCAGACAAATGATTACGTCCATATTTTTCCAGCCAATTCTGATTCCTAAGTATTATTACTACTAAGAAATTGCCTACCTTGTCCTTGCTTATTACTACTCAGAAATTGCACACATGACAATCTAATAATATTAATAGATTTGGGAATCGTTTCTAAAACCTCAAAGTCGCACCCAAATATGGTACACGACCAATGAGGTATCCTCACATATATTTGACTGTCGGTATTATTTAAATACCTAAATATTTTCGGACTTCTAACACACAACGCCATCTAGTCCCAAGCTAAGCAGAGCTTGTCTTATGGGTACTAGACAACTGATACAAATACATATATACTTTTTTTTTGTAAATACATACATATTATACATAGAAAACACCCAAACTCCGAAACAAATATTTGTAGATCATACAAACATTTTGATCCGACCCGGGAATTGAACCCGAGACTTCATGATCAGCAGTTGCACACGCCAACCGCGAGACCAACGAGGCATTTAAATTGTCTCTATTAAATTGTAATTTATTTTTGTTTTTGTTCTTTAAAAAAAAAACTTTTGCGTGTTTTTGTAGGTAGCCACGATACAATTTCATTTTAATTGGTAATCAGTGAATCATATTCAGGGGGCCTGGTTGCCAATTTAATGAATGATGCTCTCATTCATTAGTATCAAGATAATGTACCTAATATGTACATTGGTTCTGAACGTTATCTATACCACCCATTACCATTAGTTTTCATGTCAAAATCCTATCATACAAGATAAAGAAAAAATAAGTGTATCTTAAAACTAGTTTATACAAATATATGTAATATGAGACTGGCGGAAACCCGAATAAAACCTTAATGACCTCGACGGAACCCGTTCGCAATACATGGATGCAAAGCCCGGAGGCATTCCTTTTACTTTGTAATAAAAATTCACTGTCACCGCACAAAGGGCATTTTGTGTATTTTTTTCACATAATGTCGAAAAGTGTTACCAACTATATCTGTCGAATTGTTAATTGGAGATGTAAGGAATTTGTAATTGGCCACATTTATCAACCTATTTATGTCGAATGTTGGTAAATTTATTGTCTTAACAATAATAGTAGGAGTTAGGACATAGTAAAACATTTCTTGAAATACCTGTAAATGCATTGAAGTGTTTTAACCCCAGTAATAAACTGTTTACCTGTACAGTTTAGGAGTATCTGCAATCACGGTAATACGGGTACGGAAATAATGAACAGTCATTGTGAAAAAATATCATAAGAAATCAGTTTTTAAAGATATTGAGTCAGATAATGTTTTAATATAATTATATTTACGCTTAAAAGTGTCTTAGATGTTTCCTTACAAAACAAACTATCGCCGTATACTGCATTTACATAAGACTTATTGAAAAACTTAGGCAGTCACTAGAGCATCTAAAGGATGCAAATCAGGGAAGAAGAAAGAACTTTCATGATTTGCATCCTTAGCGTACCGCTTAGAGTAGCGCTCTGCCCACACGCGACCAAGGAATCTCTTTCTACGCTTTCATTTAAGAAGTCATGGTGAGAGTTCATGTCTCGGCTGCACGAATGCGAAATAGGTTCAGTGGTTACTTAAGAATATTTCTGCATTAGCTGTTATTGAATGATATAATAAAACATTCCTAAAGAATTCAGTCAACAGTTAATATTGTAAGCTAATTTTATATTCGCAGATTTCCGTAACACTTATATTTCAAATTTGCGAACTATTTTTACTGGTAGATAATTTTCATTGGTTATGGCTGTATATAAAGGTTCTTGTATGTCAAGCAATTCTCTTTTACAGGTTTCGTCTCGAAAAACTATTCTTAAAGGTTAAGTTTCAAGGTTGTATTGACGATAATGGTAAATTGCTTCCGACTACACGCTTTATCAATTCGAATATTTTATCTGGTTTATGAATGGACCAGCAACTATAATTTTGCATATAAACATAATAGAACAAGTATTTCTCAAATTACGTAGACTTGTTTGTGAACGGATTTATTGAATTCTATAATCTCTACTTTACAGTAGATAGGAATGAGAAGATAGGAATATCACTACCACTAAATGTTACCTACAAATAGTATACATAATGACATTACATTATTTCCTTAAACTTTGAACCAGGTTCTTTCGAACTAAGATGAGGTATTTGAATTTTAAAAAACGAAGGCAGAAAAAAAAAACAATGCTGGATGGTCACATACCTTTGATTTGAACTGCCGTCTATTGGAAAATAGACAGTTCAATATAGTTACAATATTTGTAATTGCTTGCTGAACAATACATATTTGTATAAATGATAGATTAAACATTGTATCTTACTTCTTAATTCCTACTAATATTATAAATGCGAGTGCTTGTGAGATCGGATGTAAGGATGCTTGTTCACGTAACGGATTTATATAAAAATTTACAGTAATTAGCTCATAGACTACTTTTTATCGCGATATCCGAAATATAGGCCGGCTTAGCAGCAGGCAAAAGCTAGTTATTTATAAAAATGAGAAAGTGTAGCAGTAATAAACAGGTTCAATATATGGTACTCACCCAATAAGTTACTCATATTACACATATAAGTTACACTACCGATGGAGAGCCACGCTTCGGCATGAATGGGCCGGCTCGACCAGAGTGATACCACGGCCTCACAGAAAACCGGTGTGAAATAGTGCTTGCGCTGTGTTTCACCGAGTGAGTGAGGATACCGGAGGCCCATACCCAAATCCCCTACCCCTACCTCCTCCCCCATCCCCAAAAGGCTGGCAACGCACTTGTGACGCTTCTGGTGTTGCAGGTGTCCATGGGCGGCGGTAATCGCTTACCATCAGGCGACACGTCTGCTCGTTTGCCCGCCTATTCCTTAAAAAAAAATCTATGCCACGAAAAAATCTACAAACCTATCGCTTCAATTTTACTTAATATTATTTAGTGGACAATAATCTATTGACAAAACTACGTAGGCGTAGACGTAACTACGTAACTGTCAATTTAAAGAGAAAGAAAACTTTAAACAAATCATATCAACCCATCTTGCCAGTGTGGTACTGTTGGGCAAAACCTTCTTTCGAAGGAGAGCCCTATGTCCAGCTGTGGACTATTAAAGGCTATTAACAGCCTTGATGATAATGATAAAACTTGCAATTAATAACGAACATATATCTATTAGATCAAAATCTTGACTTCCGTTCTCTCAGAAACCAACCTCTTCTTGAGTGGCAACAATTATTACATTTAATATTTATCTACGATCGAAATATCTTTTAATTGATATGCCGAACATTTTATTTCTTATGCAAGCAAAATGTTAATGTGGTATGTAATTGTATAGAAAACAATAAGCTTATATGTGTTGCATCGAAATAATATAAATACATTTCAGGAATATACCCTGTATAGCGGGGATAAATACATACATGAAGCGAACACAAATAACACCCAGACTCGGAATAACGATATTTCTGATTTTGACAACAGAACAAATACAATATATATTTCTATATATTGATGCATTTTCCTGAATAAATAACACATATTTAAAACTCTAACATTCTAAATACTCCAATTATTTCTTATGAGAGCTAGTACTTATAGTACCAACTAATACTATTAGTACTAGGCTGAACTAGTACTAATAGTAATAGATGGTAATATTAGTACTAGCTCAGCCTAGGTACTGCCGTCCACTGCTGAACGAAAGCCTCCCTCAAAGAGCGCTCACCATCCCGGTCTTGGGCAGCCCACATCCATTCGCTCCCAGCCATTTTCTTCAAGCCGTAGGTTCAAATAAATACAAAATATCTATCATTCAGATAGGAATATTTCTGTCGGCTAGTTATAAATACAGGCGCCATTTTGCTAAAGGCGAATTGTTTAAAATTCGAGAAACTAGATTGAACAACGAAAGTAAAAAGTTCCCACATATTACTTAATTATGAAACCGTTAATCGATGTTAATATGCTGTTTATCGTCATCATCAACGAAAGATTTTAGTTAATTACCACCATCGTAATGGTCTGACCAGCTTTATGCAACAATAAAAATAAACTGGCTCAACTTTGTACAGACACAGCTCGATTCTCATATGAAAATGAAGAAATTATCAGTTCAATAACGAGCTGCGGATTGCGAGTATCGATAAAACGACTGTATATCGACTTTTATGCCAAGCCCTAACGGTCAATAAATTCGATACATTATGACCCCAGTCACCTGTGTATAGCTTTATTAATGCATAGTGAAGTACATTGTTTACACAGTTACGATTATATCCATTATCGTCTCGGGTAACGCTTGTAATCGTAACACCGCGCGACATCTTGTACACGTAAATTTTGTTTAACTATAGTGATTGTTCCGTATTCTCTTGAAACGCGAACCGTTAACTCTTATACGACGGTACATGTATGTTTTAACGACAACATGTTACCATAAACTTTTATAGAATGTTAACACAAATGAAGTTTATATTTGCGGATGTATAAAATTAGAGAGGATAGTAACGTAGCAGAGTTAACATGCAATTAACCATGGTATAAGTGAATTATTTTACGATGTACTAAGCTGTGTCAGGATTATTGGCAGTACCAAGCGATTTCTAGTGTCCATTAAACTGTTCGAGACGTGAATCGATTTATTGATACTTGAATCGGATCAGTTGATATCGATAGTCTGATACAGCTGTGTCACACCACTAAATACTGCTCTATTTCTCGATTTGCAGATCGTTGATGTTTATGCAAATTGAGCTTGTAATAATGTGATTTCTTTTTATGACAAAATGGTGGGTCATGACACTTGTGATTTTAGAGGTTTTTAAAACAAATAAAGTGTGGAAATTTATACTTTAGTGTAGGTTGCCTTTGTTTGGTAGAAATTGTTACTTTGCCTTTACGGTGGACTTCTTTTATTGTGTTGTTACCAAGTCAATATTTTTTGTAATAATATGTGGAGATTGGATTTGTAATGTAGTAACTTTTGGTTTTGATTTAATATGGATGGCATTTTACTGCCATCCATATTAAATGATGCAGATGCCATGTGACTCAGGTCACAAAATGAAAACTTATCTTCTAAATTGTAATATAATATTACCTATGAATATTTCTGAACTGACAGTTGTTTTTTCTTCACTATAAATCTTTTTCTTATATCATATTTAGAAGAAGAATTACAATGTCTGCACACAAACCAGTAATATGATCATAACAAAGAGTCTGATATACTATAATACGGAGACAAATATGATTTGTTTGTCTAGTGAAATGGATATAAAACTAAAAAAACAAAAACCATCGCTCATCTCAACAGACTGTTGTTGGAATAATAACTATTCTTTTTTATTAACGGTTATCGTGTTAGCCGATTAAATACATTATAGAAACGATAGCTTCAAAGAATATTTACGACAGTGAAAAACAATATATCTTCGTATAAAATTTAAATAATAAATTGACAGTCAAGCCAGCGCAGCATTGCAATTTTATCCTTCCTATAAAACATAACATAAATAATTTTGATTAAAAATTATTATACAATATTGGGTAATCATCATTTTCGTCATCATCATCATTTTATATATACGGACTTAATACCATGGAGCATTCTCTACCAGTGAACCTTTGGGTGCTGTAAAAATATGATGCGGTAGGTGCAGGAATAGAATATTAGTAGAATCATTTTCCTACCTTTGTCTCCAAATATGTTTTCATGTGGTAATGAATTAAGAATACAGAGTGTCACCACTCCCTTATTTATAAGTGTGTTTCGTAAAAACCAGCTAATGGAGCAAACTACCCAACACAACTTGACCACAGGACACCCTTCTGCCTCAGATGAGGAAGCAAGTCTCAGATTGCAATATCTAAGGGTCCACTAAGACAAGGATAACTTGCCGCACATAGTCATATAATCTACAAAGGAATAAAATCGTATAAATCTGTTTTGATTGTGACGTAATTTTTTCGGATACACAGTCATAAAAGTACCTGTATATGGTTTGTTACTCTTTTTTTATGTATAAGCCTACCGAAGTGATTCCACTCTGCCTGATGGAAAGCGTAAGCAGAATTCAAGAGCGGCGGTCACACTACTCATTGCGAATGCAGAAAATGCAACAATGCAGCATGGTGACACACACCATGGTGGCCTAGTGATGCTTTTGCATCATCGGGCCTCCGGTCTCGCACTCACCAACGAAACACGACAGCACGCTGTCAATTTTACTTTGATCTTCTGTGCGAGGGTAGTACACTAGTACCACCCGGTCGAGCCGGCCCGTTTGTGCTGAAATAAGCGTGGCTCTACTACCTTGAAATATTGAATAATTTAAGTAATATTTTTAACACCAACATCGTGTTCGTCCTCTCTTACAAAAGAAAATAAGTATCACTTCTGTTTGTACTTTAGTAAACCTTTCATCCAAATAAGGTATTTTTTATGGCCCTAGATAGGACAAGGTGCAGTTTTGAAAAAGATGTAGGACTTTATGTAAGATATACCGTCGCTCCTACCATGACGTAGGGTCTTACATTTACCGAGGTACTATTTCAACATGCAAAATAATCTATAGGTATTATAAACTTTAAGTTGTGTACACTTTAAAAAATCGAAGAGTTCTGGACCGATTGATCTC
Source organism: Diaphora mendica (assembly GCA_949125395.1). Classification (NCBI taxonomy): domain Eukaryota; kingdom Metazoa; phylum Arthropoda; class Insecta; order Lepidoptera; family Erebidae; genus Diaphora; species Diaphora mendica. The sequence continues at coordinate 8,015,123 of OX421322.1, forward strand.
AAATGTGAACACTCAAGGATTGTTTTTATCAATTTTTTCTATCACCTCTTTCACTAATTTCTCATCAACGCAATAAAAGTGTGCCACATCAAAACGATGCAGGGTACAATAAGTAGACATAAACATACCGATGTAGGTAGACAAATAAAAATAAAGTTAGTAATCGACATTTTAAAGTTGCATTTTCGAAATCCTTTTTCATTATCATATAACTATAAATTCAAAATTTAAAAAAACCCCTTCTCAAGCACTTAATCGAGTAATCATAATATGTACGTCAATGATATTTTTGCAGACATTCGGTTATTCTTACCCACTTTCACCCCATAACTTTTAAACGACTCAACCGATTTTCATGAAACATGTCTAAGAACACTCGCACGTAACTCACCTTTCATACAAAAAAACTAAATTGAAATCGCTTCATCCGTTCGCGAGCTACGGTGCCACAGACAGACAGACAGACACGTCAAACTTATAACACCCCTCTTTTTGCGTCGGGGGTTAAAAAGAAACACAATCAATTCGTAGTTTATTTTACAAAAACTCAATTCTTTGTCATTTTGACATTTAGAAGTCATAAGTTTACGACGTTTACGACAACAAATTATGTTTTATGACTATCATTTAAACATGTCTATTAAACACCTGCTTCCTTTGCCAAGATGCAAATGTTTCGCTTTGAATCTCTTTCTACAATAGCCAACGCCTTTATTCAATTATTTATTGGCTAATATTTTGTTTGGACCACGTGACTTAGCGGAGAGATGACGTCATTCCCATATACACATTTGTTAATTTCTAAGAAAGTTTACGTTTGTAGAATGTAAACTTGGCTAGAGGCTGGAGTGAGTTACTTTTCAGGTGACCAGGATCATGACTCTCTAGTTAATAATTGTACTATGGTGTGTGTACGCTTACTTTTAAAAGCTCACAAACTTTCACTATCACTTGATAATCTATACTAATATTATAAAGCTGAAGAGTTTGTTTGTTTGAAAGCGCTAATCTCAGGAAAAGCTGGTCCGATTTGAAAAAATCTTTCATCGTTGAATAGCCCATTTATCGAGGAAGGCTATAGGATATATATCATCTAGCTAAGACCAATAGGAGCGGAGCACCAATGAAGAATGTTTCAAATACGGGGCAAAATTATCACGCTACGGGCAAAAAGAGACGCAAACGAGGTTGCGTGGGTCAGCTAGTTATTACATAAAAACGCGTTTTATGATAATCTCCCGTTTTCCAAGATGTTACAAATAAAATAACATTATCATTAGATATATAAGGGGTAATTTTGTTTTACGCGTTCATCGCATCGTTCACGCGTTATATATATATTATAAGACGGCACGCGCGACAATCTTATGGAACGTATATGCAGTCATTCGCGCGATTCGTTCAAAATTGTCCATTCGTAACACATCAGATTGATGTGGTCATCGTTGATACATCATGCACGGGTTAACTTGTGTGAAGAAAATAGACGATGGAATAGGTACCAGAGTGGAGAGATATTAGTTTATAATCGATTATGCTTAAGGTCTCGGTTCGTCATATGATGGATTAATGACAGGCTGATACGGAAGTTATTCATTACATTGTTGTAACTTAATTGGAAAGAAATGCATTCTCTTAATTATTTTGCGTAATTCTTGAACTTCATTGAAAACTTTCTACAAGACACTGCCTAATCCATTGTTATTTATCTGATGTTTTGTTTTTGATTGCTTAACTTAACATCCATCGATATAACAAATGCCTTATTATCTCGGAAAATCGTTTCTAATTATTGATCAAAGTTGAAACATTAGATATGTAATATTAAGACTATTACAAAAAGCTCCTGATATTAAAAGGTAATTTGCGTAAAATGTTCATAACATTAGAAAAACTCAACAAAAATAATTCTATAGTTAGTCTAATTGTGATTTTATCAACAGGATATAAGATTGGAAACACCTTAAAAGAGTCATTCTAAATTTAGCAACATCGGTCCATCCGCGAAACTAATAACACAGAACTGGCTGATGACACACGATATAAAGGTAATTTTTGTTTTACGCGCTCACTTCCCATTTGTCACAGATGATTACTACGAGCGGCACGTGTGAAGATTCGTCCCTTATAACCAATTCGTTCAGTCCTATATCCCCCAACATTCACATTGGGTCTATTATGTCGTTATTTAAGAAAGCGTGAACGCCTTGTGCTTTATACTATCGTAATAAACTAGTTGAGTATGTGATTAGTAAATTGAAGATGGTTTTGGATTTTGGGTAGCCAACGGAAAATCACGATCAATTAACTATGACAATTTACATAATTATACATGAGCCTAATTTTATTCTTTACTAGCGGACCCGTGCACACTTCGTTGGGCGGAAAACATTTTTTTCTCCGACTTACTTCGCAAATACGGCTACCACAAAAAAGTATTTCCACTTTTCGGGTTATTATAAATCCTATGTCACTCACAAATAACGTAGCCTTCTAGTGGTAAAAGAATTTTCAAAATCGGTTCAGTAGATCCAGAGATTACCCCCTACAATGCCACAAACTCACAAACGCACAAACTTTACTTCTTTATATAATAGTGTAGATAGTGTAGATGAGGAACATGAAAATGTGTTTTCTAAACATCATTTTCTGTGCATCTATCCAATGCCTTTAAAGAAGCAGTTCTCATATATCCATATATACAAGAATTCTATATCTATGAGATACAAATATTGAAATTTCACTTTTATTTATTTATATAAGGATCTCACAACGGGGAATACACAAAAAAAACAAACATAAATTATTAGAATAACAAGTTATGTGCTTCCTCACTTATAGGGGACCACATCATGCACAAGAAAGTTCACGCAAATATAAAAATAGGAACACAATAAATCTTAAATGTAATAAAAGTGTAAATTGACACACTTACAAACAATCTTTAACAAACAATATGTAGTTGACAAATGAGATCTATAGTAAAAAAAAATGCTAAACTGTCATCTATACGAGAATAAGATAACCTACCACATACCTTTTAAACCTATTCCACAGTGTAAACAGGAGGTTTTCAATTCGGTGGAGTGTAATTGTTATGATTATGAGGTAACAAACCTCATAACTCCGTTATTTAGAAACCGTTTTGGAAAAATAGTTTTTACTGTTTCTTGAGTCTACATACATGTTTTATAGTGTATATCCATATTATAATATTTAAAGTAAAAGTATCATCCACATAAATATTTTTGTTAACTTTGCAACGGTCATTCAAAAGTTAGTAAGTTACTTGACTCTTTCGATTTTTAAATGTAATAATAACTCCCTATCGATGATAGTCTACGAAGAAATGTTATCTGGTATTTTGCAAAATCTTAATAATAATCTATATTCCAAAAACTCACACATAAAATAAAACATACCTACTTAATTGACAGACAGAAAACCATCCGCTATTCATACATTAACATATTTGTCACGTTGTAATTTAATAAAAGGGATTGCCCATATAGGGGGAAGCAGTTAGTTTTTATGTTTACAATTAATATTTGATGACATTTGATAAATCTGAAAATTTTATCCAACGACTTTCACGAAAGTTTGATTGTCAATAAATTTTACAATTATTGAATCTAGCTATTAGCTTACCTCCTTAATGGAGTGAATAAGTTCCTGTCTAGGCTGTTAAGAGTAAGTTTGATAGATATATCATAATGAGAATTTTGTAGATGTTTTGACCTTTGCGGCTCTTTTAGCATTTCTATAAACATTAGCCTCATAACCTGTTTATTTTAATTCCCATGTAACACTTAATACCACTTAAAATACCTCATGTTTATGTAATTTACCTTTAATTGTATATTTCTTCTTTACTAGCAACCACTCACGGGTTATAGTGACAAATCTTTTATTACCGCCTTCAGCCAATTCAGGGACATCAATTATGTTGAAGTAACACTAGGGTTGTCACATATCGGTCGCCGACCTTGTTTAATCGTTATCGTTCATACTGCACTTTAGTCGTTTAACAAAACCATGGAATTTCGTGTTCAATTCGGGACATTCCGTGTCGATTGACTGGGAAACCGCGAGTTTGTATCCAGCTCATCCTACTAATATTATAAACGCGAAAGTTTGTAAGTATGGATGGATGGATGGATGTTTGTTACTCTTTCACGCAAAAACTACTGAACGGATTTGAATGAAACTTTACAGTAATATAATTGAAGTGAATCTTATATTAATAAGAATTGAATTTAGTGAGAAATGTGGCTTAGAATATTATAAGTATGATATTATTTACCATCTACGCCAAAGAGCATAGATACTTCAGAAAAAATAAACGGTAGCATTATAGGACGTGACGTCTAAACTACAAAAGAAATTACCGAATAATCTCGCAAAATTACAACTTGAAAAAATGAAATCAATCCACTCGTGATACAGTTTTAAAATATCTAATGTAATTGACCCAGTTGAGTCAGGTGTCGGCAATCCTCGGTAGTCTTCAAATCACTATCATTAGTGATAATCATTCGTTCTGTACGTGTGCCTCTTGTTAGATGCTCGTGTTTTTACTCTTGTAAGGCTAGGTACACATAGTTGGTGAATTAGGCGAACTATCTGTAGGCGAATTATTTTTAGAAGTAGAGCTGCTAAAACTATTTTAGTGTAGATTTATTTTTTAACATACAAAGAGTAATCAAATGGCCGATAATCAATTTTATGCGAAACGTTTTTTAATTAACAATAATCTTATTGATTATACGTAATAACGTTAATATTATTCGTAAGATGATGTAGAGACATGTTTCAAGGATGAGTGGCGAGCCAACACCTCTGTGACTGTACTAGCTGGTGCGGAGAGGTCTTGAAGGACACACATTGAGTATTTATCGGCAGTACACTGAAGAAAGGACCGTTAAAGCATCCGTAACGAACGAGCGTGTATGAAAACCTCGATGTGCAAGACATGTGAGCTGTATGTAGGTATCTTGAATAATATCATTTTATCGTCTTTGCCTGCCTCGGACGGGATTGAAGCGTGAATGTGGATATTTTTTAAAATATATTTTCAGACATCTACACACAACGCCATCCAGTCCCAAGCTAAGCAGAGCTTGTATTATGGGTTTTAGATAACTGATACGAATACATATATACTTTTTTTTTTGTAAATACATACATATTATACATAGAAAACACCGAAACTCCGAAACAAATATTTGTAGATCATACAAACATTCGGTCTGACCCGGGAATCGAACCCGAGACCTCAAGCACAGCAGTGGCTTACGCTACTACTTGAGCCACCGAGGCAGTCAGTATGATATGTATTATCGATTTTTATTTCTATACACAACCTATCATTTAAATCTTTATAATGAGCTTAAAATACTGTCGTGCTCTTGATTTGTCCAGCTGTGAACTGTTGGTGATGCTTTGATATTAATAATATTTGATGATAAAAAATGTTCAAGTACAGGAAAATGAAGATCCCAATATTCTAATGTTTTCATTATTAAATAGGTAGACAAACATATTTTAATACAAACTATATTCCTAATAATGTTAATTTATATACGTTAAATAACTCAGTTTTAATTACAACCATAACTTAAACTAATATTCAAGAAAATTAATATTCCAATAATTAATTTGTCTCACTGAGATAATCTGTTAAGATTGGGAATCCTCAACCAGAATGTGGTTTCTACTAATAAGGCAAGCTAAATGTCAAGTCTTCGCAGTGCCGTTGATTTAATTTATTTAAACAGTATAATGTTTTGTTACTAATATTGAATAAAATAGTAGAATTTAAGAATTAGATTACAAGAAATTGAATTTTAAGATAGTTTGAAGAAATAATCAAATTTCTTGTGTTTCTTTTAGTGCCGTGACTTTGTCTATGTAAGCTATAACTTAAATTTAAAAAAAATACGATTTCAAACAATCGGTAATTGATATTTTTAGGGTTATATTTTTTTTTATTGTTATCCTGTTAATAAGGTATGATACAAACAAATTGACTATCGAAATATTTATAGCAGTTATGACGCTTACGTCGGCTTAGATATTATACTAATTGCATACTATGTTTCTCGTTCGATACGATTCGACCAGCAGGTGTACAGCCTTAGGTTTAAAATTGTAATTGGATAAGAAATATCGTGTATATATTTATTTTATTTACCGTGCAGTTTTATAATGTTAGTAATTATTTACTATTGTGTACTATACTTTACAATAATATTATAATTATCTAATTGCTCCCGCTACCACCCGGTGTGGTGTCGTCGCTACTTTCGACACTGTCAATTGTTTCCAACAATCACCCTGGCAGCCTTAGGCGGTGATTAGCCAATGCGTTGACTTTCCTATGTTGTCTTTTAATTTCACTAAATTACAAGTAATACGTTGTCTATCTTTGATTAAATATTACTGCTGTGGCATAGTTTTCTTTCATTATATAGATTTCACTCATATCACTGTCAAATCTTCTACTTCTGGCTACAAAAAGTCACTCGAATGATCAGATTTAATCAAACAAATATCACAACTTAAATAAATTTTATTCTTCAAGCCGGCTATCTAATGATTTGCTTAATAGAAACATGTGCCACAATATTTTCATTCTTAATTCCGCATGCGACGTGTCTGCGACTTTAATGTTACTACATCAAATACATAGCGGTCATATTAAAGAAACCACATCTTACTAAAGACATTCAAAGTAGATAGTAAAAATAATTAACATCTTTTAAAATTTTGTGACGTCGGAAAGAGTAAGAAGTCATTCCTAGAATGTCTTAACTGTTTCAAGTAATAACACAGCCTCAAAACTCTCCTACTAGTTCAACCGGTTTCACCTGAATCTCAGATTTTCCACGGAGCGTCTGGCATTGGACCTCCGTGATTCTGAGTTTGAACTGAATTCGAAGGTTGAGCTAGTTGACAGTATATTTGAGGGCAATGATTGTCCAATAACGATTGCCATAGATGTTCATGACAAAAGGGACCGACGGCTTAACGTGCTCTCCATACGCTTCAATACTTCGGGCTGCTTACTAATTTCTTCTAAGAAAAACACAACCACCAATAATTTATACAATTATAACTTTAACACGAGCATCGTGACTGAAACCGAAATTATATGACATATATGTTCTAGAAAGTACGTATACTAAAAGTTTTCGAAAGTGCACGATGCAGATAAAATGATTTTAATGTTTGATTTAAAAGATCTGCCAAATTATTTCTGGGGTTAATAAATACTTTAATTTTATCTCTCTTATAATTAAAATTAGTTCGTTTCTCTTGTTGATTTGTTTATTTTGAGATAAATTGATACGTCAGACATGTTGCATATTTAAGATCTCTGATAAAGTTTAGAGTAATAATCTTATTAACAAAATATAATTTGGTGAGATTTCTAAACGACACAGTTCGTTTCTACATTAATCAATGCGAATAATTTTGAATAGTCAAAGATACAAAATGATTTTCCCCACTTGCAGCATATAGGTAGATATGTACCTTCCTTCTCCTTCCTGTAATCTATATCTATACTAATATTATAAACGCGAAAGTTTGTGAGTGTGGATGGATGGATGGATGTTTGTAACTCTTTTACGCCAAAACTACTTAACGGATTTGGATTAAACTTTACAGTAATACCTATAGCTTATAGCTCAGAATAACACATATGCTACTATTTGCCGCGATAACCGACATATACGCGGGCGGAACCACTACTAGGTTATATTTGGAACATCTTATTATTAAAAAACAAAAGTAGTATATGCCTACCATGCCTACCTATCTACTTGTGTCATTACATGTCTCTGACAATGTGCACTGTTCAATTAGCTCGGGAGTCTCGATGTCTCGGGGGAGATGTTAAGAATTTTAAGAAACAATTGCATTGATGGAGTAATAACTATAGTGATTACTTTATTAGGCTAAGCCGGCTAATGTTAGTTCTGGATACTCACCTGGGACATAAATTATGCGATCTATAAATGATAGTTTCCCGTAGAACCTAAGTTTATTAGTCTCCATTGCTCCTTAAACGTGTTTCTAATTCCTACATTTATCCTAGACATAGATTTCCTAGAACATCTCACATTTTTCAAAAGTCTATATAAAAGAATTTGACTACGTCAATAAGTAAAGTTCTCAATAAGAATACGGTTTGAAAACACAATCCAGACATTGGTATTGCTTTTATTGGTTAATATGTTTCTTGTATTACTGGAAAATAAAAATTTAGGAAAAGGGTTCTCCATGATACACGGTATATGAAATAATTTAAATTCAGCAGTTGCCGTAAAAGAAAAATGTACACTTTTGGTCTTAAACGATTATTTGAACCACATATTTCTAGTAAAAGCTGTGTATGAAAACGCTACCATCGTCGGGCCAATCATAATGCGGCAAGCTATACACAATAACTTAATTACTTTACGCTTACTACCGTTACGGGTAAGAAATAACAAGGTTACTACATTGTTAAGAGTAATAAAAGTAACTACTTTATATAAAGTAATTTGCTGTTATCGACTATCTAAGAGATGATTAATATACCTTTTATTTTGTTTGCAGGTAAATTCTTGGAAAATATGTGGCTGTTGTTGTAAGTTGTGTATTAAAGCAACTATAGAAGCTTTACACACATAAAAAGTAAGAACTCTCGTCTACGCGTATTGAAGTCAGTTTTATACTCCTTAATTTTAACCTATATTTAAAATAAGGAGGATTTTATTAGAGAATTAAAATATTGTCAAGAAATGAAGAATTGTATTACTTTATTTTAAAAGTAGTTGCATTGAAGTCGGTGCTACTGCTTTTTATAGGTTGATTCTTTAATCTACTACTTCTGCTTCACTAACCCCTGTGGGTTCGCTTTTTTATTTTCTTACAATTTATTTTTAAATGATGATGAAAAGTGTTTTTTTTAATATTTTTTTATTTGACACTTCTAAAATGACTCTACTCTGCCTGATGGAAACCATAAGTAGAATCCAATAACGGTGATCACCACACTCATTGCGAATGCAGACAATACAATATGGTGACCCAGACCATGGCGGCCTAGTGATGCTTCTGCATCATTGGGCCGCCGGTCTCGCACTCACCAACGAAACACGACCGACAGCACGATCGCTGTCATTTTACGTTGATCTTCTGTGCGTAGTACCGCCCCGGTCGAGCCTGCCCGATAGTGCTGAAATCAGCGTGGCTCTACTACCTACTAAATTCTATTCTCTACTATATCGATTATGTGTGCCTGTAAGTGTAAAAATAAATAACAAACTTCCATCTAATACATTAGTTGCAATATATATTAAATTAAAAAGTAGATTTATTACATTGGATATCATAGATTATAAAACCATTGAGATTGAAATGTCTCGACACTACATTAAACTAGTATAAATTGTTTTTTGAATTAATAAACTGCAAGTTGAAGAGATTTATTAGTTGAATTGCTAATTGTGTTTTTGAAAAGCTTCTACCGAACACATGGAGTCTATCTCTTGAATAGATTTAAATGACGTTTTGACTGCGCGGCTGGCCTAGTGGTTTCAGCGGTCGCCACGTCGCTGTCTACTGCGCTTATTGTTGTGGGTTCAAACCAAACATGGGAGAACACTCTGTATTTCACAAATTGTTGTTCCGAATATGGGTATTTTTTGTATTCGTTTCATGTGTGTTTGTAAAGTCCCCGCGACGCGTGATGTATACGGGGCAGTTGTCTTTTTAAAATAACAAAAAAACTAGTTCAAAATACTAATTATGTAAATTAATATCTTGTAATTTTTGTTGATGTATGTAAATGATGTGTACGAATATCTTCAGAATTAAGTGAAAAAATTAATATTAAAAAATTTAGTAAATTATATAAAAAGTTTATGATTACTCTTAACGAGCGCTGCTCTATTCCAAAGCCACACAATTAGTAAAATAAAGTCCACTAGATTGGCCTGAAAAAGATGAAAATTTACAAAGGTAATCTAAAGCCTGTTTCCAAGCAAGATTGTGCTTTTAAATTAACGTAATCATACAATATTCATAGAAATTTCAAAGTAGAAGCCTTGTTCCCATTATCATATGTTTATGCAGATTACAGAACAAAGTACCGCGTCCATTTACATATTATCTGGTGCCAATTAATTTTACAATATATTGGTATTAATACTGCTAATTGTGTTCAGCTCATGCAGCCAGTTTGAACTTTCATTGAACCTTACAATGTATGTTGTATATTCAGGATTGCGTGCGCGTGACTACATAATATCGTTTAAAATGAAACTTTCCAAATAAGGAAAACCAGGTAAATAATATTAAATTTTATTAGCAGTTTTGTTAATTAAATGCTTACTTAATAATTCTAAGGTGGTTCTTGAGAGTTTTTTATTAATATGTATTAAAAATTCAATTCACAACCATACACACAATTTTCATTTCATTTATTAACAAACATAGAAGTACAAAATTATAAACTTTTAGGCTTCTTTCTTCTCGTTTTGAAACATTTAATTAAAAACAATTCAGTACTTATCATTAAAAAAGGGCAGAAAATTTATATTCAAATATTACACAGGCGTGTCTAGTGGCACATGTGTAGATATGTGTTCAGTCCCAGATTCGTAGACATTATGTAATTCAGTCGTCCATAAATGATTAAATATTGGACATTTCGCCGACCTCTAAAAATTGGGAAAAAGTCAGTGTGTGAGTGTTGATGATTTATTTGCTATTAAAACTATGTTGTGTTCTATAACAGTTTATGAAATATACCTATTATTATTTTTTATAAAATAATAATAATTTATTTTATTTAAAATTGCATGACACACCTGTGCCATACTAGCTTTTACCCACGGCTTCGCTCGCATTTAAGAAAAACTATCCTATGTTACTTCTAATACCTCCAAGAATATGTGTACAAAGTTTTATGATGATCGGTTAAGTAATTTTCGCGTGAAAGCGTAACAAACAATCTTACATTCACATTTATAATATTAGTATGATGCCTAGGTCCGCCATAGTATATGTCACCTGTTGCATTGTCTGCATTCGTAGTGAGTATGGTGGCCACTGTTAATGGATTGAACTAATGCTTTCCATTAGAGTACAGTCATTTTAGCAGTTATAAATATATGTATATATATATATACATTTAAAAAATCGTAGTAAGAAAACTGACTGTATCTGTATGAATGAACAACTCTTGAACTATGCTGATCCATTCGTAGGAAACTATTTATGAGGTTATTTTAAATATGCCGTCAAATCAACTTGAAATGGAAGTTCCGGAAGACAGGAGTCAGTCGTCGCACCTGTCCCGGGACACCGTTATATTCTAACAGCATACATGTAATATATGGAAATCGTAAATTGTAACAAGGGACATCTTTCGACTTCGTTAGATAATTGAAACAGAATCCCTACTTACTATCTGAAATTAAACTACTATTAGAAATATCCAAGTTGCTTACTAAACCTAGATTGGCTAAACATTTCTTGCAAATCATGAACCATGTAACCGACTCCTAAGGTGAAGATCGGTAAAATTAACAAATAAAAAGTAATAAAAATACCTAGAAAATACGGGGTCTGTAAGGACAACGTTTATAATGCATAACAGGTAGGTGTATTTGGTGTAATTTAGTAGAACAGAACCTACAGTACCTAATGATATCATTTACACTTCACTTACTGTACACAAACATAATTAAACGATGACAATAATACATTATACAGTGTTATTAATACCCACTCATTTCCATGCTGTAAATATTAATTCCCCTAAAGTAAATAAAGATTAAAATAAGCATACGAACAAACAATTGTTTAGCAGCAAATAAACCAACAATAATTTTGGTTATGGTAATACTGTGGGTTCTGTAATCTTGACATACGAAATGTTCATAATTAAGTATTAAAATATATGGTCTGTACTGTTTTTTAGGATTAAGTCCGAGTGTTAGCGATTTGATGAAATTCCTTTATTATTATTCATTTCTAAAACAAAGAACTGACAGTTTGCTATTTTATAGAAATACTACATTACTAAAAGTGATTGAAGTCACAATAATGCAGCTCGAAATGTTATATTGTATTGAAGTGGAACTCTTCTCAGTGATTTGTTGATGTTAAGTATTTAGTAAATCATTCATCAAATTGGCTACCTAACACCAAGCTGGGTTTTAACATTTGATGACAAAATCATCGCAAACGTTTTAGGACTCAGATCGTGACACTCGATGACGAAACACTGTGGGGTTAGTCGGTACCAGACTGACACATTATCTTAGCGTTAGGCATCCTCACGAGTTATCACTTCACCTGGAAGTGATGACTCGTGAGGATAAAAAAGAATAAGTAGTGTTTATAAATAAACAAAAAGATGTGAGTGAGGACGCCTGACAGAAGTGATAACATAAACTAATCTAAGTTGAACTATTCTGCATCTGTCCAAAATACGGCGAGCGCTGTGGGTTTGAGTGAGAGACGAGGAGCCTGCCTACCGCTGCCGTATGTGTGACAGAAAGGGAAGCCAGACAGACTGGCGCCGTAACGCGTTACGTAACGATGCGGTTTACTCTTCCATAAGAATAACTTCTTATCGCATCCGCATCGCAAGTGATAACTCACTTCATACTTACAAATTTTGACAAAAAAACTGACTTCAATCTGGACCAATTTAGATGAGTCCATTCGGGAAGCACCAGTTTTCAAATTAAAAAAGAATCATCAAAATCGGTTTACCCAGACGAAAGTTATGAGGTAACAAACATAAAAAATAATTTTAAAAAAAACTGTCGAATTGAGAACCTCCTCCTTTTCTTGAAGTCGCTTAAAAAATAACACTCATTTTGCAATGCAAGCCATTTCATTCACTTACGTGTTTTCAATATAATTGAGGAATTAAAAAGATTTTTAAAGATTTACCAGTTTGCCGCTACTTTACCGCTTAGCCCTTTTCCCACTATACAGGACACAATAAAATACATTTTAAACCAACCACACAGGGTGCACATGTAATAATCTAAACAAACATTCACATAATTTAGCCCCGTCGTACCAAACACCGCGGGAATACTTAGTTGCCAGAGATTATCAATAAAATTGCAACAGTTTCTTTGTTAAATACATTAAGGTTTGTTGTTAATGTGACTTTCGCCTGCAAATGAATGGAACGATTAATATAATACAATATACATATTTAGAATACGCAAGATTGGTATGAGGTGCGTTTAGTTTGCAGCGGAACTTGCGACCCAGACATACAATGTTAGGAAAAATTCTTTGAATTATAATGTAGCTACTCTGTCTCTTACTTTATATCAAGGATATATACATTTATGGTTTTATCTAAATGCTAATAATATAATATTTTAAGAAGGAATAAAACCACGTCTGAAGATGAAGACACCATAAAATTTCCAATACATTTTTTATTTTATTTTAAAAAGACGACTCCCGCATTAGGAATATACATCCTGTGTCGCGGAGGACTTTACAAACATGCATGAAAAGTACACAAAGAACACCCAGACTCAGAACAACAATTTGTGAATTACACAGTGTTGTCCCATGTAGAATTTGAATCCACAACACTTGGTACAGTGGAAAGTGGCGTGGCGACCGCTTATACCACTAGGCCTAACTAACAAAGAGCATAATTTTTAATAAAATTTTACAAGCTTATAATGTAAGAGGATTGGACCAAATGCAGAAGTAGAATGTTTCGTGACTGCTAAATACTGCGTGTGCAGTGATAAATACAAACGTGGTCCTTCTATTACATTTTTAACCGAATTCAAAGAAATTCGACTGTTTTTATGTTTGTTACCTCATAACTTTCGGGTGAACCGATTTTGATGATTCTTTTTTTATTTGACAGCTGCTGCTTCCCGTGTGGTTCCATTTAAATTTGGTCAGATTGAAGTCGGTTTTTTTTTGTTAAAATTTGTGATTATTTATGAGTCTAATTCCTGCCTTTGGTCGCAGCTTAATATCGCTAGTCTTATTACTTTGATAAAATCCAAACAACCCCAGCATGAGCTAATTCAATGTCTTCCCCACATCTTGTCGTAAATGTCATAACGTTCGTTTAACAGAAATATGTTACAAATCAATTTACTGTTATGTAAATGTATCACAATTTCACAGTTACACAGACGGAAATAACGTTACGTAACTAATAGCAACGTTATAACGTTACTGCACCACTTGAAGAGAACAGATTTATTATGATTGCAATGTACTTGCATTAACGGTAACATAAGATCCGCGTAGCATTTTACTTAGATAATATAATTAGCAATAACTATATACGAAAATTAAGTATAACTAAATAGTTACGAATAAAAAATATTTATGATTAGTAAATTAAATATTTGTTTTTAAACAGAAAATATAGAGTTATTAATCTTAATCCAAATGGTGTTAAGATTGGTATAGGACGACGACGAAATTTTACTACGTATTATAGGCTCCCTTTTTTGTAGGCTTGGCCAGGATGAATGATACGGGCATCACGTACAATAGTGTGGACATACCGATAAAATACTACCTCCTAATCACAATGCTAAGTGCAATTTCCTATGCTCGGGATGCGGGCTGGAGTACGCAGTGAGATAGTACTGTTCTCAGCGAGATCCTCTACCGTCTACATCTCTCTACCGGAGTCGACTTTTACGCCACCTTTTTTAATTTAGAGCTTTTATCAGTGGTCATCACACGATGGACATTAAATACCTACCAAAAGTACGTTGTAATAATTTCAGACTATGTAAAATAGTACTAATTAAACCGGGTGTTCATTAAATTAGACTGTCCCTCAGCGCCTGCTACTTGCTGCGCTTAAAATTTATCTGTAACGAACTGACTCGCCATATACACGAATATTTATTACATCATCAAATACTACATTGTTTCAGTGAATATGAGGTATTTTCTGGTCTGTGTTCCTGAATCTCAACTGTACGTACCATAAACGTGCAAGGCAAGTTTTACTAATTAATTTAGAATTATTAAGACAAAAATATACCTATTATATCTTCTTATTAAGTTTAAAGTAGCTGAATAAACTCTTCTAATTTAATTCCATCTAAAAAATGATTACGCACTGAACACATTTTTCACGATTTCACTGCCTTAATATTATTTGTTAAACTAGTAGTCCATCAAAATTAATAAAAAGTCGTTACAACTATTCGAGATCTATTGTATTTTATTACTTTAGTTCTATGAAATTCCACTTAACCGAACGGTCCTTATGTTTAAAATGTTGAAATTGAGTCGAAGTATAGTTTTTACGTAACTTTGTATAAATACTTACATATTGAAAAGTCTTTTCACCCAGAAATAGATAATATGTAAATATTTTAAAATCAACATTATTGAAACATTCAACTAACACCACTAAAAAAGAAATAAAAATATGAATATGTTAAATATCTATATTATTTTCACTCGTAACTTAGTCATCTATATCTATGCAAATGAATAAAATTGGAGTGTCTGTTTGTAATATTAAAATAACCGCTTTTTATTAAATGCATGTATGTATACACGGTATATATACCAAACTAACATTTTTTTAAATTGTTGTCTGTTTATCTGTCTGTCGGTCTGTCTGTCTGTTTGTTTGTTCCGACTAATCTCTGGAACGGCTGAAGCGATTTTGACGGGACTTTCACTGATAGGTAGCTGATGATATAAAGAGTAACTTAGGCTACTTTTTTTAGACAAGCTTCGTCCCGCGGCGTCACCCGCGGTACGACAATGACCGCGGGTAACACCGCGGGACTTAGCTAGTGTCGAATAAATACGGTGGCCACGACATTTAGTAAAAAATTTAATATAATTTTACTATATCTTTTAATATCGTGCTGTGAATTTAATGGCTTAAATTAAGCTCTAGACACGTCTATTAGTGGCATACTTCATTTATATATAATATACATATATAAATGAATCGCCGAAATGTATGTATACGCATAACTTCCGATCGGCTGCACCAAATAAAATAATTCTTTTTTATGTGTTCATTATTGTTAGGACAAGAATATGGCGGTACGAAGTTCGTCGGGTCAGCTAGTTTATTATAAAGTGTTATATTATAACAAAGTAGGGACCACGTGAAATTATGTGATAACAAGGGCATTCGTTTACTGTGTGAATTTAACCATTAATGATTAAATAATACTGGAATCATCATTGTTTTCCAGTCCATGGTCCAATTATATTTACAACACCCTGTATATTTGTAATGCCCATCGAGAACAAATAATAGTGTGATGAAATGTACATTCATTTGTTATGTATCTGAAATTTATATTGCTGTTTTTTTTCAATATAGAAACCACTTTTTCCTTATAAACAAGGTTTTTGAGAGTTGGATGATTTTTAGTCCCTCGCAAGATATGATAACTTTTAAGTTAATCGACATAAAATACATCCAAATTAGGCACAGTTTTATCAATTAATGTGGGTATCGTATCCACAAAACAGGACCACCACTTAAATGACTGAACCATCCGTGCAGTCGACTAGATTAATGTTTTTGTGGTCACTGCTTCCGTTCAGGTTTTAGACGAACGTTAAATTACAATAATACTCTTAATAATTGGACTCGATTATTATTTCTTCAAATTGTATTTAGTTCTATAAATCTATACACTGTAGCGCTGCGGGAAGTTGACATGGGCTTACTAATTTTTTCCGATAATTTAGAAAATATTCTCCAAAATAAATAAGGCTATACAAAGTTCGCCGGGTCAGCAAGTTTTTTATATGTTTATATAATTTTTATATTATACTACGATAACTACGATAATACGATACGATAATACGACCTTCAAACTTCCATGAAAAAAGGATACTGCATTAATGCAGAAGCATCATTAGGCCGCCATAGTGTGGGTCGCCATGCTGCATTGTTGCATTGTCTGCATTCACAATGAGTATAGTGACCACCACTCTTGGATTCAGCTTATGCTTTCCATCAGGCAGAGTAGAGTCATTTTGGCCACTCATTAAAAAAACTCCTGCCCCAAGAGGAGAGTAACTCTTGTGACTACTTAGTTGCAGGCATTCCTGGGCGGCGGCTGTTACTTTCCATCAGGTCATCAGGATATCTGCTCGTTGGTCCCCTTATTATAAAAAAGTGAACTTAAATGGTGGCCATTTAAGTTCACTTTTTGAACTGACGGTAACTTACATAAGTACAATGATTTCTTTCTAACCTATTTGATCGGAAAGTTCTATGTAATAATAATAAGAACGGGCTCGAAGATGAAAGAAAGAAAATTATTTATTCTGACATGTCAGTCTGTCTGAAGTCTGAAAGCCGAGCGCTTCTCTCTGATAATACGTGCCATCCTGCTCCCTTGAAATCTACCTCCTGTGTCGCTATTTATCGGTCTGACACTAAGCTTATTTATTTTATGCCATCGAATGACTAGCTTTTGATAGATTTTTAGTAATAATTAATGTACATAGTTTCTAATAAATCAGTGTTAACAGCTCCATGATATTTTCTTATTGTCAACTTTAGAACGCAGTTGTCTGTTATGCAATAACGTATTTTGAAAATATAAACTAGAACTCTGACTGCACGTTTGGCCTAGTGGTTTAACGGTCACCACGCCGTTTCCTACTTCGCCAAGTGTCGAGGGTTCAAATCCCTCTAGGACAACACTTTGTGTGATCCACAAATTGTTGTTCTGAGTCTGGGTGTTCTTTGTGTCCGTTTCATGTATGTTTGTAAAGTCTAAGTCTAAGTGCTGGAGCTGTCAAAAAAAAATCTGTAGACGTACAGAATAATGGGAGTCATACTTTTTGAAACATATGAAAACAAGCATTAGCTTTACGTGTGTAAAAAGGTATTTAATCAATAAACGTAAGTGTTTTGCGCTACCATTTTTAAATTAATTTACAAAGGAGAAAAATTTGAATCACGTTAATCAATATCGGCAAAAACAAATTAATGACATACAAAACGTTTGAATGCGCCCGCGCAGGGCGGGGCGGGGCAGGCCAACGCACCTGTGGTAGCTCCTACAAACGCCGCACTAAAAATACGTTATTAACGCGACTACTTTTATTTTTGTATGCGATAGCCGCGAGCTAAAGGTTATGCCAGGGTCGAATTTAAAATTAAATGCTGATTTTAATCTTGGTTAGGTTAACAAAAGTTAAGTATGCAAAAAATTAGTATTCTAAAATCAAATTAAGATTAATACTTGCTAGAAACAAAAAATAATAATACTTATTTTTTCTCTACTCGAGGCAAAATTCAATTTGGATGCAATCGTAACTATAATACCGAGCTATTTATCCGGAAATCTTACATCGCCAAATCCATTTTTCTTTGCATTTTTATTGCAGTGTTACTTTATGTATCAAATAATTTTACACAATTATAATTTTTGAGACTTTTGATTTATTAGACTATAGTGTCACAATGCTATAAATTGTACCACTACAATAATATAATTAACATACGGTGTAATGTAGCAACGCAGTGTGCAATTCTTGTGCGGGAGTTGTCTTAAAAAAAAAAAAAAACCTGATGTCCTGTGGTTTTAGACTGAGTATATTAGATATCCTTTGACCTGGCTCATCATATATTATATACCTATGTGTATATCACAATATGAATGTTTATGTAATAGATTTTTTAGCAAAAAACTATGTCTAATATTATCATGTGTCCACATCGGTGATAGAATATGCCAGCTTCTTTTATTTACTACTGATTTGATTTTAAATAAGTACATTATTTACATTTAATGTACTAGCGAAACGATGTGATTTTCTTTAAAGAATACCTTTGCTTAATAGAGATCTTCGATAAAATTAAATGTTAAATTTTATTCTTTCATAATACCTCATTTAAACTTTATGTAATAATTTATAAAAGAAGCAAATTAATTCTTAAAATATGTGTTACTGTTTTATGAAAATATTTAAATAAATAATAAATAATATATATTTCGGACATCTAACACACAACGCCATCTAGTCCCAAGCTAAGTAGAGCTTGTGTTATGTATGAGCTTTTTTTTGTAAATACATACATATTATACATCGAAACACCCAAACTCCGAAACAAATATTTGTAGATCACACAAACTTTTGGTCCGACCCAGGATTTGAACCCGAGACCTCAAGTACAGCAGTCGCATTCACTACCACTGCGCCAGCGAGGCTGTCAAATTAATTTATTAATTGAATTATGAAAATAAAAACAAACATAAATCAGCTATGTGTGTACATGTTGTATGTAAAAGAAAACGAAAGAGCCAGAAGATTCCAAAAAAGTCTTCTTGTATTCCGATCATGGTTAATGTCGATAGTCACCAACCGATTAACCAACATAACAATTTATTTCTATCATTTTTAAGAACTACTAGAATGGTCCGAGAGCTGGTATCATTTTTTGAATAGGTATTTGAGGCAAGCTGAAAACTTGTCACAGACCTCTCCTATTATACCCCCCAACACGGAACTGCAGACCTGTCTGGTGAGTAGCTGGGCAAATCAACCCTCCCCTCTGGTGAGGTTACGTGACTTACAATAGCCATGGTATAACGATATACTTCGCCAGTTATAGCACTCTGAGAAACAGTGCTCACGTGGGAGACACAAGCCTACGTCATCATCACTATCGATGGATGTCAAAAATTTGCCCCGCTACTGACCAGTTTTGTGTTGGGGTATATTAGGAGAGGTGTGTGACAAGTTTTCAGCTTGCCTTAAATACCTACACAAAAAATGGTACCAGCTCTTCTACTAGAATAACACAACCAGATTCATGCATTGACCTCAGCATTTAGACCAGATGTTATTAACAAAATAAATATTTATAAATCCAAATATTTTGCATGATAATGACTTACAATAAATAACGTTATAAATTTGTGTATTTCTTCTATATACATCAAAGTTTGGTTACTATGAACATAATTGTCATAGATTTTTATTACTTAATAAATTTTTGCATGCGATGATTTTCAGAATTAATGACCATCTGATGTTTATGCTAATTAAAGAGTGAATCTCTTTTTATGTGGTCACACTAAAAACTTAAAGTGTCAACATTTTATAAATTAATTTTAATTTAGAGTATTATAAATATTGAACCGTATTAAAAAGTATAAAATTTTCCACTAGCCAACTTCGGGTACATTAATGGTTCAAAAAGTTTTGCACCGACTGTCGGTACAATAATTTTCGAACTACATATTAAGTGAATCTTGTATTATAATACCAAAATCGAGTGGATCTACCATTACATTTGCATCAACATATCTAATTATAATATTGACTTCTAATTTACATTTAAGTATTTCAGTATTTCAGAGTATTTAATATTTTTTTATTTTTTATTTACATTACTTTAAAATTTAAAAACGAAAATATTGGAAGTAGCTCTTAATTTACTAAGGATTTGTTTATAATATTAGTTGGATTATTATAAATGAAGCTAATAAATGCACATCTCTGTGTATTTATTTCCTTTTTTTAAAGTTCTTTTGATTTGCACAATATGTAACCACGGCCAGTCGTTACATAATCTATAGTAATCTATACTAATATTATAAACGCGAAAGTTTGTAAGTATGGATGGATGGATGGATGTTTGTTACTCTTTCAAGCAAAAACTGCTGAACAGATTTGGATGAAACTTTACAGTAATAAAGCTTATACATCAGAATAACACATAGGCATATTTGCCGCGATAACCGACATATATGCGGGCGGAGCCGCGGGCAACAACTAGTCATGTTATACCTACACCTATATTAAAACCTGATCGCGTTAATAAAATGTCTATAGTACTATTAATGTGTAATATTTGAGACCTTATATTACCTACCTGTACGTATATTTTCCCTAAACCGAATTAATAAATATTAACTGCCTCTAATCCGTGCCTGGCTGATCTTTCGGCATCTGGCCGGTCGGAGGCTGCGATCTCAAGATAGCCCAGGTCACTGTCCCCGCACACACACAGCCTAGCGTACGTACACAAACGCAAGCTGGAAACTGGAGCGGGTGTGTTTTGTAACAGTCGTAATTACACTTCATTGAACTAGAAGTGGAAATGGATACCTCATTCGAAGCCATTCGGTTCATGTAAGGTTTTATTTTAATGAAGAATGTTGGTATCTGATTTGTTTAAATAGTATATTTATTGCATTTCATTTATTCTTTATTGTACACAAACGGAAATCATTTTAGTGACAAGGAATTTCCATGTACAAACACGAGCTTATCCCAAACTTGAATTTTCTTCGATACGATAGTAGAGAATGTAAGGGTGAAGTCATGTGTACTTATAAATAGGTTGAAGAAAAACTACGTAACTCCAACTATATTTACATTCACTTTTATAACTTACATACATAATATAAAGATAACAGACATACATTAGCAGTATAATTTTAGATTGAAAATTAAAGAGGTAACGACAATTAAGTACCATTTTTTCAAAAAAAAAAAATGACTGAAAAGTCAAGATGAATAAAAGTCCTTTATCAATACATAATATTTAAAGGTACATTGATATCAAGGACAATATACAAGGTTATACACACAATGCTGCATTATTTTACATGGCCATAACATATTGAACACATTCCATTTTGTAAGGACACTATTATTATATTTATTTGTTTCACTTTGACACCTGTTATTATCAAGATAACCTGAACAAACAAACATGTTGACGTAATTTGTTTTTATTTTTTCCTTAGCAATGTTATGCAAGAAATACAAAATAAGTGCATTAGTTTTGATTTTAATCTTTGGATATTGCAAATCGAAGCAGCTAAATCGCGCGTAGATCATTTGCTAAGACATGTAGATGACGAAATTAAATTATAAATATGCTCAAAACGTCATAAACAAATTGTGATGGACATTCAGAGGAAGATAAAAAGAATAAGTATTAATCTTTTTACATACCTGTAATAGGCAGGCTTGTATCAAAGGCATAATGACAGTGTTAAGATAAAATCAAACGGTGGGCTGTTGTTTCTGCTTAACCCGAACGAAAATCTGAGTTGTGGGTACTGAGTTTATGTATGTGGCAATCTAATTCTAAACATATTTCATCGTATTGTATTTTGATATAGTATTTCTATAGTCATTCAAATTCATAAAATGTATCGGTATATTTCTTACCTTTTTATCTCGATATAATCGATTAAAAATCGATGTAACTATTCTGAGTTCTAAAGACCTAATATATTTAAAACGTATTTTAGATTGGATGGACAGAAGTCTGTGACGATCAATCTCTCAGAATATGTGAAACAAATGTTCCATAGCGTTGATAAATCGTCAGATCTGTTAGGGAAGAAAATATATTAGTAAGTATTTACCAAACTACCAGAAAAATTGAGTATGAAAATATAATTAAAGGACTCACTACTTTATAGAATTGTAATCATCATTGTTTTGGCTTATATTATACGCTGGGCAGAACTGTAAAAATCACGTCAATGTAGGCAAGAAACGAAAAAGCTATCTAAAACGATTACTTCAATACAATACGATAGCTTCCAGGCACGTAGACTCCGTATATCTTTTTTTTAGAAGAACTGTACAAGGAATATCATAATAAAATAGTTGAAAGTTTAACCGTTGCGTCATTATAATATGAGATAGTTATGATCGTTAAGTTGAACATCAATCAACGATTAATGCTTTAACATCTAGATCACTTGCGTGCTGTAAATCAATGTTTATAAATGTTTAATTAATGAGAGTTACTTGATGTTCTCCTTTTTGTTGCATAATTATGATGAATAGCGGTTTACATTTTAATGTTTTCGATTAGTACAATTTTATGAAATGATATCCGGAAATTCTTTCGTAAATTTCAAATTGAACATTTCGAAGACGAATTTTAGAATGATAAATACCTAGATGTAAACCTTATTAATAATGCAAATACTATACTACACTGGCGCTCATAGCCCAGTTGCACTCGGTGATTAGAAACAATCACCGAGGTTAAACAACGATGGCGCGATCTGTACCTGGATGGGTGACCGCTGGTGGCATGATACCATGAGCGTCTCCGTGATTACGAGGTCATGTTAAGTAGTCGGTCCCGGTTATTATTATAGGATAACAGTCGTGAAGCTTAGTTGGAGGCTTTTGGACGGCTTAAAAACATCCAACGGCAAGATTATGTAGCCACAACGTTCTTTTGCCAGTCCCCAACCCGCACTTGGTTAGCGTGGGGACGTATGACCTCAACCCCCTTCTGAGAGGTCAGCTATAATTAAATTAAAAAAGTTCGAAAATAATTTTATGATCAAACTATCGTAAAGTATGTAAATATATTTAGTTAGACTGATTATCATTTATGTATGTATGTGTAATAAAACACAGTCGTGGAGAGGCTATAGGAATGACACCGCAGGGTGCATCTATGAAATTTTATTTCAGAACTATAGCTCAGATGAGCTTTCTTGAGACAAGATTTAGAGTGGCCTAGACAATTGAATTTCGAATGTAAATTTAAATTAAGAAACTGTTAACTTTATAGTTTACGCTAATTAAAATGATTACGTATTTATAACATTTCAGTTTATCATTACAGTTATGAGTACATACTATTATGCAAGCTACTGTACATTCCTCCAAGAACTCGTAAAGAGATTTTCATATCAGTTGTTTCAAAGTATAGGAAGAAAACACCGGAACAAATCACGAATCATTATAAAATCACGTGTTTCCAATTATACGATCTCAAAAATTATAAATATTTGATAATTTTTTAATACCTACGAATTAGTAAAAGTGTTATTAACGAAAAATGTATATGGTACTGTAAAAGCCCGTATAATAATAATAATATTTCGGACATCTAACACACAACGCCATCTAGTCCCAAGCTAAGCAAAGATTGTGTTATGGGTACTAGACAACTGATACAAATACAAATATCCTTTTATTTGTAAATACATACATACTATACATAGAAAACACCCAAACTCCGAAACAAATATTTGTAGATCATACAAACATTTGGTCCGACCCGGGAATCGAAGCCGAGACCTCATGATCAGCAGTCGCACACGCCAGCCGCGAGAACAACGAGGCGGAGGTAATCTTAGGTTTTACTAGTAAATCTTTGGATTTACCGACATGAGTTGGTAAATGTAAGGATTTTTAAAAAAATCGGCCAAGTGCGAGTCGGACTCGCCCATGAAGGGTTCCGCAGCAGCAAGTTTTTTTTTTTTTTATATTTGTTTTGATTGAATAAAAGGTAACGGACAGACGGACAGACAGACAGACAGACATGACGAATCTATAAGGGTTCCTTCCTTTGGCACGGAACCCTAAAAAGGGACGATTTTTTCGGACTTTTACCATTAGAATTTTGGTACATGCTAACAGTGGCGTAGCTAGGTAACCAAGGGCCCTGGGGCAAATAAAAAAATGAGGCCCTTCTACTATCTATCTACTACTGGTTAGGTTTTGTCAAGTAAAAATATAAAATATACAAATACTTAAAAAATGCTAAGCTACTTTATCATCAGCTTTTTACGTGCACTGCAGGGCAGGTAATAAAGGGTAGGACCGGATCTGGCAGACAATCAGTACGGTTTCCGTTAGCGGCGCTCCACCGTGGATGCGATCATTCGCGTGAGGGCTATGGCGGAGGAAAAAGTTTCTCGGGGCGTGGCATTGGCGGTGTCTTTGGGCATCGCTAACACGTTCAACACTTTACCCTGAAATTGCATCAGGGAGACACTAGTGCATCACCGAGTGTCTCCCTACCTCCGCCGCATAGTCGGGGCATATCTGTCGGAGAGAGCCGTCATCTACTCAAATAGGACCGGTCTCGGTCGACGCGAAAATGTCGTGCGGTGTCTCGTAGGGGTCGGTCTTAGAGCTACGCCTGTGGAACATTGGCTACGACTGGGTCCTTCGCGGTGCATTCTTAGATAGTGTCGCCGTCACGTGCTATGCAGATGATACGCTTGTGACGGCGTGAGGCAACCCTAAGGGCCACGGCTGGGGTTGCCCAAGTCGTCGTGAGAATCCGGCGGCTGGGTCTCCTCGAGGTGGCTCTGCACAAATCCAAGGTTTTGTTCTTTCACGGGCCTCGCAGTAAGCCACCTGAAGGACTCAGCCTCATAGCAGGAGACACTCGCATCGGCATCGAGCCCTCTATAAGGTATCTGGGGCTTAGTACCCCACGGCCGATAAGACTTCGGACATCATTTCCGAAGTCTGGTCCCCAAGTTGGTTGGCCAGCAACATCACGCTATTGCGACGATCGGAACGAGTGCTGGCTATCCGGATCATAAGGGGGTACCGCACGATCTCCTTTGAGGCGGCTAGTCTCCTGGCCGGAATTCCACCATGGGACCTGGAGGCGAGAGTTCTTGTGGCTCTTTACTAGTGGCGCAAGGAGGCGTGGGAGTTGGGTAGGAGTCCTGAGACTCGAGAAATCGATGATTAAAAACTCCAATTCCACCAGATACTCGTGGAGGAATGGAAGGAACGACTTGGGCAACCGAGCGCTGGGCACGCCGCGGCGTTTATTACTCTATTAATTATATATTCTCTATTAATTATATAATTTAATACTCTATTATTACTGCGGCGGTAAGACCCGTTATTGGAGGATTGGCTCGAGAGGCGTCACGGGACCCTCTCATACCGGCTGACGTAGGTAATCACTCGAAAAGCATTCTCCGGAGATCACCTGTGTCTGATCCGTAAGGAGCCAATGCCTGAGTGCCATCACTGCGATGGCCAGACCGGTAAATCGGTAACAACTATTATATGTATATAAAATATATATGTAATATTTCTGGCTACGCGTTGATTTTATTCTGGTGGTTGCACCTTCGCCATCATTGCATAAGTAGCCGATATCTATAGATTTGACATGATTTACTGACGTAACAAACATCAATATGAGTGGTAAAAGCCTAAAAGCTTCCTAACACCTGATACACCATTATTTTTTAACCATTCTCGAAAAAAAACTTGACTCGAATTCACAATGAAACGCATGTCGATGAATAATAAAATACACATATTGCTAGCCGTCAAATTGACAACACTGCCAACCCACAGAAATAATTTAGGGGAATTCCCTAGGTATAATTTTCGAATTTCTCTCAACAGAGTTGTTGTTGATAAAAGTCGGGTTGCAACCTGTCATATTTATTTTGAAAATGGGAGAAACATTCGAAAATTCAGTTTGATCGAGATTTTCTGGTAAGGATTCAAGGGCCCTCTGAGCTTGAGGGCCCCGGGACACTGCACCGCCTAGCCCCTAGGTAGCTACGCCACTGCATGCTAGGTTTTACCAGTGACGGCTGCTAAATGAAAATGAAATAAGTACTTCTTAATCATTTATTTCAATTAACTGTATTTGGGTTAGGGTTTTTTTTTGTTTTAATTGCAAGTTTTTTTTCTTTTGAAAGAAATTAAAAAAAAACTAACCAAACCGCTAGTTGAAACGAACAAGGCTAGGCTAGGCAAGTAATTAAATGTCATCAGAACTGTTCGGACTTTTACTATTAAGAGTTGGTTAATCTTATGTTTTACTGGAAAATCTTAGGATTTATCGTAATTCGGGTTTTTACAGTAACATGTGGATTTATAGAATATTATTGAGTAACAATAATATTTTCAAAAATGTCACACAAGCCGTCAAGTCAGGGCCTGCTGATAAACATACTTATATACGTCTAAATACTTACATGTAATAGATAAAACAAATGACCGTGCTCATCACACAATTATTTGTCTTGGGTGAGAAACCTTCGGCGTAACAGTCAGGGACTCAGGGTCACTAACCACTAGACCAATCAGGGACGAGTGTTATGGAACCCTTTTGTTTAGTCTGATTATGAAAAAAAAAACAAAATACATATAAATAATTATTGAAAGAAAAGTAAGTTAGCAACGATACATTTATTGTATTGTTGGTCCGGTGGCAAAAAGTTGCCAGTCTGCTCGCTTAACGCGTTGACAGCAACGGGAGCGAAGAGATTGTTTTTATCACCTACTGAGTTATGTCGACCTCGGCTGCGTCGCAGAGGTGTTCAGCAAAAAACAACTGATTATTTTTATTTGAAGTTACTACGGACTACGGACACCATGTTTTGAAATATTCAGTACAACAAGTATTTTTTTTGGAAGGAAATTCGTATTTTAATTCATTTTCGGAAGATTCCTTTTCGTTATGAAATCTACGGGTTACGGTAAAAACAAAGCTAATAATTCCGCATTGATTTACCATCTCCAACTAATTGTATTTATTTAATTCTTTTATGAGACAAATCGCGCATTTGACTGCCTCGTTGGTCTCGCGGTTGGCGTCTGCGACTGCTGACCATGAGGTCTCGGGTTCGATTCCCGGGTCGGACCAAATGTTTGTATGATCTACAAATATTTGTTTCGGAGTTTGGGTGTTTTCTATGTATAATATGTATGTCTTTGCCAAAAAAAGTAAATATGTATTTGTATCAGTTGTCTAGTACCCATAACACAAGCTCTGCTTAGCTTGGGACTAGATGGCGTTGTGTGTTAGAGGTCCAAAAAAAAAATATTGAAATATTCCTGTGACGGTGGGGACTTTACAAATATACAAGAGACGGTGACAAAGAAAACCCAGACTCACAAAAATAAATAATTTGAATTCCTGAGAGCGTTGTCCTACATCCCTATGTACTCTCTTTTTTGTTTTTTTATTCCATTTTTTTTTTGTTTTCATATAATTTTGTTATCTTTTTTTTTAATCACTACTATGGTGCCATGATGTACTGTGTAATATTTTTAACGATGCTGGTTGCATGAATAAAAATAAGACATATTTTGTAACTTATTATTGTGCAATTATTTGTTGTGCTGAATAAAATGAATTCAAAAACATTGTCTAGAAAATGAAAAGTTGGAGCTGAAATCTACCAACCCTACCTGTGGTACGTGGGCGGCACCTTTGATCAATTACTGTTGAACTGTCATCTATTTTAACCGTCTTCACATGGACTAAGTCCTAAAAGAATAAATGAAAATATAAACAAATTATAGAGCTTCAAAAGAACGTTTCTATTTGAGACGCGTCACATATACTTAACGTTTATTTATATCTATATATTTATTTATAGTAAATATTCGTAACTTTAAATATAGTCTGTCTTAATTATGTGAATGAAAAACTGTTGATATTTCTCTGTAGTTATTAATATTACATTTTATTCTAGAAACTGTTCTTCGATTAGATCTTGAAAGAACCGACAACACTGGGCTTGGAAGTCACTGTTTCAGAGTGATAGTAAAATGCTTTAGAAATAAACGGTTCGGTTTGGCTCTTATTTCCTGTGCCAAGCAATCTAAACTTGGGCCTTTAAGCGGGGCACTAAGCATCTTATTAGAACTTCATAGTGTCACCAAGCTGCATTCAATACCATACAATACCACATCGAGGATGGTGACCACCACTCTTGGATTCTACTCATGTTTTCCATAGGGTAGATTAGGAGTCACTTTCACTCACATGTGAGTTCACATGTGTCCCAAATTATCATGTTTACATGGTCACAAGGCAGTATTAGTCAGATCCATATTATAGTTTTTATTGAGCTCTAGGCGTGCCTACACGGTGGACGATGGTCAGTGGTTTTTTGTTACAGTTCATATATCAGTTACAATTGCCAACCTTTAAGCTGGGTCTCCACCGAACAAAAGTTGTCAATTTTTGTGTTGTCAACACGTGTTGGTGACAAAAGTTTCTGTAATTACATTGGCAACAAAAATTGTCAACAAATGTTGAGAACAAAGAAATGAGAGAGTAACTTCGAACATTACGTATATGAGTTACAGAATTTTATCTTTTATTTAATACTAGCGACCCGCCCCGGCTTCGCACGGGTGGATTTCAGATGCTCCCGCCGACGACACGATTCGTGCATTTTAAATCTGTAATATCTTCGAATATATTCATTTAAATTAGATACTGTAAAGGGCCATTTTGAACTATATTAAATGCACAATGTATTTAATTTACTTAATTGTGTAAGGATTCATTCTGTATTGCTTAAAATCACTTCGTAAATAAGTCATTATTTCTCGTAAAAAGAAAGGAATAAAAAATGGTTGTTGTGGGTTATCCCTAAGAGAGAGACAGAGAGACATATACCGTCGCGGGCTTTTTTGTAGTACTTTTTAAGGTGTACAATACTCTAGTACATTATTTTGATCTATCTCGTAGGGTGCAACCAGCGTTTGCAATGTAAGCGCAAAAAAATGTGTTTATTTCTACATCACATTAGAAACCTCGAAAATCAACAGTGTTTCCATACTATATTATGCATTAATTATACATAAAAACCTTCCTCTTGAATCACTCTATCTATTAAAGAAACTCGCATCAAAATCCGTTGCGTAGTTTTAAAGATTTAAGCAAACAAAGGGATATAGGGACATAGGGACAGAGAAAGCGACTTTGTTTTATACTATGTAGTGATAATGCTCATTTTGTTACTTTCTTGTCTGCTAAGCAGTTCTTGAGTTTGATGCCTACACAATTGAAAGGAGTTTGTAATAAGCATGGTAATGTGCTCTGTATCTGAATATTATTTACCTTTAATGTTATATACCTCTTTAAGTGCATTCATCAGTTTGGTTATCAAAGTGTCAGGTCTGTGGCCCGCCTAACCAGGCGCAGCCCTGTACAGTCGGAAACTTGATGTGCAAGACAAAATACATGCGTGTATGTATATCCCTATGAAGTAAAACATACGTACTTAAATATGAACTATTAAGATAATCAATGTTAAATGTTGAAACTTAAGAAACGTTTTAACATTGACGAAACCCTTTTATAGAGCATTTAGCAAATTGTAGTATTTATGATACTATGTATAATTGTGTTAAAGGTTCCTGAGAAAATAATAGAAATGCAAGTGTTAGAAAATTAGGAAATAGAAAATAAAAATTTCTAGAACGAAGAAAAATAAGATTTTTGATACAAGATTCCTTTTGCCTTTGTGGTGATGGATCAAGAACGCGAAGTGTGACAATCAAAATTCATTCCGAGGGTTTCGTAAGAGCCGACGCAGGGAGCAAATTACGTAGAACAACAGTAATGCGAAAGAGAAGGGCTTACCGTGGGAGAGCCACGCTTCGGCATGAATGGGCCGACTCAACCGGAGTGATACCAGGGCTTCACAGAAAACCGGTGTGAAATAGTGCTTGGGCTGTGTTTCACCGAGTGAGTGAGGATACCGGAGGCCCATACCCCAACCCCCCTCCCCCCCATCTCTCCAAAGGACGGCAACGCACTTGTGACGCCTCTGGTGTTGCAGGTGTCCATGGGCGGCGGTAATCGCTTACCACCAGGCGATACGTCAGCTCGTTTGCCTGCCTAATCCATAAAAAAAAACCTGATACAAGCCCTCTCGACCCATCTGGCCAGCGTGGTATAGTTTGTCAAAACTGTTCTTTCTGAACAGAGTTCTATGTCTAGAAGATGTAAACTGTTAAAGTATGTTGATAAATACTGCATTAATTGTTGCTATCAGTGTTGCCCATTAATTTTACAAGTAACATCCTACGTTATAAGTTTTCACTTCTATTGGCAGTGCTTATGACTGCCATTTTTTTTTATCTACTTTGTAATGAATTTTAAATTCTAGTGAATTCTGGCGATTTTTTTAGCTAAAAATATCCCAAAATCTGGTGACATTTCCAACCAAGACTAGTGAAAAAGTTTCTGCAAGGTGGCAACACTGGTTGCTATAATTATCTACATCAGTGACCAGTTTAGACGCGTTGTATATTTAATTATCACCTTGATTTAAAAAAAATGAAGTTCCGGTTTAAGTTTTTACGAAAATGACACCTTATATATATTCTTTGTTCAGGACGCATTATATAATAAGCAATTGACACAGAGGAAGAGGTTTAATTAGACCACAACACACGCTTGACATTCACAGTGGTGCATTAATCACTGAAACAGGTTTGTGCGACAGCTTCACATGTCATAAAAGGCATTGAGCTAGAGATGTGGAGCGGGAATCAGGTTCCGTACGTTAATTGACATTTGCGTCGGTAACGATTACGCGTATTAATCCTATGAGAACTTGTTTTAGTTTTTTATAAGGATTAGATTTTATAAAAGCATTTGCAAAGTACACAATAATTGTGACTTATATTATTATGTTCTTATATTGCTTACAGTATTTAACTTGAACAGAGTTGACGATTAGTTTCTTATTTTGACGATTACTTTAGTACCTATACTTTATTTAGATTAGTTTAGTTCGATCGAGTTAAGTTAACGATGAATTTCAGGACTAAGATTTCATAAATTCACAGTTAAATTTTCGATAAATAATGTGAAAGTTTATTTTTTGTTATTGTGTGTAAGTTGACATGTTTTGTAAACCTTCAAAATATTTACTGTATGAAAACTAGATGCACATGTATGGTTATAATGTATATCAGTTTAGTAAACTTTTTAATAGTAGGTATAGGCAACGACTTCAATGTCAGAAGGAACCCTAGTAACCCAGTTAGGAGAGTGCTCAAGCAACTACACCCACTAAAATAATTAGAAATATGGCGGCCGGTAATGTCAAATGTCGAGTAAATGCCAACACATAAAAAGTTATCGGTCATGCGTGCGCGCAACCTACTTCCGTAATTTGAACACAGTGTGACAATTTCAATAGATTTATCGCCTGCCCGTATTGAGTTTTTAGAGACATTTAAATCACAGTATATCTTGTGAAAATGTAGGGAATGTTGCATATCGTCGTTAATAAAATGCTTTATATGATATTTGACATCAAAACCTCAGTTGTGAGCCACCCATACATGTCATTTATTAATGCGTGAAACACGAACTATGCATGTCGTGATTTCATTAGCCATTACTATAAATTAACCTACAATATGAAATCATTTTACTATAGGGTACAAAATAATAGTTACAAATTTGCTTCACTGTATGCAATGCGATTCACTACGAAATAAATAAGGAACATTAAGTAACAATCAGATAAACGATTACCAAGTTGATATAGTTTTATGGCATCAAATAAAGGACTATTACAGGAATGTTACGGCACGCGTGCGTCTGTAACGGCGTTCGAGCAGGAAGTGACATCGAACGTTCTGTGCGTCGATTTCTCTTGCGCGAGCGCAGGCGATAAATAACCGCGGGTAGTTCTAATTCTGCACTATATTTACGTGGCACATCGCGACAAGCGTGGGCGGTGACACCGCAGAGTAAGCAAACAGTTGCACTTAAATGTTATTTGCATGTGACCTTCCAATAAAATAATTTCAAAAAAATTATGTTCATATAATAAACTAATTTATTCCACTAATATTTAAATTAACAAAACATGTAAATTTTTATTTTACTTTTGCCAATTATCCATGTAATCCGCGATAGTAGAAATAAAAAATATTGCATTCTTATCTGCTTTTTTAAAAGTCTGAGTTAATCTACATTTAACGTATTTAAATAATTTTATAAACTAAGCAATCAGTATTTTTAAATGAGTTCGTTACGGTGATATTTTTCGTTAATAGTTTTAAGTTTACCGGTTTCTTTTAAATAAGAATATGTTTTGAAATTTACTTAAAAATACTTATAATAAAAGAAGCGATTCTGATTTCCCATAGTAGAGCAATTAAAGTATAAAATAGCTTTTGATTCTTCGATTTACATACACGTGGAACTGTGTAACGTTTCAAATAAGTCGTCTACACAATGTAGAATATTGAATTCAAATGATCAAAGTCTTTATCTATTAAAGAGCATGGATGATTAATCGATAAGAAATCTTCGAAACGACAGCTGTGGAATTGATCAAATAAATCCAGACTCTCACACTCTCTTTGGGGCATTAATCTGCACTATTTCTAGACTTTATCTAGTAGACAGGACTTGCTATTGTAGAATCGAGTAGTAAATTATGATGGAACTAACTTAAATTTCACAGGAGAGATCATTTTCTTACTTTCGCCTCAATGATAGTGATCAAACTGATTATAAATACTTCGATTTGAAATTCAAAATTGCCGTTTAAGTTGGGTGCAAAATACAATTCTGCTGGATATTCCAGATACCTGCTACAATGCTGAGCTTACGTAACCTGAGGAAATGTTTGCAGAAATTGTGATTCTGTCATTTCAGTTTAATGTAGGTGCTGGTCTCTTTAACTTTGATACCTACAGTTTCAGCTTATTTAGTTTAAATTTAGTTCAAAAATTCAAAATTTAGTTCTCACACGAATATTATGGATAAGTACACGATAGTTAATGGTATAAGTTCCGAGCCCTCTCTCTTGAAACTTATATGATGTTAACCATAATTTGGTTTTTAAAAATAAAAACTTAACAATAACTTAAAAGTACGCGTCTGAAAAATGAGGCGAAAACAGCAAAAGCATCTTTTCAACCAAATGGTTTATGCTATGGTTTCCTTTTATAAGCCAACAATTTCATTTCCTAGAATCTCTTAAAGTAGATTATTCTTTGAATCAAAATACAATAGACTGCTTGAAAAGTTTGCTCCACAAATCTTTACTTGTAGCTCATATATCAGCCCCACAGCCTGTAAACATAAATCCATCGCGCTATCGATGTGTATCGCTATCTTACTTGTTATCAGTCGGATACTTAGTGATACAAATCACAGCTTCTGTTCGATACCTGTACTCCTAGTACAATAAGTGGAATTGCATGGTGGATTTATGGGTTACAGGTGATATTATTGCAATTACAACTACTAGAGAAGTGTCTATGTTTTTGTTTCGCAAGCTTCATTTCTATTGTTTCACTATGGGTTTGTATTTAGAGTATCAATGCTATATTTCGTATGCTGTTCTTAAGCCGAGTCTCCATCAAACAAAAGTTGTCAACTTTTGTGTTGTCAACACGTGTTGGTGACAAAAGTTTCTGTAATTTCCTTGTGTTGGCAACAGAAATTGTCAACAAATGTTGGGAACCGTGTTTCTGTTTTTGGCGGTAAACATCAAAAGAATGCGCTTCTTGCAGATATTTATTGGCTCTGTGGAGACGCTTAGTTCGAATGTTTTTCGAATTGTTGGCGACTCGGTGTAGACACAATGGAAACAAAAGTTGGCGATTTTCTGAGTTGGAAACATTAAAATTGCCAACAATTTCGGTGGATACGCGCCTTTAGAGCCGTGTTGTTAATTATTTTCACGAGCACAATCCAACCACATTCATGGCTAATTTCAGAGCCTCGGTGTTACAGAGTTATGACACGCAGATAACATAAGATTGCATAAGATCCGGTATGTTTTTTTTTACATTGTGGGATTAACTTTTGGTAGAAATACCGTAAATTTAAGGTCTGACCTATTTAGTGCCATTTTGCAACGTCTGTGGTTTGAGCGCATTGAAGATCGTATTGGTCACATGAATTATATTATCACTCTAGCATTCTCGTACGCAGTTTAATCTTATCGCAAATTAGATGACGCATGCGTATTAACTTACTTTTTTTTGGCCTCTAAATATTGAACCTTATGTAATGAAAATGAAATGTTAATTATCTCATTTTTATTGATTAATAGATATAACACCGTGGGAGAGCTACGCTTCGGCATGAATGGGCCGGCTCGACCGGAGTGATACCACGTCCTCACAGAAAACCGGTTTGAAATAGCGCTTGCGCTGTGTTTCACCGAGTGAGTGAGGATACCGGAGGCCCATACCCCAACCCCTCCCCACATCCCTCTCTCCACCTCTTAAAGGCCGGCAACGCACTTGTGACGCCTCTGGTGTTGCGGGTGTCCATGGGCGGCGGTAATCGCTTAACATCAGGTGATATGTCGGCTCGTTTGCCCCCTATTCCATAAAAAAAAATCACAAAATTACGGGGTAAAAAGATAAAGCCATTTGTACATGGTTGTTAAATTTATATACTCCTAAATGTAAACTGTATTAATTGGTGTACAATAAAGTTTATTCTATTCTATTCTATTCTAAAAACATTATATTAGGTGAATGTATTTATCTATACTATTATATAAAGCTGAAGTTTGTTTGTTTGAACGCGCTAATCTCTGGAACTACTGGTCATATCTGAAAAGTTCTTTCAGTGTCAGATAGGATGGAGGCCCAATTAGTCTAGTCAACAAGTACCATACTTGTTGACTAGACTAAAAGATGCAGCAGCATCACTAGGCCGCCATAGTGTGGGTCTCCATACTGCATTGTCTGCATTCGCAATGAGTATGGTGACCACCACTCTTGGATTCTGCTTATGCTTTCCATCAGGCAGAGTAGAGTCGTTTTGGCGGGCCAAACATAAAAAAAAAAAAAGATAGCCCATTTATCAAGGAAGGCTATAGGCTATATATCATCACGCTACGACCAATAGGAGCGGAGCACCAATGAAAAATGTTACAAAAACGGGGGAAAATTATCACGCTACGGGCAATAGGAGACGCAAACGAGGTTGCGTGGGACAGCTAGTCAGTACATAAAACCTTTTTTAGTCTAAATCTATCAACATAAATATATGATGAATTCAAAACATACCTATTAGAATCTTAAATACCAATTCTAAAGCACTCTAAAGTTAAAATAATCTGAACCGAATACACATCATCACCGATGAAAAGTTAATAAAAATAATATTTTATATTACTTGTTACAAAATAAGTAAACACTTAGACAATTAACTCAATAAAGAATGACAATCATATATTTGAATATAACTCTGATACTTGAGTCGTATCATTCATAATCATCATTTTTTAATTATGGTTATTTATTTATTTAAAAAAAAACTTACAGGTTACATATTTCAATAGCTTTATCATTATTTCTTAAATTTCTATGAATTAGCATCTGTAGTCGAACTAGGCGGAGCCTGTATTTCGACTATCAGCGCCAACTCCCCATGTATTACATATAGCTTAGCTAGTCTAAAATATTCAACATTAATGAAATCTACAAATAATATCTAGTTGGGTTGGTGTATGTGTTGGTATAGAAACGTGCTATTTGTGTGTGTGGTGTGTATTGTGTTGGTGTGTGAGTATGTGTATTGGTGTGTGAGTGTTGTATGTTTTAGTATGTTTGCGTGTTTATGGACGTGTGTCTGTATAAATTTAGATTATATTAAATAATTATGTAAATGAGTTATTATTATTTATTATGTATAATCATCATTATCATCATCAATAGCTTTTAGTGGTCCTCTGCTGGATATATGCCTCTTCTTAAAAAGGTATCATTTAATTCATCAATTTTTTTCCCCATTTAAATAAGTATAAAGATGCTCTATTATACAAATTAATAGAAATAAGCATTAAATAATCTATATCTATACTTAATAATTTATAAACGCAAAAGTTTGTAAGTATGAATGGATGGATGGATGGATAGATGGATGGATGGATGGATGTTTGTTACTCTTTCACGCAAAAACTGCTGAACAGATTTGGATGAAACTTTACAGTAATATAGCTTATACATCAGAATTACACATAGGCATAGGCATAACATACTTTTTGTCGTGATAACCGACATATACGCGGGCGGAGCCGCGGGCATCAACTAGTATAATATATTTTCTCTGTGAGATATAATACGACAATAACTACCACTTTAGTTACAATCCTCAGAATAATTTCACCGTCGTCAAACGTCAATTTCCGCGTTGTAAATTTTCGCGGACAATTTTATTGTTAAACATATTACCCTGAGGTCGGGTGTAGTTCTAGGTCGGGATCGAAGACCACATGTTATGTTACGTAAGTAATGTGCTGACCGGAGGCCCTGCACCTTGTGCGAACGGCACGTAGGCGTGGTTGCATACAATTCTCTACCCGACAGTATACGGGACTTTGTCCGACAGTAATTTGTGCTGTGGCGATTGGAAACTTGTAGAGGTTTTGAAAACTGAAAATGTCATTTTTCAATTTCCGAGAAAACTTAAGTCAGTATTATAAATTAAATCTGCACTTAAATTGACCTTTTATTTATGTGTACAAAAGGGTATGGGCAGGAGTAAACAGTGAGATGATGAATTATAGATTACAATGGAAAAATAAAACATACTGCGGTGACCCCATATAAACTGAGATAAGGGTACGTTTTACTGAATTTAGTAAAGGATAATTATTTCATCATGTCGAATCAAGCATATATGTATATATAAATATTAAATATCTGGTTTTCATACTTACAGCTTTTTCTTTTAAAGCTTGCAAATTAATTTATCGGAATTTATTTGGCCGAAAGCGAGACTCAAACCCACCATTAACGCATTCATAATGCCAGGTATACATTCAAACAATTCTAAATATCAATTTTGAATCTATAAAGTGCAATTGAATTATTGATTTAGATATTCATCGATTCAGAACAATGGACATAATCGAATAACTTTATCGATTCGAGACTAGACTTAATAATCGTTTAGTTGGTGTTATAAAGGACGTGACATCTGATCGTTTGAAATGTTCAATGTGCCCATTCGGTGACTATAAAAGAACAATAATATCATTTAAATATAATAACATTACTGACCAATGTTTTGGTATATAAAAGTGTAATACGTTTGTCATATACGAATAAATAAATATTATTATCAGAACGAATTTACAAACACATACCTTGATAAGAAAAAAATTTGAAACAGATTCTTTGTCAAGATATTAATTCTGTACGAACTTGCGAAAAAATGATCATATTTTTAACCGACTTCAAAAAAAGGAGGAGGTTCTCAATTCGACTGTTTTTTTATGTTTGTTACCTTATAACTTTCGACCGGGTGAAACGATTCTGATGATTCTTTTTTATTTGAAAGCCGGTGCTTCCCATGTGGTCCCATTTTAATTTGATCCAGTTCTGACATGTCAACCATGAGAAAATCATATAAATCTTCAATTTGCATTAAGTATGTGTGCGACAAATTGACGAATAACTCAATATCACGCCGACTGATTTCGATGATTCTTTTTTTATTTGAAAACTGGTGCTTCCCGTGTGGACCGAATTCAATTTGGTGGTTCTTGAAGTCGGTTTTGTTTTTGTTATTTTTTTTTGTTTTATGCTTTATTGATATCTACACTCGTCTATACTCAAATCTACTATTAACAAAATAATAATTGAAATTAAGCTAGCTTAATGAAAACACTACGAGCAATCTCGCTTTTAATCGTCGTCCAAATTTAGAAAAAAATATCAAATTATATATAGTTGTTACAGCTTTTTTAAAATCAATTTGATTTATGAGTGAAAAAAATCATTTATGAAGCGATAAAATTTCCCTCGGTGACGTTGTTTATAGTCTCGAAATGACATTGATGCCATAGAAACGTGGCTGACGAATTTATCTCATATATATTTCAAAGTGATTTATGATTTTTCAAAGAAGTATCAACATATTCATTAAAAACAGAACAAAATACTTAATATTCATCAGTACTGATTATTTTTAACGACATCAACTTTTCTTAGTACCTTTCTGGTTTCGAAAGTATATCTTTTGATGTCTGCTTCTTAAGTCAAAACTTAAGTTTATTCTCAAGACTGGTTTTAATTATGTGTAAGCTTGAACCAATTGTACTTTAAATGCTAAAACAATTTCTTTCTTTCTTGGTATTTTTGTAGTCATATTAACTCTATGATTTTTGAATCTTCGACAGCTTTAGAGCTTATCAATATACTGAAGACTGATTTCTTCAAAAGCGTAAAACTGTAACGTATTTATACATACCTATTTAACTTTTTTCTACTTCTGATCTCTACATCATCTAAGCATACCTATAGCTGCTGCAGTCTTGTACAAACAGCTGTTCATATATGTAAGTATGATATCTATGAACACATAATCATATTCCGCAACAATCATCACTTACCACCTTTACGAAACCACCCAATTACTCAGAGCTACAGACATTTAACAACAATACGGGTATTTTATCTGTGATCTATCGCACCAAGGTAAGCAGAGCAAACAGTCCGTCCGTCATCTAAAGGTCTAAGCCGATCACTTTCCCAACTCGGATTACTATCCAAATGTCAGAAGCAGTGACATTTTTATATCGGCTAGACTGATAGGTCGCGAGATACAGTCGGACCAATTAGAGATTAATTTATTTTTGGGCGTGGGATAATGGGTGGATGTCTCAATACTGTGACGGCTTTATTTATTTTATATTATGTTTGTTTACTATCCTAAGTATACTAACACCTTAAAGTAGCTCTAATGGTTTAACCTGGTGCCGAAGTAAAGATATGAGGCCATTCAAAGAAATTACAAATTTAATTTAAATCGCTTAGGGAATTAGGTAGTAACTTTCATATGACGCTGCTACTATTTATGCATATGATAACTGTCTTAATATTATAAGGTTTTTTCTTATTCATCCTTAAATGAGAAGCCGTGAAGCATATAGGTATTTACTATAGCAATATTAGGATGGTTTGAATTCCAGAATAACTTATGTGAACGACTATATTTTATCCAGTCCCATCCTCTGAAACATCGTGTAGGTACAACAAAGTACTCCAACCTATCCAGTTCGCCTACAGGGCCATTGTTTGACGATATAAGTCGTTCAAGCATTCCATTTGTCGTTCACAGATAGCCAGGAACTAGTTTGGGGTTTAGCATCATCAGTTATACAGGCATAAGTTGTGGAAATTGTGTACGAGTGTTGTACTTTATTGTGTTTGATAATATTGATTTGTTGTTGAGGTACGTCTCAGGGGTGTAATAGACTTGTTGGAAGTCGCATAAGAAGTTTCTCTTCAAAATCAAAAAATACTTTCCATTGGCTATAATAACTCACATTATCACGGGACATATCTTGTATTGTCAAGAAATGTTAGTGCTTTTGAAATATTTGTAAAAAAAATACAATTTTGCTATTTAGTGTATTTAGAAATACCTGGTTAACCTCGAGCCCGATAAGAGTACAAGCAGTAAACCTAATCTTCTACTTTCCATTGGCTATAATAACTCACATTATCACGGGACATATCTTGTATTGTCAAGAAATGTTAGTGCTTTTGAAATATTTGTAAAAAAAAAATCAATTTTGCCATTTAGTGTATTTAGAAATACCTGGTTAACCTAGGGCCCGATAAGAGTACAAGCAGTAAACCTAATCTTCTCAGTTGCCTCAAAAGATATTCTCAGTTTGATGTACCCATTTATCCAGCGTTATCTGCGAATAATGCAATAGAAAAGCTTAACAGTACACTACAATTTCCACAAAGTTGAACTATAATAACTTACTGTAATATTGACAGTCAAGACAAAGACGATTGAAAGTAACAAGCCGATACTATCGCCACCTTTCACCGTTTACAATCGCTCGATATTGCTCCAAATAAGTGAAATCTCGATTATGTCGCTTTAAAGTTGATACCTGTATGACGTAAAAACTGTATTTACGTAACTCATGTTAAAAATCAATGGGTATTATTACTTCCGGGGGCGTTGTGCGTAAATTATGCCCTACTTTTTCACTTGAAGATAATAATTGTACTAAATACTAGCTGTTTTACGTGTGGTACAGTTAAATTACGGATTGGCAATTTATCTTCAGATTTTTTTGATCAGATCAGATCAAAAAAACTTTAAACGCAAAATTAAAAACTTTTGATAAAATTGATTTAGCCTATGTCACCCGGTCCACTATAACGAATCTATTGTCACTTTATTCCTAGAAATCGGCTCAGTAGTTTAGGTTCTACGGCGGAACATACAAACATACATAGACTGACAAATCTATTACCTTTCTTGGGGTTATATTATTATGTTATTTTTTAATGTATTACACAAAGATTAACGTGCCAAATTCTAGTATAAACACACGTGAGGGAGTCATTGATCAACGAAATAGTCTTTTTCAAGGTTCGTGGAGGTCTGTAATTTGACACTTTGTGTAAACAAAACTAATTATAAAGTTTTTACATTGGTCACCTATCATAATCTATAAAAAGAAATTAGCCCAAAATACAAAAAAAATGCATACAACTGATTTATTCCAATTTAGTTGCTGCATTGTTTTCGTCTTTAGATACGTCGTTAGTATGAATGACGATGTATGAATAGCATCATCATCGTATCACAGTCACAGTCCACTTGGTTTTCACCTCGGCTTCTCGCATCCGATATATATTTGCATCAAACCCAGGTCGAATTTTCACATCTTTAGCCTATCGCAGTACCAATAATTAACTATTTTAATTACATAATTATTTCACTAACCAATCTATGTCCTTTCTGATATTTTGGTACGTTACTAATCCGAATACAAGAGGGATAACACAAGTATGCGCGCGCGACAAATGTCTTCATTATTCTGCCCACGCGCATCTAAGCTCAGCTTATTACCAAAGAGTGACTTTATTACTGCAGATACGACAATAGAATTTATTATGATAGACATTAGCTTGTAGGTGGTAACATGATAAGCTAAGTAGTGATAATTTGGTAATTTACTTAGCTATCTGTACTTATGTCTGAGTTATTTATAACTACTTATTTTCGTATTAAAACTGTTTTCTACACATTAACTTACAGACCCATAATATAAAACTTTAAAATTAATTTTCTTAAAAGTCACTAAAATTAGCATATATATATAACACCATTTCTTTTTTGTTCTTTGAGTTTGAAACGATGAAATATCACAATATTTATTGAACAAGATAGAATATAAGTATAATATAGCTTAATCTGTTAATTTAGGTCAAAAAGCATAAATGTTTTTAAGTTTAATAATACAAACAAATTCAGTTTTTGAACAGGCTCCACTACAATTATGTATGTACATAATGCAATAGGTATAAACATGATCCATTGATCTATGTCCAGGTCACGCCCAGGGCGGGCGTGCGCCCACGCACCCCAAAGGTTACACCTATATCTGAACAATGCGTGGAGCAATGATCGAGCGCTTGTCACCATCGAGGTCGTTCTCCTTTGATTCATTACTTTTATAACATTAGATGTGGACGTTTATACGTGTGGTGAGAAGCTGTACTACATGATCGATATTACAATTTTGGCGTGGGAAACTAGGTGTGACAAGTACTGGAATTATCATTTTATGTACAGGCTTGTTACTTATAGTTTGAATATGATTTGACTGGTTTAATTCAGGTTTCTGAAGTTAAAAGTAGGAAAAAAAAGTTTATGATCAGATTCATTCCCGTTCCTTTACTTTATGTTAAGTTAGCAGTTATTAAAATCATCTCACACAATAAGACTGAAATGCAACATTTATAGATACAGGCTACAGCAACCTTAAATTTTATTTCATCGTATAGAATTAGAACAAATAGGCCGTTTACTAGCTCATGCAGCAGTCCTTTAGTGCTTATGATACTGAAATTAATATGAAACATGGTCTTGAATTATAAATTTTAATTTATTGTATCAGTACATCTTAGCAAAAGTTTACCGAACTCTTATTAAGGTTATAATAACTAAAGAGCCTTTAGCGCAAATTAAAGTGATACTTTCTCTTTTCTTAAAAATTAAAATAGAACCGTAGAGTACTTCTCTTTGAACTTAATACTTATAAGAGTTCTCTATAAGTTCGCCTACAGCATTTCACACTTCAAATCATATTCCTTCCTCAACATTGACCTCATGTTCAATTACATCAATTGCCGTGACGTTTTCAATATTTACTAAACAAGTTTGGCCATAACATTGGATCATTGATGCAGATATTACCTCATGCTTGTTATCTTATTTGGTAACTTGTTTTGGCATCTCGGCCGCACTCGGTAACAATTATGTCAATATGTTTTGCCAAACAACCGACGAATTATGTTTACATACAAATTCCTATTTGAATCATGGAGATATTTCGGCTATATCTACAAACTGTGAAGGTAACAGAAACCAAAACATGCAAACATCAATAGATGTTATGGAAGTCAAGTGGGCAGTGTTACAAGTACAAGTTTACTGTAGAGAGCGAGCTTCTAAATCAAAGTAAACACTCTGATTTATTGATTTTATCATCTAACACGCAGTAATGAGCTGGAGTACATGGATGCACTTTTGTTCTTTTATTTGAAGTTATAGTAGGTTGAGACTGCCTCGTTGGTCTAGTGGTTAGCGTAAGCGACTGCAGATCAAGAGGCTTCGGGTTCGGTTCCTGAGTCGGTCTGCTGTTAAATTTTTCTTACAAGAAATTCTTAATAGCAGCCCGGAGTGTGGTAGATGGCGGTGTTTCCCGCCCGTGCCCCGGAGAGCACGTTAAGCCGTCGGTCCCGGTTGTCATGAACATCTATGGCAAACGTTATTGGGAAATCAGTGCCCTCAAATATACTGACAAATAGTTCAACCTTCGAATTCTGTTCTCCCTCAGGGTTGCGGAGGTCAGATGCCAGTCGCTCTGTGTAAA
This sequence comes from Diaphora mendica, assembly GCA_949125395.1. Lineage (NCBI taxonomy): Eukaryota > Metazoa > Arthropoda > Insecta > Lepidoptera > Erebidae > Diaphora > Diaphora mendica. The sequence continues at coordinate 8,058,574 of OX421322.1, forward strand.
AGCTGCTATTCAGGTAAAACCGGTTAAACTAGTAGCCGACCCCGAATAATAAAGGTTAGGAAGGTGATGATGATAGTAAGTTAAAACTTCTATGTCCAGTATATAATTTTGCAAGTATGAAAAATAATAGAAAAATTCATAAAGTCCTTTTCATAAATACGTCTTTACGAATGTTTTCCTTAGCGTTTATATTTGTAGTCTAAAATATGGATGAAACAGATAATATTGTCATGCCTGTTCACTAGCGTTTACTAGAATATACCTGTAACTTTTGAGGTTATAAGTAGTCAAGTCAGGCAAATTTTATTTTCTGATACGTGATAGGTGCAATGTACTACTGTACTGTGTTGTGCAATCAAAAATATCTACAGCAACATTTCTTCCCCACCACATTTATTTAATATTAGTTTATAAATATATACAAAATTAAAGTTTCCTATTAATATCTTTTTTTTGACGAGTTGGCCTGATGGGCCAGGTATGTGGTGATTCTAGCCGTTCTCAGGCGCCCTGCTCTGAAGAGGACCCGGACCATGTTATTTAAGGCCCCCCCAGGAACGACGCCGCGTCTATAGAGACTCTATCCTGCCTGTGGGCCCAACCGTTAAATGTTGCGGCCTGACCGCATTAATACCTAATAGTTTATAATGTTTTTAAATTTGTAAAGAACTTGTAATCAAGTCGCTTCAAATTCTCAGGACTTATTCTAGCTTTTAATGTCTTCTTACATATGAACGAATTACTGTTTTTATTGTAATAACATTTATCCCAGGTAGATATTACTTCAGGACTTATCCTCACACATTTGATAACTCAATACAAACAACGTGGTAGTGCGGTTGCCTCGCTAACTGTACGCGCTGTGTAACCACACATTGTGTAATGAAACAATCGAAACGCACTAGGAACTAATGTTTCTTCATGTAGGGTGGCCATAATTATGTAACTATGGAGAGGTACAGTTATCTGCATTGTTTCGAGACAGTTCCTATTTTCAATAAAAAAAAGCGTACTCGTTCCCCAAAAGCCGGCATTGCGTTCATGACTGTTGAGTTGCTGGCATTCCTTGCCGGCTATAGTCACTTCCACCAGTTTACCTATCTGCTCGATTGCTCACACTGTCATAAAAAAGGTTATAGTTTAAAATTTTGGGAGAAAATGACACATACCAGTATGCTTAACGGACTTTTGTGCTTATACTTTACACATTCTCAAAGGGCTCACTTAAGCATAGTTTATTAAGGGACAATGAAGTCCCATTATTAAAAGAGGCTTTTCTTTTTCTGGTTGAAATATTACCACAAATAAGCACAATTGAATATTTCAGATGTTAAATAATCCTTAACTTTTAAATACCAATTATTTTTAGGAAAACATTAAGCACGTCCTGTTTTACCTCAGAAGAATGGTCACTCTAAATGTTTCCTGGCCATATATCGTCCGCTGTTCGCATGCAGGCGTAACCTCAAGTAAAGACTAATTTACAATGGGCTTATTGAATACGGCAATACACCTGTACTTGTTGCCATGAACAGCCCGTAAATTTTCATTTTATATTAAACGTACGCACTTTATGTGGAATTTATTTTATTTTGAGTTGGATATACTACCTACTTATTTAAATGGACTGTATTTCTTTGTCTACAAAGTTAAGTTGCTATTTTGTATAATGCTGCTGATATCGAGTGATATAAGTGGGCGAAATTCTCGCTCATTCTTTTTACATAAGTGGATAAAAAGATTTTTGGGATTTTTGGGTATATGTTGTCTCCATTTAAGTACGATAGAATTTTTCTTATTTAGGTACAGTTTTCATTACAAACAGCTGTTACTCAAATTCATTGTTGATGTTTCATCCTAATCTTTAATCTTGATTTAGGTTTTTAGGTTTTATCATTCAACATTATTATGAGCTTAAAAATTTTACTACAACTCTCTCAATTTTTATTAAACACATTTACACAAAATCACTTTATGTATGTAACGATTAATTATTTCATAATTATCATGACATATTAAAACATGTTGCAAAGCCAAAATGTCAGCAAATCAATAGGTAAAAAAGCGGCCAAGTGCGAGTCGGACTCGCCCATGAAGGGTTCCCCAGCAACAAGTAACATAATATATTTTATTTTTATATTTGTGTTGATTGAATGAAAGGTAAATTGCAGTTTACGATTTATGACGTATTAAAAAAAAAACTACTTACTAGATTTCGTTCCAACCAATTTTCGGTGGAAGTTTGCATGGTAATGTACATCTTATATTTTTTTTAGATTTATCATGCTATTATTTTAGAAGTTACAGGGGGGGGGACACATTTTACCACTTTGGAAGTGTCTCTGGCGCAAACTATTTGGTTTAGAAAAAAAAATGATATTATAAACCTCAATATCATTTTCGAAGACCTATCCATAGATATCACACACGTATGGGTTTGATGAAAAAAAAAATTTTTGATTTTTGGTTCTAAGTATGGGGACCCCCAAAATTTATTGTTTTTTTTTATTTTTGTGTGAAAATCTTAATGCGGTTCACAGAATACATCTCCTTACCAAGTTTCAACATAATAGTTCTTATAGTTTCGGAATAAAGTGGCTGTGACATACGGACGGACAGACGGACAGACAGACGGACAGACAGACAGACAGACATGACGAATCTATAAGGGTTCCGTTTTTTGCCTATGGCACGGAACCCTAAAAAGGAACTAGAATCTGTCATGACATTCGATTCAGTACATAGTATTTTTCATCCGTAAATCATAATTATGTTTTAAACCTCGTACTCTCGCGACATGACTTTAACTACAACTGGCAGTGATACTCGAAGAAAGCCGCTGCCATGATAACAGTGGCTTAGACCACTTAAAAGCCGGCTACCGCAATGTTATTACACTAGAAGAAATAAGGACGGAGATTACAGACATTAGAATAATTCTAGAGTAGCTAAAAGCAAAAGTGCTAACGCGTTACGCCACTGCTTCCTGTTACAATAAACTTACTGACGTGACAATTTAGAAGTACACGACACGATGTGGAGCCGACATGTGATCTAAAAATGATCGATGAACTAATTTTGATTTGAGCGATAAAGTTACAAATAACAAAACGGGTATATTTTACACATGCAAATAATATACTTAGAAGTTTTTAATTACGTCGATTTATATGTCAATTTTTCTTGTCTTATATATAAAATTCTCGTGTCGCGGTGTTCGTTACCAAACTCCTCCGAAACGGTTGGACCGACTTTTATGAAATTTTATGTAGATATCGGATAGGTCGAGAATCGGTCAACTCTCAACTCATCTATAATAAGGGTGACCCACCCCTAAATATTTTTGTTTATTTTTATAGCAAAACAACTAGCTAGCTAGCTAGTAAAGAGTTAGGGAAAATAATCGAGAAATAAGTTAGGGAATTTCTAGTGTTTCGTCGTGTCTTATTGACCGGGTTCTTGTGGTGTGCATTGAGAGAGGTCTATATGTATACAGAATTGCAACGGGCTGATGATGAAGATAATATTAAAATGTTAATATTTAGATATATATATGATACGAAATACTACCACAACTACTGTTTGCTTTGATATTCGATGTACGCTTTGATTTTTTCTATATTCATGGTTGGGCACAAAATCGTATCGCTCCCGTGTCACGTGATATAAATGACTCATAATGATTTTACATTCAAATACCAATATTGTAAAAACTGGTTTACCTTTTAAGAGAAGTTCAATTGGACTTCCTAAATAATTTATAAGTAATTTACTATCTGGTTGGAAAAGTAATAGCCGTTTTATCTTAAATAGTTTAACATTTACATAAGTGACAATTTATCGGCCGTTACTTTTAAAGTTTGACTGTATCCTCTTAGAGTTTCAATTACAAATTGAAAAAGTGTAACTGTATACAAAATGTTGGTAATTACTAATTCAACATGTATCAATATGAGATAAACAGGCGAAGAAACGTTCAGATATAGACATTATAGCTAATAACAAACTCAATTTATTATTTAGTAAAGATTGTTTAAGTAAATTTACTAATTGTATTATAAACTAGTCGTTCTCTACACTTTCTTCTGCATTTATAGTTACTTTCTAATTATAATTCTTCTTATATTTAAGGGTTACGTTTATGGGCGTGATGTGATGTACCCTTAAGTTTTGGGTGTGATGTTTTATAGATTTAATATTTCTATTTAAGTAATCTATTTAATATAAAAAAGAAATATTCAAATCTGTCCAATATTTCTAGAGATTTTCATGTTAAAGCAAATTAATTAATAATATCTTAAGCTTTGTAAGTATTGTCCTTAAAAGTACAGTTTTATATCATATGAATTATAACTTTGCTGAAAAACCTGATACTAAACTCTACTAGTATCTAAATAATATGCAGCACCAGGGTTTAATTTATCATGTCATGTTTTTAGCATCTAGGAATCGTAGCTGGATCTATGCGATAATAATCAAAACAGTAGTAATGGTTACAGAGCGAAATCTATTACGGTATCGGACCTCGTTCGTATAATACTATCTATCCATTAAAAGATTGACCTATTTTGGAATAGACTTCCAGGAAATATAAGCAAGAAGATATGTAAGGTACATACCTTGTTGAATAAGTCATGTTTTTTTAATAGACTAGTGGTTGCCCGCGGCTCTGCCCTCGTATGTGACGGTTATCACGGCAAATAATAACCTATGTGTTATTCTGATGTATAAGCTATATTACTGTAAAGTTTCATCCAAATCCGTTCAGTAGTTTTTGCGTGAAAGAGTAACAAACATCCATCCATCCATCCATACTCACAAACTTACGCGTTTATAATATTATTATAGTAAGTATAGTATAGATATAGATAACTTACTTAATAGGCAGTCAACTGTAGGCATATAAATACATCGAACCAGTTTAAACGAGAGATAAAAAGCAATTAACAATATAAGTATATTGCATTTTTTCTTTGGATCCAGGAACTCATTAATCTTCATCGGACAAATATTATTACGGACCTTTGACCTTATCGGCTACCAAACAAAATCATATCATAAAAATTAATGGTCACTCTATATTTATGGCTTTTGAAACTGGTTAGTTTTTTGAACCCTTTTTTACTCAAACCAGTCGAGTGCGTATTGGAATATGTACCTATAGATGTCCCTAAAACAGACTTATGGGAACGTACTTCAGATTTCTTAAATTATCTGTTTTAAGTTCTTCTTTTTGTAAATAATTTCATAGTATTTCATGAAGAAGCTTCCGAAGAACTTTTTAATTAACGACAAAATATTGTTCTTCTGTTTGAACATGTCTAACTGACAGTACGGACTCAATTACCATTTTAGAAGAGTTGCATGAAACTTAAAAGATGCAGTAAAAAAAATTAAATGTACATTTTATTTATTATTTTCTAAATATTTACTAGCGGTAGTGTAATCCCTACACCAGGAGTACTTATAAACACGTTTGTACGTATATAAATAAGTTCTCACAAAACATTTAAAACTACTGAAAACTTCACGAATTTTCAAAGTCATATTCTTTTATTCATTTTAACCATATAGGTATTTATTGGCCCTTAGATACTTAGACACATACCACGACACACCTAACAAAGCCACGGAAGACTAAACAAAATAATTGTCAAGGCTCCCTTTTTCTTAACATCCCCGACCAAAACAAAAACATTATAAAGTACCTTAATGTCAAAAAAACAATATAAACCGGGTAGAAGTATGCGTCAAACTATCACGCGTGGGGGTCAACGGCCGGTTGACATTTGACACGCGAATGTCAAGGTGCTTCGGCACATTTCCGAGAAGTTGCGCGTCTCGCATTCGAGATTTAAGTGCATACGTGATACATTTCGACAGAAATGTCAGTGATAATAATCGATTAAAACCATAGACAACGCAGGCCGGTAAAACATAAATTTCTTGATTTTGTTCTATATTTAAATTAGGTGCTTACAATATTTACGCTTTTAAATTTCGATATTAGAAACAAAACTGCTCATTGACAGTCTAATTCCACTTTGTTTTTTTATCTACATAAAATGAAATTAGTTTGTGATGCGTTTATTTAAATTTAAAGTCAATAGGAGTTCGTTTATTTTCTTAATGATTATATTTTTTGTGGTGTTGACACATTCGTTATCATATTTTATTGTAACATTAATTCGTTAATTTGATGTAAACTTTGCTGTTTACTAATTATTTTCTTGAAGTGACATAAATTTTGACAAACTTGGCAAAAAGTTGACAGTGAATGACGTTTTGATCTTAATCATTAGTCAGAAAAATTAAATTTATTTTGTTATCTGTTAACTAGTGTGATATGGCGGATTACAATTTAAAACTTTATCAGGGGCTGGTAAAACTGACTCGTACTAAATAAAATGAAAATTTCGTTAATTAAAAAAAACAAACATTAAATGAAAATTAAACTTTCATTTGACATGTTGACAGAAACTAAGTATGACGTCAAAATATTTATTTCCGTTTTGACATTTGATTAAGAGTAGACGATTTGACTTGACAGTCAACTACCGTATTGGCGAGTCCCAGCTGGGGGTCGTCGAATAGAAGTTATAAAGAGATAAATAACTGAATTTATAACTCAATAGGAATTCCATATTTGAAAGCATACCAGATCGATATTCGTTGACTGCCAGGTTACGTTGGAACTACCCAGTCCGTATTTGGTTCATTGATTAATAAAAGTCTCGTAACTCCGGATCTAGGAGAGCAATTAATGACATCGATACAGTCTGCCACGAACTGTTACTGGCAATTGATATATCAATAGAATGTTGTTCATTATTGTTGAATATTGACTCTTAATACCTGGCTATATAGGAAATAACTTAAAAAACAAGTAAAATGTTTTTCAAACTATTTCTGTAGCAAAAAGTTTTTTTAAATAGTTATTCTTTTAAGTCTATCAAGTATTCTGCCGTGGGAGAGCCACGCATCGGCATGCATGGGCCAGCTCGACCGGAGTGATACCACGGCCTCACAGAAAACCGGTGTGAAACAACGCTTGCGCTGTGTTGCACCGAGTGAGTGAGGATACCGAAGGCCCATACCCCAACCTCTCCCCTAATCCCTCTTCCCATCCCCCAAAGGCCGATAACGCACTTGTGACGCCCCTGGTGTTGCGGGTGTCCATATATTTTAATGTTTTGAACAAAATCTGAGGCTTACTTAAAAGTGTTGTATTTATCACGGTCGTGCCCCCGCCAAGACGAGCCAAGCGTAGCGCAAGGGCACTACCTACCTTTTCTCGAAGCGTTTCGTCGTTTTTTTGGACCCCATAACTTTGGTTCCCGATATACCAAATCGTTCAAATTTTCAGGATATGATGTTACCAATAGACTAATGAAACATACAAAGTTTCAATTGCATAGCTCTGATAGTTTAGATTTTATTGATACCAAAAAAACACCGATTTCGTCACTGACACACTGATGATCATCAAAACTGTTAGGGTACTTCCTGAAGTGCTAGAAAGCTGAAATTCGGTATGTAAACTAAGTTTAGTATACAAACAACAAAAAAAATCATAAACCTATTACTTTTGCCCCCCAACCCCCAAATTTGGGGGTTGAAATTTTGTATGAGACTTTCACAAATGTTTATGCTAGAGGTTTTATTTTTAGTACACGGACGTTTTCGAAAGAAGATGTACAAGAAATACAGCCCAAAAAAAGAAAATAAAAGGAAAACAAAAAGAAATGAAATCCCACCAAAAACATTTTCATGTAAAATGTTGCCAAGACGACTGCATATGGCTTACCCTGTGAAAAAGATATCAGATCTCATGTAGAGTCAAGGTTCTGTATCTACACGCCCTAACTCTACCAACCCTAACTTCATGAACTCTAAATCTCAGTAAAAATTTATGGCTTGGCTGTTTCGTTACTTCAGAAACTAAATATTCGTATAACACATTACTTCAGAAACTAGATATTTGCAAACACAAAAGGCGTTCGTTTCCCCTCCGTGACGGTATGGTAGCGAAACGGCGAAGCCATACATTTTTACTGAGATTTAGAGTTTATGAAGTTAGGGTTGGTAGAGTTAGGGCGTGTAGATACAGAACCTTGGCTCTACATGAGATCTGATATTTTTTTCACAGGGTAAGCCATATGCAGTCGTCTTGGCAACATTTTACATGAAAATGTTTTTGGTGGGATACATTAATTCTTTGGTCATCCCACGCAAATAAAACAAAAAAAAGTAGCCAAGTGCGGGTCGGACTCGCCTATACCCGCGCACGGAACTCTAAAAATTAGCCTACGGATCCAGGTGGTCGACTACCTCCATATCAAGTTTTGATATGTACTGGGCTTCTGGGAATGACTAGAATAAGTTAGGAGGTGCATAGTATGAGAAATACCTTGTCCGGGTGAACAAAACCTAACTACACTAACACAGAAATTTAATTTAAATTTTACATTTTATATTAATATTAACACAGTCATTATGTGTTATATATTAGGAGTCACCTTACTCTGTACCCATTAACATCCATTAGCTTAACATCAAAACAGACACAAAATTATGTAAATTTTACAATTTCGCAAACCAAAAAGGATTTCTTGAGAGAAAAAAATCTTCATTTATCCTTCACCTCTAAAAGGTCAAATTTGAACAATAACGTCACCTTAATTCAAAATAACTGTGAAAATATTAAGAAATCGTTTGACCAAAAACATCTGAGTCACTAATCCAAAACAACAAAATATCTAAAAAGAAACATCTTAATTTCCATCTTTGAATCCTACACGATGATCATGTTTGAAAGTAGGTATAGGGATTTGGTAGGGTTGTCCCATATTTATATCTTAATTTATGTTTTCTACACGTTTATCCAAATCAAATATTTTCACACTACTCTAATTAATTATTATTAAAATAAAGTGGAGTAAAAACTCTACTTTATTTTAATAATAATTAAGTAATGGGTATAAAACTATTTTTATCATCATGCCTAAGTATATTTGCTTATCTCTGCATAGTTCTTGGTACTCAACCAACGATACTCATTAAGAACTAAATTCTGTAAAACATACCTTTAGTAGTCACTTTTGCAAAATTTTGTCGTATGTTAATTTATTTCTAAAAAAGTGAGCCGTCACGAGACTCCTGGCAGATGAGAAACATCCAATATGTTTTGTATAAAATAAAATGACTGTTTATTACATTGATATTCATTTTTATTAAATACAAAATACAAATAAAAATACAATTAACAAAACAAATAAAAATTACAAATAAAAATAAAAATCGCCTATAGATGTTTCACATCAAAAATTCCAATGTGTGCTTTCTGTTGTGTTAATTACGGATAAAAACAAATGAATGTGTAGAATTTAATACAAACCCGTTCATGGTCCCTTGATATCTATTTTTGTTAGTTAAACCTTGATGGTACCAACCCTGTACACTGACGTGTCACCGCGCGCACGTGGGCTGCGGGCATGACATTTGCCCTACGAGTGCACTCTGACGTCATCGCGTGAATCAATGCGCGTGCGCTGTAAACACCACCTATATTGTATACTCTGTTAGTTGTAGGCGACCTATGTCGTTAGTATATTGCTAGTCGTAGGCGATAATGTTTTAGCTTTATTATCTCTTGTGCTGCTAAACGTGTAATGGTTAGGCTATTAGGATGGTTTTGTGTTGATATTTGTGGAGGAAGCATACATTTAAGTAAGTGTGCCTGTGTCTTGGAAAGGTAAACTTGCTTGTGTATGGACCTTTTGTTTAAATTGATGCAGGGAACACAATGGTATTGAAGTAGTTTATGAACCTGAATTGTACTAGAGCACTTGGCATGATGAAGTAGGGAGTTTATTGAGATTAAAACTAAGGTTTACAATAAAATGTCTATGTAGCTATGGTTTACGGCAATTTCTGATCTCACATATCACCATTCTAATAATGAAAGTGCTATTCACATGAAATGTTTACTTACTTCCTATGGCGCTACAACCCAGTGTAGTTCTTGGCCTCTTCCACAATTTGCCTCCAGCGATCTCTATTCAGGGCAGTACGTCTCCGGTCTTTTTTCTTAGAGAAGTGCACTAACTGAAATATTTTTGCTTACAACTGTGTTTTTCCTTTAAGATATGTGTGTTTAAGTCGAATTTTGACCATTACTCATTAATTATATGTTTTTGTTTTTTATTCAATTAAGTAACTTCAAAACATAATTTATTATAATTCAAAGCAGTAAAACGTTATATTTTCGACCGAAAACAAGATAAAATAAACTAGGTAGCTATATACAGCTATTGTTGCAATCCTAATTATATGTACGTTTATGGATAAATAAAAAGCGCTACACGAAAATTAAGAGCATTAAAGCCGCAAATCAGTGACAATATGCTACGTAGATATAAAGGTTGGAAGGCGCTGGACAGTTTAGACGGCATTAAAATCTGCATGCACCGGCCGCCTACACTACTTAGATTAAATTATGATTGTCGGCGATTTGTCGCGGATGATACGCATCTGAAACTTTATGGGTTTGTGAAAGAGTATTTGTATTGTATTTTGAATTTTATGAACTTTAGTATAATGACCAGTAGGATTAGACATTTCCTGTTCCCATCATTATTCAAGTCCAGAGATCTAAACTGGGTATTTTTCCTAAAGCTGCTAGGAAATTTGTAAACTAATCTAACAGCAAATCAAGCAAACTAATTATTGTGAAAATATATCTTATTGCATATTATTTGCTTGCAGATGCATATTAGTTTGTTTTCTTTCTGGTCAATAACTTTTCCTTGTTTAAATAAAACTGTATCGGTATTAGATTCAATCTGAATATTATTATCATAAACTAGACAATACTTTTAACTTAAAACATGTCACAACCATGAAACCCTTTTTTAATTTGGGTAATGCTGGAAAACGAGTAGATGGCCCTCATGGGAATCTTAAACTCAAGGGTCATAGGTGGCTTTTGAGTCGCCCCTCCTCTGGGGAGTGAGAGGGTTCGATAACCTCTTTCAATACGTATAAAACCACTAAAGAAATGCTTACCTACTGTCGGCTTCCTATGTAGCTATCACTCCGATTGAGTCCGCCCATTGGTGCAGTACGAGTAGCATAGCTATCCCACAGCTAAAAGAATGGCGAGAAGAATCTGTCAGCGGAACGTTAAATATTAAGCAGTCGATTGTATATACAACTTTACAAGATGAGCAATACTGATGTCATAAACCATTTAAAATATTTTTGATTCAAGGATTTCATTAGACAATATTAGTTGTGCAAACTGCCTAATAGTCAACATGCAACACGACCGTGTCTAAACACGCCTGCGTGGGCGCAGGTCAGCGCGTTAGCGGCTTATTATGTCTGTCGCGAATAATAAACTATGCAGAATTATGCTAACACCATCCGAAGTCCGCCATCTTGTATTGTCCAAATACACTGGAAATAAATTTTGAAACGTGACATTAATTTTCAAAGTATTGTCATTTTTATTGCCAAGCTTACTTCATAGCCTGATCAGTGGTATATTGATGATCCGTGTAATACTAGAGGTCAGAACCTTTATTCATATTTAGAGGCTTTATTAGTTGTAGGTTTAAATTGAAACATGGCAAAGGAAATATTATCCACCCAAGTTTAACATTTATACCTACCGGGCATCAGCGGTTGACATAAGCACGGAGTTCCGATGAGAATTTATTCAACAGGATATTAATTTACGTAGGTATTATAATAATTCAAAAATATTGTTGGACTGTTGGCTTACATAGATACAATGATTTAAGCTCATCGTATCCTTGCCTTTTCTCCATGTTCCACGACAGCAAGACGTTACCCTAGAATTTTTGTTTTGGCATCAATGCTAACAAATAAATAAACTACGTACCTGATAAAACGTTAAAAGTTGTTGAGTCTATATTCTTAGCTTTCAATTGCTTTTATTTATATTTTCTGTAAGTTCTGTACTGCAGTCAGTTTTCAAAACAATCGTAGGAAGTTCTAAGACAATTTAGCATGAATGCCGAAGGAAGTATACTGTTAGAAGAAATACCAAGGATCGTTCATACGTCATCACTTTCGTATCTTATTTCTAATTGGCAAAGTCAACTTATCCTAATAATAAAATAGTTATAAATGTCATATATATAATATAAATGTCTTCATTCTAAAAAAAAAAAAAATTCTTCATTCATCTACTTTTCATATCTAATCGCATGACACGAATTAAACGATTAACTTTTTACGTTGTGTTGCTAATCCTGACTGATATTATAAATGCGAAAATTAGTGTTTGTTTTGTGTTGTCCATTCTGATTATCCGTTGACAGTACTTTACTATAGAAAATGAAATACTTAACATTTATTAGTACCTAAACTAATTAACTGAATATATTGTAGTAACACGTGCGAAACTGAACGCAAAGGCTGGAAGCTGTAATATACAACTGTTTTGAGATTGAGACTATTCGTTTAAGATCAAGTGTATTTGCGTAGTTAATATATTATTTACTAAGAGGAAAGATATTTTTAAAATATACATTACACAATTAATATATACATTATATATTAATATTTTTTTTGTAAATTATACATTTATTTAATATTTTAACAAGTTATAATGAGGTCCTTCCAAGATAGTCACTTTATGAGCACTTTAAGTGTTTAAGATATGTTAGGATTATAATCATAATAAAATCAAACATTATGACTGGCAAAGCGTGGGAAAGAGGCGCTACGTTAGGTTAGGTGACGTAAGGAGATGTCAAACAGGGATCCGACCGCTGAATCCCACGCGTCCGCGACTTTTGACCGTTGCGCCTACGTGCAAATCGCTCAGAACTATTGTAAACATATCTACTTGAATATTTTCAACATGTGTGCAAATTGCTTAGTGGTAAAATTAGTAAACTCCTTTTCAGTGTTCATGACAGAATATGTTGGTTAGTATGTAGTTGACTCTATATTTTGTGCCTATAAATATATTTTTCGTGTACGATTATATTTTATTGACGAACATGTAAATGTTGGTAAATAATAATTCTGAAAGTTTGACATTTGAGATATTTTGTGCCTCTCTTTCTCCTTTCAAAAATTGCTTAGAAGTGTTCTGTATCCACTGAAGGGTTAAATCATGACTCTACTCTGCCTGATGGAAAGCAAAAGCAAAATCCAAGAGTGGTGGTCACCATACTCATTGCGACTGCGATGCGCAGCATGATGACCCACACCATGGCGGCCTAGTAATGCTTCTGCATCTTTTAGTCTAGTCAACAATATGGAACTTGTTGACTAGACTATTTGGGCCTCCGGTCTCGCTCTCACCAACGAAACACGACAGCACAAACGCTGTCATTTTACGTTGATTTTCTGTGCGAGGGTAGTACCGCCCCGGTCGAGCCGGCCCGTTCGTGTTGAAATCAGTGTGGATCTACTACCTTTTAAGTTTGTTCGGGGATAACAGAAGCTAAGGTATTCCTTAGACCGTTACAAAAATTAAAAAGTTAGCAAAAATTTAATCATTATTATAATAATGTAATAGGTATTAAATGACTGATTTTTTTGTGTTCGATTATGAAATAAAAGAAAGTATTACGTTAATATATGAGTAAAATGTTAACAATTAAAACAGTCCGATTTTGCAGTTCAAATTCCCAATCATATTTTTCTCGAACTATTCCATGATACCATATTATGTAGCTAACAATTGCATACTTCACCTTCATAGGTCGCTGTAACCCACAGGACTTCATATAATTATTACCTAGGCGAACGTAATTTTCCACCTAATGAAATATCTAATAGATTACGGAAACCCTGAACATTGTAATTGAATATTTTGCTCGATAAAGTAACTCCATAACGGGAGTTAATTGATTAACAACACTGTTTTCAAATTCAGTTAATGGGTTTATATAGTTTTATGGTTGCAAGTAACGTAGTCTGTATTTATTGGGGCGATCTTATGTAACGGTATATACAATATTGCTTTATATAGAAGAGGGATACTAGTATAGATACTGATTGTTAGCCCAACAGTAGTGAGTTTGTTCCTACCCGGGATACATATTGTATGATGCTCACGATCATTTGTTGTGTTTGCGTGTAATTAATAAATATGTATTAAGTATACATTCTAGAATCACACTCACTTGTACTTATTCCACTATTTGAATTATCTTTACACCTCAAACCAAATCTTTACATCTTTACACCATCTCAAAGGTTACCTTTGAGAATGCCATAAGGCGAAACCGGTCAGGTATTCAAAGGTAACCTTTGAGAATGCCATAAGGCGAAACCGGTCAGGTACTCAAAGATAACCTTTGAGAATGCCATAAGGCGAAACCGGTCAGGTGTAAAGATAATTAAAATAGTGGAATAAGTACAAGTGAGTTTGATTCTAGAATGTACTGCAACAAGTTCCATCAAGTGCCGACAATCAAGAGTATAAATTGTATTAAGTATATATTTAGAAATAACTGCCTCGTTGATCTAGCGGTTAGCGTTGCGACTGCTGATTAGGAGGTCTAGGATTCGGTTCCCAGGTCGGGTCAGAGAGTGTTATTGAGTTTTTCAGATTGTAGAAATTCATAATAACAGCCCGGAATCTTAACCTCCGTGCATAGGAGAGCACGTAAAGCGATCGGTCTTACCTTATCTTTCTCGGGTAGTGTGTGTTGGATAGCCGTCCAATATCCCATCCGTTTGTGAATGTGGGAAGATACGCAAGGAAGTCTGTGTGAAATTTAGTGTGCCAAGGTCTACTCTTAATAAAATAAATAAATAAATATTTCGGACATAAATATTTCGGACATTTTAACACACAACGCCAAGCTAAGCAGAGCTTGTGTTATGGGTACTAGACAACTGATACAAATACATAATAGAATCATTAGGAATAGAAATAAAATTCAGTCGTAATATTCTGAAGGACGAGGTAAACAAAACATTATTTACTTAAAGAAAGAAAAACCGGCCATGCACCGAGATTTCCGTACAAACTTTTAGCTAATTAGGGAAAAACTTAACTTTTACGTTAGAAAACTGTCGGCCCAATACATCGACATAGATCATGGTTAGTGTAACAACTGCGAAGAACTTTTTGATCTTTTGATACTTGTAAGGAATATAATAAGTAATACCCTGTTGCCAAAATAATTTACTTTGAATGCAGTTTGTTGCAATACTAGCATTATTATGTTAATGTCAGAAGTTTCATCATCACTCAATCAAAATCTCAACGACTTTCTTAGCTATTAAGCTTTCTTTAACAAACAAAAACTCAATAAAAATCCTACATCAATAAATGCGCAACAAGATAATAAACCGACTTCAAGAACGACCAAATCGATCGATTTCTATTGGATGCCATCATCAGATCTTAGTGTCCTTATCATGGTGCCACCGTTGGGATATCTCCTTTCCATTAAAAAAATAATAATCAAAATCGGTTCATAAACAACGAAGTTATCCGCGAACATACATAAAAAAAACATAGATACGGTCGAATTGAGAACCTCCTCATTACTTAAAGTCGGTTAAAAATCTGAATTGTTGCCCCAAGTCATCTCCTAGTTTTTTGACAGTTTTACTTTTACCCAGATCACACGTCAAAAATGACAACTACCTAAACAGACAATGTCCATCCATCGCTTGCTTACTCAATTTAAAATTTGACCTTCATTTATCAGACCGCTAATGGAACCCTATCATGAGATTATCGGCTATTAACATAATCCTTCGGTCGATCTGTCAAACTTTCACTGTGATATTTGTCACGTGATTGGTACAATAAAAAATGAAGCATTGACCTCTCTCGCGAAAGTATTATACGGTTAATTTTTTGTTCGATCTTTTGGACAATTTATTTTTAAACTATTAAAGTATAAAGGCAAGGAAAGTAATTACACAAATTGTAGAAAAAAAATGTTAAATTAGTAAAATATACTAAATTTTTTTGTTATTTGTTTTTCTATTATTTTACATCCTAAAGTACATCGCTGATACTAATATCAGTATTTTATTTGAATGCCTCGTTGGCGCAGTGGTAGCGTACGCTACTGCTGTTCATGAGGTCTCGGGTTCGATTCCCGGGTCGAACCAAATGTTTGTATGATCTGCAAATATTTGTTTCGGAGTTTGGGTGTTTTCTATGTATAATATGCATGTATTTACAAAAAGAAAGTATATTATGTATTTATATCAGTTGTCTAGTGCCCACAACACAAGCTCTGCTTAGCTTGGGACTAGATGGCGTTGTGTGTTAGATGACTGAAATATTTATTTATTTTATTTTACAATTTTTTATACATGGGCCAGCCAAAGTGACTCTGCTCTGACTGATGGAGAGCATAAGCAGATTCCAAAAGCGGTGATCATCATACTTATTGCTAATACAGACAATGAAGTAATGCAGCTTGGTGACCCACACCATGGCGGTCTAGTGATGCTTCTGCATCATTGGGTTATCAATCTATTTATATTTACATAATTTGGGATTATGTGTCCGTGTATTTATTTACACGGATACGCACAATGAGGTGACCCGTCTGTTCATTAGCCAATAAATGTCATTTTGGTCTGTCTGTCAGTATCTTGGCCGCGCATCACGCTGAAACTACTGAATGGATTCAAATGAAACTTGGCATGATTTGAGTTCATACTACGAGGTAGGACATGAGATATTTTTGTCCCGAAATTCAGCACGGTTTCTTAGAGAGAGGGGATGAAAGTCAAAATATGAACTTAGTTGTAATTCAATAACACATAGTAAAAAAAAAGATAACGGCATAGTCTTTTTTTTTGTCCGTGACTGTACACTGCCTGTGGGAAGCTGAGACAGATGTGTAAATATGGCGGTACGAAGTACGCCGGGTCAGCTAGTTTTCTTATATGTGAGCAAGTTACGGAAAAAAACTGCTCAAGGTTTTGAGAATATAATCTTCTTGGACCATTCTAAAGATGTTTGTTTGATATTCGAGTGAAATATGGTTCTAATGTGTGTTTTCCTTTGTTTTAGGTAAACATTGGTTTCTTATCATATTATTGAAGAAATACGTATATGTGAAGGTTGAGTATTTTAGCAAAAACTTATTCTTTATGGCTTGCTTATTTGAATTGATTTTATTTTTCATTTTTTAATTAATTAAATAATAATTTCTGCATATTTATGAGACTTAAATAAGTAGTTAGAAATTTTTACGATTTTTTTTATGTATGGGCCTTCCAAAATGACTCTACTCTGCCTGATGGAAAGCATAAGCTGAATCCAAGAGTAGTGTTCACCATACTCATTGCGAATGCAACAACGCAGCATGGTGACCCACACTATGGCGGCCTAGTGATCCTTCTGCATCATTGGGCCTCCGGTATCGCACTCACCAACGAAACACGACAACACGAATGCTGTCATTTTACGTCGATTTTCTGTGCAAGGGTAGTACCGCCCCGGTCGAGCCGACCCGTTCGTCCTGAAATCAGCGGGGCTCTACTACCTAGAAAGTTTAGAACTGGAATTGATATTAACTAATAATTTTGTGATTGAAAATTGACTAGTCACAAAACAGTCAAAGTGTAGAATTTATAACATAAATTTTTTTATTTTTGTTTGTGTGTGTATGTATGTATGTATTTTAATACCATGAAGTCATCAGTTGCATTCAGTTTTTGGTTGTTGGTAATGGCAACTTATTGTAGATATAGATTTTATACTCTTTTTATAGTAAAACCCGATACTCTGTTTCCTTTGTCATTTTCCTACTGTCAAGCTATAGACGTATTTATTACATCAATTAAACGCAAACCAGTTCAGAGCCGAAATGTCACGAAGTACATTCGGCATTCCTCGGCGCGCCTAGCCTACGCACCCCGAGCGACCTTCTCAATGCTAATCGTCGCCTGCGCACACAATGGGCGTATGAACCAACCACCCGTAGACCCGGAAATTATGTTGACCTTATATTTTAATAGTAAAAAGTTGTAGAGTAATGAGTTGATTTTAATCCAGTTCATTGTTTATGCTCCATACAATTGTAGTGGTCACTGACAACTGACAACGAATAACCTTCTTTTTGCGATATAAAAACAGTTACGATTTATTTCTGGACTAATTATATCCATATTTATTAATGTTATTGTCGAGAAGTTGCATGATACACAATGATACTGTTAAGGTAATTGAGTGAAATAAATTCAATCAATAGACCTTTACCTCAATATCGATCTAGCAGACAAAAAGCTAAAGTTAAAACAGATGCACCGTCGAATATTCAGATGAAAATTCCGCAACAATTAAAAGCCTTATAAGATACTTTCCTGTTCCAAAAGAAAAGATAATTTACAAAGCCTTGTCTTTTCTCTTGTTATCTGCCTACAGTTTTCTAGTAATGCTAATCGTTTACAACGGATGTATACCTTGACCATAACTTAGAATCAGAGAGTTTTACTCCCATTAAAGAAGACAATATAGCATATCTGTGTATTATTAAACTTTAGTTATACATATTAAGCTATTTATGGCAGCAACGACCAATATTAGTGTTTATTTATGGACATAATACTACTTGGCAAAGAATTAAACAGTCATTTATAAATATATATCGCCTCTAATTTTTTATTAGTATAAGAAATACTTAATATGTATAAAGGAAAGACAAGTACATATGTTTGTAACTTTATATACATCATTGTATAATATACAATGGTCACAGTACATAGACACAAAAGGAATACTATTTTTAAACTCATCGGTTATCGGTATCTTCAGATTTAATCTATAGGTACTTATCTATATTCTATACTTATTATATAAAGCTGAAAAGTTTGTTTTTTAGTTTGAACGCGCTAATCTCAGGAACTACTAGTCTGATTTGTAAAATTCTTTCAGTGTTAGATAGCCCATTTATCGAGGAAGGCTATAGGCTATATATCATCACGCTGAAACCAGTAAGAGCGGAGCACCAATGAAAAATGTTTCAAAAACGGGGGAAAATTATCACGCTACGGGCAATAGGAGACGCAAACGAGGTTGCGTGGGACAGCTAGTAATAAATAAACCTGAAGAGTTTGTTTGTTTGAACGCCCTAATCTCAGAAACTACTGGTCTGATTTAAAAAAATATTTTAGTGTTAGATAGCCCATTTATCGAGGAAGGCTATAGGCTATATATCATCACACTAAGACCAATAAGAGCGAAGCACCTGTGAAGAATGTTACAAAAACGGGGGACAATTATTACGCTACGGGCAATAGTACCTACACGTAAACGAAGTTGCGTGGGTCTGCTAGTTTTTCATATATACTTACACAGTTTTTAGTTAAATACATGTAATCAAACTTCCACGCGAGCAAAACCGCAGGCAACAGCTAGTATTAGTTATTTTTACTATGCAACATGAGTACCTCGAAAGCTTGACGTTTAATGAAATTTTATTTTGATATTCCATTAAACGATCGACATTTATATCTTTTATGGCTTTCACTTTCATGTCTTGTGTAATTAATATTTATTTCCTACCATAACTTAATGACTGTTTGTTAATTATTGTTTTAAATTATGTTAGGGTAGGAAATAAATATTGATTTCTCAGTGTAAATTCATAACAATTTAGGCATCCTATGTACGTACCTTAGAGTGGCTTAGTACCGCTGAAAAAATACTTGAATGCGTGATATCTTAATTTTTTTTTTGCCTTAAAATATCAGCTGTCTTTCTCCATCGATTTCCTATTCCTAGGAAAGCATTCTTTAAGATACAACACATGATTTTCTGCACCGAAAACTACGTGGGTGCAAAATATCATGAGGATTCGTTAAGTAGTTAGTGGTTTCATTGAATATATTCATAAGATTGGACCTTATAATTATATGATACGTATATAATTATGTAATTGAATTTAAATATGAAGTTTTCTTTTGTGGTATTGGTATTTATGAAGGAGTTTAGATACTTCACACACTTCTATTTTTTTTGACCCAGACGGGGGTGTTGAGTGAAACAACCTTTCGACGAGTTTAGGTGCGCGGTAAAACCTTACATCAATATATATAAAAATCAAAGCCACTTTTTGTTGTAATTTTATAACTCAAGAACGGGCTCACCTATCCAAACCAAATGTTTAGACTTTGTTCGGACTATTTAGTAGATGGTTTATGTGAAGTTTGCACAAAATCGGTCAAGCGGTTCTTCATTTATCACATTTTTTGTAATTTCACTTTATACGTAGCGAAGCACGTACCAAACCGCTAGTACTTTATAAACAGTAAGGATTTATGAATTTTCATTTGTCAAATGAAGAAATAACATAGTTTAGCAAAAAATGAATTACACGGTATTAGTCAAAGAGATACAATTAAAACTGAACATAGTATAATATTCGATATACAACCATATTGGTAGCAGAGCAAACACAATACTATGGAGTTTTGGATATAAATACAATGTGGGCGAAACAAAACAATAAGTGCTTGTACCCGTTCAGTGCGTTACCTTACCAGGAATTGAGACCTTCCGCGTAAACCTTCCATCTTTGGTACCGTTGAATAAGCTATATTATATATTTCCAAAGTAATGGTCAAGCTCTAGTAGGCTTAAGCCTCTTATCTTAGCAGAAGCCTTCGTCCAGCGATTATTATTAAATGTTTTTGATGTCATATTGTGATGTGAATGGCCGAACGAGAGCACTGTCAACAAAAAGATGCTAGTATAACTTATTAAAAAAAGCTATATCGTAATTGTAAAATATGAATATTCTTCTTCTTAGAAGAGACAGACAGACAAAACAATCTGGGTTTGAGAAAGTATATAGGTGTATAGGTATCTATCATATCTTTATAATGCCACACTCACCGCATGTGCGCCCTAAGTATATTTATGTTCAAAGAAAAAGAAAACTGCATAAATAAAAAATAAAGAAATAATTATAATTACATAAGTTGATAAAAAATGCTATGCAATAGCTTTACCGCGGCAGTCCCCACGTGCCACACGTTTTTTTATTGGTCTGTTTGTTCCAGCTAATCTCTAGAACTTGTAGGATTTTGACGAGATTTTCACTGGCAGATAGCTGATGATATAAGGTGTAACTTAGGCTACTTGTTTTAGACTAGCTTCGTGTAACGCCGCGGGGCTCAGTAAGTAAATGTATATACATATACATTTTTCAAATATTTTTTCTGTAGTTCTCAAGCGAGGACGTCCGTTTCATAAAGTTTACGCACAAACCGCAGCCATAAAATTGTCAAATGATAATCTTGTGAATGTAATGGTTATTTTACACTTTATAATATTGGCTTTAAAATTGATAGTGGCAAAATATATAGGCGTTAGGAAGAAATAAACAGATTGGTTGACATTCGAGGCGTAAAGCGAATAAATAACTGCTGTGCTGATGTTTATCATGAAGCTATAACACTACAGACAATTGTGGGCTTAGGATATTGATGCTTTGTTTGTAATATGATTTTAATTATAACCTTATATTTTAGGCACAATACTATTATTATATATCACCATTAAGAAATATATATATTTTACTTGGAATTAATGGTTTTATCACAAAATAATCACAAATTAAAAAATAATCGACTTCAAGAACTGGACTAAATTCAAATGGGACCACACGGGAAGCACCAGCTTTCAAATAAAAAAAGAATCATCAAAATAGGTTTACCCAGTCGTGATTTATGAGGTAATAAACAAAAAAATACAGTTGAATTGATAACCTACTCATTTTTTGAAGTCGGTTAAAAAGAGTAACGGTGATGATTGAAACAATTACAGAACAACGATAATTTCTAATAGTTTGATTATTTAACATTAATTTGAAATACAGATATTTCATACGCCAGTGTTTATTTTAAACATATCTGTTACCAACTTTAGGCTAATATCTTATATTTAAAATTCTCGTGTCATAATGTTAGTTACCATACTCCTCTGAAACGGCTCGACCGATGTTTATGAAATTTGGTATGCATATCGGGTAGGTCTGTGAATCGACCAACATCAATTTTTCATACTATAATTTTTTATTTTATTTTTGGCAAAACAACGTTTGCTGGATCATCTAGTATTTCTATAAATTCATCTATTACATAGAAACGATTAATATTAAAAATAACTATGGTACTTAAGCTCTGTCTCTCTAATCTAATGTCTCTTTGTCAACATAAAATAATCTCTGTAAGGTAAATACCACAAATGGTCTAAGTAGGCACTTAAAATCGATAGTAATAATACTTCTCCGATACAATCATCAAGACTTAATTCATAAATAATTCGATATCCAATTTTGGCATTTCAATCCGCCTAAGTTTATTGAAGTAAATTACACTTAACGTCATATATATAGGGATTTAAGTTGAATTGGAGCTATAATAATGAAGCTATATTTTTGTGATACAATTTCGATCGACATCCCACGAAAAATAACGTTAACAACTAGTTTCTATATAAAGTAAAGGTAGCAGAAGAATAATGTTTGAAGATTTATTTGCATTTCTTACCGTTTTGTAAAAAAAATGTTAAAGTATTACAAATAATAATAATAAATCTTTATTTAACCAAGCAACATGACTCAAATTGTTAAAAACAATTATGAGAGGGTAGTTTACCTAGTGTTAAGTTTGTATATATTAAAATTTGAGAAGGATATGCATGCAATTAATCGTCTCTTTTTTAGGGTTCCGTGCCAAGGCAAAAAACGGAACCCTTATAGATTCGTCATGTCTGTCTGTCTGTCCGTCTGTCCGTCCGTATGTCACAGCCACTTTTTTCCGAAACAATAAGACCTATAATGTTGAAACTTGGTAAGTAGATGTATTCTGTGAACCGCATTAAGATTTTCACACAAAAATAGAAAAAAAAAACAATTAACTTTGGGATCCCCATACTTAGAACTGAAACTCAAATTTTTTTTGTTCATCAAACCCATACGTGTGGGGTATCTATGGATAGGTCTTCGAAAATGATATTGAGGTTTCTAATTTCATTTTTTTCTTAACTGAATAGTTTGCGCGAGAGACACTTCCAAAGTGGTGAAATGTGTGGGGGCACAGGGGACAGGGGGGGCCCCTGTAACTTCTAAAATAAGAGCATGATAAATAAAAAAATAAAAAATATGATGTACATTACCATGCAAACTTCCACCGAAAATTGGTTTGAACGAAATCTAGTAAGTAGTTTTTTTTAATACGTCATAAATCGTAAACTGCAATTTACCTTTCATTCAATCAACACAAATATAAAAAAAAATATGTTACTTGTTGCTGCGGAACTCTTTATGGGCGAGTCCGACTCGCACTTGGCCGTTTTTTAAACATATATTCACAATCTCTTAGAAGCGTTAAAGCTTAATATAAGCCATAAGTGCTACTAATTACGTGTTGTTAGATTTTGACTTTGACTTTTAATCGCTACCTTCCTCAATAACGCGTCTATGGTATACAAATGTACATGTGCCTGTCTATATGTACATATATCGTGCATATGTTCTATGTTCGTCATCACCGGTCATTCTAACTAACAAACGGGAAGCGTAATTTACATTCAGTTTAGTTTTAAGAATAATTGGATTTTCACTACTGCAAAATGCATATTGTTTTTAATTCATTATACTGTAGGATAGAATATGAGAACTATTTCAGCAGTGGACCATGCATCATTGGTATTGATAATGAATGAACATAATCACGGTTTTTTTTTGTTTTATTTATAAAGTTACTAAAAAAAGAGGAATAAAAAGTTATTCATTACGACTCTCAAGTGAATAAAACAATAGGTATCAAGTTCAGTATAAAACAAGCAAAGAAAATAATCATACATTATATTCAAAAATTCAGTTCTACTAAGCAAATGTAAATTTATTCAATTGATATACGATTTCAACATTATCAGTCTCTTAGCTTTATTGTGTTTTGTGTAAGTATTTTATGCTGTAGAGGCCACACAATACGAATTCTGTTCAAATTCATGTGTCTTCATAAATACTCAAATACAATTGGTTGTCTATTATACTTTCTATAATACAACGCCTCCGCAAAAATTGACAGAAATGTCCAAATATAGACCACTTGTATAATTAGATTGTTGGGCTAGTAAATAAGAGATTTCATTACGTAACGGCAGCTAAGGCGAGTGAAGTCTACTGTCTCCTACTGTCGTCAGCTGCTTTGCTAAGGAGGGAAGTGAACTTATTATATTTCCAACTCCTCACAGAAAACCGGTGTGAAATAGTGCTTGCGCTGTGTTTCACCGAGTGAGTGAGGATACCGGAGGCCCATACCTCAATCCCCTACCCTGCCTCCCCCCCATCCCCAAAAGGCCGGCAACGCACTAGTGACGCTTCGGGTGTTACAGGTGTCCATGGGCGGCGGTAATCGCTTACCATCGGGTGATACGTCTGCTCGTTTGCCCGCCTAGTCCATAAAATAAATAAAAAAAAAATAAAAAAAAACCTCCAGTTTCCTTCTGATTAATTTTGTGTCGGGTTCCAAAACAGTTTATTTATTCTGGGACTTCCCGAGAGTCATAACTCGGTGTGTTGGTCAATGCTGTTGATCCTGGTGGACAGGAGTTACAGTGGTTATTAGTCCCACCAAAAGTCGTGCACCCCACCTAACTCTTATTTTTTTAAAGGTTTTAAACCTTTTATTTTTAAAATAATGCAGCTGTTTAACTGTAGCAAACTCCACATATTTATAAATATATATAGTTTTCTCGATATGTCATATTATTTATAAACGTAAATTACTTAATTTTCTGCCAGTATACTTGCTTTTTTTATAAGCTGGTTATAACAGCAACTTCGTCCATATAGTTTTGACTTTTACGATTTAAATAAATTGGGGTTTTTCCGAATTATTTTTTCAGTATCCTTAAGGCGTGTCTCCTGCGGCTAAAAATAACAAAACAAACTAACAAAACTTGTTAACTAAACATGTTAGCGAAAAGTCGCAGGAGACGGACTTTTAAACGAACATCAAACACGATTACACGAAAAGCTAAAATCTTTTATCTACTCGACAAAATGACTTATAGTACACTTACTTACATATAAATATGAATATGAATAATATAAGTATTAATATTAGTTCAGTTCAGTTTCATTATACGAGAAGTACACGCTGGGATGTTTTCAGTCCGCTTTGGATAACATGTTTGCTTGTTTAAATTAAGAAAACAGTTAAGCCACACCCATATTTTGATAAATATGTGATGTTTTGTGTTTAAAAACATAAAACACTGTCGCAGGAGACCCGGCTTTAGAGAAAAACAATGAACATATCTCATTTAGAATTTCAAATTTAAGAGAGTAAGAAATATACAGTAGATACTCTAGTTGGATTATAAATAAATAACATATTTAAGTAATACGTATGTTCATTGAGAATCAGTAATGACATAGTGAACCCTTATTTATTGTATATAAAATTTTCGTGTCGCGGTGTTTGTTATCAAACTCCTCCGAAACGGCTGGACTAATTTTTATGAACATTTGTGTGCATATCGGATAGGTCTGAGAATCGGCCAACATCTATATATATATATATCTATCTATATATATAAATAATAAGGGTGACCCACTCCTAAATTTTTATTTTTTGTGGCAAAACAACTTTTATTGGGTCAGCTAGTTAATCTAAAATAATTACAGACTATTCTTTAAACAACACATTTTTGCAAAATTTACTATTAAAAAAAAAAAACTTAATGGCTGCATACTAGGATTTGCTTAGATCGAAATCGAAAATATTTTATCGATACTTAAGAAGCTGTTTAAATTAAAAAAGAATTTTATTTTTATGCGAATATTCTTTTCTAGGTAATTAAAAAACCAATAAATAGAGATTTAATAATAGAAGTATAGATACAGTTGTTAATTTCGGTGTTTTGAAAAACTATTAAAATATCGCAACAAATCGTCGGTCTAGAGACGTGGGTAAATCCTTGTTCATAAATTGCTTTTTAATTAGTTAACATAACATGAACATTCTTGAGAATTTCGAAATAATATACAGTATTATCTAGATGGCCATATTGTTTTTTTTTTTAAGAATATCTACAACGAAAGCAATAATAATTTAAAATCAAACCGTACAGAGTCAGAAAAGTAAGTAGTTAGACAAAATAACACTTGAAATAAACAAATGTTTCTGATATTATTGAAACACTGGTGGGGAAAGTGTTTCAATAATATCAGAAACCGTGCCCTTTAAATTCCTTGGAAGAAAGATAGACTACAAAGGGCGTACTCCATCTATAAACGTAATAGTCGATGACTTCGTAAAAGACATTGACAAGGTAGACCAACAGCCAATTAGTAACGTAAAAAAAGCTTGGATTTACGACAAATACTTAAAATCACGTCTCAACTGGCCGTTTCTAGTATATGACATAAACCAGAACCACATAAGAACACTGGACGCGAAAGTCACTAAGACATTGAAGTCGTGGCTCGGGCTAGCACCATCTGCAGACCCGTCAACGTTGTACAGGGGCTCGAATAATTTTGGAATGAAATTAAAAAAACCTTCGGAACTCTACAAACACCTAAGAGTTACCAAAATGCATGTCTTGTCAAAATCCCAAGACGAAATCGTTAGATCCCTTCCAAAAGACAAAAATTCATAAGAGCTAGAGTCACGGCTCCAATTCCACAAAAAATTCATGGTGGGTACGCAGTCCAGTAGAGTTGGATTGGGAAATGCTAGAAGACAGACCGACAAGGAGATAACAAAATCTTTCATACAACAAGATGAAAACGAGACCTACAAGGTGCACGCAATGAACCTAGAAATGCAGAATGAATGGTTAACTCTAGGAGAATTTTGTATCCCACCAGCTTTGAAATGGCGCACACTTTTATATGATTGGTCACCCGCCCTGTTAAAATTCTACCTCAACGCCTTTCAATTAACTCTCCCCGATCAAAGCAACCTAGTAAGGTGGAGAAAAGCTACAGAAAAGGCTTGTACGATGTGCAATGCGGCAATAGGTACAGCCAGGCACTTACTGACAGGTTGTAAGGCGCTATTAGACCGGGGTCATTATTCACGTCGCCATGATAGGGTATTACTCATCATACGCGAAGCTATGAGTTTATCACTGGCGAGAGCGAAAAAAGGAATAACAACAAACATAAAAACTAACATCGCGTTTGTAAAGGAAGGCTCAACAAAAAAGACTTCTCTCACACAAAAGCCGTATTCAATTATAAATACCGCCAGTGACTGGACATTATTAGTGGACACGTATGAAAATCACTACAGAATACCGGAGGATATCTATGCCTCGGCGTCCAGACCGGACATATTTCTTTATGCAATGTCAATTAAGCGTGTAGTACTAGTAGAACTCACGGTGCCGTGGGAAACGAACATCCCTAAAGACCATGCTTTAAAAATAAACAAGTACTTTGACTTAACCAACGAAATAACTAAAAATGGTTATGTCGTTACGCTGTATGCCGTGGAAGTGGGTGCGAGGGGTATACCAGCTAAATCCCTCTATAACCTGCTTAAAGACCTTGGATTGCCAAGAGCTTCAGTAAGCTCTTTTCTTGAACGAATATCCAAAGCGGCATTGCTAGGCTCACTTCAAATATGGTTAGGTAGAGGGGGTAACACGGCGGACAGTGGAGGTGAGCGTTGACGCGTCGTAAGGAGTGCTCCTTAAACCTAAACCTGGGTCGCAATTCCCAGGCACTGTCGAAGTCGCATGTGTTGCCCCCATCTATCACGCGATGGACCCGGCACCCGCACGGTGAATCCATGGAACGCTAAGAAATAGGTCTCAAATTATAACTGACGATAGTTAACCATTACAAAAATAAAAAGTGTTCAAAACTTTAACCTTTACACAAAAAATATCCACTCATAATGAAACTGCGTGTAAATTATTCACACTTAAACTAAGGAAATCAAAAATCAGCCGTTGCTCACAATGATCTAACGATACTATATTTTTGCATGTTGAACTATTATTGTTGCCAAATTAGGCAAAAAACCAAATAAGTTTGTTTCCTTGACAAGCAGTAGAATGTGTCACGGCGCCCACGCGCCAACCTATTGTGATTTTGCTATAAAACGCTGCTGTAGGATTTAGACATACTGAGTGTACGCTACGAAAGATTATTAACATAAATATAGGAATTTAGAGTGCACATAGTGATGAAATAATAATCGTAAATAAAATATGTAAAAAAGTTACAGGTGATGAATTAATTAAATACTTATTTGTAGGTTTTGGTATTCAGGTTCAATTTAGAAGCAACAGCAGTCAATATAACAATGTGGTTACTGATTTTATCCTTGTTAATTTTATTCTAAACCGCGTTATATTTTAATTTTATTTATTAATAATAGATGCTATGATTATTTTGTATTCCAGAAATATTTGTTTAAACGAGTTAAAATAACCGAAGTGCATTATATTCTCATTTATGTAACAAACAATAAATGATAAAAAACATAAAATGTCACAAACTTTTCGATTTGATTCACATTCGGTAACGTATGCTCACTATGTTATCTTTAAAACTCCATAATAATGGTAACACAGTAGCGCGAACTATGAATCTATGCATTATTAATAAATGAATAATTTAACAGAATATCGACCTTATTATGTTTTACATTATTACACTGATTTACGAATATTAATAATAATTAATAACATTTTAGTGTTGTTCTGACAAGAATGGTGACTATAAAGTTAAAATTAATAAATAATAGGATTGTTAATATATTATGATAAGTCATTAATGTCGTCGACGACTACTGTTTTTTTTTCTAATCTTTAATAGGTAAACAATAATAACAGAAATTTACAGACCTGCTGGTTTAGTGGTTGGTAATCCGGATGGTAAGCCAGAGGTTATGGGTTTGATTTTACACTTATTTTATTTATTTATTTATATCTTTATGCACAAATACATGCATCGGCGGACTTAATGCCTGAGAACGAAGTCATAAAAGGAGGAGCACCGTCGATTGAAATACAGATATTTAGTTATTAGTTTAGACGCGGATGTTCACTGATTTGTGGATTACTATTATTCAGGTTCATAACTATGTTTATCAGCAGTCTGAAAAATCTAAATTAAAATATATTTTAGAAGCTGTTCCTATAAAATTATCGAGAAAAAATCGAAAAACTGCATCAGTGTCTAGCGGGGTGGGGGGACTCCCCTTGGACTTCCCCGCCAGCCGACATTTTGCGCCAGCCGAGCGGTAACCACACTAGGGGGAATCATACCTTGCCACTAATCGTTGAAATCAATCATAGTTTTATTATTATAGAGCAATTTAATTTAATAGTACTGCAAAGGTGACCGTAATTATAGATATGAGCGCGCTAAAATTAATACTGTCCATAATTCAATTAATTTAATTAAAGTTCATACTTTTTTAGCATGGGTTGTTATATTACACAACTAAATTTATATTATAGAATTTAAATTAATTAACAGTTCACTGTCGACTATAATGAATTCTTATTGATGCAAGCAAAAACGACTTTTTGTTGTAGGATTTCGATTTCCATACCTCTATACTCATATTATAAATTCGAAAGTAACTTTGTCTGTCTGTTGATGATGATGGCAAAATATAGTATGTATATATTTAGGTATATGTAGCAAAAATTTGGTTACCGTAGTACAAATTCTATCCTGTTTAAAATCAGATAATCTCACATGGGGTGTGATAAATTTCATATTCACAACGAACTGCTGACACACTGAACAAATTTATGTCTATGAACTCTTATTTAAAGCCAAATATATTGAAACCCAAATATGTAAACACACAATACCACATGGTTGGTAAGAAGTGCATGAAATGGTATTTGCAAATCGTCTTCTTTGCAAAAGTACAATTTTTTACACCAGAAGAAATCCTTTGTACGTCGAAAGTAATAGCTAGAACAATGATATCTTTTATGCACAATCCAGCCGTTGTCCCAAAATAGATAAGCAACCATCTTTGAACTCACACTTTATTAACATTATTATTCAAAAAGGTTGTATATTGTACCTTTGTACCGACGGTAAGTATTTGCTTACTTCCACGAACACACAAATTGTCGGAATGGGCTTTTTGCTACGCTTTTTCTAAAGGTACTTCGTCTATTGAGAAAAATATAAGGTTTTATGGCGAGGGCAATGGGCACCGGACACCCTTGTGTTGCTTTGACCCACTACGCCCTTGCACGTTCTCATTTCTTGTCTAAAATAATGTTTGATAGATGTCTTTTTGTAGAGTTTGAAGAAACGTTTTATTGACTTCACACCTGTATAATATATTTAAATATTTCGGAAATTTAACACACAACGTCATCCAGTCCCAAGCTAAGCAGAGCTTATGTTACGGGTACTAGAAAACTGATATAAATACATATGTTCTTTTTTTTTGTAAATACATACATATTATACATCGAAACACCCGAACTCTGAAACAAATATTTGCATATCATACAAACATTTGGTCCGACCCGGGAATCGAACCCTAGACCTCAAGCAAAGTAATCACATATGTTACAACTGCGCCACCTAGACAGTTTATTGTTGTATTTTTGTTTATTTGTTAGCGTGTTTTATGGTTTTTATATCTTTCTCTCTTTTTTCTAAATAATTAAATTATAATTAAATTAACTAAATAATTCTGATCTGTGTGACTCTATAAACTTAACAGATCATTACATTGATTCATCAGATTCATCGATTTTCATCTTCAGGCCAGATTTGTTCGTAAATGTAAGCCACAATCCTGTTGATGTTTGATAAAAAATTAAATTATTGTTAAATGCTATGAAATATATTTAGCTTTAATTCCGCGAGACATTTTCCGCAAAGTAACGCCTGATTCCATAACTTAAATTATTGTTGTTCACTGTTTCGAATATATATTATACTAGCTGACCTGGCAAACGTTGTTTTGCCATAAAAATTTAGGGGTCGGTCACCCTTATCATATAGAGGTATGAAAAATAAGTGTTGGCCGATTCTCAGACCTACCCGATATGCACATAAAATTTCATAAAAATCAGTCCCGCCGTTTCGGAGAAGTTTGGTAACAAACACCGCGGTACGAGAATTTTATATAGATATGTTAGATATAAGACGTGTTAAGGCACCAATGCCCACGGGCATTTTTATTTTCAATGATAACTTCAAACACCCCACACACGACAATCTGACCCTTAACTAGGCGACGCCTGTACTATGGTAACTAGACTTCATAGAAATACTAGAATAAATAAAAAAGATACATATTCAAGATTAATTATACCAAAATAACAAATTAATTAATTAATATTTCGAACATTGGATACACAACGCCATCTAGTTTCAAACACGGTAAACCTTGAAATCTAAATTGAGTGATGAAATACTTAATTATATTCTTTATTAATACATACATATTACACATATAAAAGTGGTTGTCTGTAAAGTCTGTTTACGGACGATAGTTTAACGTGACAACGTGATAACGAAACATTGATGAAATGATGCAAAAGCGCCGCATCTATCTCTCGCTTGCAATTCAAGCCTTAAATGGAACGCCTCAGAGCGCGGTAACGCCGCATGAGTTTTTTCGTGCGTGCAGCCGGCTCCATCGAATTATAAGACCTTGTCACGTCAAAACATTTAAAAACAATCGTGCTACTTATACAATTATTAGTCCTGCGTGGAAATCGAACCCCGGACCTTCGATTTAGCAGTGATATTTACCACACACTAGACCAATAGACTAATAACGTTGCTGGGCAACTTACGCTTGTGTTTCGCTGGTGAGTGCAAGACCGGAGGCCCAATGATGCAGAAGCATCTCACTAGGCCGCCATGGTGTGGGTCACCATGCTGAATTGTCTGCATTAGCAATGAGTATGGTGACCACCTCTCTTGTATTCTGTTTATGCTTTGCATCAGGCAGAGTAGAGTCACTTTGGCAGATCATACATAATAAATATATTTCATTATTTAGATATGTACTTATATACATGCATATATAGTGCACACGTTTAGTTATTGTCATTCATGAAATACCTACTTTGATTATACTATTTAAAGCGATTAGCGCAGCGATAAATGATCATTATTACCTAGGTAACCACTTCAGAGAAGTTGATTGTTGTAATAATTATAGCAACAATTAATTTCTCTGAGGTGGTTTTTTAAACAATTTTCTCCTAAACAAAGTACGAGGTATTCACATACGCCTAATTCGTAATAAATTAAATTAAACTGCATACTTTATTTTGCTCGAATATACAGTTTATATGTTCTCTACAGTAAAATGTAAATTGAATTATTAAAGTCTTAATACACAAAATGGTACATATAAATATCGTGGAACATAATACCTCTCCCTTTTGCAGACTGTAGGTATAAGAAAACCTTATTAATTTAAAATTTCAACTTGGCAATAAAAATAAATATAACAATATTATTCAGTTAAATAAATCACTAATTAAAGCACTGACCACGTGAACGGTCAGTACGTCCCAAACAACGCTCCACTACCTGTTGGCTTTTTGTCAAAGGTCCGCAGGTCCGCACCTCAGGTCGAGGCAGTGTTAGCGCGAACCTCGACTCGGTCGGGCGTCTCGGCTACTACCGACATTCCTCTACGTCTCGTAAAACTAAACAATACCAATATTTTTCCGGATTTCGAACTGCTCGACTTATGAGCGTCCTTAAAAGAAAATAATTTTATTTTCTTTTATGCGATTAGTGTTGTGACTATACTATTATAAAAACAGTATTTAAACTTTTGGATTTTTGTGACACTAGGGTGGTGACTGTGATATTTGAAAACTTGTATAATAATTACTTGTGATCATTTTCTGTGTGACAGTGATTGTTAAAAATAATTTATGGTTTATGGATGAGCCATAGTTTATTTTCAATTCGGGTACTTTGAAGCTAGTGTTGTTTTACTAGCTTATATGTGAATATTGTGAGTGGTAGTAATGTACTTGAAGATGTATATCAATTCAGAGAAATTTTTTCATCTGCCTAACAATCAGGCTCTAAAGGATGCCAGGTGCTATTCAGATTACGATGAAGACATAAAAGAACGTAAGTATCTATTATTTAAAATTTATTTTATTCGTCAATTTATTACATATGTACAAAACTTAACAAAATAATGTAATAGTTTTATGTATAAATTTTATAGATAAAATAAAGAATGAATTTATGTATAAAAACAATTGCTTTTTAAAAATATTTCAACATTTATGAATATAAAACAAACAACAATGAATGAAATGATTGTAATACAAGCTATTTGTAGATCCGTAATGTAATTAATTACACAAAAAATTTTTTTTTTAAAATAACAATTACGACGTGCATAAACAGCGCGCGTTGATGTCTTCCACGCGGAAGATGTTGCCGTCGGAGTCTTTCACGGAGATTGAAATATTCATTACGCTTTTTATAGATATAGTTAATTAATTAGCTGATAAATAATAAGGATATACATTTGTACGAAATTTAAGTAATTAAAAAAAACAAGGGTCATAATTTTCTATGAATATTTCTATTGTACACAAATCAATATGGTTGCTGTATAGCGCTCTATTAATTCATTTATGACAAGTGACATGAATAGTTAAGTTTATAAAAATGATTTAAAACGCTAACAAATGTCGGTTACAAACAAACAAACATGTAGGTGAAGCTAAAAAAAGCGTGTTCAAAACTGATTTATTTAATGATTGCGTTAGATCTAAAATTACATTTCTAAGGGCATAAGGTACATTTTAATCTTAATCACACATTTCTTCATTATACCTAATAAAATACGTACCTTTTTTTACATACATGAAACGTACACAAAGAACACCCAGACTCAGAACAACGATTTGTGGATCACACAAAGTGTTGTCCTACGTGGGATTTGAACCCACGACACTTGGCGAAGTAGGAAACGGCGTGGTGACCGTTAAACCACTAGGCCAAACGTGCAACCTAATACTTTAATAGCAAAACTATTTCCCTGTTTAATGTTTAAAAATATATTTATTTCTCCTATTCTAACAATAGAACTTCTTTTATTACAATTTACAAAAACATTTACCTCGGGATAATATCTGTGCAAACTCAAAAAACTTTCTAATTTAACAGGAAACAGGTAAACGTTTAAATCCCCAGCGGTCAACCCTTATCCGACAACAGTACAAAAGTTCTCTTTGACCATATCAATTAGGAACAAAGAATGGCACAGGTACAAAAGACCCAAAAAGATTAGTTCAAGGGTTTTGCTAAACAATGGGGTCAGTTGTTTGCGAGATTTCAATTTCCTGTCTTTTGGGACTTTCTGACCCACCGCATGTGGTACTCGGTGGTATCTTTTGTAGGGTACTCGTTGACACTGCACCTAGATTTTTTGCACTCTATACTTGTGTACTATGCATGGATTGTGTGAAGAGAAGATCAGTTTATGAAGTTCAGTTTATATAATATACTAGCCTTTACACGTGGCTTCGCTCACGCAGACTTTCATCCCCCTACCCCCTTAGGAGTGGAATTTCAAAAATTCCTTTCTTAGTGCTCACTTACGTTGTATAAAGCACCTACATACAAAATTTCAGGATTCTAGCTTCAGCGGTTTGGGCTGTGCGTATCTCTGGGTATGTCAGTCAGTCAGTCACCTTCCTCTTTTATTATATATATAGATAAGACAATATTAAGTGAAACTGTGACTATCTTAGGAAATAACACGCTTCGATGAACAAAGTGATCCCACGTAAGTGTACAAACTTATTCCTAGTTTTTAGTGAAATCATAGAAAAATACCCTTATAATAACTACTCAAGTCTAGCACTCGATACATGTGTGATCCTTGGAGTTTAAACACATGTTAATATAACAATTAAGACATTATAAATGTAAAACTATTACTGTTATATATCGAACCCGCTATCCGTCACATTCCAGCCAAATGCTCAACCGTAATATGAATTCCAAAAAGCATTTTAATTGGTGTTCCATGCCTCAAATCATTTCTTTCCAATCCTATTATTCATCCACTTCTTACAGTAACTGCACTACACGGTCTCTCAATACCCGATCTACTCGAACGTTTGCAATAGATGACACCAATATTATTATTTTTTTAAAATGCATTCTTAGAACCCATGTACCTGACAAAAATACAGGTACCTTTACCTTACCTGCAAACATTTTTTTTCAAATAGGCAGGAAATCGCGACAATACGACCAACGGTCATAGTTGGGAATAAGTGCGCATGAGGTGCGCAGGAGTGGAACAATAGCGCGCAAAGATCTATTGTAAGCGTAAATTGAATCGTAAAACGGCTTTAGAAAAAATGAGTCATGGTGTTTAGCTGCTTCTATTTGAATATGTTTTAAAATAAGGGAAGTTTTTTTGGGTAAATTATATTACTTGATATTTAAAGTTAGACATTTTATCTTTTTCGAGTAGAATTAACGGCTAGTGCAGTTAGATGTAAGTATTTTATAACACTCTATTTAGAAAGCGTGAAAGTAGCTCTGTTGAGATATTTTATTCGTTCCAAGCAATGTAGCTCTTGCGATCCTAATTAATAACATTTTAATAGAAAAGTAGTCACTTCTTTGCGTATGGAATCTGCTAAATCCACTGCGACATCCGTGCGGTCATCAATGAAGAACATTCGAATATTTCTTGAAAGTATTCTTTATAGCCAATGCAATAACAAAATTTAAGGTGCAATAAAATTTCTTAAATAACGATCTGACCAAATAACGCGATAATTTATTTTGTTTCATTAAAACCGTTGACATATCAATCAAAGTGAGGACGACGCCATCTTGCATTAATGTCGTCGAAACTGTGCTTTACGGCAATCATAAATTGCACAGGTTTACTAACTCTGTAATGAAACCTTGCCTACCTACGTAAGCCGTGGGAGAGCCACGTTTCGGCATGAATGGGCCGGCTCGACCGGAGTGATACCACGGCCTCACATAAAACCGGTTTGAAACATCGCTTGCGCTGTGTTTCACCGAGTGAGTGAGGATATCGGAAGCCCATCCCCAACCCCTCCCCCCATCCCCCAAAGGCCGGCAACGCATTTGTGACGCCTCTGGTGTTGCGGGTGTCCATGGGCGGTGGCAATCGCTTTCCATCAGACGATAAGTCTGCTCGTTTGCCCCCTATTAAAAAAAAACAGATAATACCTACTCTATTGAAGTCATAAAATAAAAACTATCCATTCTTCATATTGTGTATTCATAGAATAGGAATGATTTACTTTAAATTTTCTAAGAGTTTACAAATAAATAATATTTATGTTCAATGCCCGTGACAGCAGATAGCCAATATTATAAAAGTTAAATTTATGTCTAAAAGTTCAAAGTTTAAACTAGGCATGACTTAGTTCTTAGATCTGTAAACTGAAGTTCCGTAAAAGTTAATAAGTTATAGGTATATCCTAAATCCTCTAAATGAGACGACCAAACTAATCATATTAAATAATTTATTATAGTTCCTTTGACACCGTACAAGTCGTTTGACTATCAAGACAGTAAAACGCGAAAATGACATAACTAAAATGTATTTTTCCCTGAATACGATCTTACAGACCTTAGGATTTGACAGACAACGTTGCCAGAATTTTATAGACAACCAGTGATATGCATTAATGGCAGGAGTAATACTTAACTTCATTCATTCAACAAGGACATACCGCCGGTTTTCCGATCCTACAGGAATCTTACAAGAAACCGGTGATATGACCGTACGTGCCGGTTCGATAATTCACACTATTGAACGTCATACCGCCGGTTTTTTGTAATATTAGACTAACAACCCCATAAGAAACCGATTATATGATGTTACTAGCTTTTACACGCAGCTTCGCTCACGCAGTCTTTACTTTAGACTTAGGGGTGGAATTTCAAAAATTCATTTCTTAGTGCTCACTTACGTTATATAAAGAACCTACATGCAAAATTTCAGGATTCTAGCTTCAGCGGTTTGGGCTGTGCGTATCTCTGGGTATGTCAGTCAGTCAGTCAGTCACCTTACTCTTTTATATATATAGATTGGCCGAAGTGACACTTTGCTCCATTCAAAAAGATCATATCAGTTAATGCCTACCGGACCTTAGTAAGGTACCTAAAGGAAACCGGTGATATGGCCTTATTCGACGCAGTGATACTTCCTTGTTTCTATGATCTGTGGATACTTCACTCCATTCAACAAGGTCATATCGGTTGCTTCCTACAGGATCTTAGTAACGGTTCTATAAAAAACCTTACAAGAAACCAGTAAAATTACCTTACTGGCCTGACTGAAGTATTACTTTACTTTGGCTAATAAATACCGAAACAGATTTTGTTCTTTTCTTATGTACCTTTATTATTACGATTTAGTATTTAAATAATGAATAAATTTTCTTGTTTATCAAATGGTATTCCTATGGTTTGACTTGTTTTATTTTTATCAATAGGTTTTACTAATAAATTTGTATTTATTAGACTCAGTACATCAACTGAACTATCACAGATTTCTCAAATTAAATAAGGCCATGAAACACCCACTTATGTATATAAATAAATAAAATAAATAGCTCAGTGCCAAATACATTTCTATAAACAGAAAACCTTAAGAGGAATATAAACCCCTGTAATACTCATTTAAATGTTAATGTATGTTAGAAACGTAAAAAAGGTTCAATAAATACGCAGTTAGGACGAGGGTCACGGGCGAAGCCAGGGGTCGCGAGATGAGCGTTGATTCATTCCGGTCAAAGGTTCAACACCTCTGACATTTCGTTCGTAATCGGTTAACGGTAGAGCCATAAAATACGTATAGATTAACATTTTGTTCTTTTTAAATGTAATATTCTTTCGTAATGAAAGGTGTCACTGTTTAAACACTTGGATAAAGAAATACATTCTTCGAGATAGCGTTTTGTTAATGTGTTCGTGAACACATTAACAAAAATTAAAATTAAATTAAATAATATTTTTTTTTGTTGTGGTTTGGTTTGATGTGATACTAAACAGTAGATTATTATTTTAGTTCACAATTCTTTCTATTTTATCAGTAAACAGAAATTTTGCATGTATCTAAATCGTGACCCCGCCTGCCTTTTACCGAGACAACGCGGTCTGCACTCCACAAGTTCTCAAAACCAATTCTATGGAATTGCTTTGTTAGTAAAAAATAAATAAAATTAACAAACACACTTACATTTTTAAACTTTTGCGTTCCATGATACAATAATAATTATTTTTACGGGAATCAACGCGATCACTTATTTAAAGGTATAACTATCAGTAAAACTTATATTATTGAATTTTAATATTCTTAAGTAGTAATAAATTTTTATCTTATCTAAACAATAACATTTATAATAGCATTAACACTATTTCTGTAAATTAATGCTTATTTGCTTACTTACACAGAGTCATCAACTGAGAACCAAGGTTAGGGTCAAGGTCAAACAGGTCGTGAGACGCGGGTTCGATGCCTGTTGATTCACAGCCGGTCGAAGGTTGGCAACCTCTGACATTTTAATGTAAAACGTCATTCGGTTTGCCATACGTTGCAAATGAATAAACATTATCATTTTTTGAAACCATTTACTAACAATTTAGAAGGTTTTTGTTCATAGAAGACCACTCAATATGTAAATAAACCATTTCCTTATTTCTTTGTTAAAGAAGGTTATTCTTATGATTTATTTTAAAAATTATGAAAAATTTCCGCAAAAATTAAAAAAAAGCCAGATATTAGCGCTTTTTACACAAAAATTCAAAATAATTATATTATAATAGTTTTAGGGCGGTATTTGTTTTAAGTTATAAGCGGAGCATGAAAAGGTATCTTACTAGGCTGCCATAGTGTTGCGACTGCACGGTTGGCCTAGTGGTTTTAGCGGTCGCCACGCCTCTTGCTACTGCGCCAAGTGTCGTGCGTTCAAATCCCACGCGGTACAAAACTTTGTGTGATCCACAAATTGTTGTCCCGAGTCTGGGTGTTCTTTGTATACGTTTCATGTATGTTTGTAAAGTCCCCCGCGCCACAGGATGTATATTCCTAAAGCGGGATTGTCTTTAAAAAAGAAAGAAAAGTGTGGGTCACCATGCTGCATTGTTCGTATTCAGAATATAGCAGAATAGAGTTATTTTAGCAGGTAAAATAAAAAAAATATGACGGTGAGACAAGGACCACACATAACATAATAGTACATGAATGACCGATGAAAATTTTCTAAAAATCAATTTTATCTAGATCGTATCATATTCCTCGTTTAAAAGTTTTTTTTTATGAAACAGGCGGCAAACGAGCAGACATCACAAGTGCGTTGCTGGCCTTTGGGGGATGGGGAGGAGGATAGAGGGAGGGGTTGGGGGATGGGGAGGAGGATGGAGATAGAGGTTGAGGTATGGGCCTCCGGTATCCTCACTCACTCAGTGAAACACAGTGCAAGCGCTGTTCTACACCGGTTTTTCGATATTAGTATAAAACATTTAAAATAACATATCATGTGGATGACCCTTGTGGCAAAACTATTTTGTTTATTTTCATGTTAACGTTTAAATGACACATTGAATGTTTATGTTTAAAACTTATATGTATTTTTAAAACAAGTTTTTAAATTACCTCCAACGTCTACACAGAGTAAGGTTAACACTAATTTAATAGCAATAATCTATTAATGGTTCTGAAAGGTTATCTTAGGTTTCTACAGATACGTATTAGCAAAAATCATTAACTTTAGTAACATAAAAATAAGTTATTGATAATAGAGATATGCTTGGTCATAGCTCTTATCTGATAATACTGATGAATATATACATCTTTTACGATGCGCAAACGCATTATCATTTAATTTCAAATATGTTGTCACTATAAAGGAATATAAAATGTATCACTACCCCGAAAAGAACTACTGCCTCTGAAAGATAAAGTCAAAGATGAAACCTTATAAGTACTGCTCCTCCTAAATTAAGTTAAAGTTAAAATTGTCTCTACACCTGTATATATTAAGATCTAATTTGCTCTGTGTTGCTGTTATATCGTTTTTTTTTCTTTTTTTTTATGTCTCTTCTACTTATACCTAGTTCATCAAGTAGACTTTCAAGGACTTTAAATAGATAGTCAAACGATTGTTTTACGATCAATAATGATTCTTAAATGAGACTATTTAGGTTTCAATTGTAATTTAGGTTTTCAATTGGATGCTTTGTGTACATAAGCGAAAGGAACACTTAGAATCTTTAGTAGAGCTTTTTACGTCTGATTTAATTACTTCTAACTTACGTAATTTTATTTAAAATACTAATATAATAAAGAATTAGTGTTGTTGCCAACAGTTTTGAGAATATAATACTGACATGACGGCCGGTTATTCGACCAGGCACCTAAATAAAAAAAAAAATACGTAGGCCACGACTTTTTTTGGCATCACCGTAAAAAATCTTTCTTGAAGATAACAATGCTTAATATAGTTATTAAAAAAAATACGGAACGTGAAAACGTGTCAAATTTCAAACATTTGCTAAACACCCGATTCGACCAGGCCGGAATCATACCTACAGTTCACTTTGCATACAAACGGTGTACCTTACGCCGACGTCACAAAGCCCACAGGTCGCCAGTTCGAATGCAAATGCGGGTTAATTGCGGATTCAGAACGACCCCGCCTTAGAAAACAAAGACCTGTGTAGAATTTTAAGATATATTCAAGCTTTTTAGCTATTGTACTGTGGTCTGAGGATGTTATATATATTCATGTAGCTGTCTACTATTTCAATATGTAATTCTTTGAGGAATTGACAATCCCCGTTATGGGTTGACGATATATTATGTCTCGAGAACTCAGAGTATGCGTTGACAATAAATTAGTGATTGTACGGTAAAAGTAATCATCGAGATGTATACTAAATTTCGAAGAAATATGTTTGTTGCAGGCGCTCATAGCCTAGTTGCACTCGGTGATGATAAACAATCACCGGAACAATCAACGGCAAGAGAACATTGTGGCTACGTAATCTTGCCGTTCATTGTTCCGGTGATTGTTTCTCATCACCAAGATTACGTAGCCACAAAGTTCTCTTGCCAGTCCCCAACCCGCACTTGGCCAGCGTGGGGACGTAAGGCCTTAACCCTCTGCTCAGAGGAGACCAGAGCCCAGCTAAGGGACGTTGTGGGTTGTTGATGATGATGATGTTTGTCAAAGTTCAAAAACATTATTTGATATGTCAGATAAAATTTGATTGTTCAATAGGTGTGACCAGAACTTATACTGGTAGTGGTATTAAAATAAGGTCATCTATAACATTAAATAACTGATTTTTTTATATAAAAAAAAAATAAAGTTTTCGGAACACTTAGTTACAAGCTTAATTAAAAGATTAGTTATTTTTATCATTTGAAATCACCTGCTTAATTATTTAATCCATAAAATAACTCAAACCCGATAACTTGTATAAAACAAGGTGCATAGCAATTGGGACGAGCCCATACGTATGCTGCCACACGTTAGGCACTCATCCGGTCGAGAGGTCGGCCCTCCAAACCGGAGGCAAATGTTTTTCCTCCCAGCATAAACGTTTGGTCACACGTCAAGGGCACTCCTTATTAAGAGTCTAGTGAGGAGACGATTCCGTTTAGAAATGGTTATTTCCTTAACTAGGTTTATATTAACATTCTTTGAAGGCAATAAGGGCAAAGTTTTAAACTTTCTTCATATCATACCATATTTCATGTGTTTTAATGGGGTATAAGTATGTATATATTATTTACATTATACTGTACAATGTTGTACATTTCATTTACTGTTGCTTAATATATAAATGCAGACAAAGATCTCTTTATAAAGTTATTCGAAAAGAGTGCAACAAAATAACAAAAACAACGTTTATTATACTGTGGCAGAAATCCAATTCTTAGATAGATATTTAGTTCCTAAGTATCAAAGTTAAGGAAAGTATCTAAAAAAGGTATCAATGAAAAATAATTCTGTGATTTTAGTTTTACAACTATCGATAACAAATCGATACAAAACTTCCCACATCCCTACAACAGCACCGTTCGAATAATTTCTAACGATGCTAACAGTTTAGCGTAAAGCAGGTGACGTTACTTTGGACACCGGAGTCAATGTTTGTGTTGAGTTACATTAGTTTTGTTTACTTGACTCTTCGGCCCATAACGTAATGTGCAGTAACATGTTTTCGGAACTTATTGACTAATGTTCCTCTTTTTGTATTTGAAAAAAAAAATTGTTTTCTTTTTGTCGATTGTCAAAATGTTCACGCTATTGGAATCGTTCATGAACAAAAGTCATTTTTTGTTGGGGTATAAAGAGTGAACCTGTATTTACTTTGATGATATGAGCCACTGCATTTCACATTTAAAGATTACAAGTATGACATTTGACGTTAGTTAGTGCTTTAGATTGTCAAATGTCTTTTTAAATGACTAATTTGGAGAATATGCATTATATATATTACTATTTGAACCCGCAAACGTTGCCTTGCCATAAAAAAAAATTGGGGTAAAAAAAATAGATGTTGGTCGATTCTCATTCATTAAAATCGGTTCAGCCGTTTCAGAGGAGTATGGTAACTAACATTGTGACAAGAGAATTTTATATATAAGATTATATAGAATAATTTATTAAAACTGAGTTGTGTGTTTACCTATAAGTGAATATAATCTATTATAGTGTTATCTTATTGTTGTATGCGATAAAAATTTATAGAGGAATGGGTGTTATGTAAATCCAACTTATAGGGAGGCTCTTCAAACCAGGAGAAGTGTATAATATCCGGCGGATACCATATAGATAAAAAGTTGTGTGCGAAAACTTTCGTTGCGCGATGCAGTTATTTCATAGTTCAACGTATCTTTGTTAGATGGTGCTGAAGAAAGTTTTAGTTTCGTGACATGTGGAAGTCGCCATTTCGTAGACTTGCTATGCTCAAAATATGTGCAGAACAGGGAGTTAATTCTTCGTAGGTTTTTCATTGTTTATTTTAAGCGTGACAGCTAATTTATAATACAAATAAGTCAGAGGTTCGTAACCTTGTGAACTATGCACGTAATGATAAAATATTTTATACTAAATATATTTTTGAAACCTTAAGCAATCACTAAACATACTCGTAGAACCAATATTTTTTCTAATGTTTTTATGAATCCATCTGGCCTATCGACAAGGCCGCATCCCGATACGGCGACGCAGGTGGGTGATGAACAAACATACAGTGTTTGTGCACCGGCCCGCCCGCAGAGTCAAACAACAGGTGAGGGGAATTGACCTGGAATAGTCAGAAACAAGTAAATAGCGCGTAATTTACTGTTTACGATAGAAACCATATCATAACATGCTGTAATAAAGGCTCTCTCATCAAAGTACACATATGAGAATGGAATGCAGATGCAACAAAACATAGTGTGCATAATATATACGTTTAAAATAAAATCTAATATTGATTTCACTTACAACAGAATATTTTAAGAGATAATTATTATCCGTTAGTTAATCTACTTCCTACCTACCTGTTGAGATAAAATTGCATTTTTCTCTGAACATTAAAATTTACTAATAAAAGTGAATCTATACCAATAATATAAAGTTTAAGAGTTTTTTTCTAGTGTTTGTTAGCCCATTTATCGAGAAATTCTAAAGTATTAATAACATTTAAATATCACCAATAAGAGTCAAACAGTAATTTAGAAAATGTATTTCTTTTGAGAGACACAGACAAAGTTACGTGGGTTAACTAGTAAATAATAAAAAAAGAAGCTTCTAACAAAATTGTCACTGAAGAATTTATAATTATATACAAACTACTCGAAAGCATTTCAATGCCTCTACAATATGCTTAGATGCACAAGTCTTGTCATATTAAGGATCGTGAAGTATCAACCCTAACTCATGGGAGGTCACGTGCTCACCCCACCCACGCCGAGACACGTGTGCCGTAGCTAGGGTTGTCAAACAAGATGAACACATAAATTCAATTACATCAAAGTGCATGTGTGGGTGTGTTTGTTTAAAGAGAGATTTTTTGTTATCATTCAACA
This sequence comes from Diaphora mendica, assembly GCA_949125395.1. Classification (NCBI taxonomy): domain Eukaryota; kingdom Metazoa; phylum Arthropoda; class Insecta; order Lepidoptera; family Erebidae; genus Diaphora; species Diaphora mendica. Next base: position 8,102,659 of record OX421322.1, read on the forward strand.
CACAAATTACATTTATTGTAGTAGTCACGGTAGTCAATATCAAGTGTGTTGTATTGTGTATAAAAACATACAACTATACCACAGAAAAATCAATAATAATACTGTGTTCACTATCCAACTTGCGCTCGAAACTTTCAGGTTTATGAAAACAGTTCTGTCTTTGTCTATTAATTTTTACTGCGAAAGGAGGGTTATGTTTTTGAGTGTATGTATATATATTTCTTTGGCACGCCCTAGAGCCTAATCGGCTTATCGTATTTTTATGTGAGTGGTGTCAATTAGATTCGTCTTAATCGTAAGAGTGACACTGGGTACATCAAAATTAAAAAAAAAAGGTATTTTGGCGCCAAAAAGTAATAAAAAAAAAGTTTTCAAAATACATCGAGTGTGGTATCAAAATAAATATTTTTTTACGGTGATTACGAATATATATATAACTTATATGTTTTTATTGTTAAATATTGACGCAGTCGGGTTTTTTAATTTCAATAATATGTACTTGTTTTCCTTTATTTTACAGTTTATTTATCCACTAATAATCTTTATAATCTTAACGTTTTATAGAAATCAATAAAACCTAATAGATTAAGGTAGTGTTTATCTGAATATTAAATTTCAAACCTGATTCCATTATCAACTACTGTGTACTATATTGTGGATAACTATTTTTGGCTACACATGTATTCCTAGTTTGGAAAACTTAGTTTAGAGTTGCAGCTGTTCTTATCCCTATGAATAAATCAATTTAATTAATATAATTTTCACTATTAAATAACCATTATAATATGAATGCACGGTAGCATAATAACAGATAGGAGATTCAACTCCTATGTGACAGCCCTTGTAGAACGCGACGAACGCGACACGGATACGACATTGTAGACGTTCCACATACGTCTTACAGGCATCAGTGTACTTCAAATGTGCCATGTTGATTTTGTATTAGTGCTTCGAATTACGATGTGGTAATACCTGGCGAGCCATCTATTTAATAAATATACCTGGTATTTTCTTTAAATGATCGTATGGATATCTGATATACTTGTTTTTTCTTACCGAGTATGCACTTCTTTCTGTTTCGTTAAGTTAACTGTACCTATACAATAATTGCATATGTGTATTCACATGCATATTTGTATATGTAACTTTAAGAGCTAATAATAGTAAAGGTAATTACATTATTAAGCTTTAGTTAGTTATCACGTAGACTTCCTTAGCATAAAAAGAATAACTAATCATTTTCAAGCCCAGCAACGCACCTGAGTGACCTTCTAAGTGACCTGTTTGCCCACTCTGGCCTAAAAAGAAAACATTCAGGAAAATAAATCAATAAAAAACACATAAACACAGTTGCTTCTTACTTTGATTGCAACTTTATTTATTATCGTAGTTGTTATAAAATGCAGTTAAATTTGAACCTCTAACATTCTCCTGGTATTTTTATTGAAAAGTAGTAATAAGTTAGTTGGTAGTTATCTTTTACTGTCTTTAATACGTCTTTTAACATTATTTTATGACTACGAGCTAGCACAGATGTGTCACACGACTTGTCCACCTGTCAGGTCTCCCAACCTCGTTCGATAATGTCAATATTAATTATTCAAGTTAAGTTCCTCCGTTAGTTTGGATGTCTCTTAAGACTCTTCATTTCTCCGAATCAACTGCGGTTCACCTGGCACACAGCCTCTCAACTTCTGTCAACAATCATTGTCTGAGCCAAACTTTGTTTGACCAACGTAAAACATCTTCAATAATCCGAGCTACGAATCATAGTGTGCACTGTGATGCGGCACTTAAATTATTGATTTTACAGAGTTCAAAATTAGTAGTGTTTATTTTCAAGAACGGCATGGCAGAAGTATTTTGTTTATATGTATTGTTTTTTTAGTAAATATGCCAATTTTGTAAGATTAAAACACAACACTACTTTGTGCACTATAACTATAACTTTTTATAATTATTTAATAATACAATAAATAATAAAAAATAAAAATTAACGGCTTATGATACAGTTAGACACCGAGTTATTTAAAATAGTTTGTTGAAACGGTATTAGACTGATAATACAGGATGTTTAAAAATCTCAAGATACTTCCGTGAAAGGCTTCCTGTTTTTTCCATTACTTATCGAAAAGACATAATCAATAGTTATAAATAAAAATATTTGACCTGTAACTGCAGGAGATTTTTTACTGTAATCAACACATTTTTGTTGCATCTAGCTACGCAATCCCCTTCTTTGCACTAGGTATTTACATCATACATTGATACTTTACAAGACATTTTTGTGCCTACCTCCTGTAAATTATATCAAAATTCTTTAACTCTAACACTGAAATTAAAATATCTGGTTTTTAGTCACAATAATACCATATCTATAGCTTCGTAACTCTCGCTAAGATAATCACGTCGTCTCGAGCATATATTTGTGAACGGTACCGATCACTTACGGCCGTTTTCAATAACCTATCTATCCTTAGTTCTCATTACTACAGTTAAACAAATCTATCTTTTTACTCTTACTTTCGTTTCAATAACCTACCGGCAGATAGCATTTCCTATCGAAGTTGTCTATCTATCATTGGGAGGACGGATAGGCAACTAGAGATAGGAACTCTCATAGTAATCGGACTAACTTGCATTTCAATATAAGTTTCGAGTTACTCTCCGATAGGTGTAGCTAACTCTAGTAACGTTAGTTGCTTATCTGTCAATATCGGCCAGTTACGCGCCAACCCGGCCAGATAGAATTTCGAAAATAATTATTTTTTTATGTAAATATAAAAAATGGAAGGTTTTATCAGTGATGATAGCGACATGGAATTATTATGGATTATGATCAAAGCAGTGATAGTGATACTTAAGAAAACATACCTTTACAGTTACAGAAGGAATATAAGCCGCGTGTGAATTATATGAATAAATTATATGACCACGAATTTGCATATAAATCTAGACTAAATAAAAGTGCTGTGAATCAGTTAATAAATTTGATACAACCATATTTAAGTGTAACATCTAAAAGGTAAGTTACGTTATCGTTTTAAATCTCAACTTTATACTTCAGCCAAATTTGATAAAAAAATATAAAGAACAGATAGGTATTTAACTATTCTTTAATACATACATATTAAATACTGTTTTCATATTATTTGCAGACTCAAATATTGGAGAAGAATTTAGAAAGAGGAAAGGAATATTCTCTATCAATGTACAAGTTGTGTGTAATATTGTTCATTAGTGTTTCTAAATGTAGTTGCCCGATGGCCAGGGATGTCCACTCAGGATGCAACTATATTTAACCACTCTATTTTAAAAGGTCACTCATTTAGTTGTTTATTCTGTTAATAATAAATTTTTAGAAGCGGCTGTAGCCTAGTGATAAAGGTATTGGACTTGCGAAAAAGAATTAAAGAGGTTGTTGATTCTAATCCTGACCGGTACACTACCGACATGAACCCACTCCTAACACAAGCAATTTAGCTTAGCTGGAGGGGTTAACGAGAATACTAGTAATTTCCTTTTAAAAAAAAGAAATAAGTACACTGTTCCTATTGCTTAAAAGACTTATATAAAATATTAAACTTGCAGATTATTGTGAACAAGGTGGACTTGGAAATCGCTGGCGGCTTGGTGATAGCGATCCATGTACACCCTATCTATTGACACCCCTACTCAACCCAAATACTCCATCAGAGCAATGTTATAATGAAGCGCACATTAAAACAAGAAATACTATAGGTTTGTTTTGTTTACTAAATATTAGATGCATGGTAAATGGTTTAAATACACTATTAATACCTACTGTAATATTGCAGATGCATTGGAGTTTGGAAAAGAAGATTCTCCATACTATCTTTAAAAATGAGGCCAAATTAAAAAAATATGCAACATACAATATTGCCAGGAACATGAATTTGGCAAAGATAGAGCCTAAAATATCGATTTCAGAAACAACACAGGAGGAAAATGTAATTATTCATGACAATTCTCCAATTTTAAACATGTCAGAACGGCAATTGGTAATAAATATATACTTTAATGTGTAAAATAAACAATGATTAATCATATTTTATGTAATTTTTATTACCTTTCACAAATTTGAGATCACAATACAATATAAACTAATCACACAATGAAAATGTAATGATAAAAATTTAAATTAATTTAAATCCTTTTCTTCACTTCACTTGTGGTGGAGGTCCCAGCTCTTCATAACTTCACTTCAATGTTTTCTGTTTCATCCATCATCAAATTAGTATCTTGCACAAGTTATCATCAATGTAGATACTTATAGGATTCATTTTGATTTACAAATATATATCAATAATTTAAATAATCAATATCAATATTTAAATAAATATCACAAGATACGCGCGCACAAACAAACGTCAATTCGATATGTCGAAACGTTTTATTTCATTTTGAATGTGGTAAACAAATAAAAAAAATCAAGTTAATGTTGATTCACTATAAAATCTTTTAAAAATACAAACAACAAGTACTTTTAATAAAAATAAATAAATAGTGAATATTTGTTTTTAACATTAAAGATTTGTGTAGCAAAGCACTAAACGTGTCAAGAGGGAAAAAACTATCCGTCGTTGGTAAGAGATAGATAGCGCTTATCCTTGATTGTGAAACGCAAGTTATGGATAGATAAGATCACGCTGCAAATCGGAGATAGCGATCTATCCTTAACTGGCGATAGGTTATTGAAAACCGCCGTTAGGCAGTCTGTTTGGTGGACGCTCGGCGTGTAAGGTACGCTGCCAACGGTACCTTGTTTGACGATGGCTGACCCCTAACTGTGTGCCGCAAATTAGCGACGGACACGACCCGTTGCGAGACTTTTCAGTTACTTTGTATGAAAACATAGACCTTATGCTAGTATTTGTTATAAGCGAGTGTGTATTGATTTGTAATAATTCATGCATTGTATAGTTTTAATAAATTAAATTAAAAAGCTTTTTAAAAACAAGCTTTTACTGGAATGCCTCGAGACAAATCAAACGAGTTCAAACTCGATGGTATTGCGACGTTTCTTTACAGAGTTCCTATGGCCACCTTCCAGCTCCAGCATCATATCAGCTCCATGTCAATATAATATTGTATTGTCACGCTGTAAACATATGCTTGCAAAATTTCAGCAAAATCGGTTGAAGATATCTGCTTCAAAATTAAGTTGCAAGATTCCACCCGAACATACAAGCATACATGCATACATTGCAAGCTAATAAAAAGCTTGTAAAATAGTTACGTACGTTGGTACTACGGTGGTACAATAAACAAAAGTATTGAAACCATTTTTAATAATGCATTATTATGCATCTTTATAAAAAAACATAATGTAAACTAAAAAAATCCTGGGAAGTAATGTTAGGATCGCTTCTCTGACTACTACCTCATATGGCGAAATCCGGCGTTTTCAATGGGTTGCTAGGTCAGCTGGGGTTTAAAAAATGGTGTAGGTCACCATTGTTGCATTATCTGCATATGCAATGAGTATGGTGACCACATCTCTTGGACTCTCCTCGTGCTTTCCATCAGGCTGAGTAGAGTCACTTTGGCAAGCTCATACATAAAAAATCAATTTTACATTTATTCTATTTATAGTTAGGAATTCACTATGATAATGTTAATGATGAGTAGACTATTACTCTATCGCATTTTTCTGTGTTTTAAACCACACACGCGGTACTTAGGTGTCAAGTCAAACGCGTCGGTAACAATGTAGGTGTTACACGGCACATTACTGATGTTTCTGTTGAACTAAAGGTTAATTGAACCTTGTTCCCCATTTATTGGTTAACTATGGTTAACTACGGGTAGGCCATCAATGGCGTTATTCAATTGTATTTGATTTCATTTTACTTTACCGTTTGAGTGTTAGGTGTGGCGATTGCTTGTTTTTTCCTTAACATTGCAGTTTTTATCAGTAAATTACTTCTTAATATTATTAAAGTCTCCTCGTTTCTTTATTTCTTACTCTTTGTTATACCAAAAAAAATACCGTTTGATGTTGGGTTTATCAAGTTGTGGAGGAACGGGTGGCTTGTCCCTTCAACACAAAGGGAGGATCCTCCGACCAGGCTAGGTGATCATGCCTGGCGGGCCAACTGCCCAACGGTTGATGTTGGGATGTTGTATATATGATAATCGGCGCGAGAACTTCTATTGCGTGATTCAGGATTGGTAGTTACTCCGTGTTATGCGTTACTTGTCATATGTTTTTGTTGCCGCTGTATGTGGAAGTCGGCACAAAGTTAATGTTTCAATTTCAACAATGAATGGAAATTGAAATACCTCTTACCTCTCTTCTACTTTTACCGCCCTACCTTTCTTCTTTTACATTTTATGGTATTGTATGTTTCTTGGGACTGTATTGGTTTTTCTATAAGACATTAGAAAAAAATGAATTAGGATAAGGTAAATAAGAGTGCAGTAAAGTATGCTTATTCTCTCACTTAGAGTAATTACTGTTCTTTCTTATGTTTGGGAATTAGTAGTTTTTATCTTTAATAGGTTCTAAAGACTGTTGCGAGCTACCGCGAAAAATGTGTTTGTCACGCATAAGTTTTTTTTTTTTTAATGTATGGGAACATAGTTGTGTCAGAAAGTTTAGGAACATTTGGTATTTATATACTACTCTGCTCGTAAACCAGCACGTTAAACATTTTAAAAATAAAATAGCGGAATAAATACAAGTGATTTTAATTGTAGAATGTATTACAACAAGTTCCATCAAGTGCCGACAATCGAGAGTATAAATTACTTGAACATTTTACTATTCTAAAATTAAAAAAAAAATGTAACCTAAAGAACTTAAATCTTGCTATTTAAATATTTACGTTTTTATCTATCACATATTCTGGTCTCACACATCATGGTGTGATCTTCTCGCTGGCGTCCCTCAAGGCGGCATATTATCTCCATTACTTTTCTCAATATTTATTAATCTCGTAACACCACACCTTCAGTGTATGTATCACCTGTACGCTGACGACTTGCAAGTGTACACACAATCGAGGGTTGAGGACATTTCTTATGCTATCGATAAAATCAACAAAGACCTGGACTTTATAAAATGTTGGTCGGCGAGGTTTGGTTTGTCAGTAAATCCAACCAAATGCCAGGTGATTGTCTTGGGAAGTAAATATATGATGGGTAGGTTGGATATGGCAACCCTGCCACCAATCGTCTACAATAACACGAGCATACCTCTGAGTGCAGTGGTCAAGAACCTGGGATTATATATGGACTCTGCCCTCGATTGGCGGGCACAGATTTCACACGTCAGCCAAAAAGTCACTTCGTGTCTCCGCGTTTTATATCGCCTAAAAAACTTCCTTCCCGTTAAAACTAAGGCTACGCTTATGCAATCCCTAATTTTTCCCTTGATCGACTATGGTGATGTGTGTTATTATGACCTGAATGCAGACCTTCTCAATAAACTAGATCGGCTTCTCAATAACTGCATTCGATTCGTTTTCAACCTTCGCAAGTATGATCATGTATCTGCTTTACGTTCCAAGTTGCAATGGCTTCCAATTCGTCAACGTCGCAGTTTGCGAGCTCTGACTTATCTATTTTCTTTTCTCAACTCCCCATCATTACCCGAATACCTTGTTCCACACTTCCGTTTCTTATGTTCTAACCACGACCGGAGTCTTCGGTCAACAAACAACTTGCTTCTTCTATGCCCTTCCCACACCTCCAATTTTATCAATTCTTCCTTCTATGTACAGTCAGTTCTACTCTGGAATGCACTTCCAGCTGAAATCAAGATGACAACAAACCGCCTCACATTTAAGAGAAAAGTACGGGAACTCCTTCAGGGGGAGCTGGCGGTACAAACACAACGCTAGTACCAGTCTGTGTATATTCATGCCTTATTAAATATATGTATGTGTATGCTTATGCTGTTATGTGTATGGATTAATGTAGTTGTAGATTTGTATATATTATGTATTTGATGTAAGTAGATTTTTTATTCACGTAACTATTATGATTTTTGTCGAATTCAGTTTTTTGTCGTTGCACCTATCACATCATACTTCTACATCACCTGAAGGTTGACTGGGAGAGAATGCCTCATGGCATTAAGTCCGCCTTTGTACATCATGTGCATTAAGTTTTAAATAAAATAAATAAAAATATTCTTGCTAATACTAAAATGACACCTTCGATTCCATTAATATCAATTTTGTTAATATATTTTTCGGCCTATAAGTAACCGGAGCGCTTTTCAAAGCTAAACTCAAACTCAAAAAGATTTTATTCAAATAGGCACTTATTTTACAGGCACTTGTGAAAAGTCAATATTTAATATTTAATTTAATAATTAATCGAGTGATTCTAGTCGCCGTTCATGGAGAAGAATCTGGCAAGAAACTCCATTGTTGCTCCTTTTAAAAAATAATAATAGGGATTACAATTTTTTTTTCACTAATAGACTTGAATGAGAACGATTTCGTCCAAAGAAAACAAAACAAAATGTTTGGAGTCATTGCTGCACAGCCATGAGCTAACCAACCATTATTACTCAAAGCTGCAAGATTTTTGTATTGTGCTAAAAGTAATTGTTTATTTTAAGTACTTACATGTTCATCAAAGATAAACACTAATAAATGTAGGCATGTTACACTTTTTTCTCGTATAAATCACGTTCAATTTATAAAGCAGAACATAATTAGGAAGTATAAACTGAGCCATAAGTAAACATATCGATTAACCGGTTTTCCAGTTTACGCAAAATATAATCCTTCAATAAATCCAGTACAATGCCCTCACTTTTCTCAACGCTGTCAAAGTAAATAGCTTCCTTAATACAGATTATAACAAAAAGCAATTAAGACTCAAATTTTTTGCATAATCTAGAATACCTTTCACATTTATTACATATATGTTTTATTTAAACTACATAAATAGTGTAGTTGTAATAGCTGCTCCATCATGTCTTGTTAACTCACCTCTTCCTACTGAAACAAAACAAAGCAAATGAGTGTATACAATTACAGTAAAAATGTATTAAAAAAGAATGGATTCCATTTTTTAACGGACTTTATAAAGAAGGTTAGATGGTTGACAGGTTTTTTTAATTTTGGTAGTCGCTTAGATTTTTGTAATTTATTGTTCGTATTATTTTTGGCTTGGCACCGACTTCAAACGCCAACACGTTCAAGACTGCACGTTTGGCCCCACAGGCCCAGTGATTTAACGGTCACCACGCCGTTTCCTACTTCGCCAAGTGTCGTGGGTTCAAATCCCACGTAGGACAACACTTTGTGTGATCCACAAATTGTTGTTCTGAGTCTGGGTGTTCTTTGTGTCCGTTTCATGTATGTTTGTAAAGTCCCCCGCGACACAGGATTTATTCCTAGTGCGCGTGTTGTCTTTAAAAATAAAAAAAAAAAAAAAAAAAAATATTTGTCCTGAGTGAGAACTGATCAATCAATCCTGGTCTGTATCGGATTTAAGGAATTTCTTTAGACATGTTTTGATTAGTTTAGCGATTATAATTATACTGAAGCGAAGAAGGAGGAAGTTAATGTCAATAATTGCAATGACAAATCCGATAAAAGACAGTTTATGCTATCCAAGATGTAGTAATTACTTTTGTAATTAAATTTGATACGTTAACAGTTTACGATCACCTTTATCTGAGTTTCTATATTTAGAATTACAATTTATAATAAACTTTAATATTTCATGGGTATATTTTGTAATTAGTAAACCATTTATTTGTAATATTTGCAATTTTTTTAGCTTTAGCGTGTATTTTGATTGTTATTGCGATAAAAAGTTCACTGATATCAGTGTGTAAAAGAATTTTATTACTCAATTTACTCACATTCACATTTATAATATAGACATTTATATCTCTTTGCGCTGTAGCATGGTGCGGGTGACAGTTTCAGTAACATTTCGTTTCACTCTTGAAAGTTGCCGCGATTTACAAATTATGACTTAGTAATTCAGGTGTACCACATTCGCAATATATTAAATCATTAATAACTGTAATAAATTAAATAAAACCAACCAGAATGTTCAACCAACGTCGTACAGGCAACTATCACCCGCACCATGCTACAGCGAAAATAATATAGTTATGATATGTGACATTTGTCAGTTTATCATCTTATTCAATAAACTTCAATTGTTTATGACAATTTGTTTATAAAGTTGCATAAACTAAATTATTTTATCTAGTATTTATAAAAAGCATCAAAATTTCTCAGAAAATTAACACTTAACGAATAGCTAATATCTTTTTAATCACTTGATAGCACATAGTAGCCACACAAACTAACGGTATAGCCACCGGAAGGCAGTCGCTGGTCGCCCGTCGTAAATACAGATCACTTCCTGGTTATTTTACTAATACTAGCTTTTTGTTTAGAGCACCGATCTTATAATACGTGAATCAGGTTTTGTATATTATGATTACAACCGATGTTTTTGCTGCTTGATATGTCTTCAACAAAATAGAAATGAATAAAAATTCATTTCTTTGAATTCAATGAATAAAGATTCTGTCCGTAGATGATCCATATTATGCGCGTTTGTCCACTACATTCAAATACATCAAAATAGTTACTGCATGAAATATACTTTTTTAACATTCCTAGGATTTTAAGTTTTAATAGTCCGAGAGGTACCATTTTTTGAGTAGGTATTTGAGGCAAGCTGAAAACTTGTCACAGACCTCTCCTTTTATACCCCAACACGGAACTACAGACCTGGCTGGTGAGTAACGGGGCTAAATCAACCCCCCCCCCTTCTGGCGAGGTCACGTGACTTACAATAGCCATGGTATAACGATATACTTCGCCAGTTATAGCACTCTGAGAAACAGTGCTCACGTGGGAGACACAAGCCTACGTCATCATCACTATCGCTGGTTGTCCCGCTACTCACCAGCCAGGTTTGCAGTTTCGTGTTGGGGTATATTAGGAGAGGTGTGTGACAAGTTTTCAGCTTGCCTCAAATACCTACCCAAAAATGGTACCAACTTTCCTACTATAACGCTTTAACTAAAATCTCTTTGGTATAGTTTTTTTTTTTTTATAATTTTCAGAAATCTCAGATTATTAAAACAAATAATTTTATAACTCCTATTAAGAAGTTTGGACGACCAGATTTTGTTTGATATTGTAGTTTTTTTTTATTACGGACATCTGACACACAACGCCATCTAGTCTTAACCTAAGCAGAGCTTGTGTTGTGGGTACTAGACAACTGATATTAATACATAATTAAATAGTTTTTTTTTTGTAAATACATTCATAATTACATAGAAAACACCCAAACTCCGAAACAAATATTTGCAGATCATACAAACATTTGACCCGAGCCATGAATCGAACCCGAGACCTCAAGCACAGCAGTCGCATATACTTACCACTGCGCCACAGAGGCAGTCAGATATTCCATCGCAACTGTATCATCTTTAATTATGACGATACTATCGTTCGGTGCTTTATATAGGTATTATTTTAGGGTCATAATTTATTATGTGTCATAGTGTAATTTCTAAGTTAACAATGTTTATCCTCTTAAACGTTAAGCGTCATTGGTGCCTTAGCCATGTTTTCTTTTCGAAGTGGGAAAAATGGTCGCCTTCCTTCTAAGTTTTTTTCCTTTAAAATTAAACATAATATTTCACTATCACCAAATCTAATCTGAATATTATAAAATCAAACTTAAGTCCAGATTTGTATTGTACAACACCAGACCGCGACCATTTGCACCAATCAATTCTTGAGACCATATATTTAACCCACGAACTCCCACTTTGACCACGCCATGTCTAAAGAAACAAATTATGGACAAATCCGGTCCATATTTTCTAAAATATCTGTTTTTATCAACGTATGTGGTCCGTAATCTCTTTATAAATATCTAGTTATCATTACTCTAGTATATCATTGAATAACGAATGATACACCTACACAGGTAGCAGGTCGGTTTATAACAAAAACGTCAACTTATTATAATATTCTTATAACATTTGTAGGGTTATGAGTGCTGTGTGCGTGGTCAGTCAACATTATAATATCAATAGACCACAATGCTCGTATTTAGATAATATATGGCTATTACTTAATAAGGTTCAGTTATATTTATGACGTAGTTTCAAAGTATTAAGTGATTATTTTCTACATATATTTTATATGGGATTTTGTTAACGTCTATATTATTTTTAATTGTATGTTGTTATAAAATAATTTAAGAAAGAAGAATTGAAAAATAATATTCCTTATTTCTACATATAGATATTTTAAAAGAAATTTAATGAATCGTTTTGCTTTATTTATTTAAGTGAAATGGTCTCAGGCTTATTTTTTAGTGTAAAAAGTAATACTAATAAAAAAAGAAACAGAAATTTATTTGATGTAGAAAAAAAAACAAATATAGAATATATTTTTGTGTTACAAAGGTACAGCTACCTTCATAACGTTTTAAGTGTATTGTGAGAAATTGTACCAAATATTTGGTTCTAAGTTCACTATGGCACAAGCATAATACTTAAGCATGAGAGTAAACCAATAAAATAACAAAACTCAATTTCTTATCAAAAACAGTAGCCAAATAAAAATATCTCCATCGATAATAAAATTTAACTGCGTATTTCCATTTCCTCATATTTATTAACATCTTACCAAAACCGAATACATTAAGCATAAAATACACCGGAACATATTAAACTACAACTTTTCTCACATAAACTTAACGTTACTTTCTTTTAAACATATGTCTAAAGCTATTTCCAGGTCAATATATCACGTATGACATGCAAACCGCATGCAAACACTCACATTAATAATGACATTAAAATTATCTCAACTGCTAAAAAAGCAGTATTATGTTACAAATACCTGTTACGAATATTACCAGTGAAACTGTTCTTGACAAGATGTTATTAATAACACGTATTTTGTTGACAAGTTACAGCGTAACTACACTATCTGTCAGATTTGATTTATCCTTACACGATATGACATGCTTAAATAAACTTCTGTTATTTTTATTTGTACTTATAAATCTTTTTACTTAGATTTAAGACAGATATCAGCATTCGGTTGTATTTTTTTTAATTCCATATAGTTATTATTATTTAACCTTTAAAACCCGTAAAAGTAGATCCTCGATCGGGGCGGTACTACCCTTGCACAGAAGATCAATATAAAATGAAAGCGTTCGTGTTGTCGTGTTTCGTTAGTGAGTTCCAGACCGGAGGCCCAATGATGCAGAAGCATCACTGCCATGGTGTGGGTCACCATGCTGCATTGTTGCAATGTCTGCTTTCGCAATGAGTATGGTGACCACCACTTTTGGATTCTGCTTATGTTTCCACCAGGCAGAGTAGAGTCATTTTGGCAGGCCCATACATAAAAAACACATTAAAACGTTTTGTGTCCAATATATATATAATTGTGCTTTATTACAGAATTCACAATATAATTTGTTACATTACATTATTAAAGTAACCAAGAATTTACGAAAAGCCGCTCGTGACCATTGCAATGACAAGTTCACACCTCGCTCATTAATTCTGTAGATCGCAGAGATCAGAATGAAAGCACAGGTTTCACTCTCCGCCTAGGATCAAACGAGCCGACAGATTCTATCTAAATGCCGAGAGCCTGACTTACCACGGCCAGTTTTTGACACCTTCGAGATCAACTGTTGAATGCATAATAAATGTAACATTCATTTAAGAAAACCTTTTGCGTCGTAAATAATTTATAGACGAATATATACGACTTGTCAGTACAATTAATCAAACAAGTATATTTTCGTTACATACTATACTGAATATAGATAGATAGAAAACTCTTTAATTATACACCGTATTACAGAGTTACAAGAGTTTTTGTACACTGTACCCTTGTTAGTTCTTGTACATTCTAAATCTGGCATTGTATGTATTCTAATGAGTTTAGAAGAATTATTTGCAAATGAATAAAGTTAAAAACACATATCTATAAATATATATATCCATGCACACATATATATGTATTATATAAAGATGCAGAAGCATCACTAGGCCGCCATGGTGTGGGTCGCCATACTGCATTGTCTGCATTCGCAATGAGTATGGTGACCACCACTCTTGGATTCTGCTTATGCTTACCATCAGGCAGAGTAGAGTCATTTTGGCGAGCCATACATAATAATAATAAAATATACATATAAATACTTATATTTACATGCATACCAACAGTTGTACATCCATATACCTACATAATTACATTACATATGAAAAGGAAACATTCACATTAATATTCACATAATACCCTAAATTCGTCTGACTCATTTATGATGTGTAAAACTTGAACAAGTTTCCTAAAACTACTAATTGTTTGCAATTGCCTAATGTTTATCGGCAATGCATTCCACAAGTGTACAGCTTCAACAGTAAAAGACTGGTCATAGAATTTTGTAGAATGCAAAGACATCTCTAATCACAAATGGAAATATTCAACAAGCACAAAAAAAGTATACTCCATTTTGAAAGTTATTTAGAATAATAGAAACCATTACCATTGCTAATCACCTCGCATCTGGCTACCTAAATTAAAACTCATTGTTTCTTTTTGGTTTACCTAATCCTTGACCACGGGAGTGTGACTTTACGGACACAAAGAAAAAACTACTTATGTTTTAGTGCTATACCACTATTTTATTACCACTACTTGTGAGCTGTGTGTACCTCCATTGCGTCAATGATGGCAAGATAAATAATTTTAATTACTATACAACAAACTAATAAAAATATTTTAATAAATCGTTCGTAACCAACCAATTAACCGCCTCTAAAAATTCGAACTAATAGGCGACGCGCATAAATATCATGAATATTAATATCGTGAATTTAAATATTCGAACCACTCATATTACGCACTTCCTACTATCCACAACTTCCTTTACGCTATATTAATTATACTTTAACTCACATTGGTATTTCTATCATCTCAGGCAATTAGAATATGTGCATATTATGAATTTCAAATATAAGTTGATCAACAGCAAGTGTAGTGTGCAATCCTTGGACCATTACGAGTTAGTGTGTCGGATCATTGAATTAATAGGTACCTATGTAAATTTCATAAAGTGCGGATATTCAGTAGACATTCATCTAAAATACTTAGTATCCTTCTGATACTTTATACATCATTTATTAGACATTTCATTTATTAGAAATCTGAATTAATTAATTAATCTAACGGCGTTCTCTCTCTTACAACGTTCATGTAAAGAAATTTGAAGATATTGTAATTAAACAAGCCAGAATTTCATTGTTTGTTTTTAAAACTTCCCTTTTTAATAAGATTTGCCTTTCTGCTCCATGGACAACAACATTACAGCTTTTCGTTTCTATTACAAATTTTAATCAAATAAACATTGAAATATATTACATTGTAGTTCCAGTGCCGTCACAAGTTCGTATTTAGTACATTTTTCATACAAAGTTGGTTATCGTTTTGACAGGTGATAAAAAGTAACGAATTTGAATAAGGTGTCATCTACCCTATTCTTAGCACTGTTATATGGACTAATTGTTTTGTTTTTTGTTTGTTTCATAGGTGAAGGAGGCGGCGGCGGAGGCGGAAGACCGCGGCGTTGTGCGCGCAATGTTACAGCGTCGCCCGCGCATGCGCCGCCGCCGACGCCGTCGCCCGCGCCTCAAGCGCACTCGGTCAAGAGCGAGCGGCTGAGCCCGCACGACTCTATCGCTTCTAGGTAAGCTTGTTTAAATTATATATGTATGAAGTTTATCAAAAAAATTAAAAACATTTGAAAATAGAAAGTATTTTTTCCATAATACGATGGATGAGGCCTCTCCTCAGCAAGAAGGCTTTGGCCCACTATAACGTACTGGCCAGACGGGTTGGTATAGGATTTTTTTACAGTGATACAGATACAGTTACAAACGCGTGATACAGTTTTATTAACAACACGCACGGTGTTCCGTGTAAAAGCCGGCCTGCGCAGGCAAAACTGTGGTGATACTTGCGCGTGTGGTAGGCCCTTTAGACTATTAGATTGCCAGTTATGAGTTAGACAGCCTAAAAAATTGTCTAATTAGTATTTCAACTCCCCACAACCCAGCGATAGAAAATGTTGAGTGGTGATACTTTACGGAGTGCTAAGTAGTTGGATCGGAAATATTCTGATATTAAGGCGCGTCTCCACCAAAATTGTAGGCAATTTAAGGGTTTCCAACTGTTGGCAATACTTACAAAAATCGCTAACTTTTTTCCATTGTGTCTACTCCGAGTCACCAACAATTTTAAAAACATTCGAACTAAGCCTCTCCACAGAGCCAATAAAAACTGCAACAAGCGTATTCTTTTGATGTTTACCGCCAAAAACAGAAACACTGTTGCCAACATTTGTTGCCAACAGAAACACTGTTGCCAACATTTGTTGCCAACAAAAGGAATTTACAGAAAATTTTGTCACCAACACGTGTTGACAACACAAAAATTGACAACTTTTGTTCGCTGGAGACCCGGATTGAGACCGTAAAGCACAGGGATAAGCTTGTGCTAAAATTGCTCTTACAAAGTTCTAAACGATAGGGTTAAATAGAGGATTGAGAAGATTTTTCTTGACTTTGTAGAGTTAAATTATACCTACTAGATTAAGACAACCCCAATGCTAAGACGTCTTTACTTATAGACAGACGCAGCGCTGCTAGGGGCCCCGACCGAGACACTTTCAATAAACCTGCGCGCTTACTAAAGAGCGCTAAAGTAATGATAGCACACTGGCTAGCTAGATATACCTCTGCCCAAACCTGAAACTAACATTAAGAAAGTTTCGATATCTAAACTAACGAATTTCTAAACTAATCTAACATATTCTTTTTTAGATCTCGCAGCGTGACGCCGTCCACATCGTCGTACCCGGGAACACCGCCAGAACGCGGTAGCCCTCACGCACCTGCACAGACGCTTGCACACCCACAGCGCTATTCCGAGATGATTCGTACCTTGGCGGCGAGATATAACCGCGACAACACCACGAGCAGCGAGTCAGTATTATACTGTACAATACGACAATTTTATTAGATACTAGCTGTGCCCGCTACTTCATAGACATGGCATTTGGATTTTCAAGTTATTTTTAATTTTTCACCGTTTAAACTTTTCCTGGACTACGACAAACATTTCAAAACCAAAATCAGTTAAATCGGCCCATCCCTTCTCGAGTTTTAGCGAGACAAACGAACAGCAATTGATTTTTATATATAAGATGATGAGTCAAAGGCCATATTTACAATATCCCTTTCTTTTCATGCCTTCTCTTCATAAGGCCATTAACTTGCTTGTATGTGTATCCGCAATTTAAGCTCCTCCCATTCTTTCGGGCATACATGTAAATGGTATAACCGCTGAAGACGTAATAAGGTACAAGATACATTTAATTTTGTCCCTTAAATACCTTTTTGAAATGGAACTTGTCAAAATATTTAAGTAAACTGTTAAAAAATAAGGCTAAAAACTTAAACTAGAAACATCTAAGTAGATACAACAGTAAACTACATGCAACAGTAAATTACAAACAACAGTAAATTAATGGATACAAATTTATAATTACTGAAGACGAATGAAAAATTAAGTAGATGAATTAATGACAAGTTCATTGGCATGGCAGCAGAAGTTAATGATATTAATAATTCAATATTACAGCACACTTAATCGACGTGTTACATTCATATATAAATTTCTGATTTAATACACAATCCTTATGGATTAATCCATTTCCGATTATCGATACTCAATTCGATACTCGCATTCATCAATCATTTTTCACACGGTCTGTGTCACAATAGTATGCGACCCGCAGTTCACCGACCGCCGCTAGTGATGCCCAACATTGATTAGCATATTAATCGATTTGAAAACTTACATTTAGTCGACAAATTTACATGATTCGTGAGAACCAAAGCTCTCCGTGTGAACTTATGTTATATTAATGAATTGGTCATCTTCGGTCGCTGAACCTTCACTATTTTAATTACCCTATACGACAATATTGACGGCCGATGTCAACTTTATTAGCATTTCTATGACGTTGTTTCCGCCTGCCAACTATTTTAATTAAGCTACAAGTTAGGTATACACATATTATCATTATCAAAATATTTATTTTATGATTATATCGTTTTTTTTTTAATATCATCTTTTAGAACTGATCTTTCTATTACTTTTGTCATGTTTCATCAAAGAAGTTTCGCGTCAATATAGACTTCAAAGAATAAATTCAAAATTTTATATCAAATGTAAAACATAAACGTCAAAAAAGATAGTCATTAATTTTGATCAGATAACTGTTGCATTAAAATTGTTTTGATAGCACAGATAATTATCAACGGCCTATTTATTTTATAATACCAAATTAGCATATTCGAATTGCCATATATGTATAATATTCAGATATATTTTTGACATATGCTTAAATCGAAATTCATTGGTGTATAGTTATTGCTTCATTTCCCTGTTTAAATGAATACAATCATCATTAGATGTGTTTTATATGATCACTGTTTTTTATTATTTTTTGTTAATTAATTTATCCCGCATTTTATTGCTGAGTCGATGACTTTGTATAAATAATATATTCCGGTGATATATTATATGTATATGACATCTTAGTGAACTTTATATTATCTAATTCATAAATAATTAATTAAATTTTGAAGCTGTTTTGGCCGTTTAAAAACTCCATGATGGAACCATGGTCTTCATAACTCATTATATCCATCTGTTATAGGCTTTCACTTAAATTCACTTTATACGTAAAAAATACATAGTATATTTTTTTTATTTGTATTTTTATTAAAAATACTTTACCTTTTTTTTGAAATGCAGTCGTGAAAACGAAAAATATTGAAAAAAAAAAACTCTCTACTGAAAAGTTTAATATGTATAGAAGTAAAACATACCACCTACATAATTGTGTGTAGCTATCTATAGCTAGTTCTAACTTAATACAATAAATCGGATACACTTTCAAAAGATACATATATTAATCGCATAAAGAGATTCAAAAATGTAGTGTAAATGTTGCCACATGAAAAAAAATAAACGATGTCCAAACGAACATATTAATATCAGTGATTATTATATCTTAAAGTGTTAAATGAACTTCCTTTAAAAATTCAATAAAAATCCTTCTTCTTTATCCTTCTTCTATTCAATTTAAATTTAAAAACTTTACTAAATACTATGTAATGAAAAATATATGTACTTAATCAAACCGAACCTTCATTTTCAATTTAGGCTATAGCGTTTACATTTTACTGCTGGCTTTGAAAAAGACTATGCATTTTGTAAATTTGAACAAAATTTCATCATCATCACCATTATCTCAACTGAAGAACGTCCGCTACTGGACATAGGCCTTTCCCAAGGCTCTCCACAACAACAAATCTTGTGCTACCCACATCCAATGGCTTCCCACGACCTTCACCAATTTTATACTATACCGGAATTTTGACTAATAATAATATTTTTTTCTACACAGTTACTATCATCGCATCGCAAATGGCTTTGGCGAGATGCGTGCACCTCCATCTCCTGCGCAGGATGCGACAGAGACGCCACTTGGTGGCCTTTTTACAAAGCTAGCCAACACACAAGGAGGCCCACCTAGACTTCCTGCCTTCCCTGTTATGTTGGACATGAGCTCAACTAAGGTAAGCTTCATAAAAAAATTCTAAACGTATTTAATTTTTTTATGTTTGACCCTGCCAAAATGACTCTACTCTGCCTGATGGAAAGCATAAGCAGAATCCAAGTGTGGTGGTCACCATACTCACTGCGAATGCAGACAATGCAGCATGGTGACCCACACTGTGGGTCTCGCACTCACTAATGAAACACGAAAGCACGAACTCTGTCATTTTACGTTGATTTTCTGTGCGAGGGTAGTACCGACCCGGTCGAGCCGGCCCGTTCGTGCTGAAATGAGCGTGGCTCTACTACCTAGTTTTACTACTATTTTAGTACTATTTTCGAGTATTTGAAAAAACTGGCAGTTGCATACGTGTAATTTTTGAATAACCCCATTTAAAATATACTCTATTAACATAAACATATTCTTGGCATAATAGATTCCAGACTGTATGCCCTGATATGGAATTCATAACTTTTTATTATTACAATATTGTTTACTTGTAGTCACGGATTTACTTTTACGAAATAATTCCAAGTAGAGTAGTGAAAATACGCGTGTTCCTTCTGATTGAACAAATTATTGTTTACATGTTACTGGTAATAACACTATTATAATAATTGTCCGAAACCAAAATGACATCACAATAGTATATTTTTATTTGAAAGTAATTTCACGATACTTTCTTTTAACTGCACTTAATTTCATTTACTTGAGGATTTTATTGCCGCCGTTGTGAGAAACGCAAATATTGAGAGGATATCATTTTGCAGTTTGAGTACATTTTAATTCTATTACTCATTCAATTCCAACATAAACAGAATGTTTAACAATTGTAAATAATTATTTTAATACTCGTTCTCTCTATCATAAATCCCTATAATTGCTTCTGTTATTTATTTTCATAGTTACAATTTTAAGAAAAAACAGTTTCATAAATTTATTACTTCATATTGTACGTTACTTAAGGCAAGGCCACTGCCCCTATGAAATAATTTACGGTCAGATGAGTTTTCATTTCAAAAGACCACATTTGTAATTCATATTAATTATATATACAAGTGCTCACTGACCTTCCTGTTTTAATTACACATCATACACCGTTTCATAGTTCACGGCTGTGATTAAAATGTCTCGTAAAATTCATAAAGCTTTATCGCACGAGCCATCTCCACGAAGCGTGGCCAGTTTATGTTAATTTGAACCTCTTTAAAATCATAATGCGCGGTGAGCACCCCGCTTCCTTTCCAGTAATAATGGACGCAATTAAATCTGATAAGGCTCACGACCTTTACACTTCCTCCGCCGTTGCATAGACACAGTAGAGAGTGTTAATTGGCGTCCGTGTGCTGCGAGCGCATTGCTCGTACAACCGGCAGGGTAATAGTGCTGCTCCGCCCCCTGCTCGCCAGCGAACCGTCTCGACTCGACTCTCCACTGTAAAAGGAACTGGAGCTGCACTAATTGGCCGCGGCACGCGCCGCGCATGCGCGCAGTCGAGCTAGCCCCGCGACACGCTAGTGATGGGATGTGAAATCGAAACACAACTCGACTTTAAAATTAGTTGACTTTTTGCACACGAGTGCAATAAGAGACACGATAAAATTGCAATGTGGAATCGTAACAGTTATTCGATTTCGACTTTCTAGCAAAATTACAGCGACATAGAGCGCACATCACGTGTTTTTTCGTAATTTCATATGGTACGCAATCTAGATCAATTTGCTATCTGCGCGAGAGACATGATAGGTTACATTTCTCTTAATAGTTTAAGCGGTTTATAAAGAGCAGTAATTTTTCTTCATTAAAAACGAGAAACAGAGTCGACGGCGATGCGTAAATAAATAGCAAAATTTATGGTTTTAGCTCTGCTTCACTGCGTTCGACTCACCAGTATTATGGGCAGTTATTGATACACGCGGTTTCTTCTTGTATTTAATAATCTGGGATCATTTCACGCGCGCGCGCGCGCACCTTCCTATGAAGTTTTTTCGGAATTACCCTGCATTCGTCTTTTTAGCACACGGGGCAATTAAAAAAGATAGATTGCAATTTGACCCGCGGGCGGCGAGCGTGACGGTTCAGAACGTTATTATGATGAATGCTTGCCACTTACGATACGAGAGCGCTCTCGATCTGATAATAGCCCACCAGCTCGCCTTTCGTGTTTGCTTAACATTGTACCTACTGCCTGCTCTGCTTCACTTTGAAGTAATTAAGTTTTTTTTATTATTGGTGTTCTTTCTCATACTCGCTATTGATTAGGTACTAAAGCATCAAGTTGCATTTGAAGGTTGAAAACGGTTCTTAATAAGCTACATTTTAATCTTTACGTTTTTGAGTAAATAAACTGTTTTATTTATTATGAATTACACTATATCCATAGCGGCTTTCGTAAATATCAAAATTCATAAACTGTATCTCTTCCAGACGCTGCTCACATTATCCCGAGCGGGCCGATTAGGGAGGTATCGGCGCAAACGCATAGTTAAAAGAAATATACCTGAACACTCGCCTCTGGATCTTTCTGCTGCTGGAGAGAGTGCAGCCAAACGCGCTAGACTGTCAGCCAGCCCGAGCACAAGGAGTGATAGTGACGATAGAGACAGAGTATCCAATGAGGGTTAGTATCTTGTTAAGCGTTTAAAGAAGCTTGGACGTGGAACTCTTTTGAGGGCCCTTTATTTCAAATATTATTAAGACCACTTAAGTACTTAAGTTAAGATAATACAAGAAAATTTGAGTATCAATTGAATGATTGAATGTAAAAATAGTTCATGTAAGGAACATATTTTAATTTATCCTGAATAGAACGACTGACTGACTGACTAAGTAGCGAGCATGAAAATTATCATACACATTCTGTGTATGTGTTAAATATGTAATTGACGCCTATAACTTAAGATGAAAAAACCTTCAAGTGTCAATTACTAAATTGGGTAATTAATTAGTAGAGTTATGTTAAACGCGGGAATCTTTCACTCGTCGAGAAATAATGATAGCATCATTAGTTTATGAAAATATTTATAAATATGAAATTACATCGGCTATAATTACGATCATATTCATAATTATGTATAATGACTACACGGGTGGCGGTCGCCTCACCGCTTCTTGTTGCGCTATGTGTTGTGGATTCAATACCACATGGGACAACTCTTTGTGATTTACAAATTGTTGTTCTGAGTCTCAATATTTTTTGCGTCCGTTTAATGAAAAAGTTCACGCGATGTTGCAGGTGTGGAGTTTTAAACACATATATCATGATATATTGAAGTCTAAGTAAATGATAAATTTTATATTGTCAAAATATTTCATTTGAGAACAAGACAGTTGAATACATTTTTTTTCATATTTTAATTAGTATGAAAGTATTAGTATTAGTATCTGAACCATGTATCAACATGGTTCACTATATCAATTCGATTACTAAATATCTAACTCTATGGTCTAAACTCTAACTAAACGTGAATCGATTTCAAATTAGATTTAAAATAAATCAATGATTTAATGTTATATTTTCCTATAGATCGTGGTGAGGCGCGAGGCGAATGTTTGTGCGCCGAAGCTAAGGCCCGTCTATTAGCGTGGTCCGTCGATGACGTGTGTGACTTCGTCAATTCTATCGATATTTGTGCTGAGTACGCACCGGTGAGTCTATATAATTCTCTATAATTGTTTAAGATAATTGAACCTCTTTTGTGATTTCTGATTGGCTGACAAACTTTCTAGTGAAGGAATAATTTATTTTGAAAATTATCGATACAATCGCATGTTTAAATCATAATTTTATGTACAGGAAATTGTTAATTTAAAGTCTATCGTAAGTTGATTTAGAACTGGTTAAATGCGTCGTAAATACCATGAGGTTAATTTGCTGGAGGCGTCAATTAATTGACTAGTAATGCCATATAGATTCAGTAAATATCATATTTTTTGTAGTATTTTTAATTTTGAGATTTTTTCATGAGGTTATTTTTATACAAGCTCTTGATCGAGTAGCAAAAATGCAGAAGACTTTTCTATATTTCATGATAAATATCCTCGAAAAATAACGCGTAAAAAACTTACTAGTAAGAAACAGTTATTAAATAATGATAATATGTATAAATAACAGTTATATTCTTTATACCCTTTATAAAGTGAATAAAGAAAAAATGTATTACTTTTAATTAAATATAAATATACACTCACACATTCATGCATATGGTACCTACGGGTTTAATGTACTGCCTTTTAAATATCATTTTTTTGCTAAGTATAAACTGCAAGTAATTTGTATTATACCTATAGATATATACATATATTATATGGTATACTTTGAATCAACTCGGGGCTAAACAACATAGACGCGAATGTCTCTCAATCACTTCAATTTATAACTATAATTACATTGATTATATAGCTAATAATCACTCACAGGCCAATGGGCCAACCAGTTTAGTCGTACCCATGGTGCTATGGCATTCTCACACAATTATTTGTCCACTCACGTTCCAACTTAAATTGGGCTCCACACTAAGTATTTGGTCAGGTATATTGTTACCTATTTTTAATAATTTAATTGTGTAGTAGTGAAAGGGAAAAAATAAAACAAGAGTATTGAAAAAATCATAAATGAGTTTAATTATTCTGTGTTATATAAGAAAATCTTTTACAAAACCTTTCTATCCACCGCGGTTCGCTGCAATCTGTTTGCTTTGTTTTAGAGTTTCTTGACAATCCATATTAATATTATAAATTTGAAAGTTACTCTGTTAATAGTTAATAATAATTAAATTTATAATGATAACTGACATAACAGTTGTAGAACTTGTATAATTCTACAGTTTCAGTGTTTTATTTCTAGGCAGATACAGTGTAATGTCATGTCTAATTAACAGACAACTGTAAATACTGATTGCTAACATAAGTACGTAATACTACGTAACTATATACCTACCACGTTAATGGAAAACTGTCATTTTTACCTATTATTATTAATTAACATTCGCGTTCAATATCCACATTTAGTTTAGTAATTGCTATTATTGATTTTACTAAAGTACATAAGTAAGATGCTAACTTTTGACAACGGACCTCCTTGTGTGGTTTATTTTCGACATTAGTATAGTATTTCTAGAGACTATTACTATTTATTCTACCATATATTCAACCGCGAGAGAGCCACGCTTCGGCATGAATGGGCGGCTCGACCCGAGTCATACCACGGCCTCACAGAAAACCGGTGTGAAATAGTGCTTGCGCTGTGTTTCACCGAGTGAGTGAGGATACCGGAGGCCCATACGCCAATCCCCCTACCTCCCCCCATCCCCCTACCCCTCCCCCCCTCCCCCATCTCCAAATGGCCGGCAACGCACTTGTGACGTTTCTGATGTTGCAGGTGTCCATGGGCGGCGGTAATCGCTTACCATCAGGCGATACGTCTGCTCGTGTGCCCGCCTATTCCTAAAAAAAAAAAGACATCTTCAGTTTTTTTAAGAAACCTAAATCGAGTGCATTTCGACCTTCTGGACGAAGGATAAAATATACTCCACATAAAGATAAAAGGTATAATACCTAAATCATTCTTCCTCTATCACAAGATGTTCAGAATTTGTCAGAAGTCAATATGATGTTTCTGACGTTTAGTATAGGCATTGTATCAAAGAATGATTTCTATTTTTGTCGGAATAACCTCACCACAACACACAATGTTATGCACCGCTTCTAAATATAAACAACAATAAATAAACTGTGTGCTTTAAATCAGTTGTAACAAGCTTATTGTTACAAACATTTCTATTAACGATTAAGTAATAAAATAAACGTTTTCGGTGCGCTCGCGCATGGTACACAATGCGCACCGTGATGCGAATCATACCGTAATATTGCCCTGTTTAGGGCTGAACAAATAAGTACTTTACTAACATTTTGTAGCTTTTACTTCCTTTATTATTTGTCTTGAGTAACTATGTAGAGACTTAGAGAATGATATAGACCTACACATGGTTTTTGTAATACAGCGTTATAAAATTATGTATTTAAAAAGTTGCGATACCTTATATTTCCCGGCGTTTAGAACGTGTTATACCCTTTGTGGTCACGGGCAGACTGATCGTGCAGTGACTGCAGTCTATGTACTACCGATAAGTCTCGCTATATAATAAAAACTATGTGCATGTATAAAGTGCGAAAGTCTAGAACCAGTTATATGGACCTAGTCTGTAAGACAATGGCTACGACAACTAATTCCAACGAACGGGTCCATCCTTGAGTGTCATTTAACTTCACTCTATAAACCATGTTTTAATCTAATGTAACTTGATTTGAAAACTTCGAAACAACAAACGTTAGACTTACGATCATGCATTGTGATGACTTAGAACTTCACCCAGTACACTTCGAACGTGACTTCCGACACATTACTAACATAAGCACTTAACGCAGATCCAGGGTTAACAAAAATACTAATAATTTCTAAACCACAATACTAATGAATTCCAATATGTTCGATTAGCAAAAAATGAGTCGTCAAGTAGACCATCAATTTCTAAAACCTAAATATAAGATTCGAAAAATGTTAAGTGCTCACAGAATTTTTTGAAAGTAGCAACGTACGTACGTATTTTCTACTTATTTAGCTCTTAATAAAAACAAAACCACAAGGCGTGAAATTATTGTAAGCGCCGACAATTTTGAGTATGCACTTAAAATTTTCAGTCGCGGTCTTATTTATAAACAGGTTGATGCAAAAAATGAAATTGAAATTGACAAGATTGTTTTACAAATCACGGAAGATGTTAGTAATCATTTACCTTAACACACAGCCCTGTTGCATGCATCACATTACACAACAAACTATAGTGCACAAGCGTCGAGCATGGCATTGCATACATTATGTCAATATGAGGCAACAAAGACGTGGGAAACCAGCTGAAGATTTTAAATTTCCATAATATTTGTATCGTGTAATTGCACAATGAGCGAACGGAGACATTTGCTTTGTTGCACACTGAAAATTAGACCTGACAGCATCATAGTTGATAGATTCTAAAATGACGTCACATATATTTCTAAAATTTAATTCTGATCAAGGGGAATGTAGGTAGGTACTCAATCATAAATTGAAAATTATGCTATCATATTTATGGCAAAATTGTTTTCATAATTGCAAAAAATATACACACACCACTGAAGAAGCAGAAAATAAATGCCAAAAGTGTATAATTCATACTTAGAACGTACTCTCTAGGCGACAGTAGTAAAAAAGTAGTTTACATCATTAGAGAACATAAAATCAAAAAATATAAAATATGTTAACAAATGTCGTTGATAAGATCATCTGCATGATTACTAACACTATAAACGTATGTCGTAGTAATTGTAAAGTTAAAACACGGCTCCCCGCATCGCATGGGTCGTGAGTACACCGGCAAATGACACATCAGAACACATGCTTGTGGAAATGTATGACATTTTATTGCTACAGCAATCTATTACATGTATAATTCAACTCTTATTACCGTAGAATAATGTCATTCAGTTATGATATTTATATCATAATTGAATTACCCTTACAACATTATCTAGAAGCTATTAAAATATTACTTGCTATAAAACGTATTCATTTGAATTATCTTTGCTAATTTCTTATATGAGTGCAATCATGTTGCTTTGAATTGTACGACTTTAAGTTCTCAGATCTTCTGGAAAGTTTAAGTACCTAGCTGGATTTCATATTAATCTTGAAAGTCCTTACATCTTAATTTTATCATGATATTAAGATTAAAATTTAATGGAATAAATTATTATGGAGGCATTCCATGAATCTATATATATAAAAGCGAAATACCACTCGCTTATTTATCACGAAATCTCAGAAACTATAACAGCTACAAATTTGAAATTTGGCAGGCAGGTAGGGTGTAGACATCCGCTAAGAACGGATTTTACTAAACTCCACCCCTAAGGGGCGTGCTGGCGAAGCTGCGTGCATAAGCTAGTTTTTCGTATATATTTTCTGTACATTTTAAATCTATCTTTGTTTGTACTTTCTATTAGTTGACCACCTACGAGTATACAAAATTTCGCAATTCTGATAGTTAAAGATCTTATTTAGTTATTCGATACAATGCTAACAAGAAGTAAGCTACAAAGGCCGTGTCATAAAAAGTTATACAATACTTTGTTCGATAGCTTGATAAACAATATATCACGGTACACTACAGTAGCAATATCGGATTACCAAATGATTTATAAAGAGAAGTGTCGCTAGAACTGTGCCAACAGCCAACACAATTAATTGTTTGTGAGATAATAATATCGTTTTAATGATTAATGTTGTGTACACTTTTGTAGACCATTTAGTATCCTTGCAACAAGTGATTTATTTGTCACTTGCACTAATGAACGTCGTCGATTTTATATCAACTGACTTGTTTAATGTTTTCGATCCTTATAAATAATTTTTATGACAAATAAAAGTAGCATTCGTTAAAATTAGCACAAAACCTTGAAATTTTACTAAAGACAGATGCGACGTAAAATAATAACAATAATTTATACAAATATGTAAACAGGTAGGGTTCAAAGCAAAGTTAGATTTAATCATTTCTATTCATTGTCTATAAATAGTTGACTCCTGAATGAACTTACACCTTGTGTAGCTAGAAATTGGTTTCTCGAAACACAAGAGTTTAAGCAGTTTCTATGGACTTGTGATGCTACTGACGTTTTCATTTTCTAACCGACTTCAAGAATGAGGAGGTGCTCAATCCCAAAGTATTTTTGTTTGTTTATTTAAAACTCATATACATCGACAAACTTAATGTAAAGAGCATTATGTATCAAACAACCTTTGGGTGGGTGTAGAAATCTTGTAAAACACCCCTCAATTTTAGTAGACCTTCTTACCTCATTACAGTAAAAATGTAGGCCTACCACCCTAGTCAAGTTGCATTCTGCAAACGTTATTAGAAAATTATAAATGCATATGAATGACGTCTCTCAACTCTAAGTCACGTGGTAAAAACAAAATGTTAGCCAATGATATAAGAGGGAAGAGGATTGAGCGATTGTAGGTGGGAATAGACCCGAAACACTTGAAACTTGGAGTTCATTTTACAATTACAAATAGAATAATCGCTTTAACGTATACCATATTAATCACAAAGGTAACTTAAAGCTAGTAGGTACAATTGGCGGCCTTATCGCCCGAAAGCAATCTCTTACAGGCAACTATTATATGCTTCTCAATTTACGGTGAGCGCATATTAAATACATAACCTATAGAGTACATAGTAATACATTTTAATATTACAACCAATTAATAATTGTAATTAGTTACATAATTGAAAAAGAAAAAATGACCTTTTAATGCTATCACTGGTGCGAAAGGTGTCGAAACGTTCATACATTATTACGTAATGTTGGTGACAAATTCATGAGAATGTGTTAAATAAAATTAGTCCCGTGTTGTTAATTTGAATAATATTAATTGGTCGTAAATTAATGTATAAACAAGTTTTTATTACAGGGAGTGTAATAAAATCGTGTTTATACATTGTGAATCTCCCGCGGCTTCACAGCATCACTTCGTATTCTGTCATTATCCACCCGTGGGAGAAAACAGTGTAGACACTCACAATTTGATTAAGTAATTCATGAATATGTATTATATCAATTAAATAACTAGGTCTAATAGATACACACTTGCTAAATATTTTAAAAAATCGTAGAAATGCAAATTGTATAAATCATGTTTATTTAGTTTGATAACTTTTGCAAACCAACACACCTTTTTTGATGATGATAAGATTGTTAATATTGTTTTTTTTAGTTTTTATTGTAGCTATATAACTTGCACGTCAACTGCACTATTGCTCTCACATAAAAGAAAAATAATAGGAATTATTCATTTTTAGCATTCGTTTTTATCATTTTTTTCTCTTAATCTAAGTACAGGAATTTATTAGAAACCGTTCTATATATGACCAGCTTTTGCACGCGGCTTCGCTCACGCAGACTTTCAACCCCTGATTTACCCCCTTAGGGGTGAAATTAAAAAAAAAACCTTTCTTAGTGCTCACTGACGTTGTATAAAGAACCTACATGCAGAATTTCAGGATTCTAGGTTCAGCGGTTTGGGCTGTGCGTTGATCTCTGGGTATGTCAGTCAGTCACCTTACTCTTTTATATACGAGTATATAAATAGACATAGAGATGAGAGAATTCACAACGACTCTATTAGTGTAAACCATGCTACAGTTACTGCTGCTGCTACCCCGTGCTGTTTTTATTTAATGTCTAAAAAATTAGCCATAGTTAAATTAATACAGAACATACAAGTAGAGAAAAGTTCAATAGTTAAGTAACATTCTAGATCGTTCGATCAACAATATCACTGATGAAATACAGAAAATACTAAGATTGCATTTAGAAGCTCAAAAATACGACTGCAATTACATTTAAAGGTATTAACTTATTCGCTTTTATTGTAGTCTTATCCATTAAACTAAATTGCAATTCAAAGCCAAAAGGAATCAGAAGGTCGTGAGTTATAAACAAATAAAGGAGCACACTAACTTTGAAATGTAGTTGTAGATGGAATTGATGTGTACAGTACGTCAAATCACATCTCTTGCGCAAATATTCGTGCCACCAGTCTCGCTCACACCATCAGCATCAGTTAATTCACTTGACGCTGAAGATTACATATTCGTCTTAATAAGTTCAATGAGTAATTGTGCATGGCTTAGGAAATTGATTAACGATACTTTTGGGAAAAAAATAAATAATTAAATACTCAATGCAGATGATTCAATTCGTTTTTTTTTAAAGACAACTCCCGCATTGGGAATAAACATCCTGTTCCGCGGGGGACTGTACAGACATACATGAAACTGACACAATTAACACCCAAACTCAGAACAACAATTTGTGGATCACACAAAGTGTTGTCCCGTGTATCATTTGAACCCACAACACTTGGCGAATTGGCAAGCAGCGTGGCGACCGCCTAAACCACTAGGCCAACCGTGCAGTCTTAGTCTAAATTAAGTTATTTATAGTAAAAATGACAAAATGGCTTAGTTTATTAATTGTTACATTAAATGTTGTTAGAATGACCATGTAACTTTGTAAGTAAAAATCATGAAAACATAAAAAAAGTACTTTAAAATTTATTTGTCTAATAATGTAATCCGATTTTAAACACTTTAACTATCTTTAATTATTGCCTCTACATTTAATACGAAAACCTAAGAGTAATATTACTTGAGATAATTGTGATGAAACCAACAAACAAACCATATTAACCGAAAAAGGGACGAGCACCGACCAGAGGTGAATGTCGATTAATAAGCTACATATTCTTTTTTACAATCTAAGCTTAAGCTCAGTTCAAAGAAAAAAGAGGACAGATCACATTTAAAGCATAGGAAATTAGAACACGCGCTCTAATACAGCTTGATACCCCGAGCTAGATGTGCATAATCCATTGTCACCTGCACGGTCGCAACCGACGCGGATGCTCGTGCGATCGTGACACAGTGTCGCAACTATCTGTGATTTATACAAATTACCACTGTGTATGCGAAATATATAACACTTAAATTATAGCAATATTCGATCGGGATCATTTCTGTGTCGTGTTACAATTTGTGATATGCAATCGAGACCTCTTAGCGTTTTCATAATATATATTTTAAAAGCATGCATGTATGTCATCGTGTAATAAGATGCTTTGACATTTTGTCATTGGTGCTAATTCTGTGGTTCGAAAACTCTCTAAGCTGAACTAAAAATTATTTTAATTGAATTTTCAGATTATTTCTATACAATTTTATTTATATGTAAGGTGATACTCTGAAAGTAATATAGATAAAGTTTTGATCTATTACAAATAGTAATTTTGATTTACAAAAGTAAGCCGTTTCCTTAATTAATCTTCAGTTTAATCTATTACTTAGGCAATGGTTGGTTGGAATCGACTGCACGTTTGGCCTAGTGGTTTAACGGTCACCACGCCGTTTCCTACTTCGCCAAGTGTCGTGGGTTCAAATCCTACGTAGGACAACACTTTGTGTGATCCACAAATTGTTGTTGTGAGTCTGGGTGTTCTTTGTGTCCGTTTCATGTGTGATTGTAAAGTCCCCCGCGACACAGTATTTATTCCAAGTGCGGGAGTTGTCTTTAAAAAAAAAGTATAAAATATATTTCTGTTTTGAGAATAACTGCATGCCATATTTACTGAATAATATCATGACTTATAAAACTCAAATAAACTTGTCAAAAGATGCAAGCCTTTTCATGAATTTAAGCAATGTAATACACACATCAAAAGTGTCTAGGGATCAAGCATTTTTATGCGGATTTCTTGAGATTGAGATGTGGCTTTGGCCCTGGCCTGCTCAGTCGCCAGACTTGAACCCGATTGAGCATGCATGGGATATGCTACAGAGAAGAGCTCTGCCGAATATGGAGGGTATCCAGTCGCAAGAAGACCTTTTTTTGTTGTTGCAACGAACATGGGCGGCCATTCCACAGCGTGTTTGGATGAACTCATTTTGAGTATGCCAAACCGATGTTCTTGTGTTGTTAGTGTTCGCGGTAGAAACACGGATTATTAATTGTTTAAGTTACCTAATAAAATTTTAAAGAAAACTGTTATTTCAGTCTTTTTTTCGCACTTTAATGTTAGTGGTTCAAATGTCAAAAATCCCTTTATTAGGAAAATGGCAAATTTCTTTATTAATGCAAAGGTGACTTGGTTTATCGTTACTATGACAAACGAAAACACTTTATTTGATGAATCCTTAAAGAAAATTTTAATTAATATCAATCAGGAGAAAAGTTATTGCAAGAATATATGTTGATCCCTAGACACATATGTTGATCCCTAGACACTTTTGATGTGTGTATTTAAGTAGGAATATCTTGCGCATAAACAGATGCGGTTGGTTTAAGTATAGCATGGACTTGGAATTCCGTATGGTAATAAATGATCACCACTGTGAGCGTCTTAGCAATTAGCTCAAACGTTAAGTATTTGAGCACGACTAAGTATCGCAACCGCGCACTGATTAATTGCACACTTGTACTCTTTAGATAAATGTACCTACATTCAGGAGATTGGTATTAAAGGAATTCATTAATTTTGATTTTTGACATATTTATGTTTCATCACCCTATCGCAGTCCATTGCTGGACATAGGCATCTCCGATTGCACGCACGCAATTCATGTTTGATGTTCTTAAATAAATAGTATTGAATAGTCTTAGAAAACGAATGAATAATTAAAAATGACACCGTATCTTTTAAATATTATATATTATTAGCTGATCCGGCAAACTTTGTTTTGCCATTAAAAAAAGAAAAAAAAATTGGGGTATAAAAAATAGATGTTGGTCGATTCTCAGACCTACCCGATGTGCACACCAAATTTCATAAAAATCGGTCCAGCCGTTTCAGAGGAGTATGGTAACTAACATTGTGACACGAGAATTTTATATGTAAGATAAAAAAATAGAACTTTATCTTTTTTAATTTGGATTCACATGAACTCGAGTTAACAAAGAAAACAGCCAAAAAAGAGCAACACAAATAAACGAAACCAAATTGAAACATTAAAAAATAAGGAAAAATAAACTGGTTATTTTTAAATGTTACAGTAATCATAAACATTCTTTAACGTAATATAAATTGTGATATTTTATTGCTTCTGTACAACCTTAATAACATTAGATTGAATATTTGTATGTAATACGCAACTTCTTTGAGAATAAACGACTCTTTACCCTTATTCAAAAATACAATCCCTTTACAAAACACGTCGTCCGAAATGCCACACACAGACAATCCATCAGAGTCATAATCATATTATATCCAATACTAACATAAATATCACCTAAAACAAACAATGTTCATCACCTCGAGCCATACACGACTCATATGGCAAAAGCTTCAACTATTGTTAAACGGTTCGCAATATTACGAGACCACTTGAGAAAATTCAACTCGCAAGTAATTCGAACAAACTTTCTTGCAAAATTTAGAACTCCAACCGCAAAGTAAAGTTGGTTTTCTGTGAAATGTAATTACTTTAATGGGCGTTGTATCGTGATCACTCGACTTATATTGTTATAATTTTAGACATGAAATCAAAAATGGTCACGGGTCATCTCCATGTGCGCATTCGTTGCGCAAAATAATTGGGGCTAACACGATTTCACTTAAAGGTGGGCGATCGTATGAATCATTTCAATATCAGCTTAATCGATTACCGAAATAAGACTACTCAATTCAATGGTGCTTGATCTTTTGTCAAATACTTTTTTAAACAAGTCGTAACTTAAGTTTTATGACGTACTGTATAATATTATGTAGTTGATGTCATTTAGTTCTTGTTTTTAAACTGAGGATACTTTACTTGGTTTTCACTTCATTCCAAAAACTTAAATTGTAAGTTGTCACTATTAGATGTATAAATAAAGCAGTCTAGTAGAGCTATAATGAGCAGTAATCAGTAACTACAAGAAAGGAAGTTGCTATACTTTTCAACTAAATTACGAAAAAGTCAACTGGCTCTGTTTCTCGCCTAAGAAAAAAAAATTATGTCAAATTGTTAATATCTATGCTAATATTATAAACGCAAAAGTTTGTAAGTATGGATGGATGTTTGTTACTCTTTCACCCAAAAACTACCGAACAGATTTGGATGAAACTTTACAGTAATGTAGCTTATACATCAGAATAACACATAGGCTACTATTTGCCGCGATAACCGACATATGAGGGGTGTAATTTCAAAACCCTCTAAATAATCCTAAAGAAATATTTCACAAGAAGATTATTTTGAATATGTTGTAGAAAACATAATTCATCGGGCAATAAATTATATTAATTTGTTTGACACTTAATGCTAATCCTAAAACACGTGAAAAATCTTAGATATTTATGTGCATTTTCAATAAAATTAAAGATTAAAGTTTATTATAGAGCAATTTGCAAGTCACTTTTCATTTTAGCGGATTTTGAAAGACAACTGTCTTACTGTAGAGGGTTTTGCAACTAACCTTATATTGCTCGGTGGAAGGTGTTATGCAATAAAATTGAACGACTATTTACAAAACTTTGTTTATGACACTATGTTATGTAGCTAAGGTATTAAATCAATAGATGAAAAACAAAATGCATCAGTATTATAATATTTTATTTCAAATAATCACAAATTTTAACAAAAAAAAAAACCCCGACTTTAATCTGGACCAAATTTAAATGGGACCACACGGGATGAAAGCACCAGCGCAACAAACATAAAACAAAATACAGTCGAATTCAGAACCTCCTCCTTTTTTCAAAGTCGGTTAAAAATAATTTAAAAATGTACAGTTA
This sequence comes from Diaphora mendica, assembly GCA_949125395.1. Classification (NCBI taxonomy): domain Eukaryota; kingdom Metazoa; phylum Arthropoda; class Insecta; order Lepidoptera; family Erebidae; genus Diaphora; species Diaphora mendica. The sequence continues at coordinate 8,137,727 of OX421322.1, forward strand.
TTTTTTTGAAGCCATGCTCACAAAGGTCACTATTAATAATATTTTCATTTGTGCATGTTATTTGAGGCTGGTTTTCAATATCGACATAGAATTTTATCTGCCTTTTTAATATACCTACTACTGAGACAGGCCTCGCGGTGCGAGTGAGGATTAGTGACTAAATACAACTCAATAAAATATCATCGTTATTTTAGTCATCAATGTTGATAAAGAAAACTTAACTTATTTACAAAAAAGCTGAAACATTTTTAGAGTAACTAGAGATTACCTGTTCTGCGACATGTTGCATAAAACTTTTTAGCGAACTTTCAAAGTAAGTTTTAGGCACTTTTAGGTAATATTTTACTCACCTTTTTCGGCGCTCCTGTTCTTGTTTCCAAGATTGTGGATTGCGTCGATGTTTCCGAGCATATTCAGGATCGCATTTTTGTACGAACTGCGCTAAATCGTCCATTATTTCTTATGAATTTCAATGAAAATCCGCGACGAACTTTGAACAATGCAACGAAAATCTTCCTACTGTTTAAAAGTCATCTGACTCAAATGCCGCGCTGTCATTGGTTGATTTCATTTTAGAGGATTTTGATTTTGACGTAGGACGTTATAGCTGAATTTGAAATTAACATTACTTTTTAGATTGATTTTGCTATGTATTAAAGTGGGTTATAAAAATCAACGTTTATATATATTAAAAGAAAAATTTAACACTTTGTTTTGATGTAAAAATATGTAAAAGTGTCCGAAGTCATTTTAGGGGGTTTTGAAATTACACCCCTCATATACGCGGGCGGAGTCGCGAGCAACAACTAGTATATTATAAACCAATCTTTCATACTTCATTGTTAGCTAAACCCCTGCCAAACAATTGAGTAAACTTGCTACAAAATGTAAAAGAGAAAAAAAAATCTATCATACATACCATGCATTCACTCACAGCAACCGGCTGTTCTTTTCTCTATGGGTGTATGCACAGAGTAGCTCCTAGCTTTTAAAATATTAACAGCATATTTTTTTCTATAATGAACACATCACTTAACCTCGGACATACAAGCAGAGCAGACCAGCTACTAACTGGCGAGTCAAAATCGTGAGGTGTAAATGAACACAATTTATAAAACGTCGTGTCAAACGAAGCGACGATAATTCGGCGCTTGCGCACGATGTTACTAAAGTTGTTAAGTTCAATATGTGGATGAATTCTTTAGTTGTGGAAAGTATGATATAAAAGTGTCCTAATGTGCTTAATGTATAAGTGGTTTGTGAGATATTTCATTTTTAGAGTAAAAGTAAGTTTTTTGGGCACATACACTTTCATATTTATTTTTATGTGATGGTCAACTTTTACGTTTTGAGCCAATTAGAGACGTTATTTATTAACTCACTGGTATATGTTCATCTCTTCACAATTGAAACAAAAGTTTTAAAATATCGTAGGTATTAGTTGCCAAAGATGAAATACGCCTATTACTTGATTAAAATATTTTCGAATTCATAAAATATGTCAGAATTACAAATTATTCAACTGAATAAGTTCTTACTAATGACTAATGCGAAATGCGAACTTGACTTCAAAAATACACTTAAAAGGCTCGACCGGAGTGATACCACGGCCTCACAGAAAACCGGTGTGAAACAGTGCGTTCGCTGTGTTTCACCGAGTGAGTGAGGATACCGGAAGCCCGTACCCAAAACCCTCCCCTCATCTCCCCCCCCCATCTCCCAAAGGCCAGCAACGCACTTGTGACTTTCTGGTGTTGCAGGTGTCCATGGGCAGTGGTAATTGCTTACCATCAGGCGTTACAAGTGCGGCCCCTATTCAATAAAATAAAATACCTAGCGATGTTTATAAAAAGTGATTAGAAAACTGTGAAACAGAATATATTTGCGAAGCTAATAAATTACTCGTAGCGTTAGATCATTTGATTCGTTTTATCTGATGATACTTTATTACGATACAGTAAATTACTGACACACCATATTTATAGTATTTTGGGTAACGCTCCAAGCTAGAGCCAGAAAGCAGTATCGTTTAGAGAAATTTATATGTGCAAAAAATATATTTGCGAATAAAACTTTCCAACTTCGTTTTATTGCTTAATTTTAAATTAATAGTATATTTAACTTTGTTTTTATTACGCAGTAGGTGACTAATTTATTTTACAATCTAAAAAAAATACCAATTACCGATTTCGGTTGAGATTAAAATTATAAAATTACAATTCAAAAAAGTGTCGATAATATCCCTAACTGTAACCATCTGGATTCATAGTGTATTTGTTACTTTTAAAAATGATTCACTTTGTAAAATTAAATGTAACTTGTGGTCACCTCAATTCTTTCAATACATAATGTAAGTACACATTAATTCCATTGGGCAAAGACACTATATCAGTCGCTAAATAAAATTGCATCAATCTCGCTTTCTCCTCTGACAGCTGAAATAATGATGTCATTAACACGCTTGTGACAGAGCTGCAATTTTAGGTACTTGTATTATGTGACAAATAAAATAAGAACAATCGACACTTTGTCTAAGCGAGAGGTCAGAAATCCAAAAGTACTAGTATAAATTCGAAAGTAACTCTGTCTGTCTGGTTGTCTGTTACACTTTCTCGGCTAAACCTCTGCACCGATTTCAATTAATTTTAGCATCGAGATACATTGATTCTTGAAGAAGGACATAGGCTACTCTTCACCGCAATAACCGATATAAACGCGGGCAACGCCGCGGGAATGAGCTAGTACATTGATAAATTTGAAAGAAACTCAGACGGTGAATGATCTTCGCGGAGTAGTTGCACATTGCGTCATCAAATTGTAATTAAACGACTTTGCAGCAGCTTTAAAATTTGCATATCGTGGTATAGATTATGTAAATTAAATCAAGCAGTTCTTTATATATCGATACCTGTACTGAAAGTTGAACTACACAAAAGAAATAAACTACCTTCATTATTATTTGTGTCGTCTTATCATTATTGTTAAATGGTAGTGATCACCTGTTTCTAGAATTTCGACTATGACATATTAAGTTTTACTCCCGTATCCATAAACGTTACTTAACTTTAGGCAACAATTCTATGTTATTTTCAACTTTAAGGCGCTAATTTTAAAGATGAAAATAACACAGAACTTTCAGTTAAGGTTAATGAGCTTAATGACGTTATTGAATAAAAGGATTAAATTACATACTAATTTAAAGACTATTTTTAAATATACCGCAAAATAATGGACACACAAAGATCTCCTCGTGTATTATTATGAGTTGTTAAAGGAAATTTTGAAAGATTTGAAAGACCTCTATAAGGGAACTTAAAATAAAAAACTTCCCTAAAAACTAACATAAAATTTCTAATAAATTCCAAAACAATAAAATATTCACTAGGGAATACGTTTTCAAAACATATTAATGCAACCTATGGTCAACAACTCACATCGATAAAGCACTTTAACGACACAGATCAAGTATCCTGACGTACCTAATAACATAGCCCTGAACACAATTAAATTACCAATCATTTGGGTAATCATGGAATTGCATATACTGGACCAAACTCGGGCATATCGTAAATACTTCGAACATCATTGCTGTTTATTATATGGAGAAATTGAACAAGACCTCTGTTAGAAACTGCGTCTACTTGATATAAATTATCGTCAATATTATAACATATCGTACTTCACCATAACTATTAGATGGCTACTAGATTTATTGAATGTACTTTTTTGTCAAAATGACTATATGAATAATATAAAAAAGAGTATTTCTACACCTTTGGGCATATTTTAACATCAAGAACACCTTTAACAGTCTTTAACAGCCCACTGATGTACATGGGCCTTTCCTTAGCAAAGAGATTTTAGCCATTTAGCATTATCTTGCGTACTTTGCTCCCTTAATTGCTCCATGGGATGAATATGGGTGTTAAAGGCAGTGGTCTGACCGCCGGCGAGAAAACGAGTAACTATCGGCGATTTTCTCCCTCAAGAAACGTACAATAAATATACATTCCGTGTAAACTAAAGAGATGCATATAGTAATAGTTGCTCTCCGACTGTTCACATTGCCGGCGACGACTCGCTTTACTAGTTTTGTCGCTGAGCGACAAGAGCTTTCAAAGATAAACTCGCTCAGCTATACTCGCTCAGCGATACTCGCTCAGCGATGCTCGCTCGCTTGATCATTTCTATTCAATGCGGTTTTGAAAGTACACGTAGAGATATCAACAAATCATTGCAACTCTCATTGATGTCTAGTTCAGACGACGACGATGATGTATTTTACGATGGTATTCATAACAACAACAACTGGCAACAGCTGGAGCTGGGGTTGGAAGCTCTCCCTCATCCGCCATACTCACCAGACCTTGCACGTACCGACTATTACTTTTTCCAAAATTTAGACAACTTTTTAGTGGGTAAAAAATTCAATTCCCGAGAGGCAGTACAAAATGCCTTTGAAGAGTTTGTTGCCTCCCGTCCAGCTGATTTTTACAAGAAGGGCATCAATGAACTGCCAATGCGTTGGTAAAGATGCGTCGATTGCATGGGTGATTACTTCGAATAACAGAAATAAAAAAGTTTGAAAAAATAAGTACTTTCACTTATTGCATACAAAACGGCAATTTCATAGGTAAAGACCTAATAACTGCAACAAGTGTATTCTTTTGATGTTTACCGCCACAAACAGAAACAAGGTTCCCAACATATGTTAACAATTTTTGTTGCCAACACAAGAAAATTACAGAAACTTTTGTCAACGAGTGTTGGTGACAAAAGTTTCAGTCAAACTCGGTTCCTGAGACTCGGCTTAACAGTCCGTATTTTTAATTCGTCACAAAACATAAATAATACTATCCGTTTCAATGAACTGCCAAGAACTTAAAGGTAGTAGAGCCACGCTAATTTCAGCACGAACGGGCCGGCTCGACCGGGGAGGTACTACCCTCGTACAGAAGACCAACCTAAAATGACAGTCTTGGTGCTGTCGTATTTCGTTGGTGAGTGCGAGACCGGAGGCCCAGTGATGCAGGGGTGACAGTTATCGGGGTAAGTGTGTGAGCAGTGGAATGCTCGTGGAGTCTTGTAGAGGGTGACGTGGATCGAGCCGTCGGCCAGGGAGACCCGTAGAAACGGTGGTGCCGCTGGCCGCCCGCGGCATAGAGAGGGGCCCAACCGCGGCTAACCACCCTGGGAGGCTGCCCCGTCAGGTCGCGCATAATCCACGGAGTGGCTCGTCGTGCCGGTTGGTGACCGGACGGTGGGACCAGGCGACCACTTCCGGGAGGGTACGGGGGCCCTTCCGTCCGACGGCCCGGTCACCGTCATGCCTCACCGTTGTATGACGCCACAGCATTCCAAGTCTCAGTATTACACTGCCACGATGACTGTCACGCCTTTTACGCTCCCATTTCCCTCCCCCCCTTTTTTATCATGGCAGCAAGGAAAAAGCAAAAACGTTTTACAGCGGCACTTCATTCTCCCACCAACCCACTTTTTGAGGTGGAGTTCACTAACATCCGTGGACTCCATGCAAACCTCAACGCCGTCCACCAGCATCTTGAGACGGCAAGGCCGGCCATGCTATTCCTAACGGAGACACAAATACGCCGCCCTGCCGACATGACATATCTTCACTACCCTGGCTATGTGCTTGAGGAGTGCTTCCTGGCGAAGGCTGGGGTATGTCTTTTCGTCAGGGCGGATGTTTGTTATCGCCGATTACGCTGCCTTGAGGACCCATCCTTCTCCATCCTATGGCTCCACGTGGATATTGGCTCTATGAGCCGTATCTACGTCTGCCTATACCGATCCCACTCTGGAGACTCTGAAACAACTCGACTATTTGAACATCTCAGCCAGGCAGCGGACAAAGCGCAGGAGCAGTTTCCGACCGCCGAACTGGTGTTTCTGGGAGACTTTAACGCCCACCATGAGTCCTGGTTGGGATCTTCCAGAACTGACCACGCGGGTCGGACTGTCCACGCATTCGCTCTCACGCATGACCTCACCCAGCTGGTACTCCAGCCCACCAGGATACCAGACATACCTAGTCAAGCGCCTTCTTTGCTGGACCTACTGCTGACGAGTAACCCAGTGCAGTACAGTGTATCGGTGCTCGCCCCCCTGGGATCCTCCGATCACTGCCTGGTATCCACCACGGTGCCTCTTGCTGCCCCTCCACGACGAGTGGCAGCAAAAAGACGTTTATGGCACTACTCGTCGGCAGACTGGGATGGAATGCGGGATTATTTTGCATCCATCCCGTGGGCTCAACGCTGCTTCAAAGATAAAGATCTGTCGCAAAGTGCGGCTGCCGTGGCTGGCGAGATCACTGTAGGAATGGAATACTATATTCCCCACAGTGAGGTCGCCAGCGCAACGACCCGTCCCTGGTTCAATCGCGAGTGCGCCCATGCTGTCTCACAGAAGCAATCGGCCTACCGCGCATGGATCAGAGCCCGCGCTCAGGGCTCTGCTGACGTTGATCGACTAAAAGCAGCGTTTAACAAAGCCACTAGGGAATGCAAGAAGGCTTACATCAGAGCGGATGCCCAGCGCATCGCGCGGCTTGGTCAAGAACTCGTCGCATACCCTACGGGTAGCCGAAAGTTCTGGCGATTGGCCAAAGCCGTGCAGTCCAACTTCTGCCAGTCCTCGCTACCACCGCTGAAATATCCAGATGGATCACTGGCCCATCAGCCGCAGGAGAAAGCGAAACTGCTTGTTGATCTTTTTGCGGCTAACTCCCGAATCGATGACCGCGGCAAGCACCCGCCTACCATTCCGACCTGTGACACTACAATGCGAGATATTCGTATCCGGCTGAGGGATGTCCGTGCGGAGCTTCGGTCACTCGACGTCCGGAAAGCCAGTGGACCCGACGGTATTCCAGCGGTGGTTCTCAAGAACTGTGCACCAGAGTTGTCTCCGGTATTGACGCGCCTGTATCGCCTGTCATATTCCTCGGGAGATGTTCCGGAGGCTTGGAGAGAGGCAAATGTTCAACCGATCCCCAAAAAAGGCGACCGCTCCGACCCGGCCAACTACCGTCCGATAGCCGTCACCTCCATTATCTGCAAAGTTTTTGAGCGTATAATAAACAAACAACTGGTCCACTACCTGGAAGATCACTCCCTACTAAATGATCGTCAGTATGGTTTTAGACCGAACCGATCTACGGGTGAACTTCTAGCGTACGTCACTCACCTTTGGGGTGAGGCTATTGACAGGCATGGGGAATCCTTGGCCATCAGCCTCGACATGTCCAAGGCCTTCGATAGGGTTTGGCACCGCTCGCTTCTCTCCAAGCTACCGGCTTTCGGCTTGCCCCCCAAACTCTGCAACTGGGTTGCCGCATTCCTGCACCAGCGCCGCATCAGAGTCCTTTGCGACGGTGCGGCCTCCGATTTTCAATCGATTAACGCCGGAGTACCGCAGGGCTCCGTCCTGTCGCCCACACTGTTTCTTCTGCATATCAATGACATGTTAGCCCTTGGCAAAATTCATTGCTATGCAGACGACAGCACAGTTCATGGGCGATATTTTGGACACACTACAGCCAAGCTAGCAGATATTGAGGAAAAACGACACGAGCTTGTCGTTCAACTCGACCATGTTCTGGGCCGCATTTCTCAATGGGGCTGTGAGAATCTGGTCGAGTTCAACGCCAAAAAAACACAGGTGTGCGCGTTCTCTGCCAAAAAGTCTCCATTCCTTCCCCTTCCCACTTTTCAGAACACTCAAATGGCATTACAAGGTAGGCTCGATATCCTAGGCATGGATATCTGCCGAGATCTCAACCCACGTGAATACGTTGAGAGTGCCACTAAAGCGGCCTCGCGTAAGCTAGGTGTTTTAAACAAGGTGAGACGGTTCTTCTCGCCCGGGCATCTGTGTCTTCTTTACAAGACCCAGGTTCGCTCGTGCGTGGAGTACTGTTCTCATCTTTGCGATGGTGCCGCACAGTACCTGTTTGACGCTCTCGACCGGTTGCAGCGGCGAGCAATCCGCATTGTCAACAGTCCTGAAGCCACCGAGTCCCTTGAGCCTCTGCAGTTGCGTAGAGATATCGCCTCCATGGCAGTCCTCTATTGCTATTATCATGGAGAGTGTTCTGAAGAGCTCTTCCAACTGATCCCTCCCTCTCCCTTCCTCTACAGGACAACACGTGCCGGCCTTGGAAGTCACCGCTTCAGAGTAGTAGACATACGTTCTCGTACTCATCGCTTCGGTTCTTCCTTCCTGTGCCAAGCGGTGAAAACCTGGAACTCACTACCAGCATACGTGTTTCCTTCCCACTATGATCCCGGGTCTTTTAAGCGGGGCGTGAAAAAGCATCTCACCAGGCCGCCATAGTGTCGGTCACCATGCTGCATTGTCCTTATTCGCAATGAGGATGGTGACCGCCACTCCTGGATTCTGTTCATGCTTACCATCAGGCAGGGCAGAGTCATTTTGGCACCTAAGTATAAAAAAAAAAAAAAAAAAAAAAAAAAAAAAAAATGAAACTACTACCGTTGAAGATCAACTACGGTCTAGACATTTATATCTTATTACCGTCTCAACTCTGAACTCAATTAAATGCTCCGATACGACCTACCTCAGCCAACATTCAACATTTATTCCCTCATTCATTTAGTCAATATATTCTCTACCAAGTTCTTTATTATTAAATATATTTATGGTTAATTAAATTTAACGATTGATTAACTATTATATGCTATCTACTTTATACACCAATATTTATTTATCGTACGTAGTTATTTACAAAATTGACTTTACTTTACGATTTTATGCATTCGAAGTACCTAATGAGTTATTACTTCGTATAATGTTAATTTCGTAGTAGTTAAAATAATAGTTAACTTCAGTTTGAATTTTTTACTGTGGTTCTATGTATAAAACATTCGCCACCAACGTAATTATGTGGTAAATGTGGTCAATTATGTACATGACATAATCATTCTAATCATAGTGTACATACGTACAAAGTAACCTCTGGTATCAAGACATTATCATATGAAAACCTTGATCAATATTACACACAGAAAATGTAAAACTAACTAAACATATTATTATCTTAAGCATGGCTTAGTTTTCGAGTACTTCGAAACTATTCAGGAAATTAAACTATTTAGTAAAAGTTGCAAAAGCGAATGTTCGTGGAACGTGTGTGTCCGTCTGATGTCGGATAAGAGCAGCTAATAGGAACGGACCACCAATAAAGTTGACTCTGCGACCGCTTCACGACACTGTCCAGCTTTGATACGTATTACAATTGCAATTTAGAATTTCTAGCTCAATTTTGTGGCTAAGATTAATTTCATGATGTTGATATATGTAATATCAGGAGTTGGTTTACATTTTTTTTGTTTCAATTGTAAAGAAATGTCAGCATATATCCAATTTAAAAGTTCTAATAATAAGCGATTGACAAATTCTTTGAACTTTGGCAACACCTTCACCTTTCGCAATACTTACAGTGGTGAAAATAAAATAGAGAAAACACGAGTAAATTTTAATGTTTCTTTATTTAGTACTAGTCATTGCTCGCGGCTCCGCCTGCATATATGTTGGTTATCGCGGCAAATAGTAGCCTATGTGTTATTCTGATGTATAAGCTATATTAGTGTAAAGTTTCATCCAAATCCGTTCAGTAGATTTTGCGTGAAAGAGTAACAAACATCCATCCATCCATCCATCAATACTTACAAACTTTCGCGTTTATAATATAAGTAGGATTGAGAAGTGAAATTCATTGAAGAATGAAAATTCATTCAGTAACAAATTAAAATCTCAATAAACCATTATCTATTATTACGCATGTGTTAAACAGTTATACTATATTATTATTATGATCGTACAAAGTTATGAGATAGAACTTTAATGCTGGCGTCCAACTTAACAGGCACAGTAACTTAGAGATTATTTTAATTGAACGTGAATTCTAATTAACATGCAAGCCGTGAACTAAGTTGAACTTAACTCTTAACTTGCAAGAGACACGGTATCTGCTTTAATATCTCCGCAATCATTACTATGTCTATTGACCATTTTATTAACTGTTTAATTTGAAATGGTCAAGTTTATTTCTTATTTATTAACATTTATTCGTCCGTTTCATTTAAAGGTTTTGTAAATTCTAATAGAAAGTACTTTAAGAAAAATTTATTTTATACCGAATACTGAAAAATAATGGACACTATGATTGATAATTTTGTGAACTAACAAAACATAAATAATATAATATTCTATAAAGCATAATATTATTTATACCACTGTCATCACACTTTTTGCGATTTGGTGTAATCCTAGTTTCGTGTTCGGAATAATTTCGAAGTTCTCGATGCGTAATTGGGTTTGATTTCGTTGTCCAACATATCGTCCGAACATGCTCAATCGAGTTGAGGTTTGGACTGCGTGGTGACCACTCTAAACAGTTTATGTTTACGTCTTGATCACAATCCGACACGGATTCATTGCACTCGAGTAAATGTATCATGACACCGAATCGAAATGATGTACCAAAGCCATTCCTGAATACGTAATTAATATTCTAATTTGAAACATAATATATTATAATTAAACATAATTTTATTATAATAGATAGATAATATCGAATATTATGGATTAAAAGAATGACTACTTAAATTCGATCATGATTTTAGCTATAATTTTAAAGTTTAATCGAAGCTGTAATACACACATCAAAAGTGTCTAGGGATCAAGCATTTTTTGCGGATTTCTTGAGATTGAGATGTGGCTTTGGCCCTGGCCTGCTCAGTCGCCAGACTTGAACCCGATTGAGCATGCATGGGATATGCTACAGAGAAGAGCTCTGCCGAATATGGAGGGTATCCAGTCGCAAGAAGACCGTTTTTTGTTGTTGCAACGAATATGGGCGGCCATTCCACAGCGTGATTTGGATGAACTCATTTTGAGTATGCCAAACCGATTCTTGTGTTGTTAGTGTTCGTGGTAGAAACACGGATTATTAATTGTTTAAGTTACCTAATAAAATTTTAAAGAAAACTGTTATTTCAGTCTTTTTTTCGAACTTTAATGTTAGTGGTTCAAATGTCAAAAATCCCTTTATTAGGAAAATGGCAAATTTCTTTATTAATGCAAAGGTGACTTGGTTTATCGTTACTGTGACAAACGAAAACACTTTATTTGATGAATCCTTAAAGAAAATTTTAATTAATATCAATCAGGAGAAAAGTTATTGCAAAAATATATGTTGATCCTTAGACACATATGTTGATCCCTAGACACTTTTCATGTGTGTAGTTATTTGCTAGCCATTTTCACTTTTATGTTGCAAATATATTGAATCGTAAATCCTTTGCAGAATTGTGCCTCTTGCTGTAAAGCGTAATGTAATTGAAGTAGTCTGGTGTTACAGTATTACGTCGACCAGTATTATCGATTCTAATTCGATTTTCTTAGAATCATCACTCATATGTCAATACTTATAAAAACTTTAAATGTGACTAATATTACTAGTATTTTAATTGAATATTTGAATAAATTGCTTGTTAATGAGATGACAGGTATCAATATTATTAAACTCGACTCCCGCAAAGCATGGGTCATCACCGCACCTAATGGCTTTCCAAGTTAATAAAATTCATAAAATAAGCTTGTATATACATAGGGACATTTAATTTAGCTCAATCGAGTCTTGGGAGGCGTGTATTTAAATTGAGACGTCTAGATGGCGAGATAGGAGCTGGGAACGGGCTGCAAAGATGCTATCTCGGGAGTCGGAGCTCTCGTTTGTTAGTTTCTCTGAGACGAGGGCCAACCATCGTTTTACTAACTTTGGAGGCTTACGCTGTCTTGTATAAAATAACATTGGCACATGATATTATTTTCCAAAGGAGATGTTATTACATTCCATTGTCAATGTTAAGATGGTTTGAACACGCTTCAAACACATAAAAATTCTGCACTGATTTTGTCAAATTTGGACACAATAGACATCCGGCTTTAAAGATGGGTCTTCATTTATTTTTTTAGCAGTTTCATTCCTGATTCCTTATTAACGAAGCCACAATATGCCACAGCAACAGCATATGGTATTTCATAAAACTTATTAAATACTTTATTGTACACAAACGGAAAAACATTTCCTTTAAATAATATTCCTCCTTTTTCGCAATTTTAGTATCCCCTATATATCAGTCAAACCATGGTATTTTTAATCCAAATCCCATTTCAGGTTGTGTAGCCATAAAATAATTTTCTAAATCGTCAGTGGTCATCGATCACGTAGGGCGGTCCTGGCTTTCATTTCCAAGCAATTTCTTTAGTATCCAAGAGACACCGGGACATGTGGCCGATTGAACACGGGGAAATTGTATCACGTAGTAAATATGAAATCTGCACAAAATGTCCTTAATGGGGACGAAATTTTGATCATATTTGATTTGCATTCCCGGCTAAGGTTTTTCTTTTTATTATTACTGTTTTTGGTTATCTATGACTCGTTATCATACATGTTTGATAATTTGCTAGTTTAACTTAATGTTGGGAACATTGTGTGGCAAGTTAAGAAACATGTCATGTCACCATCAATAAATTTGATCAAATTGACAGTATCAATCGTATTTTCGGTGGTTAACAACTAATTTAATGCCGTATTTCTACCCACCTAATTTTGATTAGGTTAGATTTTTGTAAATCGAATGTCTGCTCGCGATAACAAAAGGTGATCAAAACTGAACTATATTTGCATAAATTTAAACAATTTAAAAACAGTAAAAGAATCTCCAATTAAGAAAGTGAGGAAAGATAAATCAACTCTTCATCAATCCTATTTATGAGTACACACCGACATTGAAGACCATTTCACACTGACCAATCAGCGTATTGCTGGATTGACGCTTTCGAGCGGAAACGTAGAAGACGCGTGCGGCTATAATACGCGGCAATCTGTGCAGTAATCTGCGGGCGGTAATACGCTGTAATCCCGCGGCAGATGGTCGCAGATGGCAGGAATGGCAGCAATCTACGCGACCACTGCCGGCGTTCGCCTCTAATACTTGCGGTAATGGTCGAACCAGTTTGCGACCTTTTAATCTAGGAATGTCAACTTAATATAGGGCTGTCAACTATATCATTTTGTGTGTATGTAAGATTAATGTTGACATAAGTGACCGAATATGTTGATTAAAATGTTTTATTTATATGCTACAAAGTCAGTCAATTAAGTGGACTTTTAAAGAACTTTAATAATAAAATATTCTAATAAGCATGCTTATTGAATAAGCATCTAAAATATAGTTATTTGATTATATCATGCGGATCAAAGAATCCATATAAATCCTATATGTCAAAACTTGCTTTTCATACTTTTTATGTTACTTAAAACTTAAAAAGTACATTTTGTAGCATCTAACTAAAAAGTAGTATAAATGAATTACTCTATATTTGCTAACTAGCTCCAATGCAATAACATATTCATATTTATTGATTCTTAAATGATCCTCTTACAAATCTTTGAAAGAAATATTATTTCTCGACGTTTCATTATAACTGGTTACTAATACGGAGTCATGAAAAAAAATTGCGACTAATACTTAAATAAATATTATATTTTTAACAGTAGCAACCCTAACAGACCATCGCCCGTGGTCTTTTGAAAGTACTGCTATACTTTCTGTTCAGTTCATAATATATACTTTATAACGGTGTTTATAAAGTTTATTTTAAAATATCGTATTTTCTAAGCTATGTCAAGCCATAAAGCAGTAACGACGCGATTGCCCGGTATTATTCATAATACAATTTTATCTCATTGTGAGGTTCGATTACTGAATAAACCATGTAATTTTTACCTACTTAGTGAGACTTAACGGCGCGACCGGAGTGACCACGGCCACCACTCAGGTGATACGTCTGCTGGTTCGCCCGCTATTCCTTAAAAAAAGACAGACCATGTACTAAAGTGACCGCATTGCTATTTTGTGTCTAATACATAAATATTATAAATTAGTTATTACCTATAGTGATATCTTGTGGGTCATAAAATTATCCGTTCAGAACGGAAGCTATAATCTGTGACTTGGCGGCATTCACTACCGGTAGACCAGTTATCAATTGTCATTTCTCCATCTATCGCGTCAACGTATTTAAGTCGTTTTATGTACATATAAACTAACAAAGAACACATGTTCGTTTCGGTTCTTATTTCCCGTGTCGAGCGATCAAAGCCTGAAACTTACTACCAGCACAGGTGTTTCTGTCCCACTGTGATCACGGATCCTTTAAGCGGGACGGGACCATGGTTTGGATCACCAATGTCACCATACTGCATTGTCCACGTTCGCGTTGAGGATGGTGGCCACCACTCTTTGATTGTACTCATACTTTCCATCAGGCAGAGTAGAATCATTTTGCAGTAAATACTTTAAAAAAATCTGTCGCGTTTTTGAAGGTTTGGTGACCCGTAGAGTAGTAAAAAAGTTCAAGAGAGTGAAACTTACAATACCATTTTTGTGAAGAGTAATATCGATTATAATATATAGAAGCTGAGTCCCGTGGTGTTACCCGCGGTTATATACGTAACCGCCGTAAATGCCGTGGGTAGCCTAAATTACTCCTTATATCATCAGCTACCTATTAGTGAAAGTCCCGTCAAAATCGGTCCAGCCGTTCCAAAGATTAGCCGGAACAAAAAGACACACGGGCAAAAATTGTGTATTTTGCTATATGTACCGTGTATACATACATATGCATTTAGTAAAAAGCGGTTATTTTAATATTACAAACAGACTCTCCAATTTTATTTATTTGTATAGATGGCTCTTTATACACACAAAGGATGCATCGAGTGAAGTAAAAGGAAATACCAATATTAAATTATGGATTGCCTACCTCCTGTGTTTTAACAACGTCAAATAACTATAATCATAAAACAGCATTCTACATAATTACACAAAACAGGAAGGATAACATATTTTTACAACATAAGTTAAGTTTCCTGTGTTTAGACAGATTGCAAGAACTTAAAGAAGCAGAATCAAACTTTATCGATCCTTTTAAATATGATAATCGATTTTACGTGCAGAAAGTGCTAATCAGTTAAAAAAAAAACTTAAGTTAAAGATTGCACTTTTTTGTTTATATTTATCCTCTTTTGTTAATTAAAATTTCATGATAATTATTACCAAAGCAAAAATATTGAACCAAATCAGACGAAATACCTAAAGCGGAAAATTTCACACAGTTATCACTACTACACTGTCATAAATATTATAATGTTTTTACATGTTATATATTTAATTACATCAAATATTGGAAAGAATATATTTCTTACTACGCATTTTATTTTTTTATTTTACAAGCTCCTTCGCATTTGTCAAGTATTTTTGAAAAAATAAACAAATGAATTAGTTTACCCAGACTCTCATCAAAAATGTTAAGCAAAGTAGCTTAAAGTAGAGCATCGCGCTGTTTTCTCCAAAATTATATGAAGACATGCAAAACCTAAATGGGTTTTGCATTTAGCCAAATTAAAGAACTAAAAATTTACCTAAAAGTTACCTTGTAATTAAACGAATAAACTTAAATCATATGGCAACAGTCATAGAACCATCAGCGCTACGGAAGCAGAACCAAAATGTAGTTGCGAAACTCGTTCAAAACCATAATTCATCTTGGGCCGTAGAAACGACACAAACAATATTTTTTGTGTTTAATAGACAATTACAATATGTAATATCGACAGGAATTTGTTACGCAAAGTTTATTTATGCTAATATTATTCAAGTTATTGCAGATATAAAGCAAAACAACAATTAATTGATCCAGTTTTATCTTGTTAAATGTAATTAACACGATACAAGCATGTTGCCGTTTTAAAGAAAACCGTCACACTTTTCACTTTTGAATTATATATTATGATCTTGCACTGTTAATGTAAGAGAGATTTGAACATGTCCGATTATAATTTATTGTATTGTTTTTATAAAAACTTTCGCGAGTTATGTATTTTTTCCGCTTTTTACTTTTAACAAGTTTCATTTTTAGCCTCAAAATTAAGCCATTAGCATCTTTGTTATCATAATTTTTATATTTTATAAAAGTAACGGGATTGGCTAGTCTGTGTTTTCGGAAGATTAGTGTCTGTTAAAGATTTCTCCTAATCCACGACTCTCAAGTCAATTTGTTTTATGATATGAGTCAATTTATTATATTGTAGAGGGACGGGGTGTCATGTCCCTCCAACACAAAGAAAGGATCCTCCGACCAGGCGAGGTGATCATGCCTGGCAGGCCAACTGCCCAACGGTTGATGTTGTATGTATGTTAATCGACGCGAGAACTTCTATTGCGCGATGCAGGATTGGTAGTTTTCTTTGTGTAGCACATTACTCCGTAGTTCATTGTATCTGCGGTAGATGGCGCTGTAGTATATTTCTGTTGCGCTGTGGAAGTCGTCACAATATTTTAGTAGATGAATTAGATTCTATATTTGACTTTGCACTTTTGTCTGCTTACATAAATAATTCGTAAATAATTCAAACGTTTTATAACATCTTTGTTTGCTAAATATAATATCTTCCGTATTATTTATGCTACATATATACATAACCTCACCTTTGTCAAAGGCCTTCGCCATTTCCTGTTGCTACAGTTCAAAATTATTGTTCACATATTTATTTAAACGCTCTTACTGATAAAAAAGCTTCAAATAAAGGAAGAGATTCTTAAATCGTTGTGTATATTTATTACTTCAAGACTATATCAGTCGATTTATTTATTTTTTTCGAAATAATTCGCTTTTCATGAAAAGTATTTTTTTTTTCAACATGGAGGTTTACAAACCATTAACGAATTTTACAAACCATTTTCAGTTACAATTTACAGTACTAGATCTGTAATCTTCTATATATATATATATATTTATTATATAAAAGAGTAAGGTGACTGACTGACTGACATACCCAGAGATCAACGCACAGCCCAAACCGCTGAAGCTAGAATCCTGAAATTTTGCATGTAGGTTCTTTATATAACGCAAGTGAGCACTAAGAAAGGAATTTTTGAAATTCTCTCCCTAAGGGTGTAAAATGAAAGTCTGCGTGAGCGAAGCTGCGTGTAAAAGCTAGTGTTATTATATAATGTCATCTTCACCTTAATCCAATTCCTCAGAACATTCTAGAAAACTCACACTATTTTAATTCACTTTAACCCGGCCAATTTCGCCCTAAGGCATTTTCGAATTTCCAAGATTATCTCTTAGAGAATAAAAAAATCATTATCTGCTAATTACCTAATTACAAAAAAAAACTTATGTTAACATTATTTGGAGCAAAGTATCTGATATTACACATTACCCCAATTTCCATATAATAACATCTAAACACATAGGTAGGTACTAACAACAAATGATTATTTCTATGTCAACCGACCAGTAGCAAGTACGTTATGTAAAACGCAATCAGCTTTAGGCGGTATCATTTGTCGCAGTCCACTAGTGACATCTGTCGTCAGTAAAACGAGTTTATCTTAGACTGAACTCATTACTCAAAGCTCTGCTGGACTTCCAACCTGTGTCAATGATAAAGACGGAAGATAAATAGGTATCTGGTTGCCTTTCACTGTTGGTGCGTTCGTATATGTATATAGCGAATCTACATAATAGACAGACATACAGTCGAAGGCTTAGTTGGAAGATTTCTGGGGTAGATATTTTGAAAGCAGTTTACAAAAGATCTGAAGTCACTATGATCAATATTGGCTCGCTTTGTGTGGTACTCGTTCTTGAGTCTGGATTTAATACTTATCTGATTATTATCTTTAAAAAACATAATTGAAGAAGTCAAAATGTTTCACACCCTAAATCAAACTTTACTATTTAAATATATTTTAGTTCTTTACATTGATATATATATATTTATTTAATATCAATAAATAATCTTTTTAAATATCATAATTATACAACTGAATCATTCGCTTTATTTACAGCAATAAAACTTTAAACATTAATTTACGTATAATTTTGAAGTGTATTTTCATAGTCATTTCTTTTAGTACAAAAACCACTAACTCGTCTAACTACAAGGAACTAGTATTTTAACTATTCGATAATGCTTCCTCTATCAAATTGAAAATGAATCACTCCGATATGCTATTAGATTAAATTACAGAACATATGTGTTAAAGTATATTTCTGGCACATTCCTTCAGGGCTTGGAAGTACCTACTTGTAAGGTACCGCTCATAGAATTATATTGAACGAGAGTCTGATTGGTACTCTCAATATATTCACGTCATCGATACTATAAAGGAAATTAGTCAAAATAACCCCAAGTTTTTATTATTGGGTGTACTATAATACCTTTGTAGATAACATCGCTTTCTTTGTTGATTGAAGAATAAAACGTGACAAGGGTTCATTAGGTTACCGTGTGTATACAAACATTTGATTTTGATTAATACGTATAAAAATTAACATCAAATAACATTATAAAAGTCATTAGAGTTTGATAGTATATTTAAACCTAGGAATGCTGTCTGCAAATCCATTCTCTGTGGTACTAAATGCAATGCAAATTTATTGTAAACGAAAGCGTATCAAACTATAAATTAGTCTTTGTTTAGGAGGTCATCACAAAAAAGTCTCCGGACGTACAAAGCAAAAAAAGTATACAAGTTTGAATAATTATAGCTACTATGTACTACGGATAATATTTTAATTCCGTAAACAACTAACCCACTGAGAGTTATAAAGTCTTCTTAATTAACTTTTCAAGATTAAGAAAACAAGTGTCATGATCAATTATAGTTAAAGTATCGTCTTGTGCAAACTTATTCAAAAATTTACAGGTATTGAGTAGTCTGTGACTATCTATACTAATATTATAAGACTGAAGAGTTTGTTTGAACGCGCTAATCTCAGGAACCGCTGGTCCGATTTGAAAAAATATTTCAGTGTTGGATAGTACATTTATCGAGGAAGGCTATATATAATCACGCTAAGACTAATAGGAGTGGAGCACAAATGAAAAATGTTACGAAAACGGGGGATTTTTTTACGCGACGGGCAATAGGAGACGTAAACGACGTTGCGTGGGTCAGCAAGTAATTACATATATGAGGTGTAGTTGCAAGCAAAGTTAGTCAGACTGCGACAGTTAGCTTTTGCAGCATATATCGCCCGTTCCTTTAAATTTACTTCTATAAAAGGTGACTACTAAAAACATACATTTTCTATACGAATCAATATAAAATACTTAAAGATGAGGTTACAGACAAATTAACATCGTGCTTGCCAACCTTAAGAGCGGATAGATGTTCACAAATATTGGTGAGACTGCGAAGCACATCTCAAATGATAAACTTCATCAGGTCCACAACCATAATCAGATAAAATGTTGTAGTCGTCTGCAGTTTAATTATTTGTTACAGCCAGGCATCATAGCGTCCGCAAGTAATTTGATAGAACAATTTGCATACTTTTACATAAATTTGTACTTACCTGATTAGACTCTAGATATCGAAGGCATTATAGGCGTGGCAAATCATTATTTATTGGATATTCTTTAGCGCTACCTAAAACACTGTGTTATATTTAGATGTCTATTATAGAAATCTTGATGGTAGAGGTGATAATATTATGTTTTATTCGTTAATATAAACACTACGTGCTATGACATGGCTATGAACTATAAAGTATGGTCAATTATTACTTTTATTACAAACACAAGTGTGAGATTAGGTTTCTAGACTAATAGCAGATTGATCCTACAGTGGAAGATAAATACTATTAAAAATACACTTATGCTCTGATTTTCATTAATAAATAAACGGAATGCTAAGTTTCATATTCCTTTCATTTCATTTATTTTTTTTTAACAAAAACAAAAACTGACTTCAAGGTTGACTCGATTTCTCTTGGATGCCATCATCAGATCTTAGTGTCCTTATCATGGTAGGACCTTTGGAATATCTCCTTTCCATTGAAAAAAAGAGTCATTAAAATCAGTTCCTAAACGACGAAGTTATCCGCGAACACACATTAAAAAAAACATATATCGTTCAAATTGAAAACCTCCTCCTTTTTTGAAGTCGGTTAAAACTAGAAAAGTTTGTAAAACTGAATAGTTATTTGACCATCTTTTAAAATAAAACTTTGACCTAATTTTAACATAGAAATGTAGTTACAACAAGTATTTAGATAAGTATGTACCTCGAGTATATCAAGTACATGCGGTATAGTCATGTAGACTGAGATTCCTCAAACTAAGTTTAATCTTATTCTTAATACCTTAAAGCTCAAATTAATAACAGTAACATTTAGAATTGTTATAATATTTTTGACCGATATTACAACAATTCTAGTATGCACATTGTACATAAATGCCAATCAACAAAACATCTTCGCAGAGATGAATACGAGAAAAATTTGAATAAGTACATACATTTTAAAAGACAAATGCGCCCACCCACAAAGTGAATTGACAATGTAAACGCAGATAGAAAGAGCACACGAAATAATACAAGAAAATCGTCTCGGATTACAGCTTCGATGATAGTCATTCGACGTTTTACAGTTTCATGAATTTCTTTAAGATTATAGTTCTCTATTAGATCACAAAGTGAAAGGTTTGCAGTTTCATACCATGCAAATAATGATAGAGTATGGTTTACATTTATAAAAGTCTTGTTATTACATCAATGTTGCTTAACTTTGGAGCGTTTAATTCACATTTCAATAACAATTTCCAGTAGAACTTTATTAATAGTTTTTTTTTTCACGTTTTGAGTTTTGATATAACTCGTCAACTTTTTTGATGAATGTCGAAGGCTGTACCTTTCTGTACTTAGCTTCTAAAGTTAACTAAAAATTTGCACAAAACACCATAATGAAACGTTAAAAACGTATTGAAATTAACCATCAATACATATCGTAAACCAAAAACTTTGTACCCCTTTTTACCTAAACTTTGCAAACGTAGGATGTATGAGTAAATGATATATGAAGGAGTAATCCAGAAGGCTAATAATTAAATAAAAAACAAAAAATGTCCGAATTTCGACCACTGGGTGACCACTAGTTATTATAATTTGCCTACCACCTCTGGAAAGGACCTTTTTCGTGTCACAGGCAAATTATAGTCACTTATAAAAGTATCCGGATAGTATAGTATCTGAATGGAAAAGTTTAGAAAATGAAAAGTCTAGCTATAGCAGGTCCGTGTAGAAAGTAGATAAATAATGTGGTTCAATTCGTTCCTTGCGTTGCGCTTGCGCAGGGTACCTACTTTGTTAAGTTGCGTTAAATACGTCCGACATTTCAATAGTGTTGTATTTATGTAGCATTCATATCAGGTATAAAACGATTGTCATTTGTATGGTAATATACTATATATACACACATCAAAAGTGTCTAGGGATCAACATATGTGTCTAGGGATCAACATATATTTTTGCAATAACTTTTCTCCTGATTGATATTAATTAAAATTTTCTTTAAGGATTCATCAAATAAAGTGTTTTCGTTTGTCACAGTAACGATAAACCAAGTCACATTTGCATTAATAAAGAAATTTGCCATTTTCCTAATAAAGGGATTTTTGACATTTGAACCACTAACATTAAAGTTCGAAAAAAAGACTGAAATAACAGTTTTCTTTAAAATTTTATTAGGTAACTTAAACAATTAATAATCCGTGTTTCTACCGCGAACACTAACAACACAAGAATCGGTTTGGCATACTCAAAATGAGTTCATCCAAATCACGCTGTGGAATGGCCGCCCATGTTCGTTGCAACAACAAAAAAAGGTCTTCTTGCGACTGGATACCCTCCATATTCGGCAGAGCTCTTCTCTGTAGCATATCCCATGCATGCTCAATCGGGTTCAAGTCTGGCGACTGAGCAGGCCAGGGCCAAAGCCACATCTCAATCTCAAGAAATCCGCATAAAAATGCTTGATCCCTAGACACTTTTGATGTGTGTATTTAAAATTATATTTATCCTTTATCAAAAACAACATGTTTGTTTCAAAACTGTCATAAGCTTTTACGATACTTAAGTAACTACATATTTTTTTGCTTTTGCGATATTCTAGTAATTTAGAAAGTAATTTTAAATTTTCCATATTTTGATCACTTGTTTATAAACATATATATCTATTAACAATTGGGCCATATTACCTGATCCTCAATATTTTATTGCCTCGATAAAAGAGGCTATCAAAATTGTTCGGTCTTGTACATTTTCTCATTGTTATCAAATGAGAAATTCCCAACATGTTTAATATTATTTACATTTAAAAATTAACTAGTAAATTTTCATGTTTTGTTCTGTAGTAACTCTAGTAGTAATAAGATGACATGCTTGATGTGGTATTAAGGCTAAATTATTGAATGTACACTTTCACAAAGCCTCATCAATTCCAAGTTGGCCATAACAAACAAACTCATACTTGAACTTATTATTTTATACCTTATTTGTGGTCAGTTGGGCACGCGCCGCGCCCGCGGCTCTATCGAACATGGATGCTGTTAGTGACTGTAGCGGATGTACTATCATTAGATGAACTATTTTCTTTACAGCTTTTGTTCAATGATGTCTAAAGGCAAAAAGAAGGTACTGTAGAAAATGATAAATTTCACGTTCTAAATGTCATAAATTACTTTTTGGAAACTTTCTGCCTCGCACAACAAATCCGTGGAATGAACTGTCGCTTGCGGTATTCCCGGACCAATACGACCTTCAAACTTTCAAGAAAAGAGCGTACTTCTTTTTAAAAGGCCGGCAACGCACTTGTGACGCCTCTGGCGTTGCGGGTGTCCATGGGCGGCTGTAATCGCTTACCATTAAGCGATCCGTCTGCTTGTTTGCCCCCTATCCCATAAAAAAACCTACTATGAACATGAGTAACTACTAATATTACTAAATTAGAAATAATTCATAAAAAAGGCTCAATGTACAAATATTGTATTAAGAAGGTACGTTTTAATAATATAATTTAAAAAATCGCATAACATTTTAATTACCATTTTTTTAAGGTATGACTTCCCAACCATAACCAGTTTTTCCTAGATATGTATCATCATCATTATCGCACCCTCTAGTTTCTCCGTCTTCGGTCGTAGGCTTCCTCTCCCAATTTCCATTTCTCCCGATCCCTGCTATCGCCATCCAGTTCACTCCCGCTCGTCCCCGTATGTCGTCGACCCAACTCTTTGGTGGTCTTCCTTTGCCCCTTTGCCTCGGGTGTTTGCTCGGGGTCTCCACTCAATCACTCTAAGACTAAGTCGTAGATGCCGTGCAAGAAAAATAACGCTGGAAATGGAGATGGACAGGACACATTGCTAGACTGGATTACAGCTGGTGGGCTCGAATGTATAGAATATATGTATAAAAATATTTCCAAGTAAACCAAATATACGTAAATACAGAGGTTCACCAAGACTTCCGTTGATGCTATGTTAGGAAGTTAAACAAATAGACGTAGCACGGTTACTAGCATTTACGAACAATGTGTAAACCCGAAACTTGAAAACATTTGTCATTGTAGTTTCTTGTACATTCTACTTCATTTTACGTATTAACATAGGCAGCTAGGTTTTACGACTGACTATGTAAAACCTGGTTTTAACTGAAATAAATGATCAGATTTTTTGTTAAATGATAAACGTACTGTATGATTGCTAGCTTTGTTTATAAATGTGTACTTGTCTCTACATTGAAACAATAGCTAAATTTTGAAGTCTGTTATACAAAGAATTAGAAAACACACTTTTTTCTAGGCTGTCGTATTTCTCCATAAAACTATATTAACGAAACGAAAACGCCTTAAAAGAAAAAGCTAGCACAACGGCCTTAATGACGCTGCGGTAATAGATTAACTTTCCTTCCGACGGCACAGGACGGATGACGTATGTAGGTACATCGCTTCCCATCGTCTAGACTCTAAATCACAGACCAATATTGGATATTTTCTAACCAGATACTTAGCTATTTATGTGCAAATTTTATGACAAACTAAGGTGCGGTAACTAGGTCGATTGATGGTAAATACTCTCATTTAAATCAAGAAAGAAAAATGTACATCTTTTTTTTTAAATAAAATATCTTGAGTTTAATTGGTCGTGAATCAATTTAGAAGATTGATACCGACTCTCTACATGTTAATGAAAAACGTAATAATTTTTACGACTTTTTCGTAATGTTGAAAATCGAATCAAATTTAGATTAGCAAACGTGATGATTTATGAAATGGACATAGTTACATATTTTAGATGTTTTCTTACATAATTAAGCGACATTCGCGAAGCGTAGAAACTTTTACTTTATTTAACTTTAATTAGATGATTTATATAAACTTTTT
This sequence comes from Diaphora mendica, assembly GCA_949125395.1. NCBI lineage: Eukaryota > Metazoa > Arthropoda > Insecta > Lepidoptera > Erebidae > Diaphora > Diaphora mendica. Next base: position 8,162,081 of record OX421322.1, read on the forward strand.
ATCGTTAAATATTCTAATGAACTCTGCAATTGATTAATTTGAAAGCGAAATTATTACCTAGAATATAAAGTTGACCTCTGAATCTATTATAGAATAATCACGATTACGTAAAAGTATACTAAACTTTTAATCATTCAGGAACCTAATTACTTTCACCATTGAAAGATACACATATTTGAGATCTATGAGTTCTTGCAAACAAAGTAGTTATATTGCATCCATCCCTTTTTAACCGACTTCAAAAATGGAGGAGGTTATCAATTCGACTGTTTTTTTTTTAATGTTTGTTACCTCATAACTTTCGACTAGGTGAACCGATTTTGATGATTCTCTATTTATTCGAAAGCTGGTACTTCCCGTGTGGTCCCATTTTAATTTGGTCTTATTCTTGAAGTCGGTTTTTTATTTGGTTCGGAGTTTTTAGGTGCAAACTCTTAAAAAAGAGCATACACTACATTCGTACCCGACGTTGCGCGTATGACTTTTAAGCTACAGACGTTCATAGATATGGGTAGTCACTTTCCCTCACGTAACCCATCGGCTTATATCCTCCTTGTATCCTCTTTCCATCACGTAACGCATCGGTTTGTATCCCCCTTGTATCCTAAAAAAATGCTCATTCAAATAAAAAAATGTCCGTGTATCCAACACACATATTCACTAGCTGACCCACTTAACCTCGTTTCCGTCTCCTATTTCCCGTAGCTTGATAGTTTTCCTTCGTTTTTGAAAAAATATTTTTGGTGCTCCGCTCCTATCGGTCTTAGCGTAATGATATATATAGCCTTCCTCGATAAATGGGCTATCTAACTGAAAGAAATTTTCAAATCGTACCAGTAGTTCCTGTGATTAGCACGTTCAAGCAAACAAGCAAACAAACTCTTCAGCTTTATGTATTATTAGTATAGATGTGACTGAGCGAAGAACATCATATTTTATAAGCATGTCGATGTTATTGTAATAAATAAATAGATTGCTCTTATTACCACTCTAAGGCGTGGTACTAAAAACAGCAACCAACAATACGAAGATCTAGTTTAGTGGTATGCATGTGGGCGCGCGTGGGAGGTACATACACCGGTGAACTGTGAAACGTTATGTTTTAACTGATAAAAAACAAAAGTATTTGATTTATTATTGACGTTATTGTGTTATGGACTGACTTGTTTCAACACGCTTTACTTGTAACAAAATACTTGACGAATTTTTAGCTTTGCATGTTTAAATTAAGTTTAGATCACAAATTTGGTATTTCCAGTTGAATGTATTAAAAAAAACTATCTTTCACAAAGTTCTGTGAATTACTCAGGGTTAAAAAAAATCTTCCTACTTAACACATATTAAGTTAAGATGGCTTTTTTTTTCACGGATATACACTAAAGTAAAATAAGTTGGTAATAAATGTAGTAATATAAAATTAAAAGTAACAGAAATTTAAATGTCTCTCAAACGTAGCATTAAATACAATAAAATAAAAAAACTTTCTAAATTATTGAATACCTACTTAATTTTATTTTTTATTACTAGAGTACTTTTATATCTGACTGTACCTTTCACTAATTTAATAAGAGGCGTATGATCATCGCATTCCACCTACTTTGAATAATAAGTTTAATCGTAGGTGTACCCGAAGTTGTCCGAAACCGCCCGAAAGGTCGTTCGGGCTAAATGTCAAATGAAACGGCCGAGGTCGCAACAACTAAGCCTGCAGGCCATTAATTGTAAATCAATAGCTTTAGATAAAAGTTATTGTGGCTTGAGGCATTACACCTCTTATTTAAATAATGAGTAATATAGGTCTTTGTGTTTTGTAAAGGAGGTTTTAACACGACAGATGTTGTAAGAATGAGGTAATACTCTTTAAATTACAAAATACTTTGTTTTCAAGCAATTTGTCGTACTTAGATTCCAAAATACTTATGTCTCGCTTCAGTTAGACAGAAAAGACACTAACATTTTTTTCAAAAGACTTTTCCTTAACACAAATATTTTCATTTCCTCACTGCTTTAGAATCTCTTTCATCTTAAAATCAAGAAGTTTAATTTACTTAGTGACTTGAAAAACCAGTTTCATATAAATAATAAAGTATATGTTTATCTTATCCTTAAATGTAAACCATAACCGATTAGCCACTACTACTAAGACTCCACCTGCATTATGTAACGAACGAAAATGTCCAAAAACTCTCGTTAACGACCACAGTATGAAGACAGGCTTTTTTCCACAGCGTAATGGCAGCAGGTGTAAGTACATCATGATGGTTTGGTAACAGCTATGCAAACCAGATGGAATGTGCGGTTGAAACTTTTTGGTTTCTTTAACTACCGAATGTGACCATTAAAAACATTTGATGACACGGTTCAAGTATTGGGAAAGTGTTGCGTGTTGTGGTCAACTTTGTACAGCTTTAAAAAATTGGGTCTGAGTGTACTTTGTGGTAGCGATTTAAATCTGCCGTTGTATCATTAATGCCAGTCTTTTTTGTAAAGATTATTTTTATATATTAAGAAAATATAAACTTCGGTTATTGTAGCTGTGTAGTCTTAATTCAAATGGTAACTTTTTTAAATTCACCATTTGAACATGGCCTGAACATGTAATAATGTAGCCACTGGTTCCATTTATGTAAAATATCTATATCTATTATAGCATCTCAGCAAGAATCGAGTACTCATTTTTAAGTAAATAAATAATTATGATTATATTTGATAAATTTCTTAGGTATAATTAAAAACATTTAAATCTTGCTGTATTCAAAGTATAAACTTATGTGTATCTAACCAAATTAAAAGCAAAAAATACGTTAAACTCACTTATTTTAAAATGGTTTCATTAAACAAAAAACACAAGCATAAACTTTTTAGTTCAGTGGCATTACCACCATCAAAAATATTCAAATTAATGATTTAGATATCTGATTGCTATTTACAATAACATCTAATCATTGACTACAAAATTACTGGCATCCGCAGTTACGCAAACCCGATACACAAATATAAAGAACATTTTATACTAATGTATTATCATACATGTGTCTTTTATTTACACTCTGATATTGATCAATGATGAATTGTCTGTTATTATTGTATGCTATTTTATTTGTGTCAAGTAAAACTACATTCCGAATGAAAGTTTATCTTTGAATCCTTTTTAGTTAACTATATTGTAGGCATAAAGGTGGTGAGACAATTTTATTTCCTAAATACACAATAATGTAGTCATTAAAACGTTTTGTGGCAATGTAACTATAAAAAAATAAAGACTTTATTAAAAATTGTGATTAAAACGAAACCAAATACACTTAATATTAATATAATAATAAATCTCTTTATTGTACACCAGGTTATATAATTATAAGGCAAACTTAATACTTAAAACTATTAAAGTATGTACAAGTGGCGGCGGCTACTAAGTCATGTTTTAACCTTATATTAATATACTTAATGTAGATATTCTCTCGACTTTCGGCGCTTATCGAGACTGGTTAAGTAACATTCTAGAATTAAACTCACTTGTACTTATTCCACTATTTGAATATTTGTTTAATTATTTATTAAATAGTAGAACAATTGCAAGTAAGTTTTAATTCTAGAATGTAACGTATATATATATATATAAAGCTGATATATCTAGTATTTCATTTTTAAATATTTTCATTGTAGTCAAACTCGTTCTATAAACAAACAATACGATTCGCAACAATCTGAATCATAACAAAGAATTCATCGAACTCTATACCCAATAATACAAAAGTATAGACATTTCTAAGAAGCACTATAGCACGCTTTTAATTCTAAACTAGATCACCGACAATCAACCGAACATTCACGACCGTAAGTAACGTTGAGCGGTGACCAGAAAGAACCGTGCCAACCACAAAGAGATTTCCCAAAAATAATTCAAACACTCAATGGTCTAAATTACAAAAAGCAATCAGTGTATCTTGTGAACGATAATGATACTAGTAAAAAGTAAAAAAATGGATCTGATATGAAAGGAGACTATTCACTGGCAGCAGCCGGTCTCATCTGAGATAATCTATTTGGCTCTAACCTCACGACCTCCCGGCCGGCTGGTATAACAATATAATTAAAGAGAGATCGGTCGATCGATTCTAGGGTTGGTTATTGCACTTATACTAACTATTAATATAGCAGGCATGTACATACATATTTGATCAAAGATACAGTCCGAAACACAATGTTTTTTGGAAAATTATTCGGACCAGTTAGAATGTCACATGTCGGACATTTCACATTCATCAATGAAACAAATTCATTTAATCCTGTTTTTATTTATATTCTGTGAAAGTCAAAGAATAAATATTAATATTTTCATCACACGTTTCTGTAACAAGCGGCTGTACTATTTTTAAATAAATTTAAAGTTAGATTTTGAAGTAAGCAAAAAACAAACCTATCCTTTTTCAATATTCATTATCTAGATCTATATTTTAAACCAGCGTTTTCTTTTTTGCATATATTAACTAATAAAACAGTCTCTCGCATTTACCAATTTTTTTTGTTTACCGGACAGCCCTATTATTTACCGGATGTCGATAGGTCTGTAAAAGGAAATGTACATGATTGTTGCTCCCAACGCGTTATAGATGTCATTATTTACTTGCGCCCGCGCCGCCGTTCTGTCGGCTTTTTACATGCTATACAAATTACTGGTTGCGCGTGCCATGCGTTTGGTGGTCTTCGCTTTGTGAAGGTTTTTCTATTTATTTGAGTATGTCTAGTTTTGTTATTTATACAATAATAATTTTGAGCCTCATTACATCACAGCGCTTTCTCGTCGTACTAAACCTACTTTATACTATGTTTATACGGATTAGAACTTTTAGTAGATTTATTTACAACAGCCTCAATAAATAAACTTAAATGTAGTTTGTAGGATAAACTCGTAAATGTTGCGATAAGTTCACTAAAAGATAACAAGTTTGTATTAATATTGTCGCTAAAAGTCAGTTAAAATGTTTCCATAGAAAATGTTTTTAGTTCTTTATGGCCGTTTAACGTACTGATTGAAAGTAACTTTGTAATATAAGGAATACTCATTTCTGAGATGAAACAGATGATTATATTTTAACCGAATTACTCGATCAAAAGCTAGTTAATAAACAAATGTTGTTAGAACTTGAGGCGTCATTATGAATACGGGCTGGTTCCTTACTTTTACGATCGAAGCTAGTTAAAACTCTGACAAACTAGATGTTTATGTCTCTGCAAATTATATCGTGCAATTGACTTAACCGTATAAATCATATATCATAGTCGTTATCACAGTTCTCTGTTAGATGTACTGTTCCTCATCGCATTTATAGGTAAAATGACTTCTCGCCGTAGTTCACACACTCTGTGTATGTATGTGTATTTACAGAAAATTGATAATCCAACAAAAATGATCGATTACATGACCTTGTCGTTAAGTTTTGAAAGATTATAGTAAAGGCCCGTATTCACTTTGTATAGTACGAGTGCAGGTGCATAGTGCGGTTGATCGGTGATTGGTGGAAAGTACGTGTGGACCGCGAATTCGCCATCCACGCATATTTTCTACCAATCATTGATCACCTCACTTCAAACCTGCACTCGCACTAATCAAAGTGAATACGGGCCTTAAAACACAGGTAACAGGTAATAAAGTAGGTATCTTCATTGTAATATTTCGTAGTGTTAAATACAGTAGAAATTATAGTTGTTTAAAAACGGCTAGCATTCGCACTACTGGTAAAAATATTGTTACTTATTATTATTTAATGCCTGCGAAAACTAGATAAGAAAGCTGTTAATGATGATGATACAAGATAGGAACTACATATTTCATCAAGAGTATTTTGCATTACAAATAACAAGAGTTTAACCATTCCAATTAACTTAAATGTGACCAATTCCTTTAGGATAGAATTAGCAAAAATCGGTATCAAGATTTTGCAAATAACGTAAATACTGGTTTTATTCTTCAAAAGCAAGTTCTAATGATTATGAAATATGATTTATGAAGGCATAATTATGTTTTTGAAGTAGTTGGCTCTAAAGATACCTAGTTTGAACATGAACACCGTCTAAATTCAAACATCTTTCCCACCGGACAGGTATCTAACTAATTCGAATTTAGTTCGTTAACAAGCACCAATTTCAACACTCATAGTTGTTCTAATTTTGCCGCTGATCTTTATTTCCTAAAATTAATAAAATAACTAAAATATCTTGCATTGGAATGCGTTACTTAATTACTTGTTGAGAATTTCACGTGAAATTGGTAAACGGTTAAAAGTAGAGGATCACTTAATTATTAGAATTTTTCGTACCATCGAAAGTAAATCACAATTATAGGTCTTAAATTTAACAAATAATTTCGACAGTGGTAGACGGCGATTACGTAAATTGCTGGCGCAGTTGAGGTTTTTTTGAGAAAAAATAGTATAAAACTATTTAACACTTGTTTTTAACCCCCGACGCAAAAAGATTTAAAAAAAAAGTTATAAGTTTGACGTGTCTGTCTGTCTGTCCGTCTGTTTGTCTATCTGTCTGTCTGTGGCACCGTAGCTCGCGAACGGATTAAGCGATTTCAATTTAGTTTTTTTTGTATGAAAGGTGAGTTACGTGCGAGTGTTCTTAAACATGTTTCAGGAAAATCGGTTGAGTCGTTTAAAAGTTACGGGGGTGAAAGTGGGGAAGAACAACAGAATGTCTGCTGTCATTGGCGTATGATTACTGGATTAAGTGCTTGAGTTTTCGAGGGGGTTTTTTAAATTTTGAATTTAATATTATTAAGTAATATAAAAATTGTAAAATCATTTAAATGAATAATCAATGTGCACTTATTTAGCCAATGCAGTAAACTTTCTCTTTATGTATGCATTCAACATAAAACCACCCACACTCACATTTATATTAGTGATGTAATAAATAATCTGATTGAATTATGTTACCTAAATCACGCCTAATTTTGTACAAATATAATATATGAATAATTTGATGGTCACTGTGTCTCGAATGAATTAAACATTTATACAACTAAAATAAATTTATGTATATACTTTATATAAATTCCTTTCTTATCATCAACATCTAAGTAGTTTTATACAATAGTACCTATGTAATGTAAAAAAAATGTTTTTATTTCAAATTCAAAAATGTGTAAGCATATTAAGTAATTTCGCACAACTAACTGTTGACTAACAACTGTATCGGATTAAATGCATGTCGGTGATATCGAAAAACTTTCACAGTCTGAGATAAAGTTCGAACGATATTATCGTGGTTTGACTGAATCATCAGATTTATCGTCTGCGAGAACCGTATAAGGTGATTTATAATACTACCAGAAGTAGGGACCTGAAACGCAGCTGGTGGACAGTGCTTACACTTTATCTATAGGTGTACATAAAAATGATAATTTGATTTGTAAACTCTTCGAAAACTAAAAAAAAATCTTGCTTTGGAATATAGGGCCTTGGAAAATGACTGCTCTGCTTGATGAAAAGCAAGAGTGATGGTCACCATACTCATTGCGAATGCAGACAATATAACACGGTGATTCACACTATGGTGCCCTACTGAGATGTTTTTTTACGCCCGTTGAAAGGACCCGAGATCATAGCGGGGGGAAACACGTGCGCTGGTAGAGAATTTTGAATTTTGACTCATTACCACAATTTGGAAGTTCTACACTGATTGAGCTCATACAAACTTCAAATATGACTTTAATCTATTTTTCCAACCATATGGTACCACAGTATATGGCAGGATTACGGCTAGTCGTAGGTATATGAAAAAACCAGACTATCCATATTTCGACAGACGATGTCAATAAAATTTGACTTGAATATAACATATGTAATTTGGTTTTTGAGGAAGGACTTAGTCTAATTTTTACAGCGATAACTGACATACACGAAGGCGGAGCCATGGACAAAAGTTAGTAAAATATAAATAAAATGAATAATAATTGTATATGTTGGTGGTTGACCCAATAGCCATTCTTCATTGAACCATACCAAGAAAGGCACACAAGCGCATCTCATTAACGCTATCGCGACTAATGATCTTCAGAACAAATCCAAGCATACCCAATACGATGTGCGTATTAAAGGAATGAGATAACCGACACTAATGTCTAGTAAAACAAGAGTAGCGATGCAAATAAACCCTCATGTATATTCAACGGCGAACAAACAAACGCATGAGGTATCTTGTCGCAACGCCGAGATTACTTGTACTCGTAGTTCGCAGGGCGGCCAGGGCTTGTACTGACAGAGGACAGTCTTGATATTAAATTGCGATTTCATCCCCGATTAAAAATGAAAATAAAAAAGTTAAAGTCTATCAAAAGTTACTCTTGTCGTCTTGTCTTAAAATTGATTGAAAGTCGACCATAATTCTTTTAATTTTTTTAAAAACTTTTAAGCGTAGGGCCGGGATAACGTACCACGCAATTTTTAGGACAATGTGGCTGTTAAATTATATAAATAAATATTAACTAACAATATTACATAATGGAATTAAATATTTGTCCTACAAAATGTATGGTTTGATCCTTCCAACATATATCGATAACGAGGTCATCAAAAATGATACTAACCAGCTGATTTTTTAACAGTTGCTTAGTGCATATTGATATAATTTAACAGACACATTGTCCGACAACTTGCATGGTACGTTATCCCGGCCCTGCGCTCAAAAGTTTTTTTTCCTGCTGGGCTAGCAGTGTTAGCTATCACAATCGATTTTTTTAAGGTGAAAGGTGGGCCTTCATCAAAATGAAGCCACTCACGAAAAAATAGCTCGATAGTAATAACTTGTAAAATTTGTTCCGGGGATCCCGGACTATATAGGTAAACTAATACATTGAAACTTTCAATAAGTGCTCGTTTTACAATTACGAATTCGTAGTATTGTGACTTGTAGAATAATAAATTGAGAAAAGCTACTATCTAGTAACAAGATAATTGAAAATGAAATTATTTATAAAAAAAAATACGTGTGGCACTCGGGGACTGCCGCGGTAAAGCTATTGCATAGCATTTTTTATCAACTTATGCAATTATATTTTTTTTTTAAGAAGTAGGTTCGTGCGTGACAGTGACACAGATTCGTTGATTCGTCGTTCGGAGCAGTTCGTCTCGATCCGTGCGAGCTTCGGGTGTCAGGTTTTTTTGTTACGTTACGGAATTTCTGCACAAAGGCCCCAAAGCCCGCGATAAAACCTATGCAATAGCTTAACAAAACACATCAATATATAAAAAAGTTCATAGAGATTAAAATATGCATAGGCTTATGGTCACAACAACCCTAGTATATCCGCGTACAGACCTACACCTTATAAGGCCCATGAATTCTGCCACCGAACTCGTTGTCGGATGAAAGCAGCCCAGCTAATAACGATACCAGTTTTAATGCGATATCTAAACTGAGATCATTTATATTGAACTCGATAATGTAATTAAATGATCACTGGCAGCACAATTAATATAATATGTAACTTCGTACTTGTTATTTATTGAAAATTTGCCTTAATCATATCATAAAAAGTCACCGTAAGATGTAAGGGGTTGTAAATAATCTTTATAGTAAATAGTATTTTATGTAATCTCTTATAATGCCATTAGTAACGTTTAATCTTTAATTATTAGTAAAGCTATAGGTAAGTGCAGCTTCTGTGCTGCTTATATGAATATTAATTGGTGTGCTAAGTTTAATTTACAATCATTTCAGTTCCGATTTAGGGTATGATACTTTTCAAAAGAAAATGTTTTATAACTTTTTTTAAACGAAAGACTTAGACCCGATTTCTCTGTTTAATAATATCTAGTCTGACTAAAATTCTTCATTTACGAGTAGCTTAGGTTAATAATCAAATTATTAATTTCCTTATTTCAACAACAACTTTTGCATGTCAGCATGACTAAATGTTATAACTAAATGTATTTTTTCTATAACAACTTGTGTACAACATTTAATGGCAAATAAAATTATTCTATTCTAATCTATTCTAACCTATTCTATTCTAATCTATTTTAACCTATTCTATTCTAATCTATTCTAATCAGTCCAATGCGTTCCACTCCTGAACAACAACTATATTTATTTACTACTCTTACTTTTGGCTTAGACCATATTTCGTCGGTTACAGATACGTTACGGTTAGCTTATCTGACAGATAGTTTGACACAATTTATATGGAAGATACGTCAAATTATCTATGAGGTGGGTTATCCGAAATTCATCTGTAACCAGTGAAACAGGGGCTAAATCTTATAAAATAAATTGCATACTGCTTTTGACAATTACTTTTATATTTAGTTAGTAAGAATACATAAAAAAAATAGGTTATAAGTTTTTCCTATTTTAAATGCCATTGAATGCCTGCTAGCCAAGCAATTAGTATTAATTAAATAATGGCTTAATTTTGTGCAGTTCGCTTAAATTGTTAATTAATATTATTATATCTTGAATTACATGATAATCTATCTGTCTAGTCGGGTTTGCAAAAATAACCAGTTATCATTAGCTAGTTAAATCAGTATATTTTATATTAATTAGGTATTAACCAATGTCTAACAGTAAACTTAATATAGACCGTGTACACTGGTACACGAGCCTTTAATTTCATCCTATCTTTAACGGAACTGCGTAAAGAGCATGTTTCATTAGTACGTTATAAAGCACCACTAATGCGAATGTCGGATAGCTGCACCGATACAACGCACATTGGAGCAGAGTTGAACGCAGCCTGTTAACAAATACAACACTAAACCACTTACCCACCACTATTTACTTGTTAAGAAGACTGAACCAGGGCAAAAGTACATATTTGGAAATTTGTACTTGCCTCTCTGACCGTAACTTTACAGGTATCTAAAATTAAACTTTAATCTCTGAAGTGAAGGTTTACTTTACAGAAAACTATGTACAAAATTATGTGTAAGAATTTTCTATAACTAGCTTTTGCCTACGGCTCTGCCCGCCGTTATTTCGGTTATCACGGTAAAAAGTAGCCTATGTCTTTCCTCAAGAATCAAACTATCTCCATGTGATATTACATTAAAATCGGTGTTTTACATTAAAACAGTTTAGCAGTGAACGCGTGACAGACATACAGACAGATTTACTTTTAAATTTAACATACTTACCTACCTATTAAGTAGTATGGATGTTATGTTAGTTTGTGTACGCTTCAAAAACTCAAGTCCTGCAATGATTGATCTCAAAGTTTGACATGACAACACACTCACTATACCTACCTACATAACCTACAAGTTTAGCTACCGTTGTGTTGTAGGCGAAAAATTCTGATTGCCAAGAAGAGAAATGTATATAGCAATGAACCATTACTTAAATACTTTTAGGTGATGTGATGTACAACACATGTGTAATCTAATAAGGTAGAGCTTTTTCTACGGTGATTGTACAGATATTGATTAAATGTATCGCCTAAAGTTTATGACCACATTATGTCTGGACGTCTGTCTTTCTCTTCCGTTGCTGGGGAGAACCTCTGAGTGCCGGTCTAGAAAAGAAAATAAACAGGCACATAAACCGGTCGTACCCATTGTTTAGAAGGTACCTACCATAGTACCTACCTTATTAGACGGTTTCGTCTGTATGCGATACGGTTTATTTCCAAAATTCTATTAATTGACCTGAAAACGTTTCTTTATAAATTTCTTCGCATGACAGGTGAGCAGATACAATCGCTCCTAATTACTATCCATACTAATATTATAATCGCGAAAGTTTGTAAGTATGTATGGATGGATGTTTGTTACTCTTTCACGCAAAAACTACTGAACGGATTTGGATGAAACTTTACAGTAAAATAGCTTATACATCAGAATAACACATAGGCTACTATTTACCGCGATAACCGACATATAGGCGGGCGGAGCCGCGGGCAACCACTAGTTAGTACTATTATTATACAAAGTAGAAGTTTTACAAAAATATATATAGATGGAAACCACTCAAATTTTATGTAAGAGTTGAAATTGAACTCACGACCCCTCGCCCATTGATCATATATTAAAACAAAATGTTGGCATTAAGTTATAAACAAAACATACACACCACATAAAATCGTTTAGAATAAGCAATTTTTCTTGAAGAATTTGAAACGGCTTCTTAAAGCTAGTAAAGAGTCGATTAAAGTAAAACGCGTAGATAAGCACGGCGGTGTCCGCGCGCACTTTCTTCAATCGACCGCGAGAGGGCGCGCCGGCACGCGACCGCTACTCGTGCCGCGCTAGAGATGCGAATGTTAGATATCGATACTACGTACGCTACAAAGTTGTAAAATACCTTTGCACTTTATAAACACCTAAATATTTGTTTAGCAAAAATATTATTTAGGTGCAAAATGTAAATATGAAAATATTTATTACAAACTATTATTGGTACACTTTGCATTCTCTGTCTTAATTCGTTTGTTGTCTGTTTTTCTTTGTTGTTAACCTGGATAGCGAATTGTATTTTGGCAAATAATATGACTCATTCTGAAAACTGGGAATCCTCTCGCACATTAAACATCTATTTTACAAGCTTTTTGTTAACTTGCAATGTATGTATGTATGCTTGTATGTTCGGATGGAATCTTGCAACTCAATTTGAAGCAGATACCTTTAACCGATTTTGCTGAAATTTTGCAAGAATATGTATACAGCGTGACAATACAATATTATAATGACATGGAGCTGATCTGATGCTGGAGCTGGAAGGTGGCCATAGGAACTCTGTAAAGAAACGTCGCAACATCATCAAGTTTGGACTCGTTTGATTCGTCTCGGGGCATTCCAGTAAAAGCTTGTTTTTAAAAAGCATTTTAATTAAATTTATTTTCTTATTATCTAAGGTGACATTAGTGTCAGACTCTAGAACAAGAGAGTAAAGTTTAATAAGAGGCTTTGAAGGTTTAGCTACTAAAATCTGAATTATGATGCTTGGACATCGTTGTTGTATTTACAAATCAACGAAACTACATATAAATCATATTCCCACCACTAGAAGTTTACAAGTGGCACGAGCTGATAGTATCTAGCAACCGATGATACAAGTAGATTGTTTCACCGGAACACCGAGCACAGATACCGAGAACTATTTACTCGTTATAATACGATTTAATCGTGAGTATCGATTCACGTTTCGAAAGTGCCGCTTTTTGATTTAAATGGAGAAATAAAGTTGCTTAGTCGATTTTGCGATAGTGAGGTGGTGGTTTATGTCACTGTTGAGGTTAGCGGTGCATCAATATTTATGGCGGTCAGGTTTCTTGGATTGGAGGAGATAGATTATAAACATATTTTAAAACCAACCACTCATTGTCTCTGATGTGCCTATATAAGATATACGTCGCAATTTAAACAAACCATAAAATATTTGGATGAAAAAAGATCACCACCATCAACGCAACACCTGCGCCATAACACAACACTAGTGACATTCACTAACATATCGACACATAGTTACTGGAACTCCGTATCGGAGTTCCACTGACCCTAATAGGTACCCATCAGATATAAAACACTACGCTAGGGTAGTTAGAAAACCTGATCCTCTGTATACAATGGACCATTACAATTTTTTTTCCTTTATTTCAAGCCTCATTAAACCTATACTGGCCTGGGAGAACCTTTTACAAATGAAAAATGCAGCACACTGTAAACTATAGGTACCTACCTACAACTAATTTATATAACAACGAAGAGAGCTTCATGAGTTATATTTCGACTAAATTCTATCTCTCCTAGTTAAGACTATGATTAACATCACAGTCTTAACTAGGCTAAGCTGAGCTTACCTATTACGTCAACTACACCAAGCTGCTACCTACTCTAAATTCTTTTATCATTAATTTGTTTGAATACCAATTGAGTTAATACCTCTTAACACTTAAAACTATTTACCTAATCGCTCATGAAGAAAACGTCATCGTTCACGAGATACCTACAAGTGAATGAAATCTATTTTAAGACAAGGGAACTTAGTAGTAGTAGGTACTTAACTCTCTCCACTTAAAAGCTTAAACAAATCTTAATAACTATCAAGAGGCTGTAGAGTTTCCGTCTATTAAAATGCATCTTGACAATTGTGGTAATGTTGATGTTGATTAGCAGTCTGCGCAGGATTTACTTACTCTATTTAATAATTTCAGCAAATTGAACTTACTTAATCATTACTTTCATTCTAAACATAAAGGCGCGTCTCCATAAAAATTGTTTGCAATTTCAGTGTTTCCAACTGTTGGCAACTCTTCAAAAAGTCGCCAACTTGTGTTTCCATTGCGTCTACACCGAGTCGCCAACAATTTGAAAAACATTCAAACTGAGCGTCTCTACAGAGCCAATAAATATCTGCAACAAGCGTATTATTTTGATGTTTACCGCCAAAAACAAAAACACGGTTCACAACATTTGTTGTAATTTTTTGTTGCCAACACAATGAAATTACAGACACTTTTGTCACCAACACGTGTTGACAACACAAAAGTTGCCAACTTTTGTTCGGTGGAGACTCGGTTTATCACTACACCATGTCCTAGAATCATGAATTGAATGCAGAAATTAACCGTAAAACATATCCATTTCTAATAATTTTATATAATGAGATAAGTATGTGTATCGCATCGTCATACTTGTTTTCAACAATCTGTTACCCAGACTTGTATTAGTCCACTAGAATGCCTATAAAATAGTCGTACATTGGTCAAACATAGTTCGCATTGTTCGATCAACCAGCTTTACAAGACCTTCCCATGCCTTGAGAAAAATTGTTAGAACAATCACATAAGAAAGGTCGAGTCAGTTGGTTTACGGCACGCTAACATTAGCGACTGGGCGTTTTCCATTCGGTTCAACTTCGGGAATGTTCGGCTTCGCTCGATGGTTTTGTTCCCGCCTACTTGCGGGTGCGCATCGTACTGTCTCTATTTCTCTCAAGTTGTCGCGTCAGTCTGTCTCGCGCAATCGTCTCGACTACACGCCACACCCACAGATCGACGTTAGGCTATTTTCCAATTATTATGTAGGAGCTTTTTGTGCGGAGATGCCAACAATGATAAGCTTTCTTGTAACAGAATGAGTGAAGTAATCGTTATTTGTAACATAATATTTTGGTTCAAAGACATTTACAATATCTGAACATTTATTCAGGGTTAGTAATTTCAACCTCACAATAATTTATAAACAAATATTTGCTGAGTATCAAATTGGCTGAAACAGTTGGTTAATCTTAGTATACCTATTCTCTGTCAACAATAAAAATGTGTTCTTATAAGCTTTGCTTCATAACTACCAAGGTCGTTTGTAATGATCTTCAACCTAGATTAGAAAAGCAAAGTAGTATTGTGAGTTTATCAACTGAACTACTACACTACCTCAAAATCTTTTATATATATAATTCTTCTGTGAGTGTGTATGTCACTGAACTTCTCTCAAACGACTGGACCGATTTTGATGAAATTTTTTGTGTGTGTTCAAGGGGATCTGGGAATGGTTTAGATTCACAATTTGGTCCGCAACATTTTGGACAATGTTTCTTTAATTAATTTTTGAAATTTTCAAATTAAAGACGTGTAGACAGGACAACATCTGTCGGATCCGCTAGTTACAGTGTATAAAAGAAATTTCTTTTTTTAAATAGACTACTCCCGCATTACGAATATACATCATGTGTCGCGGGGAACTTGACAAACATGCATAAAACGGACACAAAGAACACCCAGATTCAGACCAACAATTTGTGGATCACACAAAGTGTTGTCCTATGTGGAATTGGAACCCACAACACTTGACGCAGTGGAAAGCGGCCTAGCGACCACTTAAACCACTAGGCTAACCGTGCAGTCAATTTGAAGAACTACGAATCTTATACTCATCGGAGTTATTTAAAAGAAGCAAAACCTTTAACAAAATTATTTAGCGCGCCACAAAATAAAATAAAACAGTATCCGAACCATTAAAAAATGAACAAAATACAAGAATCGCAATTAACGGTATCTACAGTGATAGTTCACATCGGTAGCAGTACCTCCAAGCTATTAAATAACTTTTTTTAACTGTTGGCTAAGAAATTAATAACATAAGTGGCGAACTAAATGGGCTCTATTGCTAAGTAAAAGTTAGAAAGTGGCCCATTGTATGAAATGACAATTGATAAAAATAGTGACCCGAATTTGCCCTGGCCTCTTTCTTATTTCGAACGAAAATATAACTAATCCAGGTACCTATATATAAGTTATAGGCTATTGTGAAAAATACACATGGTTCATTCTAATGATACCTCTTATGTATACGTACTCTAAGCCTTCCTATTTAATATTATATTTAAATATTTCGGACATCTAACACACAACGTCATCTAGTCCCAAACTAAGCAGAGCTTGTGTTATGGGTACTACTAGACATACAACTGATATAGATATACCTATGCTTTTTTTGTAAATACATACAGATTATACATAGAAAACACCCAAACTCCGAATCAAATATCCGAAATAACAGGATGACGTATTTGACTGCATGGGTGACTTAGTGGCTTAAACGGTCACCACGTCGCCTACTATTGCCTTGAGTGCTGTGTGTTCGATCCCCATATGAGACCATGACTTTATGTTCTGGGTCTAACTGTTATCAATGTCCGTTTTATGAATGTTTGTATTTCGAGACCGAAACTTTTTAATACTTTTTTCATTAAGTTATGACAAATTCTTGTAGAGCTAGTTGATTGAACGATGCAAACTATGTTTAAAACACGTAGCATTATTAACCGACTTCAAAAAAAGAAGGAGGTTCTCAATTCGACTGTTTTTTTTATGTTTGTTACCTTATAACTTTCGACTGGGTGAACCGATTTTGATGATTCTTTTTTATTTGAAAGCTGGTGCTTCCCGAATGGTCCCATTTCCAATTTGGACCAGATTAAAGTAGGTTTTTTTTATTAAAATTTGTAATTAATAGAACGAAGTTCCTTAACACGCTTTGCGAAAGGGGGCTGGACGGATTAAGACCAAAAGTTGTAACGACACTTTTCGTTGTAACGAACCTTTTTACATTGAGTTGACGTCATAGTGCTGGATAGTATATATATATATATATATTATATAAACTTCATTCCATCCGGGTGTCCCTTGACACCTCTCAAGTTTTATTTACCTAGTGTAGTCTTTTTGAGTAACAAAATGAACACAACACCTAGACACTAGACAGTAACTAGGTCATTAAATTAACTTTGACTGACAAAAATTAGTGAGAG
The DNA here is from genome assembly GCA_949125395.1 of Diaphora mendica. NCBI lineage: Eukaryota > Metazoa > Arthropoda > Insecta > Lepidoptera > Erebidae > Diaphora > Diaphora mendica. Next base: position 8,179,337 of record OX421322.1, read on the forward strand.
CTTACTCGTAGAACAAAACAAGATAAAAACAGTTCAATGTGCATTTAATTTAACCTTGTGATAAATCAAAGCCTAAGATATCAAACTACTTAACTACCTAGATATTTCAACTAAGTGTATCCTAAATATTTTAACTTCACAATCAGATTGACAATGTATTTGTATATAGGTATTACCTAATACATATCCAACTAAAAATACGTAGCGAATTCTTCGACAAATAATGATATGACGAAATATGTATTTTAAAGTAGGTATTGGTTGAAAAAAATCAAAAATCTTTCATTTCAAGTAGCTCATTTCAGATACTTTCGATATCGTTACATAAATTACTCTAGTTGCGTGGTTCCGAAATGTCATTCCTATGAAGAAGAACCGGCAGGACACTCCATGACAATGATACGATAATTATTATACACATATATTAGACAATATAATAGACAATAAATAGAAACTGAGCATAGATGCATCAATACTTTTTGTAATAATACAAGGTCCAAAGGCATAATAATATTTAAAAGTTTACCATATTAACAAGAATTACGATAAGAGACCTCATAAATAAAATATTGCTGTCAGTTAGAAGGCTTTTTAACTTTCGTTAAGTGTAAAACTTAAAAGAAATGTAATGATGACCTATAGAATTACAAAAAAAAACTATTACGTCATCAAAAATTGCATCCCAAAATACAAAACAACACTCATCGAATGTGATGGAGAAAACGATAACATCCAAGATTAAATAACGGAAACGAAAAATAAAAGAGTTTTAGTTGAGAAATGGCGATGGTCTCAGATTATAATTACGGTAGAACTCACTGTCGGTCACAACTAAACACAAAAGATAGGGTTACCAATAAACGAAATTCACAATATTGGATTATCTATACTTATAATAAAAATGTAACAGGTCCAATTATGTACATTAAACATATTATGAAAAAAAATTTTTGGAGGGCTCTCTATAATCGATACTGAAGCCAAATTTTTGTGTGTCTGTATCTTGGCCGCGCATCACGCTGAAACTACTGAATGGATCCAAATGAAACTTGGCATGATTTGAGTTCATACTATGAGGTAGGATGGGATACTTTTTATCCCGAAATTCAGCATGGTTTCTTGGAGAGAGGTGATGAAAGTCAAAATATGTACTTAGTTGTAATTCAATAACACAGTCCGATTTCTTTCATTCTTTTTTTGCTATTAAGAAAAAATAAAAGATAACGGGAAAAGTGTTTTTTTTCCCGCGACTGTACACTGCCTGTGGGAAGCTAAGGCAGATAATATATAAATATGGTGGTACGAAGTTCGCCGGGTCAGCTAGTAATACAATATAAGTACTTTATTGTCTAAAGTATAAAATATTTCAGCAAATTACAAATAAGAACTAAATAATAAATTTTTAAGTTAAGGAATGTATGTATGTAATATATATATATATATATACATGTATATATATTATATATATGTATACTATACATTCCTTTTGGGGACTTAATTTACCTGACAAAATATACATTTCTACAATACAATTAAAACATTTTTAATCAAATTAACTTTAGCACTATGATAGGTATGGTTGAAAAAGTACTTTCATACAGTAGGTACTAGTTTCTCCTCGCAGTTTTGCTAGAGTTATTGATCTGGAGCAAAAAGAAAAAGAATTGTAGCGTTAAGTTAAGTTGAATATCTCATATGCTTCCTCAAAAAATGGTATCAACTTCTTATAGGCACTCATAATACCAAAGTTGTCAAACGGATAATCTTCAGTTGCAAAATACAATTAACATTAGCCAATAGATTTATTATTTCATTCATGTTCATTATGTGTCACTTCAGCATCTGCAATTTACATTTAATGTTAAAATTTATATAGGTAGTTTTAACATTTTACAATAGACGTACTAAATGCATCTCTAACCATGATCGCCAGCCCTACTGAAGCCCCGTGCGTTCCATGCTTTAAACTTAATAGCAATCTTTATAGCGCAATCCGGCCTCCGAATAGTGATGCTATCTGTCGATGTTCGATGTCGATACTGTGTTATTACATTGTACAATTGTATGTTACGCCTTACATGCACAATTGTTCTTTCGCGGGTCTTTTTTAATTGCTTTAATTTAGGCTTTTTTTATATAATTATCATGTGTATTTATTCAATTATTATGATGCATATTGCACTACCCATGGTTAGTAATTTAATTTGTTAGAGACTTATCAAAAGATTTAATTATAACCTTGTAATATGTTTATAGCTCTTGTTAAGAGTATTCTATGATGCAACCCATACTCGAGAGAGTATTAGTAGTTGAAATTAGAAATAGTTATAATTTTTTTAAGAGACAGTATAGGCCTAAAATATTTACATATTCTAAACATAGATTTCTGCTTTGCATAAAATATTTCAAAACAAAATTAAACAACTAACAAAGAACACTTGAATAACTCAAGAGTTAGATCGTTACATCGATAAACATCCATATAATTCCAGCGAGAACGTGCTTGTCACAATTTATCGATACAGTGCATCACTAGCCGGGAGCAAAGGTTCGGCAGAGGGCGCAGGCATCAATTTGCGCGCGGTAGCCGCCGCGGGCGCCGCGCCGCCCCTGTCATTAGCCCCTCTTCCCTCCTTAGCCCCTCGATTTCCCTTCTCGACCTCAGGGGAACATACTTTAACCTTTTTTGCTCCCCTGCAACCTGTTCGGGATGCGGCTGCTGCGCGCGCGCTACGAACACAGTTCATGGCCACGGGCTATACGCAGTATCTGCAAAATAGGGCTGACAACTAACTGTTTAGTTTTATTGTAAATATCCGATTAAAAAATGAAGATAACTCATACAACATTTTTATTATCTTTATGAAATTTAATTTAGAATAATATTAAAATTGAATAAGTAAATTCGTAACATAATTGACGGGAATAGTTCTCTTAATGTACAAAGAGGTAGATGTTAAGCTGGATTTGTAATACTAAAAAGTGTTACGTGTAATTTTTATTCATTCTTTTATACAACTTTAATTGATTTAGTTTTACTTAATTTTTTTACTTACTTTACTTAAAAGTTATTTGTTATACAAGAGTGCAAAGTTGCTTTTTAACCACGTGTTAAATTTTGATGACCGAGCAAGCGAAGGATTCTAAAAATTAGAATCCTGAGCGTCAGCGACTGCACGTTAGGCCTAGTGGTTGGCGGTCACTACGCCGTTTTCTACTACGCCAAGTGTCGTGGGTTCAAATCCCACGTAGGACAACACTTTGTGTGATCCACAAATTGTTGTTCTGAGTCTGGGTGTTCTTTGTGTCCGTTTAATATATGTTTGTAAAGTCCCCCGCGATACAGGATTTATTCCTAGTGCGGGAGTTGTCTATTTAAAGAAAAAAAAAAAACAAATAAGCACAAGGTGAAAAATCTTTGTACTCGAGCGCAACATGTAACGACTCAACGAGGAAATGACGTCTCCTATTAAATGGACTATATGCGGCGTCTGACTTCAGCATAAACGTTCCGATCGACGTCTGAACGTCAAGCACAGCATCAGCGGTCAATATAATCATATACGCGAACGACGACGTCCCGTTCACAAATTACAATAGTCGTCGACAAACAGTGCTCCCTTGTAGTCATGTGATATAAATTCGAATCTTTTGACTAAAACATTGGACTGATTCAATCAATAATTCATCGTTTTCTTTATGAAATTTCAACATTTTGTATTGACGCCAAATACGACGTTTACGCTGCAATGGTTCGAAATAACTAGAGACGCGGCGCAAAGCGTTGAACGAGTTTTTAACAAATTAAAAAAAAAGGTTGTAGGATGAATTCGGCACCATGGAGGTAGAAGTAAATAGGTTTAATGATGTTTTGAATTCACAAACTAAGTGCACACGATTCAATTTTACTAGAGGATTATAGCGCATAAAAACGGCCTTTGCACTCAGATATCGAATGGCAAAAATACTCTTTCCGAGATGGTGGGATGAAAAAAAAAGCACTTCTATTAAATTCACGATGAAATTCATAAAGAACTTATTGAAAAGATCAACGTTTATATCAACTATATAAGCATATACACTGATATAACATATAAGTATACCTACTATGTTTTTTAATGAAGACAACATAAAATCAATTAAAGTTTCCCCAGTTACGAGTGCCAACCCTAAAGCTCAACCTGTTAAGTGCACGGCGCGCGTAATAACGCAGGTCCGATGTTAGTTATCGTCCACTCCCACAATATGGCTGGCTAAAACAACCACAACTGCTTACGTGATAATAACCAATTTATATTACCCCAGCTGCCATCGGGAATATCGATATGACTATGTGTAACTAACTACCTTGACAATGTTTTGTAGAAATTGCATTGCTAATTAATCCACCGTCTGATATGAACGAAATCGAGGCAACTCAATACAAATTTTCTTGCCATAACAACTGTGAGTACCTAGCTTATTACTAACGTCCTTGATCAACTTCGTCTATTCTCTTCGACCAAACGTACCTAACTTGTTTATAATTGAAATGAACTACAACTCATTTATAACAAGTAAAATTTTATCAAAAACTGACTTCAAGGTTCGACTCGATTTCTCTTGGATGTCATCATCAGATTTTAGTATCCTTATCGATACCGTTGGGATATCTTCTTTCTATTTAAAAGAGAATCATCAAAATCGGTTCATAAACGACGAAGTTATCCGCGAACACACATAAAAAATATATATATACGGTCGAATTGATAACCTCCTCCTTTTTGAAGTCGTTTAAAAATAAATCTTTCTTTCTTTTCAATCAGAAAACTGTACTAGAAGTCAGTTCTAAAACGTCTATATCACCTGATTATAATAATTATACACAGTACATAAATTAATAAAAAAGAAATTTCTTCAGACAATCTTATTATTTCAATACATCAAGACATGCCGTAGACGCAAATAAATAACCACCGTAGACTCTCCTTTGACTTTGAAATGAACAGTCAAAGATAAAAAGGTCGAAACGAAAACAGGTCCGCGTCTGTTCCCCGAACCAGTAATTTGAGCCACAATTAAACAATTTTCTCGAATATCATTCCGCTTCATTTAAACGAGCGGCGGGTCACTCCTGACCCGGGGGCACAGACATCGAGGTCCCGGACCGATTCCGTGGCTCCTCAAACCCCATTAAATATAAACATGCCTCCAAACCAATTTCCGACGATCTTTCGCTCCACTTTATTTAATTTCAATACATTAGAACGTGAAGTTTTCTAATCTTGAATGCCAGCGGAATAGTTTCGCATTTGCATAAAAGTAAATTTGCTCCCAAGACCGGGATAACGCTAATGGCAATTCAAAAGGAACAAAACGAGCGCCGCAAATTGACCTGTCCCTCAGCACCGCCCGCGGCCGCCGCGCCGCAGCCTCCGCAGCCGACGACCTGTCGCCGCTAAATAATTCCGTTCCCATCATCTAGCCAGTAGCTATCTCACTTTAATTATTCATAGACTTTTTATACGCTATCGCTTTTTACCGCTCGACGGCCGGTCGAAGCCTTATAAAATTAAAAAATAAAATAATCGAACGTCGGCGCAATTTAAAAAAGAAATAAGTCGGATGACACGGATCGAACTCCGGGCAAATGTCGCGCCGTAAAAAGTGGTCGAGCGTTGCAGTGAGAGGAGATAAGGGGGACGGGATGGGGTGGGGAGAGGTGCGGGGGCACAGGACGTCACGTAGGCGGCGTGGTTTTTGTCAACGTTCCCGCGGAGATGACAGGTCGCTGGACGCTATACCGCGACCTGTCTGAGAAAACGGTCTTGATGCTTTTAATTTAAACGGACAGCACAATTACCACAAAATGTGTGTAACGAACATAGTAGAAGCAGATGTTTGTGCAGAGCGAATGCTTGTTTCTTATCCGGTCGAATAGCTATTATTTTAAGTCTTATAATTTGGATTCGCCGGTGGAGTACTATATTAGAGTAATCGACACACACTTGATCTCTGGTATTATGAAGCTTGACATAGTTCTGAGAAACTATACCTAGAGTTACTAGGTAGTAGTTAATATAAGACCTGCGCAAACTATTAAAATAAAAGTTTGAGCCTTGATGACAATTTATAATGCGGTGTAACGAAAGTATCAAAAAATGTTTATTCTGAAACTCGTGGAGATTGTACAACGACAGGTGCTTTTGCCCGAAATGCATTTACGTCTAATAATAAACTCGTAAGACCTTGTAATCCACAAATTATTTGGATCGAAAAGTTTATAATCCTAGATTAAGTTTGTTAAAATAGATAATAGTCTAAAATTATTATTACATCATGACCAGGTTCATTAAAATGTATTTCATCAGTGATGATCATCACACAAAAGTTTGTCAACCAATCTAGTTCTACAATATGGACCATTATAATATAAAGTGTACTCATATTAGCGTTAAGCCAGAGATGATCCTTTAGAAAAATTATCTTTCATTTTCATTTCTTGTAGCCGGCATTTTAATAAGCTTTTGCGTCAGTAATAAACGCTGGCTTTAAGTAGCTCGGTGGTTTCACATGTAGATCTGATATCGTATTTTAATAATGAAGTTCAAATTATTTTATTCACTTTTACAATCTTAATGATCATAGAAATTCAAACTTTTTGGAACTGTTTCTTTTTTTAAATCAAAATATTGTACAGTAGAATTTAAAAAATTCTCGTTGAATGAACTTTAAATATACCCGTGGCGTCGGGATAATTATTTGTAAAAAATATATTTGATAGCAAATAAATTTAGAAATCTTAATAGTGATCATATTTGTAGCACTCAATCAAAAAAGACAGAAACCGTAGAAAAAAAATCCAACTTAAATACTCTAAAATTGCTATTTTGTCAACATCGTGAAGAATTTAATGTCTGTACATTTATTTCCTTGTGAAACTTACAAGACTCATAATAAATATAAGCTTACTTTAATATTTATAGATATCAAAACTTAAATTTGTTTCTTTTCTTTCACAGAATTTCCGTGAACAAAGAATCGACGGCGCTGGTTTACCGCTACTCACAGAAGATCATTTGACAGGTCTTTTAGGAATGAAACTGGGACCAGCCCTAAAACTACGAGCAGTTTTATCTCGACGGTTGGAACCTTGCTTAAATTGTCAAGCAATAAAAAGCCTAAATAACACAGCCAACAACTCATCACCACCAAGCATGGCGCCAAAAATGAACGGCACAGCGATGAAACCAGAGCCTCGCAGTAACACTACAAGCCCGAGTTAGGACCAAGTCCTATTTAAAATTTAAAATATGTTCTAATTCATATTATTCCTGTTAAGGAGTTCTTTGATGATATAGAAAGTGAAATGTAAAATAAATTGAAAAATACCTTGCACAAAAAAGTTACGTAGTATACTTATATGTACATCATTCTGTTTTAGCATGGATCTGATGAGAAATAGAGAAAACGTACATATAAATGTAAAAATAAATATTTTTAAAATATGAGTGATAAATCGTGTAGAATGTGATGGAAGTTAAGAACTGAGAAATTCTAAAAGAATAAAATTTTATAATCGATGCGTTCATCGTTCTCGCTCGTCCTTATTGGGATAATACTTTTTTGTGATATAAGTAAATATTCTATAAAATCAAAGAGCTACACATATAAGACACGAAACTCAGAACCTCAAGACTATCCATTTGAGAGAGTAAAAGTCAAAACATTTGTAATTTTAACCATTTTTTTTTAATGTGACCAGTTTGAAAACAATTTGTTTAATATTCACAATACTAGATTAATGTATTATTTTAGTAGTCATCTTCAAACATTCGTACAGTCTTAATGTTCTTAGATTGCATTTAGTTACTACATGTAAGATGCTTTAGTATACATAACTACATGTAGGTAGCTATAAGTTGTTTGTTTTGTATATAACCGTTTTGCCGTCCAAATAATTTAAATGTAATACTTGCATAACAAGTGTTTTTTGTATGTTAATTATTAATCGGTCTACAAAATATAGGGTCGATATCGCAAAACGTAAAATGGCCCTGATTGAGTTTTATGATCATACACAAATATTTATGTTGCTTCCAACGAAGTCTGGTGCTGAGACTCTATGAAACTTAAATATTATTGTATTAAATAGCCTTTTTGGTAAAAAAAATTGCTTAAATAATTTGAGGCTAATAATATATCGACAGGGTCACAAATTTTAAGGTTTGTATATAACAGATACACAATAGTTTTATAGATGTATATAGATACGTGCAAATATACATTGTAGCATTTACTTACACCACACCTGAAAAAAGCTCAGAAAACCGTTATGCAGATAATGATTGTAGTGTTAAGTTGTATACTTCACAGTGAGCATAATATTTTTTTGTTTGTAGTTTTTTTTTCACCATGAAAAATATGTAAATAAATGTGTTAAGGCAACTGAATCGAAATGACTACAATATAACTAACAATGAGTATATATTGACATAATATTATGTTGTATTTATTCAAATTTCAATAAAGGTCGTATTTTTACTATGCTTACATTGAATAGTAAAAGTGTAATAAACACCATCGTCGATTGAAAATTTATAAGGCTTCGATTCAGTTACATGTATATGATAGTATTATCTGCATTGTAAAAGAAGTGTTTTTTCCTGTGGCTGTCTCCTTAATTGCCAAATTGATATGTTAAATAAACAATATACTTTATTTAGTAGATAAAACAGGTTACTGGGAATTCCTGAAATACATACCTCAATATAACGCCGTGTCGAATTATGTATATTTTATCTACTATTGTTTGTCTTTGAATACTTAATGTATCTCTGATTTAAATAATAATTTCGAGAGTTGGTAACATTTTATTTTATTTTATGTGACTTTACAACCCTTTTCCTATTAAGTGTTACTTTCTGAGCCTGTGAGTAAAACATCGTGTCAAAATATTTGTAACAAAAAATGTTAGGATGCAATCAAACACAGTTGTTGATTTCATTAATGTTAATTGGTGTGTTTAACGTTCATTGTATCAAACCTTTTAAAAGGTTTTTGAATATACGTAGTGTATATTTCGGAATATGTAAAACATATTCCGTATAGGTATTTTTCCTATATAAGATAAATACATTTTTAACTGTAATCAGTATACTTTCTGAAGGCATCCTCGGCTTTGACATGGTTCAGTTACACGCTGTATAATTTAAATAAATTGTAAACTGGGTTGTAAAGTCAGCTATTTTACTCCATCGCTTATTTCGATACAAATGTAAAAAGCTATTTGGAAACCTCCTGTCAAATAATAGAGGATACTTTTATATATAAAATATTTAGAATGGAAAATAAATTTAAGTGCAAGAATATTGCTCATCACAACATAACATGTTCTGAGAACAAAACTTAGGCCACCAGTGACCTTATTAATACATATTTTAATCTACATATCGAATCCAAGGTGCTATTTTGTTTATATAGATAAACACTGTACCTTAAGTCTTCCTTTAAATTAGAATTATAATACATATTTTTATAATAATGATAACATATTGAGAGTATTACGGTTTGACGCTTTAAATTGGACGATAATAATACAATTATAATAATAGAACTCTGTATGCTTGACGGATTATTGTTCATAAGTGTTATTTTAATAGAACTATACAGGGTTGCTTTTTTTTGTCGTAATTTATCCTAACGATGTCATGAACACCTATGGCATTAATTTATCGGGAAGGCCCTTGAGTATACTGACAACAAGTTCAACCTTCGAATTCAGTTCGCCCTCAGGGTTGTGGAGATTCAGATGCAGAAAAACTGTTATCCTTATAAATCTGAGCCACCTACAAATAATTTTGGGTATAACACAGGCTAGGAAAATGATGATTTTCTAAACGAACGACGAACTTTTGCTGACATTTAATGCCGTGTTCTTACTTGTTGATCACTGAGACATCCAGTCTTCATAGAAATATACTTGTTTACGAATCTGGGATGTTCTTTATGTTTAAATGACACGCTCTGAACTTTTATGGTAAAGTACTTATTTCTAATCGATACATACATCTTAAGCTTATTTGTAGCTACTCATGTAATCCAGGCCTGATCAACCCAAGAGTTCTTTGGGCTGGACTATGGCCCAGTTCCCAAAGGGTTGGTCCTAGGATCCTCTCCATGAAACCTCACGAATCATAAGATCATGGTCTTTCCCCAGGAATGAGTGCCATTTACTATTCGAACAACACTCCGGAGATCTTAGAGCTCGGTCGACCAGGCTTGCTTATTTGTTGGCTTTTCTCTTTTAAAACCAAATAACATATTTTTAATAAACACTGGATCGCGGGGGAGTTAACAAATATTTATGAAACGAGAACACCCAGACTCTTAAACTCAGGCTAGCTATGATAATGCAAGAGGGCGGTCAATGTCAGGCGAACTGAATATAAAATAAGCCACAGAGGTAGTCCAAAAATATTAGCACTTTAAAGCAACCCTGAATAGTGTTCATAATAGCTTTTATTACGTAAATAATGTCGTAATGGTCCAATTACTTATGAGTTATGATAGTGTGTGTAAATTTGTACCTATAATTATTCTTTATTAAGTACCTACTATACGAAAATAATGATAAATGAATGAGTCAATTTTCTGCTTTACAAGAATCGTTCATACAATTTCAACTTATGTGTTTATTTTCTTTTCTTTGTTTCAAATTCAATGAAAGAAGACTTGGTTTATGATTATTTTTAAAGTATAATTTTTGTGTGTAACAAGGTTTTAGTCACTTTGTTAATTTCTGTACTAAGATAAAGAAATAGCTTGTTCAGCGGATCGTTCGAACGATTTATTTATATGAAGAGAAATAAAGGCGACGATTTAATGAAACTAATTTATTGTTTTATTTGTTACTAAGTTAAGTCATTTTGTCGGACACAAGCAATAAATCGAAAGCAAACTATTGTTCAATATTCCTTGTGATAAACTAGCTACCTTCATGAATCAAAAGATCAGATGAAAAACACCGTCAAGGGGACTTCAATGTTTAAACCTTGACTCCTATGAAAGTAGTTTAATTTTAAAGTTTGTGCTCCAAATATATAATTTCCAATCTTTCAAAGTGTCTGTTTTTGGGCAATCTAATTTATTTTTAATAATAATACGTTCATCGGTTATGAGGTTGTATATCCCGCGAAAGTATGGGGGTCTATCAAATATCAAGACCCTACACAATCGCGAGATATACAATCTTAGAGAATATTTGCTTCATACTGATGTGGGAATGCATCGCAGTGTAGTTGCAATGGATACTGGACTCACTCCGCTCGCTTTGGCTAAAGAGAATTGGCGCAAACCTGTAGTACTTAGTACTGATGATCGCAGGGAGGTATGGAAGGGCAAAGAACTTCATGGTCGATTTTATCGGGCCCTAAATGGGCCTGATATAGATTTTAAAGCATCTACGTCCTGGCTACGGTATAGTGATCTGTTCGGAGAAACCGAAGGTTTTGTCTGTGCGATTATGGATGAAGTTATCATGACGAATAACTATCGGAAGTATATCCTGAAGGATGGTACGGTCGACATCTGTCGGGCATGTCACCGTCCTGGAGAATCTATCAGGCATGTTATTTCTGGTTGTTCTCGTCTTGCTAACGGCGAGTATTTGCACAGGCACAACCAAGTAGCTAGGATCGTACATCAACAACTTGCCCTGAAATACAAACTTGTAAGTTCAGAGGTGCCATATTACAGGTATGTGCCCGACCCAGTTCTCGAGAATGGTCGTGCTACGTTATATTGGGATCCATCTATTATCACAGACAGGACTATTGTTGCCAATAAGCCTGATATTGTGGTGATAGATCGATTAGAGCGCCGCGCAATGATTTTCGATATCGCCGTTCCTCATGACGAGAATCTCGTGAAAGTCGAAAAAGAAAAACAAATAAAATATTTGGATTTATCTCACGAGATTGTCGATATGTGGAATGTGGATTCGGTAATCATTGTTCCGATAGTCGTATCTGCTCACGGATTGATAGCCAAGAGCCTCGACCAACATCTTAAGAGGCTCACGTTAGAGGGCTGGATCAAGGGTCTGATGCAGAAGGCAGTCCTCCTTGACACGGCTCGTATTGTGAGGAGGTTCCTGTCTCTGGAGCCCTAACAACCGGTTTCTTGGTCCCTGTACCCGAGGTCGGTGGTCTACTATTTTTTATATTTTTTAATCTATTTGTTTTTATATTTGTATTTAAAAATGTAATTAATATGTATATATAAATGAAATAAAGAGAATAATAATAATAAATATTTCGGTCATTTTTTTTCCTAGCCTTTATTATTCCCAAGATTTGGGGTCGGCTACTAGTTCAACCGGTTTTACCTGAATATCAGTTTTTATACGGAGCGACTGGCATCAGACCTCCGCAACCCTGAGGGTGAACTGAATTCGAAGGTTGAACTAGTTGTAAATATGTTTGAGGGCACTGACTTCCCAATAGCGATTGCCATATATGTTCATGACAACCGGGACCGACGGCTTAACGTGCTCTCCAAGGCACGGACAGGAAACACCGCCATCTTCCATACTCCGGGCTGCTTTTAAGAATTTTTGTAAGAAAAACCCAACAGCAGTCCGACCCAGGAATCGAACCCGAGACCTCTTGATCTGCAAGTCGCTTGCGCTAACTACTAGACCAACGAGGCAGTTTTTTTTAAATGATCAATAAATAATATTTCGGGCATCTAACACACAACGCCATCTAGTCCGAAGCTAAGCAGAGCTTATGTTATGGGTACTAAACAACTGATATAAATACATATATACTTTTTTTTGTAAATACATATATATTATACATAGAAAACCCCCAAACTCCGTAACAAATATTTGCCACACTTCACCGAAGAACCACATAGACTATGGGCCCGTGTCGAAAATTGATGGGTCATCTGAACCACCAGGAGACCTTTTTAGAAAGATACTGGGGCATAAAACAATAACATTCAGCACCATGTCGTCACTTGTAAGCTGTCCAACTGAGTACAGGTAAAGGGGAGGTGGTAGCAACCCTCGATTTTTCTCCCTTGTCACATGATTTTTGTACGTAGTTGCGGTATAATGTATTAAAAAAGGTATTGAAATTGTATGGAACCGATGCCGTACAAAATGGTGCGCCACAAAGTTGGTTTTGTTTTTGATTTCCCGGCGCTTCGCTCGGTCAATTTGGTCATTTGACTTTGTACGGCATCGGTTCCATACAATTTCAATACCTGTTCTAATCCATTATTCCGCAACGCCGTACAAAAATCATGCGACAAGAGAGAAAAATCGAGGGTTGCAACACCAGAGGCGTCACAAGTGCGTTGCCGGCCTTTGGGGGATGGGGAGCGGGATGAGGGGATGATCTTGATAATTATATCACCATTGTTCAAAATATCCGAGGGCTATTAGCAATGCTGTCATGGTCAGAAGCAAAGAAATATCTACTTATAAACACGTTTATTAACATTCATTACAATATTTTATTTATATCTAAAACAAAATTACTTGCTTCACATCATCACTTCAATAGTCCACGAGTGGATTTAGGCCTCTTAAACAATACTACTTGCCAGAGGTAAATTTTATTCTTTATCAATAGTTTGAAACTTATATGGTTTTCTGAAGTTTAGATAATTAAACTTTAAAAATATATACTCAAGCTCCGGTTAACCTGCTATCGGAGGCATTCAATACAGTCAATGCTGATCTATTGCGTATTGGAGAATGGAGTAAAAATTATGGACTCAAGGTTAATCCTGTAAAAACGCAGGTGTGTGTTATAGGCAGTCCCGAGATGGTCTCAAGAATTGGTTTAACACAGCTCCCACAAATTCAATTCAATGGCACCACCCTTGAGATCAGTACTACCGTCAAAAATTTAGGGATCTACGTAGATAGTACTTTATCTTGGGGTCCTCATATACAGGAAGTCAGCCGAAGAATATTTGCTTCTGCCGGGTCTCTGAGAAGACTACGTAACTTTCTTCCAACTGCTACTAGGGCTGCACTTGCACAAGCACTTCTCCTCCCAATTCTCGACTATGCCGATGTCAGCTATCTGAATCTCACCGAAGCACAACTTGATAAGCTTGAGCGACTACAAAATTTCTGTATTCGATTTGTATTTGGCCTTCGAAAATATGATCATGTCTCTGAATTCCGTCAAATGGCCAAGTGGCTTCCAATTCGCTCTCGCCGGAATACTCATATCCTCATTTTCCTTTATAACATCTTGTTTAATCCTAAAGCCCCCTTCTACCTCAAAGAACGATTAAAGTTCCTCAATGACACACATGACAAATGTCTAAGGTCATCTGAAGATTTGAGACTGAAGATGCCTCTGCATTCTACAAAATTCTATGACCAATCGTTTACGGTTGAAGCTGTACGCTTGTGGAATGCATTGCCGACAAACATTAGGCAAGCGCAAACAGTAAATAGTTTTAAGAAAATGGTACAGGAATTTTATACGTCATAACCGAGTCAGTTACCAATATGTATATATATAGTAATATTAGTATAATTGAGTAGTTATAGTTATTAGTATGTATACATGTATGTGTGTGTATATATGTATGTATATGTCTATGTATGTTTTATGTATGTGTGATTATATATATCTATATATATGTGTGTGTATATGTACATGTATGGAGATATACATGTATTTCTAGTTACATTCATAAAAAAAAAATATAAATTTTCAAAACTCTTCGCACCGTCAACTACTGTCTCTCCGATACATTTTGATCCATCCTAAGGTTGCCTGGAAGAGATTGCTTTCGGCAATAAGGCCGCCCTTTGTACATTATTCATTCGTCATTTTCTGTATTTTATTTTAAATCTGTAATACGGTGTACAAATAAAGAGTTTTCTATCTATCTATCTAAACTTTTATTAACAAGAAGTAATTAGATTTTTTTTTTTCTAAAAATAAACTTCTATACTTATTAGCATATCTAAACTAATTACATAACTAATTCACTTAGCTCTAACAAAAAATATTATCTACTAATATGTGTATACACATATTACACAATGAACATTCAAAAACAGTAATGTCTTTACAACTTCAAAAAAAGGTTTATTAGCACGTGTGTACAAACAGTTTTATTGTAAGGGTTCCCGCTCGTGTTCTTCTTTCTCCTCGACAAGCGTGAAGTTTCTTTCTAGGTGATGAGCTTTCTTCACCTGGTACTCCATCACCTCAATCGTCGTGTATCCAGTAAATCCGAGCAGTAACAATCCCAAGAGAATGTATATTCTAAGAAAATAATATTAAAATAAATATATGAAGGTGAATGATATCACAATTGAAATCTAATCATAACGGGATCATCATCAGCCTTGAACAGTCTATTGCTAGACATACAACTCTCCTTAAAAATGAGGCCATTGCATTGTAATTTTATTAATTAAATTTAGATTTTTACGTACAAGTATGTCGTATAGGTAGAAAAAATACCTGACTCGATTTGTTTTTAGATATTAATTGTAGGAAAGCTACGCGGTACATATAAACCGATTCAATAGGAATGATCCCAATGTTTCATATAAACCGATGTTAAATATTTTTACGTTGCTTTTTAATATGTGAATGATGTTACTGAAAGGCTAACTCATTCCCTCTGATTGAGGGCTTCGAAGGATAGCACCAAACCATTAGGACAAATGAAACTCCATAACTTTAGTTACACTTGGTAAAAATATCAACTTATAGGAGAAAATATAGTTTTGTAAAGCGTGCTCGAAAATATGTTTTGCTCTTGCCAAAGTGATTCTACTCTGCCTGATGGAAAGCATGATTAGAATCCAAGAGTGGTGGTCACCAAACTCATTGCGAATGCAAACAATGTTACAATGCAGCATGGTGACCCACACTATGGCGGTCTATTGAGATGTTTCTGGTCTCGCACTCATCTACGAAACTCGACAGCACGAATGCTGTCACTTTAGACTGGTATTCTGTGCGAAGGTAGTACCTTGCCGGCCGAGCCAGTCCGTTCGTGCTGAAATCAGCGTGGCTCGTGGCTCTACTACCTTGATAGTTGTATTGATGCCTTTTTCTAGTAAAATATTTCAAAAACTTTCCTAGTTTTTCATATAAAAGTTTTATGACTCGTAATTTTCTCCCTGCTTACCTAGTCCTGACGCATAAGTACGGCGCTGTGGCATACAAGAACACACTCCCGGTCGCCTCCCATAGATGTAAGTTTGAATACGCACCTTCTTCGTTACCGGGAAACAGGATCCCTGATAGTGCTGCAAATAATAGAAGACTTCACAGAATATTTTCTTTTTTAAAATCACGGTTAAAATCGAACAATAAAGTAGATTTGCTTAAATCAATATCTAGATACAACAAACAAAAATTAACAATCGAAGCTGCAATGGGATAAAATATCCATTGCTCTGTGTTTTACAAAACTTTAGCTTTTAATTTCAGGGTTTAAATGCTAATATTGAATGTATAACTTCTACTGCTAGAATAAAATATAAATTTTCTAGGCCGTTTGATCCCAAACTAGGCAGAACTTGTGGCATGATAAATCAGACTTATCTGGGGGCACGGTCGTGACCCGCCAAGACGAGCCAAGCGAAGCGCAAGGGCAATACCTACCTTTTCTCGAAGTGTTTCGTCGTTTTTTGAACCCTAATAACTTTGGTTTCCGATATACCAGATCGTTCAAATTCTCAGGATATGATGTCAATAATAGACTCATTATATATACAAAGTTTCAATTGCATAGCTCTGATACTTTAAATTTTATTGATACCTAAAATCACCGATATCGTCACTGATACACTGATGATCATCAAAACTGTTAGGGTTTTTATGTTCAAGCTACCAAACTAACTCTACTCTGCCTGATGGAAAGCATAAGTAGAATCCAAAAGTGGTGGTAACTATCCTCAATGTGAACGTGGACAGAGCAGCATAGTGACCCGCACTATGGCGGCCTAGTGAGATGCTTTTCACGCCCCGCTTAAAGGACCCGGGAAGGGAACGCGTGCGGTGGTAGGGAATTCCATGTTTTGATCTCTCGACACAAGGAGAAAGAACCGAAACGTTGCGTTCGAGAGCGTATGTCTTCCACTCTAAAAGGGTGACTGTGTGTTGTCCTGCAGAGGACAGGAGAAGGGGGGACCAGTTGGAAGAGCTCTTCAGAACACTCCCTATTATACAGGCGATAGAGGACTGCCATAGAGGCTATATCTCTTCGCAGCTGCTCGCCGCTGCAAGCCATACATTTTTACTGAGATGTAGATTTTGTGAAGTTAGGGTTGGTAGAGTTAGGGCGTGTAGATTCAGAAGCTTGGCTTAACATGAGATCTGATATCTTTTTCACAGTGTAAGCCATATACAGTCGTCTTGGCAACATTTTACATGAAAATGTTTTTGATGTGATATACTTATTATATGTACTTATAGGTATATACATCATCAATACTCTATAAAAATTACTAAAATTGAAGTGTCTGTTTGTAATATTAAAATAACCGCTTAAACGCATTATGTATGTATACACGGTAAATATACCAAAATAAAATTTCTGTCTGTCTGTTTGTCCGGCTAATTTCTGGAACGGCTGGACCGATTTTGACGGTACTTTCACTGCTAGGTAGCTGATGGTATAAGAAGAAACTTATGCTACTTTTTTTAGACCAGCTTCGCCCCGCGGCGTTGCCCGTGGTTATTGTTGTACAGCGGGTACCACCGCGGGGTTCAGCTAGTCATACATAAATTACAACCAGTGTTTGAAACCAAACGTAATATAAATGTAATATTAATGGCAACATTATAGTTCGTAATTTCTTGGTTTGACATTTGAAATGTCATGTCACTGTTGGATAAAAATCGATGGAGAACAGTCGAAATATTTGGGTGGGCCGTAATTCGGATTGAAATAGTTTCGGTGTTTGTTAGGGCCACCTAGTTTCTGGTAAACTAATTAATATATACACGAGTTTTGAATTCCGCCAGAACGGCACTTGTAGAACCACGCGAAGAGATTAGGGTTTCGGTGAATGAGGGATTTCACTTCCCCCGAACTTCGACTTGTGCTTGTATATGTACCAAGACATTGTGTAGTGTACCAGATCTCCATTTGACGGCGTACAGGGGGCCCCCTTCATCGCTTCAGACGACAATGAAGCCTGCACAGCTCCATGGTAAGTTTTCATGTAATATTTATAGGGTGTAACGCCCAGTCTGAACTGTACAGCAGTGATTGATCTGCAAGTGTTTAGCTTTTATCTCTGATGGGCCTGGATAGCTATTCACCAAGGTATCCCTTCACTCCAAGGGTCCAGCACTGGTGTACAGGATTAAACAACCAGACTCAGTACAAATAATTATTTATCCTGGGTGTGGAATCGAATCCATTTTTAGTAACGAAAAAAAATTTCCGAGAGTTTAGAAAGGAGTTATTTTTGTGAAATTGTTGTACAATGTTAAAAATGTAGTACATATTGGGTACATTGTGCATATTGCACTACGACATTGACATTGTACAATGCTCAATGCTAACGCAGTTAAGACTACTAGTGCCATCTATCGAGGATTTCAAATATCATCAAGTTGTTAATCATTTAAAAAGTTACATGTAGGTATCCCGAGTTTCATCCATGTTATTCAGATACAATACTAAATACTTTTTTGTATATTTCTAAACTATTTTTTTCTTAATAACTTATGTACCATTGACTTGCACAACCCATACGGCATTTGCAGTTCCCCAAATCGCTGCGAGAGCATAGAACGCCAACCACTGGTTAGGATCGGGACGCCATGAAAGTAATGCTACCAGAAGACATAAGTTCAGCAACTGAAAGATAAGGCAAGTAACATTATCTATACTAATATTATAAACGCGAAAGTTTGTAAGTATGAATGGATGGATGTTTGTTACTCTTTCACGCAAAAACTACTGAACGGATTTGGATGAAACTTTACAGTAATATACCTTATACATCCGAATAACAACACGCGGGCGGAGCCGCGGGCAACAACTAGTAAGTAATATAACTAATTCTCTTTATAATGGCTCCAGGAAATCAGTAAAACATTTAATTATGACTAGTGGTCGCTCAACGGTCGAAATTCAACCACGATTCATTTTATTTTTAATAGTCTGCACTTCTCCTTCGTATAAACTTTAACTGTGCCAAATTTCATACTTCAAATTCTCGTGTGACATTGGCTAATCTTACACAAAGTATTAGCCAATAACACACGACAATTTAGGCGTTAACGATTGTAGAAAGAAAAACGCTTGCATCTTGGCTAGGGGGGCTGATAGGAAAACATTTTAATTGCGTTACTTATACTTGCGTAAAAACCATATAAAAAATGTCATAAGACGCCTGCTACAGCAAACTGAGCAATATTACTCACCAGCACAGTGACCATAACTGGGAATCTCCCCGTGACCTTGACAAGAGCACCAGCAACTGGCGACGCAAATGCGTTGAACACCCCAAAGCAGATCATAACATACCCGATGTTGCTGATACCGTACGCACAACCAATGAACGCCTGTTGATAATTATACAGCAATGTTACTACGAACTACAGTCACTTATGGCATCTATGAACGGATACACTAGGTGAAAAGGCCCTGTTTCATCGGTTACAGATAAGTTCTGGATAGCTTATCTGACAGATGGTTTGACACAAGTTATATGGAAGACAAGTCAAATTATATTATCTGTGGTGTAAAATTCACAGCATACATAGTTTTGCCGTATTTCAATAGGTAGGTAGGTATATTTTTTTCACAAATTGTTGTAAATTTAATTTTACAAGTACCTACAAAACAGCCTTACAAAGATAAATTAAACGCAGCGAAATGAGAAATGATTGATCTCAAACACAAATATTTATTCATATATATAGATATATCCAAACATCTTTTAAACTGTTTAATGGTATGATGAAGAGTTTAATATATTTACTTTAACTTGCAAATGGTCTTTTGGACAGTTTTTAACAGATTCAAAAATAGGAGCACGCTCTCAATTGGACTGTTTTTTTTATGTTTGTTACCTCGATCTTTGGGCTGGGTGAACCGATTTTGATGATTCTTTTTTTATTTGAAAGCTGGTGCTTCTCGTGTGACCCATTTCAATTTGGTCTACTCCTTAAAGTAGGTTCTTCTTGTTATTTTTTTAAATATTATTTTAAGAAAGACAACTACCGCATTTTTTTTACGAGCCTATTGTGTCCCACTGCTGGGCAAAGGCCTCCCCCGCAACAAACCACTTCCCTCATTAGTTATATATTATCCTGTGTCGTGGGAGACTTTACAGACATACATAAAACGGACGTTAAGAATACCCAGACTCAGAATAACAATTGAACAACAACAACGATCACACAAAGTCTTGTCCCGTTTGGGATTTGAACCCTCAACACCTTAGCGCAGTAGGAAGCGGTGTGCCGACGCGAACGCTTAAACCACTTCGCCATTCGTGCAGTCAAAATTAAATAAAAAATAATTTTAATGTTATAATAATCAATATTAATCTGCGGCTTTAACAATAGTTAGGTAATTTCTGGTAAATTTATTTACAGTTGGGTTACCTTGAAACGCATGCGTAAAATAACAGTATTTTATCAGCTATCCTTTTAAATTTATTTAAATTACTCTTCGGGTTACATTTCATTTTTTAGGGTTCCGTACCTCAAAAGGAAAAAAAACTGAACCCTTATAGGATCTCTTTGTTGTCCGTCTGTCTGTCTCACAAGACCCTTTTTCACAGGGACGCGTGATGGTTTCTAGTTGAAATTCATATGAAATAGTCAGGTCTACTGCCCCTTGGAGGTGTGAAAAAATCAAACTTCTAAGCCAACGCAATCAAAAGATCAGCCGTTTATGTTGCAAATTTGCGACATTCGCAAGGGAATCAAAACCTAAAGAGTACTTCCCGTGAACTCATAATCTTGAAATTTGGTACGAAGCAACATCTTATAGCACAGATAAAGGAAAAATTGCGAAAAGTATAACTTTTTAGTTACTTCGTATAATACGTCGTTTATGATGCAAATTTACGACACTCGGAAGGAAATCAAAACCTACAGGATACTTCCCGTAAACTCAGGATCTTGAAATTTGGTTCGAAGCAACATCTTATAGCACAGATGAAGGGAAAATTGCGAAAAGCATAAACTTTTAGTTTCATCATATAATAAAAATATTTTTAATTTTTATAAACTTACAACCCTTTTCCTCATGAACGCGTAAAGGTATTGAATTGAAATTCATATCAACTACTCAAGTCTATAATACCTTTAAGCTGTAACAAAATCAAAATTCTATGTCAACGCAATCAAAAGAAACAGCAATTTAAGCCCCATATTTTGAACCTCCAACTACTCGCAAGGAATCAAAACCTACGGGGTACTTCCGTGAACCCAGACTCTTAAAATTTGGTACAAAGAAACGTCTTATAGTACAGATAAAGGAAAAATTGCGAAAAGAATAAATTTTTACATACATCATACAATTTTTTTTTAATTTTTTTTAACTTACTGCCCCTTTCCTCATGAACGCGTAGAGGTATTAAATTGAAATTCATTTCAAATACTCAAGTCTATAGTACCTTTAAGCTGTAACAAAATCAAACTTCTATGTTATCGCAATCAAAAGAAACAGCTATTTAATCCCCATATCTTGAAACTCGCAACTACTCGCAAGGGAATCAAAACTTAAAAGATACTACCAGTCGACCTAGTCTTAAAATTTGGCATGAAGTAACTTTTTAGGAGCACAAATAAAGGAAAAATTTGGAAAATCTTAAATTTTTAGTAATTTTTTTTTAATAATTATATAACTACTCATGTATTAACTCTTTGCCTCATGAACGCACAGAGGTATCAAGTAGAAATTTATATCAAAATTAGGTCATATTGCCTTTAAGATTTGAATAAAAAAGTCAAGGCAAAAACGCATACCGCATATTTTGAAACTCGCGACTGCTCGCAAGGGAATCAAAACCTAAAAGCTGCTTCAGATGTGTGTGTATGTTATTCAAAGATGATTTTAAGTATATCTTAACACTAGCTGACGGCGAACTTCGTACCGCCATATTTAGATATCTGTCTCAGCTTCCCACAGGCAGTGTACAGTCGCGACCAAAAAAAAGACGTTTCCCGTTATCTTTTATTTTTTTTTCTTTCTAGCAAAAAAAGTTTGAAAGAAATCGGACTGTGTTATTGAATTACAACTAAGTACATATTTTGACTTTCATCCCCTCTCTCCAAGAAACCGTGCTGAATTTCGGGATAAAAAGTATCCCATGTCCTACCTCGTAAATGCGTAATATAAACTCAAATCATGCCAAGTTTCATTTGAATCCATTCAGTACTTTCAGCGTGATGCGGCCAAGATACAGACAGACAAAAATGAAAAAAAATTACAGTTTTGGCTTCAGTATCGATTATAGAGAGCCCTTCAAAATTTTTTTTCTAAATATCTTGAATGTACAGAATTGGACCTGTTACATTTTTATTCTAAGTATATATATATAACATAGCTTTTGCACACGGCTAGGCACACGCAGACTTTCATCCCCTGATTTACCCACTTAGGAGTGGAATTTCAAAAATTCCTTTCTTAGTGCTCACTTACGTAATATAAAGAACCTACATGCAAAATTTCAAGATTATAGGTTCAGCGGTTTGGGCTGTGCGTTGATCTCTGGGTATGTCAGTCAGTCACCTTCCTCTTTTATATATATAGATAATAATAATATAATCTGTTCGTTGATTTTAGGCTTTGAGGGCGGAGATGGAATTGTTGGGAAAAGTTAATAAATATTAAAGATTCCAAACAACAGACCTTCATTAAAATTGGCTCGACTAGGACATTAAATCCATATGTTGATGGAATTTTGTAGTGGCAAATATTTTTTTAATAATCCTTAGTTTTGCAGAATTGTTAAAATACTTTGAGGGTGGGAACAGGGAAAAAATAATTGTAACCGTGATTCTAAAACGACCAGAGAACCATCCTAATCCGAAGACACTTTGAAACTACTCAAGATTTAACGAAATCACGTTTGGCCTAGTGGTTTAAGCGATCGCCAAGCCGCTTTCTACTGCGCCAAGAGTTGTGGGTTCAAATCTCACATGGGACAACACTTTGTGTGATCCACAAATTGTTGTTCTGATTCTGGGTATTCTTTGTGTCCGTTTCATGTATGTTTTTCTCTAATAAATATATAGACAGTTTCTTTCTAGATGCTTGACTGGAATGTAACGTGAAAAGTTAGAATAAATCAATCTGATTGTGCTAACACGATTGATTTATTTTAATATTACTGACCATTATTGTTTAATAATATAAATATATATAAATATTAATAATCCCAAACTAGACAAAGCCTTTACTATGGTACCCAGACTATTGATAAACATACTTACATATTTCTAAATACATACATTTCTTCTTATTACCCGACTGCGAAAGGAGGGTTATGTTTTTCGAGTGTATGTATGTATGTATGTAAATTTCTTTGGCACGCCCTAGAGAGAGTGTCAATAGATTCTTCTTAGTCGTGAGAGTGTAAAAATAAATAAAATAAAAAATAATAAAATATAATATAATAAATAATATATAATATATATAATAAATAATAAAATTAAAAATAAATAAAAATAACGATTTTTGGTGCCAAAAAGTAATATATAAAAAAAAATGTTTTCAAAATACATCGAGTGTGGTATCAAAATAAATATTTTTTTACGGTGATTACGAATACATATAAAACTTATATGTTTTTATTGTTAAATATTGACGCATTTTTAATAATTTGTACTTATTTTTATAAATCAATTGCTGTTCGTTTGCCTCGCTAAAACTCGAGAACGACTGGGCCAATTTAGCTGATTTTGGTTTTGGAATGTGTGTCGTTGTCCAGGAAAGGTTTAAACGGTGAAAAATTAAAAATTGCTTGACAATCCAAGCGTCACGTGTACGAAGTAGCGAGCACAGCTTGTAATAAATAAATTACTGTGTGTACGGTACAAATGATCGTGGTTCATCACACAAAGGTTTTTACTGGGTGGAGATCCAACTCAAGACCTTCGGCTTATCAGTCATGATCACTCACTATCCCCACCGCCTACCAGCCCCACTGCTAGAGCAATTGGGCTTATAAATGAGTTCCTTCAGTGTAGTCCAGATGAAGACATTTTTTGACTCTCATAACGTAATTGTAAGACATATTTATTTGCATTTGAATGTTAAAGACTATTTTTTTTGTTCCTATATAGAATTAAGCTTGTGTTCTGTTTACAAATATTATTTTATTATATTTAACTTTTATATTTCTTTTTTTGTGTTGCAATTAATATAGATACAAGCGATTTGGTATTTTTTCTATGGAATAGTGGGTAAACGAGCAGACGTATCGCCTGATGATAAGCGCTACCGTCGCCCATGGACAACCGCAACACTGGTGTTGCGGTTGTCGCAACGCACGCACTTGCGACGCCTCTGGAGGCGTCGCAAGTGCGTTGCCGGCCTTGGGGGATGGGAAGGGGGATTCAGGGAGGGGTTGGGCATGGGCCTCCGGTATCCTCATTCACTCGGTGAAACACAGCGTAAGCGCTGTTTCACACCAGTTTTATGAGAGGCCGTGGTATAACTCGGGTCGAGCCGGCCCATGCATGCCGTAGCGTGGCTCTCCCACATTATAAACTGTAATGCATACATTTTATTAAATAAATTGAATTGAATTAAAACTAAACACTAGACCGTCAAATTCATCTAAATTCTCGAAACAAGAAATACCTTTAGAAATGTATCTTCTGTTTCCGAATAGGTATCTAGAGACTATATCTATTCTGTGGCTTTACTTACTTTAGTGAAATCAGCAGCCATAAAAGCTTGCTCAGCCCCGATGTAGACATAAACAGGCAGCAGTAACAACTGATACTTGTGTCTCAGTTGCTTTAGTGTCACCGCCAGCAGGCGGACCCCTGACTTTCCCTGGGATTTTGTTTGACGACCTGCTGTGTATCTGGAACATATTATTCAGTCAAATTTAACCTTTGGAATTCGTTATTATCTCACAACTTACGCTACTTTTATATTTTGTTTCTAACTCTAATTAAGACAAATTAGC
The DNA here is from genome assembly GCA_949125395.1 of Diaphora mendica. Taxonomy (NCBI): domain Eukaryota; kingdom Metazoa; phylum Arthropoda; class Insecta; order Lepidoptera; family Erebidae; genus Diaphora; species Diaphora mendica. Next base: position 8,204,496 of record OX421322.1, read on the forward strand.
ATACCACCGTTCAATCTTCATTTTCACCCCTTCATATTAACGTGTAGATTTAATATGACGCAATCCCCCTTATCAAAACCTTAAAAATGTTTAAAACTGGGAACTGCTAGTAAACCTATACCTGACTAAATAAAAATATTGACATCAATTAAGTGAAAAAATTATAACATACAAATAGGTATATCACATGATTTCACCAATATGTAAGTATTTCATGATAATTTAAAAAGTTAACGAGACAATTTCATAACGATGACAATGATGTGCATATTATGTATTATAATTACATTTTAATACGAAAAAAACTTCTTTTCCGCTGACTACTACCAAAATATTTGGGGGTGTTAGGTTTTATTTTCGTTACGGAATTACTTGATATCGAATCAAGAAATTCCACCGCGCTCAAAGCCCGCGATAAAAGCTATGCAATAGCTTAAAATCTATACTAATATTATAAATGCGAAAGTTTGTAAGTATGGATGGATGGATAGATGGATGGGTGGGTGGATGGATGGATGGATGGATGGATGGATGGATGGATGGATGATTGTTACTCTTTCACGCAAAAACTACTGAACGGATTTGGATGAAACTTTACAGTAGATGTATATTACATCAGAATAACACATAAGCTACTTTTTGCCGCGATAACTGACATATGCGGGCGGAGCCGCGCGCAACAACTAGTAGTTTAATAAAACTAAAATATACGCTTACGAAAATCGGTTACAAATAAACAAACATACAGGCGAAGTAAATAAAAGCGTGTTAATATTAGTCTTCACCCATGCTACGTGCATTTGGACTTAGAATAGTTATATTTATATAGGTACCTACTTACTTATAGATTAGAGGCCAGGACCCTATTTCATAAAACTTACAATTGTCAGTGACAGGTGATAATTTGACAATTGTCCGTTTCATAAAACTTTGCTCCGACATATTTGTACCCGGAAAATTCGACAAGTTTGAGTGTATTTTTTGCGTTTCATAGAAATTTACAGGTGACAATGAAAACTGTTCAAATTGTCAACGATTTACTGACATTTTTTGTTTCTGAAACAGATATTTGTCAATAAAAATAAAACAAACCATGCGACAAATTTGTAGAATTGTCGCAAATTTTTGACAGAGGCCTCGACGTGTGTCAGGAATAAATCGCAAGTGACAAGTGACTAACAAATTCGTTATTTTGTTCGTAATTTTTAATAAATCCTCTATTTTTGCAGTGATAATAGTAGTGACAGAGTATTATTTAGAACAGACCTATCACAGCAGAGTATTTGGAGAAAGTAAAAACTTTTGTTTTGAATTCGGGTTCGATTCCCGGGTCGGACCAAATGTTTGTATGATCTGCAAATATTTGCTTCGGAGTTTGGGTGTTTTCTATATATAATATGTATTTTAAAAAAAACTATGTATTTATATCTTGTTTAGTTCCCATAACACAAGCTCTGATTAGCTTGGAATATTTATTATTTATTTATCAATTAATTATCAGACATTACTTTCAATGAATAATATCGGATAAGTAAATCGGTGGTAGAATATATTTTAAGTAAAATGGGAATTTCACTGGTCGCTGACAATTATATACCTGTCCCTGACAATTTTTTTGGTGTCATAGGTGTTTATTATGAATTGTAAGGAAAATGGTTTTATGAAACGCCACTAAAAAAAGTGACAATTACCACTGTATTCAAGTATACAATTATTTATTTGTCATGTTTTATGAAACAGGAATTGTCGTGACAATCCGACAAATTACGTCATTTTTGACAAATTGTCGACTTGTCAGGTTTTATGAAATAGGGCCCTGGATGGTATTACCAAGGAAATATTCAAACTTATAATTCTCAGTTTTTTAAAATAATATTTCATTATTGTAGAAATTTAATCAATGGTGTTCTTACCTGGTGAGAGAATCAACACCGAATGCTACGAGAGCGACGGCCGTTACCATACATGCCAAGTATGTACCAGCTATCACTTGGATCTTCAGAGCGGATGGAGGCTCTAAATTTGCATTCTTCTACAGTTACAAGAAATTAAATTAATAGTGTGCCGTTTTATAATGTGATTCATAATGAAGCCGGTTAAACAGGAAAACTTAACACCAACTTATAACACACAAGCTTTCGCAAACGGCTTTATTCAAGTGAAAGTTATTATTCGTAAGTATCTTTCGGGAATAACAGATTTAATAAGTTAAATCTAGATCTTTTTTTCACATTTGAAACATTTCAAGAGATATTTACTGGAGCGATAAGGCCGCCAATTGTACTGACCTAGCATTAAGTCATTTATTTAGTTATCTGCTGTACAATATAGAGTTTTATTATTATTTAATTACATTATATACCAATATCACAACAAGAAAACGACACTGCTTCGAATCCGAAGATTGAGAGGAAACTAAATGAAGGTTAATGAATACTTTCTGCTAATTTTTTTTTAAATAATTTACAGCTTTCCAATGTTTCTTTTAAAGCTGCTTTTTTAATTGACTAAAAACGTCCATCATATCAAATTTTTATACTTACGTGTAAGTTATTTCCATTACAGAAGTTAACACCGCATGTAGCTCCAAAGTCTATCGTTGTATGTGGAGTTGTATTATTGGTGAATATCGCAGCAACGCTTGATGAAGTCTCGTTAGTTAGTCGTGGCTCATCACCGATTGATGATGATAAAACTGCAAATAAACTCAACTTATAATATACATAATAACATATAATATAATAACCCCAAAAGAATTTTACGGCCATTTATATATTAGAAAAGTGTAATATAATCTTATATATAAAATTCTCGTGTCACAATGTTAGTTACCATACTCCTCTGAAACGGCTGGACCGATTTTTATGAAATTTGGTGTGCATATCGGGTCGGTCTGAGAATCGACCAACGTCTATTTTTTATACCCTATTTTTTTTATTGCAAAACAAAGTTTGCCGTATCAGCTAGTAATTTATAAAAATAATGTCTGCATTGTTTTAAATCGGCTTACTGAAAAGTGATACTAACTAAAACAGGCTAGAAGGTATTTATTGCTATTATTGTTATTTAGGACCCTACTGTTATTTAGGATCGGACTTATTCTAGGTTTTTTAATTAGAATCGTAATTATTTTTTTATTGAAACCACTAAATAAATTCTAATAAGTTGTAGGTAACTATGCAATATGGTCAGATGTGAAGATTCATAGTAGATGCAGAAAAGTTGAAAACTGTGTTTCTGTAATTTAGGTAAAAGCAAAAGTTATTATTTATTTATAGACAACTCTCTGACCAGGAATACATCCTATGTAGCATATGAATTTACAAACATACAAGAAACGGACATACAGAACAGAATAGTTTTAGAACAAGAATTGGTAGGTCACGTCACGTAGTGTTGTCCCATGTGAGGATCAGACTAACAAAACTCAACGTGACCACTCAGAGCCCTCGCGAACTGTAGACTTTCGATCGCCCGTAATTTAGTTGGTTTCTTAACCAGTATGAAGATGTATGGGGGTGCGCACATTATAATGATTCGGTACCATTCGATCGCGCGATCAAACTATCGACCGATTAAAAAGTTTGTAGTCTGCGGGGGCACTTATACTACTACACCTTTTGCCAGCTTGAATGTTTAATCAATGATGCATACAGACTGCATTTAAGCAACAGAAGTAGGTTACCTATTTTTACATACAATAGGTATAAATATAGCAAAGATTTTGCTCAGTTGCGATGAGTCCATGTCTTGCCGAAGGTCGTTTAGTATATTATTCATCAACTTTCACTAGTCGTTTGTCTTTGTACAGGAAGTGGATGGAAATTTAACTTTCACAATATGACAGCAACAATGCTTAGTTCTATTTTATTGTGAATATTTCTACTATTATTTGGAGTTAAAAACCTCTAAGTAGATACTTATAATCGGCCAGAGTATGCAGAGTTCATTCTTAGAAATGCAACATAAATCCCTTTAGCTATTTACTCAGATAATATATTTTTGTTTTTATATAAAAATATATAAGTTTGTATATAAAATATACAAACTTATATATTGTATATAAGTGTGTATATTACCTACAATATATAACTAATATACAATTTTAATTCTCCACTTCTATTCTTAACTTTTCTATGGGAAAAAGACTTCGCACCAAATAAACAATATGCACTAATAATATGTGTCAGAATGAGGGTATCCGAATAATAAAAGTGTTACAAACATTTGTCACTATCGAAATGTTCCGTGAGTCGGGCGAGGTAGTAATGGAGTCTATATAAAGCAGCGCGATCGGAAACCGGTCACAGTTCTCTCTTCAGAACTCGCGACGACCATATCTCTTGATTGTGACATGGGTCACTCCTGAGTCGTAGTAGTTTTCTATTATTTGATTTGTGATTTGTTGTATCTGTGTGTTTTATATCGTGTGTGCGAGTACCGGATGATTGGTCCTTAATCTCTCCCTTTGATCCGAGTGAAGCGATATTTACCTGTGGGGGAATTGCAAGTCTGGTGGCGAATTCCACAGGGCACCGCGGAGGAGTGAGCGTTGCCCCAACCCCCTCGTGGGGGTTGCAGATGATGTTTAAGTTAATTCGTATCCGTTTAGTAGTGATTACAGTGTCCAGACTGGCTATATAGGGACATCAAAAGAGAACGAGAGAATACTGAAGGAGAACGTTAAAGTTTAGTAGAAATAAAAGAAAGGATAGAAAAACAAGATGATAGGGAAAAGGAGAGAGAGAGAAAAGTAACATCAAAGGACAATGAGAAGATACTAAAGGAGAACGTTAAAGTTCTAGGAGAAATAAAAGAAATGATTGGAAAACACGATGAGAGTGAGAGAAAGGGAACACAAGCAGCGACCTATGCGGGGATAGTGGCAGGTCGCTCTGAAACTCGGCTCCCGGAGAGGACGACCCTGCACTCGGTGGTCGTCACGTCCAAAAACGAACTGGACACCGGGGAGCAGGTCATAGAGCGACTGAGGAAAGCTGCGGACGAGGACGAGGGATGGGTGAAGGCAGAGAAAATAAGGAAGGCTAAAGACAGAAAAGTGATAATTGGATACAAAACGGAAGAAGACAGAAAAAAGGCCCAAAAAAGGTTTGTGGGGTCGCGATGATGCAATACATTGTAATAATAAAATGCATGATCAGCTAATGTAGCACATCGCACCTCGGGCTCGACAGGGCTCCGCTGGAGTCTTTAGTCAGTCCGCACCTTCAATATGTAACACACGTTTGGTCGGACTAGTCAGTCCGCACCTCCGATAGCTAACACACGTTAGTGTCAGGCAATCTCAGTCACTCAGCTCAAGTAATTAATGTATCCACTCCGCTCAACTAATTAATGTACAGATGAACGCGAAATATATTCGGTTTACTTATAGAACCTTTTATTTACAACTACAACAAATACAACATTACTATATTAGCGACATATGCTAAATTCATTTACTTCAGTCTTCAGTTTACTTTACTTCAGTCCACAGAACACATATACTCACTTCAGTCAGTCCGCACCTCCGATAGCTAAATATGCTAAATTGGTGACCCCGACCGAGAAGAATATGCAACCTTGGAGTGGAGAATGAAGCACTCGGTTCGCAGCACCGATACGAGTCGGTCTGCATGCATCGTCGATAAGGTACGTAACGTACATCAGGATCTGTCGGTCCGGCATCCGCGGCACCGATACGATATGGGCGTTTTGTTAAGAAAAATGTAACCTTCAGATCACGTCGGGGGGTATAGACCTACTTATAGAGGCGACCACCGACGTGTATCATATGTAATTGGAATCAAGAGAGATTGCGGACTGCTCCCCATTGTTTAGAAATGGGTTATTGATATTTTATATGTATTTTTGGATATCACGTTTAAAAAAATGACACCAGTACTTCCGACAGATTAGTATAACAAGACCAGAGATATCACTACAGGTACGTCACCAGTACATTAAGAAGGCAGGAGAAAGGTCTCCGTCTTACTGGTGAGTGTATAAAAATGTGGCAAGAACGCCAAGAACATGTGAGCAACCGTGCAACTAGAACAAGGCAAGTACGTCATCAGTACAAAGAGGGCTGCAGAAATATGGAAACGCCTTACTGGTGAGTGTATTATGTGAAAGTATAGTGAGTGAATATAAATTATGTGCCGTGAATAATACAAAAATTAAAATGTGCAGATTAAGGACATTAGAATTTAACTTAGGGTTGAGCAAGGTCATTTAAGTATACCATTAATCACGTGACGTCAAGGTAATTTTGGGCGCAGATTCGAAGAACTCGTCAATTACTCTATTTTAGCGAATTTACTAGCGAATTAAGTATATTGGCAGTTTGAGGTGTTATCTCGCTAATAGGAAAGGTCACAATCACTCTAAGTTAACACAAGGAACATAATATGAATTGTAAGCACATCGACATCGGTAACAAAGTAGTATAGTATATGCATTGTGAAGTTTCTACTAAGTACGCTAGACCCTATGTACCTGACAATTCAGGGAATTAGTTTGTCATAGCATTCATGAAATACTTACAATTGTGATAACGTTATTATTAAATGGATTTTTGCTACATGTCGGATTAAAATCAAAGTCTGGTTTAGGAAAGAAATGGTTAATTTTGTCAATCAAGCTCAAGGCCAAGTGTAAAATTGAAAAATGTAATCGATTATTATTATGTTGTGTAATATGTAAACATTTTTATCATGTATTTTATCAGAATATGTATTTTTTGAACTTATTCTATGTTATGTAAACTATTGTGAAATAGCGTATAATATTTTAAATGAAAACTGTAATTAATGTTAAAGTGTAAATGAAACCATAATGTAACTTGGTATTCAAATCATAATTTAATTGAGTAATTTTTATATAAACATTGTAATACCTGCGACATGCATAAGAGCATCAGGTTACGCGCGTGGGCAAGCGCTTATTCTACGAATCATTATTGTTGTGACCAAGGCTTAATCAGTGTCAGCGCTTTCATGTGTGCCTTGCGCGCCCTAAGTAAGTTTAAAATTTTATTGTAATGATATATGATATTGTAACTATTTGATAGAATAAAATTTTTCTTGTAAGAGAGGGATGACTGTGGGGTCGCGATGATGCAATACATTGTAATAATAAAATGCATGATCAGCTAATGTAGCACATCGCACCTCGGGCTCGACAGGGCTCCGCTGGAGTCTTTAGTCAGTCCGCACCTTCAATATGTAACACACGTTTGGTCGGACTAGTCAGTCCGCACCTCCGATAGCTAACACACGTTAGTGTCAGGCAATCTCAGTCACTCAGCTCAAGTAATTAATGTATCCACTCCGCTCAACTAATTAATGTACAGATGAACGCGAAATATATTCGGTTTACTTATAGAACCTTTTATTTACAACTACAACAAATACAACATTACTATATTAGCGACATATGCTAAAAGGTTAATAGAGAAAGCGAAAGATCTTGTGGTGGAAGAAATAAAGAACAGAGATTCCCTACTGGTACTCTACAGCGTCCTTAAAAATCAGACGGACGAGGACCTGGTAAAAGCTGTGAGGTGCAGAAACCAGAATATATTCCGGGACTTAACACCGGACCATGACAGGCTGACAGTGCTCTATAGGAGGCGAGCAAAGAATCCCCACATGTGCCACGTGGTGCTATTGACCTGCAACCGATTAAGGTTGCGGACCAATCTCCCCTAGTGCAGTGCTCCCTGTGTCTGGGATACGGACATAGCAGGAAGTTTTGTACCACAACAGAACTCAAGTGCAGCCATTGCGGAGGGCCCCACCTAAGGGCCGCTGCCAGTGGTACAGAACCAAACTGTTGCAACTGCCAAGGGGAGAAGCTGAGCAGCACGGGGCACAAGACCTTCAGCGCCGAGTGCCTAATCCGCAAAAAGTGGGACTATCTGGCGAGATTAAGTACGGCATATTTATATATGGAGATATCGTAACATGCACACAAACAGCAGACACGCACACATAACTAAAAGGAACTGCATAACAAATTCACGACCAGGATTACAATAATTGCATATATTTAGGCATATATACACATTGTTGCTAACAAAGGTGGAATTAATGCTAAAAATAAAAAACACACTCAGACACGAAAATCACATATAGATTATATACACACAGATTAAATAACAAATTAAAATACACCTTAGATAAAATTATACACACATAATTAAACACTGGACATGTACAAAAAACAAAATACACAAAGTCACAAAATGCCATGATCTCACAGATTAGGAAACGACAACCAAAAATCCATTGCAGGATAAACAGATTAAACAACAACAACAGGTAAAACGTATTAGATAAAAGATAAAATAGTATAAATAAAAGGAAAGCAAAGCATGAACAGTATAAATAGAAGATAGCTTAGATCAAACAGTATATATAGTAGTAGTAGTAGTAATAGTATAATAATAGAAAAATGCACTCAGAATAACACTATAGAGATATAAGAAATTAATAGAATACATTGAATATAAATTAAAAATTTAAAAGACTCTTAACAAACCTAAAAATAAAGCCTGCAACGTAAAAATCCTCTGCTTTGTATTGTAATTGTTGCATTAAAGACAGAAAACGGAAATTTAAAGTCACACATAACACACAACACACAAAATAGAACTAAAGAAATTTATATAACACACTGATTATAAATTAAAAACTAAGAAGACTATTAACAAACCTAAAAATAAAACCTGCAACTTGGAAATCCTTTATCTTGTACTATATTTATTGCATTAAAGATAGAAAAAGGAAATTTAAAGTCGAATCGTAAAATTTTAGAAACTAACGTTGCATTGTATAAATTCTATAGTAATCAAACAATAAATAGAAAAATTAACTAAATTCTGTATATTGATCAAACAATAAATGAAAAACTAACAAAAGCAAAGTGATGGAAGGGAGGCAATTGGTGCGAGGCACACCAATGAATGGCAAATATACGACTAGTAAAAAGGTCCTGTCGTTATTATGGACGGGGAAAAGCAGCGTTATCCCACGGGATAACAATAAAAAAAAAAGACTGGCTATATCCGTGAATCGTGTGCTCGTTTTATTCGCGTGTCTCCGACATATATATATATATATATTCACTTAAAATAAAATCTAGGAACTTTACTTACTTGCTGAAGATATAAGATTACCCCAGATCTGCGCCATCTGGACGAACAAAAAGAACAAGCCAAAGAACCTCGTCAGTAGAACTTCTGCCGATACCCCTGATAGCTTAGCGTAAGGTTCCGCTACCTGAAAATATAAAATTTAGTACAACTACAATTAAAATCAACAACGTTATCGCAAAAGTTTATCTGAAACGACTGAAACGATGTGTATAAAATATAATTACTTACTACTTAGTTACTTATTTTACAATTACCGTTGGTATTAAAGAGTAAAAGGAAAAATAAAATCAAATTAATAACCTATAAATCTATGAAGACATTATTAGAATCATAACAATATACCTATACTGAGGTGCGTCACTATTTTTACAGTTTACCTATTTCCAACTTACATTCGGGGCATTTCACGTGAAGCGGACAACGAAAAAAGGGTCAGGATTCCGATTTCATTTATATTTTAGTATGTTATACCTGTACATATCATTGGCACAGATACCAAATATTTTTGCATTTGCAAGCCAAGTTTTGAAAATATAGGTCTCTGAAGATTTCAATAAACGTGAGGTATGCACTACTTCGAATGTCATTCTCAGTTCAAATATAGTCATTTTGGAACAAATTGAACACTGAGTTATATACTACATTTAATAACCTTTATATCCTCATAATTTGAATTTTTAATTTTGTTTTAAATTGCTAAAAAAAAATTAAAAAAAGTTTTGTTTTTAAGTTCACATTTTTTTTTTTTTTGATCATCAATAGAAAGCTTATATTATGCTGAAACTTCATGCCAAGTTTCATAGTGGGCCACACCGTCGTTTAGGAGCTACATGTATAATAATGACGAAGAGCGGTAATGCCCCCCTTCTAGCGTCTAGTCAGTTAGCGAGACTTACTGAATTATTTCTTTAAATATCATATAAATAACACTGTCTCTGGTATATCTTTGCTTGGATAAGAAAGTAGTCCCCCCCCCGTGAGTTTTGACCGCCAATCGAGCATCGCTGAGCAAGTATCGCTTAACGGGTATTATCTATGATAGCTTTTGTCGCTCAGCGACAAACTAGTAGAGCGAGTCTTCGCCGGCAGTGTAAACAGTCAGCGATTAACTATTAATGTGTGCCATCTCTTTTGCTTACACGAAATGTTTATCTATTGTCAGTTTCTTAAGCGAACAATAGGCGGTAGTTAGTCGTTTTCTCGCTGGCGGTGGGGCTACTGCCTTATCCAAGCAAAGATATACCAGAGACAGTGTTATTTATATGTTATTTAAAGAAATAATTCAGTAAGTCTCGCTAACTGACAAGACGCTAGAAGGGGGCCATTACCGCTCTTCGTCATTATTATACATGTAGCTCCTAAACGACGGCGCGGCCCACTATGAAACTTGGCATGAAGTTTAAGCATTATTATGCTTAAACATCAAAAGAAAGCTTATATTTAAGCTTTCTTTTGATGATCAAAAAAAATTTAAAAAAGAATGCGAACTTCATCAAAAATTAAAAAAACAAACTTTATTTCATTTTTTTAGCAACTAAAAACAAAATTAAAAATTTAAATTATGAGGATATAAAGGTTATTAAATGTAGTATATAACTCAGTGTTCAGTTTGTTCCAAAATGGCTATGTTTGAACTGATAATGACATTCGAAGTAGTGCATACCTCACGTTTACTGAAATCTTCAGAGACCTATATTTTCAAAACTAGGTTTGCAAATGCAAAAATATTTCGTATCTGTGCCGAGGATGTACAGGTATAACATACTAAAATATAAATGAAATCGGAATCCTGACCCATTTCGTTGTCCGCTTCAGAGTGAAATGCCCCATTCTTAACTTATCAGTGTAGTTCTATTTTATTTTGAATATGTAGAATGATACCTCATATATTTATTTATATCAAATATTATGTAATAGTATTAAATATTATTGATTTGAATGATCGATTGCTTAGGCCTTTTTACCCATTCTACTCCTGTTATTTTACAGAAATAAAAACGGTAGCCTTTTATTTAGCAGAAGATCTCTGCTGTTAGTTATGATCATAATTATTTACCTTAGGTAGTCCAAATCTAATATTTCTTAATGACTCTTTAATAGCGCATACACTGCCAGAAAGAATATTCCAATAAAAGAGCCGGGGTATAGACCCCGGCTCTTTTAATATTTTTTTTTTTTTTTTTTATAAGACAACTCCCGCACTAGGAATAAATCCTGTGTCGCGGGGGACTTTACAAACACACATGAAACGGACACAAAGAACACCCAGACTCAGAACAACAATTTGTGGAACACACAAAGTGTTGTCCTACGTGGGATTTGAACCCACGACACTTAGCGAAGTGGGAAACGGCGTGGTGACCGTTAAACCACTAGGCCAAACGTGCAGTGTAAGTCCATTGAGTTTTCGACGTAATGTAAAATAAGTAAAATTTAACTAATCAGTTTCAAACAACTTACTACAGACAGATATGTAGACTTAGCGCACCATAATGGCGCTCCACCGAATCCGACCATTATACCAGCCGGAACTAAGACATAGAGCGCAGGATAGAATTGCGCAGCTATAAACGGCATATAAGCAATGAAGCATAGTGCTACCGTCCACTTGCAGCCAAGCCATCTGTAAGAGAGTACATGCTTAGAACTTATCGTTAATGAATAGCAGGGTGGAGACGCGCCTTTAGGGGCGCCGCGTCGGCTGCAGCACTTAGGTATGATGAATCTACGCCCATGTATACCAGGCCTTACAACTCAACCCCAGGTAAAAAGATCTAAATACTTTGAATTGAGTAAACATGTTAATATGTATCAAATGTTTGTCTTAATTAATGTCGTTATCCCACAAACTGCCCAAGTGAAGTGAGGGCAACGCGTGCAATCATGCAACAAACTCGGTCTGCGATAAAGCCCGTAGTCCAGCCATATCTGCTCCCGAGGAGCACTCCAATAAGGTGCTTTGGACTCGAATCATCACTTTCGAAAACCCTGGCCTCAATTATCCTCGACATAGAACGTGATCTGAAGTTCATCTTCACATCAGGTAATTCCTCACCACGCCACGTTCTAAATGAGCTGATATTTGCTTTTATCTTCATAGTTATAAATAAAAAATAAAAAATTAGCAAGGTAGTAGAGTCACGCCGATTTTAGCATAAACGGGCCGGCTCGACCGGGGCAATACTACCCTAAAACAGAAAATCAACGTAAAATGACAGCGTTCGTGCTGTCGTGTTTCGTTGGTGAGTGCGAGACCGGAGGCTCAATGATGCAGAAGCATCACTAGGCTGCCATAGTGTGAGTCACCATGCTGCATTGTTGCATTGTTTGCATTCGCAATGAGTATGGTGACCACCACTCTTGGATTCTGCTTATGCTTTCCATCAGGCAGAGTAGAGTAATTTTGGCAGAACCATACATAAAAAAAAAAATTCAAAAAAAAATCTCCACTCATCTATTGCACAATTAAAGCAGCGCCGGTATATGTTGTCGTGTAGAGGAAGGGAGAAGGTGGGGTCAGTTAGAAGAGCTCGAGAGTCAGAACACTCTCTGCGCGCTACTATACGGATCTTATCTTAAAAATGAGAATAGTACTTCACACATGAGCGAACCTGTGCCTAATATAAAAGACATATATGCTCGAGCGAGAAGAACCGTTTCACTTTGTTCAGTACATCTAGGCGCAGCCGCCTTAATGGCGCTCTACATGTACTCACGCGGGTCGACAAGATAAGCTTCTTTTGTTTTTCCTCAACGTCTGCTATCTTGGCTCTTGGGTATTCAAAATATCGCCCATGAACTGTGTTATCATCTACATTGTAATATATGTTGCCGAGGGCTAACATGTCATTAATATGCAGAAGAAACAGTGTGGGCGACAGCACGGAGCTCTGAGGTACACCAGCTTTTATTTGATAAAAATCAGAGGCCGCGCCGTCGCAAACTACCCTAATACAATAAATAAATAAATAACTTTTTTCTACTATGTATAAATGTTACTTACTTGATAACTACAGCAGGCAGAAGAATGTTACTCAATATAAGTGAGAAGTAGATAGCTGCCAGCGTAAAGGTACCAACACCGGCGTCACTATTCACCGAACTTTGCAGGTTAGCGGTTCCGGAAAAGGCCGTAAAGTGAATCAGGAAAGCAAATGCCAGAACCAGGATATTGCGATTGATACGCCATTTCTCGTTTGTACCGAAGATAACAGATGTCTCAGGCATTTTGGTACCTGTAATTTAATAAACATGGTTTTAACATTGTCACAGTCTTAATCCAATTTTCCAAAATGTGTACCTATTGAAAGATTTTTGGGAAGTTGATAGTGCACAATACATTACGTCTTAGACATTAATTTTTCCAAGGCATGAGCAGCGTATGATTTAAACTTCTGAACGCCACAAGCTGAACTTGGTTGTTTTGGTCCAGAACAGACTGCGCAACGCAATCACTAATAAAATTGTTGCGGGCATCATCTTGTATCATTCGCGATGACAATTGCAGCGGGGCGTGTGTCATTTCATCACTCATCAGTTGATAACAGGGACTAGCAGACAGAAATTAAGGCTATGATATCAGAGTGATTTCAAAAAGATTAAGAAGTTGGTGGAATTTATCAGTACCTAAAGCCAGCCATGGGCTCAGGGTGGGGCAGCAGTCTGAAATAATATGTAAATAGCAAACTACTTGGTCTCTATTGTCTGCAATACAGTCCTTTAAACGTTGAGGCCAGTTATCAATGCAGTGCAGCACGCACTCTTTCTATGGGGAAATAATTCGCTGCCAATCGTATGGATTGTTTTAGTGACTCCAAATTATCATAGCGTTTAGAACAAGTCTTAATCTTTAAAACCGACTATAAATCATAATCCAGTGGATTAAGATCATTACTAGACGACGGCCAGTCTTCAGCTCTGATGAACTCCGGAATGTTGGTTTCTAACCAAGACTGGTTGGATCGAGATTTATGACCCGGCACCGAGTCTTGCTGAAAGGACCATTCTTGGTTTTTGAACATGGTGTTGTTAAGGGGCTTAGCTTCCTTCTCAAGAATGGTATCTTGATACACTTGTGCCGATGTTTTGATACCTTTTTCACAAAAAAAGTCAAAGTCAGTCCTTCACATCCGTAAACAAAATTTTTCTGTGACATCCCTTTGCGTACCGCTTAAGTAGTTCTTTTGATTTTACCAATGTACTGTGGGGGACAGGTGTGTCATGTCCCACCAACACAAAGGGAGGATCCTCCGACCAGGCGAGGTGATCATGCCTGGCGGGCCACCTGCCCAACGGTTGATGTTGGGATGTTGTATATATGATTATCGGCGCGAGAACTTTCACTCCGCGGTTCAGGATTGGTAGTTTCTTAGTTTCCTTCGTTACTCCGTAGTTCATTGTAACTTCGGTAGATGGCGCTGTAGTATATTTCTGTTGCGCTGTATGTGGAAGTCGCCACATCACTCGCCTCCAAGACCGAAGGTCGATCTATGATGTGTCAGCTGTCTGTGCTCTGTTGCGGCGCTTGCCAGTGCCAGGAGTGAGTAGTTCCAGTGAGTCGGAACTGAGTGCCGCAAGTTCCTGTGAGTCGGAACTGAATGCCGCTAGTCCCAGTGAGTCGGGGCTGAAGTCCGCTGATCCCAGCGAGCCGGGATGGCGTGTGGTGCGCGGTGCTGCGGTGAGGTCCCCAGTGAGTCGGGGCGGTTGCTGCGTAGTGGCTGGCTGCTGCATAGACGGGAGAGATATGCTCTGCTTACATGGACCGTAGCTGCAGTGTGCTGTGCCTAGACGCTGATGACGCCGTAGGGGTAAGCCAGGCTGGAGCGGTCGCTTCCTGCGTGTGGTGTATCCCTGTTGAGGCCGAGGTTGCTGGCTGGCTGTGAGACTTGCTGTGGGAGTGAATATGATGGTGGCGTGCTGATGCTGCTTCGAAGGCTGCTTCCAATTACGTCGGGGTCACCACTGTGGGGGAACGGGTGTCATGTCCCTCCAACACAAAGGGAGGATCCTCCGACCAGGCGAGGTGATCATGCCTGGTGGAGGTTAGTAAGTATTACTTGTGTGTAACCACTAACTAACCTCCACTGTAAAACAAAACACAGTAAATATTTATCCCATAGTGATGACGTATCATCTGTATGAGAAAATTTAATTGGCTTTGCGCAACCTCTAAATATTATCCGATTATGGTGAATTTTGATATATGATTACTGTACATGAGTGGTATCAAGAATTCGAGTGAAGTCAGATGAAAATTGAAAATTTAAAAAAATGAAACTCCCTATTGTACTGTGGCGACTTCCACATACAGCGCAACAGAAATATACTACAGCGCCATCTACCGAAGTTACAATGAACTACGGAGTAACGAAGGAAACTAAGAAACTACCAATCCTGAATCGCGCAGTGAAAGTTCTCGCGCCGATAATCATATATACAACATCCCAACATCAACCGTTGGGCAGTTGGCCCGCCAGGCATGATCACCTCGCCTGGTCGGAGGATCCTCCCTTTGTGTTGGAGGGACATGACACCCGTTCCCCCACAGTGGTGACCCCGACGTAATTGGAAGCAGCCTTCGGAGCAGCATCAGCACGCCACCATCATATTCACTCCCACAGCAAGTCTCACAGCCAGCCAGCAACCTCGGCCTCAACAGGGATACACCACACGCAGGAAGCGACCGCTCCAGCCTGGCTTACCCCTACGGTCTCATCAGCGTCTAGGCACAGCACACTGCAGCTACGGTCCATGTAAGCAGAGCATATCTCTCCCGTCTATGCAGCAGCCAGCCACTACGCAGCAACCGCCCCGACTCACTGGGCACCTCACCGCAGCACCGCGCACGGCACGCCATCCCGGCTCACTGGGATCAGCGGACTTCAGCCCCGACTCACTGGGACTAGCGGCATTCAGTTCCGACTCACTGGAACTTGCGGCACTCAGTTCCGACTCACTGGAACTACTCACTCCTGGCACTGGCAAGCGCCGCAACAGAGCACAGACAGCTGACACATCATATATCGACCTCCGGTTTTGGAGGCGAGTGATGTGGCGACTTCCACATACAGCGCAACAGAAATATACTACAGCGCCATCTACCGAAGTTACAATGAACTACGGAGTAACGAAGGAAACTAAGAAACTACCAATCCTGAACCGCGGAGTGAAAGTTCTCGCGCCGATAATCATATATACAACATCCCAACATCAACCGTTGGGCAGGTGGCCCGCCAGGCATGATCACCTCGCCTGGTCGGAGGATCCTCCCTTTGTGTTGGTGGGACATGACACACCTGTCCCCCACAGTACATTGGTAAAATGCAAAGAACTACTTAAGCGGTACGCAAAGGGATGTCACAGAAAAAAATTGTTTACGAATGTGAAGGACTGACTTCGACTTTTTTTTGTGAAAAAGGTATCAAAACATCGGCACATGTGTATCAAGATACCATTCTTGAGAAGGAAGTTAAGCCCTTTAACAACACCATGTTCAAAAACCAAGAATGGTCCTTTCAGCAAGACTCGGTGCCGGGTCATAAATCTCGATCCAACCAATCTTGGTTAGGAACCAACATTCCGGAGTTCAACAGAGCTGAAGACAGGCCGTCGTCTAGTAATGATCTTAATCCACTGGATTATGATTTATAGTCGGTTTTAAAGATTAAGACTTGCTCTAAACGCTATAATAATTTGGAGTCCCTAAAACAATCCATGCGATTGGCAGCGAATTATTTCCCCATAGAAAGAGTGCGTGCTGCGCTGCATTGATAACTGGCCTCAACGTTTAAAAGACTGTATTGCAGACAATAGAGACCAAGTAGTTTGCTAGTTACATATTATTTCAGACTGCTGCCCCACCCTGAGCCCATGGCTGGCTTTAAGTACTGATAAATTCCACCAACTTCTTAATCTTTTTGAAATCACTCTGATATCATAGCCTTAATTTCTCTCTGCTAGTCCCTGTTGTCAACTGATGAGTGATGAAATGACACACGCCCCGCTGCAATTGTCATCGCGAATGATACAAGATGATGCCCGCAACAATTTTATTGGTGATTGCGTTGCGCAGTCTGTTCTGGACCATAACAACCAAGGTACAATACCTTTTTTGGTTCCCCGACGTTTCGATCGAATTGCACGATCGTGATCACGGGTAGACTGGTGAGAGCTTAGCGCCGCCTCCGTAAAGTGAGATTTTCACCAACTACTCGCACTTGGTCTTCTTTATTTTGATTAACTTTCGAACTGTCGGTACCTCGACACACCACACTACGACGTCCGCTGATTCTTGTCGAGCAATATTATCGCGATTAAGTCCCGATTTACATTCGAATAATATATATAGTCGCAAAAGTTTAAAAACAATCAAAACAACCAAAATTTTATTCAAATTACCTACAAACTTATTTTTTTTCCATTTAATTCAAATTAAATTTATGTACGTACCTATATTATGTACGTATTTTGCCTTGCCTTGATCGACCGGTTGGCCACCCCTGCTCTACTAGATTAGTTGAACTGACCGTTTGAAGGTCATCTGGCTATACTAGGAAACCCTTTTTTTTATTTGAATATAACCTGTGTAATAATAATACTAACCTTTTATATCTCACACACGGTTGCCTTTATCTTACTAATATTATAAATGCGAAAGTTTGTAAGTATGGATGGATAGATGGATGTTTGTTACTCTTTCACGCAAAAACTACTGCATGGATTTGGATGAAACTTTACAGTAATATAACTTATACATCAGAATAACACATAGGCTACTATTTGCCGAGATAACCGACATACACGCGGTTAAAAACTAGTATATCTATTGTCTATTCAACTTCCTCTGAGACAAAAGGTAAACAAACCAGAAAAATGTTCTTTAATAGGTCAAATTTTATATGCATCTAGAATCAATAAAAGAAAGTGACATTTACTTTCTTTTTCTTGGAAAATGGCAAACTGTGCCGATGTCGACAATTCTGCCAGTGTCAAGTACAACGGAAATACGTGTGTTATAAAATAAAATGATTGCAACTGTCCAAATTTTCTGAGTTCACAGTGGACTGACTAAGAAGTGACATTAAAAGCACCTAAAACTGTAGCTGTTCCCAAACTTTGAACGTATTATAACACTACTAAATTGAAGAGTATTGATAAGGCAAATAATTTACGTAGAAATGCGAAATTTTGTAATTAGTTTGGTTACACCGGCCATCTTTACTCTCGATCAACTCGTTTGAGAAACATTGGTTTCTTTGTTTACCTTTTGTCTCAGAGGAAGTTGAATAGGGTATATATATGAACCTGCCAAAGTGACTCTACTCTGCCTGATAAAAAGCATGAACAAAATTCAAGACTGGTCACCATACTCATAATCAGTGCAGACAATGCAACAGTGCAGCATGGTGACCCACATAGGTTAGAAAACACGCGTTTTTAAAAATCGAGAATATCGGTTAGACAGTTTAGTTTGGTGTCAGTAATAACGTGACAAAAGAATCATATAAAACACTAGCTGATCCGACAAACGTTGTTTTGCCATAAAAAAATGGTGTATAAAAAATAGATGTTGGTCGATTCTCAGACCTACCCGATATGCACACCAAATTTCATAAAAATCGGTCCAGCCGTTTCAGAGGAGTATGGTAACTCACATTGTGACACGAGAATTTTATATATAACATATATTCTACCATATATCTGTAAATATAAAAATAAAACCATTTGCTTAAACCTCTACGGTTAAAGCGAGTTGTTTATTCTTATTAAATGTGTAAAACCCGTGGGAGAGCCACGCTTCGGCATGAATGGGCCGGCTCGACCGGAGTGATACTACGGCCTCACAGAAAACCGGTGTGAAATAGTGCTTGCGCTGTGTTTCACCGAGTGAGTGAGGATACCGGAGGCCCATACCCCAACCCCTCCCCCTATCTCCCCCCCCATCCGCCAAAGGCCGGTAACGCACTTGTGACGCCTCTGGTGTCGCGGGTGTCCATGGGCGGCGGTAATCGCTTACCATCAGGCGATACGTCTGCTCGTTTGCCGGTCTATTCCATAAAAAAAAAAATACTTTGTCCATGATTAAATAATAATAAAACAAGTAATAATCGTGTTGTGCACGATTATTACTTGTGTTAGTTGTGTGTTCACAACTATTTGTCTTGGCTAAGATACAAACCAGCTAGGACCTCTAGCTTTCAGGATTACAAACTAAAAAACCAACAAACCCTTTTGTTCCGGTATTTTCATAAATGTTTACCATGATACTCCGTTAAATACCTACGACAAGTCATCGTGAGAAACAAACCCACATTCACTATTCTACCATTAGTAATAAATATTTGTTTCGGAGTTTGGGTGTTTTCTATGTATAATATGCATGTATTTACAAAAAAAAGTATAAATGTATTTGTGTCAGTTGTCTAGTACCCATAACACAAGCTCTGCTTAGCTTGGGACTAGATGGCGTTGTGTGTTAGATGTCCGAAATATTTATTTATTAGTAAAAATATCACCAATTGTTTAAAATTGCGACCTCGCACAAAAAGGCATAATCGTTACGTTTCTGAACTTCGACCCAGAAAGGGCTTACTTATATCATTGTTGTATGTAAAACAATCTAATTGGTTTCTAGAATTAAAATGACTTGTACCTATTCCACTGTTTTATTTTTGTTTACACCTGACCGGTTTCGCCTTATTTTTTTATTTATGGCAGTAACCTTTGATGATGCCATAACAAGTTCCATCAAGTGCCAACAATCGAGAGTATAAATTAAATAATCTATATTTACTAAAACTAGTCTTTAACTGCTTGAATCTAATTAAATATTTTATAAATATGAATGGGTAATTAATTAGTGACATTTATTCACAGACATATCGTTTGTTTGTTAATATAGTCAACGATATTTTAATTTTAAAGTTCAACTTATTAATCACTACATAGTATAAAACAAAGTCGCTTTTTCTGTCCCTATTTTTTTTTTTCTTTTTTATGTATGGCCCGCCATAATGACTCTACTCTGCCTGATGGAAAGCATAAGCAGAATCCAAGAGTGGTGGTCACCATACTCACTGCGAATGCAGACAATGCAGTATGGCGACCCCCACCATGGCGGCCTAGTGATGCTGCTGCATCTTTTAGTCTAGTCAACAAGTATGGTGACCACCACTCTTGGATTCTGCTTATGTTTTCCATCAGGCAGAGCAGAGTCATTTTGGCGGGCCAAACATAAAAAAAAAAAAAAAAAAAAAAAAAAATGGAACTTGTTGACTAGACTATTTGGGCCTCCGGTCTCGCACTCACCAACGAAACACGACAGCACGATCGCTGTCATTTTACGTTGATTTTCTGTGCGAGGGTAGTACCGCCCCGGTCGAGCCGGCCCATTCGTGCTGAAATCAGCGTGGCTCTACTACCTATATCCCTTTGTATGCTTAAATCTTTAAAACCACACAACGGATTTTGATGCGGGTTTCTTTAATAGATAGAGTGATTCAAGAGGAAGGTTTTTATCACTACATAGTATAAAACAAAGTCGCTTTTTCTGTCCCTATGTCCCTTTGTGTGCTTAAATCTTTAAAACTACGCAACGGATTTTGATGCGGGTTTCTTTAATAGATAGAGTGATTCAAGAGGAAGGTTTTTATGTATAATAAATGCATAATATAGTATGGGAACACTGTTAATTTTCGAGGTTTCTAATGTGATGTAGCAAATAAACACGTTATTTTGCGCTTACATTGCAAACGCAGGTTGCACCCTACGAGATAGATCAAAATAATGTAGTACAGTATTGTACACCTTAAAAAGTACTACAAAAAAGTCGGCGACGGTATATGTCTATCTCTTAGGGATAACCCACAACAACCATTTTTATTCCTTTCTTTTTACGAGAAATAATGGCTTATTTACGAAGTGATTTTAAGCAATACAAAATGAATCCTTATACAATTAAGTAAATTAAATACATTGTGCATTTAATATAGATCAAAATGGCCCGTTACAGTATCTAATTTAAATGAATATATTCGAAGATATTACAGATTTAAAATGCACGAATCGTGTCGTCGGCGGGGACATCTGAAATCCACCCGTGCATAGCCGGGGCGGGTCGCTAGTAATACATATACGTACAATAATTGTTTAAGTATCTACTTTTTCTTTTATAAAAGGAAGACTCTATAGTCCACTATAGTCTATAGTATACTCTAGAGGGCGCCACATTAGATTCAGTGACACGTCATATAACCAGCGGACGACCGAACCAAGACGCTTCTAACGACATCTTATTTGTCCAGTTCTAATAAGTAGTTA
Organism: Diaphora mendica; assembly: GCA_949125395.1. Taxonomy (NCBI): domain Eukaryota; kingdom Metazoa; phylum Arthropoda; class Insecta; order Lepidoptera; family Erebidae; genus Diaphora; species Diaphora mendica. The sequence goes on from OX421322.1 coordinate 8,225,974, forward strand.
AGGAGCTATGAGGGAATAAATGAACATACAAACATACATAGCCTGTCAAAATCATAACCGACCTTTGGCTTTGCCGTAGTCGGGGAAAAATGGAAAATCAATCCCTCGTATGTTTCTTTTAATATCTATTTTAAGTTTTAGGTAATTTAGGTATTTATATTGTATCACATCTGTAGAAATAAACAGAATTGAAGAAAAAGAACAGCTTTTCACCAAATGCATATAGAACTATACTTAAATGGTACTTACATCAAAAAATCAAATATAAAAAAAAAAGAGTTTATCACTGACTGGGAGAGCACTGTTGCCACTGCCAGACGTGAACCTTCAATTTTTACAAATTTATTTTATGGACAATCAAGATGCGGAACTTGAAAGGCGTTGTGCTCATAATCCTACAGTAAAACGAACCATTGTCCAAGAACTGCAAACGTTTCTTCATCAGAACAATAATTTTGTCAAAATGTTCAAAATGGCAAGAGATCGTATGCCATCGGACAGCCATAATATTGTAATCAGAGCTGATAAAACACCAGCTGGTGAGCATGCAAAGAGGTTTAATTCACCGGCAATCGACGAAGTGGCTATTGTCTTTGTTGGAGAAATTTGCAGTGTAGAGATAATATGCTTCATCCTCGGAACAATGAATTGAAATGTGTGTCTGAAACGCATAGGTCATAAGACGCGTTCCAATATCCATTAATCTTCTGGCAGGGAGTAGATGGATATTATTTTAAAATCAAAATGGTTAATCAAGTAAATGGTAATGATATTAGATTATTTTTTTAAATTCAGTATCAACATAATATCTATTTTGTATAAAAATGTATCGCCGAAATGTATGTACGCGCATAACTTCCGATCGGCTGCACCAAATTAAATAATTCATTTTTTATGTGTTCCTTATTGTTAGGACAAGGTTTGTGTGTAAGAAAAATTAAAAGATAGCGAGAAAAGTCTTTTTTTTGTCCGCGACGGGAAGCTGAGATAGATATGTAAATATGGCGGTACGAAGTTCGCCGGGTCAGCTAGTAGTTAATTAAAAACAAACAAATATAAACCACAGTCGGGACTGAAGCGAAATTTCATCATTTTCAAAGGTATGTTTTATGGACACTACCTATTAACATTCTGTTTTCCATCCAATAATATTGAATAGTTTTAAACTAAAAATGTAAAAGTGATAAAAACTTACCCTGTAATACTCCACTTCAGTGAAACTATATACACAATACGCATAAATATATAAATCACAACCGCTTTTTTTAAGCCTTTCACGAACCACAGATGCAGTTTAAAAGAGAGCCATTAATACTCGTACTAATAATTCAAGTCCATGCCATTTGTTTCTAATTTATAGAAAAAAAAATTGTTCGAATTTTAAATAAAGTTTTATTTTTTACAAAACTTTTTGTGTTGCGAAAATTAGAACAGAATCAGCCAGTGTCCGAACCACAAGATAATAGCTGCTTAATTAAGTAAACTAAACCTGATAGCTTGTGTATGTAGGATTTAAAAGTTTCCATTATACACATTTTTGCAATTATAATTATTTTAAAAAGATAATCAACACAAGACGTATTTGTATGCAAATAAGATTGAGTGGCTTATACTAACCTATATTATATTAACTTGAATATAATGTTATTAAAATACTGCAATTATATATAACGTACGATAACTACAATTCAAATTAACTATTTTTTGTTTAGAGTTACAAGACAACGTAAAATAAAATTTTGTTGTAATGACATTAAAGCGTTTTTCAGTATTCGTATTTTTGCATATTTATCGATTGCAAAAATTTGAAAAAAAGAAAAGAAATTACGCTGTTCTTTTTTTGTTGCTTTTACAACTCTAAGTGTCAAAGTAAAGATGGCGGATGACTTTCGGACATCTTTCAATAGCTCATCAAAATAATCTTATAATTATATCTACTATGTCAGTTTTAATACTTTGCATTGGATCATAAAAACAATAGAGTACTTCGTGACTAATTTTTTTCAAATGACCGCTTTAAGTGTGAATTTCTTTTACAAAAGAATAACTTACCGTATGTGTATGACAATGGAAACGTTATTATATTTGCGACACTTAAGTACTGACATGAATATATTAATATAGGTAGAGTTGCCTAGTAGTAAGATCAGCTTAAGCTTTAGATAACATACGTATTTAGCAGTAAAATTTATCTCATCATTCCTGATACACTTATTCATAAAAACTACTCTTTATAGCCAAATTGTGATCTTTTTTGCAATCGTACGATTGGATACTGACTAAGGTTGACGTTTGCAATTAGATTGATTTTTTAACCGACTTCTAAAAAGGAGGAGGTTCTATGTTCCACGGTATGTATATATTTTTTTTATGTATGTTCACCGATTACTCCGTCAATTGTGGACCGATTTTGAAATATTTTTTTTGTATTGGAAAGGGTATGCTCCCGAGGTGGTCCCATTGCCACCATATCAGGATCTGATGATGGGATCCCAGGGAAATCGAGAGAAACCCTCATTTTTTATAGGCACATACTATGTTTTTCGTATATTTTCTGAAGTAACACCGGTATTTGCGTCTGGTAGTCGTTATTTTATGATGATGAGCTGATGATGTAAGGAACAACTCCTTAACGGTTAGGAGTTGGAGGATCAATCTTTAAATATCACATGTATATATGTTACCTTTAGTCGTATTATTTCAAATTATTTAGGTAAGCTGATGATGGAAGTTGGAAGGTACAACTCCTCAACGGTTAGGAGTTGGAGGATAATTCTTTCAATTTCATACGTATCTAAAGACTTTCAGTCGTATACTTTAAAGTTATTTAGGCGAGCTGATGATAGAAGGTTAAACTCTTCAACAGTTAGGGATTAGAGGATGATTTTAATATTAAACGTACGTATAGACCTTAATTTGTATTCTTGACGATGCAATTTGATGAAATTGTTCAACTTGGTACTTACCTACGATTGTTTGCACTAAAAACTGAAAAATAATTTTTTTTATTAAAAACAACCGACTTCCAAAAAACATCCAACGAAAACTCTCTGCCAAAAAACACTTAAAAGCGTAAAATAAACTGGTTCTTCATAAATTGCCTATACCCAATTCTTTATTAATTTAAATAGTAGTATAATAATGTGTGCTAGGTACCTAAAATCTGTTTGAAGTCGGTGCTAAGCCAAAAAGAATACAAACGAACAATTACAAAAGTCTAAGCGATAGTCACTTGGCACCGACTTCAAACAGATTCTAGGTACCTAGCACACATTATAATACTACTATTTAATTGAATAAAGAATTAGGTAGATGCCTCTACCTAATTCTTTACCTAGTTATAAAGAACCAGTTTATTTTACGCTTTTAAGTGTTTTTTTGGCAGAGAGTTTTCGTTGGATGTTTTTTGGAAGTCGTTTTTTTTTTTATTAAAAAGCCTTTGGTTCAAGAACGCATTTTATTAATCAAATGTTACCTTCTAGAATTTTGCTTTCGAATTTAGATGTAAATAGCTAAATCCCGCGGTATTACCCGCGGTTATTGTTGTAACGCGGGTAACGCTGCGGGGCGAAGCTAGTCTAAAAAGCCTAAGTTACTCCTTATATCATCAGCTACCTATCAGTGAACGTCCCGTCAAAATCGGTGCAGTCGTTCCAGAGATTAGCCGGAACAAACAGACAGACAGACGGACAGACAGACAGGCAAAAATTTTAAAAAATGTTATTTTCGTATATGTACCGTGTATATATACATATACATTTTGTAAAAATTTTTTTTTTTTTAAATTTACCAACCGACACTCCAATTTTATTTATTTGTATATGTTAACGGAAATGTATGTAATCCGTCATTGTCTATAATTCCTAGGAAATGTATGTAATTCCTAAAATCGCACGGAAATGTGTGAAATAAATTCTATTATACTTACACATTACACATTTCCTAGGAAATCTATACATTTCCTAAATAGCAATCGGAAATGTAAAACATTTAAGATATTGGTGGGTAATTATTTTTAGGTTAGGTTAGAACATATGAACATATTATTATTCTTTTACGGTATGACTGTTACCCGATTGTCTCAATAAGTGCTATAATAAAAAAATATTATTAACAACGTGTTTTATTTATTACAGAAAGCATTTACTTTATACATTTCCTAATACGATATTGGAATTATATACAATTCCCAGGAAATTTATACATTTCCTAGGATATCTATGTATTAAATAGTTTTTCAAACAATATTTTATACATTTCCTAGATAGTATCGGAATTGTACACATTTCCTAGGATTTGTATACAATTCCTTGATTTCATACATTTCCGGTAACATATAGATATAGTTTATTTAGTTAATAAAATAGCAATTACGAAGGACAATGCCACCGCTTACGTATACATTAAGTGATTTTAATAAGCGTTTATAAATATCGCTTTCTAAACTTGTAACACAATCACTTTGATATTTCCTTGTGAGCAAATCGTGACTACGCGCTGTTGTGTAAAATCCTGAAACAAAAATGAAGCCGTTTTTGTGGAACATGCGACGCAACGGGATAGGCTTATGTATAAGGGTTCGATTCGCGAGAGTTAAGTGACACAACTTGATACCTTGATGTATGATTTAATAGTCTCCTTAATTCTAATAGATACATTGATTATTATACTCTTAATCTAGGAATATCATGACATCATCATCACATGACCATCACACGCTCTACCAAAACAGAAAAAAAAATAAACTAATAGTTTTTTTTTTAATCATTATACAATTTAGTCTTATTCTTATGTATAACTTCTTCTTTATTATTACGTAAGATTCTAACATTAGGATTAATATCATCTAAAACCTTGAAAGGACCATCATACACATTATCAAACTTATTTCCTGTTTCATTTTTGATTAACAATAAATGATTTTTTTTTATACATAACAGGTTTCAAATATTCATCAAATTTACATTTTCGTATCAATTTAGAGTGTAACAAATTTTGCCGCGCTTCATACTGTGATTTTTGTAATCTAAATTTTAATTCTAAGGGATAACTTTCTAAATTATATAAAGGCTCAACAGTACAATTTTGTAAATTTATAGGGATGTTAAACAATTTACCAAATACAAGCTCATAAGGCGTATAGTTTGTTGAATGTACGGAGGTATTGTAGGAAAAACACCAATATGGAAGCCACTCACTCTAATACCTACTGTTAGTCATACATTTCGATATTTGAGATTAAACGTTTGGTGGTATCAATTTTGGCATACCTAATGAGATTGTTTCTGACCTTTTGAATCTAGAGATTGTAAAACATTTGCTAAAGAATGGGGATTTAAATTTACTTATAGCAGTCCTAGGTATCCTCAACCTAATGGAATGGCTGAAAGAGGAGTACAGATTGCTAAGAAAATGTTGTTAAAATGTCATGAAGATAAGACTGATTATCGTGTAGCTTTGCTTCAGTACAGGGCTTCACCTGTATCAGGCACTAACTTTTCTCCCAGTGAATTGTTAATGTGTAAAAACCTTAAAACAAAGTTAATTGTCAATCGTCAGTATTTAAAACAGAAATTAAATCATGAAGTCAATCAGCAATTTAATAACACAAGTGTAAGAAATGTAAGAAATTATAACAAAACTACTACAGTTAAAAAATATTTTTTATAGGACAAAATATTTGGTTTAAATAGAATGTTGTTAAAAATGTATGGATGGAAGGTAAAATAGCTCAATTCAATGGCTATAGATCTTAAACTGTAATAGATAAGAATAATGTTAAATATGTAAGAATCTCTTTCCATATACGCTCAGCATAAGCTTTGTGGTTCACCAGATGTCAACACTTCCAGCGTGAAGGTCACTCACCACTCCTGGTTAAATAGGTAGTTTAAGGTTTTATTAACACCATAATGTAATTCTGTATAAGTAAACTAATTGTAAATTAAACCTAAATTACTCTAAAAAGGGATGAAGAGTAGGCAATATGTAAGCAGAATAATATAGGCAATATTAATAATAGGTACTTTTATTTTAAAAGGGAATGATGTAATGGAACGCAACTGTCAGTCAACTGACAAATGTCAAATTGAAACTGAAGTTTTCTATGTGTGGCTCTCCACCCTTCTCTTCCTACTTAGCTTGACTGGTGTACGCACGCTGTTGTAATAATTTATGAAATACAAGTGGAAAATAACAATAAATCCTTTTATTTCAAAACAACCAACATTACATTACACTAGGTGCCTTACAAACTCTCAAGGTGTCATCATTGTTATGATGTTGCTAATTGTTGCGGTAACTTTACTTGTATTTGACCTCAAACTAATAATATAATAGCGTTCTTATGAGTATTGACAGATATTTTGTTTACCAATACAGTACCTATGTCTTATCTATACAAATACAAGAAATTGACGTGTCTGTTTGTAAAAGTATCTAGGTACGGAATTTACATAAAAAATCTTTTTATTCTGTATGTCCCAGCTAATCTCCGGAACGGCAGAACTAATTTTGACGGGCTCTCACTTGAAGCTAGCAGATAATAAAGAATAACTTAGGCTACTTCGTTTTGTCATTTTAAGCCTAACGCAGTCCACTGCTGGACATAGGCCTCTCCAATTGGCTACTTCGTTTAGACTAGCTTTATCCTGCTGTTATACCCGCGGCAGCTGTTGTATCTTTACAATGCGGGTAGCACAGTGGAGCGCAGCTAGTTTTATAAGTATAAAAGAACATATATATAGAACCAAGCGTTCCTCAGAAATAAATTCCTGGAACTCTGATGTTCTATTTATACCAGGATGTACTCTTAAATTTTTTGTCCTAAGTTTCACTTGAAAGGGATTAAAATATTATAGCTGTTTACTATACCGCCGGCTATTCCTTCGATTGTATTGAAATGTTTTATTACGTATATGTAGGTTTTAACATCATCACGTAACAGGTACTAAATACCGTAGTTTACATTACATGATCTTTCCACATTCGCGTCGGAAAACCGTCGCATCGAATTGTGAGAATGAGAAAACAGAGTGCACCTGTTTTTTTTTTAATGTTTTGTTTAAAGACGACTAGGAATAAATCCTGTATCACGGGGGACTTTACAAACATACCTGATACGGACATAGGGTTGCCATACCGTCCGGATAAAGCCGGACAGTGATAGGCTTTTTGACCTCTTGTCCGGCCAAATTTTACTGCGTCAGGCCCGTCCGGCTTTTGTTAGGCTTTTTATACTATCGTTCAATTTAATCAATCACATCTCCTAAACCAGGTTTCTTCAAGTATTAAAACAATTAAGGTTATTTTAAATTGTGTGTTTCAGTAATTTTTTTATTAATAATCCTATTCTTTTGCGACCGGTTTTGGTATTCAAAAGTCCGACTCTTAAATATGTGATTAATTCGATATTTTTGTAATTTTTTCTTAATATTCGGATTTGGGTCCCAAAAGTCCGGCTATTTTTACGGGTAAGTATTGCTTTTTGATTTTTGGAGTGGCAACCCTTAACGGACACAATGAACACCCAGACTCAGAACAATAATTTGTGGATCACACAAAGTGTTGTCCTAAGTGGGATTGAACCCTCGACACTTAACGAAGTAGGAAACGGCGTGGTGACCGCTAAACCACTAGGCCAAACGTGCAGCCCTGTGTTTGTGCACTATAAATAACAATATCTCCTGCGTATTTGGCTGGTCTCGATTGAGACTAGCCGCCGAAATCGGCTAGGTGTATCTCACCTTACATTACATACGATTGCACTGTAGTTGTCATAATCTAACGTCAGCACGTTGAAATGTTAGGTAATTCAAAGATATGTTATAGTGTGGGAAAAATATCTACCACTTATGGGCGGGCTCGACTAGAGTAATGCCATGGCCTCCCACAAAAAATATTATTAAGCAACCTGGTGGGGCTAGAGCTTAATTTTTTCGAGTCAAGACCAATTTAACTAAAAAAGTATAATTGTCGAGTCTCATATGAACAAATATAAACACATCCTTATTCTTGAAATAATAGACGTTGTAAACGCATATTAAAAAAATGTGTATACATAGGTATTCCTCAACAAATTGTGGAGGAACGGGTGTCATGTCCCTCCAACACAAAGGGAGGATCCTCCGACCAGGCGAGGTGATCATGCCTGGCGGGCCAACTGCCCAACGGTTGATGTTGGGATGTTGTATGTATCTTAATTGGCGCGCGAACTTTCACTGCGCGATTCAGGATTGGTTGTTTCTTAGTTTCCTTCGTTACTCCGTAGTTCAGTGTAACTTCGGTAGATGGCGCTGTAGTATATTTCTGTTGCGCTGTATGTGGAAGTCGCCACAAAATGTAATAGAATACGTATGAACATGGCCTGAGAGCTGATTTCAAATAATATCAGCCTGAGTCAATTTTGCTTTGTTTGTTTTATCAAAAATAGGGGAAAGGTGTACGAGTTGATACCCTTAAGGGAATATTCTTATAGTTCAACCAATATTCAACTTAGTGGAAATGTAAAAACATATATACCTAGTAAATTTTACAGTCTACATATTGTCATACTCATATTGTTATTATTTTAGCTCATTTACTATTATGTGCCACTCTTTTAAAACTATACTAAAGGATCGTCTTCTACACACCGATATCCAAGATGATTCCGACGTAAGGGGCAAGATAATCCTGGGGATCAACTTGCTCTTATTTTGGAAACGACAGTTAAATTTTAAATAAAAAACTAGAATTTAAGAAATATATCTTTAATAACGAAATAAAAAATCTTCTAAACCTTAACCTATATATAATTAACCAGTCTCGTACGCTAAAAAATGGTCAAACCATTTGGTGAAGACGTCCAAATTCATCCATCCCGATGAATTGCATGCCCATGTGGATCCAGGTGGTGCTCCATCCATTAGTTCGATCTTCATACGAATTCTTTTGAAGACAAACATTGGTGGAACAAAACTACCAGAAGCCGACATACAAATGACTGCCGTCGTAGTGTCCCCCGCTTTCAGCTGATGTTACTCTTGCTACTTGTTTACGTCCAGTTCCTGCAAACACCTTTGTATTTTTAGTGGGCACAGTGGAAATGCTGGTTTCGTCCACATTAACTATACGATGAGGTGGACGATTTTTACTCTGTTGAATAGATGTTAGCACAGAATAAAATTTGTCTACCACAGGTTTGTTAAAAGCCCGTGCTCGAGCAACTGAAGTTGACTCAGGAGCACGAAGCGCTATATCTGGATGTCGCAGATGAAATCCTCTCAACCAATCATACCCTGCTTATTCTCTTTGAAAAGGGTGGGAGATATTGTTTTTAACCGCCAGTTGATATGCCAACGATAAAACATCTTGCCGCGTTAATCCATACATCCTTGTCTCCATATATTTAATATGCCTAACGAGCTCAACTTGTTGTTCTGTCGTAAAAACTGTTTTTTTCCTCCTAAATATTTGATTGCCCCAACAGCTACCTTATTTATGCCCTTAGCTCGCCTTTTTATTGACATGACTGGAACCGAAAATTGTTTGCTTGCTGTCATATACGGCATGCCATTTTTGACTGCATCCAGGGCTTTGGTCATAGAGTCTTCCGACCAGTCGCTGCGATTAGTTTTTCTTTTATATAATTACATTAGTCTAAAATAAAATATACATATGTGATTAAACCCTAAAGATAGTTTCGCGATATAAATATGACATCTGAATAAGATATCTATTAATAATACTTAAATAGATATATGAATTTGTAAACTAATAAAATACAAATGGTGTAAGATGATCCATGGATCAACTTGTACACTAAGTATTAGATCATCTTAACCCAACACTAGCTTTTTTATTTCGTGTTTGTTAACATAACCTGTAATGATGTCAACAGTAACCATGTCATTAAAAATCAAAATATAAAATTTATCAAAGATCCTAATACAATGGGTTTAGCATTGGATCACCTAGAACACATTTGACATAAATTCAAAGTCAAACTTACCTTAGATCACCGTCACGGATTTTTTGTTCTTGAACACTACGAATGTTGTTGTCACTCACGTTGCCATTACGATTGACAGTGGTAAGAGGGCAGCGGGGGAACGTATTACAGTCGAACAAAAACAGATGGCGTTAGTAGTTTTCTTGCAATTAATGTGGATCATTTTACCTCCAATGATCATCTCGTACACCTTTCCTTATATAACTATAAATTATGAATGTATTTAATAGATTTAATTTTATATTTTATTGAATTAAGATTTTATTTCTAAAACTTACCTGATTCTAGAATTTTATTCGTCAGCATGGGTAATGAAAAATCAACTGAACTAAAAGATAACCTATATATATATAAAAAGAGTAAGGTGACTGACTGACTGACTGACATACTCAGAGGTCAAGGCACAGCCCAAACCGCTGAAGGGGGTATGAATCAGGGGATGAAAATCCGCGTGAGCGAAGCCGCGTGTAAAAGCTAGTACTGAATAAACGTATATATAGGAGGTTGAGATCTTGTGGTGGTGCATAGAATAAAAAGGTTTATAATATTTTTGACGAATACGTACCTAAATAATTATGTATTTGCGGCATTCGCCAAAAGTATTTAAAAAATATGTGTCGTAGGTATTGATTTTCAAATTACAAAACAAATTTTCAAAAAGGTTTTAAAGAAATACTATAATAAGAATTTTATCATAGTCTGTTGATGCTGGGTTGATATTAAAAAATGCATATACATATTTTATGAAATACCTGCTTGGAGTTAAGTTTTACTATGTAAATAGTCACAACTACGTGCAATAAAATCTTTTTACATTACTTATTGTTTCCCTATGAATAGATAAATCATGTCTAATCGTAATGAAAAAAGATACAACATTATGCTAACATACCATAGACCGTTTGAAATCAGATTAGATCAAGTCATGGCTAAGAACAATCAAAACAGTTGTTGAACTACAATAGGTATATATCACTGACGAAATATATATTGTGTCATTGGTATATATTGAAGTAATAAAACAGTATTTAAGACTATATATTCAGTGTTTTTGTCATCGTCAACATTAATATTAGTTAAGAAGGCTTATGATCTTACGATTTTTGTCTATTGTGTGTTTGAATGAAAAGTTCATAAATAAAAGAATTTAAAAATAATCGTTGAACCCAAATATGTTAAAACTTTTGATATAGTGTATGTAGCCTATATCACCCGGGTTATGACACGAATCTGGTGACACCACATTCATTAAAACCGTTTCAGTAGCTTAGGCTCTACGGTAGAATATAGCAACGTACATAGATATACTGCCAAAACTGTTACCCTTCCTTTTGGTTTCAACGTAGTTGGGTCAAAATAGCAAACTTTCGCGTTTATAATATTAGTATGATAGGATAGTAGGATGTATTTTGTTACTTAATTGAAGTAATAATGGAAACATTAAATACGGAAATGACAGCTTGTAAATAAATGAATCGAGATTAAATTTAAATTAAATCAACTTAGTTATACAATACATTGTTAGTTCTTGATGTAATTCGTTATTGTCTTCGTTAACTTTTGTTTAATATTCCACTATGCTACTATGGCTACATAAATCTGCGTTATTTAAAACTAAACCTTTAATCGCTGTTAAAACACTTTTCTTCAGATATTTTTCTTGCTATTGTGAAGAAAACAATGTACATTCCAGAAAAATTTCATAAATCTATAAATATATTATAAAAAAAACCGACTTCCAAAAACATCCAATGAAAACTCCCTGCCAAAAAACACAAAAAAGCGTAAAATAAAGGTGCCGCATGTGCATCGATGCTGTTCACACACCTTGCAACCCAGGCGGAGAGCCACTGCCACACGCAAAGAGTCATCGTCCAGCAAGGTACCCAGGTGAGGTGACGGGAGTGCGTGTAACCATGCCCCCGATTCCGATTGCGACAGAGCTCTCAATCTCGCCAGATCAGCACCCACAGCATCCTCCAACATTCTCTTCAGTAACCTTTTGGCACCAATGTCGTCCCACGCCCGCTGGACATGCGAAGCCACCGGACATGGCTCTCGAGTGTTGATTGCAGTCCATGCCGATATTGCATCGGACACATAGGGCATGTTCAACCTGTCACCATTAGTAGAAAGTGTGACAGTGACAAGGCTTTCGACCCCATGCGCCCGACGCTAGGAAGGCCGGCAAGCCAAGGTCCAACACACGTCTCAGTCCGAGACCCCCATACCTTATTGGCAGAGCTGCCTGGATCCACTGACGTTCATCGAGGCAGACGTTGAGGATTGACTCATTGACTGAGCAGACTATCTTAACGCGCCATCGAACGCAGAGCCGGACACCGGACAAAGCCAGGTTGGAGTGGTCCGAAGCAAATAAGTAACCTTTGGCACCGCAAAACACATGCGAAGCAGCAAAAACGGATCATGGGCAGAGAGATGCCCCAAACGCTCCCGAGCAGCAAGGAGAAGATTTTGACGAGCAGCGATGGCATCGTTAACTGCCTCCAGGAAAATTGGAGAGCCCTGCAGATTAAAAGTACTAGGTGTGAGCTCGCTGAGGCCAGGAAGAAGTTTATGGAAGTGGGCAAAGTGCATGCGAGCCTAACTACCACAGGGGAAAAACTCACACATCGTCGGATTCACCTCCAAACCCAGCGCCTTGAGACTAGGGATCAAAGCCATAAGGTCCCGTGCCACTACCTCAGGCTTTCCGCCAACGGTACCGTCATCCAGATACCACAAATTCAGCGGTGACTCCAGCTCGGAAATGATCTCGTGGATGGCAAGTCTAAAGACGAATGGCCCAAGTGGATTCCCCTGCTGGGCTCCCACTTGCTGCATATTACGTCAGGCCACCCAATAAACGTTGCCCATTTTCGCCAGCCGCCTGAGAGGTAAGTTCTTTTAGGTGCCCTGGACGAATACCATCCAGACCCGCCGCGGAACCACTATAAAACGAGTTCAACGCAAGGGCCACATCCCCTGGTGTAACCGTGAAGAATACGTGAGACGCGTCGGGCGCCGCCGGCGGGCAATTAAGCGGGCGCGACGAGACTGGGTGCTTAAGCTTTAAGGCTGCCTGGATCTCCGGAGCCCCCTGAGATCCAGGCATCAACAGGCGGACTGCTCCCCGTAGGTCTCCTTCAAATACCTTATTTTCTATTGTTCTTCGTATTGAATAGGTCCCGCGATTAGCCGGCGAGCTGTCGTCTTCATCCTCAAAGTGATAGAAACCCGAAGAATCGATATTCGCTTTTACCTTAGCCGTGATATTACCCGGCAGAGATCTAGAAGGCACTCTCAATGCGCTAAAGGCAAAAGAAAGAAGCGCGAACCAGTCTTCCACACTATTGCTCGCCCAGCATCCCTCTATTATACTGCACAATTTGCCTGCAGCTTGGTTACGTGCGGCCTTAGGAATGTGCCGCATCACCGGAATGCTCCCCTTCAAAGTGGCTAGCTTATCCAAAGGGCACCGGAGGGATGGGACCCCTCGGACGCATCTGTGGGCAGATGTCAACAGGAGAAGCGGCTTGCTGGGCAGCTGTGGGGCTCAAGCGTGATAGGTTCCCGTGCATCCGCGCGATATGTATTTTGAGGCCGCGCAAACTGAAGGTGCGCGCAGACCCCAGACAGTGGGGACATGTCGATTGCGGTAGTCATGCGCTCATATTAGTAACGCCGACACAACAAACAAGGTTAAAAAAATAAAAAATGAAACAAAAGACACATAAATAATCACAAACATAACAAATAAAAACAGTCGAATTGACAACCCCCTCTTCTTTTGAAGTCGGTTAATAATGCAAGAAAGGAACCAGTGCAATCGCACAAAACAGCTTCGAAGTAAAAATGATTATACAATTATTTATACAACGTGTTGGATTTCGAACGTCATTATAATGGCAACATTTTGATTGCCACTTTTTCTTGTTGACGTTTTGACGTTTGAGGTTAATAAAAAGTTCTTGAAAGACGCGCGTTGTGAAAGGTAGACGATTGTTTGAGAACCGTAATTAATTAATATTAAGCTAATTGTATTGTCCATCGACCCGGTCTCTGTAGTGATTTACCGTTTGTGTGAGGTCTGGTTGGACTCGCGAGTTTGTAGGCGCGTTACGCGATAGCTGAAGCGAGTGAGTTGTAATTCGAATATTTGTGATAGTTGATACGAGTTTATTGTAATTCGAATACCTTGAAAGTTGTCCTAAAGTGCTTTTAGGAGTTTATGATTGTGTGACGACGCAGAGAAGGCACTACCCAAGAGATCTCTTGGAATGGAACGCCGAGAACAGGACGCCACACAACTCCAGTAAGTGCTTAATGATTTTAGTTTAGATTAAGAACACGGTGAATCGCCGTGGTTTATTCTTCTCGCCAATGGACTAGCAGCGAGTTCATGCTTATACTCATGGGTCCTATAGGTATTACAGGTATCACAAAGTGATCGCCCCATTGGTGAGAGGAGTGAACACAACGCAATCTTTGTTGTTGACATAAATATGATTTTAAACTAACAATAACAATACTAATGGTCACGTCCTCCGTCGGTGACTCTGTGTCGACGTCGCATTGGTGATCTACGTATGTGGGAGATGTGATAACGAAAACACATGGTGGTTCAATGGGGACTATCGTTTCTTTGCTCACAAGTTGGCGCCACTGTTGACTAAGGTCCAGAGGTATAGCTGTCAAAGGCGACTTTATAGGATCGGCGCCGAAACAAAGTTTGAAATCTTGGATCTCATTAAGTTTATTAATTTTAAATAACTGTCACCATATCGAGTAGCTATGTCGCAATGTTGTACAGTTCGTTTTTTCGGAAAAAAAGAAGGACACGTGTTTCTAATAGATAAAACTGTTCTAAAGTGACTAGTGGCGATTCGCAGGAATTACTATAATCCGACTAAACATTCTCGTGTTTGTAAAAAACATTTAACAATATTCTGAGTAATAAGTTACCAATTAGTTTGGTAGGTCTTGTAGGAAGAATCATATTTTTATCCTTACCAATTTCAGAAAGAACATAATGTAAATAAGCTTTCTGAGGAATTATATATGTACTTAATAAAAATAAAAAATAAATTAATTACGTAAACTTTTGTTTATCCTTCCCTTTCCCTTTAAAACACACTGCTATACAAATAAATATTAAACATTGTAAATCCATACAATGAGAAATGGTTGAGTTGTTTGTCGAAACTAATAAACAATGGTAGATATTAGATTATGTTTTAAAATTTTCTAGCGATAACAAGTATCATGTAAGGTCTGTGATAAAAAGCAGTTATTTTTGGTATATTAACTTCTGAAATATGCTTATCATTTCTATTTACATTTTTTTTTCTTTTTATCTTTATTTGTCCAAACATAAAAATCACAATACTTTATTTGAATAAGGAACCAGGAACTGTTTGAATTTAGGAATCACAAATTTTAACATAAAAAACCAGACTTCAATCTGGACCAAATTAAAATGGGACCACACGGGAAGCACCAGCTTTCAAATAAAAAAATAATCATCAAAATCGGTTCACCCAGTCGAAAGTTATGAGGTAACAAAAGAAAAAAAAAGAAAAATACAGTTGAATTGATAACCTCCTCCTTTTTTTAAAGTCGGTTAAAAATAGTAGAGGCTACTTTCTTTCAAGCAATATTCATAATTTATCATTTCTATGTGCTTTTATTTATCCAAACTGATAAACTCATCTTTATAGACAAAGGACATTTCACTTGCAATACTGCTAGTTAAACAATTATTCCGTCCGTGCGCCTCCTTTTCTTAATTCCGCTTTCAAAGCGTTTATATTCATTGCCAAATATTCAAAATTTTCGATAATTTCACGAAGAAGATCACTTTTCAGCAGATGTATAAAATAAATTATAATTTACGTCACCAAGCCCGCCACAACCAGTGAAAAGTGAATGTTATTGGACCTCACGCGACACAAGCGCCTCTAGTGGCAAATTCACACGCGATAGCCCCCATTGACAGACGTGTTGCTGAGAATTTAGATAAGTTATGGAATCAGGCGTTACTTTGCGGAAATCCATGACATTAAATGCTATGAAATATATTTAGCTTTAATTCCGCGAGACAAATATCCAGGTCTGAAAGCAGGGCACAAATCCCACCGTCATGCATACTCACATGCACATATGGGTATCATGCATATGTACACATACATACGTGTTTCGCCCCTCCACGGGGCATCGTCAGGTCAGGTCATGAAACACGTGTCGAGTATAGGTTTGGTTGCATGGCATGCTAATTATTTCTCACTTGTTTTGTATGTGTATGCATGACGGTGGGATTTGTGCCCTGCTTTCAGACCTGGATATTTGTCTCGCGGAATTAAAGCTAAATATATTTCATAGCATTTAATGAGAATTTAGATGTATATTTTTTTTTTTTTTTTAACGCCAAAATGACTCTACTCTGCCTGATGGAAAGCATGAGCAGAATCCAAGAGTATTGGTCGCCGTACTCACTGCGAATGCAGACAATGCAGTATGGCGACCCACACCATGGCGGCCTAGTGATGCTGCTGCATCTTTTAGTCTAGTCAACAAGTATGGAACTTGTTGACAGACTATTTGGGCCTCCGGTCTCGCACTCACCAACGAAACACGACAGCACGAACACTGTCATTTTACGTTGATTTTCTGTGCGAGGGTAGTACCGCCCCGGTCGAGCCGGCCCATTCGTGCTGAAATCAGCGTGGCTCTACTACCTATATGTGCCAATTTATTTTTAAACATTTTAAACGAGAAACGTAATATTATTTTTTATATTATATCGTTATTTTAAAGCTAAATTATTCTCACATTATATATATACTATTTCGATAGTTATATGATAAGCTCCTGGATGAAGGAGCTTTGCTCAATATTTTTTTTTTTTGGGTAATTATCTAAATATGAATCCTAGCTACATCAATTTATTTCCCCCGAGACCCCCTGCATTCCAAATTTGCAAAACATATTTTAAAGTATTTTAGCTTTTGAAATTTATTTGAATTTTTGACGTTACAATATTTATATAAAGACAAAGACACGGCAAAAATCTAGTATACGAAATATAAATATAGGTACATTCACCAGTATAACCCTAGGAATTCAAATCATAGCTAAAGTTGCGCGTATCATTTCTAGTTTGATCGTAGCACTATCTTGCTGTAGCTGTATACTGAATAGTGAAGAATGTAGGTGCTGTTGGTGTTACTTTCATGATGTATAATATAGCGTATAGTGTGAGTATTTATATGCGCATATGTATATAAACTCTTTTGCAAAAAGCACTTAAGCAAATAACAATTTTTAACCGACTTCCAAAAAGGAGGAGGTTCTATGTTCCACTGTAGGTATTTTTGTTTTTTTTTTGTATGTATGTTCACCGATTACTCCGTCAATTGTGGACCGATTTTGTTTTTTTTTTATATTTGAAAGGGTATGCTCTCGAGCTGGGATTGGAAGCAGGATTCCCGAGAGGCAGTACGAAATGCCTTTGAAGAGTTTGTTGCCTCCCGTCCAGCTGATGTTTACAAGAAGGGCATCAATAAACTGCCAATGCGTTGGCAAAGATGCGTAGATTGCATGGGTGATTACTTCGAATAAATGAAATAAAAAAGTTTGAAAAAATAAGTACTTTCACTTATTGCATACAAAACCGCAATTTCATAGGTAAAGACCTATTATTAGAAAGAAAAAAATAAAAGATAACGGGAAGTCTTTTGTTTTGTCCGCGACTGTACACTGCCTGTGGGAAGCTGAGACAGATATATAAATATGGCGGTACGAAGTTCGCCGGGTCAGCTAGTTCATAATAAAACCAGATTTTGTGTTTATAAAGTAGCTATGACCGTCGTTGGCTATCTCGCTGACTATTCACAGTGTCAAAAACGTTACATAACTACTATGTTAAATACTCTAAATGCCCTGATCTACGGGCGAGTAAAACCGCGGTTTTATGGCTCGTCGGTAAAGCTCGCCGGTATATCATTGCAATACCGCTGTTTTACATACCTACGAGCCTGGCTCGCGGCTCGTCATGTTTGTCTTATTTTTTACTCGGCGTGTCATAAAAAACCGCGTGTCGATCACGGCCGGCGAGCCGAGCCGGCATGTTTCGTTGACAGTTGTGGCTGTTAACGTTTTAAACCACTTAAGTTATTTGCATCAGCAGAAATTTTATGAAATAGTTCAACTTACTACTTACCTACGATTGTTTGCACAAAAAATTTAAAAATAAAAACTTTTTATAACAAAAAAATAACCGACTTCAAAAAACCATCCAACGAAAACCCCCTGCCAAAAAACACTAAAAAGCGTAAAATAAACTGGCTCTTCATAAATTGCTATGTGCCAATTCCTGTCTATACTGTACTTGTAAAATCTGTTTGAAGTCGGTGCCAAGCCAAAAAGAATACGAACGAACAATTACAAAAATCTAAACGATAGTCGCTTGGCACCGACTTCAAACAGATCCTAGGTACCTAGCACACATTATAATACTACTATTTAAATGAATAAAGAATTAGGTAGGTATAGACAAGAATTGGCACATAGCAATTTATGAAGAGCCAGTTTATTTTACGCTTTTTAGTGTTTTTTGGAAGTCGGGGATGAGGGGATGATCTTGATTCTGTTTGTTCATTGTTCAAAATATCTGAGGGTAATTAGCAAAGCTGCAACGGTCAGAAGCAAACAAACAAATATCTACTTATAAACACGTTTATTAACATTCATTACAATATTTTATTTATATCTAAAACAAAATTACTTACTTCACATCTCACTTCAATAGCCCTTAATAGTCCACGAGTGGATTTAGGCCTCTTAAACAATACTACTTGCCAGAGGTAAATTTTATTCTTTATCAATAGTTTGAAACTGATATGGTTTTCTGAAGTTTAGTTAATTAAACTTTTATTACACAAGAAGTAAGTAATTAGATATTTTTTATTTTCTAAAAATAAACTTCTTTACTTATTAGCTTAAAGTAATTACATAACTTAGCTTTAACAAAAATACATAACAAAAAATATTTTCTGCTAATATGTAACACAATGAACATTCAAAAACAGTAATGTCTTTACAACTTCAAAAAAAGTTGATTGAAGCGATTAGCACGTGTGTACAAATATTACACGTAACAGTTTTACTGCAAGGGTTCCCGCTCGTGTTCTTCTTTCTCCTGAACAAGCGCGAAGTTCCTCTCGAGGTGATGAGCTTTCTTCACCTGGTACTCCATCACCTCAATCGTCGTGTATCCAGTAAATCCGAGCAGTAACAATCCAAGGAGAATGTATATTCTAACAAAATAATATTAAAATAAATATATGAAGGTGAATCACAATTGAAATCTAATCATAACGAAATCGTCATCATAATAGCTTTGAACAGTCTATTCCTGGACATACAACTCTCTTTAAAAAGGAGGCCAATTAATTGAATTTAATTAAATATCTTTATTTATTTAAGCTCTATTTAAGCCTCTTCCAAGCCGGCTGGTCACCGTGGAAGAGACTGACCACCACCCTCCAAAGAAACAGTTAAAAGACGACCCAAAACCCGGAAATCTCGCGACAAACAAGTTATACATAGCAACGTACAACGTCAACACACTCTCTTCACACGGAAAACTATTAGAACTTGAAGAAGCTCTAAAAGAAATAAAATATGACGTCATAGGTCTGTCGGAAGTCAGACGATTGGGTAGCGAAATAGAAGAATATGAGAACACCATATTATGCTACGTAGGCTCCACGCCAGGACTTTACGGCGTTGGGTTCCTCATAAAGAAGTCCTTAAAACCTTACATTGAACAATTTATAGGCTTCACGGAAAGAGTCGCTCTGTTAAACCTCAATATTCAAGGCTATAAAATAAGCATTATACAAGTCTATGCCCCTACAACTCTATCAAGTGAAGAAGAGATAACAGAGTTCTATCAAGAATTGGACATAGCAATACAGACATCTTCTAAAAACCTTATAAGAATAGGAGATTTTAATGCAAAAATAGGACAACCACTGAAAGATGAGCATATAATATAGGAAAATATGGATATGGAAATAGAAACGATAAAGGTCAAAGATTGATAGATTTTGCTTTTGAAAATAGACTCGCGCGCGTTCACCCGGCGGAGCAATCAAGAACGAAATTGATTATATACTGTCGAATCAACCTAAGCTATTTCTAAACATAGAAACACTAAACTTAAACTTCTCCACAGACCACAGAATGGTAAGAGGTACAATAACTTTAAATGTAACAAATAAAAGCCGAATTAAATTCACCAACAACCAGAATAGTACTTTAAAAACGAAAGAAGAAATCGAAGCATGCAAACAAAATCTAAGGCACCTTAAGAGCTCGGGTTGGAAGCTCTCCCTCATCCGCCATAATCACCAGATCTTGCACCTACCGACTATTACTTTTTCCAAAATTAAGACAACTTTTTAGTGGGTAAAAAATTTAATTCCTGAGAGGCAGTACAAAATGCCTTTGAAGAGTTTGTTGCCTCCCGTCCAGCTGATTTTTACAAGAAGGGCATCAATAAACTGCCAATGCGTTGGCAAAGATGCGTCGATTGCATGGGTGATTACTTCGAATAAAAGAAATAAAAAAGTTTAAAAAAATAAGTACCTTCACTTATTGCATACAAAACGGCAATTTCATAGGTAAAGACCTAATATTAAACTCAGTTGATTTTGTAGTGGAGATGACAGTACAGGAATATTGTAACAGAATACTACATTCTGTCAACGTCAGTCTACAACAAGCACGACAAGTTAAGAACACCTCTATAGGTCACAAAAATTTCTCAGAGCGAACAATTACATTCCTTTTTTTTTTTTTTTAAAGACTACTCCCGCACTAGGAATAAATCCTGTGTCGCGGGGGACTTTACAAACATATATGAAACGGACACAAAGAACATCCAGACTCAGAACAACAATTTGTGGATCACACAAAGTGTTGTCCTACGTGGGATTTGAACCCAGGACACTTGACGAAGTAGGAAACGGCATGGTGACCGTTAAACCATTAGGCCAAACGTAGGAATAAATAGAAGACAAATATTACAAAAAACGCCAAATAAGACTCGCTCGGAAAAAAATGAACTTAGCGCCCTATACAAATTAACGAAAAAATACATAAAACATGATTATCAAAACTACAGAAGGGAAAAAATACAATCTCATCTTTCACAAGGGAAAAGTTTCAAAAAAGCGATAAAAGAACTCCGAACAAATAAGACTTGGATTGAGGGATTAAATCAGTCAGGACAAACGACACACAACCGTAAAGAAATAATAAATATTGCCACTGAATTCTATAAAAACCTTTACAGTACGACTACACAACAGGCAATTAACAACAAACAAGAAACATACAACGGCCTAAAAAGCAATATAAACTTCATCGGTGAAATGGAAATTATACAAGCGGCTAATAAGTTGAAAATAGAAAAGAGCCCAGGCCCGGACTTCATTTGTAATGAAGCAATTAAATATGGATGTGAAATATTAGCATCACCACTGGCATCATTGTTTAATTTAATTCTCAAAACTGCGAACACACCTGTACAATGGTCAGAATCGAATATAATATTGCTCTATAAAAAAGGAAACCCTAATGACATCGGAAATTACAGGCCAATAAGCCTCCTACCAGCTTTATACAAGCTCTTCTCCTCCATAATAAACCAAAGAATATCTATAACTTTAGAAAAGAGTCAACCCATAGAGCAAGCTGGTTTTCGCAAGGGATTTTCAACTATAGATCACATACATACTCTGGAACTTATTATCGAAAAATACTAAGAAAAACAAAGACCGCTCTACATAGCCTACATAGACTACCAGAAGGCTTTTGATACTATATCACACACAAGTATATGGGAAGCATTAAATAGACAAGGAGTAGAAAGTGAGTACATACAAGTAATAAAAAATATATACAACAACTGCGTAAGTAGAGTCAAACTCGAATCAACTGGCCCTGATTTCAACATCAACAGAGGAGTAACACAGGGCGACCCATTGTCTCCGATCCTGTTTATTGCCGTATTAGAATTAATTATAAATAAATTAAACTGGAAAAGGTATGATTTATATATCAAAGGAAAATTCATAAATCATTTACGATTCGCAGATGACTTGGTATTGCTATCTGAAACAAGTGGCATCCTAGAACGCATGATACAATCACTACACGAAGCGAGCAGTCAAGTCGGACTGGAAATTAACTTAACAAAGACTAAAATCATGACAAACAGTTATAAAAAAAACATCTTACTAGAACACAAACCAATACAGTACTTGGAACAATATATATATTTAGGGAAACAGATAACATTGAACAGTAATAGCAACGAACTAGAGATAGAGCGCAGATCAAGAATTGCATGGAATAAGTTCTGGAGTTACAGAGTAGTGATGAAAAGTGACATGTCAATAGAAGTAAAAAAAAAAATGATGGACACTTGTATTTTACCTTGTCTTACATATGGTTGCCAGACGTGGAAATTCACCAATAACATCGAGAGTAAAATAACAACGTGTCAGATTGGAATGGAACGCAGCATGCTCAAAATAAGAAAAACACACAGAATCCGTCATACAAAAATAAGAAGTGTAACCAAAACAGTAGATGCGCTCAAATATGCTCAAAGATTAAAATTAAAGTGGGCTGGTCACGTAGCACGCCTGAAAGATAAGAGATAGACATCTGAAGTTACTTCATGGGACGGCCCTGAGGGCAAGCGACGTGTTGGTAGACCATACACACGCTGGGAGGACGACCTCAAAAAAGTCGCCGGACCACATTGGATTAAAGTAGCTAGAGATAGAGATAATTGGAAATCTTTGGAGGAGGCCTTCACCTGAGAGGGGTCCATGCATAAAAATTATAAAAATAACATTGATAATAATAATTGATAATAATAATATAATAATTGATTTACGCATGACTGAATTTAATTGAATTGTAATATAATAATATAAATAAGAATCATATTTTAGTATAAGAAAATAATATTAAATCTAAGCGTATCATTTTGAAAATTAAAATTGTAAAATAAGGTATAATTGCATGGAATAAAAGGCTTTTTTATTTTTTTATTTTTATTTTATTTATTTATTTAAGCTTAATGTACATCTTGTACATAGGCGTACTTAATTCCATGGGGCATTCTCTGCCAGTTAACCTTTGTGTGATAAAAATGTGATTGAGATTTAGACTTCTGCTGACTAGTCATTTTATTTCGCGTTATTTCATTATATTAGTTATTTCGCGTTATACATATAATTACCGATTTACCGGTCTGGCCATCGCAGTGGTGGCACTCAGGCATTGGCTCTTTGCGGATCAGGTGATCTCCGAAGGATCCTTTTCCAATGATCACCTACGTCAGCCGGTATAAGAGAATCCCGTGACGCCTCTCGAGCCAATCCTCCAATAACGGGTCTTATCGCCGCAATAACGCCGTGCCCAGCGCACGGTTGCCCAAGTCATCCCTTCCCTTCCTCCACGAGAACCTGGTGGAGTTGGAATTTCTAATCATCGAATTCTCGAGTCTCAAGACTCCTACCCAACTCCCGCGCCTCCTTGCGCCACTGATAAAGAGCCGCAAGAGCTCTCGCCTCCAGGTCCCATGGTGGAGTTCCGGCCAGGAGACTTGCCGCCTTAAAGGAAATAGTGCGTTACCCACTTATGATCCTGATAGCCAGCACTCGTTGCGGTCGTCGTAATAGCACGATGTTGCTGGCTAACCAACTTGGGGACCAGACTTTGAAAGTGATGTCTGAAGATCCATCGGCCGTGGAGTACTAAGCCCCAAATACCTTATAGAGGGCTCGATGCCGATGCGAGTGCCTTCTACTATGAGGCTGAGTCCTTCAGGTGGCTCACTGCGAGGCCCGTAAAAGAACAAACCTTGGATTTGTGCAGAGACACCTCGAGACCCAGCCGACGGATTCTCTCGACGACCTGGGCAACCCCGGCCGTGGCTCTCAGGATTGCCTTACGCCGTCACAAGCGTGTCATCCGCATAGCACGTGACAGCGACACCATTTAAGAATGCACCGTGAAGGACCCAGTCGTAGCTAATGTTCCACAGGATTAGCCCTAAGACCGACCCCTAATGGACATCGCACGACATTTCACGTCGACCGAGACCGGTCCTACTAGGGTAGATGACGGCTGTCTCCGACAGATTTGCCCCGACTATGCGGCGGAGGTAGGGGGGCACTTGGTGATGCACTAATGCCTCCCTGATGCAATTTCAGGGTAAAGTGTTGAGCGTGTTGGCGATGTCCAAAGACACCGGCAATATCATTTCGCCACAGGAAACTGCTTTCTCCGCCATAGCCCTCACGCGCATGATCGCTTCCACGGTGGAGCGGACGGAAAACATAATGGTTGTCCGCCAGTATTACCTGCCCTGCAGTGCACGAAAAAGAGGTGATGATTAAAGTATTTGTATATTTTTTATTTTTACTTGATAAAACTTAACCAGTAGTAGATAGATAGTAGTGGGGCCTCATCTTTTTATTTGCCCCAGGGCCCTTGGTTACCTAGCTACGCCACTGAAAGCATAAGTAGAATCCAAGAGTGGTGTTCATACTTGCGAATGCAGACAGTGCAACAATGCAGCATGGTGAATTGGTGCCCACACCATGGCGGTCTAGTGATGCTTCTGCGAAACTTCGAAACACGACAGCACGAACGCTGTCATTTTACGGTGATCTTCTGTGCGAGGGTAGTACCGCCCCGGTCGAGCCGGCCCAATAGTGCTGAAATCAGCGTGGCTCTGCTACCTTGATATTCTTATTTATGCCTTTTCAAAAAAACCCTTCAAGAACTTTCCTAGTTTTTCTTATAGAAGTCTTATAATTGGTTTTCTCTAATGTAAGTTCCTGCTTACCGTGTCCTGACGCACAGGTAAGGCGCTGTGGCATACGAGAGCACACTCCCGGTCGCTTCCCACAGACGGAAGTTTGAATACGCAGCTTCTTCGTTACCGGGAAACAGGATCCCAGATAGTGCTAAAATAATGATATTGAATTTACAATCCAGTGAAGCATTTTCATGCTGAAAATTTTTAACAAAAGAAACCTGAATTCAAGAACTGGACCGGATTGAAATGCCACCAGCTTTCAAATAAAAAAAGAATTATTTACTAAATTATGATTTTCAACTGCCTCGTTGGAGCACGCGACTACTGAGCCTGAGGTCTCGGGTTCAAATCTTGGGTCGGACCAAATGTTTGTATGATGTGCAAATATTTGTTTAGGAGTTTGGGTGTTTTCTATGTATAATATGTATGTATTTACAAAAAAGAGTATATATATATATTTATATCAGCTGTATAGCACCCATCGTACAAGCTCTGCTTGGTTTGTGACTAAATGACGTTCGTGTGTAAAAAGTCCGAAAATATTCATTTATTTAAATCTATTATCCAACCATAAAATCAAGTTTTCCAAAGGATACAACAACAGCCACTGTTTATAATTTTAAAAAAACTATTTAGCTTTTACTTTCAGGCTTTAAATACTAATATTTTAATTTCCTATTACGGACTGAATAAAATATGTCAGTCTGTTCTCACACATCTCACACACGGACGTCTGATCTCACACTAGCCTGAACCTGTACTATGGTGACATTGGTAACCAGACTGCTGATAAACATTCTTATACATTTCTAGTTACATACACATTATATATGAAATATGTCAGTCTGTTCTCACACATCTCACACACGGCGGTCTGATCTCACACTAGCCTGAACCTGTACTATGGTGACATTGGTAACCAGACTGCTGATAAACATTCTTATACATTTCTAGTTACATACACATTATATATAAAATATGTTAGTCTGTTCTCACACATCTCACACACGGCGGTCTGATCTCACACTAGCCTGAACCTGTACTATGGTGACATTGGTAACCAGACTGCTGATAAACATTCTTATACATTTCTAGTTACATACACATTATATATAAAATATGTTAGTCTGTTCTCACACATCTCACACACGGCCGTCTGATCTCACACTAGCCTGAACCTGTACTATGGTGACATTGGTAACCAGACTGCTGATAAACATTCTTATACATTTCTAGTTACATACACATTATATATAAAATATGTTAGTCTGTTCTCACACATCTCACACACGGCCGTCTGATCTCACACTAGCCTGAACCTGTACTATGGTGACATTGGTAACCAGACTGCTGATAAACATTCTTATACATTTCTAGTTACATACACATTATGTATGAAATATGTCAGTCTGTTCTCACACATCTCACACACGGCCCTCTGATCTCGATCGAATCGAACGGATCGAATTTCGTGAGGGTTTTTGGTAAAATTGTAGTACAATATTAAAAATATAGTAGATAGGTAGGTATATTGTACAAATTTTAGCATTTGAGACTACTAGTGCCATCTATCGAGAATGTTAAATATCATCAAGTTGTTGATCATTTAATGAGTACAACATGTAGGAATCCTGAGTTTTTACATTCTAATCATATTTACCATTAACTTGCACAAGCCAGACGGCATCTGCAGTTCCCCAAATCGCTGCGAGAGCATAGAACGCCAACCACTTGTTAGGATCGGGACGCCATGAAAGTAATGCTACCAGAAGACATAAGTTCAGCAACTGAAATATAAGGTAAGTAATATATAAGCAATATATAACTAATACTCTTATAAAGACTCCAAGAAATCCCTAACAAAAGTATTCTATTCTATCAATAAATTGATTCCTAGTCCTGTTCTCTAAAGAGTTCAGTTCTTTCGATGCATTTAATTATGATGATGACAGGATCAAAATACTTTAATTAAATTAAGCTTTTCTTAAAATATGAGCCTGCTAAAGTAACTCTACTCTGCCTGATGGAAAGCATGAGCTAAGTCGAAGAGTGGTAGTCACCATACTCATTGCTAGTGCAGGCAATGTAACAATGCAGAATTGTGACCCACACTATGGCGGCCTGTTGAAATGCTCCTGCGTTATTGGGCCTCCGGTTTCACAATTTCACTACAAGATAAAAAAACAAGATCAGAAATCAAGATAAAATATCAATATCGGAAATTATTTAAATTACGTTTCCTAAAAAAAATCTTATTTACAGATAACTAGCTTTTACACGCGGCTTCGCTCACGCAGACTTTCATCCCCTGATTTACCCCCTTAGGGGTGGAATTTCAAAAATTCCTTTCTTAGTGCTCACTTACGTTATTTAAAGAATCTAAATGCAAAATTTCAGGATTCTAGCTTCAGCGGTTTGGGCTGTGCGTTGATCTATGGGTATGTCAGTCAGTCAGTCAGGCACCTTACTCTTTTATATACAGGGTTACAGGGTAAGTCGAGTTATTCCCGTTAATGGCGTATAGTTGACATCGTTTCTGACTGATTTCACGAAAAACACCCTATCCTAAATTTAACCGCTTTTGAGATATTTGAATTTAAGTGTTTTTACAAAAAATGCCCGATTTTCGACTGTCAGCTTAGATATTTTGAAATGTGTAGATGTTATTATAACTATTATTTGCTTTTTACATGTAAAATAAGGTGTTCAATGACCTTAATAACCAATTTTGTACGTAATGTGAATAAATAAGTTGTTGTGGACGATTTAAACTAAAAAATAAAAATTTAGAAAGTTTATTTTTCTTTAATTGATATCTAAAAAAATGTTATGGCGCCTGTTTTGCAGATGTGCTTAAAAATATCTATGTTTCATCAGCTATCCAACGAGGTATAACAATCTAGGGTTTTACAAAAATAAAATAAAAAAAACCAGGTTGCGAGTCGCAGGACGCAATTCTAAAAGTCCCAGCCAATTGTTCTTTAAGGTTAATGCAGTGCGTGCGATCGAGACACCTTATGATTTATGCAGGTGTGAGTGATAAAATAATGTGCAAATGTGTTTTGTGTACGTTTTGTATTAAGTTGTTAATGTTAGTTTGCTTATGTGATTCGCTTTGCTTTGCCTTTATGACGTGTAATAATGCACATTATTACACATCATCAAACTCACCAATCAATGCCACGTAACATGATTTGACTTTGACACATAAAATGATGCAAGCCTCAAAAAAAGATCAAATAATTTATGTACTATAATCTTAATTTTTATATTTTTTTAATGTGTTTGAAAAATTGTATTTTGGTTGTGTGGTGTGTTTTGCAAATAAAGTTTTTATTATTATTATATTCGTCCGTGGTAGATTTGATATTATTTTACAAGCTTTTTATTAATTGCGGCCTGGCGGCTCGCAACTAAGTTTCTTTTATTTATTTTTATAAAACCCTAGATTATTATACCTCGTTGGATAGCTGATGAAACATAGATATTTTAAGTATATCTGCAAAACAGGCGCCATAATAATTTTTGTAGATATCAATTGAAGAAAAATAAACTTACTAAATTTTTATTTTTATTTTTTAGTTTAAATCGTCGACAACAACTTATTTATTCACATTACGTATAATATTGGTCATTAAAGTCATAAAGCATCTTATTTTACATGTAAAAATCAAATAACAGTTATAATAATACCTAAACATTTAATTTTTTTTAAGCTGACAGTCGAAAATAGGCCATTTTTTGTAAAAACAATTAAATTCAAATATCTCAGAAATGGTTATATTTAGGAAAGGGTGTTTTTCGTGAAATCAGTCAGAAACGATGTCAACTACACGTCCTTAACGGGAATAAGTCGACTTACCCTGTAACCCTGTATATAAAAGATTAATTATGTCATAAGACGCCTACTCAAACAAACCGAGCTTGTTACTCACCAGCGCGGTAACCATAACAGGAAATCTCCCCGTGACCTTGACGAGAGCACCAGCGACGGGCGCCGCAAGTGCGTTGAACACCCCAAAGCAGATCATAACAAACCCAATGTTGCTGATACCGTACGCACAACCAATGAACGCCTGTTGATAATAATACAGCAATGTTACTACGAACTACAGTCACATAAGGCATCTACGAAAGGTGAAAATAATAATAAGGCGTTGTTTCACCGGTTACATATAAGTTCCGGATAGCTTGTCTGACAGATGGTTTGACACAAGTTATATGGAAGATACGTCAAATTACCTGTCACATAACCTGTCCGAAACTTATCTGTAACGTTGAAACAGAGCCTAAATATAACAACTTATGTGTTTGTTATTGTCAGAAAACTCTGAAACGCGCAACCTTTGGTATGGTAACCCATAAAGATATAAATATACATTAATAGGTACATGAAGAGTATATATCGCGGTGGTTTTCAGTTTTAACAAAAGTAATATATGTAGATAGGTACCGACGTAAATAATGAACTTTTGTAGCATCCCTTTTTACGTACATATTTTCTAAATTCACAGCATACATTGCACAACATTTTTGGGTTTCTGTATTTCAGTCTAATTTTCTTACTAATTGTAGTCAGTTTAATTTTGCATGAACGTACAACACAGCCTTACAACGACAAATTAATAGAAATGATCGTTCATAACACACAAATATTTATTTATGCACCTTTATAGATCGAACCGAACATATTTTAAACTGTTTAAGAGTAAGATGAAGATAATACGAGTATAACTTTACTTGAATGGGCAAACTGTCAGCAAACAGGGGGACTTTACAAACATAAATGAAATGGACACTAAGAACAGCCAGACCCAGAACAACAATGGAACAACAATAATGATCACACAGTCTTGTCCCATCTCGGATTTAAACCCTCAACACCTAAGCGCAGTAGAATGCGGCGTGCCAACCGCTTAAACCACTACGCCGTTCATGCAGTCAAAATTAAATTTAAAAAAGATTTTAATGTTTTAATTAATCAACATTAATCTGCTACATTTAACCATAGTTAAGTAAAATATAGTTTAAAAAGAAATATTATTTTATTTACAGTTGGTTACTCTGTTACACATACCTGATATAACTATATTTTATTGGCTAATCTTTTAAAATTTAAATTACTTTTCGAGTTACCTACATTTCTATTTTGAAATAACATTATTAACATTTACTATTATTTACAACGCTTGTAGTATTTTAGTGTGAGTGTCGATACGAATAAAGAAAGTGAAAAATTTACTTGCTTAATTTTTAAATATTTTCTTACATAAATAAATAATTGTTATAATATATTATAATGCAACTGTTTGCACCAAAACCAGTAGAACCAGAAAATATGTTATTATGACATACCTTCTATTAATATAAATCTGATTGAATTAGACGCTAAGTGAATAATCATGACAGTATTTGTATGTAGGTATTGTGTTTTATCACAAATCTTTAAATAACAATGTCAGTGTTCCGTAAACTTTTTGGGTTGAAGGTTCATCTGGGACAATGAACATTTTTGGAGGTACACCATAAATTTAAAAAAGTTTTTAAGTAATATTAATCCACATTTATATTATTAATAAACAAAACAATGTTTCTAATTAGTCAACAAAATTATATTTATTATTTATCAACAACCCACACTCAGTTTAACGACGACGTGATTAGTAGAGAGATGAACGAAACAAAACGCCTCCCTAGTTCTTTCGCGTAATTAACATCTGTGTACTTAAGTATTTTTCTTCAGGCCGTCTATTTAAGTTTATGGGATAACCTTATTTTTCCGAGGCACACTAACAGATGACCACGGCACACCAGTGTGCCCCGGTCACACCAGTGTTAGGTTCAGCTAGTATTATATAAATTTCTTCCTTACTAAACAATAGTCATACATATAACACGATAGTTTTTAAACCTTAAATTTCAATTTATAGAACTTAATTAACCGTTTCTTGTAATTAGTAAAATACCTTGCCTGAAAACAGCGTTTTTTTTTAGATAATACTATCGATTCACGGAAACAAACACTAGGCAGGGAACTCAGTTCATCTTTATTGACGCTCCATTATTTCTACCCTTGACATTTTATTTAAATTTTGGATGTAGTCCAAATTGATTTTATTTAATTATAAATGGTAAGTCTTAATTTGCATTCCGAATTTGATCAATTCCTTGCACAACTAATGAGACTTTAATTTTACGACTTCTGTCATTTGCATTATGTCATCAAACATTATTTTAACACATTCGCTGCGGCAGTACCTAAACCTAGTTTTACTATCAGTGCTATACGAGTCATATATTTCCCGTATGAAGACTGCCAACCGTGCGGTACGACCTGTATTTTCCCGTATCAGGACCTGACTTCTAAGGTCCTTACAGGCGTGGAATATCGTTATTTTTACATTTTTTTTACTAATATATAGATTATACCCTTGCTTATATATAGCTGCCGTAGCACGGGGATCTTCGCAATAGACTAAGAGTTATAATTGTTTTTCAAAATCGGTCATTTTACGGGAAATTGCTTCCCGTCCCGCACAGAACGGATAAAGAGCTAGGGATGGAGTAAAGTTTAAAAACTGAAACCAACTTTTGTCGATTTTCATACGAAACATAACAAAGAATAGAAGATTCATTAACATCATATTCATCAACAAATGGTACATAAAATTGAACAAGTACACTCATTCTGTAGAAACTGTTCTTTCTTCCTTCTTACCTTATCAAAATAATTAACAATTCACATGAGATCTTTACATTATAAACTATAATATAAAATAAAACATTTTTTTGACAAATGAGTATTCACATTAGATCTTTACTTTATAAACTATGATTAATTTATAATTAAGCAAGTATTTTTTGACAAATAAGTATTCACATAAGATCTTTACTTTATATTAATTGGTAAACTACTGATATAGTGCTTAGTGAAAATTATATGGGAAATTGTAAATGATAATAAACCCTATTATTTTATTTATTAATATAAAAAAATCGAACTGCGCATAACACTATGGCAAACTGAAGCGCCGCGCGCGCACACCTCGGTGCTATACGGGGTTGCAATTACGACAAAATAGTTCCCGTACCGCACCAAACGAAAAAAATATCACTTCTGTGCATTACGACAAAATGCTTCCCGTATTATTTTTCTATTGTAAGTGATACTAAATGAAGCGAGAATGTCGGATGTATAGTTGTCTTTTTCCTAACTTCACAGGATCCTAGTAAAACACCCCCCGCACCGAGCGCAAAACAAGTTCAGATAGCTGCCGCATAGTACGAAAGTCAAATACGGCCAAATAGTTCCCGTAACGCACCGAACGTGTTAAGTATACTATGTTTATTTATAGCAGGTTTTGACGGCGGAGATGGAATTGTTACGAAAAGTTAAAGTAAAAAAACACTGTCACAAGTCTGAGTGTGTAAATTTCCAAATTTTTTTTTACCAGAATCTGATCGAGTAATACTTTAAATCCATGAGAAGATATACAACTTTTTAGGAAGTTTCTATTATTTAGGTATTTTTTGTTATATCAGAAATTTATTTGTTTCATATATTTGTGCCGAGAATACTAGAATTACCGGTGAAATATATTGCTGTAAACACTTTTTCGCTTCTATATACTTTACTTCTTAAAAAAAGACTCCAGTAAGTTTGAAACTATCAATGTTTTCATAAGAAAATAATTGAATACGCATATCTATTCCTATTAGATTTTGTTGTTTCAAAAGTTAGAATAAGGCAATCTTGATAGCAGTTAATAAGAATTAACCAAATCTGTAATGAAGTATTATAGTCACGAAATAAGAAATACATATTATAAACGCGAAAGTTTGGATGGATGGATGGATGTTTGTTACTCTTTCACGCAAAAACTACTGAATGAATTTGGATGAAACTTTAGAGTAATATAGCTTATACATCAGAATAACACATAGGCTACTATTTGCCGCGATAACCGACATATACGCGGGCGTAGCCGCGGGCAACCACTAGTAAGAAATACATTTACAAATGTATCCATATATCTAGATACAGGTAATAACTACTAATACCTATCTATTCTGTGACTTACTTGAGTGAAATCAGCGGCCATGAAAGCTTGCTCAGCCCCGATGTACCCAATAACAGGTAGCAGTAACAACTGATATTTGTGTCTCAGTTGCTTTAGTGTCACCGCTAGTAGGCGGACCCCTGACTTTCCCTGGGATTTTGTTTTGCGACCTGCTGTGTATCTGGAATATCATTCAGTCAGCTTTAACTTTTTTGCAATAGTTATCTCCATTCATAAGTAGTTTTATAAGCTAGCCATTGCCCGCGACTTTGGCTGCGTAATTACTGTTGTTTGTGTTTCCAAATCTAAATAATACTATGACGAAATTCCATACCAACGTTCAACTTTTAAGTTCAGATTCAACATGACGCAATTTCCCTTATAATCATAACCTTAATGTTTAAAACTGGGAACTGCTAGTAAAGTTATAAATGAATTTAAAAAATATAGTTTAATTAAACTATAAAACACACTTATAAAAGTCGGTAACATGCAAACAAACGTTCAAGAAAAGAGCGTACTCCTTCTTAAAAGGCCGGCAACGCACTTGTGACACCTCTGGTGTTGCGAGTGGTCATGGGCGGCGGTAATCGCTTATCATCAGGCGATACGTCTGCTTGTTTGCCCCCATGCATTCCACATTTAAAAAAATCAACCAAACGTACAGGTGAAGCAAATAAAAGCATGTTAATGTTAGCCTTCATCCACGCTACGTGCATTGTAGAATTATAATCATTCTACTATATTTATATATATATGTCGGAGACAAGAATAAACGAGAACATGAATCACAGATACAGCCAATCTGGACTACAGCCAAACACTAATCACTACTAAACGGATACGAATCAACTTAAACACCATCAGCAACCCCCCATGAGGGGATTGGGGCAACGCTCACCCCTCCGCGATGCCCTGTGGAATTCGCCACCTAGGCTAGTAATTCCCCCACTGATAAATATCGCCTCATACACACAATATAAAATACAGAGATACAATAAATCGCAAATCAAATAATAGATATGGTCGTCGCGAGATCTGAAGAGAACTGTGTCCTGTTGCCGATCGCACCGCTTTATATAGAGTGTTCCGTAGTGTTCGATAGTGGCAAATGTTTGTATCACTTTTATTATTTGGATACCCTCACTCCGACACGGCCGTCCTGACGTATTACACGTCCTCGTGTGATGTTGAAGGCATCATCATCATTATCCGCAGAAAAGAAAGAGATTTTTGTGTTGTTCGGCCACTCCTGACCAAGGACATTGGGTACATTATTACATTTTATCTTCTGTGGAACAACTTCATTTAGGACATTCTCATAAAATAGGCTTTTCGTTATCAAATCTGAATGCTAATAGACTTCTCGCTACATACTAAATTAATAACACCAGTAAGTAGTATCGCAACAGTCACCTCACCGTTTATCACGTTACACATTTTTGGTTTATTATTATTAACAATATCTACATGGCCTCTTATTCTACCAATTTCACTTTTCAATGGCCACCTCGCCTTTCAGTGGCCACCTCGCCTTTCAGTGGCCACCTCGCCTTTCAGTGGCCACCTCGCCTTTCAGTGGCCACCTCGCCTTTCAGTGGCCACCTCGCCTTTCAGTGGCCACCTCGCCTTTCAGTGGCCACCTCGCCTTTCGCAAAACTTAACTAAACTTTAACAACCACCACGCTGATAGGATATCTCATATCTCATTATAGAGACTACTCGCCACACAATTACAACTCAATTTCATTCCATTGCATCAGCATTAATTAACCCTTGATTATCATCATCAACATCAATAGGGACTTGATCTACAGGGATTTTCCTCACTATTATCAATGCCAGACAAATCTACCTCCTCGGGTATATCACTTAAAGGAAACTCTCGTATACGAACGCAAGCGCATTTGTAGATTCTGTTACTAGTTAAAGATTTCAAAGTATAACGATCGCCATCGAGCAACTCTACAATTTTAAACGGTCCTTTATACTTAGGATTTAACTTTGTCTAATTTCTTTCTTAACTTTGAATCAAAACTAAGTTACTGAGATCAAACTTTACTAATTTACACTTTCCCTATCAAATGTCACATACGTGTACACACAGTATCTCTCTCACTCTGCCATATCTGACCTCACTGTCTATTCTGTCTCAATAAAACAGTACACTACTGAACAGCAAAAGAAAACAGTAACATCGTTATTAAAATCAAAACAACATAAAATAAGAACTTTAGTAATTGACTACTGCTGCAAATTCTCAAAGCAATCCAAATAAATAGTATCGTAGGTTATCCCTGTGACCACCACAAATGTAACAGTCATCCCTTGTGACTACCACACGTATATCTGCCAACTACATAGACATGCCAGCTACAATCACCCGCTGCTGGTGAGATAGCTGCCACAAATAGAAGGCGGACCAGCGGATATAGTGTTAACTATATCAGTGGGTACATATACCCTCTACGAAATTCATAGAATGATTTTTTTTTCTTTACTGAAAATACCGACATTTCATCACAAAATAAAATTATAATTCGAGTCACAATTATCACAAATTGGCAAGAATAAAAATTAAAACGTTTACAGCCACAATCAAAGATGAACCCGCTTCAAATAAAAATCACATCAAAATAAGAAATTAATTAAAAAATTGAAAATAAACAGCATGTGCAGAACGGGTAATTCAATCTACCTCCATCACAGATATTCTGCTATGATATAATACTACACTATACTTCCGAAATCGTCTACCTTTGTACCGATGTCACCAATAGAAACGATCTAATTATTTTAAGAACAAGATCAATTTCGAAAACTGCAACTGAAAACCTTAATGCAAACAGATTCTCATTTTTCTCTTTAAATAATTATGTCGTTTGAAATACAGTAATCGTGTACAACATGAAACAATAACCGCAATGAATAAATCTGAATTAAAACTGTACATAGAATTTCGATGCTACAATAAGTGCGGGCATTACCTACCCTCAATAATGTTACTGCACAATATTGTCCATTTTTTAATTAAAATCACCTTTACTTATTCCACTATTTTATTTTTGTTTACACAAAAATCAACAATCAATCAAACAATCGAGAGTATAAATTACACAATATTGTCGTTTGCCTAGAAATTCATCTGACAGAACTTATCTTATTAAAGAGCACTCAGCACAAAATAAAAATAGTACGACTCACCGGATTGTTGGAGTTGTCCGTACATACCAGTTACTTCCCAGTTACCGATGCGTTGCTTTTACTACCGCACGCTGCCGCTGTTGTAGGCCGCACGTCTCATAAACCGTTCGTACGCGAAAAGGCTATACCGACACTTTAGACACTATGTGAGCGTTCTCGCTTACAAAAATTTAACAAATGACACCTCGTACGATTTTCGAGCGGAGGGTAGTTCGACAGCTCGCCGCGACTGACGATCCGTTACACTCTCAAACGTTGTGGGCAAATGAGATTCAGATCCCACTTCTGATGTCGGAGACAAGAATAAACGAGAACATGAATCACAGATACAGCCAATCTGGACTACAGCCAAACACTAATCACTACTAAACGGATACGAATCAACTTAAACACCATCAGCAACCCCCCATGAGGGGATTGGGGCAACGCTCACCCCTCCGCGATGCCCTGTGGAATTCGCCACCTAGGCTAGTAATTCCCCCACTGATAAATATCGCCTCATACACACAATATAAAACACAGAGATACAATAAATCGCAAATCAAATAATAGATATGGTCGTCGCGAGATCTGAAGAGAACTGTGTCCTGTTGCCGATCGCGCCGCTTTATATAGAGTGTTCCGTAGTGTTCGATAGTGGCAAATGTTTGTATCACTTTTATTATTTGGATACCCTCACTCCGACATATATATAAATTTATTATGCTTACATATAGATTAGAGGCTTAAATGGTATTTATCAAGGAAATATTCAAAGTTATAAAAACTCAGTTTCTTAAAAATATTTTGGTTACATTACATTATTGTGGAAATTCAAGCAATAGTGTTTTACCTGGTGAGAGAATCAACACCGAATGCCACGAGAAAGACGGCGGCTACCATACATGCCAGGTACGTGCCAGCTATCACTTGGATCTTCAGAGCTGATGGAGACTCTAAATTTGCATTCTCCTACAGACATAAGAAATTAAATTAAGAGTGTGTCGGCGTGTAACATTTTTTCCTTGTACCAGAACCTTATTTATTTTTATTTTTGTTTAATTAAGTCTTGTTGACCTATAAATTATATTACAATTATTATCATTATTTCATTGTTTTATTTACACATAAATTTTAACATATTAAGTAAGTATCTACTGATACTGAAACACAAACTAGGCCGGAGGCCTGTATCTTAGGAGCCAGATTTAGTTCGTATACGTAAAGGAAAAAACTTCAGACCAACTTATAACACACAAGCTTTCGCAAACGATTTTTTTCACATGAAACTTATTATTCGTATCTCTTGGGAACATCAGGCGTATATTAAAGATAGATCTTTTTTTCTCATTTCAAACATTTCAAGAATAATTTATTTACGTTTATACCAATAACAAAAAGAGAACACCACACACACGGCTTCGGATCAGAAGAATGAGAGGAAAATTGGTATAATTCGTCCGTCATTTCAATATTATACATCTGGTATACTTTTGAACATAAAAATATATAAGGCTGTACTTTTTGCATTCTTTATTACTTTCTGCTTAAAAATGGTACATTATACGCCTAGGGGTGCCAATGGTGTTTCTTTTAAAGGCGGCTTTTCTTTAATTTATTAAAAACGTTCATCATACCTATTCAATTTTTATACATACGTGCAAGTTATTTCCATTACAGAAGTTAACACCGCATGTAGCTCCGAAGTCTATCGTAGGATGTGGAGTTGTGTTATTGGTGAATATCGCAGCAACACTTGATGAAGTATCGTTAGTTAGCCGTGGCTCATCACCAATTGATGATGATAAAACTGCAAATTAACGCATCTTCATCTCTGTATATGCTATAAAGCTAAAAGACTTTTACGGTCAAGTATAATATAGGTATAAAAGAAAAAGTACAAAATTAAAATAATGTCTTCATTGTTTTAAATCAACTTACTAAAAAGTGATATCGGCTAAAACGGACTAAAAGGTATTTATTGCTATTATAATGCCACCTTCTGTTAATAAGGGTGCACTTATTATAGGCTTTTCAATTGAAAAGCCTAAAATAAGTGCGCCTTATATTATCATATAAAAAAGTAAAATAATTACGAGTCTAATTAGACTCGTAATTATTTTTTTATTGAAACCACTAAATTCTAATAAGTTGTACGTGGGCTGTTCCAAATACAGTTAGTACCTAAAATGAAAAATAGTTAGAATATAAAAAAAAAGTTTATTTACAGCTTTTTAAAATATTCCCCTCCAATCCCGATGCACTTATGCATTCGGGTGAACTATCTCTCAAAACATTTAAAAACGTGTCTTGCGGGAGGTCGAAAAATAACCGTCGAAAGGCCTCGTCTGCAGTGCAAAATTTTCACCCACGAAGCATTTTTTTAACGTGGGAAATAAAAAAAAACACATGGAGCTAAATCTGGGCTGTACGGAGGATGGGGTAACATTTGTACCCCCGAAGTTGTCAAATAGCCAATAGTTCTAGCTGCTCTATGAGCGGGCGCATTATAGTTGGTGGAAAATAAAACCACGGAAACTGCCTGTGATCCAATGTTAAGTTCAGCCTGTATCTTTTGATTGTAATATGTATATTCTCTCGCAATAGCCACTCTACCCTGATGACGTTTTCATGAGTTACTGCAGTTGGTGGTCGACCGGGTCTGGGGTCATCGTTTAAGTTCTCTCGACCACGTTTAAATTCACGAAACCAATAATTAATTATTGCTATCGCAGGAGCAGACCCCAAAAGCAGCTTGTAAATTTTCTTGAGATTCCTTGAAGTTTAACCCCCGTTTATAATCATAGAAAATCATAGCACGGAACAACCTAGGTGTACCATGCAATTTGTTCAGATATGGAGATTCATAGTAGATACAGTAAAAATGTAACACCTTTCTGCTACTTGGGGACTTAAAAGTCAACATTTTCTCGCACCAAATCTCGTGTCATCAGAGGACTTTACAAACATACATGAAACAAAAAATTGTAGATCTCAAAAAGTGTCACAAAACTCACAAAGCGGCAACAAAACCGATTATTAATATTATTATATACCACCACGTCACTCGCGTAGCTTAAATATTTAATCAATGATGTTTATAAGAGACTTCATTTGAGCAACAGAAGTAGGTAACCTATTTTTGATACAATAGATATAAATATAGATAAGTTTTTGCTCAATTGCGTGGTGTCCATGTCTTGCCGAAGGTCGTTTAGTAAATTATTGGTCAACTTTCACCAGTCGTTTGTCTTTGTACAGGAAGTGTACGGAAGTTTAACCTTCACAGTATGATAACAACAATGCTTAGTTCTGTTTGGTTGTGAATGTTTCATACGAAAATTAGACCATGACTATTGTTTGCAATAAAAAAATCTAAGCAAAATATTCAAGAGTATTCAATTTACCTACACAGATTTAATATAATATATTATGTTTTGTACATACAACTTACTTTCATTTTAATTTTGATTTTTTACCCTTATTCTTATTTTTTCTAGATATCCATACCCCTTAATGATAGGGGTGGGTTACCCTTATTATTAAGAGGTATAAAAAAAAGGTTGGCCGATTCTCAGACCTACCCGATATGCACACAAATTTCATAAAAATCGGTCCATTTTGGAGGAGTTTGGTAAGAAACACCGCGACAAAAGGATTTCTATATCAGATACTCGTATAATCTAGCAATTTTACTTACTTGCTGAAGATATAAGATTACCCCAGATCTGAGCCATCTGAAAGAACATAAAGAACAAGCCAAAGAACCTCGTCACTAGTACTTCTGTCGATATCCCTGATAGCTTAGCGTAAGGTTCCGCTACCTGAAAATATAAGATTTTGTACAACAAAAATTAATAACAACAGTGTTACCGCAAAAGTGTAATGATATCTATAAAAAATACTTTGTCTTATTTCACTTATTATTTATTTTACAATTATCGTTGGTAATAAGTACTAAAAGGAAAAATAAAATGAAACAAGTAACTGATAAATCTATTAAGACATTATTACGATCATAACAATATATCCACACCGAATTTCGTGACTATATATTATGTAGTATGGTTAATTCAAACTCACATTCTTAAATAAAACAGTGTAGTTCCGTTTTATTTCGCATACCTATCTAGAATGTTAACTTGTGTCTATATTTATTTATTTCAAACATTAAGTAATTGTATCAAACATTAATGATACGATCGGGTGCTTCTTACATTGCCGCTAGGTCTTTTAACCCATATTGCCCCCTATTATTTTACAGAAATACAGTAGACCTCTTTATTTGACTAAAGATCTTCTGGCAGGTATGATGTTAAATAGTTGCCTTTGGTAGACCAAATCTAATATTTGTTATTGATTCTTAAATAGTGCCTACACTCCAAGAATACAATTTTAGAGTCAGGTTCTTCATAAGTCCATCGAGTTTTCGAAGTAATATAAAATAAGTTTAGTCTAACAAATCAGCTTGAAAAAACTTACAACAGACAAGTATGTGCACTTAGCACACCATAATGGGCCTCCACCGAAGCCGACCATCATACCAGCCGGAATTAAAACATAGAGCGCAGGATAGCACTGTGCAGCTATGAACGGCATATACGCAATAAAGGAAACTGCTACCGCCCACTTGCAGCCAAGCCATCTGTAAGAGAGCTTATGCTTAGGACTTTCCGTGAATGAATAGAATGCAATGAAAAGATGGCATAAGTTGCATGCTTATTTTTTTTTTTTTGTCAGATCCAAATTCGATTTGAATTTGAATGTTTGAGATCGTAACTCATTGGAATGTTATATGTAAGGCAATTAAAAATAGGCCGTTTACGATTGAGGTAAAGTTCTATCTACTCGTTGTATAATCGTTACAAATTGTAGTCTACAAATTTCCATGGAAGAAATTCTAGAATTTTATGTATCTTTGTAGGAATAGTTTCTATATTACGTTGCCTACGATAATCCATAGAAAATAACAATGTGCCTATGTGTTTTGTTTCTGGAACGGCCCATAATTTTTTCAAAATATTTATTAACCAATTAGTTAATGAATATTTTTTCATTATTGTCAGTCGACTCAATTGAGTTGAAATTAAAACTTTTTTTTTTCAACTATTTATATATGTTACTTACTTGATAACTACAGCAGGCAGAAGTATATTACTCAATATAAGTGAGAAGTAGATAGCTGCCAGCGTAAAGGTGCCAGCACCGGCGTCACTGTTCACCGAACTTTGCAGGTTAGCTGTTCCATGAAAGGCCGTAAAATGAATCATGAAAGCGAATCCCAGAACCAGGATATTGCGATTGATACGCCATTTCTCGTTTGTACCGAAGATGACAGACGTCTCAGGCATTTTGGTACCTGTAATTTGATAAACATGGTTTTAATATTATCACAGTTTTAATCCAATTTTCCAAAATGTGTATAGCAAGATTTTTAGGAAGATGATACTGCACAATACATTTCGTCTTAGAAATTAGTTAATCCACGGCATGAGCAGCGGCAGCGTTTGATTTAAATTTCTGAACGCCTTAAACTGAATTATATGAATTTGCTCTCCCCTGCCCTTGCTTGTTTACTCAGGTAAAAAATACAAGCACTGGCTGTAAAAGTACCTACTCAACAGACAACGTAAGCAAAGCCTTCCTCAGTCTTGTGACTTGTATTATGCTTCTAAAGGCAAGAATGCGGTGTCCTTTTGGGACTTGCAAAGGCAAGGACTCGGTGCTCTATTGACTGTTCCAGTCTAGCACTTATAGGATCAAGAGTTCAAGTGGAATATTAAGTCTTGGACGCCAGAGGTAGAGTAGAGGTTACCCCTGAAAAAAATTGGTTGAAAAAAATCTGTAAAGACGGTTTACGGACGATAGTTTAACGTGACAACGTCATAACAAAACATTGATAAAATGATGAGAGATCTATCTCTCATACAACGACGTACTATGAGCGCAACGGGACAATGCGTGTAACAGGACAACTGCCGTTATGGGTCAATCCGCGTAACGGGACAATGAGTCATCCTCTTTCGTGCATGCAGCCGGCGTTCATCAATTAATTAGACGTTGTCACGTCAAAAGGATTATGTTAACGAGAATGTCATGTCAATTATTTGAATTTTTTTCATTTTATTTTTATTTTATTTTTTTAGACTTTTCATTTATTGTTTTTGTATTCTGTAAAATTTATAGTTTATAGTTTGCCATGATTACTTAATCGTTTATATTTCACCCTTTTCGTTTTACATGACATGTGTTTTAATCTTTTTTGTTCCCAATAACTTTGTTCGCTCGGTTGTTAATAATTGTTTTTGCTTGCTAACCAGTAATTTATTCTATACTGTACATATGTGTATATCCTTTGTTGGAGATCCTAATTTAATTAAATAAATAAATAGGATTTATAGAAAAAAATATGTAGGTCACATGAAACTTCTCACCTAAAACGCTTTTAGATAATACATTACAAGCACTGCTATAAATCTTTAAGCTACAATGTTATAAAGCACCTTCTCTTCATTTTGCATTCAAGGATATGTCACTATGTTCTAATTTTATTTTGATACTACTGATAAGAGCTAGTTAAAAACATAATTATAAATCGATAATTGTATTATAACTAACATAAATAAATGAGATACTTTTATGGTAGGTTGTTCTACTTATTATGTGGATTTACTATGAAAAAAATCCACTTAATGGCTGCTACAACTCACGATATATTTCTGACTCTCACAATCATAAGTTTCTTTTTGAACCACATAGAATAAGAACAAAATTTTACATCTCTCACCATATCATGACATCAACGGTTTATCTGGCCTGTCAGAACAGTCCACTACTGGAACATTGGCCTCTCCTTAGTGAGAAGGTTTTGCCCAGTGTTGCCCCACTATGCCGCAACAATAACAACGTCAATATCTCAATACTTCCGACCGTTTATGCGAATCCCGGGTAGGGCCAAAAGTGTTATTGAGTTTTTCTCAATACATAAATACTTAATAACAGCGCGGAGTTTGGAAGTTGGAGTCTGAACCCCCGTGCCTCGGAGAGCACGTAAAGCTGTCGGTCTTGCGCCTGGTCACTCCCTGATCGTGTCAATTAACCGTCCCATCGGATTATGAGAGTGAGGGAACAGCGAGTGGACCTGTGCTTGCGCACACATTTGTGTACTATAATATCTCCTGTGTAGTTGGCTGGTATCCGCTGGGACTGGCCGCCGTGGCCGTAATCGGTTAGGAGAACATCACTTCCGAACAGTTATCGGTAATGACAATTTTTAATTATTTTAGAAATCTCGAAATATATGGCTGCGCCATTTTGTAAGGTA
The DNA here is from genome assembly GCA_949125395.1 of Diaphora mendica. Taxonomy (NCBI): domain Eukaryota; kingdom Metazoa; phylum Arthropoda; class Insecta; order Lepidoptera; family Erebidae; genus Diaphora; species Diaphora mendica. The sequence goes on from OX421322.1 coordinate 8,269,443, forward strand.
GATTAAAGACTCGACTTTCATTAAAAACGCGAGTTTATTTTTTCATATGATCTATACTAAAATAATATTATAAAGCTGAAGAGTTTGAAGGTGCTAATCTCAGGAACCGCTGGTCCAATTTGAAAAATTATATTTCAGTGTTGGATAGTACATATATCAAGGAAGGCTGTATATCACCACGCTAAGACCGATAGGAGCGGAGCACCAATGAAGAATGTTACAAAAACGGGGGAAATTTTTACGCTACGGTCAATAGGAGACGTAAACGACGTTAGCTACTGTTATAATATTAGAACAATAACGTTACACCTCACCAATTTTAATACCGTGTAGCTGATTTAAGTGTCTCAAAATATTGAGTTGCATTCTGCATGTAAACAATATAAGCTCTGTGACCTTAAACTGACATCAAAGGTCTAAGGTGTCATGGTTTTAAGGCCAATTGTAGACACGAACTCGGTAAATCAATGTCTAATGGTATTTCAATTGCTGTCGAATGTCAATTATATGTAAATGTATTTATTTTTTATATAATCTCGTGGATTAAAGAAATTCAATCCATTTGATATTTAGGTGTCCCTACAAATAAATAAAATTGAACTGGCTGTTCGTAATTTCAAATTAACAGCTTTTCCCTAAATTCATATTAAAGTAAATACGGCACTTATACTCTCTGGAATTGCTTTAACGATTTTGACGGTTTTTATTTTTATCTAGAATAAACATAAGGTTTCGCGGAAACCAAATTAAAACAAATGACATGGACAATATTCGATTTAAAAGCAATAAAAACCTTGAGTAATACTGCGGGGCACAGCTAGTTTGGTTGTATTTGTGATAAAATCTACCCTTGCTCTCATGGATAATATTACACTCGTCATGCAAACGTTCGTAGGTCATTGAATCCTCTTTTAAAGTGTTATTTTCCCTCAAAGCTTTATCCTGTAGAGTGTACCTGATGGCTACCTTTAAACACATAACCTAGTGTAAGATGATTAGTTTCGTATAATCTCCATGCAATTTTCCAGACAAATTCATCTACACGATTTACAAATCGATCTCTCCAATTTTTTTAATTAAATAATGAAATAAAAACTTCCCACGCTTCAAAATTTAGTTAATAAATAAACAATTAGTAAGGAGTATTTTCATTTAATTATTTCTAGTTTACTGAAACGGGAATCAAAAGTACGAGAGTTTAGATGACATGACATGGTGAACTACTTAACAATAATTTATCCTTCGTCAAATTTAAATTCAAGAGGATTCCATAACTAATCCACTGAGAATCAATAAATTACCATTTTTAGTATGTAACTATTAATTATAATAATATTGCATTTTTTTCTCTCATCACTAAGTGAGGCACATTAAGTTCAATTATATACAAAACACGTCCCCTTGTGAAAGATTGGAGTCTATTATACTAGGGTTGCCTGTGTGACAGATCTCCAGGCCCCATTACGAACTTATAGAATTTTACTATTAAAATCGACCTATGTACCTACATAAGGGAATTAAGGTAAATACCTATAGAAATAAATAAAATAAATATTTCGGACATCTAACACACAACGCCATCTAGTCCCAAGCTAAGCAGAGCCTGTGTTATGGGTGTACTAGACAACTGATACAAATACATATATACTTTTTTTTTGTAAATACATACATATTATACATAGAAAACACCCAAACTCCGAAACAAATATTTGTAGATCATACAAACATTTGGTCCGACCCGGGAATCGAACCCGAGACCTCATGATCAGCAGTCGCACAGGCCAACCGCGAGACCAACGAGGCAGTAAAATAATCGAAGTATTTTAATTTCAGTAGGTTTAACTTCTTTTCACAGTAATTAAACCTACATAATAATTGAATTATTTAAGTTTAATAAAATGATCATGAACATGTACCCTTAAAATAATACATCGTTTTGAATGCATGCAAGTATTAGCCTACACCCAATACATATTTGTTTAAACACTGCAATGTAATACGTGACAAGATAACCTAATAAATCTAAGTGATAATTTAAACAACGATGAACCAACTAGATCCGTAATCAGTAAGAATAAAGGTGTTTAAATTCTTTAAGTAGTTACTTAGAATTCAATGCATTCCTCTTTTACATAATTTATCAATATTTCGCGGATCTACTTAGTTCCTTTACTATGTATTATTTCTGTTCTAATAGTACCTACTCAGATTATAATTATCATAATTAAGACGACTATAGTGACTGGATAATATAATAAATACACAATAGATTGATGTCATATACTGACGGATTTAAATGTAAAATGTATAAAACTGTATTGGTTAAAATATCCTCGTAAATAACTAGTTTTGTAAATGGTTAGTGTGGGTTTTCTTAAAAGAATAGATATTATACACCACCCAAGGACTTTTTTGAAGATTTTTTTAAGATACCTAAACAATTTCATAGTTCATTATAATAATATTGAACGTTTGCAATGATATCGCGCGATAACATGTTTTCAAAAATTATATAAATATTTAAAATTCTCAAACTTCTTTCACTACAATAAAGTTTGTATTTGAAATGGCGCACACTTTTATATGATTGGTCACCCGCCCTGTTAAAATTCTACCTCAACGCCTTTCAATTAACTCTCCCCGATCAAAGCAACCTAGTAAGGTGGGGAAAAGCTACAGAAAAGGCTTGTACGATGTGCAATGCGGCAATAGGTACAGCCAGGCACTTACTGACAGGTTGTAAGGCGCTATTAGACCGGGGTCATTATTCACGTCGCCATGATAGGGTATTACTCATCATACGCGAAGCTATGAGTTTATCACTGGCGAGAGCGAAAAAAGGAATAACAACAAACATAAAAACTAACATCGCGTTTGTAAAGGAAGGCTCAACAAAAAACACTTCACTCACACAAAAGCCGTACTCAATTATAAATACCGCCAATGACTGGACATTATTATTGGACACGTATGAAAATCACTACAGAATACCGGAGGATATCTGTGCCTCGGCGTCCAGACCGGACATATTTCTTTATGCAATGTCAATTAAGCGTGTAGTACTAGTAGAACTCACGGTGCCGTGGGAAACGAACATCCCTAAAGACCACGCTTTAAAAAGAAACAAGTACTTTGACTTAACCAACGAAATAACTAAAAATGGTTATGTCGTTGCGCTGTATGCCGTGGAAGTGGGTGCGAGGGGTATACCAGCTAAATCCCTCTATAACCTGCTTAAAGACCTTGGATTGCCAAGAGCTTCAGTAAGCTCTTTTCTTGAACGAATATCCAAAGCGGCATTGCTGGGCTCACTTCAAATATGGTTAGGTAGAGGGGGTAACACGGCGGACAGTGGAGGTGAACGTTGACGCGTCCTAAGGAGTGCTCCTTAAACCTAAACCCGGGTCGCAATTCCCAGGCACTGTCGAAGTCGCATGTGTTGCCCCCATCTGTCACGCGATGGACCCGGCACTCGCACGGTGAATCCATGGAACGCTAAGAAATAGGTCTCACATAAACTTTTTTTTATATTTTTTTTTTAATTTACTTTTGATAGGTACTACTATCATTACAAGAACAAAAACAACTTCATTTTCTACAACACTACATTAACTACACACCAAAGCGATACGGTTCATTGATAAACTAGAATAATATTGCATTTATAACTACCGTTTATAGTATATACTACTACGTACTTACTTATTTTATCGTTAGATGGTCTAATTGTAGTTTCCTGCTTTTTATATTCTGAACCATGTAGTTCACCAAAGCAACACCAAAAAATTTGTTACGCAAATACTTTCAAAATAATACTTATTCTTATTTTATATGCTGAAACGCCTTGTGTCGAGAGTTTAAAATTATAAGTTTAAATAATCATTATCAACAATTGACAGATTCAAATCAGACAGATTGGTATAGGGTTAGTTTCAAATTTTCCTTCTCTTTGCAGTGCTATTGCACTGCAGAGTTTGCTCCATTAGTTCCCTCTTACAACACATACAGGATTCGTAGCATTCCTTCATACGCCTCTACTTGGAAAACAGATTTGATCTACTATTACTACGCTGATCAGACAGATTGGTATAGGGTTTGTTTCAAATTTTCCTTCTCTTTGCAGTGCTTTTGCCCTGCAGAGTTTGCTCCATTAGTTCCCTCTTACAACACCTACAGGATCCGTAGCATTCCTTCATACGCCTCTACTTGGAAAACAGATTTGATCTACTATTACTACGCTGATCAGACAGATTGGTATAGGGTTTGTTTCAAATTTTCCTTCTCTTTGCAGTGCTGTTGCCCTGCAGAGTTTGCTCCATTAGTTCCCTCTTACAACACATACAGGATCCGTAGCATTCCTTCATACGTCTCTACTTGGAAAACAGATTTGATCTACTATTACTATAGGGTTTGTATCAAATTTTCCTTCTCTTTGCAGTGCTGTTGCCCTGCAGAGTTTGCTCCATTAGTTCCCTCTTACAACACATACAGGATCCGTAGCATTCCTTCATACGCCTCTACTTGGAAAACAGATTTGATCTACTATTACTACGCTGATCAGACAGATTGGTATACGGTTAGTTTCAAATTTTTCTTCTCTTTGCAGTGCTGTTGCCCTGCAGAGTTTGCTTTATTAGTTCCCTCTTACAACACATACAGGATCCGTAGCATTCCTTCATACGCCTCTACTTGGAAAACAGGTTGAATCTACTATTACTACGCTGATCAGACAGATTAATAGAGGGTTTGTTTCAAATTTTCCTTCTCTTTGCAGTGCTGTTGCCCTGCAGAGTTTGCTCCATTAGTTCCCTCTTACAACACCTACAGGATCCGTAGCATTCCTTCATACGCCTCTACTTGGAAAACAGATTTGATCTACTATTACTACGCTGATCAGACAGATTGGTATAGGGTTTGTTTCAAATTTTCCTTCTCTTTGCAGTGCTGTTGCCCTGCAGAGTTTGCTCCATTAGTTCCCTCTTACAACACCTACAGGATCCGTAGCATTCCTTCATACGCCTCTACTTGGAAAACATGTTGAATCTACTATTACTACGCTGTTCAGACAGATTGGTATAGGGTTAGTTTCAAATTTTCCTTCTCTTTGCAGTGCTGTTGCCCTGCAGAGTTTGCTCCATTAGTTCCCTCTTACAATACCCACAGAATGAATAGTGGTGATGATAAATATTCTTAATCCGCCACTTGTATATTTTAAACTTTACTAATATTATAAAGAAGTAAAGTTTCTAACTTTTTTTGTATGTTTGGAGGTATGGTTTGGAATTATTGATCGGATCCTGAAAATTCTTTGACTAACAGAAAGCTACACTATTCAGGAGTGACTTAAGCTATATTTTATTATGATTAAATAAAATATTAACGAAACGAAGTGGGCACGTGTCGGCTAGTAGTCTCATAAAATTAAAAAAAAAATACGTTATTTAGGTTTATGTAGTTACCATAATTGTGTCTAAAACGGCAAGCCTTAAGTACGTACTTAGAAATAACCTGTTATTTGTAGTATTTATTTATGTATCTAATTAGTATGTTCACAAGGCAACCGTTAATTTTTTTTGTCGCTACAGTTGTTCTCTGTACAATGGGCTAGAACCGTTAAAATTAAATACCTCGAGGTCTTAAATAATGTCAATACATGTGGAACAATAAGGTTCCTAAGAAATGTATATGTATAATTATAAACGCTTATCTACCGATTTTCTAGTACACGTGACTGTGCCCTCACGTTTCATGTTTCATTTTGGCAGATTTGGTGACAAACTGACGTTCAGGTGAATTATATTATTTATATTAGTTACTATTCGCGAGGTATGGTTCAAAAAACCAAAGTCGATACGAGTGAAGTCGAGAGCAAATTCTAGAACTATTTTTCACGCAATTGAAGTGTAGATAGACTAGGTAAATAATTATGTAGCATGGAGGCCGAAAAACAGATGTACGATACGATCATTATCACCGCGATTAGTTTTTGAAGTGATAACTTCTTATGAGAAGGTAACCCACTTCGTAACGTAACGCGTTACGGCGCCAGTCTGTCTGGCTTCCCGTTCTCTCACGCATACGCAGCGGTAGGCAGGCTCCTCCTCTCTCGCTAACCCATAGCACTAGCCGTAAATAGTTGAACGTAGATTAGTTTAAGTTATCACTTCTGTTGGGTGTCCCGAGACGCACTCGTTTTATTTCATACCTTTCATTTTCTCTCTAAGAGGTATACTACACTCTAGATCGTTAGTCAACCCGGCTGGAGACTCAACGAACTGGCTTTGCCAACGTGTATGCGTTCCACCCACTCATCAAAGAGTGGGTAGTGCAACAGCATAGAATCTTTTCCGACTTTCTGACTGACGCAATGGGGAACATGAGTCCAGTCTGTCATTAGCGCAACTGCAGAAATGACTCTTCTGACCACGCGCTTCGACGACCCAAAGTCCGATGACAGACGGTCCGTGTGGAGAAAGGGGGCTGGCTCTCAATTCCAAAAAAAAAAACTAGTTTTGCTTATTTCAACGGATAACTTGAGATTAAAAATATACATAACTATACTAAATTAAAAGGAAACAATTATTTGGAAGGTCAGTTTTTATTTTCATGAGCTAGATGTCTTAATATTAGATGTAATGTTGATATGAATATAGATAGGCACTATTTAAATAATGTAATTATAAAGTGTTAATTAATATTTTGCTTTTGCATGTACAGAAACACAAAATAATATTATGATGACTGTTGTATTGTAATCTGGGTATGACTCTAGTGAATTCGATTTCAAAGATTTAACACATAGATCCACATTACATCAATTCTAACTTCCTACTACTCTTAACAGCTTTTCCTTAGCGCCGCTTTGATTCGAGGTATTGATTGAATATAAGAAATATTATATTTCAATTCGTGTAGTACGGAGCATTATCAACACTATTTTACCCGCAGGTGACATTAGAGCTTAAGCTAACTAAACTAGCTACTAAGAAAAAAAAACGGGTTGCACTCCGGGAGCACCGGCAGAAGTGAAAACTTGAACATTAACGTTGTACATTTTTGATTTATTAAATTTCATTTTTTTAATTTCCTTTATTTATTAAACACAATGAACGATGCTATACGAGTCTATGCCTTGCTTTGCCTTTAATATCCCTTGAGAACCGATAACTACAGAAATGCTTATTGTGATGTTAATAAAATATAGGTTAATGCTATACAGTATGAACATATTACCCGAGCGAAGCCGGGTTTACACAAACGCACGCTCGCGCAAGTGCCCTGGGCCACTTAAACGAAACAGCAGGAGCAGGCATACATTTTCGTCGCACGGTAGAAAGAGAGGGGGATTCCTCTCCTACGCCACGCCTCCGTCTTACGAATATTCGATCAGGTCACGTGTCCTGACGCGAGTTTCTGACGCGAAATTAAAATTTTTACCCATCCCAAAAAGTGCACAACGCCGCTAAAGAAGTTTTCAATTCAAAAACTTGAAACGAACACTATACCAAAGTGTCAGGTTTGCGCGGTGTAGGCCAAAACCTTTCCATTAATTCAGTGAAAAAAAATTTAAGGAGAGGACTATATCCAGCAGTGAACCAGTGAAAACTGTTGATGTGGTAATATTTGAGACACTGCACTTCTACAATATAATAAAATAATAATAATAATATTTTATTTCTCCCACAATGTACGATATATATCAAAACACAAATACAAATAGCTCTGAAAGGGAGACAGGAGTCCATACTAAGTGAACTTGTGTTACAGGTCTCCTGGCCTCTCCATCCCGGATGAACATAATTGCAATTATTTACACAAAACTTATACAATAATAGCATGATGAGAAATATTACAAAAACATTAGAGATAATTTGTGAGTGTGAGTATGTATGGACGTGTGTGCGTATTTGCGCGTGTGGGTGTGTGGGTGGTTGTGTGTGTGGGCGCATATGTGTGTGGGCAATACAAAGCACTATTCCCAAAAATCAAATTCAAATGTCTTTTTTTTTTAATTTTTTTTATGGTATCGGTGGCAAACGAGCAGACGTATCACCTGATGGTAACCGATTACCGCCGCCCATGAACACCCGCAACACCAGAGGTGTCACAAGTGCGTTGCCGACCATTGGGGGGTGGGGAAAGGGATGTGGGGAGGGGTTGGGGTATGGGCCTCTGGTATCCTCACTCACTCGGTGAAATACAGCGCAAGCGCTATTTCACACCGGTTTTCTGTAAGGCCGTGGTATCACTCCGGTTGAGCCGGGCCATTCATGCCGAAGCGTGGCTCTCCCACGTGTCCACACACCACACGGTCCATATGGTGATTTAATTACCTGGGCACTATTTCAGCCAAACAATGTAAATATCAACCCTAGACGCATTGGTAGTGTAGTGGTTATTATACTTCCTAATTAAATTATTATAATTTTGAAGTAGGTACTTATTTTCATGTTTTTTTTATTCTATTTTTTTTGGAACTTATAATGTCAGTTCAAGTAGGTACTTATCTAAATTAAGTTTTTTATTGCATGTCCTTGTAAGATGGTACAAAAATCTACCTACATACGTATATTACCTACCTACAAACTAGAATCTATTAGCGTTTACTATAATTATAAGTAGTCATTCAAGGTTTGATTTCCTTCACTTGTAAACAATTTGATATGGAAACAATTATTTAGTTTACATCACAAGTTATTTACTGCTAAGGGTCCGTTCACACAGACTGGCTCGGAGAGCATCGGCCCGCTTTTTCCTTTTCACATAGACCGGATCGTATACGCTTAATTAGCCGGAGCGGAGCCGCCAACTATTTCACATAGACCGACTGGAAGAGATCCGCGCGAGCGCGAGCGAATCGGAGCCTATCGGCTCCTCTTATTATTTCACACCAAGCGCGTTCAAGCATTCTGAATGACAAAAAAAGTGCACATGCAAAAATATACTTTACTACAATCACTCAAAACTCTGTTTCCAACGTGATACAAATCTGCTCTCTCCTCTCCGAGCCGGTCTGTGTGAACGGACCCTAATCCGGAGTCGTGGTTTCGAATCCGTATTGCGTTAAGTATAAGCAATGACACATAAGTATGTATGAGTGTATGTGAATCAGCATTCAGCATCTGGTTACCCCAAACATATATCACAGACTCAACTTAGTTCAGTACCAGATGGTCATATGTAGGATCTGAGAACTTAATATTATTAACATGTAAATCTAGTCAACTCCTGCTATCTTTATCATACTACAACCTCTTTTTCTAAGCATTTGGATCTTGCTCCATAAAGCTGTATATTTACTTCTATGATATAGTTTATGTCGTACTAGCTTTAGCTTAGCTCCGCCCGTGTGTATCCCGGTTAACGGGCTTATGCAAACTTTGATTCTTGACGAAGTACATAGGCTACTGCCTCAAGTACTTTTTTTTTTTAAAGACAACTCCCGCACTAGGAATAAATCCTGTGTCGCGGGGGACTTTACAAACATACATGAAACGGACACAAAGAACACCCAGACTCAGAACAACAATATGTGGATCACACAAAGTGTTGTCCTACGTGGGATTTGAACCCACGACACTTGGCGAAGTAGGAAACGGCGTGGTGACCGTTAAACCAACAGGCCAGACGTGCAGTCGAATCAACTTACTTTCTCGTGCATTCAACGAACTTTCTCAAGAATAAAAATATTCTCAATGCCAAATTTCATTGAAATCGGTGCAGAAGTTCAGCCTAAAAGCATAATAGATGAACGTAGTTAGTTTCGGCTTCATAATATTAGAGTATGAATAAAATGTATGTTTTATTAGTTTGGCAAAAAACTCATGTTCAAAATTAACAGAGGGTTTTTTTAATAAGCCTTTGTCACTACACGGAATTATGTAAAGTGTCCTTGATTATAACTTAATTGTGACAGCAAAACCCACCTGGGCGTAATGCCGTATCATAACTATTTCAACTACAACGCTTATTTCATTGTGTAAATATGTTATATTTTGTCGCCAATTGTTTAAATTTTTTGTCTCCTACTATGTACCTAGTATGATATCGTAAAACTAGCTTTTGTGTGCAACAACGCTGATGTTAATATTACTTTACTAGATTAGTTGAACCGACCGTTTGAAGGTCATCTGGCTATCCTAGGAAACAATTTTTTTTATTTGAATATAAGCTACCCTGTGTAATAATACTAACCTCTTATATCTCACACACACGGTTGCCTTTATCCTACTAATATTATAAACCCGAAAGTTTGTAAGTATGGATGGGTGGATGGATGTTTGTTACTCTTTCACGCAAAAACTACTGAATGCGTTTGGATGAAACTTTACAGTAATATAACTTATACATCAGAATAACACATAAGCTACTATTTGCCGAGATAACCGACATACACGCGGGTGGAGCCGCGAGCAAAAACTAGTATATCTATATATGAACCTGCCAAAGTGACTGTACTCTGCTTGATAGAAAGCATGAACAAAATTCAAGAGTGGTCACCATACTCATTATCAGTGCAGACAATGCAACTATGCAGCATGGTGACCCACATAGGTTAGTCTTCTGTGAGTGGTTAGAACCGCCCCGGTCAAGCCGGCTCTACTACCTTATCTAGTTCTGTAAAGAGAGCAAAGCCTGTACTGTGGTAATCAGACTATACGGATTATGGACTACAAGCTGACGCACAAAACTTCGTATGCGTATTGCGTATCCTTGTAATCATGATCCTATTGGTTAAAACTATCCTATCTTAGACACGTCAGCAAAACATGCGTTTTTAAAAATCGTGAATATCGGTAAGACAGTTTAGTTTGGTGTCAGTAATAACGTGACAAGAGAATCATGTAATATATTCTACCATTTATATCTATACCTAAAGATAAGAATAAAACTATTCGTTTAAATCTCTACGGTTAAAGCGAGTGGTTTGTAGTTATTGAATGTATATTGTAATGCTGTGTCTATTACTAAATAATAATAAAAATACCATAAAAACACTCATATGCAGAACGAATTATTATGCACGCGTATTATGCAAACCTATGACCTCTAGCTTTCAAGATTACAAATAAAATAAATTAAATTAAAAAGTATTTTAAAAACAAGCTTTTCCTAGAATGCCTCGAGACGAATCAAACGAGTCCAAACTATATGATGTTGCTACGTTTCTTTACAGAATTCCTATAGCCACCTTCCAGCTGCAGCATCAGATCAGCAAAATGTCATAATAATATTGTATTGTCACGCTGTATACATATGCTTGCAAAATTTCAGCAAAACCGTTTAAAGATATCTGCTTCAAAATTGAGTTGCAAGATTCCACCCAAATTTACAAACATACATAAATTGCAAGTTAATAAAAAGCTTGTAAAAACCTAAAAGCCCTTTGCTCCCTGTTTCTTCTAGTATGTTTACTATGATAATTCGTTAAATATCTACAACAAGTCATAGTGAGAAACAAACCCACATTCACAATTATTCTACCAGTAGTTAAAATGTCACCAATTGTTTAAAATTGCGACCTCACACAAAAAGGCATAATCGTTACGTTTCTGAACCTCGACCCAGAAATTGCTTACTTATATCATTGTTGTATGTAAAACAATCTAATTGGTTGATAAATAACTAGGAATTAAGAACTGTGCATACATTAATATTAATTTACTAAAACTAGTGTTTAGCTGCTTGAATCTAATTAAATATTTTATAAATATGAATGGGTAATTATTAAGTGACATAAATTTACTAACACAGACATTTCTGTAGTTTGTTTGTTATGCATTCAACGATATTTTAATTTAAAGTTCAACTTATTAATAAATAGTCATATGAGCCATATACCTACAATATTTTAAGTATCTATTTTTACTTTTATGAAAGGAAGACTTTATACCTACATCTGAGTAAAAAATCGGTTGGGTTTTATTTGCAAACTAGCTGACCCACGCAACGTCGTTTCCATCTCCTATTGCCCGTATCGTGATAATTTTCCCCCGTTTTTGAAACATTCTTCATTGGTGCTCCGCTCCTATTGGTCTTAGCGTGATAATATATAGCCTATAACTTTCCTCGATAAACGGGCTATCTAACACTGAAAGAATTTTTCAAATAGGACCAGTAGTTCCTGAGATTAGCGCATTCAAACAAACAAACAAACTTTTCAGCTTTATATATTAGTATAGATGTATTTATTATACTCTTCTAAGATCTAATACTCATAATGAGCAACACATTTATTTGGATAAAGATTGATATTAGGTATTATGTTGATAAAAACTCTTTGGCAGATAACTCATTTTTAGGTACCAACTCTTAGCGCCTTATACTCGTGATAACTTCTAAACGAAATGTCCGAATGGGATGAAACAAAAAGTATTTTACTTTTAAATAAATACCCTTGATAACTTAATGCTTTATTTGGATACGGATTAATATTACAATACCCATTTAACGTAGTTTCTTTCTTCAGACGATTTAATATTTTTTTTGAACACAAAAGCGGTTATTGTGACTAAACCATGATAGTTAGATATATGCTCTCGCGGACTTTTTTGTAGATCTTATGGGACCTACAAACCCGTAATACATTATTTTGTTCTATTGTCAATAGTTATTGCAGCGCACGCAAAAATAGGTTTTCGATTTCACACCTTGGGTTACGAAATAGCAATTTTCTTACGGATCTCTAATTTTTTTGAAAATAAATATAGCCCATAGCCTTCCTCGGTAAGATATTTTAATTTAAAGTTCAACTTATTAATAAATAGTCATATGAGCCATGTACCTACAATATTTTAAGTATCTATTTTTACTTTTATGAAAGGAAGACTTTATACCTACATCTGAGTAAAAAATCGGTTGGGTTTTATTTGCAAACTAGCTGACCCCCGCAACGTCGTTTCCATCTCGTATTGCCCGTATCGTGATAATTTTCCCCCGTTTTTGAAACATTCTTCATTGGTGCTCCGCTCCTATTGGTCTTAGCGTGATAATATACAGCCTATAACTTTTCTCGATAAACGGGCTATCTAACACTGAAAGAATTTTTCAAATAGGACCAGTAGTTCCTGAGATTAGCGCGTTCAAACAAACAAACAAACTCTGCTGCTTTATAATATTAGTATAGATTGACTAATCTTAAATGTATGTACTATGTAAATAATATCAACGATATAAACTCCTGAATACCTTTAGAATAAACAAATAAATAAAATAAATAAATGTTTCAGACATCTAACACAACACGCCATCTAGTCCCAATCTACCGTGGGAGAGTCACGCTTCGATATGAATGGGCCGGCTCGACCGGTGTGATACCACGGCCTCACAGAAAACCTGTGTGAAATAGTGCTTGCACTGTGTTTCACTGAGTGAGTGAGGATACCGGAGGCCCATACCCTAATCCCCCTACCTCCCCTCCCCCTATCCCCAAAAGGCCGGCAAAGCGCTTCTGGTGTTGCAGGTGTCCATGGGTGGCGGTAATCGCTTACCATCAGGCGATATGTCTGCACGTTTGCCCGCCTATTTCATAAAAAAAACTAAGTAGAGCTTATGTTATGGGTACTAGACAACTGATATAAATACACATATACTTTTTTTTGTAAATACATACATATTTATACTTAAAAAACACCCAAACTCCAAAACAAATATTTGCGGATCATTCAAAAATTTGATCCGACCCGAATCTACTATACATATACATAATATGTTGTATATGTATGTCCTGCGTTAGCAAAACCTTTCACTTTTAAATGTTGATTCGCAAATACATATTAGCATTAAATTAATATTTTCTAGGCTCTCATGTCTCTACTAATAAGTTTGTAAGATAAATCCAGTCTAAAACGACAATTTAATTACATAATTTTGATAACATTTCTAATGTTATTCTTCCTTATGCCAACAGGCAAAGAAATTAGATGCTTCGGTACCAGGGTAAAGTATTGCTCCAAAATAAATGAGAATAAAATGGAAAATCAATTCCTCGTATGTTTCTTTTAATATCTGGTTAAGTTTTAGGTAATTGTATCATATCTGTATAAATAAACATAATTAAAGAAAAACAACAGCTTTTCACCAAATGCATATAGAAGTATAAATGGTATCTATTTACATCAAAAAATCAAATATTAAAAAAATGTCTGCCTGTCTGTCTATTTGTTGCTTTTAATCTCTGAAACGACAGATGGACTGATTTTGACGGAACTTTCACTGGCAGATAGCTGATGTTATAAGGAGTAGGTAACTAAGGCTACTTTTATTTTAGAAAAAAATATGTCTGTACAAAATTAAAACTAATATAGTGAACAGTATCCTAGGAACTAGTAGTTGTTTTTTTTACGATTGATATTAGTTACTCCATTAAAAACTACATAAGCGTCGTTCATATAATTTAACGTATTTGAACTTAACTATAATGCGCTTTTTATAGCTCCACTAAGTAATCAACTACGCAAATAAATCCTAGAAGTTGAAACTATTTCTAAGGTCACATGTCGTCTTGAAATGCAACCTTAAATATGTAGATTGTATAGCAATACTATATTACATAATTTTGCTATGAATCTGATGATGAAGGCAGGAGGAGAATTCCTCAGTATCCACTGGCAAGGCACTCGACTCTAGGTTTATATGATACTAGTTTTTGCGCGCGGCTCCGCCCGCGTGTTTGTCGGTTATCGCGGTAAATATTAGCCTATGTGTTATTCTGATGTATAAGCTATATTGCTGTAAAGTTTCATCCAAATCCGTTCAGTAGTTTTTGCGTGAAAGAGTAACAAACATCCATCCATCCATACTTACAAACTTTCGCGTTTATAATATTAGTAGGATTATCGCTAATATGACACACTCATCGTCATTGTCGGATTTATAACAATGACACTCTATTTTCTGTTTGATTATTTTGAGTCTCACTTAACTATACCATGTATTTTTAGAAACGATTTACATAATATATTTTATCTACACCCATGCTATAAATCTTCTATAAAAGTTTCTGAAACAGTTAACTTATTGACAACATTAAAACATCCAGTGTCATTATAACCATTATATAATCTCCATAAACCCACATTCGTGTTTTAATACCCCTTATTATACAACAGTTGCAATTGACGATATCTTATGGCCTACAAACAATATCCTTTAAGAGACCCCGAAAAATATTAGGGGTAAGTGCCATTATTATTAGTAAGTAGTAATAAAAAAAATACTTACTTTATTAGCAAGCAAGATTCTTTTCTTAGATGAATGATCACGATTACATCTTATTAAATACTAGTTTTTGTCCGCGGCTCCTGCGTTTATGTCGGCTATTGCGGTAAAGAGTAGCCTATGTCCTTCCTTAAGAATCAGAGTATCTACATGCCCAATTTCATTGAAATCGGTACAGTAGTTTAGTCATGAAAGCGTCACAGACAGATAGACAGAGTTAATTTTAGTATAGACTAGCTGAAACCCGCAGTGTTACCCGCAGTATCGTGGTACCGCCGCGCGAGTAACGCCGCGGGGTGAAGCTAGTCTAAAAAAAGTCGTCTAAGTTACTCCTTTAATCATCTTTACTCCTTAAACCTATTAGTGAAAGTCCCGTCAAAATCGGTCCAGCCGTCCCAGAGATTAACCGGAACAAACAGACAGAAAGACAGACAGACATAAATTAAAAAAAAAAAGTTGGTATATGTACCGTGTATACAAACATGCATTTAGTAAAAAGTGGTTAATACAATATTACAAACAGACACTCCAGGTTTATATATTTGTATAGATGTATAGTTCATTAAAAACAAACTAATATAAACCACAATCGGGACCTAAGCGAAATTTCATCATTTTCAAAGGTATGTTTTATAGACTATTAGCATTCTGTTTTTCATTCGATAATATTGAATAGTTTTAAACTAAAAATGTAAAAGTGATAAAAACTTACCCTGTAATACTCCACTTCAGTGAAACTATATACGCAATACGCATAAATATACTCGTATGAATCACAACCGCTTTTTTTTAAACCTTTCACGAACCACAGATGCAGTTTAAAAGAGAGCCCTACTAATAATTCAAGTCCATGCCATTTATTTCTAATTAATAGAAAAAAAAATGTTCGAATTTTAAATAAAGTTTTAATTTTTACTAAACTTTTTGTGTTGCGAAAATTAGAACAGAATCAGCCAGTGTCCGAACCACAAGATAATAGCTGCCTAACTAAGTAAACGAAACCTGAGAGCTTGTGTATGTAGGATTTAAAAGTTTCCATTATACGTTTATTTTTTTTATTATAATTATTTTAAAAAGATAATCAACACAAGACGTATTTGTATGCAAATAAGATTGAGTGGCTTATATTAACTTGAATAAAATGTTATTAAAATACTGCAATTATAACGTACGATAACTACAATTCAAATTAACAATTTTTTGTTTAGAGTTACAAGACAACGTAAATAAAATTTTGTTGTAATAACATTAAAGCGTTTTTCAGTATCTATTCGAATTTTTGCATATTTATCGATAACAAAAATCTGAAAAAATAAATAAATTACGCTATTCTTTTTTTTTGTTGCTCTTACAACTGTGTCAAAGTAAAGATGGCGGATGACACGTGATCTTTCAATAGCTCATCAAAATAATCTTATAATTATATCTACTATGTCAGTTTTAATACTTTGCATTGGATCATAAAAACAATAGAGTACTTCGTGACTAAATTATATCCGATGACCTCTTTCAGTGTGAATTTATTTTATAAAAGAATAACTTACCGTATGTGACAATGGAAACGTTATTATATTTGCGACAATTCAGTACCGACATGAATGCATTAATATAGGTAGAATTGCCTAGTAGTTAGATCCGGTTTAAGCTTTAGATAACATACGTATTTAGCATTAAAATTTATCTCATCATTCCTGATTCACTTATTCATAAAAACCACTCTATAAAGCAAAATTGTGATCTTTTTTTGCAATCGTACGATTGGATCCTGACTTAGGTTGACGTTTGCAATTAGATTGATTTTTTGTTCCAGCTGTAAAAGCCTTTGGTTCAAGAACGCAATTTTTTTTTGTCAAATGTTCACCTTTTAGAATTTCGCCTTCGAATTTAGATGCAAATAGCTGAATCCCGCTGGTGTTACCCGCGGTTATTGTCGTATCGCGGGTAACGCTGCGGAGCGAAGCTAGTCTAAAAAAGTAGCCTTAGTTAATCCTTATATCATCAGCTACCTATCAGTGAAATTCCCGTCAAAATCGGTCCAGTCGTTCCAGAGATTAGCCGGAACAACCAGACAGACAAAAATTGTAAAAAAATGTTATTTTGGTATATGTAAAGTGTATACATACATATGCATTTAGTAAAAAGCGGTTCTTTTAATATTACAAACAGACACTCCAATTTTATTTATTTGTATAGATATAGTTTATTTAGCAAATAAAACAGCAATTACAAAGGACAATCCCACCGCTTACGTATACATTAAGTAATTTTAATAAGCGTTTATAAGAATCGCTTTGCAAACTGGTAACACAATCACTTTGCATAGATATTTCCTTGTGAGCAAATCGTGACTACGCGCTGTTGTGTTTAATCCGGAAACAAAAATGAAGCTGTTTTTGAGGACCCGACTATGCAATGGGAGAGAAGTTTGGTCAGCAGTGGATTCCAATAGGCTGATGATGACGATTTGCGGTTCTTAGAAATAGGTACTATGATTTTAGCCACACGTTATAGGTAGAAAGACCCAGGCATACATCATCAGCCTATTGCAGTCCACTGCTGGACATGGGCCTCTCCAATTGCACGCCACTTAGTTCGATCCTCGGCTTCTCGCATCCAGCTCTTGCCAGCCGTCTCGCGCAAATCATCACTCCACCTGGCCTGTACACTACGTTTGCCGAGACGCGGTCTCCACTCAAGAACCCGTTTACCCCAACGGTTATCGGTTCTACGGCAAATATGGCCAGCCCACTGCCACTTCAGCTTGCTAATCCTGTGGGCTATGTCGATGACTCTGGTTCTCTGCCGGATCACCTCGTTTCTGATAGGGTCCCTTAGAGAAACGCCGAGCATAGCCCTCTCCATAGCACGCTGAGCGACTTTGAACTTGTGGACCAGCCGTACCGTAAGTGTCCACGTTTCGGCTCCGTATGTCATTACGGGTAGGACGCACTCATTGAAGACTTTCGTCTTTAGGCATTGTGGGATCGACGATGAGAAGACCCGACGAAGCTTCCCAAACGCTGCCCAACCCAGCTGAATTCTCCTGTTCACCTCGTCCTCAAAGTTGTTTCTCCCTAACTGCAAAGTCTGCCCGAGGTACACGTATTTTTGGACAACTTCGAGAACGGCACCGTGCACCGCAACCGGTTCCGGTAGTACGTGTTCATTGAACATGACCTTGGTCTTGTCCAAGTTCATCCGTAGGCCGATGCGCACAGAAGAGTCAGCCAGGTCGTTCAGCATCTGTTGTAGGTCCTGCAGCGTCTCTGCCATGATGACGATGTCGTCTTCAAATCGCAAGTGAGAGATGTATTCGCCATTGATGTTGATGCCACGTCCTTTCCAGTGCAGCGTCTTGAAGAAGTCCTCCATTGCATTAGTGAACAATTTCGGGGATATAACGTCACCTTGTCTCACTCCTCGATGCAATGGTATAGGTCTTGTATGCTGATTCTGTACTTGGACGGACATAGTGGCGGCTTCGTAGAGACATCTCAACACTTGGATGTATCGCCAATCCACTTGGCAACGCTGCAGGGACTCCAGAACAGTCCAGATCTCGATCGAGTCGAAGGCCTTCTCATAGTCCACGAATGCTAGACACAGGGGCTTATTATACTCTTCGGTCTTCTGTATAATCTGCCGCACTGTGTGGATGTGGTCTATGGTGCCATATCCGCTCCGAAACCCAGCTTGCTCTGGTGGTTGGAATTCGTCGAGTCTTCGCGCAAGACGGTTCGTGATGACTCTTGAAAACAGCTTGTAGACGTGGCTTAGAAGAGAAATGGGCCGATAGTTCTTCAACATGGTCTTGTCACCCTTTTTGAAGAACAGGACGACCACACTCCTGCTCCACGCCTCTGGAGTTCTCCCTTCGAACAGGACAGCGTTATAAAGCTTTTGGAGCTCCCTCAGTATGGGCATACCCCCAGCTTTCAACAGCTCTGTTGTAACGCCGTCCTCTCCAGGGGCTTTTCCATTTTTCAGCTGTTTAAGAGCCATCACGATTTCATCAGTGCTGACTTCTGGCAGATCTTCGGTGTAGTGGCGTGTTAATGTGGCTCTAGGGTCCTCATTTTCGGGATCAGGTCGAGATGCATGCAAAGCGTATAAACTGCCGTAGAAGCCTTCGACTTCCGAAAGGACGGCCGGTTTGGAAGCAACGACTTCTCCACTTGATGTGGTCAACTTCGTCAAGTGGCTTCTTCCAAGAGATTGTACGAACACTTTTGACCCCCGATTTCGCTCGATCGCTCTTTCGATCGAAAGAGTATTGGAGCATCGGAGGTCGTGTCGTACAAGCCTGCTGATCTCTCGGTTTAGAGTCCGCTTTGCCGACGAAGTGACAGGGGGGTTCTCACGTCGTTCCCTCATTAACCCTAGTGTCCTCTCTGAAAGCTTCGACTTCCTGCTTTTACGCTGCATTTCACAAAATCTCGTACCTTCGTCCCTGAGAATCCGAACCACATTTTCAAGGTTCTGGTTTACGTCTGTTGTGGTTTATATGGCAGCAAATCGGCTTTCCAGATTTGACTGGAATTTTTCAGATCATATCGCGACTTGGAGCAGAGTTGGTCGGAGCCTGAATTTCATCAAACGGACACGTTCAGCCTTAAAGTCGATATTCAGAGAGCCTCGGACAAGTCGGTGATCACTACCGGTATTGAACCTATTGATCACTGAGACATCTCTGAATATATGCTTTCTGTCCGTCAAGATGAAATCAATCTCATTTTTTGTCATAGCGTCGGGGCTTTGCCACGTCCACTTCCTTTGGGGCCGTTTTTTGAAGAAGGAGTTCATCAAGAACAGCCCCTCCCGCTCGAGAAAGTTGACGAGCATTTGCCCCCTATGATTCCTGCTTCCAAATCCATGGGATCCTATGACCGATTCGCTGCAAGTTTGTACTCCCACTTTGGCGTTGAAGTCGCCCATTACAACGTTGTAGTGGGTTTTAGTAGTCAAGTGGAGGGCCCTCGATATGTCATCGAACATATCCTCCACTTCATCGTCCGAGTGGGCCGAGGTCGGTGCGTACACTTGTACTACCTTGAGGCTATACCTCTCGGTAAGTTTAATAATGAGGTACGCTACCCTGTTCGACACACTGGAGATTTCCACCACGTTGTCAGAAAGGGACTTGTTTACCAGAAACCCCACGCCACCTTGGGATTGTTGGTCTCCCTCGCGGAAGTACATCAGGTGGCCTGAGTTGAGGGTTATGGTATCCTCCCCCTCTCTTCGGACTTCACATAACCCTAGGATATGCCACCTAATCTTCCCAAGTTCCACCTCAAGTTGTGCCAGATGCGAGTCTAGCCGTAACGTGCGGCCGTTAAAAGTTGCCAAAGTCAGTTGCTTATGGTGGCCTTCCGTATCCCAGGCATACAAATATTATAATATTTGTATACCAGGGTTTTCACCCTGTTCATATACGATATTCATATACTTTTCGTTACGTAATTTGGAAATAGAGTTTTTTTTTTCTACTTTTTCAAACCACCGCAAATATTTTAAGACCAAAGTTAGCCGAATCGGTCCAGGTTTTCCCGAGTTTTAGTAAGACTAGCGAACAGCATCTCATTTTTATATATAACAGATGAAACGTACACCAAAAATGACATACAACGGATGTCGGGCGACCTTATCGCTTAGAACAGTTTCTTCCAGACAACCTTTAAATGTATAGTTCATTCGCTTAGATACGGTCCTTGATCTTGGAAAGCCGCCACAAAATCAAAGAGTCCGCCTGCGGCGTACACCCACAAGCAAATATGATTTGTCAGTTTATGCCGTTCTAAGAATTTCACAACAATAAGCACAATTGCATGCGAGTGCACCAACACTATCTAAACGAATGGAATATATAAGAATCATTTTAAACTATTAGTAGATATTCAAAGTTTATGACTATGTATTAAGTAGAACCATTGAAAGGAATCATTTTGTTTTCACTATTCAATGATCACAGCCATTCACAATATAGATATTGATGAAGGTCAAGGACTCTAATAAAATCCACGCTCCACGCATCGCGATCCTGGATCGCGGATTGCGCAATCGCTGATCCATTTTGGATCGTCCGGTGTAGACTAAGCTAATGTGAATGCAGCATGGCGACCCACACTATGGGATCCTAGTGATGCTTCTGCACCATTGGACCTCCGGTCTCGCACTCACCAACGAAACACGACAGCACGAACGCTGTCATTTTACGTTGATCTTCTGTGTGAGGGTAGTACCGCCCCGGTCGACCCGGCCCGTTCATGCTAAAATCAGTGTGGCTCTACTAGTTTGTATTTGAAGACTGACCTATTAGTCTGGTGGTTAGTGACCCTACTAGTACCGGGAGTTAATGGCAATACCGTTTAATAAAAACACACATATTAGATACGCGCCAAAAATTTAATCCTTTTTAAGCATTCCTGCTGTCGTGTTTCAACGGTTAGTACGAGATCGGAGGTCCAATGATGCAAATTATCTCAATAGGCCGCAAGTTATGATCCGATCGAAAAGCTACGTAAACATTGTGTTTTCTTAGAATATTCTAAGAAAACACAATGTTTACGTAGCTTTTCGATCGGATCATAACTTGCGTAAACTATGTAACGGTAAAGATAAATTAGAGAATTCAAAAAAATCCGGAGTTTACAAATTAGTATGCAATGATTGCACCGGGGTCTATGTGGGTCAGACAGGCCGTAGTTTCGAAATTAGCTACAGGGAACATGTTGCCGCTCACAGGAATGGCCATCCAGATAAATCACATTTCGCAAAACATTTAATAGACACCGGCCACTCCTTGAGCGGCAACAATACCTATAACATTCTGCATGTTTGCGATAAGGGTTTCCGGCTGAGTGTGTTGGAACAGTTAGAAATATCAAAACATAACAATAATAATGCATATACAGTATACACTGTTGAATGACCAAACAAACTTAATTCCATCACCACTTCTAAGTATGATTGCAGGTAGTTCGGCACAGATGTCTTTATGACATTGTATCGACCGTTATTATAGCGTCATCGAAACGGTATATAAAGGGCCGACAGCGGTGCGGCGAGCTCATTCGAGCTCAAACGCTCGACGAGTCAACATCTCCTGAGGATGCCCCGTGGAGGGGCGAAACACGTGTCGATTATAGGTTTGGTTGCATGGCATGCTAATTATTTCTCACTTGTTTTTTATGTGTGCATATGCATGATACCCATATGTGCATATGAGTATGCATGACGGTGGGATTTGTGCCCTGCTTTCAGACCTGGATATTTGTCTCCCGGAATTAAAGCTAAATATATTTCATAGCATTTAATATCATGGATTTCCGCAAAGTAACGCCTGATTCCATAACTTAGTTTAGAGTAGTTTACAAATAATTACAAAAAAAAAAACCACTTCAATCTGGACCAAATTTAAATGGGACCATTCGGGAAACACCAGCTTTCAAACAAAAAAAGAATCATCAAAATCGGTTCACCCAGTCCAAAGTTATGAGGTAACAAACATAAAAAAAAATACAGTCGAATCGAGAACCTCCTCCTTTTTGAAGTCGGTTGAAAATATAAGTATTTTCCATTGAAAACTACGTTAGAGGAAAATTATATTTTTGTTTAAGAGTTTTTGTATTCATTGCAATTACCTAGTCATAAAAGGTCAACTGAGTACAAACTATGAACCTGACATTTATTTCTCGTGAACTAGGTGCCTTACAAACTCTCAAGGAGTCATCATTGTTATGATGTTGCTAATTGTTGCGGTAACTTTACTTGTATTTGACCTCAAACTAATAATATAATTAGCGTTTTTGTTTACCAATACAGTAAGTCATATCTATACAAATACATGAAATTGAGGTGTCTGTTTGTAAAAGTATATATAAGAGCAGTATTTACATAAAAAGCTCTGTCTGTTTGTCCCAGCTAATCTCCGTAACGGCAGGATTCATTTACGGGACTCACTTGCAGATAGAAGATAGAAGGAGTAACTTAGGCTACTTTGTTTTATCATCATTAGCCTATCGCAGTCCACTGCTGGACATAGGCCTCTCCAATTGGCTACTTCGTTTAGACTAGCTTTATCCTGCTGTGTTACCCGCGGCGGCTGTTGTAACTTTACAATGCGGGTAACACCGCGGGGCGCAGTTAGTTATCAGTATAAAATAACATATAGAACCAAGCGTACCTCAGAAATAAATTCCTGGAACTCTGATGTTCTATTTAGGTATATGTACTCTTAAATTTTTTGTCCTAACTTTCACTTCAAAGGGATTAAATAGCGCACCGCCTTGTTCTTGTTGAAGCAGAAAAAATGAAACTACGCTACTTTTCGTCAGTATCGTACAAGTATCGACAACTGACGAAAAATACCCCAGTTTATAGCATAGTTAGTGCGTATCGCGTGTGTTTTTTTGAACTACGAGCCTTTTTTCTGCTTCAACAAGAACAAGGCGGTGCGTTATCTACCTTTTTTAATTTGATCTGAGGCCGCTGGCTATTCCTTCAATTGTATAGAAATGTTTTATTTAAATAAAAATATATTTCGGACATTTAACACACAACGCCATCTAGTCCCAAGCTAAGCAGAGCTTGTGAAATATGAGTACTAGACGACTGATATAAATACATATATTAAGTATAATTAGGATTTAACATCATCACGTAACAGGTAATAAATACCGTAGTTTACATTACATGATCTTTCCACACTCGCGTCGGAAAACGCATAGAATTGTGAGAATGAGAAACAGAGAGTGCCCATGTGTTTGCGCACACACTTGTGCACTATAATATCTCCTGCGCAGTTGGCTGGTCTCGGTTGAAGCTAGCTGCCGAAATTGGCTAGGTGTACCTCACCTTACATTACATACGGTTGCACTGTAGTTGTCATAGGCTAACGTTACGTAACGATAACCGACATACACGAGGGCGGAGCGCGGGCAACAACTAGTATTAAATAATATTAACCTGAGCCAATTTTGCTTTGTCTATTTGACTAGGCGTTTTGTTAAAAATATATATAGTTTATTTTAAAAACTTACCTGATTCTAGAATTTTATTCGTCAGCATGGCTAATAAAACGAAAGTCTCAAAAAAATGATTTCACTAAACTGTCTACCGTCTTCAAATTGTCCTTGTTTCGGTTTCACTGCTTTCCCGCTTAAAAATTATCAAAAACTTCTCTTATGGTACAAGAACACTTACAACACCATGTTAAATTATTCCTTTTTTAATTTCAAATAAATTGTTTTTTATTATTTTTAGCAGTTTATTTAAAATTCGAACTATTTCGAACCAGACATGAAAAGAGCGCGAAGGCCGTGACTGAACTACAAGATACCTACTGAATAAACCTAGTTATAAGAAGTTGAGATCTTAGTGCATAGAATAAAATGGTTTATAATATTTTTGACGAATACATAAATAATTACGTATTCGCGGTATTCGCCAAAAGTATTTAAAAAATGTGTCGTATCTACTTTCAAATTACAAAACGTATTTTCAAAAAGGTTTTAAAGAAATATTATAGTAAGAACTTTATCAAAGTTTGTTGATGCTGGGTTGATATTACAACATGCATTATTTTATGAAATACCGTGTATACTACGTACCTAAAATAAAATATTTTTACATTACTTATTGTTTTCCTATGAATAGATAAATCATGTCTTATCGTAATGAAAAAAGATACAACATTATGCTAACATACCATAGACCGTTTGAAATCTGATTAGATCAAGTCACGGCTAAGAACAATCAAAACAAACGTAAGTAATCCACTAGTTGAACTACAATACCTATATTGAAGTAATACCACAGTATCTAAAATAATATATTGAGTGTTCTTGTCATCGTCCTTATTAATATTAATTAAGAAGGCTTCTATTGTGTATTTGAATGAAAAGTTCATAAATAAAAGAATGAAAAATAATCGTTGAACTCAAATATGTTAAAACTTTTGATAAAGTGTATGTAGCCTATATCACCCGGGTTATGACACGAATCTAGTGACACCACATTCATTAAAACCGTTTCAGTAGGTTAGGCTCTACGGTAGAATATAGCAAGTAACAAACATAGACAGTCATAGACTGCCAAATTTTACGTATATATTCATTTGTCACAGATACTAATTAATTGTTAATCAGATTATTTCCTACCTACTAGACATTATTGTTGGCAAATCTTTAAATAATTTAAGAAAGAATAGAAAGTTTCTAATGTATTGTATTGTGTATGTATTTTCTGTGTAGATGGATGTAGTTCATCAATAGGTAGGTGCCACCTGCCTATAGATTAGGATATTAGTATTAGTAAACATAAATAATTTATTAGAAATCTTTTTAAAATAAGCTTTTAATGGAATGCCTCGAGACGAATCAAAATAGTCCAACCTCGATGATGTTGCGACCAGCTCCAGCATCAGATCAGCTCCATATCATTATAATATTGTATTGTCACGCTGTATACATATGCTTGCAAAATTTCAGCAAAATCGGTTGAAGGTATCTGCTTCAAAATTGAGTTGCAAGATTCCACCCGAACAAGCATACATACATACATTGCAAGTTAATAAAAAGCTTGTAAAAAAACTAATAGAAGACTGCCGTATGGTAGGCAGCAAAAAGTATTTGATTTCTTTAAAACTTTTGATAAAAAATACTATACTTATGTTATAAATTCCAAAGTAACTCTGTCTGTTTGTCTGTTTTGCTTCCACGGCTAAACCGCTGCATCGATTTCCATGAAATTTAGCATGGAGATACTTTGATTCCTGAATTAGGATATAGGCTACTTTTTACTGCAATAACCGACATACACGCAGGCAAAAGCTAGTAATTTAATAAAGCTAAAAAACACTCTTAAAAAAGTTGGTTACATTCAAACCAACAAACATACAGATAAAGCTAATAAAATCGTGTTAAAAAGGTTGACTAATATTTATTTGTTATACAAGAGTGCAAAGTTGCTTTTTAACCGTTGCTCAATGTTGATGACCGAGCAAGCGAAGGATTCTAAAATTGAATCACGAGCGTAGCGAGTGATACAAAAATTAGAATCCTGAGCGTCAGCGAGGGAATCAAAAGAGCACGAGGTGAAAAATCTTTGCACTCGTGTGCAACACCTAACTTTTCATTATAAAAGCATTGTTGCACATTAAAAAAAAATCTAACGTTTAACGCTACCATGGAAGGGGTATGAAAGCACTGTTGCACATTACGAAGTAATACTTCTTCCGCACGGAAGAAGTTATACTTCTTCCGCGCGGAGGGACTCCACGCATTTGTTTTAAAAAGAATGTGACACTTACAACGTAAATAATCACAATACTGCACACTTCTATCATTTATTGATGTAGTGTAGTTATCACTTTTCAAACATGTCATCTCTTCACGTCTCTAGTGAAATCGATTTCTGACGCTTATTTTTTTTTTTATTTATTTATATCTTTATTGTGTACATAAAATGAGAAAAAAAAAATAACATAACAAATAATGAGTAACAAAGATGTATACGTAACAATTGGCGGTCTTATCGCTCACGCCGATTTCTTCCAGACAACCTTAGTATGGATCTTGGGTGTTTACGAATTGAAGCAGTTTATACATCAGTAACACACCATCACGTGAATATTCTAACATAAATAAATTTATAAAAAGAAATGCATACACATATACATACATACACATACAAATACATACACAATTTATATTACGTATAATGAACCCAAAATCATTCATAATGACAGATAATGATTCTTCACCAGGTTTTTAAAAACTGACAAGGTTTTAGCTTTTCGGATGGTCTCCGGCAAGCTGTTCCACAGTCTAACTGCTTGCACAGTAAAAGATTTGTCGGCAAACTGAGTGGAGTGTTGTGGCATTTTTAATTTTAAATTCTCCGATGACCTCAGGTCCTTGCAATGTGTATTGCGCAAGAACTGAAAACGTTCTTTGAGATAAGAAGGTGTGTGAGGATGGAACAGAACACTGTATAAAAGAGAAAGTATATGAAGATTCCGGCGAAAGCGTATTGGTAGCCACTTGAGTTTAGAACGATATTCTGAGATATGGTCATACTTGCGTAATCCAAATATGAATCTTATGCAAAGGTTTTGAAGTCGCTCAAGTTTATTTAATTGGTCTTCGGTGAGATCGAGATAGCTGACATCACTATAGTCAAGGATAGGCAGAAGAAGAGATTGTGCGAGCGCAATTTTTGTTTTGATGGGAAGGAAGTTCCGTAGCCTTCGCAGAGACCCTGCCGCCGCAAATAGTTTGCGACTAACTTCCCCGATCTGAGGTCTCCAGGATAGATACCTATCCATATAGATCCCCAAGTTTCTAACTTTTTCGCCATATGGAACAATCGAGCCGTTGCAACTAACATCTGGTATCTGTTGAAAATTTATTTTACACTGCAGCCTGGGACTACCTACTATAACCACTTGAGTTTTAATTGGATTTACTATAAGTCCATACTCCTTACTCCAGTTACATATTTGCATTAAGTCTCTGTTTATATTATTCACCGCCTGTGCTAAATTATCGGGAGTAGCTTGGGAGTAAATTTGAAGATCATCTGCATAAAGGTGGTAGGAAGAAAGTAGTTGATTTGTGATAGAGTTTATAAAAACTGCAAAAAGTAACGGTGATAAAACGCCGCCCTGAGGTACGCCCGCAGATGTTGTACACCAGGAAGAGTAAACATTATCAATACAAGCACGCTGCTGGCGACCATACAGGTAACTACGAAACCAGTCAATTGCCGATGGAGATATGTTAAGAGAACACAATATACCCAGTAATACATTCATTATCTTATCATCTTTTATATTATGTTTTACCTTATCATTTCTATACTTATACTCCAATAGTACATAATTAACTACTGTGATGTTTAGTTTAAAGGTAGTTGAGTTATCTTTAGAATATTCAACGTAGTAGTTATGTCACGTTGTTGACACTGAATAGTAAGCGAGACTACACGACGGTTACAGCTACTTTATAAATACAAAATCGGGCTTAATATGATTTTCTCTCCTTACTATGTTCATATGATTAGTAGAAATATATAGTGTAACATCTTTTTTTGGGAGTTAATAATTGTTCTTACAGGATTGTTATTAGCGCCATCTCACGTTATAGTTTTCTGATTGTACCTAAGTGCCGCGCGCGGTCAAGTGGTTTGCCTTCTGGTTCACCATTGATGCGCGAGATGGTGTGTTTCTACAATACTTATTGGTTTTAATCTGAGTTGAGAGTGACAGTTGTTAGCTTTCACGTCAAAGTAGGGATTTGTTCTGGAAATTTCCAAATTAAAAGTATATAAGGACATGTCGGAGCCACTAGGGTATCTTTCATTGTTCCTATCTCAGCTCTTTCATTGTTTGTTGGATTTCGAACGTCATTATAATGGCAACATTTTGATTGTCATTTTTTTCGTGTTTGACGTTTGAGGTTAAAAAGAGTACAAAAAAGACGCGTGTTGCGAACGGTCGACGATTGTTGTTTTGAGAACCGAAATTTAATTGATATTAAGCTAATTAAGCATCGACCCGGTCCCTTTAGTGATTTACCGTTTTGTTAGGTCTGGTTGGACTCGCGAGTTTTGTAGGCGCGTTCCGCGATAGCTGAAGCGAGTGAGTTGTAATTCGAATATCCGTGATAGCTGATACGAGTTTATTGTAATTCGAATACCTTGAAAGATATACAGCACTTTGGAGCATGTTTGTGTGAACGTACCAAGACAAAGCAGAGAGGAACTACCCAAGAGATCTCTTGGAACGCCGAGAAGAAGGAAGCCACACACTCCAGTAAGTGCTTGATGAATTTAGTTTAGATTAAGAACACGGTGAAACGCCGTGGTTTATTCTTCTCGCCAATGAATTAGGTTAGTGATTGAATGCCTTATCTATGGGCCGTAAGACATCTCAAGTATCACAAAGTGATCGCTCCATTGGTGAGAGGACTGAACATTGTTCCTGTCTTAGTTTTTTTCTTTGTTCCTGTCTTAGCTACAAACATGTAGACTGTCAATTAATTACATGTGTTTCTTGAACCCGCTTTGAGGTAAGTTATCCTAACTTTTTTTAAAATATATTTTCTTTCATTGAAGATATGTTTAGGAGTTTTATTTTGTTTGTAGGGTTACACACGCACACATATATATCTCTCTCTCTTATATTTTATTACTCTCTGATTTTAATTTGTATAAGGCGCCCTGGGCTCTTAAATCTACCGCTAAGTGGCCGGTAAGTGACTCACCTGATAGGTCTAGTGGTTACAAGTTTTGACCCACCTGATATGGTCTAGTGGTTACAAATTGTGACCCACCTGATAGGTCTAGTGGTTACAATAGTACAGTATTCTTTTAAACAAATATCTCTACTTAAGGTTCTAATTCATGTATATTACATATATGCGCATAAAATACTCACACTATACAGTATACGCTATATAATACATCATGAAAGTAAGACCAACAGCACCTACATTCTTCACTATTCTCCATCTTACACTTGGTTTCAAAGTATAAAGTTTAGAAAGAAATATTTATGTACTCAGTAATCTATTATTGAATACATACATATTTATTTGCATACGTACTTATGTGTAAATACGTTGACCGGCAGTCGAGTAACTGTAATATAGGTACAGACTATGTAAAGTGCCTACCGCACGCGCAAGCATCACCACATTTATAACTGTGTAGGTAAAACTGTCGTGATACTTGAACACGCACGTAGCTACCACACGCGGCACAGTTACCTAAGTACGCGCAAGCCTCATTCTTGTCAAAATTGTCGGCGTGGAAACAATGTTTCCCAATGAGGAACTATTACTTCTGCTAGTATTTTTTCAATGTTTGCTAATGAAAATAAATACTATGCAGAAGTCAAAGCGTAAACGATCGAAGTAGGCAAAGAGATGACTGGTAAATAGAAAAATGCATTCGCATGTAAAACTATAAATAAATTATAATTATAATAACTGTATATAAACTCCTCGTCACCACAACAAGTCGCAAAATGCTCAAGCCGCGCTATAGGGTTGTCGCGTGATACAGTTGCACCAAACGCACGCACGGTGGTCCGTGTACAAGCCGGCCTGCGCAGGCAAGACTGTGGTGATACTTGCGCGTGTGGTAGTCCCATTAGGACAGAAGTCACCGTCTATTAGGTGTTTAATACAATTATTGCATTGGCCAGTAAATAAAAAATACAGTACAAATTCTGTTGTTTATTAATTTTAAACTTAAGACTAAGAGTTACATTTACACGAAGATTTCACAATGAGAATTCAGAACGACTGTTCATACACAATACACATATATCTTAAGAAATTATTAAAATACTGGTTTTACTGATTTAATGAAAATAAATGATTAATGTTTTTAATTTAATTGGATGGAATTCATGGTAATCAACCCAAAAATAGTGGTAATAACACAGTTTTATCAGGTTGGGTTTAGTTATTCCGAAGTATTTTTATTGGAATGTATTAGTTATATTGCTACGGTATGTATTATACTTACTTACATATTTTAAAGTCAAGGCTATATACTCTAGAAAGGCAGGCACAGGAGTTTCAAACGCTTACGCTACTGGCTGTAACTATTCTCACTATTATAAACTATAAGGCAAGAGTAATATACTCAATCTGTCATTACTAAATATGATGTTATTCAACATTTGTTCCTATTTTAAAATATTTTATAAGTTTTTGTAACCAAAACTAATATATATACATTAAACTCGTAATAGAACATACTGTCAAAGTAGGTAAAACGTACAATCAATGATCAAATTTGTAACAATCGAGGATTAAATCCTCACAACATTACAGTATCATAATATTCACTATAGGTTGCTGTTTTGATGATATTTTTCATCATTAACCTCAAATCACTTACTAGTCAACCATACACTTATGTTTAGTATTACCAATGACACAATATACTATAGACCGTCCCTCCCTTGGCCAATACTGTACGCCGTAAAAAGCTAGAAAAGTTCAACTAAATCTAGATGGCGCTCAAAATAAGCTCTAAAAAGCAGTTTAACAAAGTTTAACAGTATTTTATTGATCTGCTTCAATTCTAGTAACTATATTATTATTTTTCAAATATAAAACTTGCTTTGTATTGCTTGCTTTAAAAAAATGATTTTCAATTGCATAACTAAAAGTTATCACCTATGTTTAGGAGATGTCGTTGCAATCGATTTAAATAAACTTGAAAATAATGACCTATTTATTACGCTAGATGTCACATTTATAAGTTATTTGGTTGAATCAGAGAAACAATGCACTCATGAATGGCAACATTGCAAAAATCGTTCATATCTTCCAGTAGTTAATACGGAACGGCAACGTCGCTTGAGCCGCGTACTCAGTTCAAAAATTTAATTAATATGAATGTTTATTTTAACCGACTTCAAAAAAAGAAGGTAGTTATCAATTCGACTGTATTTTTATTTTTAACCGACTTCCAAAAAGGAGGAGGTTCTATGTTCCACTGTGTTTTTTTTATGTATGTTCACCGATTACTGCATCAATTGTGGACCGATTTTGAAAATTCTTTTTGTATTCGAAAGGGTATGCTCCCGAGGTGGTCTCATTGTCACCATATCAGGAACTGATGATGGGATCCCAGGGAAATCGAGGGAAACCCTCATTTTTTTAGGCACATATTATGTTTTCGTATATTTTCTGAAGTTAACCCGGTATTTGCGTCTGGTAGTCATCATTTTATGATGATGAGCTGATGGTGTAAGGTACAACTCCTTAACGGTTAGGAGTTGGAGGATAAATCTTTAAATATCATATGTATGTATGTTACCTTTAGTCGTATTCTTTCAAATTATTTAGGTAAGCTGATGATCGAAGGTACAACTCCTCAACGGTTAGGAGTTGGAGGATAATTCTTTCAATTTCATACGTATCTATAGACCTTTAGTCGTATACTTTCAAGTTATTTAGGTGAGCTGATGATTGAAGGTTAAACTCTTCAACAGTTAGGGATAAGATGATGATTTTAATATTACACGTACGTATAAACCTTAAGTTGTATTCTTTCAGTTATTCATATGGATCGTTTTATTGAGTAGACATCCACTAAGGAAGGTATTTTGGAATTTCTACCCCTAAGGGGGTGAAATACGGGTTGAAACTGTGGACGAAAGTCCGTCATTTTTAAGTTAGAAACATGAAACTTTAACTTTGGGCTACTGATTAAAAATGAGTAGATACGTATTTAGCCGTTTCTGGATATTATTTTACTTGGTTACGCGCGACGCGACGTAATATGACCCCTGCCCCTGGTAATACCACGGCCTCACAGAAAACCGATGTGAAAAAGTGCTTGCGCTGTGTTTCACCGAGTGAGTGAGGATACCGGAGGCTCATACCCCAACCTCTCCCCCCATCCCACTCCACTATGCCCCAAAGGCCGGTAACGCATTTGTCAAATTATTTTAGAAATAATCAAACTTTACAAAATATACTTTAAAACAATATATTATTTTCTGTAAATAAATGCAAAAAGTCAAACACGCGTGGTATTCCCAGGCGGTCACCCATCCAATTACTAACCACGCCCGATGTGGCTTAACTTCGGTGATCGGACGAGAACCGGTGCATTCAACACGGTATGGACGTTGGCAATCAGTTTGTTATATTTAACGTTGAGTATCCAGCACTATGACGTCAACTCAATGTTAAGTGTCGCTACAACTTTTGGCGCGAAAAGCGCGTTAGGGAACTTCGTTCCAAAAACATTTCTGATTGTTTTATTAATAACTAGGTTTCGCCTGCGACTTCGTTCGTCCGCGACTTCGTTCGCATTTAATAAAAAGTATCCTATGTTACTTCTAATACCTCTACAAGAATATGTGTTTCATGATGATCAGATTGATCAGCTAAGTAGTTTTCGCCGGAAAGCGTAACAAAGGAACTTACGTTCGCATTTTTAACATTAGGATTATTTATAAGACACAAACCGAAAGAAAATCCTTAATTACACCTTTTTGTCATCTACAGTTGTTAATTAATATGTGCAAGCAATTCTCGACATTATCAACTCATAATTATCAAGTTTTTTATTTGCATACATTCACGATCAACAACATTTATAAACGCCAAAAACTGTTTTTAGACATGTGTCATTAAGGACGGGAATTGCAACTGCAACATGCAACTGTATTAATATTATATATAATATTTAATAATATATTAATTCATCAATTTTTATTTTGTTTTTTGAATCCATTAAAAAAATAAAATGTCAGTCCTTAGTTCCTTACCTATGTCAATTGAGAAACATACATACAAAGTTTAAAGTGAATCCAATGAAAATAAATAAAGTTTCAAACAATTAATAATAAAAAAAGATTGTAAAGAGAAAAGCGGTTATTTTAAAATTAAAAACAGACATTTCAATTTTATTTATTTGTGTAGATCTCTCTGACGATAAAATATTACATAAATTATGTAGGTACTAAGATAATTAATTATTTAAAAAACGACATCTAGTGGTACATTTCGCAATAATACAATGACAATAAACTTGACAGTTGACTGTTGGGTTCGTATTGGTGTTCGGGGTCAGAAAATATCGTTGTAATTCACGATTTGATGCACTTAGTGACATCTAGGGAACATTAAGCTTACTATAAATCCGCGTACAGGTCTCGCCTAGTAGAGTGTTGGTCTAGTATATATTTCGTCAGTGGTATTACTGATACATAATTATCAACTAACATAATTACTTGTGTAAATTATGCGTTTAATAAAATCGACTCCTGATTATTGTCATTATTTGTATTTTCAAATTCTCTTGCCATTTTTCTGTCATTTCTGTGTTTATATTCCAATGTAAAATAGCCCGCCATCCCTAGAATTAAACTGCACATGAGCAGGTAAATCTTGTAGCGTGTCCTGACGTAAGATGACATTATAAAAATGATTATATAGCCCAGTGATCCAAATAGCTGAAGGTTTGAAAACGCTGCTTCCTCTTTGCCGTGGAATATACTCCCGAAGTATGCTGTAACAGGAAACAGCATTATAGAATTTTAGCGTTCGGCGATCTAGCGGTCAGAGTGATATGACCCGCTCAGAGAAAACCGGTGTTAAAAAACTATTTCGTTTCCTTTCACTGAGTGTGGGAATTAACTGGAGGCACAGGTAAACACTCCTATTTAAGTAAAGGCACAGGTAAAACGAGTGCGGTATCGTGTTTGAGTGCTCCCTCAAAACACGATACCGCACTCGTTTTACTTGAGTTGCTTATGCATGGGCGACGGTAATCACTTACCACCAGGTCACTCAACTACTCGTTTGGCCCCATTAATATGAAAATATTATAATTTTCCTTTGCACTCCACTTATCAACATTACGAATGCGAATGAGAATTGTATATTTCTTTGTTACGGTCCGATCGTTATGATATTTGGCAAACACTTTGCCAAGGAAAGGACATACAATTTATTTGTGGTGACTGATGAAGAATACGTGTCATTAGAGCCTAATAATGGAACAAACTACGCAGAAAAATAGTACTGCAAAGAGAAGAAAAACTTAAAACACGCCCTATTACCTGTAGCAGGACAAAACCAATTTTCTTAAGTTCTATGTTCAGCCAGTGGACCACTAAAGACCCTTGATCATCGTTAATGAAGTAGACAAGCATTTTTTTGTCTTACTTTTATGGTACCTTATGGTCCAAGGTTATATAATAATATTAAGAACTTACCATTTATTTGTACTATCCAAATAGAGTCGCTAACACCCCATAGCAGAGCTAACAGGAACAGTATGAAGTCGTCTCCCGCATGTGGGCGCCATAACAGCATAGTCAAGAGTAAACCCATATGAAGTACCAGTGCGCTGATAATTAGTGGCATACGACCGAATACCTGAAATAAAGTACAATATTTCTTAGTTTCTCCTAGTCTTTTTCCCAAACGAGGTTAGGGACGGTTTTAATTCTGTTACGGTACAGGTAAACTGGGAGTTTTTTAGGCGTAGCGACTTCCATCAGATCTGCATCTCCTAAGTACTAAGCGATATCGTAGAAAGACTGATTTTGGACATCTTAGAGCTCGATGCGTTTATGTGCCCACTGTAAGCAACGGATCACCTTTCACGCCAGGGTTGCAGACAAAGGTCACACACGGTGTTTTAATATTTCAAATCATTATTATTACCTACCATATATGTATAGACCTCGCCAATTACACGCCACACATATCGAATAATCTATACTTCTATACTATCTGTACCTACTATTATATAAAGCTGAAGAGTTTGTTTGTTTGTTTGAACGCGCTAATCTCAGGAACCTCTGGTCCGATTTGAAAAACTCTTTCAGCGTTGGATAGTACATTTATCGAGGAAGGCTATAGGCTATATGTCATCTCGCTACGACCAATAGGAGCGGAGCACCAATGAAAAATGTTTTAAAAACGGGGGAAAATTATCACGCTACGGGCAATAGGAGACGCAAACGAGGTTGCGTGGGTCAGCTAGTAATATTATAAAGCTGAAGAGTTTGTTTGTTTGTTTGAACGCGCTAATCTCAGGAACCGTTGGTCCGATTTGAAAAATTCTTTCAGTGTTGGATAGCCCATTTATCGAGGAACGCTATAGGATATATATCATCTCGCTAAGACCAATAGGAGCGGAGCACCAATGAAGAATGTTTCAAAAACGAGGTAAATTATCACGCTACGAGCAAAACGAGACGCAAACGAGGTTGCGTGGGTCAGCTAGTATATTATACAATCAAATTCACAAAAAATAGTAACTGACAATACCTTAGCTAAATATCCATTGACGAAGCATCCTGCTGCATCAGATATGCCAAATGTCATCATGACGTAGCCAACTGAACCAGTGCCGATAACGCATGAAACAAAAGACTGCAACACGAAGTATCTTTAAATAACCACGCTTTAAAGAGGCATTCGTGTCTAAAAGGTAAATGCAACAAGGTGTAGATAATAGGTCTTTACCTATGAAATTGCCGTTTTGTATGCAATAAGTGAAAGTACTTATTTTTTCAAACTTTTTTATTTCTGTTATTCGAAGTAATCACCCATGCAATCGACGCATCTTTGCCAACGCATTGGCAGTTTATTGATGCCCTTCTTGTAAAAATCAGCTGGACGGGAGGCAAAAAACTCTTCAAAGGCATTTTGTACTGCCTCTCGGGAATTGAATTTTTTACCCACTCAAAAGTTGCCTAATTTTGGGAAAAGTAATAGTCGGTAGGTGCAAGGTCTGGTGAGTATGGCAGATCAGGGAGAGCTTCCAACCCCAGCTCTTGCAGCTGCTTCACGACAATGCGCGACCCCATACTGCTCAACAGACAGTCTCCAAGCTGCAAGAGCTGGGGTTGGAAGCTCTCCCTCATCCGCTCTCTTGACGTCGAAACCAGTAAAGGTCCAAATTTACCATGGTTTTCATACTTTTTATATAATCACCATTGATTACTAAACAAATATTTTTTTTAATTAATGTAGAGTTAATTTTTTTATTTGTTTAAATCTTACGCGCTTTTTTTTATGGTAAGCGATTACCGCCGCCCATGGACACCTGCAACACCAGAAGCGTCACAAGTGCGTTGCCGGCCTTTTGTTCATTGGACCGCTTAATGCCCAGGGCATTCTCTTTCAAATCGACATTAGGGTATATCAGACTTATTGGGTTTATTCAAAATTTACCACTTTTTCTTACTTAAAAAGACAACTTGACCGCCTCGGTGGCGCAGTGGTAGCGTATGCGACTGCTGTTCTTGAGGTCTCGGGTTCGATTCCCGGGTTGGACCAAATGTTTTTATGATCTGCAAATATTTGTTTCGGAGTTTGGGTGTTTTCTATGTATAATATGTACCTATTTACAAAAAAAAAGTATATTGTAATTATATCAGTTGTTTAGTACCCATAATACAAGCTCTGTTTAGTTTGGGACTAGATGGCGTTGTGTGTTCGATGTCCGAAATATTTATTTATTTATTTAACTCTCGTACTAGAAATATTCCTGTGACAAGGGGGACTTTGGGACTTTAGGGCACGAAAATACATGAAACAAACACAAATAACAGACCCGACCAAGACAACAATTTGTAGATCATTTTTCTATCATTTCTATCATTTTATAAGATAACTCCCGCACTAGGAATAAATCCTGTGTTGCGGGGGACTTTACAAACATACATGAAACGGACACAAAGAACACACAGACTCAGAACAACAATTTGTGGATCACACAAAGTGTTGTCCTACGTGGGATTTGAACCCACGACACTTGGCGAAGTAGGAAACGGCGTGGCGACCGTTAAACCACTAGGCCAAATGTGCAGTCAAGTCACATGGGATCACACAAAGTGTTGTCCCATATGAAGTTAAAATACAAAACAACACACAGCGCAGCAGAAAGCGGCGAGATAACCGATTATACGCTATCCGTGAAGTTCGCCTTAAAGCTGCCTTAATACAAAATTTAACATACAGCAGTAAAATCAGCAATAAGGAATGCCTCTTCGAGTCCAATGAAAACAGCTATGGCGACGAACAGCAATTGATCAGGGTTGGTTAACTGCTTCAATGTAGCAGCAAGGAGCGCCAACCCCGTCGGACTTTTGCCAGTATCTTTACGACAAGATTCATATCTGAAAATAAATACACAGAGTTTTACCATCAGACAGCCATGCTTCTATGATAGGGCACTCGACTCCAGCGATTTCAGGGTCTTACAGGAAACCGATACTTAGCAATTTTTCTTTTGCTTTCACTGCGTCAATTTCCCTAAACCTGGGGAGGTGGCACAACAGGTGGCATCCCGATTGCATATCTAAAACTGCAGGTGTTCAACCATAAAAAAAAAAAAAAAAATCACTGGTCCCTGGATCTACGCATCGCAGAGTAAATATTATGGAATCATATTATTTTTATTTATTTTATTTGGACAACCAACAAGATCAGATCGTACACCTTAGAAGGTATGAGGCACAACAACGATAATATACAGTCATTGGTGCTGCCTTAATTAGAGGTTGCCACGAAAAGCAATTGTATTATTGAATAATGTCATACAAGACGTTCTCTTTTTCTGAAGTCAAATAGAAGTCGAGCAAAAGCAAAAAAAACACAAAGAAAAATTTACCTTTTCATTGAATCTAATCCTAAAGCAAGAACAGCAATCGAAACAAACATACATGCAAGGTAAACTCCTGTAACAAAATAATACTACATTAGTGTTTTAATTTTTTTTAAACAAACTAGCAGATGATAAGTGACGCACATGAACACCTGCAAACTCAAGAGACGCATGTACCTATATTCCCGAATTTTAAGCCCCTCTTTCATAATTGGGATTCCTATTATAATTAACAGAAGATGGAAATTTGAACCTTCTTAAATCTCACTCATTTGGTAAAATGCACTGAAAGAATTGCTTAAAATCGATATTATTTCTGACCGGCTTCACTGACTTTTTTTTACACAAACTTTGAAACACGAATTTTTATTTCGTGTTACCAACTTTGAAAATTACGAACTTCCGTACAACTGTGAATCCCTTATTTTACTCTACTATAGCTATAATTTTCACAAATTTCACCCTATACTAGTCTATAGAGTGAAATTTGTGCAAATTAGACCTAATAACTGTCTCAACAACAATTTGTAGATCGTACAAAGTGTTGTCCCATATGGGGTTTAAACCTACAACACTCACCGCAGTAGGGAGCGGCGGAGCGAGCACCACGCCTTCCGTGCAGCCATGTTGATGTCTCAGTGAGTTAGGGCTAGTATTATATCATATTTATGATTTAATCTTAGCTGATTTCAACTATGGCGGCCAATCTCAACGAAAACTAGCTAACAGGAGACATCATAGTGCACCAGTGTGTGTGTGCGCTCTCTGTTAACTCACTCTCATAAACCTGTGGTACATCTATTCAACATGACTGGGGAGAGATCAGGTATAACAGAACCGACGGCTTTACGTGCTCGTCGAGGTACGGGTGTTAACATTTTGTATGTTATAGATTTTAATAAAAAATAGACAGGAAAAGAAATACAGCTTAAATATTCTATCATTACCTGTTATCATTTGTATTTTCTCCGGTGACTGTGGAGGCAGTGCTTCATGAGTATCGGTGCCTACTAGAAAGTTGGCCCCACATAGCTCCGGAATCATTGTTTCGTTTATTGAAGTCACTGCTGCTTTGTTGTCTACCGAAAGAACTAAAACAAAGATTTTAGTTCTAAACACATATTACGCTTGCTGCTATAACTTAAGTTTTTGTCATCACCATACAAAAATGCCTTTTTTAATAAAAGAAACGTGTAATATCAAAATTTAGAAATAATGATTACCTAATGAAGAAAATAGATTTCCCCAAATTTGACCTGTCTGGTAGACCATAAAGAAGTATCCAAAAAAAGTCTGTAGTAGGACCTTCGCTGGTATCTTGGATATAAGACTGTGGGCGTGCGCAGCCTGTAACAAAGTGCTATGAATTTTTTTACATTACATCCTACACGTAAACTTTTTAATTTCGAAGTTTTAGACGCCAGTGTCTGAATAATATGGTTATAAGAACGCTTTTACATTTCAAGCCTGTTGAAAGCAGAGGAGTTCGGCCTTTCCTATCTGAACTGTCCCTGAGAAGAAAGGAACCTTCGTATTAATTTGAATCACAAGTATATTAACTAAGTTTTCACAACTACATATTTTTAAACGATTGTTCAAAATGTTTCCAAAATTAACCATTAACTTTATTTCATTCCATTTTATTGTATTTTCTAACAAATGTCAAAAGTTATGCATCTTTGTCACTGCATATTATAAAACAAAGACCTACGCAGAGTCTGTCTGTTCGCGATAAACTCAAAACGTAGTGCATGGATTTTTATGCGGTTTTCAACAATAGATGGAGTGATTCTTCAGGAAGGTTTTCGTATTTAATTTGTTAAATTTTTGAGTATAATGGGTAAAATATAACAATATTTGTTGAATACCTCGGCAATAATTAAGCAGCACATCTTCTCAGAGTAGCGTAAGCTATACCTATTACTCGTATATTTTTCGTAAAGAACCCGTGCGAAGCCGGGGTGGGTTGCTAGTGTATAATATTTACCACCGTTATGTAAGTGTTGGCAGCACACCAAATCGGAGCAGACCCCACTCCCAAGACGAGAGCGGCTGGTACCAAGGTGTAAAACTTGGTGTACACCTGACTCAGTATGTAGGGTATGTACATCATGATACCACAGCACATCGTCCACTTTGTACCAAGGCACCTGAAATAGAATTTTTTTTTTATAAATTATAAGATACCGGAGGCCCAATTAGTCTAGTCAACAAGTTCCATACTTGTTGACTAGACTAAAAGATGCAGAAGCATCACTAGGCCGCCATAGTGTGGGTCGCCATACTGCATTGTTGTATTCGCAGTGAGTATGGTGACCGCCACTCTTGGATTCTGCTTGTGCTTTCCATCAGGCAGAGTGGAGTCATTTTGGCGGGCCAAACATAAAAAAAAAAAAAAAAAAAAATAAAGATAGCCAATTCTTCTGAAGAGTTTAAAAAGCATTGGATCTTATTGTAAAAAAAAAAAACTGAAAAGTATAAAATAACTTAATTTGTATGTGCTACCTATTCATAGGTTTGATGTCGGTGCCGAGCCAAATGTAATAGTAGGTACCACACTCGCTATATTTCGAGACGAACGTCAACGACCTCACCGACGCTTCGGTTGTTTTGTCCTACGCGAAGAGCAGCTATCCCCCTCAAGGTCACGCGCGGCGAGTGCGGTACCTACTATTACATTTTGGCTCGGCACCGACTTCAAACCTATGAATAGGTAGCACATACAAATTAAGTTATTTTATACTTTTCAGTTTTTGAAGTCGGTTTTTTTAAACGAAGTTTTTTTTATTTTTCGCTTTTTAGTCTTTCTCAAGTCTCTCATCATCATTTCACCTAAATAACTTGAAAGAATACGACTAAAGGTAACATACAACATACTGTATAGAATAATAAATAAATATTTCGGACATGATGTTTTCAGAATATGAAAGCATGCAGACAATTGCCTTAACTTTATTGCAGGCGCTCACGTAAATTTGAGGGTTTCCTTAAATTTCCTTGGGATCCCATCATCAGATCCTGATATGGTGGCCATGGGACCACATGGGGAGCATACCCTTTCGAATACAAAAATAATTTTCAAAATCGGTCCACAATTGACTGAGTAATCAATGTAAATACATAAAAAAAAAAAAAAAAAAAAAAATACCGATGAAATTGAGAACCTCCTCCTTTTGGAAGTCGGTTAATTATATATATATAGGTATTATTTTTAATTTTGCACACATGCTATACATATACACACATCAAAAGTGTCTAGGGATCAAGCATTTTTATGCGGATTTCTTGAGATTGAGATGTGGCTTTGGCCCTGGCCTGCTCAGTCGCCAGACTTGAACCCGATTGAGCATGCATGGGATATGCTACAGAGAAGAGCTCTGCCGAATATGGAGGGTATCCAGTCGCAAGAAGACCTTTTTTTGTTGTTGCAACGAACATGGGCGGCCATTCCACAGCGTGATTTGGATGAACTTATTTTGAGTATGCCAAACCGATTCTTGTGTTGTTAGTGTTCGCGGTAGAAACACGGATTATTAATTGTTTAAGTTACCTAATAACATTTTAAAGAAAACTGTTATTTCAGTCTTTTTTTCGAACTTTAATGTTAGTGGTTCAAATGTCAAAACTCCCTTTATGAGGAAAATGGCAAATTTCTTTATTAATGCAAAGGTGACTTGGTTTATCGTTACTGTGACAAACGAAAACACTTTATTTGATGAATCCTTAAAGAAAATTTTAATTAATATCAATCAGGAGAAAAGTTATTGCAAAAATATATGTTGATCCCTAGACACATATGTTGATCCCTAGACACTTTTGATGTGTGTAGTAACTGCCTCGTTGGTCTTGCGGTTGACGTATGCGACTGCCAATCAAGAGGTCTCGGGTTCGAATCCCGTGTCGGGTCAAAAGGGTTCTGAGTTTTTCTGATTATAAAAATACTTAATAACAGCTCGGAGTTTGAAAGCTGGGGGCTGAAACCTTGTGCCTCGGAGAGCACGTAAAACTGTCGATCCAACGCCTGATCTCTCTCCCATCGTGTCGGTTAACCATCCCATCGGATTTTGAGAGAGAGGGACCAGAGAGGGCACCAGTGTTTACGCACTGTTGCCTATACTACTACTATAATATATCCTGCGTAGTTGGCTGGTCTCCGTTGAGACTGGCCGCCGCGGCCGTTATCGGTAAAAATAAGACTACGTTAATATAGTTAAAAAAGTTATTATATACATGACGTATGTGACATAGTTACACACATAGGTATTAAGTGCCTCGATGACCGATCTTCGCTCGGTGTTTTTTACCCGACTGCGAAAGGAGGGTTATGTTTTTCGAGTGTATGTATGTATGTATATATGTTTGTATGTATGTATGTATATTTCTTTGGCACGCCCTAGAGCCTAAACGGCTTGTCGTATTTTTATGTGAGTGGTGTCAATAGATTCGTCTTAGTCGTGAGAGTGACACTGGGTACATTAAAAAAAAGGGTTTTTGGCGCCAAAAAGTAATATAAAAAAAAGATTTCAAAATGCATCGAGTGTGGTATCAAAACAAAGATTTTTTTACAGTGATTACGAATATATATAAAATTTATTTGTTTTTATTGTTGTACTTGTTCTTTTAGTAAATTTTCTAAAAGTTCACCTAGATCAATTTTTCACCCCTTAACACACAAAATTTCATGAAAATCGTTGGAGCCGTTGCCAAGATACAGATTATATACAACCGACTCACCGCTTTCTACTGCACCAAGTGTTGTGAATTCAACTCCCATATGGCAAAACACTTTGTAATGATCTTGATATATAGATTTAAAAAGTTGTGGCAATTCCTTGTAGTAGGTAACCGAGTCAGCATACATTTTTTTTATATAACACAACTCCCGCACTAGGAATTTACATCCTATGTCACAGAGGACTCTACAAACATACATGAAATGGACACAAATTGTTGTCCCATGTAGGATTTGTAACCACAACACTTGGCGCAGTAGAAAGCGACGTGGCGACCGCTTAAACAACTAGGCCAACCGTGCAGTCGTCATTATGTCTTTACAATAAATTCTAATATAATCGATATTTAAATGTTTTCTAATTATTTTATTACTATAACTTGAAA
Organism: Diaphora mendica; assembly: GCA_949125395.1. Lineage (NCBI taxonomy): Eukaryota > Metazoa > Arthropoda > Insecta > Lepidoptera > Erebidae > Diaphora > Diaphora mendica. Next base: position 8,312,943 of record OX421322.1, read on the forward strand.
TAACGTTAAGAATAAGCACGCATAATGGTCCTGGGAGACGTTATGTCGCTTATTTGGAATATGTAGTAGAGTAAGGTCCCAGAGCGATCAGACATAACTTATTTTCTCATAGATGAAACCTAATGATCTCATTAGCGTCTCATGTTCTTTCAATATTCATGTCTGATCGCTCTGGGGTCGCTCTGGGATCTTGGATGTGTCAATGCAAGGAATTCTCCCCGAAAATAGAAAAAATGTATTTTGCATCTTCCACTACTACTTATTTATTTAGAATATTATAAAAATATACAAAGCTAAATTGAAGATATTAAATTTAAAATTATTATTTAGATAAATAAAATCGATAAAAATATTTTTTTTAAATACCATTACAAATTAGATATAAAATTATTACATTATTTCCTACTAATATTTAATGTTCAATTTTATTTAATACTATATGTCTATTAAATTGCATGTCGAAAACCAATAAAAAGGCAATTACATTATAAAATACTGGTTTTTGTTCGCGGCTCCGCCCGCGTGTATGTCGGTTATCGCGGTAAATAGTAGCCTATGTGTTATTCTGATGTTTACGCTATATTACTGTAGAGTTTCATTAAAATCCGTTCAATAGTTTTTGCGTGAAAGATAACAAACATCCATCCCTCCATCCATCCATACAAACTTTCGCGTTTATAATATTAGTTCCTACTAATATTATAAACTAATATTATAATAGGATAACCAGTCCAAATTATTCAATCTTATATATCAATGATCTCAAATTACAAATCATGTAGATGACATTACTTGAAATATTTTAATAGTGGTCAAAATAGAAAACACCCAAAGTTCAACACAAATATTTGCAGATCATACAAACATTAGGTTCCGACCCGTGAATCGATCCCGAGACCTCAAAGTCAGCAGTTGCATGCGCTACCACTGGGCCACCTACGCTACAAGTCGAGATTCATAAGTGTATAACAAAGCCTTACCTTTCGATGCTTGTATTAAATACATCTGTATTACATTTATGTAAATACGAGTATTAGCTGTGGCCCGCGGCTCCGCGCGCGTGTATGTCGGTTATCGCAGCAAATAGTAGCCTATGTATTATTGTGATGTATAAGCTATATTACTGTAAAGTTTCATCCAAATCCGTTCAGTAGTTATTGCGTGAAAGAGTAACAGACTCACAAACATCCTTACAAACTTTCGCATTTATAATATTAGTGGAATTAGGGTATACAATATATTGTCTTTTGCGAACCCCAAAATTACCGATCTGACCACAATCACTACTTCTAAATACTAATCTACTACTTTCAAACAATCACTATTCACTTCCACACAAAAAAAAATGCCCTAAAAATTCCAAATTTCTTAAAAGAACTCACTTTATGACCAGCGATGATAAGAATACTGTAGAGAAAATTCCACCAGCGTACACTGCAGCTAAGGAGGCTGTGCCTAAACCCGCCTCGGCGTTAATAGAACTCTGGAGGTTAGCAGCACCCTGTAAAACCAAGACATAAGTGTTAAAACAAAAGAATGAAATAAAAACTATCTTTTTGGTGTTAAAGATATCATAAATGTTATACAATTCAAATTCAAAGGTCTGCATTAATAAGATGATGATAGCAAATTGGATAAACACTTAATATATATTAAGTGTTTATGCAATTTGCTATATGCACAATATTAATCCATACTTTAATTGATTTAGTTCTCGGAAATATACACACATCAAAAGTGTCTAGGGATCAAGCATTTTTATGCGGATTTCTTGAGATTGAGATGTGGCTTTGGCCCTGGCCTGCTCAGTCGCCAGACTTGAACCCGATTGAGCATGCATGGGATATGCTACAGAGAAGAGCTCTGCCGAATATGGAGGGTATCCAGTCGCAAGAAGACCTTTTTTTGTTGTTGCAACGAACATGGGCGGCCATTCCACAGCGTGATTTGGATGAACTCATTTTGAGTATGCCAAACCGATTATTGTGTTGTTAGTGTTCGCGGTAGAAACACGGATTATTAATTGTTTAAGTTACCTAATAAAATTTTTAAGAAAACTGTTATTTCAGTCTTTTTTTCGAACTTTAATGTTAGTGGTTCAAATGTCAAAAATCCCTTTATTAGGAAAATGGCAAATTTCTTTATTAATGCAAAGGTGACTTGGTTTATCGTTACTGTGACAAACGAAAACACTTTATTTGATGAATCCTTAAAGAAAATTTAAATTAATATCAATCAGGAGAAAAGTTATTGCAAAAATATATGTTGATCCCTAGGCACATATGTTGATCCCTAGACACTTTTGATGTGTGTATTTCTTTTGAATAAAATGAGAGAGATTTGAAAATTCTTAAAATGATACGTGGGTCATTAAAACTATTTTATAAATATATAAGTAAAAACTCTTTTCCTATCAACCTATTTTAGTATTTTTTCTAATGACTCTTAGTTTTATCCCTGGAAAACAGTAAACCACCAGAAAAAATCGTCAACAGCCTATAAAGGAAAATGCTGTCATTGGCCTCTCCGTAGGAAGAAACTAACGTAGCCCGCTATACCTCTTGGAACAAACCTTATTATACCAACTCGATATAGAGTTACTTTCAAGTTTTTTGATAAAACTTAATAAAGTTAAATTAAATCGATAAATTTAGTGCAATTGATTAAAACGTCGTGAAATCTGTTCGGCGAAATAATAACATAGATTCTTATTCTTATGTAGATATCATAATATACTAGCTGACCTGGCAAACTTCGTACTGCCATATTTAGGAACATATCTGTCTCTCAGCTTCCCAAAGGCAGTCGCGGAAAAAAAACTTTTCCCGTTATCTTCTATTTTTCTTGTACACAAACCTTGGCCTAACAATAACGAACACATAAAAAAAGAATTATTTAATTTGGTGCCTCCGATCGAAAGTTATGCGCGTACATTTCGGTGATTCATTTTAATATAAAAAGATTTTCTCGTGAATAGTAGAGATAAGAAAATAAACTTCGATGTTTTACAAAAATCGATTTCATATGAAATTCTGTAACAGAAAGATGGACTAGGATTTATGGGTATTTTCTATTGTCCTTTTTTATATAGATACCTATACTTACTAGCTGGTGTTAGTTTAGAGTTGTAAATACTTAAATTTAGTTTAGCGTATGGACCCCTTCTTGGGTATAAGCCTCCATCAACCTCCCCCATTTTTCTCTATCCTTCCCCTGGTCGAGCCAATCTCTTCCCACCGTCTGCACGATGTCGTCTGCCCATCGCTGTTTAGGTCTACCGGCTTTTCTTTTGCCTGTTTTGTTATCATTGGCATTTCATAATATCATTGTTATATTAACGAGATACTCAATATAAATTATACAAAGTTGACTTTTTAAGTAAACTTTGGAATAAATATTTTTGTTTTTCAATTTATGAACTGAAACCTATTTAGTGACCTGCCTGCTTATTTGCACTTATATTGCCTTGGAATTATCATTTTATGGAATACGTATCATACGTAGACCCAGCATACTATCAATTAGTTTTAGTAAAGTATTAGCGGAAAATAAAGTACTGGTACCTCTACATAATGAAAAGTCACTTTAAAGAGATTTGTTTTTAAAATTATATATTTTTATTGGCTATTAATTTGATTCAAAAAGGCAGTAAGACCAATTGTGGTGTTCACTGCGACACTCACATTCAGCTGAAAAACTGAACAAAGGTTGGAATTATGTTTAAGCCGAGCGTGATATATTTGATCGAAATATTATTTTATACTCGTTTGGTTTCATAAGTCGTAATTATGATTTACGAGGAGATTAGCGTTTAAAATTTAACCGATCAGTGAAGAAAATTGCAATCCATTTCTATATAATACATAATTATAATAATAATAATTTCTTTATTTCTCTTCTCACAATTATCAATACATGCAATATGTTTTTTTTTTTACAATAAGTCACAACAAGACAACAATACAGCAATTGTGAGAGGACTGGTGTCTGAATTAGACGTGAGTCTGTAGCTAAGATCACCAGGCGCTCACCCCGCTGACACATAGCTAGCTGTTTATAAAGTTTTACACCATAGTACATTTGATAAGACACAGAAATGCAGCCAAAATAAAGTAAAAGAAGAAAAAAATTAAAAGCAAATAAGAGAAATAAATAAAACAACATACCGGACACCTCAAAGTGTGTTTGTTTAGTGTATGTTGTCAACTAGTGTATGTTTGTGTATATCTGTGTGTGTGTATGTATGTGTGAGAGTGAGTGTGCGTGTGTAATTTAGTTAAATTAGTAAATTTGTTTATTCTGAAATTCTCATATACCTTGTTTCATAAGTCAAATAAACATCCTCGTGCTCGACATTAGTTATGTAGTAAATTTTCTGTAGTTCGAAAATCTAAGGTTTTTAACCATTCAATAATTTTCGGTTGGCATGTAGACGTGGTGTGGGCATATATTGAGAGAATGATATTTACTTTATTATACAGAGAGGCACCTAGATAGTAGAAGTAGTTCTGTGAAAAGCTAGTATTTGATTTGCCTATGTTGCAGACCCTGTCTTTCCCACGCCTTTGGGATATAAGTGCTGGATCAAAACCTATCATTGAATGTTGCTTAGTCACTGTATGCAACACAAAGAGCTGTCGAACTGTTAGGACGTCACTTTGTAAGTAGACGTCAGTGGTAGGATGGAAGACCGGGTAAAAAGGAGCTTACTTTAAGAATGGCCCTTTGTGATCTTTCAATCAGAAGGAGATATTTTTTGCCACTCCACCCCATGAAGTTATGCAGTACGTTATAAGCGACTGGCAAAGTGATAGGTAGACTGTCCTGATCACTTTCCTATCAGCCACATGTCTTAAGTTTTTGAAAATAAATATAAGCTTACGGACTCTTTTTGATAATTGTTCAATGTGGTCTCTAAAACTCAAATTTCTATCAATTATCACACCTAGATATTTAACACTATCCGCAGCCCGCAGACTGGGACAGGAACAAACAATTGTTATTTGGACACCCATGACAAAGAATACCAAAATGATTTTCCTCCACTCCAGGACCCCTCATAGAGATTGCCATATATCTAGTTTTGGCCACATTTAGACATTTAGGGTTAAAACGTTATCTTGCAACCATCTGTTGACTGTGTCAAAACGTTTTTGAGCGTAAGAAAAAGCTTTAGCCCAAGTATCACCCCAGAACAGTAGAGCCGTGTCATCCGCGTAAGTGTAGATTTTATTATTAGAAAGATCTAACTGACATAGCTCATTAATATAGGCTAGGCAAAGTGAAAAATAAATAAATCTATTGTATGTATTTATTTAAAATTTAATTTGAAAACTGTCATTCGTTTTACAACGCGAAGGGCACTAAACCACAGTTTTTTTTAAGTAATTTTAAAATTTGCAACATATATCAGTTAAAAACCTTTATCTTTGCACTTATAAAAATAAACTTTAAATGTTACAAATGTCACGTTCCTGCGTTTTATCTCTGATATAAGAATTCTTTTCACATATAATTATGTTGATTGTCCAGATCGATAGATAGTTAGGTGTTGTTTATCATATAAAACGCTCTACAGTTCCAAATGCCACAATTCTTTCGTTGTTATTGATCATATAATCGCTTTACAGATACCTATTGTTTCTTATTACCTTTTAATGTTAATTGTATATATAATGGTGCCGGCCCTTCGGATCTCCAGCCCCTCGGGGACTGAGAAGCCAGGTATGTGGTGATTCCACTAAAAACCACCCCGGCGCGGCGGCCGGTCAGGCTGCTCTGGGGAGGACCCGGACCATGTTATTTCAGGTCCCCCCCTGATCGACGCCGCACCTACTCTGACTCTATCCCGGGGTATGCCTGTGCTTCCCCCTGCCTATCGGCCCACTCATTATTCCGTGTTGCGGTCTGGATGCAGTTTTGCGACCAGGCCACCCTCCTACCGCTGACCGCAACAAGAGGTCCCCACTAGAGAGTGCAGAGGGCAGCATGCGACCCTGTCGAGGGCTGGTTTTACCGCCAACGTTATCTGCGCTCGGGATCGGCCCTCTCCCACTCACCTATAATCTAGTACTTACTGTAACATTTTAAATTCAAGGGCCAGTTTCATCATACTCTGATAGACTATTTTGAACTTATCAGTCAGATAAGTACAGATTTCGATTTCACAAAGACAAAGATGTTGGATAACCTATCAAATAGTGTTATTTGTCAGATAACTATCTGATACTTTATAAGGAACTGGCGAAAATGGCTCTAAGTATTGGACGTACGTTCGTATCTAAATAAAAAATCGTTACTAGTACTTACTCCATATGATGTTAAAAAGAACATATAAGCAATAGATATGACGCCCACGTTCTTTATAATTCTCCATTTCTCGTTCCGCTGCAGTTTATCGTCAGTTGCAATATTGTTTGTCATCTTTCAAGTTCCTAACTCTCAATTTTACTGAAAATAACACTGGTTTAATTCAACTTTGCACTAAAATAATTCACAAAAGTAGGTACTATATAGGTATTTCCAATCAGTACTTACATAGTTAATTATATTTCTTTTAAATATAAAACATTAAAGACATATACACTACATGCTAATAATGCACATCGTCAAATCCACATTTAATATTTCAATAAAAATTCACAAAAAAATATATTTTAAATTTGAATGTGCACGCTACTGCTGCGGCATAGCGTTAGGAACCGACAGACGACGGATACAACTGACGATCAAATACATTCTATTACTTTTATTTCGATGTCGAAGTTTAAGATCGGTAACGATGCGAACATTTTTTTATACCATTAGTATAATAAAATTATTGCTTGTTTACGAAACGAAAGGTTGAAAAGAAAAGCTTCACAAAACATTACTTTTTTGGTCACACTAGTGCATAAGATTGAGACCTTATTTTAAACTCTATGTATCATTTGAAATTGTTCTTATACTTTGTTTTATCTGTATGTAAATGTACAGCTAAGTTTTAAATCGTCTGAATTGCCCTAGCGTATGCATCAATGGGCAAATGCCCATTTATAGGTAGTTTGGAAGTAATTGCAAATAGCTAAGAGGCCAGTCGTTGTCCCAGTATCATATATTTATTAAGTAATTTTAATGTAAATGTCTTTGGGGACAAAAGATTTGAACCTATGTGTTTTGTGTTAAACACACACCTATTTTTTATAGTCAGACAATAATCTCGAAAAGATTGGTATGGATTTTTGCCTACCAGCCATCATTTCGAATTTGTACATTTTCACTAATAAAATATATATCATTTCCTAAAACAAGTTGACAAGATATAAACTTGTCAAGAAACAGAAATATGTTTTTACCTGTCTTTAATACAGAACTCCTTAAAATAACCAAATCGCAGTGCCATGAATTCATTCACGAAAACCAGTATACTAACGTAAAACCACATACAAATTTGTTATTATTTCTTATAATGTTGTTTTAGGATAATATTAAAACCAGTTACATTTTTAAACAGATGTGCAAACAGGTATAGGCGTCGCATCAATAATCAATTAAATATATTTAAATATTAAGTATTGTGCCCATATTATTTTCATTAATAACGCATGCTGGATCATTTCTCACAAATATTTTATTTGTTTTAATTTATGGATGTAGTTCCGATAATAGCTTTGTGATTTAGGGCTCTATCAATATGATTCTACTATATTTTTTTAGTGAGTGTGGAAACTCCCTTCAGCTCGTCAGCTCACCGGAGTTGATTATGGCACAGGTATTTTGGAATAAAACCACGCGGTGGGCCATAATGTTTTACGGCATCGCATACGGCAAGAGGGATGTGGGAACAGCTAACATAAACATACGTAGCTAAGTTACCCTACATATCCTAGTTGCAACAAATAGTTATGAGTTTTGAAATATGACCAACGTGACTAAACATTTTATCGTGTGAAGTAGTGGTTAAGTATATTTAATAACAAAATATATGAATATTGAAGTATAAATAACTTGGACACGCAGTTAAATTAAAAGAGTATAATTATTTTCTTAAAAATATTTTTTACTTCAATAAGCCCACGTTCTGATTAATTGTACTAAACCGCTTTCTTTATTTTTCATTTTAACGAGACCAATATATAATTTCAAATAAATTGAATTGGAATCTTCTCACAATGGATAAAGATATCTAGTGACATGACGTAAGTCAAATTGAGAGTTTCTTAAAGCTACTTTTGTTCTCGTGTTTGAAGTCGATGTATTCTGTACGTTTTTTATCGCAAACTAGTAGACCGGTCACCTGATAATAACTGATTATTGTCACCCATGTACAAAGAGACACAAGTCCATTTTCGCCCTATTTGTCGTCGTTTGCCTTCTCATCGTTTCAGAATGGGGGAAGGTGTTGGGACCCCGGTGACCTCATGGAATGAAAAGCAACTTGAACGATTCCCTCAATTTCTTACGAAATCACTCATGAAGAAATATATTATGGTGACAACGGGACAAACTAGGAACTTGTTTAAAAAAAGTAATCTACCTTTACGGTCTAGTTTTCTACGATTAATCAACTTATATAAAATACCTAAGGAATTAACTTTTGCATAAAAAAGTTGTTTGTATAAATATATAACAGTACATAACATGCATAGGTGCTCAATACCTACACGTCTATAAACACGAGGTATGAACTCCTGTTTATACCTTTGGGGATATCCCTAAGGGATATCAGGCGTAGATATTTATCCAATTAGGCACTGGATGGAAAAATTAAGGAATAATGTACCTAAAGGTATATTGAGGGGTAAAGGAATATTATATAAATAATTTATGCGAGTTTAGAGTCAAGATTGATGTAAGATAGAATAAATATAATAAATGAATTAAAAATTAAGGTTTAAAAACTGAGTCTGTTTGTGGGGATGTGTGTGCATACGTGAGTGTTGTACGTTTATTTGGAGGTGGGAGAGACGGGTACTCCGTAACATTAACTTGCTGTGGCTGAAAAGTCTACATCCTCTAGAATCTATATTGTTGGAAATGTATTCAAGTTTATTATATTATTTATATTTGTAGTAATATTAACAATTAGTTAAAGTAGTTTTCTTCAGTTTCTTAATTTTTTCAAGAATAAAGAAGGTCATCGGTAAGTCACATTTTTGTGAGTTTATAATAGGTATTTACCTATGAAATTGCCGTTTTGTATGCAATAAGTGAAAGTACTTATTTTTTCAAACTTTTTTATTTCTGTTATCCGAAGTAATCACGGCGAATGAAGGAGAGCTTCCAACCCCAGCTCTTGCAGCTTGGAGACTGTCTGTTGCGCAGTATGGGGTCGCGCGTTGTCGTGAAGCAGCTGCAAGAGCTGGGGTTAGAAGCTCTCCCTCATCCGCCATACTCACCAGACCTTGCACCTACCGACTATTACTTTTTCCAAAATTTAGCCAACTTGTTAGTGGGTAAAAAGTTTCAATTCTCGAGAGGCAGTACAAAATGCTGATTTTTACAAGAAGGGCATCAATAAACTGCCAATGCGTTGGCAAAGATGCGTCGATTGCATGGGTGATTACTTCGAATAACAGAAACAAAAAAGTTTGAAAAAATAAGTACTTTCACTTATTGCATACAAAACGGCAATTTCATAGGTAAAGACCTATTATTATATTAACAGTTTACTTCTGTTATTTATATAATGCTATTTATTCATTCATTATCAGATTATTTTGATATATCGTATAGAATAAATAGCATGTGACAGAGTAGAAATCTTTCAAGATAAAAAATCCTCACGTTTATAAATTAACACCGGTTAATACATAATCATGACGCATAATTAACACTAACAATGTAAGACTTCTATGGCAAGAAGTTTATGCTTTAAGACATCTTATAATAATGTAATTAGAGTTTAGTAACGTATGACACTTGAAGTACATAACAGCGTAACTTACTTCCGTTACGATTCTTTTATGTTGAATTATTGATGATTTTTGAATCATTACATCTCTTATTTTCAATATTAGAATCATTTATTTACGCAACTTTGCGCAGCGACATCTTAAGGCTTACCCTTAAGATTTTGCCTTCAATGTTACACTGCTATTAGTCCACTTCTCAGAAAGGAAAGCCACGCTTCGGCACGGGCCGGCTCGACCGGAGTGATACCACAGCCTCACAGAAAACTGGTGTGAATTACCGCTTGCGCTGTCCTCACTCACTTACCGAGTGAGTGAGGATACCAGAGGCTCATAACCCAACCCCTCCAACCATCCCCCTCCAACCATCCCCCTCCCCATCCCCCAAAGGCCTGCAACGTACTTGTGACGCCTCTGGTGTTGCGGGTGTCCATGGGTGGTAATCGCTTACCATCAGGTGATACGTCTGCTCGCTTGCTCCTATTCCATAAAAAGGGGGGGTTTGGTCTACTATACCAAACTATTTAACTGGAAAACGCAGTGTTGTTAGGCCACAAGGTAGTCCGACGAGACGAGAGAAGTCGTAGGATGCGGCAGCCCAGAACCAAAAAGACGTGTGTAAGTGATATACTTTGGCTGTGAATACTAAATCTGGACCCTAACCATGGTACATTAAAGATGACTCTTGTTACGCGGTTGTATTATGTGTGTGTGTATTAAATGTAATTTCTATGAAGAAGAACCGGCAAGAAACTCCATAAGTAGATGTAGGCACTGCAACGACTAGATAAACAACAACTACCACGATAAAATTGCAGCTCTAATATAAAATAGTAAATTGAATCAACCAATTGGTTGGTATAGAATCGAATAGATAAACAACCATGCGACATAATACTCCGACATCAGCAGAATAGCTGATAAACAAAATTAATATTACTCTGCATTTTTTTTTTTTTATTTATTATAAAGCTGAATTGAAAAAAATCATTCCACTTTTACCACGAGGACCATTAACACTTGCGCAATTAAAATTTTTCTGTACAAGTATTTAGTAAGGTTGTTTAAATAAAAATAATCAACACGATAGATAATTAGAAATTAGTCGCTACAACCTCTAGTATCGGTCACTATCGGTAATGTTAAAACACATACAGGTAGTGTTGCTATTTATTGTTATTCATAATTTTGTAATTAAGTGACCATTTTTTTATTTACAGCATTTATTCTAGTTATGCTATCATGACTGTGGAAACAAATATATAACGCAATCGCTAGGAAGGAAATGAGTCCTGCCATCTCTACGTCTGCAGTGAACACTTGGCTCAGGACACGCTGACGGTTTTCGCCGCTAAGGCGAAGCAGCGCCGTGTCTATCTTGCAGTTACATCGGAGAAGATCTCTCGCTACCCTGCATGGAGCTGCTATGCAAAAGTGAGCTGGACGGATCACTTTTGTGATCGGAGGCACACATTGAGGCGGGGTTGTCAATGGCCTACGGAAAAAGGCAAGTGTCTGTAGGCTTAGGTATCCACTTATTACTTCTATTACTTCTGATGAAGTGTCTAATATTTAAGCTATCTGCGAGTCTCTGAGGGGTGGACATAGAAGAACGTTGCATAACTAAGTAAAATTATTTAATAATAAAACCGACTGCGTCAATATCTGGCATCTTAATTAAATTCAGTTTTTTTTATAAAACATATAAGTTATATATATTTTCGAAATCACCGTTAAAAATCTTTATTTTGAAACCACACTCGATGTTTTTTGAAAGCATTTTTTTTTTGAGATAAATTTTAGGTGCCAATTTTTTTTTAGTTTTTTTTTTAATTTTAATAATCCCAGTGTCACTCTCATGACTAAGACGAATCTATTGACACCACTCACATAAAAATACGATGAGCCGTTTTGGCTCTAGTAAGTGCTAATGAAATATACATACATACATACATTAGAAAAACATAACCATCCTTCTTTCGCAGTCGCGTAAAATACACACATCAAAAGTGTCTAGGGATCAACATATGTGTCTAGGGTTCAACATATATTTTTGCAATAACTTTTCTCCTGATTGATATTAATTAAAATTTTCTTTAAGGATTCATCAAATAAAGTGTTTTCGTTTGTCACAGTAACGATAAACCAAGTCACCTTTGCATTAATAAAGAAATTTGCCATTTTCCTAATAAAAGGATTTTTGACATTTGAACCACTAACATTAAAGTTCGAAAAAAGACTGAAATAACAGTTTTCTTTAAAATTTTATTAGGTAACTTAAACAATTAATAATCCGTGTTTCTACCGCGAACACTAACACAAGAACATCGGTTTGGCATACTCAAAATGAGTTCATCCAAATCACGCTGTGGAATGGCCGCCCATGTTCGTTGCAACAACAAAAAAAGGTCTTCTTGCGACTGGATACCCTCCATATTCGGCAGAGCTCTTCTCTGTAGCATATCCCATGCATGCTCAATCGGGTTCAAGTCTGGCGACTGAGCAGGCGAGGGCCAAAGCCACATCTCAATCTCAAGAAATCCGCATAAAAATGCTTGATCCCTAGACACTTTTGATGTGTGTATATAGACGTGAATATTTCCATATTGTATTGCATTTAAAAGTCATTAGAAAATGTGATTAATTAGATTAATTATAACATTAGACACAGATATTTTAAGTCTACTACGTGTATAGGTCTCTCTTAATGGGTTTTTAATAACGTGCAAGTTATTTTTCAACTGTTCAAACTATTATGTTTATATGGTTAGACTAACAAATTCTGTTTGAAAATGAGTGGAACCCACCGTGAAATCAGGAAGAAATTCTTTGCAACAGGTTATTTTGTTATTAATCATCATCATCATGGGGTGTCATCTTCAAAATGAAGTTTGGGGTCAGCAGACGGTATCCCTCGCGATCGTGAATCCTCTTTCAATTGGTGATATTTTTCTAGTCCAGTCCAGGCCCTGATGTAATCTATCCACTTCCTTCGTGGTCGACCTGGTGGTCCTGCCAGGTATTTTTCCTTCTAAAAGAAGCCTCAGAAATTCATGTTGAGTGCCCCTTTGTATGTGTCCTAAGAAGGCCACTTTTTTCTTCACTCTATTAAACATCTACTGTTTTTGATTCATTACGAAATAATCACAAATTTTAACAAAAAAAAAACCGACTTTAATCTGGACGAAATTTAAATGGGAGCACACGGGAGCACCAGCTTTCAAATAAACAACTTAAAAGGTGTCAAGGGACACCCGGATGGAACGAAGTTTATATATATACACACACATATATATATATATGACGTCAACTCAATGTTAAAAGTGTCGTTACAACGAAAAGTGTCGTTGTGTCGTTACAACGAAAATTGTCGTTACAACTTTTGGTCTTAATCCGTCTAGCCCCCTTTCGCAACGCGCCATAAGGAACTTCGTTCCAAAAAGAATCATTAAAATCGGTTCACCCAGTCGAAAGTTATGAGGTAACAAACATAAAAAAAAAAACAGTCGAATTGAGAACCTCCTCCTTTTTTAAAGTCGGTTAAAAAGTACTGTGTATCTGACATGTCAGTCGTTACCTCCTTCTCAATTGATCGTTTAGTTTTGATAGATATATTTTTGTATCGAAAGTGTTGTGATCAATTTTATACCTTTTTTTTTCTTTTGCGGAAATCCCTATTAAGGTTGCATATAATGTAACAATGTGTGACCTCCTTATATCACTTAAAGAAGAAAATGAAGAAATGTTTAAAGGTCAGTTTTCGAATATGACTGTTCTTGTGTCATTTTGTATTATATAAAAGGGAACTGAACTTTGTGTAAATATTATAATGTGTTGTGAATTCAGTGAATAATATTGTATAGTATAAACTTTTATGATCTTTATTAAATCTCTATGTCTATGTCAAAGTAATCTACAGTCTTTCAAGTTTATTTGAAGATCAATCCTGCATACTCTCAAATATTGAAGGTTTAACCAGTAATAGCCTTCAATAGGTTATGGGCCCAGCACGCTTCCACTGCGCTTGTGTGACTCAGCCCACAATACCTGAGGCAGCTCCTCATGTGCATGCATCATTGCTCTCGCTGATTCAACAATCGTTCGATTTTCCCTTTCACTACACCCGTTTTGTTCCGGTGTGTAAGGCATTACTAATCTTTGCTTTATCCCCATATTCGACAATACTTTTCGTACTTTCTTATTGTCAATATACACTGACTGACAGGAGGTATGTATAGGCTGAACTGTAGGATTGTACCGCCATCTAAGGTAATTGTAAATTTGGTACAGCAAGTAGATATGCTGCAACTCTACCATGAGCGGATGGGTTATCAGAATAAAAGGCATGTGAAAAGTCTAATCGAGAGGGAACTCGGTATAAAAACCAAGGAAAGTGGAGAATTATGCGAAGGCTGTATATTTGGGAAGTCCCACAGACTGAAATTTGGTGTAAGGGAAACAGCCACTCAGCCTGGAGAACGCATGCACACTGACATGTGTGGTCCATTCCCGCTATCGATATCCAAGTATCGTTACTTTGTACTGTTCAAAGATGAATTCACGCGTTATAGTTTTGTATACTTTCTTCGAGAGAAATCAGAGGTTCATGAGAAACTCAAAGAAATGTTAGCATCTGTCAAGGTTGCTGGTCATACAGTCAAAGAGTTATTGAGTGACAATGGCGGTGAATTTGACAATCAGAAAGTACGAAAAGTATTGTTGGATATGGGGATAAAGCAAAGATTAGTAATGCCTTACACACTGGAATAAAACAGGTGTAGTGAAAGGGAAAATCGAACCATTGTTAAATCAGCGAGAGCCATGATGCATGCACACGAGGAACTGCCTCAGGCATTGTGGGCTGAGTTGCTGAATACTGCTGTCTATGTTTTAAATAGAACAGGTCCAACTACAGTGGAACACAAGTCGCCATTTGATCTATGGATTGGTAAGAAGCCGCAAATAAAGCGTTTAGGGATTATTGGATCGCCTTGTTATTCGCATGTACCAAAACAGTCCAGGAAGAAATTGCATAAGAAAGCTGTAAAATGTATCCCAATCGGATATGATAATGATGATGGATACAGGCTTTGGAATAAATAAAACAACTCGCTAGTGAGATCTAGGTATATAATCTTCGATGAAAAGCCCTTGGGTGCGGAAGTTTCAATAAAAGCTTCTAAAGGAGCTCAAATTGAAATTCCTTTGGAATTGCCAGTGATGAATAGAAATATGAATGATGCATTGAATCCATTGAGTCAACCCGAGGTTGCTCAGAATGCAATAAAATTGGTCAATGGTGGAACAAGTGACAGCAATGATATTCATCAAAGTGTTAATGAAGGTGTTGGTACTGAAATGAGTGACACTGACTTCGTTAGTAGAGAAGATGAAAACACAGAGTTTGTTGATAGAGAAGACGTTCCAGTTGAAAATTATGATGCATTTGATGATGCTAGAAGTGATATTTCTGAACAGAGTTTTGAGTTAGGGGGAGAGATACGAGAAGTAGGTGAAGATGAAATCCCTGAGCAAGAAATCATGGAACAAGGTGGAAGGATTCTCAGAGACAGATCATTACTACGTCCACCTGAAAAACTTAAAATCTATGTTTTGAACATGACTAGCTGTGGTTACCAAGAACCAGGTTGTTATAGAGATGCTATTAAAAGCTCTGAACGGTATCTTTGGGAACAAACAATGGACTGTGAGATGAATTCTTTGAAGGAAAATAAGACTTGGGTCCTTGTGCCTCTTCCGAAAAACAGGAAGGCTATACCAAATAAGTGGATATATAAAGTCAAACTGAATGCTGATGGTTCAGTGGACAAGTACAAAGCTAGACTTGTTATAAAGGGTTATAGTCAGAAGAAAGGGATCGACTATGATCAAACCTTTAGTCCTGTAGCTAAGATGGCAATAGTCAGTAGTGTGTTGGCTGTCGCAGCCAATGAAAACATGTCATTGATGCAGTTCGATGTTTCAACAGCATTTCTTTACGGGTCACTTGAAGAAGAAATTTTCATGAAACAACCTGAAGGGTATAATGATGGTTCTGGTCGGGTATGTTTATTGAAAAAGAGCCTTTATGGTTTGAAACAAGCTCCAAGATGCTGGAATAAGTGAATTTTGGACTATTTCAAAGATATTGGATTCAAAGTTAGTGACTCAGATCCTTGTTTATTCATAAGGAAGACGACTTGTGGAGGTAAACTAATAGTTGCCCTATATGTTGATGATGGATTGGTGGCTGCAACGAGTCAGGATTTTATTGACGAGTTCATAGGACAAATGAAACGCAAGTTTAAAATTACCACAAAGGCAGCGTCATATTTCCTTGGAATTGAGATTGAAAAGACTGAAGATGAAATCAAAATATCTCAGGGATGTTACACAAAGAAAGTGCTGAAGAGATTTGGAATGGAACATTGTAGACCGGTAATGACACGAACTGTTAAAAAGGATCAGTGTCAGGGTCAAGATCAGTCATGTGATGTAAGCAGCTTGTTGAAGAACTACAGACAAGTTGTTGGTGCATT
This sequence comes from Diaphora mendica, assembly GCA_949125395.1. Taxonomy (NCBI): domain Eukaryota; kingdom Metazoa; phylum Arthropoda; class Insecta; order Lepidoptera; family Erebidae; genus Diaphora; species Diaphora mendica. Next base: position 8,329,372 of record OX421322.1, read on the forward strand.
GCCATACTTAATGGTCGGGACTAGACCCGATATTGCTTATGCAGTCAGCGTAGTTTCTAAAAGCCTTGAAAATCCTACAGAACAGGTTTTTTTTTTTTTTTTTTTTTTATGATATAGGGGGCAAACGAGCAGACGTATCGCCTGATGGTGAGCGATTACCGCCGCCCATGGACACCCGCAACACCAGAGGCATCACAAGTGCGTTGCCGGCCTTTTAAGAAGGAGTACGCTCTTTTCTTGAAGGTTTGAAGGTCGTATTGGTCCGGGAATACCGCAGGCGACAGTTCATTCCACAGTTTTGTTGTGCGAGGCAGAAAGTTCCTGGAAAAGCGCACAGTTGAGGACTGCCAACCATCTAGATGATGGGGATGAAACTTCTGTCGCGTAGGACGATGGCGGAAAGAGGCGGCAGGAATCAGTCCAAACAATTCCTCGGAGCATTCCCCATGATAAATGCGGTAGAAGATGCACAGCGAAGCTACATCTCTACGCAGCGCCAAAGAGTCTAGCCGAATTGAAAGTTCTTGGCAATCGACGACTCGAGTCGCTCTCCGTTGAATGCGGTCCAAAGGGAGGAGCTGGTATTGGGGTGCCCCCGCCCAAAGATGGGGACAGTATTCCATGTGAGGCCGAACCTGGGCCTTATAAAGTAAAAGGCGGTGGGCCGGAGTGAAATACTGTCTCGATCTGTTGAGCACACCAAGCTTTTTCGAGGCCAATTTGGCCACGAAACTGGACTTCGCTCGACATGTCGACACCAAGAATTCCAATATTGGCTGAGGCAGATAGTGGAGTGCCTTCGAAACGAGGACATACGACCCACGGAAGTTTTTTAGTGGTGAACGAGCAAATTTGTGTCTTTGTGGGGTTAAATTGGACTAAATTAAGTCTACCCCAATCTGAGACCTTCTCCAAAGAAGTCTCGACTTCAGACACAAGTTTGTTTCGACTTTCAATGACGTTTTCCCGAGAAATATTGGCGCGGCCGGTGTAAAAAGCATCGCCGGTGCTGTCATCCGCATAACAATGAATGCCGCAATTTTGCAGCATGTCATTGATATGGAGGAGGAACAAAGTAGGCGATAGCACACAGCCTTGCGGGACACCAGCATTCACAGATATGGAATCAGATCATTCACCTTCGACTACGACCTTAATGCTTCTATCTGCTAGAAAGCTAGTGACCCAATCGCATAATTTCTCGGGAAGCCCATAGGAAGGGAGCTTCGAAAGAAGCGCTTTGTGCCAGACCCGATCGAAGGCCTTCGCGATGTCCAAACTAACTGCCAAGGCTTCCCCCTTAGTCTCAATCGCCTGTGCCCAGCGATGTTTTTTGTTTTTTTTTTATTTATTATTATTATTCTCTTTATTTCATTTATATAAAAATAAATAAAAATAAAAATGTGTTTATTATTTCTCATACATTGTCATACACTAAATAAATTGAGACAAACCCCAGTAAGTTATTGGATATACTTGTATCGGGGTTGTCTCGCTTCTTCCCGTAATTTACTAATACACAATGATGAGACCATAATTACAACAGATAGGCAATGTTTGCATCATACAGTTAACTTACATTACTATCAATGGTTCCTATAAGCACACAGTGAAGAATGTCTAGTAAGTAGCAAGTATTATTACAACAAAAATACTTTTAACAAATAGTGTATAATAATGAAAATAATGGTACAGCTTTGTTCTTGTTTATTTCGGAATACGTAGTATGTGTGCGTGTGTGTGTATGTGAGTGTGTGTGTATGTGTGATTGTGTGTTTGTGTGTGAGTGTGTTTGTGTATGGAAATGAATGCAAATGTTCAATTGTGAGTGTGAGTGATTGCACGTTAACTAATTCTTACTAAGATGATTTCGGTCTCCTCATACGTTAGTGTTTTAAGCCATTCGGTTATGGTTGTTTTACAGTCATAGAGTAACCTGGGGTATATATTAAGTTTAGAGTTTAACTTATTATAAACATATGCGGATTGTGATACATATTGGCGTCTGGCAAAAAGAGAACGAACTCTCGCAGCATGAGCTACAATATCTTTACGCCGTTTATCGAGAATAGAAGGATTGTAAGTCAGTGTTTTGTGCAGATTTAAGGTTACATGCAGGACATATAATTTTCTGACACTTAAGAGATTGCTATCCTTGTACAATTTTTCTGTGGAATATCTGTAAGGTTTAAAGTACATGACCTTAATAAGTGACCTCTGTGCTCTTTCTAAGTCTAAAAATTTGTTTTTAGTGGCCCCTCCCCATACTGGTATACAGTAAGTTATTACAGACTGTGCCAGAGCTGTATATATTTTGTTTAGCATCTGTGCTTGCATTACATGACGCAATGTCTTGAAAATCCAAATAAGTTTTCTAACTCGGGATATGATGACTTCTATATGAAAATGCCAAGAGAGCCGTTGATCAACAGTTACCCCTAGGTATTTAGTAGTCTTAACTTGTTGAATACTCTTGCAGTTACACAACTCAGTCTCATTGGCACAGTCATGGATAGTAATTTTAAATTCGGGACCTGGCTGTGTTCTTTGATTAGGAGTAAAGCAGATGAAATTAGTTTTTTTGGATATTGAGGGTTAGGAGATTTTCATTGAGCCAATTTGCCACCTGTGACAGACCCTGTTCAGCGGCAGTTTGTACGGCACTCCATGACACGCCTGAATAAACCAACGCAGTGTCATCCGCATAACAAAAGACCCGCCCAGTACTGCTCCCAATTTTACACAAATCGTTTATGTAAATTAGGAACAGCGTCGGGCCAAGAACACTCCCCTGCGGGACCCCGCAAACTACGTCCTCTTCCTTACTTCTTATGTCATTAATTTTGACTTGCTGCTTTCGACCCGTTAAATAGCTTCTAAAAAGAGAAAGAGCCGTTCCTCTTATACCAATGTTCTCAAGCCTCTGAAGAAGGACAGGGACGGAAACGGTGTCAAAAGCTTTCTTAAGATCCAAAAACACGGTCAAACATTTATTACAATTGTCCACATTAGTCGTTATCTCATTGCTTAGTGACATGATGGCATCTTGAGTAGAAAGTCCCTTCCTGAAACCATACTGTGACCTGGACAAAATTTTATATTTATTTAAATACTCACAAAGTCTGTTGTTTAATAATTTTTCAATGATTTTCGAAATGCAAGGCAAGACAGATATAGGTCGATAATTATTGACATCGTTCACGTCCCCGCCCTTATGCACAGGAGTAATAACAGACCACTTGAAAGCAGCAGGAAATTGTCCAGCGTCAAAGCATAAGTTAGCTAACTGACTTATTACTGGGACAATGAAGTCTCTAGATATTTTTAAAAACTTAGTTGGTATACCATCCCAGCCAGGTGAGCTATCAGAGTCAAGACTCATCAGTATACCATCCACCTCCTGTGGGTCAGTTGCCAGCAACACAAACGATGTAACTTGCGTATTTAAGTTGTTATTGTAGTTATTGGAAATAGCTGTACATTTAGAAGGACCAAATGTATTAATTATACCACTAGCCAAAGTTTTCCCTATTTGAGCAAAGTACAGGTTTATGATGATCAAGATGTGTCAGGTATACCAGAGGAAGGAAGCCGTACTGCTGGTCGCTAAGCAGATGATGATCTTCTAGATACCGTAGGAGTTGATAGTTGATGATGGACTCCATTATTTTCGAGAAGAGGGAAGTAATGGCTATCGGCCTGTAGTTGGACGGATTAGAGCGATCGCCTTTTTTTGGGATCGGGTGGACTAATGCAGCCTTCCATGTTGTCGGGACTACGCCAGAAGAGTAGGAGAGCCGAAAAAGACGCGTTAAGACCGGTGCCAACTCTGGAGCGCACATCTTCAACACTATAGGGGGGATTCCATCCGGGCCACTCGACTTATGGATATCCAGGGATAAAAGTGCTATACGCACTGAGCGTTGGTGAAACTGGATATCCAGCATACGGCTCTCGCACCGCGGTATGGTAGGCGGCTCCTGTTCCCCGTCATCCAAGGTCGAGTTGGACGCAAAGTGTTTTGCCAGGAGATCGGCTTTCTCCTTTGCGTCATAGGCCAACGGATTATTTCCCAAGTGCAAAGGTGGAAGGGATGGCTTACAGAAATTCCCTTCGATAGACTTGGCAAGAGACCAGAATGCTCGAGTCCCCGAAGGAAGACGCTCAAGCCTCGAAGCTATCGATATCGACTGTTCTGGTGTCATTTTGTATTATATAAAAGGGAACTGAACTTTGTGTAAATATTATAATGTGTTGTGAATTCAGTGAATAATATTGTATAGTATAAACTTTTGATGATCTTTATTAAATCTCTATGTCTATGTCAAAGTAATCTACAGTCTTTCAAGTTTATTTGAAGATCAACCCTGCGTACTCTCAAATATTGAAGGTTTAACCCTGTTTAACCCATTAGAGGTCAAATGAAATGTACCGATGATATTTTTAAATGACCTTTATTTTTATATTGATTTAAGGATAAAAAAACACAAAATGTAAGAAAAATAATAAAAAAGAAACATTTCATATATTTTCGGGGGTGTACACAATTGAGTACACTGACCGCCTAAATATAAAAATTTTCAATACAAGCTTTTTCGATTAAAAGTGTTTTTCAGCACATCTTACATTGCCAGCGTAGTCTACAATGGCAAAGGACACATAGCAACCGTTTTTCAATTTTGGCTAGGTAATGTCCTACTCCATCTTCAGGTAGTCCATCGACTAGTCATGCAGCTTGCCGTGAAATTCTTGGTTTATTCGTTCGATATGATGGCGGAATATGAGCCGATCCATCGGATTATACATAGTTGCACATTACACGTAAACACCATGAATTAGCAACAGCCATGTCTGCCATGAATAGTGCATGTATGGTAAATACTAAATACCATCCACCACCACTTTTTACTTTTTTATTTATTTATTCAAAATCATATACACTTTCTACATGCTCAAGTCTGCCAAACTGTAAGACAGTTTGTCGGCACTATGAACAGCTATTCTAAAACAAACTGTTAGAGTTCATCCACTCCTGCTATATTTTCATTTTAAGTTAGGAATAAACGTGGTATCGGGACATCTATCTTCCCTTTCTTTATTGGACACTATCATTGAACAGTCGCTAGTGACTCAATGGTGCCGCAGTTTGTGGCCATGGTAACACTGTCATCTTTCCACCAAACCAATATAACTTCTCCTTTCTTGTAAAACCCGTAGACATGCTCTTTCTGGTTTATATCCTTTGTACTAGTCAGTACATTTTTCCTACTGCTGATGTTGGAAGCTCTCGGAGAACGGAGGAGAAAGAGTATAAAGATATATCTATCCGCTCCTGCGGAATCACAGTAGACATCTTGACATATTATTCTTGCCACCAGTGGCTCTTCATCTTCATTTTCGTCAGGTGACGAAGATAGGGCGTACTAGTAAGGTAGATTTACCCTCTCGATTCATAATACCTCAATAGTCCCAGGTAGGTACATCTTGTGCTATCAAACACGCTGCATATCCTGATCAGCGCCTTCCTCTTTATCAGTCAAAGTACCTGGATCAGGACTTTATGTTAGCCAAGTCACATTTATTATCATAGCTCTCCTGTAAAACAGGTTCAATAGCTTCTTGAACTCCCTTGTTGATGAGATGAATTTTTATCTTTCTCAATAATGAAATAAACTCTGTTATTTTACTTACGCATGTAGTCACTGTACTCAAACGAGTACAGTAACATTTAAATGGCTGTAGTTTTATTTTAGTAATGAATTATTTAATAATTTTTCATTATAACTTACTGAAATATATTTTTATAGCAATGCAATATAAAGAAGTTAGTTATAAGCAGAAATTACTTTAAAAAATCTCATCTAAGTCACTTACCTCCGCAGTGTTTCGGTGACACAACTTCAACTGACACTTTTTGGCAAAAAAAAAACACACTACCCGCGTAATACTTTTCAATATATTTAAAGAGTATTATGATTAAATAAAATAACAAAGCCCCTTTATTTTCACAAGTTGGTCAATTGACATTCAGGAATATGGCTGTACTCGATTGAGTACAGTGACCTCTAATGGGTAAACCAGTAATAGCCTTCAATAATCCCCTCGGATACCACCGACTGGTGGTTATGTCGGACTCGAACCGACTAAAAACCGCACATCGTCTCGGGTATAAAAAACCTGTATATAAAAAATACCTTTCCAGCCCTGCAGTTCTAAAATATATATGATTTTTTGTTGCTGAAATTAATTTAGGCATCTTTTTTAGTAATTTATGTGAGTTCTTTTCATATTTAGTTTACATTTTCTAAATAAACTGTAATACTTAGAAGTCGTCAGACTCATAGATACAGCATGATTATCATGTCATTAAGCGTTACTCTGTTATTGTAAGGAATTAGTTCAGTTCAGTTACCTTTAATGTGCTTGAATAATATGCGAATATAATCCAAATGATTTCTGACAGCAATTGATGTTATGATATGATATATTATCATCTCTATACTATTTTCAGAACAGTAATAAAATGTTACCTTAAATATAACAAACTTTTCAATATATTTCATGGTCGTAAAAAGACCTTTAGAGCAACGTAAAGCGATTAAAGTTTTATGGAAATATGTGATTCATAATATAGGAGTATATTTAAATTTTCGATATAAACTTGATAATTTATTGAGAAATTTAAAAAAGAACGCTGATTTTGGTGTCCATAATTAAATAAAAAATAGGTACTAAAAATGCGGTTAGAATGGGGTTGTCAGCAAAATTCGGCATGTGTTGCTTAATGTGTAATGTTAATATGTTTTTTTTTTTCATGGATAATATTTAAAAAGAAGTGTAAATCTTTAGTGGGTACTGGTTGCATCTACTAATTTTATATATAAAACTAATTAGCCATATCCACATAGGCATAGCTACTGAAATAATTAAAAATATTTGTTTACCTATTAATTTGTTATTATAATCTAAAATCTTTAATATTTAAAATGAATTGCAAATCTTCAGTGGGTACTGGTTCCAACCACTAATTTTATATACAATACTCAAACTCAAAACGGTTTTATTCAAATAGGCACTTATTTTACAGGCACTTATGAATAGTCAATATTTAATATTTAAAAATCGAGTGATTCTAGTCGCCAGTTCCAAGTGCAGCATACCCTTCATGGAGAAGAATCTGCCAAGAAACTCTATTGTTGCTCCTTTTAAAAAATAATAGTAGGGTTTACATTTTTTTTTTCACTAATAGACTTGAATGAGAACGAAGTCGACCAAAGAAAACAAAACAAAAGGTTTGGAGTCATTGCTGCTCAGCCATGAGCTAACCAATCATGCGTCGTTCTTACTGAAAGCTGCAAGATTTTTATATTGTGAGGTCCACTTACGGAAAATAAAATCCAAATAGCACTTTCACTCACAGTCAAATTTAAAATAAAGTAATATGTCCAAATATAAAATATTCAATAAAATGTTACTAACTAGCTACAGTGTGAGTAAAAAGAACGTGACCGGCATATTTTTAAATTTTGGAATGCAATTTATAAAAATAAATATTAGGCTGAATAGAACAATCCTTTGCTTAAAATGCTTTGTAAAAAACATAAGTTTTCCTTGTTAAAAATATTTTTTTTTACAATGAGTGCCGCGTACGCTTCCCGATTTGAAGCTGTGTTTCTCTGTACTCATCCAAAAGGCCCCAAAATGTCCCGGGACTAGGCCGCCTATTATATGAAAAAGTCCAAGGCCTTCGTAAGCAAGTCGGTGAAGAGATATTCACAAACAAACACCGTCGATGACTTACCAGATCGTGGCAAATCGAAAAAGACGTCTGTTGCAGAGGATAAACGGATTGGGCAGCTATTTGCTAGGTCTCCCTTAATTATCACTTCGCTCTGGGCAAGAAACGTTTAAGAAAAAGGGTTTATTCATATTATTTGACACTATCAAAGGGCGTTTAGTTGTAAAGGACATGAAATATCGAAGCAATGTGAAGAGAATTCTCCTTTCTGAAACGCATATTGAAAAAAGACTGCATTGGGCGCGCAAAAACATAGAGCGTGATAAGGACAAGATATTTTTTTCTGATAAAGCTTTATTTTGGGCAGCCGGTTACTCGACTCGAGCTTGGACTACGGCTGACAATAGACTGATAGTACGAACCGTGAAACATCCTTCAAAGGTGCATGTTTGGGGATACTTCTCAAAAAAGGGAATCGGAAATTTGCACTTGTTTACCGGTATTTTGTACGCTGAAAAATGACGAAAATTTACGAAAAAGCATTATTGCCGTCGGCTAAGAAGATGTTTCCACACTAAAATGATTTCTGGATTCTGCAAGAGGATAATGATCCTAAACACCGAAGTCGTCTCTGCACCACTTGGAACGCGGAACATGGTATTAACGTATTGGATTGACCCTCACAGTTCCCTGATGCCAATCCAATTGAAAATGTTTGCGCGTGGATGAAGCTTAAACTAAGGCCAAAAAATGTAGTGACCGTCGCTGACCTCACTCGTGAACTGAAGTCCGCGTGGAGGTCTTTACCTCGCAGCTATGCTGAAAAATTGGCGGAATGAAAAGATGCCAAGCGATTATGGATAATAATGGAGATTGGACGCCGTATTAATATAAAGCATCAAACAGCAATAAAAGACTTCATTGATTACAATTTATCGTTTAATATTTCTAAGATTTTCATAAAATTTTGCCGGTCACGCTCTTTTCGCACATAGTGTATATCCACATAGGGTGACTATGACCTATGACATGATAAATCGCCCACTGTAGATCATAGACTATATGAAGAGGCATCCTATTTGTAAGGTGGCTCAGCCATCTCAAGAAGGTAATCATGCACCTTCTTTTTAACCGACTTCAAAAACGGAGGAGGTTCTCAATTCGACTGTTTTTTTTTTTTTTGTGTTTGTTACCTCATAAATTTCGACTGAGTGAATCGATATTGATGATTCTTTTATTATTTGAAAGCTAGTGCTTGTCCCATTTCAATTTGGTCCAGTTCTGACATGTCATCCATGAAAAAACCATATAAGTCTTCAATTTGCATTAAGTATAGCATATTCAAAAGGTAGTAGCGCCACGCTGATTTCAGCATGAACGGGCCGGCTCGACCGGGGCGGTACTACCCTCGCAAAGAAAATCAACGTAAAATGACAGCATTCGTGCTGTCGTGTTTCGTTGGTGAGTGCGAGACCGGAGGCCCAAGTAGTATAGTCAACAAGTTCCATACTTGTTGACTAGACTAAAAGGTGCAGCAGCATCACTAGGCCGCCATGGTGTGGGTCGCCATACTGCATTGCCTGCATTCGCAGTGAGTATGGTGACCGCCACTCTTGGATTCTGCTTGTGCTTTCCATCAGGCAGAGTAGAATCATTTTGGCGGGCATACATAAAAAAAAAAAAAAAAAAAAGTATGTGCGCGACAAATTGACAAATAACTCAATATCACGCTAACCGGTTTCGATGATTCTTTTTTTATTTCGAAGCTAGTGCTTCCCGTGTGGTCCCATTTAAATTAGGGCCAGATTGAAGTCGTTTTTTTTTTGTTAAAATTTGTGATTATTTGATGTGTAACGGCTAGTGGACATCCAGTGAATTACTATTTGTAATTTGAGAATGGTCTCCGATACATTTCGCAAACAAATATTAGTTTCTGTTATAGATTAATGGTTATATTATTACATTTCTAGAGTTTGCTGTTTACCCTCAGTAGTTTTGGAGAAAAGGGGGCTGACTGGTTACATTTCTTTAATTTTATTCATTTACTTACTTAAAAATAATCAATCATAAACTTCAATAAATATTTGAGACTCACAAAAGGCCTTTTCATTCGATAGGTCGTATTGTAGGTACTCAATTTTTCTTTTCAAATAATCCTACTAATATTATAAACGCGAAAGTTTGTAAGTAAGGATGGATGGTTGTATGTTTATTACTCTTTCACGCTACTTAGCAGATTTGGATGAAACTTTACAGTAATATAGCTTACTAGCTTTTACCCGCGGCTCCGCCCGCGTTTATGTTGGTATTGAAATTTTAAAAATCTCTATAACTTTTAACTTATTATGTTATTCCGATGTCTAAGCTTTATTACTGCAAAGTCTCATGAAAATCCGTTCAGTAGTTTTTGCGTGAAAGAGCAACAAACACACGTCCTTACAAACTATCGCCGTTATTTAGTAGAATACATCAGAATAACACATAGGCTACTATTTGCCGCGATAACCGACATAAACGCGGGCGGAGCCGCGAGCAAAAACTAGTAATTTGATTAATTGTAAAGACAGACCGTCTCCTTAAAAACATATAATTTATGTGGTGACATAAACTTAGCTTATTTTAAGTTTTTAAATATTTTGATAAAAACTTACATAGATCACTTATTTTTAAACACATTACAATGAAAATAAGTCACTTGCACATACATATGCGCACGTCGCGTAGACACAACTCACACGTCGCACACACTTGACAAAACTAGGCTTTACTTTTAGTCTATTTTTAACCGACTTCCAAAAGGAGGAGGTTCTCAATTTCATCGGTATTTTTTTATTCTTACGTTTTTTGTACTGATTTCGTGACTTTTATATTCAGTGTCTACGTCATTATTTTCTACTAGCTGTTGCCCGTGGCTCCTCCCGCGTGTATGTCAGTTATCGCGGCAAGTAGTAGCCTATGTGTTATTCTGATGTATAAGGTATATTACTGTAAAGTTTCATCCAAATCCGTCCAGCAGTTTTTGCATGAAGAAGGAACAAACATACACACATACTTTCGCCTTTATATATTAGTGTGATGTGATAGTATGATATATATACACACATCAAAAGTGTCTAGGGATCAATCATTTTTATGCGGATTTCTTGAGATTGAGATGTGGCTTTGTAATAAATTTATGATTTTATAAATTTATATGGATCCTTTTTGGTGCATTTCATAATTAGAATCAGGAACTGTCAATCAAATTCGAGTAAAAGATGAAAATCAGCTGTCAATATTTTCCCTATAAAAACATACAACGCATTGAAGACATTATTAGTGCTACTGTTTCCCTACTACTGATTAAAACCAACGTTATTATGAAGCGGCGACGTCATTTAAGCAGGGAAGAAATGCTCAGAGCCGTGGGAATGATAGAAGCTGGTTCCCGGCAACGTAGCTGTGGCTTTAGGTCTGAATACAAGTCAGAGTGTTATCAGTCGACTTTGGACACGTTACCGAAGCACTGGTACCGTGGCTGAGCGCCATGGAGGACGGTATCGCTGCACCACACGGAGACAAGACCGATACATTCAAATCTTAACTCGAAGAGCTCCAACAATAACCACCATGATGTTAGCCGTGAGGCTTCATCACTCTTCAGGGAACTTAATTAGCGACCAAACAGTCAGAAACCGCTTGCATGAAGTGAACCTTCAGTCCCGAAGACCGCTACGGGTACCACCTATAGCAATGCACAATCGTAGGATTCGATATCAATGGGCTCTTGAACACAGAAATTGGGCAGAAGAACAATGGCGTTTCGTGTGCTTTTCTGACGAGTCTCGTTTTGGTATGAGACCGGATACAAGACGTATACGACACTGGAGAACCCCTGGACGCCAACAGCGATTAAAATCCTGCCAGGAAGTCCATCCTTATAGTGGTGGAACCATCATGGTATGGGCGGGTATTTGGATCGGCGGAAGAACTGAGTTGATTTGGATCAGAGGCAACCTCAACGCTCAAATTTATGCTGAGACGATTGTATCAGACGTCATCGTTCCTCTACAAGTGCAAATCGGTCCCTTATTTCAGTTAATGCATGATAATGCACGACCGCACACCGCAAGAGTTGTAAGACAGACTCTCGCCGCAGCTAACATCAATGTCCTGCCCTGGCCTGCTCAGTCGCCAGACTTGAACCCGATTGAGCATGCATGGGATATGCTACAGAGAAGAGCTCTGCCGAATATGGAGGGTATCCAGTCGCAAGAAGACCTTTTTTTGTTGTTGCAACGAACATGGGCGGCCATTCCACAGCGTGATTTGGATGAACTCATTTTGAGTATGCCAAACCGATGTTCTTGTGTTGCTAGTGTTCGCGGTAGAAACACGGATTATTAATTGTTTTAGTTACCTAATAAAATTTTAAAGAAAACTGTTATTTCAGTCTTTTTTTCGAACTTTAATGTAAGTGGTTCAAATGTCAAAAATCCCTTTATTAGGAAAATGGCAAATTTCTTTATTAATGCAAAGGTGACTTGGTTTATCGTTACTGTGACAAACGAAAACACTTTATTTGATGAATCCTTAAAGAAAATTTTAATTAATATCAATCAGGAGAAAAGTTATTGCAAAAATATATGTTGATCCCTAGACACTTTTGATGTGTGTATATATATATATAAATCGGTAATAGTTTTTATATCTATCTTAAAATATACTTAGATAATTATATAGTTAGATACTAGATCTACAAAAGGCCGTGATGACTACTTTTGGATCAGATTTTGATAGCTGCTTTCTAAAACCTTCATGACAGGTGCATTAGGTGCATATGTCTGTTATTCGATATGGGTTACATAATGACGTAATGAGTAATCTAAACGTTAGTTTATCTGACGTCAAAATCTGCAACGCTGTTATTGTTATATTAGTTCTGTATTAATGCAATGTTTTTACGGAAATTCTCATTTGTGTCAATCATGCATGATGCTTAATATAGCTTATGTTGTTTGTAGGACAAGGTCTCACAACGTCAGGTTTGTTTTTATATAGTATCGTAAAAATATGAATGAACAAGAAAAAGTTTAAAGCACTATAACCCTTATATCAAATATTTCATCGAAGCTATAACCTGACTACGTAAAACTTTTGATAAAACTTATAGTGTATATGTCACCCGAGCCGTTATTACTAATCTATTGACAAATCATTCATTAAAATTGGTTCAGTCGGTTAGGCGCTACAGCGGAACATACCAAGACTGTCAAAATTTACCCTTTTGGCTTTGCCATAATCGGGTAAAAAGTAAGAACAAGTTCTTCTATTGACTTCCTTACCAAACTATTGTTACTAAGAGCAATCTGTTTGACTCTTTGAAACTGTAGTAGCATTTACTGAAGACTGGCCACCTCCTAGCTCTTTAATAAGACTAGAGAACTCTGTTATTAGAGAATTATGGTATTACTAGTGGGTGCCCGCGGCTCCGTCCGTGTATATGTCGGCATATATCGTGGCAAATAGTAGCCTATGTGTTATTCTGATGTATAAGCTATATTACTGTTAAGTTTCATCCAAATCCGTTCAGTAGTTTTTGCGTGAAAGAGTAACAAACATCCATCCATCCATACTTACAAACTTTCGCGTTTATAATTATTAGTATAGATATAGAATTATAGTTTATAGAATACATAGAAAGTTGGATAGGTATGTGCCACAATTACGATAAGTATTTTAAAATTAACTACTAATTTATTTCCTATCTTTTGTTTGCGAGTGGATAATACATTTATATTATTCAAACACGCTTATCAAAAGCTCCTCAAAAATGTATATTTTCTTTTTTGCATCAAAAACATATACGTTTCTCATGTCTACTTTACATAAGGTAATCATCGTAGTAAAAGCGTATCATCTGGAGATAACTTACCCTGTATTATGCTCACGTACCTATCTATCAATGAATAAAGAGAAGTAATGTTATCGTAACATTTCCAATATAAATAAATAAAATAATAAATAAATAATAAATATTTCGGACATCTAACACACAATGCCATCTAGTCCCAAGCTGACTGATAGAAACACATATATGCTTTTTTTGTAAATATCTACATATTATACATAGAAAATACCCAAACCCCGAAACAAATATTTGTAGATCATACAAACATTTGGTCCGACCCGGTAATCGAACCCGAGACCTCATGATCAGCAGTCGCACACGCCAACCGCGAGACCAACGAGGCAGTCGTACATATCATAGTTTTACTTTCAAATTCTCTTTGATTAAAATTACTTGCTGAGTCCGTGTATAGTGTCACCACATGGGTGCCGTTAGAGGCTACTAAGGAAGCAGACTCACCAGAAAACATCACTGCAAAGGAAAGGAAAACTTGGAATAAATCTTATCAACCCATCTGGCCAGAGTGGTATTGTAGGCTAAATCCACAGTTCTAAGAAGAGGCCTAGCAGTAGACTTCAAAAGGCTATTTGTGTGGGTGTGCGTGTGTACGTGCATGCGTGTGCGTGTGTGCGTGCGTGCTTGTGTCCTTGCGCTGCCCTCCGATTGTATTAGAGTATAGTAAACGTTTAGTTTATCACGTGTACAGAAAGCTAATACAACAGAACACGATAGAATGGTGAAAGAGGCGTGGCACGTGTGCCGAAAGCTTGCACTATAGTGCATAGTAATAACGTCACCCGCTCATTACGCAGCGAGATTCACGGAACGGCGTTCGCAGCGTAACAAAACAACAAAAACTTCATTATGATGCCGTATTATGCAATCACTAACTGTTAAAATAATAGTAGCGAAGTTAGTCTGAAGAAAGGAGGCATTTTCTTTTATCAGCGAGTACTAATTTTTTAGTAAAAACAAAGATAAACAAGAACCAAAATGTTCTTTCAACCTGTATTATGTTGTCAACTAGAAGAAATTATCTATTTACTTTTTCATTAAGGTACTGGATCCATTACGTTCAATACACAATACTCGTACTTAATCCCGTGAAGTGACCGCGCAACGAATATCGAAATAAAAAATCGTTCGGAACGCTCAATTAAACTGTTTGCACGAAGTACGGATTCCCGATGCGACTTGCGCTAGAGCTTGATACACTACACAGGTGAATGCATCGATAAATTGTTATTATGCAGGCAAGAGACTATTTAATTCTGGTAGTGTTATTTCTATATTGTTCAACTACGAACTGTGAATGAGAATGTGAAACTTATTGTATATTTAAAATAAAAAAAAGTTTGGAAGGTATATTAGTCAAAATATTTACATTATAAATATTTAGAAATTTAACGTCATTGTAATGGCAACATTTTCGATTGTCATTTTTCTTGTTTGACGTTTTGACGTTGACAGTAGTACTATTGAGACGCTTGTTGTAAACGGTCGACGATTCTCGTTTTAGGAACCGTTTTAATTGTAATATAGCTAATTGTCAATTCAACCCGGTCCCTTTAGTGGTTTACCGTTATGATTGGTCTGATTTGGACTCGCGAGTTTTTGTAGTCACGTCATAGGCGCGATCCGTGATAGCTGAATCGGGTGTCTTGTAATTACGAGATTTCGGGAGCCCGCGAGCATTTAGGAATACCTTGGAGGTGTACAGCACTTTAGGAGTCATGTAAGTGTGACGAAGCAGAGAGGAAACTACCAAGAGGTCTCTTGGACGCCGCTTCAAGGACATCACGCATCTCCAGTAAGTGCTTGATTACATTAGTTAGAATAAGAACACGGTGAAACGCCGTCGTTCATTGCTCTTTCCAGTGACATGGTTAGCGATTGAATGGCTTATTTATGGGCCGTAAGACATCTCAAATTTCACAAGGTGATCGCTCCACTGGGGAGAGGATTGAACATACATTTTGTAGTTACCAGGATCCTATTAAATAAAAAGTATTTATACATTTCAAAAACATCCATTATATACCTACCTGAATTACGTGTATGTTATTATAACCGATAAATATTATAAATTTGGAAAAAAATGCTGTTCTAAAAGTTTATTATAGACCTATTTCTTAGCGTTCCATGGATTCACCGTGCGGGTGCCGGGTCCATCGCGTGATAGATGGGGGCAACACATGCGACTTCGACAGTGCCTGGGAATTGCGACCCAGGTTTAGGTTTAAGGAGCACTCCTTACGACGCGTCAACGCTCACCTCCACTGTCCGCTGTTTCCCCCCTCTACCTAACCATATTTGAAGTGAGCCTAGCAATGCCGCTTTGGATATTCGTTCAAGAAAAGAGCTTACTGAAGCTCTTGGCAATCCAAGGTCTTTAAGCAGGTTATAGAGGGATTTCGCTGGTATACCCCTCGCACCCACTTCCACGGCATACAGCGCAACGACATAACCATTTTTAGTTATTTCGTTGGTTAAGTCAAAGTACTTGTTTCTTTTTAAAGCGTGGTCTTTAGGGATGTTCGTTTCCCACGGCACCGTGAGTTCTACTAGTACTACACGCTTAATTGACATTGCATAAAGAAATATGTCCGGTCTGGACGCCGAGGCACAGATATCCTCCGGTATTCTGTAGTGATTTTCATACGTGTCCACTAATAATGTCCAGTCACTGGCGGTATTTATCATTGAGTACGGCTTTTGTGTGAGTGAAGTCTTTTTTGTTGTGCCTTCCTTTACAAACGCGATGTTAGTTTTTATGTTTGTTGTTATTCCTTTTTTCGCTCTCGCCAGTGATAAACTCATAGCTTCGCGTATGATGAGTAATACCCTATCATGGCGACGTGAATAATGACCCCGGTCTAATAGTGCCTTACAACCTGTCAGTAAGTGCCTGGCTGTACCTATTGCCGCATTGCACATCGTACAAGCCTTTTCTGTAGCTTTTCCCCACCTTACTAGGTTGCTTTGATCGGGGAGAGTTAATTGAAAGGCGTTGAGGTAGAATTTTAACAGGGCGGGTGACCAATCGTATAAAAGTGTGCGCCATTTCAAAGCTGGTGGGATACAAAATTCTCCTAGAGTTAACCATTCATTCTGCATTTCTAGGTTCATTGCGTGCACCTTGTAGGTCTCGTTTTCATCTTGTTGTATGAAAGATTGTGTTATCTCTTTGTCGGTCTGTCTTCTAGCATTTCCCAATCCCACTCTACTGGACTGCGTACCCACCATGAATTTTTTGTGGAATTGGAGCCGTGACTCTAGCTCTGATGAATTTTTGTCTTTTGGAAGGGATCTAACGATTTCGTCTTGGGATTTTGACAAAACATGCATTTTGGTAACTCTTAGGTGTTTGTAGAGTTCCGAAGGTTTTTTTAATTTCATTCCAAAATTATTCGAGCTCCTGTACAACGTTGACGGGTCTGCAGATGGTGCTAGCCCGAGCCACGACTTCAATGTCTTAGTGACTTTCGCGTCCAGTGTTCTTATGTGGTTCTGGTTTATATCATATACTAGAAACGGCCAGTTGAGACGTGATGTTAAGTAGTTGTCGTAAATCCAAGCTTTTTTTACGTTACTAATTGGCTGTTGGTCTACCTTGTCAATGTCTTTTACGAAGTCATCGACTATTACGTTTATAGATGGAGTACGACCTTTGTAGTCTATATTTCTTCCAAGGAATTTAAAGGGCACGGTTTCTGATATTATTGAAACACTTTCCCCACCAATAGTAATCCCGGGGTCATATGAGGTATACCTAGTGCCTCGCCGGCCCAGACAAAGGCAATAGCATTTGCTAGGTTTTGTCCTCATTCCCTCCGTCCAGGTACAGAAGTCATCTACCTTACGCAGTAGTTCTTGGCACTGCTTTGGATTACGTGTAATGATCGCAAGGTCGTCTGCAAACGCTAAGATGGATTCCGTATATTTTCCATTGACCTTAAACCGATAGATAAAACCACCTCTTTTCGCATGTTGCGATATTATCTATTAATATATTTAGAACTGTATTAAATACTACTGGCGATAAGCAGCAACCTTGGAACAACCCTACTCTGTATTTGAGGGGTTTCGTATGTCCCTCTTTTGCTGTCATTACAAATTTTAATTTACTGTAGTATGATGCAATTATTTCACACACTGTTGGCGGGAAGTTATACCATTTCAAGGCATTTATTTTATAAATAATCTTTTTAAGTAGATGGATTTTAGTTTTCGAACTTACCTATATACTTAATTGTCAAATTTTTATTTAAATATTAAGTTGCATTTCAGTTTTACCATGATTCCATTCTTCGATAAATAGAGAATAAAGGTAGTAGAGCTACGCTGATTTCAGCACGAACGGGCCGGCACAAACGGGGCGGTACTACCCTCGCACAGAAAATCAACGTAAAATGACAGCGATCGTGCTGTGTGTTTCGTTGGTGAGTGCGAGACCGGAGGCTCAATTAGTCTAGTCAACAAGTTCCACACTTGTTGACTAGACTAAAAGATGCAGCAGCATCACTAGTAGGGATTGCAATCCGGCGTCATTTTCAATCCGGCCGGATCCGGACCGAATTTCATAAATCCAGCCGGATCCGACCGGATCCGGTCGGATTGATTTAACAAAGATTTTATGGACATTACATGGACATGGAACATGGACCGTTAATTAAGTGTAAAAAAAACGATAGCTATAAACGAAGTACACTTTATTATGATAACTTTTAGAGAAAACTGTTAAATACTTATCGTCGTTCATCTTTGAAACAAATAAGTTTATCTTTCAAACTTACCGTGGGAGAGCTACGCTTCGGCATACATGGGCTGGCTCGACCGGTGTGATACCACGGCCTCACAGTAAACCGTTGTGAAATAGTGCTTGCGCTGTGTTTCACCGAGTGAGTGAGTGAGGATACCGGAGGTCCATCCCACAAAGACCGGCGACGCACTTATACCGCCTCTGGTTTTGCGGGTGTCCATGGGCGGCGTTAATCGCTTACCATCAGGCGATACGTCTGCTCGTTTGCCCCCTATTACATAATACAAAAGATCACAGACTAAAACTAATAGTAATTAAAATATCCAATAATAATAACCTCTTTATCTTTATTACCTACATAACGTAGCTGGTGATGCAGTCTACTTTTTACAGATTAATCAGAGATCAATACTATTAATCAACATCATGAAACTATCGTAACATAAAGTAATGATTAACCTTAAGTGAGATCCAAAATTCATCATTATATCATTATCATTAGTGGCTATTGCGAGAGGCCTAATCAGCTATATATTCATATTTGTCGGTCATGCAGGTAATTGTAATGTTTAAATTCACCGACCTGACATCTAATTAGTAGTAGATTCTTCAACTGTCAAATAGTATGAAACATGGATAGCAGTCGTTTTGATGGCTTTTGAACTCAAGTTTTAACATGGAAAATTCGAAAATATATACTCTTTAGATAACTAGTTAAATGTCTGTCAGGTTTGTGTTCGAACTCTTTCGCTTGTAAACAAATATAATTACTATTGGTTTGAAACAACGATCATAAGAAACAGTTTGTGTTAATTGTGTCATATCCCAATCGACTTAATAGAGCTAGCAAATGTAACCTGCAGGCACGAGACGTACGACTCGCACATGTAGTGTAAACAGCATACGCTTAAAGTACCTACATTCGAGACAGCGCGATTGTTTTGCCAAAATACAAATTTACCGGATCCGGTGAACGGACAGTACCGGATCCGGTAGACGTATATTTAAGCCGGATCCGACGGATTACCGGATCCGGTTTTCCGGATTGCAATCCCTAATCACTAGGCCGCCATAGTGTGGGTCGCCATAATGCATTGTCTGCATTCGCAATGAGTATGGTGACCACCACTCTTGAATTCTGCTTATGCTTTCCATCAGGCAGAGTAGAGTCATTTTGGCGGGCCAAACATAAAAAAAAAAAAGACCTGATAGTGTGACACTTCACTAGTTCGCGCATTGACCAATCGGGTGCGTTTAGGGGGCGCGGCTTTGTGATTTGTTGCCACGCAGGATTTATATGGCAAAGTACTTTCGTCACCAATCTATCTTGATCAATATCTGTGGCTAATACACTCTACCTAGAATAAATAAATTTTAAATAGACGTGAAATACATATTTTATACGGTCATTGTTTAAGATCAAATTATATTAAATGTTCGTACTTGTACAGATATTGCTTTGATAGAGAAAACTACATAGAAAACGTGTTATATAATAGACAAGCTGACCCGGCTAACTTCTTACCGCCATATTTACATATCTGTCTCAGCTTCCCACAGGCAGTGTACAGTCGCGGACAAAAAAAAAAAGAAAAAAAGAATTAATGAAATCGGACTATGTGTTATTGAATGACAACTAAGTACATATTTTGACTTTCATCCCCTCTCTCCAGGAAACCGTACTGAATTTCGGGATAAAAAGTATCCTATGTCCTACCTCGTAGTATGAACTCAAATCATGCCAAGTTTCAATTGAATCCATTCAGTAGCTTAGGTGTGATGCGCGGCCAAGATACAGACAGACAGACAGACAGGCAGACAGACAGACAAAAATGACAAAAATTACAGTTTTGGCTTCAGCATCGATAATACAGAGCCCTCAAAAATATTTTTTTAAAATACCTATCTTTAATGTACAGAATTGGACCTGTTACATTTTTATTATAAGTATATATAGATTGCAAAACCATACTCGTACGTATGTGTGGGGATACGTACAAATTTGGTAAGACCTAGCTAGTATGCCAATCATGGGATTCAATTCTCAAACGGTTTTATTGACTAACAAACTAAAAATCCATACTAAAACTATAAATGCGAAAGTAACTTTATTTGTTACGCTTTCACGGCTACGCCGCTACACCAATTTCAATTAAATTTATCATAGCGATACTTGAATTTCTGAGGAAAGACTTTGGCTACTCTTTCCCGTGAAAACCGACATACAGGTGGACGGCGCGGCGCCGCGACGATGTCTACTGCTTTACAAATGCCTTCACCAAAGAGAGGATTTATTTCCAACTAGCTGAGCCCCGCGGTGCTACCCTCGGTACAACAACAACCGCGGTTATAGCCAAGGGGCAAATAAAAAAAAACCTATGTAAAACTATCCAATGTCCGTCTCCTGGTTCTAAGCTACCTCCCCACCAATTTTCAGCCAAATCAGTCCAGCCGTTCTTGAGTTATAAATAGTGTAACTAACACAACTTTCTTTAATATACTAGTAAATACTAGTATATATAAAGAAGATGACCACCATTAAAAGTGCCACTGTTAATGATCGTAAGGGCATTTTCATTTTGTTCCCAACCACCACCACCGAAGGCAGCTGGGAATAAATGTAATAAATAAAATCTTGCTCCCAACGGCCCCCAGTAGCGGCAGTTGAAGTAGTAGACATTGGGAATAAGCCAAGGAGATCTAGCTCCCTATACCTTTATTAAATTTCTCTAATAGAGTTAAGTTGAATCAAACACATTGCTATCACTTTACTAAGTATTTGTAACTTCATCAGAATTAGTTTCACCGATAACAAACATTGTGGAATCTTTTTTCAAGTCTTCTTTCTTCTCTTTTCTTGTTCTTCTATATTCACGATATTCTACCAAACAATAACCAGTAACTCCTATTAACAAATTGCACAGAAGTACATAGATCTTGTATCGCGTTCTCACGTATGAAGATAGAATGTAGGAGATGATACAGCCAATTGCCTCCCACAGTCGTAAGTTAGAGAATCCTGCTTCTTCTTTTCCTCTAAATAGATGACCGTAATACGCTGTAAAATTTTAAAAGAACAGAATTGAATTGCTGACACATTAAAAAATACTGCCGGAGGTTTGACACTACAAACAGTGTAATCCTAACTTGTATATTTAACAAGTGTACGAACCTACGTAACAAGTATACCTATATGTATAAACTAACTTTTACCCGCGTCTATGCCCACGTGTATATCGGATATCGCGGTAATCATTTTTCGGGTTAATATAGAGCCTACTAGCTTACGCCTGCGGCTCCATTAGCGTGTATGTCCGAAATCTGTACAGCGGTTTATCAGTGGAACCGTAAAAGATAACAAACAGAGTTATTTTCGAATTCGTAATTTTAATATGGAAGTATGGATGACCCTCACAGATAACGTGATTTTCTATTAGCAATAGTCTAGTAGTAGTCTTTTCTGATTATAGAAATGCTTAATAATAGCTCGGAGTTTGGAAGTTGGGGTCTTAGCCCCCGTGTCTCGCAGAGCACGTAAAACCGTTGGTCCTACGCCTAATCTTTCCCCGGTCGTGTCGGATAACCGTCCCATCGTTTTATGAGAGTGAGGGAACAGAGAGAGTGAAGAGAGAGACACTTGTGTACTATAATGTCTCGATTAGGTTAAATCAGTTAGGAGAACATCATAGATACAATAGACATATTACCGCTTACAAATACCTATCGATAAAGAATAATACAACATTTTAACAACAAAAAAATCGACTTCAATCTGGACCAAATTTAAATGGGATAATTCGGAGAGCACCAGCTTTCAAATAAAAAAAGAATCATCATAATTGGTTCACCCCGTCGAAGGGTATGAGATAACACACATGAAAAAAAAAACAGTCGAATTGATAACCTCCTCCTTTTTTTGAAGTCGGTTAAAAATAAACAGCTTTCGAGATCTTTTATAATAGAAAAAGTAATAACTAATTTATTTTTGGAGATATTTAGAGTAAAAAAGAAATCGGGTATTAAATGCAAGCGTACAATAGGTATTTTGTAAACTAAATTATCAATTTTATCGATCGATCGCTACAGTAGCACTGTTTTTCTAACTAATTAGGCTTATAAGCTTTCCTAATTAGCTTGCGCTAAGGTCAATATCATAAAGAAGTACCATTTCAAAAAAATTGATGGAAGAGGTGAAGTCAAAGAAAATGATTAATGACATCTACAAGAGGTTTTTCTGTATATCTTGTATTTTTATCTTTAACTTAATAGTCTTTCCTTTTGTTCAATTTGAAAACTTTAAAATACAATCGAATCTACTCACCATTTATGTGTACCATGCAAACAGCTTCACACAATCCCCATATTACAGCGATGATAAACATAACATAGTAATCTTCAGCGTGAGGTCTCCATAGTAGTAAAGCAATGAATGTTCCTCCGTGGACAAAGAATGCAGATATCAATTGGGATAAACGTCCAAATAACTACAACAATATTCATTTATTAACGCTCTCGAAAGGGTAAAGTTAGAATGTCAAATAAAAAAATATACATTTAATATCTTGAATACTCGACTGTCACTATTTGTCTGCATGTTCAGAAACTGCATGGATAGTTTAGTGGTTTAGGTAGTCACCTCATCGTTTCATACTGTACTGACATGGAAAAGCACTTATGTTTCTAATATACTTTGTGTTCATCTCATGAATTAATAAATAAATAAGTAAATATTTCGGACATCTTACACACAACGCCATCTAGTCCCAAGCTAAGCAGAGCTTGTGTCATGGGTACTAGACAACTGATATAAATACATATATATCTTTTTTTTGTAAATACATACATGTTATACATAGAAAACACCCAAACACCGAAACAAATATTTGCATATCATACAAACATTTGGTCTCGGGAATCGAACTTAAAACAACGAACAAGTACTTCAAAGAAGGAACAATACTTTACCTTAGCTACATAGCTGGTGAGGTAAGAACCCAATACAAGAGACAGCCCATAACTCATTGTAGTATAGCCTACTGAACCAGTACCAATGGCACATGACACAAAAGACTGAAAAAAATCAAATGATAAATAGAGCAAGAGCCCACGACAGCCAGACCTTCGTTATTTTATAAAGGCTGTAAGTTTTTCTGTGCATGACCCCTATATAGGTAAGAACGGCCAGCGACTATAAAGTTTGGGTTGTGGTTACTTTGGCAGATAACAGGTAATAAAGGTGTATAAAATAGTACCTAACTTTCGTTAAAGTATAAAGCTCAATTTTTTTATATTTTCTTCCGGATAACTTTAGAAATCTCGTCATCCATTGCCGGACACTTATGACAGTTGCTACCCCCTGCCAGACACCCCTAAACTTTAATAAATTATAGTTATACTTTCGTTATAGTATAACAGCTAAATTTTTAACCAACTTCCAAACAGGACGAGGGTCTATGCTCCATTGTATGTACTTTTTATTTATTTTATTTTATGTATGTTCACCGATTACTCCGTCAATTGTGGATCGAATTTGATTTTTTTTTTGTATTCGAAAGGGTATGCTCCCAATGTGGTCTCACTGCCACCATTACTGGATCTGATAATGGGATCCCAGGGAAATCGAGGGAAACCCTCATTTTTTTCAGGCACGTACTATGTTTTTCGTATATTTTCTGAACTTACTCCAGTATTTGTGTCTGGTAGTCATCATTCCATGATGATGAGCTGATGATGTAAGATACAAGTCCTTAACGGTTAGGAGTTGGAGGATAAATTTCAAATGTCATATGTAGTTATGTTACCTTTAGTTGTATTCTTTTAAGTTATTTAGGTAAGCTAATGATGGAAGGTACAACTCCTCAACGGTTAGGAGTTGGAGGATAATTCTTTCAATTTCATACGTATCTATTTACCTTTAGTTGTTACTGTCAAGTTTTAGGTAACATAACTACATATGACATTTGAAGATTTATCCTCCAACTCCTAACCGTTAAGGAGTTGTATCTTACATCATTAGCTCATCATCATGAAATGATGACTTCCAGACGCAAATAATGGAGTAACTTCAGAAAATATACAAAAAACATAGTACGTGCCTGAAAAAAATGAGGGTTTCCCTCGATTTCCCTGGGATCCCATTATCAGAGCCAGTAATGGTGGCAGTGGGACCACATTGGGAGCATACCCTTTAGAATACAAAAAAAAAATCAAATTCGGTACACAATTGACAGAGTAATCGGTGAACATACATAAAATAAAAGAAATAAAAAATAAGAAAGTACATACAGTGGAACATGGACCCTCCTCCTTTTTGGAAGTCGGTTAAAAATTTAGCTTTTATACTATAATGAAAGTAAAAGAATGTTAGAAATTTAACGTCATTGTAATGGCAACATTTTCGATTGTAATTTTTCTTGTGTGACGTTTTGACGTTGACAGTAGTACTTGAGACGCTTGGATCGGTTGAGCAAGGCGTCGTAATTGACTGCCGATTTAAGTTAATTTAATTGATATTTAGCTAATTATCGATCGGACTCGGTTCCTTTAGTGGTTTTTCCGTTATGAGTGGTCTGGTTTGGACTCGCGAGTTTTAGTAGTCACGTTCAAATAGGCGCGATCCGCGATAGCTAAATACGAGTGTATTGTAATTCAAATACCTTGGAGGTTGGACAGCACTTTAGGAGTCATGTATGTGTAACGACGCAGAGAGGAAACTACCAAGAGGCCTCTTGGACGCCGCTTCAAGGAATCTACACATCTCCAGTAAGTGCTTGATTATAGTAGCTTAGAATAGAACACGGTGAAACTGCCGTGGTTCACTGCTCTTTCCAGTGACATGGTTAGCGATTGAATGGCTTACTGATGGGCCCTAAGACATCACAAATTTCCCAAGGTGAACGCAACATTGGAGAGAGGATTGAACAAACAATAATTTATTAAAGTTTAGGGGTGTCTGGCAGGGGGTAGCAACTGCCATAAGTGTCCGGCAATGGATGACGAGATTTCTAAAGTTATCCGGAAGAAAATATAAAAAAATGAGCTTTATACTTTAACGAAAGTTAGGAACTATTTTATACACCTTTACTAACTGTTATCTGCCAAAGTAACCACAACCCAAACTCTATAGTCGCTGGTCGTTCTTAACTATATAGGGGTCATGCACAGAAAAACTTTCAGCCTTTATAAAATAACGAAGGTCTGGCTGTCGTGGGCTCTTGGTCTAAAAGAAAAAAACATAAGTACAATTAATTTGAAACAAGTATTTCTGTTTTTGAAAGTTACAATCAAACGTTACAGAGACACTTGCCTCAAATTACAATCTGAATAAATAATGATATCAAAATCACATACCGCATTAAAATCAGCACCATAGAATGCTTGGTTAAGTCCAAGAAACACAGTGATGGGGATTAGCAACACTTGGTTGGGATCTGCCCAATTCTTCATGGTTACTGTTAGCAGGGCTAGTCCTGACAGACTATTGCCAGCGTTCTTACGGCAGAAATCGTACCTGGCAACAAAAAAAATATTGCATAAAAATAATCAGAGAACTACGATTGTAACGCACGCTCCGAGCATTTCGTGCAAACTTGTATATGGATAGATATTTCATCTCAGAAATCGATTCTCAGACTCTTTTGTAACACTAAACTTCGAAGTTTTAAAAACATTATTCTATACATCGACATACAATTAATTTGTAAATACAAGTACCTAAACTTTTTGTTTATTGTTTGGAATAATAAAAAATATTTGTAAATCATGCCAAGTTTCATTTAAATCCATTCAGTAGTTTCGGCGTGATGCGCGGCCAAGATACAGACAGACAGACAGACGGACAGACAGACAGACAGACAAAAATGAAAAAAATTATAGTTTTGACTTCAGTATCGAATATAGAGAGCCCTCCAAAAAAAATTTTCAAAATATTTTTAATGTACAGAATTGGACCTGTTACATTTTTATTATAAGTATAGATGTAACTGGTCCAATTCTGTACATTAAAGATATTTTGAATAAAATTTCTCTCTCTATAATCGATACTGAAGCCAAAACTGTAATTTTTTTCATTTGTGTCTGTCTGTGCGTCTGTCTGTCTGTCTGTATCTAGGCCGCGCATCACGCCGAAACTATTGAACGGATTCAAATGAAACTTGGCATGATTTGAGTTCATACTACGAGGTAGTACATAGGATACTTTTATCCCGAAATTCAGCACGGTTTCCTGGCGAGAGCGAATAAAAGTCAAAATATGTACTTAGTTGTAATTCAATAACACATAGTCCGATTTCATTCATTCCATTTTAATAAATTACCTCTTCATAGAATCTAGTCCAACAGCAACTATTAAAACTGCCCCAAGAACACACGCAAAGAAAATACCTGCAACGAAAATGCAAAGTTTTCATTTTCCTCAAAGTGTGTTATAGTTTTGAAGAGGTTGTTCATTTTTTGGTTATTTAAGACTAAACAAAATACTAACGAACCTTTATTTAATGGTGGCAATCACCAAACAAATTCAGTGAATTCCTGCATGTAGATAGGTACAATACTTTTAATTTTGTGATTAACTGGTGTTTAAGTCATTAAATTTCAACTTTAGCACAGTAATGGACTTTAAAAAGCTATTACTCTACTAAGTAAAACTGTTAATAAAATATGAATAACCTAACTCACCAATTATTCACCTCATTCATTAATATCGGTAATTGAAACGCTACGGTGGAACATACAAACATACGTAGTCTGACAAAATCAATTTTGCCATTCCTTTTGACTTCGCTATAGTCAGGTAAATAAACATTTATGATTTACCTGTAAGTATTTGTATCTTCTCGGGTGGCTGCGCGGGCAGAGCCTCATGAGCGTCTTTAAACGGTAGGAAGTTAGCGCCACATAGTTTCGGTATCATTGTTTCGTTTACTGATGTCACTGCAGCTTTATTATTTATCGAAATTACTAAAACAATTTAAGGTAATTAAATTTCTGTTCTTTTAAATAAATAAAATAAAATTACTTTCATTGCATTTTGATAACTAACTCTTAAAAATCATAGGTAACCCGAAATCAATATTTATATGGAAGATTTCTATGTAATATATATTAATACAAAACAAAAACTTTGTACCCCTTTTTACACAAAAAAACTTGAGAGGTGTCAAGGGACGAAGTTTATATATCTGAGCTAGCTGATCCGGCAAACGTGTTGCCACAAAAAAAATGGGGCATAAAAAATAGATATAACAATTTTTAAACTTTTACGGGAATTAACGCGATCACTTATTTCAAGGTATTACATACCTCTGTTTTGCCTGACGTTTCGAACAGGTTGCACCGGCCGTGGTCACAGGTTGACTGAAATAATAATTGTTATATCATGGAACGCGAAAGTTTAAAAGTTTGTAAAAAATAGATGTTAGTCGATTCACAGACCTACCCGATATGCACACCAAATTTCATAAAAATCGGTCGGTTTCAGAGGAGTATTGTGACACGAGAATTTTATATCTATACTTATAATAAAAATGTAACAGGTCCAATTCTGTACACTAAAGACATTTTGAATTTTTTTTTGGAGGGCTCTCTTTTATCGATACTGAAGCCGAAACTGTTTTTTTTTTTCATTTTTGTCTGTCTGTCTTTCTGTCCGTCTGTTTGTCTGTATCTTGGCCGCGCATCACGCCGAAACTACTGAATGGATTCAAATGAAACTTGGCATGATTTGAGTTCATACTACGAGGACATAGGATACTTTTTATCCCGAAATTCAGCACGGTTTCATGGAGAGAGGGGATGAATGTCAAAATATGTACTTAGTTGTAATTCAATACCACATGTCCACATGTTCCGATTTCATTCATTCTTTTTTTGCTAGAAAGAAAAAAATAAAAGATAACGGGAAAAGTCCTTTTTTTTGTCCGCGACTGTACACTGCCTGTGGGAAGCTGAGACAGATATGTAAATATGGCGGTACGAAGTTCGCCGGGTCAGCTAGTATATATATAAAATTCTCGTGTCACAATGTTAGTTACCATACTCCTCTGAAACGGTTCTTATGGCAAAACAAAGTTTGCCGGATCAGCTAGTATATATAGGTCTTTACCTATGAAATTGCCGTTTTTTATGTAATAAGTGAAAGTACTTATTTTTTTCAAACTTTTTTATTTCTGTTATTCGAAGTTATCACCCATGCAATCGACGCATCTTTGCCAACGCATTGGCAGTTTATTGATGCCCTTCTTGTAAAAATCAGCTGGACGGGAGGCAACAAACTCTTCAAAGGCATTTTGTACTGCCTCTCGGGAATTGAAATTTTTACCCACTAAAAAGTTGTCTAAATTTTGGAAAAAGTAATAGTCAGTAGGTGCAAGGTCTGGTGAGTATGGCGGATGAGGGAGAGCTTCCAACCCCAGCTCTTGCAGCTGCTTCACGACAACGCGCGACCCCATACTGCGATCATCATCATTCCTAAGAGGAGATCCAAGCCCAGCATAGGACTTTATGGGTTGTTGATTATCCAGTCATACTAAAATACGTCGTACAGGCCTTAAACTGTTCATGAGCCCTATGGCTTAGTGCGAATGGGAAAATATAGGATTGTTTCATTACATCTTTAAAGCCGTGGAAGATGGATATGCCAATCTTGTGAGACGCCACATGCGTCAGCTCTCTTACACCTAGCTTGCAGCTTAGATCTAGCAATAAATCGTATTTACTTTAAATAGTTCTATGTTAAATTAATTCATAATTTTAATAGTAAACAATAGACGTGGTTGAATGCATAATTTTTTTTGTTCAAGCCCCTTTGTCGCGTGCCATACGAATTATTAACGTAATTGATACAAAAATAGACATCTATAATTGTAGCTTGCCGAAATTCACAGAAATAGCGCAAAGTTGCATTATTTCTGAAATATAAAGTTAAGGTATACCTACTTATTCATTACTTTTATTAATTCTAATTCGTTTTATTATAATATTGATCGTATTTAACATTTTTGTTTTTTTTTATATTGTATAATTAGTTTTAAGCTTGCAATATTGCCTTGGGAATTTATCCTGTTATAATATTGTTAAAGTTTCTGAATAAATAAATAAATAAAATTTTACTACTCATACTTTTTCAGCTCTTTTGTTTCTAGTTCTGTTGCGTTGAGATGATCTAAGAATATGACTGCCTCGTTGGTCTCGCGGTTGGCCTGTGCGACTGGTGATCATGAGGTCTCGGGTACAATTCCCGGGTCAGACCAAATGTTTGTATGATCTACAAATATTTGTTTCGGAGTTTGGGTGTTTTCTATGTATAATATGTATGTATTTACAAAAAAAAAAGTATATATATGTATTTGTATCAGTTGTCTAGTACCCATAACACAAGCTCTGCTTAGCTTGGGACTAGATGGCGTTGTGTGTTAGATGTCTCAAAATAAAAATAAAAAATAGAAATGGATCTGAGTTACTAATGATAAGTATTTGAGATGGTATAAGAATGGAATGACATGTAGTGCGTTGAAGAGGGATCAACTAAGCTAAGTTTAAAACTATTAGAAAGCATCCTAATCACCTAACGAGGAGATAAGATTGCCCCAAATTTGTCCCATCTGGAATACCATAAAGAAAAATCCAAAAAAGCGTAGTAAAAGTGTTTCAGCTTGTATTTTTGATAAGGAACTATGGGCTCCTGCAAGCTGAAATAAAAAAATAGAATAAATAGAAATAGAAAAAAATAGAAAAAATAGAATAGCTGAAATAGAAAATAATATTTCATATTCCATGAAGGGTTTCACGAAATATGGTTACAATACAAAACTGAAATATGATTTGAGAACTACTTTTGACGTAAGCACTATTATTAAAAGTAATTTAGATATATTATACTGTTTACCGTTGATAAGTAGGTGCTTTTGGAACACCAAAGCGGACCAGCGCCGAGGCCCAGTAGAAATCCAGCAGGAACCATAGTGTAGAAATTTGGATACAGTTGAGATGCTATGTAGGGCAGGTATGCTGTGAGAGCGCTACAGATCGCCCATTTCGCACCTAGCCACCTGAAATTAGAGATGGATATATTTTTCCAACTGTAAGCTTAAACATTGTTCGATTAAACACAATAAAGATTATTGTGTTATTCCCGTATATATATCTGTATATTACTTTTATAGCAGAGACATTACATGCTTAACTTATCGCTTTAGCATTCAGATTCAATAATTCACCCGCGTCTGAGAAGCGAGGATATTATTTTATAGCTAGAACTTACGAAGTATTCATAGGATTGGAGCTCTTATTTATTTACTTGCAATACCCTAATCTTTTATTTCAAATTCTTGAATTACTGACATTACACACATTACATCACACATTTAACAATTTACTACTTGACATAGGCTTCTCTTTTATACTAAGCTGGCCAAGCGGGTTTATAATAGGGTTTCTTTCAATTTTTCATTCTTCTTACAGTGATTGTCTTTCAATAGTTCATTCTTCTTGCTGTGATTGTCTTTCAATATTTCATTTCTCTTGCAGTGATGTTATCCTTCGTAGTTTGCTCCGTGTCGCCTCTTACGACAGCCATGTGATGAATAGTGGTAACACCCTGTATACTTCCCCCACATAACTGCGAATTCGCAACGCATCGCAAATATCTGCGAGCTCGCACGAATGCACCGCAAGAACTTCACGCTGCATCGCATCGCATCGCAGTTATGTGTGGGAGCTCATAATCCATTACCACACAGATTGTAATATTTAATGTTAAAGATGATAATAAATGTACAAGAATATTGAATGACCTACATAATAACTGTACGTGTTCATCAGACAATTATTTGTTGTGAGTGGAAATCAAACCCGACGACGACCGACCTCTGGCTGAGAAGTTAGGATCACTAGACCAACAAGACAGTAAATAGCACAAGCGTAAGGAAAATAATATTTACTTACTTCATAACAACAGATGTTAAAAAAATATTAGACAATAAGGCGCCACAGAATACTGCTGCAAGAGATGCAGTTCCCAAGCCCGCCTCCGCATGAATAGAACTTTGTAGGTTTGTAGTACCCTGTTAAAGTAATGACATACAAAATAGAAGGAAATGAGCGGAAAAACAATAAACCAGCTAAAAACAAATTTAAATTTAAAGGGGGTCCGTAGCTGCTACGTGAACCGGTGAGAAGAGGAGCCGGCCTAATTCCCAGGCGGTAGTTTTTTTTTTTTTTTTTTTTTCTCTTAAAAAAGACAACTCCCGCACTAGGAATAAATCCTGTATCGCGGGGGACTTTACAAACATACATGAAACGGACACAAAGAACACCCAGACTCAGAACAACAATTTGTGGATCACACAAAGTGTTGTCCTACGTGGGATTTGAACCCACGACACTTGGCAAAGTAGGAAACGGCGTGGTGACCGTTAAACCACTAGGCCAAACGTGCAGTCAAGTTGAAGGCGTTGTCATATAATAACTGCTTATGTCAATAAATAAATCAATATTTCGGACATATGTCACACAACGCCAACAGCATAATTTACTTTAATAAAACAAACTCCGATATAAATATTTTCAAATCATATAAACATACATTTGGTCCAACTCGGGAATCGAACCTAACGCCACAGAGGGAGTCGGAGCAATCGTTTCCAATCTATTAACTCATTTTCTGTAGCTAATAACGTTAAAGTGTCAAAGTTATTCTAAATAAATATTAGCTGTTCTTTTTTTATGTATGGCCCTCCAAAAATGACTCTACTCTGCCTGATAGAAAGCATAAAGAAATGAATCAATTTGAAGAAGTATATTATAAAATAAATTTTTGTAGGAAAAAACCCTTAGTTCCAAAAAAATACATGTAGAAGAAGATAATATACTAATCTATTAGGTGGACACAAAGTTTACTAGATAAAAATTTTAAACTGAAAACGTAAGCAATCTATTACCAAAAACATTCACACAAAAATGTAGACTACGTGACAGATTCAACTGGTATATAATAATAACAACGGTTGACCCTAAAGAGACATACTTATAACATACACGTGTACCTATAAAGGTCAAATGCTTGTTGATAAAAATATTAATCTTTGCAGATTTTTGCAACGTCTAACGTGTGCGATCTTGACATGAGATAACAGCAAATATCAATATCTATGGAAGTACCCACATTATCAAAAGCACGTGCGGTGCGGTGCAAAACGACACGAAGTATCAAGACCGCAATCTATTGGTTTGTTATTTTAGCGCAGACTAGATATGACCCTATCGTGTCTTTTGATAGGACGATTCGCACACAAGTATCATAAAATATTTAAGTATAACGTTGCAGTACAAACTAATATTTTGTTGATAATATTAACGAGTATTTGTATACAGTTGACCTGAAATAATCTCTCGATAATCTGTGATGGTCTCTGTATTATCAGGCACCTCTAAAACCGAAATAATGCTAACTGTCTCAGTGGCGCAGTGGTAGCGTTCACGACACTGTGTTTGAGGTCACACAGTGTCGTGAACGCTACCAATTCGATTCCCGTGTCGGACCAAATGTTTGCATGATCTGAAAATAATTGTTTACAAAAAATAAATATAGGTTTAAATTTCAGTAGTCTAGTACAAGCTCTACTTAGTTTGGGATTAGAAGACGTAATGTGTGTCATATGTATCTACATATTATTATTCTATAATAATGTTGACAATTTTTTTTTTATTTGTTTCGCGCAATGACACAATATGCTAAATAGACCGACCCTCCCCTGGCCCAAACTGTACACCGATAAAAGCTAGAAAAATTCACCTAAATCTAGATGGCGCGCAAAAATAAGGTACTAGAAATAGTTTAACAAACTCTATCACTATTTTATTGATATGCTTCAATTATAGCAATTATTTTATTATTTTTCGAATATAAATCTTACTTTCTAATGCTTGTTTAAAAAAAATAATTTTCAATTGCGTAACTATAAGTTATCACCTATTTTTAGGAGATGTCGTTGCAATCGATTTAAATTAACTTGAATTTATTGACCTATTTACTACGCTAGATGTCACATTTATAAGTTATTGATATGACATATAGAATATTATATGCTGGATGCGCGATGATAGCGCCACCAAGTGGCTACAATTACGTCGGACTTTGATTTGTCAAATGGTTAGTTGTCTTACGAAGAGTAAGTAAAGAAACAAATTATTTCAACGAAATATCGTAAAGGGGCGTCCATTAATTACGTGAGGCATTTTTGAGAATTTTTCGACCCCTCCCGCCTTGGTGAGATATCGTAAGATTTTCATCAACTCCCTCCCCCGTCCCCAAATCTCACGCGAGATTCTTCAAATTTATGTTTTGGCTGTAAACGTGTTGGATTATTGAACTTGTTCTATTACTTCTATTGAAGACTAGCAAAGCAAAATCGAATGCTACTTCGCGGCTCTGCGGAGTTCGGACGAATACGACAAACACTATTGTGTCAGATTTGGCCATATTTTATTCAGAAATAATTTTTCACGCAATTTTACACAATAATTACGTGATATTTGCCAAGACCCCCTAAGTGAGATTTGAAAAGATTTAGCTCAATCCCCTCCCCGCTAAAACACCTTACGTAATTAATGGAAGCCCCCTAATTTAAATATATTCTATTCAATCATGCAAATCTATGGTGTAGATAATAATGTTGAGCGATTTTATTTCCTGTCTGATATGG
Organism: Diaphora mendica; assembly: GCA_949125395.1. Classification (NCBI taxonomy): domain Eukaryota; kingdom Metazoa; phylum Arthropoda; class Insecta; order Lepidoptera; family Erebidae; genus Diaphora; species Diaphora mendica. Next base: position 8,363,463 of record OX421322.1, read on the forward strand.
CATAATCAATAAATTTTAGGTCATTATATGTCATTTTAATATAAAATAAATGATTGAACTGCAAAGTATAATCTTTATTTTGGAACGAAGTTCCTTATCGCGCTTTGCGAAAGGGGGCTAGACGGAAAAAAATGTAACGACACTTTTCGTGCCAAAAGTTGTAACGAGACTTTTAACATTGAATTGACGTCATAGTGCTGGATACTCAACGTTAAATATAACAAACTGATTGCCAACTTCCATACCATGTTGAATACACCGGTTCTCGTCCGATCACCGAAGTTAAGCAACATCGGGCGTGGTTAGTACTTGGATGGGTGACCGCCTGGGAATACCACGTGATGTTGAGTTTTTGCATTTATTTACATAAAATATATTGTTTTATAGTATATTTTGTAAAGCTTTATTATTACTAAAATAATTTGAGTATTTTATGCGCATTTTTATTAGTAGGAGCATATCAAATATAATATATATATAAACTTCGTTCCATCCGGGTGTTCCTTGACACCTCTCAAGTTTTTAATATACATATTGTTACGTGTTAAAGTTCGATTTATTTGAGAGAGAAGCCTTTTTACTCGTTAAAGAGACTTTATTAAAACCACTATTAAAATCACAATACTACTCTGAATTACAATCCTTAAAGGTCGCCGAGGTCGTTAGGTTGATCGCTGATATCACTTCGATGTTTATCTCACTATAGCTCAAACTGTACTGAACTGGTTGCAGCCCGCGAGACGCTCTATTTATACTCATATTATTATTACTCTTCCATTTCCAGAAACGCCGATAACAGCCAAGAGTCGTCTCGAAAAAACGCTAGTAAAAATAATCGAAGTTAATAATAATTAGGCAACTACCAATCGATATCCGACACTATGTGTACAGAAATAAGGTCCATTATTCCTTGCTTCAGGAGATCGATAAGAAGTATGTGTGTATTTGTGTGCGCAGATAAGGCTTGAAGATTATTATTATTCGTAACAATATTTTAATTTGTACAACAAGTAATATTAAAATCACATTAAATCAGTCAGGAGATTAACAAATAAATATTATTTCATATACATACACTTTAAACAGTTTTCTAACAATTTTTTTATCCTATTATTTAAATTACGGCAAAATCCAAAATCTGATGACAGCATTTTAAAATCTAAAGAGTTCAGAAGAGGTTTCTAGAGAATTGACATTGATGCAGCTACGAAAATAAAGGTTATGAATTGGACAGAAGACGAAAATAAATTCAGCTTGTCATTATTTTACAAATCTAAAGTGTATTTTTTTCTAAGGCGGCAAGGTGTAGTACTTGCCGCTCCAACCACAATCCGAAACTCCGAAAGTGGCTAGCAAAATCCGATTGTTTTGCCCTGATCTATTTAAAAAAAGAATAACAGAAATTCGAAATGCATTAATTAAAGATAAAGCTTGTGTGATCACTTTCGATGATATTCAACTTATAATATTCCATCAGCAGTAAAAGCAGAATTATTGTTGTTCTTGTTTTATTTTTTATTTTATTTTATTTTGCTTTGTGTGTTAGATGTACAAAATATTTATATTTTGTTGTTTTTGTTGACTTAATTTCTCCATTTCTATTACAGTAATGTAGTTTATTTTAATCTTTTAATTTGCCGCCCCCTAAAAGAAGCCGCCCTAGGCTTCAGCCTACTGAGCTTTCATCACTGAATAATATAACATATATAATATATGGATTTTTTCAACAAATTTTGATTATTATAACACAATTAAGTAGCTAGACCTACATACAGAGTTTTATGTGAAAATTCAAAAAGTTTCATACAAAAATGTATAAAAAAATATATATTCATGTACCGTATTTACTGAGAAGCATTTATTAAGAAGCTGTTTATTTGAAATTATAAACAGACATTTCAATTTTATTTCAGACACATTTCAATTTTATTTATTTGTGTGCTCTTGGACGATTTAATAAAATATCACATAAATTACTAATGTAATTATGTGGAAAACGACATCTAGTGGGACATTTTGCACTAATACAAAAACAAATAAACTTGACAGTTTACTCTAGGATTCGTATCGGAGTAGAAGCTCAGAAAATATCTTTGAAATTTACAATTTGATGCACTTAGTGACATCTAGTGAACATTAAGCTTACTATACATCCGCGTACAACTCTAAGTTCATGCGATGTAAGTCTATAGTTATATTTCGTCAGTGTTTCGCGTCAATTCTGTTTCTATTACCGCTTACGACACATTTCTTTTGAATTATTGGCAAACATTTTGTTTTGCCCACATGACTTAGCGTTGCGCGACGTCATTCAATGACATTTCTAGTATCATTTACATTTGTAGAATGACAACTTGGCCAGAGGGCCTGGTCAGATGACAGTTTTTTTGGGGGAGATAGGGGAAGGGGTTTGGATATGGGCCTCCAGTATCCTCACTTACTCGGTGAAACACAGCTCAAGCACTATTTCACACCGGTTTTCTGTGAGGCCGTGGTATCACTCCGGTCGAGCCGGCCCATTCATGCCGAAGCGTGGCTCTCCCACGGTGTTTAGTATTTATGAAATACTAGCGACCCGGCCTGGCTTCGCACGGAAGGCTGTGAAATTATTGGATTTCCACTACCATAATTAGCATGTATTAATAACATTTAAACCTTTCTCTTGAATCACTCTATCTATTGCTGAAAAACTGCGATAAACTCCGTTGAGTAGTTCAAAAGATCTAAGCGATCAGACAGCGCAAGCGACTTAATTTTATGAAAGATTTATTTAAGTAAAGATTATATTATTATAATTATATTATTTGACTGCCTCGGTGGCGCAGTGGTAGCGTAAGCGACTGCTGTTCTTGAGGTCTCGGGTTCGATTCCCGGGTCGGACCAATTGTTTGTATGATCTACAAATATTTGTTTCGGAGTTTGGGTGTTTTCTATGTATAATATGTATCTATTTACGAAAAAAAAGTATATATGTAATTATATCAGTTGTCTAGTACCCATAACACAAGCTGTTCGATGTCCGAAATATTTTATTTATTTATTATTTAATGAAATATCTTATTATAATTTAAAATCAGTCAGTACTTACACAATATGCTGTGAAATAGACCATGAAAGTAATAGAAATAACTCCAACATTTTTTAGTATTCTTGTTGTTTCCTCTGGCTTCAAGCAGTTTTCTGATTCCTTTTCCTCCATCATCTTAAAATTTCTAATCAAGTTAGGAAGGGTATTATTAAATACTTCGAGCCCCTAATATATCTGTAGGTAAATACGCCTTGAATATATTTTATACATGAACGACTACTTACTTCACATTTACAGTATTTTGTACTAGTTTTCGACCCAAGAGTATTATGCCATCACGCATACGACTAACTGTGCACCCACTTCGAAATGCAAGGAGTAACCAGCGCGCGTAAGCTTATAGTAATGTTATCGTTGTGTTGTATCAGGGACCAAGCCTTTTTCCACTTCTTCTATTTTATTATTTGAAAAGTCAATTCGATAAGGAACAGCCGAACCTGTAAAAGAAAACAAAATTATTGTGTTTTTATGTAAAAATATAACATGAGGTCGCTTCAAATTAAGTGGCTTGTTAGCCTTTCGATCCTGAGTTTATTTTTTGTTATGCAGTAGGCGACAAACGAGCAGACGTATCGCCTGATGGTAAGCGATTACCGCCGCCCATGGACACCCGTTACACCAGAGGCGTCACAAGTGCGTTGCCGGCCTTTTGGGGGATGGGGGGAGTCGTTAGGGTATGGGCCTCCGGTATCCTCACTCACTCGGTAAAACACAGCGCAAACGCTATTTCACACCGGTTTTCTGCGAGGCCGGGGTATCAATCCAGTCGAGCCGGCCCATTCATGCCGAAGCGTGGCTCTCCCACGGTTAGTGCTACGCAGTAAGTAGTAGATTTGGTTTTCGTGAGCAAATACAGAAGGAGAAGCTCTATCTTTAATTTTTTTGTGTTTAGGTAAAGTTTTTTATGTGTATTTATAGGAAACTAGCTGATCCAGCAAACAAAAAAAAATTGGGGTATAAAAAATAGATATGCACACCAAATTTCATAAAAATCGGTCCAGCCGTTTCAGAGGAGTATGGTAACTAACATTGTGACACGAGAATTTTATATATAAGATAAAGGTAGCTATTTTTATTAGTAGTTTAGGTACTATAAATCAGATCGGACGGCAGTTTGTAATATATAAAAAAAGGGTAACAGATTAAGTATACTCAGTGTCACCATCTCTAATCATTCCGTGGATTCGTGAGAGCCGAGCAAACTACGCATGACAACAGCCCTACAGTGTAATAGGAGATTGACTAATAAGAGATGGTCCATATATTTTATGCTCTCTCTTAAAAATTACCTCAATAAGAGTATAGCATGGCTTAAAGTCACTCAGTACATCTATACAAAGTAAAATTTTTACATGAAGAAAATATATATTATTCAACGATAAAAAAAATATAAGAAATGACTGATCGCTGATCGTTATAACATGTATGAGCAATCATACTGGTTTGTGAGTTCTCAACGAGGTAGGTAATTTGCATCTAGAGGACTTTGATATAATTATAAAATCGTGACACATTACTAGTTTAATTGTAATAATTAAACAGGTGGTTAAATGGTCAGCCATCTTAACCTGTCTAAAATATTAAAGTTAAACCATGTGCTTATAGCATGAAAGAAAGATTTATTTGTTAGAATATGGTACAAAAGATGATGTGACATTATAATAAGTTCCTTATATTCTACCATTTCTGGTGAACAAATTTGAAATTTTATGAACTAATCTGAGGTCTAGACAATCTATACTAATATTATAAAGCTGCAGAGTTTGTTTGTTTGAACGCGCTAATCTCAGGATCTACTGGTCCGATTTGAAAAATTCTTTCAGTGTTGGATAGTCCATTTATCGAGGAAGGCTATAGACTATATTTTATCTTCAAAAAAATTTGAGATCCGTAAGAAAATTGCTATTTTGTAACCCAAGGTGTGAACTGGAAAACCTATTTTTGCGTGCGCTGCAAAAAGTATTGACAATAGAACAAAATCATGTATTACGGGTTTGTAGGTCCCATTAAGATCTACAAAAAAGTCCGCGAGAGCATATATCTAACTATCATGGTTTAGTCACAATAACCGCTTTTGTGCTCAAAAAAATTATTAAATCGTCTTAAGAAAGAAACTACGTTAAATGTGTATCGTAATATTAATCCTTATCCAAATAAAGCATTATGTTATCAAGGGTATTTATGTAGAAGTAAAATACTTTTTGTTTCACCCCATTCGGACATTTCGTTTACAAGTTATCACGAGTATAAGACGCTAAGAGTTGGTACCTATTATTGAGTTATTTGTCAAAGAGTTTTTATCAACATAATACCTAATATTAGTCTTTATCCAAATACATGTGTTGTTGATTATGAGTAATAATGATAAAGCTGAAGAGTTTTTGTTTGTTTGAAAGCGCTAATCTCAGGAACTACTGGTCCAATTCGAAAAAGTTCTTTTAGTGTTAGATAGCCCGTTTATCGAGGAAGGCTATAGGCGTGATGATATATATATATATATATATATATACACATCAAAAGTGTCTAGGGATCAACATATGTGTCTAGGGATCAACATATATTTTTGCAATAACTTTTCTCCTGATTGATATTAATTAATTTTTTCTTTAAGGATTCATCAAAAAAAGTGTTTTCGTTTGTCACAGTAACGATAAACCAAGTCACCTTTGCATTAATAAAGAAATTTGCCATTTTCCTAATAAAAGGATTTTTGACATTTGAACCACTAACATTAAAGTTCGAAAAAAATACTGAATTAACAGTTTTCTTTAAAATTTTATTAGGTAACTTAAACAATTAATAATCCGTGTTTCTACCGCGAACACTAACACAAGAACATCGGTTTGGCATACTCAAAATGAGTTCATCCAAATCACGCTGTGGAATGGCCGCCCATGTTCGTTGCAACAACAAAAAAAGGTCTTCTTGCGACTGGATACCCTCCATATTCGGCAGAGCTCTTCTCTGTAGCATATCCCATGCATGCTCAATCGGGTTCAAGTCTGGCGACTGAGCAGGCCAGGGCCAAAGCCACATCTCAATCTCAAGAAATCCGCATAAAAATGCTTGATCCCTAGACACTTTTGATGTGTGTATATATATATATATATCATCACACTAAGACCAATAGGAGCGGAGCATTAATGAAGAATGTTTCAAAAACGGGGGAAAATTATCACGCTACGGGCAATAGGAGACGCAAACGACGTTGCGTGGGTCAGCTATACTAATATATAAAGCTGAAGAGTTTGTTTGTTTGAACGCGCTAATCTCAGGAACTACTGGTCTAATTTGAAAAATTTGATTATTATAAATGCGAAAGTAACTCTGTCTGTCTGTCTGTCTTGCTTTCACGGCCAAACCGCTGCACCGATTTGAATGTTTGGTACACAGATAGTCTAAAGCCTGAGAAAGGACATAGGCTACTTTTTAATGCGAAAAAGGGGTTGTAAGGGTTTAAAAGGGGAATGAAAGGTTGTTCTGGGAGTTCACTCGCCACACGCCAGCGCGTTACCTACGTCGGGCGTCTTGACAACGAATAAACAAGGCTGTCACAATCATAAAAAATATTTCTCTTTTTCAATGAAGACTTAACAATGATAGCAATGATATTATATATATAAAAATTAAATATTAAGATATTAAGTATATATTCGTCAATCTGATTGGTATGTTCATTATATTAATAGAAATAAATAAGCCAAATTAATATAATTAATTAACAGCGTTTCTTAACTTCAAAATTCTCTACAGAAGTATCGTCATTATAAGCTAGCTGTTGGTTAGATATGAATAAAAATGTAAATAATATCGATCCTGATCAGCTGACTAATGAGATAGTTATCAATTAAACGAACGGATCATGTCAGGCGTGGAGGGAGATGTTGTCGAATACTTAAAGTCTTTAGAAATATCAGGAGTGCCTACCCATAAGTTGAGGCTGCAAGTTAATGTTCCAGTACTATTAAATGAGGTATCTTGAGCGCCAAAGCAATGTAATAGTACATGGCTGAATATTACACAACTGGGGTACAACATTGTAAAAGCTACAATCATGACGCATGGAATGGCAAAAGAAGATAATGTTTTAATTCCCCGTATTCCAATAATTCCAACTTATTTGACATTTTAATTTAAAAGAATGCAGTTTCCGCTGAAAACAGCATTTCCAATAACAATATTATCAAAATCCAAGGACAGATGCTTAAAGATACAGTTTTTTTTTTCTCATGGGCAGCATACTCACGTATATCAAATCCACAAAATCTCCATATTTTGGCAAAATATGGCAAAAGAAAAAACGTAGTTATTAAAATTGTACTTTTTTTGTTTGAAGCTGCCAAAGTGACTATGGTCAGCCTGATGGAAAACTCAAGCAGAATCCAACAGTGGGGGAAACCATACTCACTGGGAAAGCAGACAATGCAGTATTGCGTCCCACACTATGACGGCTTAGTGAGATGCTTTTTCACCGGGATCTTAGTGGGAGAGAAACACGTGCGCTGGTAGTGAGTTCCAGTTTTTAGCTGCTCGGCACAAGAAGGATGAACCAAACCGTTTGGTTCGAGCGAGAGTGAACATGTTATTCTGCAGAGGAAGGGAGAAGGGGGACCAGTTGGAAGAGCTCCTCAGAATACTTCCAATGATACAGATGGTAGTGGACTACTATAGAGGCGATTTCTCTACGCAGCTGCAGAGGTTCAAGGAACTCGGTGGCTTCGGGACTGTTGGTAAAGCGGACTGTTCGCCATTGCAACCGATCGAAAGCATCAAGCAAATACTGCGCGGATCCATCACAAAGATGAGAACAGTTCTCGAGGTCCCGGCAAATATCCATGCCCAGGACACCGAGCTTACCCCGTAGTGGCAGTTGAGTGCTCTGAAAAGTGGGGAGAGAAAGAAATGGAGACTTTTTGGTAGAGAACGCGCACAACTGTGTTTTCGTAGCGTTGAACTCGACCAGATTCTTATCACCCCATTGTAAAATGCGGTTCAAAACCCGGTCGAGCTCAGCGACAAGCTTCTGTCGATTTTCCTCAACGTCTGCCAGCTTGGGTGAACGGTGTCAAAAATATCGCCCATGAACTGTGCTATCGTCTGCATAGCAATATATGTTGCCAAGAGCTAACATGTCATTGATATGCAGAAGAAATAGTGTGGGAGACAGGACTGAACCCTGAGGTACGCCAGCGTTTACATCCAGAATATCAGAGGCCGTGCCGTCGCAAAGGCCCATAATGCGGCGCTGATGAAGAAAAGCGTCAATTTATAAAAATATATAAAAGTTCTATGCGAGGTAAAGAAAATAAAACTATTCAGGTACCAATACATTTTGTATCATGATTTTATATCGATAAAAATCCTACCTATATTAATAATGCGAAAGTTTGTTAGTATGGATGGATGGATGTTTGTTTCTTTTTCACGCAAAAACTACTGAACGGATTTGTATAAAACTTTACAGTAATATAGCTTATACATCAGAATAACACATAAGCTACTATTTGCAGCGATAACCGACATACACGCGGGCGAAGCCGCGGGCGACAGCTAGTAGCATTATAATTATAATTATTTTAGGTCTCGACAGTAGCATTTAACAATACATCTTTATCACTTGGAAATTCGTTAGTAGTATAGTAACATTTATGGGGATAACAAATTCATTGTATAAAAAAAATCACTCCGGCCGAAGACAAGATCTGACTATTATATAAACCACACGATAACGTTATTTGCATATCCAGTTCCGTTAAAATTATACGAACGAAATAGTATGAAATTAGCCATAGTTAAAGTTTTAAGGAGGATTTGCTATATCCATTAACTTCTACTATCTTGCTTGAAGGCTAATTACACGTGATATAAATTACAATAACACATATTAGAATAATGTATCCCTCAGGGCCCCTCAGGCTCTGTTAATGTGTATAAATATTTACATTACCTTCCTAATTAGTCCTGTTGGATACAACTTATCTTAGTTTGCATCTTCTTCATGCCTTTACGTCATAAAATGTACTATGAATTCCTTATAATGTTTATTTTGTAATATCCTACAATAAACAAATAGGGACTCATTACCTCGGTGCTGCTGTGGTAGTGCATGCGATTGCTCTGCTCCAGATCTCGGTTTCGATACCCGGGTTGGACCAAATGTTTGTATGATTTACAAATATTTGTTTCGGAGTTTGGGTGTTTTCTATGTATGATATGTATGTATTTACAAAAAAAATACATAAATGTATTTATATCCGTAGTTTAATACCAATAGTACAAGTTCAGCACAGTTTGGGACTAGATGGCGTTGTGTGTAAAAAGAAAAAAACTGGAATCTGTGCCACCTAAGGTAAAACCTTCTATCGCAATCTGTAAATGATTTTTTCGGGCCTTATCTTACATCAATTTGGGTTTAGGCTCTCCTCACTCCTCATTACTTTGCTCTACAGATTTCTTTTCTAAATCGTCATCAAATTGACGTCCTTATTTTTAAGCTATTGCATAGCTTTTATCGCGGGTTTTGAGGCCTTTGTGCAGAAATTCCGTAACGTAACGAAAAAACCTAACACCCGAAGCTCGCACGGATCGAGACGAGCTGCTCCGAACGACTAATCAACGAATCTGTCTGTCTCTGTGACAGAGACAGACAGACTTCTACTATCTTGCTTGAAGGCTAATTTATATGAAGCTGTCTGTCTCTGTGACAGAGACAGACAGATTCGTTGACAAGCTGCTCCGAAATCTGCCGCACTCTGGGTTTGAGAAAGTATATAGGTCTAACTATCATAACTATCATAATAACTATCATATCTTTATAATGCCACACTCACCGCATGTGAGTGTATACCGTAAGTATACATGTTCAAAGAAAAAAAATACTGCATAAATAAAAACCGGTCAGCGCCATCTGTTGAAGCTGTTTCGCAACTACGAAGCACACCCTCTATTATTTAAATACTTTTTGAACAATATTGAATGAGAAACTGGCAAAATAAAATTAATTATAATTGCATCAGTTTATAAAAAATGGTATGCAATAGCTTTACCGCGGCAGTCCCCGAGTGCCACACGTATTTTTTATGTATTCTTGACTTCAACCATTTATGTAATTCGGAGTCTTCCATAAAGTTCGGCCATTTGCAAATACCTAAGAAAACCTTTAATTAAATTGTGGCTTGATTTTATAACATTAATGGATAATGCTCATGTATTTATTGCAGATAACGTCGAGGTTGATTTGTTATTATTGTCATTTGAATGTTAAATGACCATGAGTATAAACAACTGACGGCAGCTAGTAAGATTCATTTCTAAAGAACGACTGTATCCACATTTATTAAAATGGAAGTTATAGACAGTCTAATACCGCATTGTTACTACTTGTACGCGAGTAGAAGACGTCAGTACATATTCTTGTCTATGAAAGAAACGAGACAGACAAAATCTTGAAGGATCAAGCAGAGAAAGTCTAAAATGAGAATTATAACAAATGTTTTAAAGACAAGAACAGGAGGCATGCATGTACATTAAATATAGCTGACCCACGCAACGCAACCTCGTTTGCGTCTCCTATTGCCCGTAGCGTATCAATTTCCCTCGCTTTTAGGGTGCCAAAGGCAAAAAACGGAACCCTTAAAGATTCGTCATGTCTGTCTGTCTGTCTGTCCGTCCGTATGTCACAGCCACTTTTTTCCGAAACTACAATACCTATAATGTTGAAACTTGGTAAGATGTATTCTGTGATGGGTTCTAATATCATTTTTTTCTAAACTGAGTAGTTTGCGCGAGAGACACTTCCAAAGTGGTAAAATGTGTGTCCCCCCCCCCCTCCTCCCTGTAACTTCTAAAATAAGAGCATGACAAATCAAAAAAAATATATGATGTACATTACCATGCACACTTCCACCGAAAATTGGTTTGAACGAAATCTAGTAAGTAGTTTTTTGAATACGTGATAAATCGTAAACTGCAATGTCCATTTTATTCAATCAACACAAATATAAAAATAAAATAAAAATTATATTATGTTACTTGCTGCTGCGGAACACTTCATGGGCGAGTCCGACTCGCACTTTTTCTTAATGTGTGTGTTCGCGGATAACTTCGTCGATTATGAACCGATTTTGATGATTCTTTTTTTAACGGAAAGGAGATATCCCAATGGTGGTACCATGATAAGGACACTAAGATCTGATGATGGCATCCAAGAGAAATTGAGTCGAAAATTTAAGGCGGTTTTTGTTACAATTATATGTATATTAAAAATAGCGGCCAAATGCGAGTCAGACTCGCCCATGAAGGGTTCCGCAGCAGCAAGTAACATAATATAATTTTTAGTTTATTTTTATGTAAGTGTGTGTGTGAGTGAGTGAGGATACCAGAGGCCCATACACCTACCCCTCCCCCCAACCCCTTCCCCATCCCCTAAAGGCCGGCAACGCATTTGTGACGCCTCTGGTGTTGCGGGTGTCAATGGGTGGCGGTAATCACTTACCATCAAGTGATACGTCTGCTCGTTTGCCCACTATTACATAATAAAAATTGTATTGATTGGATGAAAGGTAAATTGCAGTTTACGATTTATGACGTATTAAAAAAACTACTTACTAGATTTCGTTCAAACCAATTTTCGATGGAAGTTTACATGGTAACGTACATCATACATTTTTTTTATTTTGATTATTCTCTTATTTTAGAAGTTACAAGAGGGGGGGACACATTTTACCACATTGGAAGTGTCTCTCGCGCAAACTATTCAGTTTAGAAAAAAATGATGTTAGAAACCTCAATATCTTTTTTGAAGACCTATCAATAGATACCCCCCACACGCATGGGTTTGATGAAAAAATGTTTTTTGAGTTTCAATTCTATGTATGGGGACCCCCAAAACTTATTGTTTTTTTTTCTATTTTTGTGTGAAAATCTTAATGCGGTTCACAGAATACATCTACCTACCAAGTTTCAACATTATAGTTCTTATAGTTTCGGAAAAAAGTGGCTGTGACATACGGAAGGACAGACAGACATGACGAATCTATGAGGGCCCGTTTTTTGCCTTTGGCACGGAATCCTAAAAAATAGTACAACGTGAAATTATGGAACAGTTAGCATACACACGTACGCTTACTGTTTAGCACTAATCACTATATGCTTTGTTTTCTTTTTTTAGGGTTCCGTGCCGAAGGCAAAAAACGGAACCCTTATAGATTCATCATGTCTGTCTGTCTGTCTGTCCGTCCGTCCGTCTGTCTGTCTGTCCGTCCGTATGTCACAGCCACTTTATTCCGAAACTATAAGAACTATACTGTTGAAACTTGGTAAGTAGATGTATTCTGTGAACCGCATTAAGATTTTCACACAAAAATAATAAAAAAACAACCCATACGTGTGGGGTATCTATGGATAGGTCTTCTAAAATGATATTGAGGTTACTAATATCATTTTTTTCTAAACTGAATAGTTTGCGCGAGAGACACTTCCAAAGTTGTAAAATGTGTGTCCCCCCCCCCCCCCTGCAACTTCTAAAATAAGAGAATGATAAAACTAAAAAAAATATATGATGTACATTACCATACAAAATTCCACCGAAAATTGGTTTGAACGATATTGGTGACGAGCAGATTTCCCTAGTGGCCGTTTGCGGAACTAACGTAAGACAGATACTTCTACCTGACAGTTACATACAGAGCGAGTGCATTGTTATTTTAAATTTTTTCTACAATGATTTCATTGATAGACGTCTACGGAGTAGTAAAAAATACTATAAGACCACTTCGTGAGGGTGATCAGTAATTGTTCGTTTGTATTCTTTTTGGCTTAGCACCAACTTCAAACAGATTCTAGGTACCTTGCACACATTATAATACTACTATTTAAATGAATAAAGAATTAGGTATACGCAATTTATGAAGAACCAGTTTATTTTACGCTTTTAAGTGTTTTTTTGGCAGAGAGTTTTCGTTGGATGTTTTTTAGAAGTCGGTTTTTTTTTTATAAAAAGTTTTTATTTTTCAGTTTTTAGTGCAAACAATCTTAGGTAAGTATTAAGTTGAACTATTTCATCAAACTTCATCATCAAAAATACAAATTAAGGTCTATACGTACGTGTAATATTAAAATCATCCTCTAATCCCTAACTGTTGAAGAGTTTAACCTTCTATCATCAGCTCACCTAAATAACTTGAAAGTATACGACTAAAGGTCTTTAGATACGTATGAAATTGAAAGAATTATCCTCCAACTCCTAACCGTTGAGGAGTTGTACCTTCCACCTTCCATCATGAGCTTACCTAAATAATTTGAAAGAATACGACTAAAGGTAACACATGTACACACATCAAAAGTGTCTAGGGATCAACATATGTGTCTAGGGATCAACATATATTTTTGCAATAACTTTTCTCCTGATTGATATTAATTAAAATTTTCTTTAAGGATTCATCAAATAAAGTGTTTTCGTTTGTCACAGTAACCTTAAACCAAGTCACCTTTGCATTTATAAAGAAATTTGCCCTTTTCCTAATAAAGGGAGTTTTGACATTTGAACCACTAACATTAAAGTTCGAAAAAAAAAATTGAAATAACAGTTTTCTTTAAAATTTTATTAGGTAACTTAAACAATTAATAATCGGTGTTTCTACCGCGAACACTAACAACACAAGAATCGGTTTGGCATACTCAAAATGAGTTCATCCAAATCACGCTGTGGAATGGCCGCCCATGTTCGTTGCAACAACAAAAAAAGGTCTTCTTGCGACTGGATACCCTCCATATTCGGCAGAGCTCTTCTCTGTAGCATATCCCATGCATGCTCAATCGGGTTCAAGTCTGGCGACTGAGCAGGCCAGGGCCAAAGCCACATCTCAATCTCAAGAAATCCGCATAAAAATGCTTGATCCCTAGACACTTTTGATGTGTGTACATATTATATTTAAAGATTTATCCTCCAACTCCTAACCGTTAAGTAGTTGTACCTTACATCATCAGCTCATCATCATATAATGATGACTATCAGACGCAAATACCGGTATAACTTCAGAAAATATACGAAAAACATAGTATGTGCCTATAAAAAATGAGGGATTCCCTCGATTTCCCTGGGATCCCATCATCAGATCCTGATATGCTGGCAATGGGACCACCTCGGAAGCATACCCTTTCGAATACAAAAAGAAATTTCAAAATCGGTCCACAACTGACTGAGTAATCGGTGAACATACATAAAAAAAAATAAAAAATATATATATATACATACAGTGGAACATAGAACCTCCTCCTTTTTGGAAGTCGGTTAAATATAAAGAATTTTAAGTGCTTAAACTAATAACTAATTACTGGCACTCTTAGGCGCCCTCATAGTCTATTGAATTTATGTACTTGTCCTCAGCGTATTTTCGAGCCGGGCAACTTGGATCACCAGTTTGGTGATCACTTTTCCGCAGGAACCGTTTGCATGTTGCGCAAGTAGTTGGTGTGGCTCTGTTGCTGCATTCTTTGAAGGAGTGTCCCGTCTCTCCACAGTGGTTACATGTTGGGCTGGTTTCACGACAGTATTTGGCTGCATGTCCAAACTGTTGGCGGTTAAAACACCTGGTCACCAGGGTGAAGTCTCTTACTGGACAAGAAGTCCAGTTTATGTAGATCCTGCCTTGATTTATGAGTGCTTTTCTTATGTTAGCGGGTACTTCAAGAATATAGTTACAGGTAGAAAGGGTTTTCTTACCTGATTTGTGACTGAGTTTTATGGCATTAAGACAGGACTCACGAGAGGCGCCAGGAAACCTATCCGCCAAGTTCTGCTCGTAAAGGCATTCAAGTACCTCTTTCTCAGTTACGGCTACGGGTACACCCACGCTAGTGACTCTTGGATTGCGTTTGGCTGGTTCTTCTACTTTAAGGCCTGATGACGCTAATTTTGTTGACTGCTTCAGTTTCTCTATATCTCCTTTGGATTCAGTACTAATGAGGACGCATCCATTCCTAACTTTCTTAAGGCCTCGTACGAGCAGTTTTAGTTCGTCAGGGGAAATAATTTTTTGGACTAAAGACTTGGTTTCCTCACTGGTTTCGGTCTTGTCACTGGGATATATGGCAAGGGTGCTGATATTGCTCGGGCGTACATACTTATCTGCACCTTTTTTTACCATATCGGCGAAAGAACTTTGTTCTTGTGGACACAGCTTTTCTTTTACTACGGTCTTGAAATGGTTAAGAGAGGTCGCTATATCCCGGTTCTCCTGTAAATGCTGTATAGTAGTATGCGCGAGAATTGTCTTCTGCTTCAGAGACTGGTACAATACGGCCATCTGAGACGCTCCTTGCTTATATTACTTGGTAAATAAATGTACCTAAATGAATAAATGTTTTTTTCTCGCGACTACTTTATAGTGTGTACATAATCGGGGTAAAGTTTTTAAGATAAATGAAGATGAAACGAATTGTGCTCGTCATACCTCAATAACGTAAGAACTTCAAGTTTTTATGGTATGAGCATAATACTAAAGCCTTGCGTGTAATGTGTGGCTCTCCGATACCATAGCGATTGAAAACACGCGCTATTAAAACAATTTAAATTTCTACACACCTATACATTCCAATATTTGTTGTTTATTACACCTAAAACATTTAGTTAATAAAATATTTTCAACAGTATCACATGTTGAACGGAAACAATGATGAGAAAATCAAGCAAATTCTTGCCAGGAATTCAAACTAAAAAACTAAAATTACAGCTCGTGTAGTTATATTAAATAACTCACCATAAGGTAAGAAGAATGCTTATACACAAGCTGCTATAAAAGTACACAATAAAACAAAGAACAATCAAAACGTTGATGTTTTTTTCGAACAAAATATTCAAACCACTTTCAAGCACCGTGGTATCACTTCGACTGAAGTTCGCGTTACTGACTTTTTATTTAGTGGAACTGCCATACAACTATCTAACAACAACTGGAATATTTAATATATGTAATTGTGTATAACATCGACAGTGATTATGATAACCTTTGATTCGAATTATAACATATGAGTGTTTTTAACTGTTTTAATCTGTTCGAAAATAGTTTTATGTGATAATACAGAATATGAAGTTAGCCGTGACCATGAGTGGTATAACCCGTTCAAAACGTAGTGTTATAGAAGGTATTGAATTTGAACCGTTTAAATAATTTTATCGCGAATAAATCTCGCTATACAACAAAAACTATGTGTAAAAGTCACGAACGTCTAAAAGAATTACTTTGAAGTTGTTGATTTTTTTATTGTCTACAATCTTTTTGGGTTTTTAAATATGTTACACATTTTAATAAGTTATTACCATAATGCCTGCTTCAATATTGCCACCAATTCCTCTATTTACTTATTTTTATTGTTTTATTTATTATAATTAATCACTTAGTTTTACAATTTTCTCTTATTTCCATTTCAATACAGATTTAAAATGACTAGACAATTCATTATAAATAAGAGGTTGTCGATGACGACCGCACTAACATAATATATAGGGTTGCAGTCGTCAGACGTCTATATAAGCAGTTTAATTACTAATTTAATAAATCATAGTACTCACTTTCCAGATTTTGCAACTTCAGACAATGCGCCGAAATGATGTGACTACCATAGATTTATTCTTGTACCAATTATAAAGTAGCATACTAAACATAGCGTACGTCGAACAACAATAGAGATTAAAACCAAATACACACATCAAAAGTGTCTAGGGATCAAGCATTTTTATGCGGATTTCTTGAGATTGAGATGTGGCTTTGGCCCTGGCCTGCTCAGTCGCCAGACTTGAACCCGATTGAGCATGCATGGGATATGCTACAGAGAAGAGCTCTGCCGAATATGGAGGGTATCCAGTCGCAAGAAGACCTTTTTTTGTTGTTGCAACGAACATGGGCGGCCATTCCACAGCGTGATTTGGATGAACTCATTTTGAGTATGCCAAACCGATTCTTGTGTTGTTAGTGTTCGCGGTAGAAACACCGATTATTAATTGTTTAAGTTACCTAATAAAATTTTAAAGAAAACTGTTATTTCAATTTTTTTTTTCGAACTTTAATGTTAGTGGTTCAAATGTCAAAACTCCCTTTATTAGGAAAAGGGCAAATTTCTTTATAAATGCAAAGGTGACTTGGTTTAAGGTTACTGTGACAAACGAAAACACTTTATTTGATGAATCCTTAAAGAAAATTTTAATTAATATCAATCAGGAGAAAAGTTATTGCAAAAATATATGTTGATCCCTAGACACATATGTTGATCCCTAGACACTTTTGATGTGTGTATTAACAAACATTTATTTTACTTAAAATTTGATTAAAAACATTGAACAGTACTTCTATATAGATTTATAAATTGTCATATTCATGTGCAACATGTGTTTCATATTTTTTTATTATGCAAAAGGAGGTATACAATAAAGCCTATGTCGTAGGCAAAGACTGGTCATTACAATAACACATCATTATTCTACATGATCAGGTCCGGGAGCTGTGTTTGTATGACTGTAGAAAGCTGTCCTGCGTTGGCGGTATTCCACCGTGAAATACCCCAGGCATCCCGTTATCAGAACGCTAAAGATCAGGTATACTTTGTATCGAGTTCTCACGTACGAAGAGAGAGCTGAAGCGATGACAAAGCCGGTTCCCATCCATTGTTGGAAGTTTGAGTAAGCTGCTTCTTCTTTGCCACGGAATAAAACACCGTGATATGCTGAAACATGATTTTAACTGAAATTTTGAAAATCAAAAATCTTTATTGCTAACTACGTGCACATGAATTGTAATATAGTTTGTCTTGACTTAGCAGTCTTTTCAAGGCATTACAATTTGAGACATTATTGATACTATTATTTATTCTACATGACTACAAGCTGGTTGAAGGAAATAACAGTCATTAAAATGTATCAATACAAATAGATTAAAAAAAATGGTTGTGATAGTTCGTGGAACACGTTGGTATCGTATAGTAAGATGTGGTTATGTCGGACTCGAACCGACTAAAAACCGCACACCGTCTCGGATACTGGAAGCCGGGGAACCAGGTGCACCCTCTAAAGGAAATTCCTGGAACCCCGACGTACCTTGGGCCACCCAATACTTGTAGGTGGCCCCCTCCTGTGTAGGAGTGTGTAGGAGGGTGTACCTGACAATTTGCCTGCACAATTGACTTTTACAGGTAAACCGGAGCGTGTATGTTGCACAACTGTGCAGGTTTCCTATACTTATACCTATCCAGGCAACACGAGACGTGAAGATTTTAGAGGAGACTAAACGCGACTCCAAATACGATCGAGTTGATTTGAAATAAACTCACAGTAGACCCTGAATTCAAGAAATGTAATTTATATTCAAATTTGACATATCTCACGCTTAGAGCACTTTTTATAAGTTTTTTTGTACAAACCATACTTAGTATGAGTTAAAATAACATTATGAAATGTTTGCTAAAGTATATATGTCATATAGAGATAATGTGTTTGGTTTACGCTTACTGGATATTTGCACAATCCATACGGAGTTGCAGAGACCCCAGGATATAGCTATGATAAACATTATATAGTAGTCTCCCGCATGGGGCCGCCAAGTTAGCAGCGTCACGAATATTGCTGAATGGACGAACAGTGCACCAACGATTACAGACACACGACCTACAGTCTAAAAAAGAATAATATTATAGATTGTCTTTATGATGAAGGATGTAAGTCATCATAAAGATAAAGAAAATCTCTATCATTTTATAAATTATGTGATATTATAAATAATACACTTGTTGAATTGCCGGGAGTGGGAATTAGGGCCTGTCCGCACTGCGAATTTTCATCGAATTATATTTCGTGCTCGAAATTACGCCTGGTACGCACCACGAGTAAAATTTCGCGCGATTTTTGTCATTTCGATGCAGTTCCCGGCTGAGACGAACGTGTAAAATGGACATCATAAAAATTTTGATTTTCCTGATACTACGGAGGCAACTTAACAGACGTATAAAATAAAATAAATATTTCGGACTTGTAACACACAACGCCATCAAGTCCCAAGCTAAACGGAGCTTGTGTTATGGGTACTAGACAACTAATATAAATACATATATACTTTTTTTTGTAAATACATACATATTATACATAGAAAACACCCAAACTCTGGAACAAATATTTGCAGATCATACAAACATTTAGTCCGACCCGGGAATCGAACCCGAGACCCTAAAGCACAGCAGTCGCATACGCTACCACTGCGCCACAGAGGCAGTTTAAAAAGATGTCATGAATACTGAATTCACCTATTTACGGCCTTGAGACCTATAAAAGGATGTTTCTACTTAAAACATCAAGAGCTACGAAAATATAGTGAAAAGTTTTTAAGATATTATAGAATAAATAAGAGACGAAGCGCGTGACAGCTTGTCAATACCGTTGTCAGTGCACGACTGAGCGAATCGCGTGAATTTTATTTCGCCGTGCGGCCATAGTCATAGTAATTCATATTGCACAAAATTTTCGCGCGGAAATAAATCCGTTTTAATTTGCATCAGATCACAGATTATTTTTCCGCGCAATTTTTTTATCGCCAGTGCGGATACTCATATAAGATTGTTACAGAATTGCGAAAAAAAATCCGCGCGGTGAAAATTCGCCGACGAACGTGTAAAATGGACATCATAAAAATTTTGATTTTCCTGATACTACGGAGGCAACTTAACAGACGTATAAAATAAAATAAATATTTCGGACTTGTAACACACAACGCCATCTAGTCCCAAACTAAGCAGAGCTTGTATTATGGGTACTAGACAACTGATATAAAAACATATTATACTTTTTTCTGGTAAATACATACATATTATACATAGAAAACACCCAAACTCCGAAACAAATATTTGCAGGTCATACAAACATTTGGGCCGACCCGGGAATCGAACCCGAGACCCCAAGCACAGCAGTCGCATACGCTACCACTACGCCACCGAGGCAGTTCATTCATCATCATTCACATAAAAACATAGGCACACAAAATCACTGATAAATACATATAGTAGATACAAACAATGAAGTCAAAATACATAAATAATACCTACACAATACATAAACATATATATATATATATATATATAATTATCACACATGAATATTTAAATATATCATCACACAGAGTGTCACCAGACACCACCTCTATTCATCCCGTGGGTGTCGTAATAGGCGACCAAGGGAACGAACTACGCAGGACAACATCATTGCAGAAAGAAGAAAAACTTAAAACATATCCTTTACAAACCCGTCTGATCAGCGAGGCATAGTGCCCACTATACCTCGCTGATCAGATAAAAACCTAATTTCGAAGGAGAGGCTTATGTCCAGTAGTAGACGATTAAAAGCTGTTGATATGATAATGTGAAATATTTAAAAGTTTAAAAAAAGCAGTCGTGAGGACTACCGATAGAAGTGAAAACTTAAACAAACAGTTGCTATTTTTGGATGTTGAAATTAATATTTGATCCTTAATTAGAATTTATCGACCTGTGTCATAATCATCATCATCCACATGAAGTATCTCAGTACTGCGGCGAGGTTGTTTAAAACAAGTAAAAAAATATTAAGTTATATACAGGGTGTCCCAAAATTCAACGATAAGCAGGCGCCTAAAGGTAGACCTGCTAATGAGTACAGAAGGAAAAATAATAAAAAAATATACCTAGTTTTTATTTAGTTACAAGAAAAATTTAGAATTTCTTTGAAAATTTATACCTTTCATGATATTGCTGCTATTCACCACAACTCCTAAAAACACCAAATTGCCCTCAGAAATTACACAAAAAACGTTCAAAATAATTTTTTTCCCTACAATTTTGAAATATTTTTACTCTTAGTGTACTTTGACTCATGGTCTTGTAAAAAAAAGTATGGACACCACTACGTAATAAATAAATTAAAAAAAAATGAAGGGTGTAAATTTTCAAAGAAATTCTAAATTTCTCTTGTAACTAAAAAAAAACTTGGTATATTTTTTTTATTTTTTTTCCTTATGTACTCATGAGCAAGTCTACCTTTTGGCGCCCGCTTATCGTTGAATTTTGGGACACATGGTATAATATAACTTAATAACACAGTATAATAAAATAATTATATTGTGTTATTACAAAAATCAATAGTCTGATAGTCATCACACTTCACACTAATATATAGTTGTGTATGTTTGTTACTTCTTCACGCAAAAACTACTGAACGGATTTGGATAAAACTTTACAGTAATATAGCCTATACATCAGAATAACACACGCTACTATTTGCCGCGATAATAGACATTCACGCGGGCGGAGCCGCAGGCAACAGCTAGTATTCAATATAACCAATACTATGATAATAACCTATGTATTTTTTTATAATACATGGTGTCAAACGAACAAGCAAGGTAGCTAGTTGAAAATGATTACAGCAGCTCAGAAATCAAAAGACCTTGGCCGACTTTTGAGGAGGGGGTACCCTCTTTGTTTTTATTTTGCATCGGTCCAGATGGTAATAAAACAAATTATTATTATTAGAAACTACATACGCTAGTAAAATCGGTGAAAAAGAACGATTGATGAAGTCCACAGAAAATACAGATAGGGACAAGAAGCAGCTGGCTGATATCCGCTAACTGCTTCACAGTGGCGGTCAACAGTGAAAGTCCAGCTAGAGAACTGTTGGTTTTCTTTCGAGAGAATGCGTATCTGGAACAAAAAGATTTAAAATGTACCTGGCCGGTTTTACCCGCGGTTGTTGAAATTCCTTTACAAGAACAACTGGAGGCTAAGCCAGCTTAAAATAAATGTAGCATGAGTTAATCCTCATATAAGCTATCTACCAGTAAAAATCTCGTGAAAATCGGACAGAGATTAGCCGACAAATACAAGTACTTTAACATTGATTTTTATGGTTCCGTGCCAAAGGCAAAAAACGGAACCCTTATAGATTCGTCATGTCTGTCTGTATGTCCCTCTGTTTCTACTATCATTTTTTTCTAAACTGAATAGTTTGCGCGAGAGACACTTCCAAAATGGTAAAATGTGAAACCCCCCCCCCCCCGCTACCAGTTACTTCTGAAATAAGAGAATGATATAACTAAAAATAATATATGATGTACATTATAATGCAAACTTCCACCGAAAATTGAATTGAATGAACGAGATCTAGTAAGTAGTTTTTTTTAATACGTCATAAATCGTAAACCGCAATTTATCGATCAAAGTTACAAAGAACTACAAGAACTTTTAGATTATGTTACTTGCTGCTACGGAACCCTTCATGCGCGAGTCCGACTCGCACATGACCGCTTTTTTTAATGTAAGTGTCGTATAAACTTTCACATTTAGTGGAAAGATGTTTCACTGCAATTTTATTTATTTGTACAGATTACTCAATGTCAAGGTCATGGTTAAAATACATCAGCAAAGTTAATTAAAATAATGAAAGGTTTAGGTTTCAAATAATTTATGGAAACTAGTAACACAAAGAATAGAAAATGATAGAATTCAAGGTTAAGCTACCAAAATATATAAAAAACTTATAATAAATAAATATAAATATTTCGGACAACTAACACACAACGTCATCTAGTCCCCAGCTAAGCAGAACTTGTGTTATTGGTACTAGACAACTGATATAAATACATGTATACTTTTTCTTGTAAATACATACGTAATATACATAGATAAACACCCAAACTCCGAAACAAATATTTGCAGATCATACAAACATTTGGTCCAACCCGGGAATCGAACCAGTGACCTCAAGCACAGCAGTCGCATACGCTACCACTTACGCCACCGAGGCAGTAATATAAAATACCCATGTCATAAATAAGTTTTATAACATATTTGCTCGTAATCGGATCGCATCAGGAATGAGGTAATCCGGCAGAGAACCAAGGTCATCGACATAGCCCAAAGGATTGGCAACCTGAAGTGGCAGTGGTCTGGCCATATTAGCCGCAGAACTGATTACCGTTGGGGTAAGCAGGTTCTTGAGTGGAGACCGCGTCTCGACAAACGTAGTGTAGCACGTCCACAGGCCAGGTGGAGTGATGATCTGCGCAAGACGGCTGGCAGGAGCTGGATGCGAGAAGCTGAGGATCGAACTAAGTGGCGCGCAATTGGAGAGGCCTATGTCCAGCAGTGGACTGCGATAGTCTGATGATGATGATGAAATATTTCCCTAACTTCATTCTACGTTCAATGAAGTAAAAAAAAAAGAACTTACTAGATAATACTACTATCTAGATAATTTTAAATCGTTTCTGATAGAAAAATATTTTATTATAGATAAACATGTGTTTATAGTTTTGTAAGTGTGAGTACTTTTTTACGGAAAAAAAAGAAAGTTTTTAATTTCAGCTCGTAAAAAGTCTAACCTCTTCATGGGATCCAACCACTTCACGACAATGATTGTCGCTGCAACCATACATAATAAGTAAGTACCTATAATGGATAAAAAAAAAAAAAATGTACACCCTGTAAATGTTACTTTTAAAACATCATTCTCGTACTCTTCTTACTCAATCTGTAGATGAGAAATGAAGAAGATGTAGAACAAACTACAATATGATACATATTTCAACTTAAGACAATATTACACTTCTGTCGTGACGCATAGTAGTATTGTTTGCTTAAGTAAGAATAATCGAATGTCAAAATAGATCGATATATTGGTCTGATTAATCAGATGCACGAAAAATCCGAAAAAAATAAAGTAAAGTCAATAAGTTAGGAAGTGGCTTGCAGCGATTTAAAGTGGATATAAGCTGACGATAGTGATGATGATATCAATGTAATGTACTTAAATGATGTCACTGATCGAGTTAAAACCAATCCATACTCTTGTCCATACCTCCATACTATATTATAATTTCGAAAGTAACTCTGTCTGTCTATCTGTCAGCCTGTTTGTCTGTCTGTAACGCTTTCACGGCTCAACCGATGAACCTATTTGGATGAATTCCGGTATGAAAAAAGATTGAAACTTGGAGAAGGATATAGGCTACTGTTTGTCGGGATAACCGATATACGCTCAGGCGTACATTTAAATTTAACCCTGATAGTACCTACCATGCCTCATCCCACCGCGGGTTGTATGATAGTTTAGAGGATTCTGGTTTTTACAGAATTTATAGTTAACTCATTCCCTTTTTGATGCTAAAATTACCAATATAAAATAAAAGTTAAATTAGAATAAACCTATGTATCTCGACAAAGTTAGGAAGACCGTTACCATCTTACCTGCAAGGATATATATCTTCTTTGGTGGTTGTGAAGGAAGAGCGGCAGAAGCATCCAAATTGGGCAAAAAATTGCTCCCACACATTAGTGGAATGTTTGACTCCGAGACTATTGTCACTGACGCATTATTGGCCGTTGAAATTACTGTAAATAATCCATAGTTATAACAGATCTTGTTGTAATGTTTTAACCTATAGTAAAATCCAAATGAACGTCATCACCAACAGTCTTTGATAGCTAACATAGACCTCTTTCTCTTTCTCTCTATAGCCAGACGGGTTGGTATCATCAGATATGTGTCAAGTTTTTCTTGTCTTTACAGAGCTGCAACTTGGCTAGGGGGCCAAGTTGCAAACGTTTTACTTACTGCTATCGTTAATGCCTAAATTCTAGCGTGTCTTTGGCTAATACTTTGTCTAAGATTAGCCAATGACACACGAGAATTTAGGCGTTAACGATTGCAGAAAGAATAATCACAAATTTTAACAAAAAAAACCTACTTCAAGAACTGAACGAAATTTAAATTGGACCACACGGGAAACACCAGCTTTCAAATAAAAAAAGAATCATCAAAATTGGTTCACCCAGTCGAAAGATATGAGGTAACAAACATAAAAAAATACAGTCGAATTGAGAACCTCCTCCTTTTCTGAAGTCGGTTAAAAACGCTTGCAAATTGGCTAGGGAGGCTGTTCTGAGTAGTTTGCTGCCTTAGTCAGGTCTTATGATACCCACGGTATAAACAAGGGTGATGACACTCCATAATCTTGACCCAGTACCACACAATATGAAAATTACAACCTAAATGAATAATTCCATATTTAATTCCATCTTTGAAAATACAAATATTAAATATTTTAAGCATAATTACCTAAAGAAGAAATTAGATTGCCCCAAATTTGGCTAGATTGAGTGATCATAAAGAAGAAACCTAGGAACCGACTTAATAGCTTCTCAGCAGGTATTTTTGATATCAAACCATAAGCTTCTGATGCCTGTAATAAGAAAACATAACTAGTATAAACTTTCATAGGCTTGTCATATATATTTTTTTGTTTTTTTTACTTTATGCTCAAATACATGCATCGGCCTAAGTCAGCCAGTCGACCGATTGGGTAATGCAGAGAAAAGACGAGGTAGGTGCACATACGAGGAAATGATGAGAGTGATTTAAACAAATACTACAATTAGTTTGAATATACATAAACTAAGTAATATATTAGAAGAGACAAATATATACAGTGACATATACATAAACATACATATATGCGTCCATATTAATATACCTACATACACATACTTAAATATCTATTATAAAAGTATATAAATTCGTGATGTGACGATCAAGTCCCCGTCGACTTCGTAACTTCACCTAGTAAGAACTCCTTTATCTTCAACTTAAAAGCGCACCGACTTCTAGCCATTCTGACCTCAAAAGAAAGCGCATTCCACAAGAGAACAGCCTGGACAAAGAAGGAAGAGTCCATAGAGCCAGTAGTGTGAGAAGGACAAAGAAGGAGGAGATTGTTCGACGAGCGAAGGTTTCGGTTATGATTATTGCATAAGAGTTGGAAACGTGTTGTTAAATAGTTAGGAGAGGATAGTGAATTGAGGATTGTATACAGGAAAGTGAGTGCGCGCATTTCTCTGCTTTGACGAATTGGTAACCAACCCAACTGGGAACGAAAACTGGAGATGTGGTCATACTTACGAAGATTAAAAATGAATCGAATG
The DNA here is from genome assembly GCA_949125395.1 of Diaphora mendica. NCBI lineage: Eukaryota > Metazoa > Arthropoda > Insecta > Lepidoptera > Erebidae > Diaphora > Diaphora mendica. Next base: position 8,389,543 of record OX421322.1, read on the forward strand.
CGGTTATTAAGAAGATGATCTAACTTGTTGAGAAGATCTGCATTCAGGTCATAATACCACACGTCACCATAGTCCATCAAAGGGAAGATAAGAGATTGGACAAGCATTGTCTTAGTTTTCACGGGCAGAAAGATTTTTAGACGATATAGTGCTCTGAGGATACCGGTAACCTTCTGGCATACGTATGTGACTTGATCGCGCCAGTTCAGCGTACAGTCTAGTTGTAGGCCTTAGTCTTTAACTGCTCGAGAAACAGGAATAGCGGTGCCATTCAGTATTATCTCGGGAAGCATCCCATAACTGACTCTGTCAATTGAATGCCGCGGCGCCGGCTGCCGATTAGTATGGCCTAAGTCTATATATATAAGTCTAAGGCCTCTCTAATGTCGCCAGTCACTTTGAGGAGGGCCGTGGTGATACTATAGCCGGGCCTAAACCCCGATTGAAGTGGGCTTAACAAGGCATTTCTGTAAATGTAATCAGAAAGCTGTTTATGAACACAGGATTCAAGAATTTGGGAAAGGAAGGGAAAAATTGGTATAGGTCTAAAGGGATTAGCTATTTTGAGTAAAGGAATGATATAAGCTTTACGCCAAAGTGAGGAGCCTTCCCCTCACTTTGGCGTAAATATATCCGGACTATAGGAAGTAATTGATGATATGGGAGATTGCTGGCAAGAGTTGTTCGAGAAGGGTAATGATCATACGTCTGCTGATTTGATCGTAGTCTACAGCGTTGGATTTGATGGAAAGGATTATCTTTTTGATCTCGGCCTCCGCGACTGGAACAAATGGAAAAGAGTCAATATTAGGAGAATTTAGGCTCGCTAAGTAATTGACCGTAAGATGCTTGGTTTGGTGATTTAAGTAGAAGGAAGAGGAGAAATGGCGATTGATATCATCCAAACCAACCATCTCCGACTGGCCAGAAGGTCTCTGTTTACCAACACCCAGGGTTTGAAGGAACTTCCAGGTATTGGCAGGGGGATTACAAGTAAGGTTATTGTGGATAAAACGGCGTTTAGCATTACGCATCATCTGATTACAACGGTTCCTAGCACTTTTGTACAGATTCCATTTTTCTTCAGTCCGATCCTTTTTATGTCTACAGTGAGCCCTGTCTCTGTGCCTCATAGCTGGGAGGATCTCCCCTGTCATCCAGGGTGCAGGTGGCTCCTTGAGTTTGATCTTTTTTATGGGCGCATGGGAGTCATATAAGGCAACAACCGCATCGTTAAAGGCTTTGACTTTTTCATCCAAACCCGAAGCTGCGGTTACTACGACCCAGTTGATTTTTGAAGCATCTCCACGCAGCTTTTCTATATCTAGACGGCCAAAACAGCGCTTGTGCAATACTATCGGGGGGCATTTAGGAGGTTTCAGGGTATTTTCGTCCAAAGGTGTCAAAAAGTGATATATATAATTATAATACTTCGATTAATTAATTGGACCATTCTATACGGCTGGCGATATGATACTGATTTACTTGAACTTGGAGGGCGTATTTTTTTTTTAACAGTAGAAAGTTACGAAAACAGTAGTTCAATGAAATTTTAAGAACAGTTTTCAATATTTCTACGATTTGATTTATGTTCAAACAAATGAATTTTTGTTTTCTGAAATTAAGAAAGTGTAAAGTTGTTTCATAATGAACAAAAGGAGTTTTTACCTCACAATTGTGAAGCCAAAAGGAAGAAGTTTTAGCAATCTATATGTGTTTTTTTTTTTTTTTTTTTTTTTTATATTTGTTGTGTTTGTATATTCAACTATAGCGCCTAAACTACAGAACCGATTTTACTGAATGAGGTGTCAATATATTCGTTATAATGGTCTGTGACATAGGACAGATAAATTTCATTAAACGTTTCCACGCAGTCAGATTATAGTTTTTTTTTCTTGTCTTAAAAGTATTAAAATATTACCACCGATAAGTATGTACCCTCTGCACACCAGAGTGGCCCACTACCCAACCCCAAGAAGAAGGCAGCTGGAACCAGGGTGTAAAATCTTGGATACATCTGAAATGCTATGTACGGCATATACGTAATGAAACCACAGTATATTGATTTCTTCGTACCGAGCCATCTGTAATTCAGAAAAAATAGTTATACTATGTTTTAAATGCAGGTCACTCTGGTTTCGAGTGAATTTTCTCAGTCTTTCTTTTACTATGTTTTGTGTGTGAAATATTTCTGAACACTTTATCTCATAAAATGTGTTACAGTGAAACCTGGTTAATTGGGATTTCAAGGGACCAAAGATTTTGTACCAATAAAAAAAAACATTTATCCAGTTTTCCAATTAAATAGGTGTAAAATTATAGCTGTCTCATTTTTTTTAAATATTTTGAACATCTCATTTAACCATTTTAAAAGTCCCATTAACTAAGGTAGGTACTTCGACGAAAAAGTGCCGGGACCACATAGAAATTCACAATTATAGAGGTTTCTTATTTATCCAGATCCCACATAACTAGGTTTCACTGTATTTTTATTCAACTTAGCCTTTGAGATATATGTAAAAGTATCATCTTCATAGAACTCTCTAACTGTCTTGTTCTACATTTAATTAAATTACAAAACTCTGAGTAAATGTTGCTTCAGCCTATTGTCGTCTACTATTGAACGAAGGCTTCCCGCAAAGAGTCACAATCAAGTAAATGTGATATCAGCAAATTGATTACAGCTATTTCATAGAATCTTTAGAAATACCGCAAAAAAAGAATAGCTTACCGTATGACAACAGACGTTAGGAATATATTAGAAAGCAAGTTTCCAGTAAATAATGCCACTATGGATGCGGTGCCTAAACCCTCCTCAGCGTTTATAGAACTTTGTAAGTTAATAGCAGCCTGCAAGGGAAAAAATCAAGTCTTTAAAAATATGCATAAGATTAAAACCAACCGCAACATATTGTACGATTAAGCTTGAGTCGTTTCTAGACAACTGTTAAAACCTGAGCAATTCTTCGGAGCAACAGTGTAACATAAGCAATACATATTAAAGAATGGGGCTACATCTCTTCATGTTCAGGTGGCTTACACCACTATAAAGCAGAGGAAAAACAACAGGACACAGTGAAATACCGCGCGATTCCAATTTTGTAATAATTTTACATAAATATTTATATTTAATAAAATAACCATGTACTTATATTATTTAAGCCTCAACTAGAAAAAAATAATCATACGTTATATATATACTTATAATAAAAATGTAACAGGTCCAATTCTGTACATTAAATATATATTGAAATTTTTTTTTGGAGGGCTCTCTATAGTCGATACTGAAGCCAGAACTGTATTTTTTTCATTTTTGTCTGTCTGTCTGTCCGTCCGTCTGTCTGTCCGTCTGTCTGTATCTTGGCCGCGCATCACGCCGAAACTACTCAATGGATTCAAATGAAACTTGGCTTGATTTGAGTTCATACTACGAGGTAGGAAATAGGATACTTTTTATCCCGAAATTCAGCACGGTTTCCTTTAGAGATGGGATGAAAGTCAAAATATGTACTAAGTTTTAATTCAATAACACATAGTCCGATTGCATTCATTCTTTTTTTACTAGAAAGAAAAAAAATAAAAGATAACGGGGAAGGTGTCTTTTTTTTCCACGACTGTACACTGCCTGTGGGAAGCTGAGACAGATATGTAAATATGGTGGTACGAAGTTCGCCGGGTCAGCTAGTTAATAAACTCAAACATATTTAACATATAAACACGTTAACAGGCAGTATTTCAAATAGCTTGCGGAAACATCAAGTGAGAAATGCCATCATCATTAGGTATGCCTAATGATGATGGCATATAATATCCTACACCCACATATTTGCAAATAATATACTATACTGTGTGTACTTATTATGTGCATATTTAAAATAAAACCAAAATAGCATGTTACTAATCTACGTAATGCTTGCATGTAAATGCATGCTCTGTGGAAAATGCTTTCAAGATCATTATTACTTGGTAAACTATGCGTCTATTTCCCATCCAAGTTTTTAACCATCAATTCAATTATTCGTATTGCTGTGGCTATACTAACGAGAAACGCCGTTAATTATCGCGATAATGAACGTTTGACGGTGGTGTTGCCACGACTCAAGTACGTTTGTCATTGTGAACAAAGTTAACGTAATAATTAACGCAGTATTTATCGCGATGATCATCATTGACGTTTCTCGGTATTGTGTCCCCAGCATAACATGGATGGAGTAACGTAGCCAACTAAGGGACCTTACTACGCAGGGCAACATGACTTCTAAAATGGTGATGCAGATGATGATGCTACTGAGGACTATTAAAGGCTAATACAGATGATAGTGATGATTAGTTTATTGCTATACATAATTTACATATAAATTATCATAGTTGTAAACGGGTTAACAACTACTTACGTTGACTTATTTTTGTATAGAAAAGCTAAGGTATCGTTTAAAAAAATTGTTCTTAATACTGAATTCTAAGAGTTTCTCGGGTTCGAGTAAGGTAATACGTATAATACGTTTCTGCCATATTAAATCTGTTATAAATACTCACATTAATTGCTGTGAAGTGGACCATGAATGAAACAGCAATGACTGCAACATTCTTCCAAATTCTTCTAATCTCTGTTGGATCCAAATTAGTCTCCGAGAATTTCTCGTTCGTCATTTTAGAATTTTGCAATTCTCTTCTTCCTCTCTTTCAAAAAACTTAACTTAACCAATTAAATTGTTCGAAAACATTTTCCGAGTATCTGCCGCGTCAGTATTTTATAAGTTCACTATATCAAAACTGAAACAAAAGATAGTCCTTAGTCTCCACTTTCCAAAACTTCAAAATACGCACTCTGCAAGTGTAGAAAATATGTTACCAATTATATCGCCGACCTTATACTTCAAAAATATGTTCATCAAATATTTTTTTATTAAATTTTTATACGACCGTCATTGTGAATAATTCATTTTCCAATAAATTATTTATAGTCGTATTAACCTGTTTCGACTAAAATGACCCTAGATTATCACAACTTGGTCACAAGCCTCATGTCTTATTTACATACTAGAGGTCAAAATTCAATCATAATATTTTTTTGCTAGCTTTCAAAACTTCTCCTACCTCCATATAAACTTTAACAGTGCCAAATTCCATACTCGTCATAATCATTTCGTTTGTGTCACGTATATCTATACTATTATATAAAGCTGAAGAGTTTATTTGTTTGTTTGTTTATTTGAACACTCTAATCTCAGGAACTACTGGTCCGATTTGAAAAATTCTTTCAGTGTTAGATAGCCCATTTATCGAGGAAGGCTATATATCATCACGCTACGACCAATAGGATCGGAGCACCAAAGAAAAATGTTTCAAAAACGGGGGAAAATTATCACGCTACGGGCAATAGGAGACGCAAACGAGGTTGCGTGGGACAGCTAGTATATAATATACAGATTTATGTATATCGTTTCTGTGGCTGTTGATGACGATGATGGCAGATATTGGAGCAGAGGAACAGATATTGATAACATTACCTATATTTATAAATATGTACATACTAGTATTTATAATATAACTACCTAAATACATAGGCCTCTCCTTCGAAAGAATATTTTGGTCTTATCACCCTGGTCAGAGGTTGGTTTTCGGCTTGTGTCAAGTTCTTCTTCAGTGATGTCTTGAGTGGTTTACGCCCCTTGTTAATCTATATGTTTTGATAGGTAATTTCAACGTACGTTCGTTACGTACGTACGTAGAAATTTCAGAGTGCTTTCAAACTTGATTTCTCTTAGCAACGTTTATTTCTATTTATGGATACATTGTGGCATTTTTGTTTCTGGTCTTAAAAAACAAATGCCAAATTTATTATAAATTTTCTCTTTATTGAATAAATATTTAATAAATTTGAACGAGGAGATCCTGTTTTTATTAATTTACTTTGTCGATTTCTATTTTCTCTATAAAAAAAATAAAGTATATTTTAAAGCATAAAGGTGTGAAGTGATGATAGACAGAGTGTAAACGTGTAACTTAATTTGACATACATATTTTTTTAAGATAATAAATACTCTATTTTGGTTTTTTCTTTATTCTAAGAAAAAATAAGCAAATTAAGAATAAAAACCGACGCAAAATAATAAAAATATTGTTTCTTTGTTTTCTTTCAAGCGGTGTTTTTGCGTTTATTTTTGAAGTTAATCGGTTCAGTTTAACTTTAAAACTAAACGCATAAAGATGGTTCTTAATATATTTATACACATAGATATTTTTTTTGATTGCTACTTTTTAATGAAATATATTTATTCTAAAATACCTGATCAGTGGAGTAATCGACAACCTGGATTGTGGAATTAAACGCTGAAACGAAGCACGTTTTAAACGATCAGATTAATCGATGATGATTGAAACAATGTTTCGATTTTATCGATTTTCGTTAACAACATTCTGCACGGGACTATTAGCAACGAGTAGCTCTCTCATCGACCGACTTTGAACTGAGAGCATGTTGTCGATTCTATTACCTGGTTGAACAACTTTATAAAGGTAAAATAAAGATGACAAATTAGGTCTCATTTCAGCCGTAAGCGTTTTTCTAAAGTATTTTTGTTGGTGTGCATCTGGACTGAGGGCCCATTTTTTAACCTTAGGCGAAACGCTATCAAATTCAAATAGGAATTAGTTAAAAATAGTAAAAATCTAAAGCAATGGTCATAAATTTCTTAAACGTGAAATAAAGCAGTTATGATCAAATAACTTGGCCCCTCAGTTCAGACGCTTGCAAAAATGACATAGCCTAGATCTCAGAAAGTATTGCCTCTTATTTATTTATTTATTGCCTCTAGAGGCAGTACTTTCTGAGATCTAGGCTATGTCATTTTTGCAAGCGTCTGAACTGAGGGCCCAAGTTATTTGATCATAACTGCTTTATTTCACGTTTAATAAATTTATGACCCATTGCTTTAGATTTTTACTATTTTTCACTAATTCCTATTTGAATTTTATAGCATTTCGCCCAAATTTAAAAAATGGGCCCTTAGTCCAGATGCACACTTTTTATTGGATAAGACGATAACGAGTTTTCAATAAGTTTCTACATATTTTACGAAATTTCATTTTTTGCTTCAGTACAATATTACCCATAATATGTACTGTCTTTCCTAATATAAGTCTAATAATATCAAGACGGTTCCACAATGAGTACTGTGGAATTTATTTATTTCTCAATCAACTTTACGTATATTTTAAGTCAGTCGAGGCGGTATAAGAGAGCCACTCGTTGCTAATAGATAAAACTATAGCTTGGTATACACTTCTCAGGTAACCCATTATTCAGTTGACTTCGGTGGCTGATTTTTTTTTCTAAATTTCAATATATTTGTAAGAAATTCAAATACTATATATTATTTGGAAAATATCTGTACTGGAGGCACTCTTATTGGATGAACGGTTACGAAGAAATTTAATATTTTTTAAATGGCGTCCACCGAAATCAACTATATTTTCATCGAAATCAAAAATGTTAAATATGTTTTTAAATTATTTACATGGTTCTAAATAAAATAAAAAATGTATTTTATTATAAATTCAGGTAGGCAAAACTAATACTTCTGATATATATTACTATAAAACAATTATTTGATTAATAATTAAAAATGATTACACGTTGTTTATTACGTTACACAAACTTACTACAATCAACTTTGGCATGAAGCTTAAAAAAGTTAAGTGCGTAGTTCCTACTTCTTCATTTCTTAAATCAAAAAGGTGGACCTTTACATTTCTCTGTAATTCATACAAGATGTATGAATAACGTAAATATTCATGCGGTATTTAAGTCTACGTATAATAACTTTGCTATCTGGCTTTTTATTAGTCTCTAGAGCCGGTCTAGCAGTCCAATGTCTATAGTGACCTCATGGATAAATAAATACTTTTGGACATCTAACACATAACGCCATCTAGTCCCAAGCTAAGCGGAGCTTGTGTTATGGGTACTAAATAACTGATATAAATACATATATTACTTTTTTTTTGTAAATACATACATATTATACATAGAAAACACCCAAACTCCGAAACAAACATTTGAAAATCTTACAAACATTTGGTCCGACCCGGGAATCGAACCCGAGACCTCAAGCACAGCAGTAGCTTACGCTACCGCTTGCGCCACCGAGGCAGTTAAAAGATGAAAGGCAATAACGATGGGACGAATTATCTAAAGGGTGCTACCTTTACCAGTTCTTTCCATCTATTCGCGAGCGGTTGTCGAGGGAATGGCTCGAGGGCGGATCACTGTGAAACTCAATTTCTCACAGGCCAAGGTAACTTTAAGAGTAAACTACACGCTTTTAAATTAGTCGATTCACCTTTGTCACACATTGTGGCAACGCTCAACACCTGATTCTAGCAGTTAACAGTCAGCTCATCATGTCCTCTGAGAATGTAATTTTTGGTACGATGAGCGTAACATAATGCTATTCAAGCTTACAATTAACATCTGGGGCGGTATACTATGTCAATCTTGTGTTAACTTCGATGAATTTCCGTGCGTTTAGACTATTCTATCATACATACTATAGTAATCGAATAAAGGTCACTTAGGATCCATAATTTTCTTATCCGTGGTACTTCCCGGTTTGAAAAAGGTGTCTGCCTATTTTGACTTCATTTTGTCTACCTCGTTACTAAATAGGGAACTGGACTTTTTTTTATTTCCAACTCCTCCGGTTTTCTTCTGATTAGTTTCATTGCGGGTTCCAAGACAGTTTATTTTCCCTGGGACTTGCCGAGTGTCATAACTCGGTGTGTTCGTGGGTCCCTGCTGTTGATCCTGGTGTACAGGAGTTACAGTGGTGGGTGTGAGGGCGGGATTGGTCCCATTAGCCTTTAGAGTCAAAAGCAACTCCCTATCAGTCATTAGAGCTGACAACTCCAGTCTGTGAGTTTGAAGCAAAACTGGCATCACTAGATGGACACAATGGTACTGACAATTCTCGATAATACCTAATACGTTGTGTTAAAGAAAATGAAATGATTGACTGACTCTATAGTAATAAATCACTGAAGAAACTTGATTGATTGCTAAGCCGAGTCCTTACTATCGGTGGCATTAATCGGCGTTGTTATAAAAGTTTCAGTTGCGATTGTGAAGTTATCAAAGGATCATCATTTGTATCGACTACTTCTGGTATGACTAATAGTCATACCAGTCACTGCTGTTGATCCTGGTGTACAGGAGTTACAGTGGTGGGTGTGAGGGCGGGATTGGTCCCATTAGCCTTTAGAGTCAAAGGCAACTCCCTATCAGTCATTAGAGCTGACAACTCCAGTCTGTGAGTTTGAAGCAAAACTGGCATCACTAGATGGACACAATGGTACTGACAATTCTCGATAATACCTAATACGTTGTGTTAAAGAAAATGAAATGATTGACTGACTCTATAGTAATAAATCACTGAAGAAACTTGATTGATTGCTAAGCCGAGTCCTTACTATCGGTGGCATTAATCGGCGTTGTTATAAAAGTTTCAGTTGCGATTGTGAAGTTATCAAAGGATCATCATTTGTATCGACTACTTCTGGTATGACTATTAAATCTTCTTCAAGGCATTTCAACTCTCTGAGCCTTTTTTCTGATTATGTTTGTCAGAAGATATTGTACTCCTCTCTCTATGTATACGTTGTTAACGACGAATTAATTCACTAACAGGCTTTCCTTCATTCTTATTTTCATAATAACGCTTCCTGTCTTTTTCCTTTTGTATTGCGTAAAGTTCTAGATGACTCTTGATTTGGGCTTTCCGACGTCTTAGCCAATCTTTTCTTAGCCAAGTGACCTTGCTTGGAATCTGTCATAATGACAATACTAGGACAAGATAAATATTTTATGATTTACAGTCTTAAAAAGTTAGTAGAAGGTGGACACATTGCCACGGAAAACACCGAATTCAATACCACTGAAATCAAAATATTAAGGTACTAGCTGTTGCCCGCGGCTCCGCCCGCGTGAATGTCGATTTTCGCGGCAAATAGTAACCTGTATAAGCTATATTACTGTAAAGTTTCATCCAAATCCGTTTAGAAGTTTTAGCGTGAAAGAGTAACAAACACACACACTCACACACATTTTGTGTTTTGTTTCTGGTAAATTATCATAACTATGTAAATATGGTGGTACGAAGTTCGCCGGGTCAGCTAGTTAATAAACTCAAACATATTTAACATATAAACACGTTAACAGGCAGTATTTCAAATAGCTTGCGGAAACATCAAGTGAGAAATGCCATCATCATTAGGTATGCCTAATGATGATGGCATATAATATCCTACACCCACATATTTGCAAATAATATACTATACTGTGTGTACTTATTATGTGCATATTTAAAATAAAACCAAAATAGCATGTTACTAATCTACGTAATGCTTGCATGTAAATGCATGCTCTGTGGAAAATGCTTTCAAGATCATTATTACTTGGTAAACTATGCGTCTATTTCCCATCCAAGTTTTTAACCATCAATTCAATTATTCGTATTGCTGTGGCTATACTAACGAGAAACGCCGTTAATTATCGCGATAATGAACGTTTGACGGTGGTGTTGCCACGACTCAAGTACGTTTGTCATTGTGAACAAAGTTAACGTAATAATTAACGCAGTATTTATCGCGATGATCATCATTGACGTTTCTCGGTATTGTGTCCCCAGCATAACATGGATGGAGTAACGTAGCCAACTAAGGGACCTTACTACGCAGGGCAACATGACTTCTAAAATGGTGATGCAGATGATGATGCTACTGAGGACTATTAAAGGCTAATACAGATGATAGTGATGATTAGTTTATTGCTATACATAATTTACATATAAATTATCATAGTTGTAAACGGGTTGACAACTACTTACGTTGACTTATTTTTGTATAGAAAAGCTAAGGTATCGTTTAAAAAAATTGTTCTTAATACTGAATTCTAAGAGTTTCTCGGGTTCGAGTAAGGTAATACGTATAATACGTTTCTGCCATATTAAATCTGTTATAAATACTCACATTAATTGCTGTGAAGTGGACCATGAATGAAACAGCAATGACTGCAACATTCTTCCAAATTCTTCTAATCTCTGTTGGATCCAAATTAGTCTCCGAGAATTTCTCGTTCGTCATTTTAGAATTTTGCAATTCTCTTCTTCCTCTCTTTCAAAAAACTTAACTTAACCAATTAAATTGTTCGAAAACATTTTCCGAGTATCTGCCGCGTCAGTATTTTATAAGTTCACTATATCAAAACTGAAACAAAAGATAGTCCTTAGTCTCCACTTTCCAAAACTTCAAAATACGCACTCTGCAAGTGTAGAAAATATGTTACCAATTATATCGCCGACCTTATACTTCAAAAATATGTTCATCAAATATTTTTTTATTAAATTTTTATACGACCGTCATTGTGAATAATTCATTTTCCAATAAATTATTTATAGTCGTATTAACCTGTTTCGACTAAAATGACCCTAGATTATCACAACTTGGTCACAAGCCTCATGTCTTATTTACATACTAGTGGTCAAAATTCAATCATAATATTTTTTTGCTAGCTTTCAAAACTTCTCCTACCTCCATATAAACTTTAACAGTGCCAAATTCCATACTCGTCATAATCATTTCGTTTGTGTCACGTATATCTATACTATTATATAAAGCTGAAGAGTTTGTTTGTTTGTTTGTTTATTTGAACACTCTAATCTCAGGAACTACTGGTCCGATTTGAAAAATTCTTTCAGTGTTAGATAGCCCATTTATCGAGGAAGGCTATATATCATCACGCTACGACCAATAGGATCGGAGCACCAAAGAAAAATGTTTCAAAAACGGGGGAAAATTATCACGCTACGGGCAATAGGAGACGCAAACGAGGTTGCGTGGGACAGCTAGTATATAATATACAGATTTATGTATATCGTTTCTGTGGCTGTTGATGACGATGATGGCAGATATTGGAGCAGAGGAACAGATATTGATAACATTACCTATATTTATAAATATGTACATACTAGTATTTATAATATAACTACCTAAATACATAGGCCTCTCCTTCGAAAGAATATTTTGGTCTTATCACCCTGGTCAGAGGTTGGTTTTCGGCTTGTGTCAAGTTCTTCTTCAGTGATGTCTTGAGTGGTTTACGCCCCTTGTTAATCTATATGTTTTGATAGGTAATTTCAACGTACGTTCGTTACGTACGTACGTAGAAATTTCAGAGTGCTTTCAAACTTGATTTCTCTTAGCAACGTTTATTTCTATTTATGGATACATTGTGGCATTTTTGTTTCTGGTCTTAAAAAACAAATGCCAAATTTATTATAAATTTTCTCTTTATTGAATAAATATTTAATAAATTTGAACGAGGAGATCCTGTTTTTATTAATTTACTTTGTCGATTTCTATTTTCTCTATAAAAAAAATAAAGTATATTTTAAAGCATAAAGGTGTGAAGTGATGATAGACAGAGTGTAAACGTGTAACTTAATTTGACATACATATTTTTTTAAGATAATAAATACTCTATTTTGGTTTTTTCTTTATTCTAAGAAAAAATAAGCAAATTAAGAATAAAAACCGACGCAAAATAATAAAAATATTGTTTCTTTGTTTTCTTTCAAGCGGTGTTTTTGCGTTTATTTTTGAAGTTAATCGGTTCAGTTTAACTTTAAAACTAAACGCATAAAGATGGTTCTTAATATATTTATACACATAGATATTTTTTTTGATTGCTACTTTTTAATGAAATATATTTATTCTAAAATACCTGATCAGTGGAGTAATCGACAACCTGGATTGTGGAATTAAACGCTGAAACGAAGCACGTTTTAAACGATCAGATTAATCGATGATGATTGAAACAATGTTTCGATTTTATCGATTTTCGTTAACAACATTCTGCACGGGACTATTAGCAACGAGTAGCTCTCTCATCGACCGACTTTGAACTGAGAGCATGTTGTCGATTCTATTACCTGGTTGAACAACTTTATAAAGGTAAAATAAAGATGACAAATTAGGTCTCATTTCAGCCGTAAGCGTTTTTCTAAAGTATTTTTGTTGGTGTGCATCTGGACTGAGGGCCCATTTTTTAACCTTAGGCGAAACGCTATCAAATTCAAATAGGAATTAGTTAAAAATAGTAAAAATCTAAAGCAATGGTCATAAATTTCTTAAACGTGAAATAAAGCAGTTATGATCAAATAACTTGGCCCCTCAGTTCAGACGCTTGCAAAAATGACATAGCCTAGATCTCAGAAAGTATTGCCTCTAGGTCAATGCTTTTTATTTTAGAATTTAGTTCAGAATTTCTTAAAAGTTTTAAGAAAATCCCAAAACTGTAGAATACTACATTACGGATTTATGGCGGCATAATATAGGGCCCTCAGTTCAGTAATGTCTCTATGGAGGAATCGGCAAAAAATGCAATTATCTGAACAAATACGTAACTAAAACTTTATAATATTTTAGTTAAATAACTCTGTGAATTAGTTAAAAAGAAAAATAGAGACAGAAGCCAACTTTTAAGATGTAATACAAAGTTGAATTTTTCTAAAACGTTTGAACTGAGGGCCCAAGGTTTTTCGCCTTTACTGACTTAAGTCAACCTCACAGATTAACTCTAACTATACTAAGTTTCTTTACTATTTTTAAACTAAAACCTGACATTTCATCCGTTTATTTTTTCTGGCTTCTGTCTCATTATCTCTTTTTAACTAATTCACAAAGGTTTTTAACTAAAATATTATAAAGTTTTAGTAACGTATTAGTTCAGATAATTGCATTTTTTGCCGATTCCTCCATAGAGATATTACTGAACTGAGGGCCCTACATTATGCCGCCATAAATCCGTAATGTCGTATTCTACAGTTTTGGGATTTTCTTAAAACTTTTAAGAAATTCTTAACTTAATTCTAAAATAAAAAGCATTGACCTAGAGGCAGTACTTTCTGAGATCTAGGCTATGTCATTTTTGCAAGCGTCTGAACTGAGGGCCCAAGTTATTTGATCATAACTGCTTTATTTCACGTTTAATAAATTTATGACCCATTGCTTTAGATTTTTACTATTTTTCACTAATTCCTATTTGAATTTTATAGCATTTCGCCCAAATTTAAAAAATGGGCCCTCAGTCCAGATGCACACTTTTTATTGGATAAGACGATAACGAGTTTTCAATAAGTTTCTACATATTTTACGAAATTTCATTTTTTGCTTCAGTACAATATTACCCATAATATGTACTGTCTTTCCTAATATAAGTCTAATAATATCAAGACGGTTCCACAATGAGTACTGTGGAATTTATTTATTTCTCAATCAACTTTACGTATATTTTAAGTCAGTCGAGGCGGTATAAGAGAGCCACTCGTTGCTAATAGATAAAACTATAGCTTGGTATACACTTCTCAGGTAACCCATTATTCAGTTGACTTCGGTGGCTGATTTTTTTTTCTAAATTTCAATATATTTGTAAGAAATTCAAATACTATATATTATTTGGAAAATATCTGTACTGGAGGCACTCTTATTGGATGAACGGTTACGAAGAAATTTAATATTTTTTAAATGGCGTCCACCGAAATCAACTATATTTTCATCGAAATCAAAAATGTTAAATATGTTTTTAAATTATTTACATGGTTCTAAATAAAATAAAAAATGTATTTTATTATAAATTCAGGTAGGCAAAACTAATACTTCTGATATATATTACTATAAAACAATTATTTGATTAATAATTAAAAATGATTACACGTTGTTTATTACGTTACACAAACTTACTACAATCAACTTTGGCATGAAGCTTAAAAAAGTTAAGTGCGTAGTTCCTACTTCTTCATTTCTTAAATCAAAAAGGTGGACCTTTACATTTCTCTGTAATTCATACAAGATGTATGAATAACGTAAATATTCATGCGGTATTTAAGTCTACGTATAATAACTTTGCTATCTGGCTTTTTATTAGTCTCTAGAGCCGGTCTAGCAGTCCAATGTCTATAGTGACCTCATGGATAAATAAATACTTTTGGACATCTAACACATAACGCCATCTAGTCCCAAGCTAAGCGGAGCTTGTGTTATGGGTACTAAATAACTGATATAAATACATATATTACTTTTTTTTGTAAATACATACATATTATACATAGAAAACACCCAAACTCCGAAACAAACATTTGAAGATCTTACAAACATTTGGTCCGACCCGGGAATCGAACCCGAGACCTCAAGCACAGCAGTTGCTTACGCTACCGCTTGCGCCACCGAGGCAGTTAAAAGATGAAAGGCAATAACGATGGGACGAATTATCTAAAGGGTGCTACCTTTACCAGTTCTTTCCATCTATTCGCGAGCGGTTGTCGAGGGAATGGCTCGAGGGCGGATCACTGTGAAGCTCAATTTCTCACAGGCCAAGGTAACTTTAAGAGTAAACTACACGCTTTTAAATTAGTCGATTCACCTTTGTCACACATTGTGGCAACGCTCAACACCTGATTCTAGCAGTTAACAGTCAGCTCATCATGTCCTCTGAGAATGTAATTTTTGGTACGATGAGCGTAACATAATGCTATTCAAGCTTACAATTAACATCTGGGGCGGTATACTATGTCAATCTTGTGTTAACTTCGATGAATTTCCGTGCGTTTAGACTATTCTATCATACATACTATAGTAATCGAATAAAGGTCACTTAGGATCCATAATTTTCTTATCCGTGGTACTTCCCGGTTTGAAAAAGGTGTCTGCCTATTTTGACTTCATTTTGTCTACCTCGTTACTAAATAGGGAACTGGACTTTTTTTTATTTCCAACTCCTCCGGTTTTCTTCTGATTAGTTTCATTGCGGGTTCCAAGACAGTTTATTTTCCCTGGGACTTGCCGAGTGTCATAACTCGGTGTGTTCGTGGGTCCCTGCTGTTGATCCTGGTGTACAGGAGTTACAGTGGTGGGTGTGAGGGCGGGATTGGTCCCATTAGCCTTTAGAGTCAAAAGCAACTCCCTATCAGTCATTAGAGCTGACAACTCCAGTCTGTGAGTTTGAAGCAAAACTGGCATCACTAGATGGACACAATGGTACTGACAATTCTCGATAATACCTAATACGTTGTGTTAAAGAAAATGAAATGATTGACTGACTCTATAGTAATAAATCACTGAAGAAACTTGATTGATTGCTAAGCCGAGTCCTTACTATCGGTGGCATTAATCGGCGTTGTTATAAAAGTTTCAGTTGAAATTGTGAAGTTATCAAAGGATCATCATTTGTATCGACTACTTCTGGTATGACTAATAGTCATACCAGTCACTGCTGTTGATCCTGGTGTACAGGAGTTACAGTGGTGGGTGTGAGGGCGGGATTGGTCCCATTAGCCTTTAGAGTCAAAGGCAACTCCCTATCAGTCATTAGAGCTGACAACTCCAGTCTGTGAGTTTGAAGCAAAACTGGCATCACTAGATGGACACAATGGTACTGACAATTCTCGATAATACCTAATACGTTGTGTTAAAGAAAATGAAATGATTGACTGACTCTATAGTAATAAATCACTGAAGAAACTTGATTGATTGCTAAGCCGAGTCCTTACTATCGGTGGCATTAATCGGCGTTGTTATAAAAGTTTCAGTTGCGATTGTGAAGTTATCAAAGGATCATCATTTGTATCGACTACTTCTGGTATGACTATTAAATCTTCTTCAAGGCATTTCAACTCTCTGAGCCTTTTTTCTGATTATGTTTGTCAGAAGATATTGTACTCCTCTCTCTATGTATACGTTGTTAACGACGAATTAATTCACTAACAGGCTTTCCTTCATTCTTATTTTCATAATAACGCTTCCTGTCTTTTTCCTTTTGTATTGCGTAAAGTTCTAGATGACTCTTGATTTGGGCTTTCCGACGTCTTAGCCAATCTTTTCTTAGCCAAGTGACCTTGCTTGGAATCTGTCATAATGACAATACTAGGACAAGATAAATATTTTATGATTTACAGTCTTAAAAAGTTAGTAGAAGGTGGACACATTGCCACGGAAAACACCGAATTCAATACCACTGAAATCAAAATATTAAGGTACTAGCTGTTGCCCGCGGCTCCGCCCGCGTGAATGTCGATTTTCGCGGCAAATAGTAACCTGTATAAGCTATATTACTGTAAAGTTTCATCCAAATCCGTTTAGAAGTTTTAGCGTGAAAGAGTAACAAACACACACACTCACACACATTTTGTGTTTTGTTTCTGGTAAATTATCATAACTATTAAGTTATATGTTTGTTTATATTAAAAATTATAACTCCTAATTCAAGTATTTTAAACTTAAAATTGATCTTTTACATTTTTATTATACGATAAAAAAGTAATCATATAACGTACCTATTGTAAAGTATCTTTTAGAAACTGTTTAAGAACTACCAGATGTGGATGTTGTGTTAGTTACATTGAGATGATAATTTTAGGAACTGGTCACACACACTTTTTTGGAAATATAAATACAATGTAGATTATTTATATATTATTTATAAAATGTATGCACTAAGAATGTACATCGGCGGACTTAATGCCCAGAGCATTCTCTTCCAGTCGACCTTCGGGTGGTGGAGAAATCTTATAAGGCAGGTGTGTGAAATCTTATATACATAAGAAGTCCGTTCAAATTTACAATAATCACATCATATTCAACGTTATACATACAAACATACATATATAAGTAGATATACATATACAGATTACGTATACATAAATACAACATTTATACACTAAATAATGGAAAAAAAAACTTCGTTTAAAAAAACCGACTTAAAAACTAAAAAGTATCAAATAACTTGTATATGCTACCTATTCATAGGTTTGAAGTCGGTGCCAAGCCAAATGTAATAGTAGGTACCACACTCGCTATATTTCGAGACGAACGTTAACGACGTCACCGACGCTTCGGTTGTTTTGTTCTACGCCAAGAGCAGCTATCCCGCTCAAGGTCACGCCATATCAGGAGATATGGTGGCCATGGGACCACATGAGGAGCATATCCTTTCGAATACAAAAATAATTTTCAAAATCAGTCCATAAATTAACGGAGGAGTAATCCGTGTACATACATACATTAAGAAAAAAATCGATGAAATTGCGAACCTCCTCCTTTTGGTAGTCGTTTAAAAAGGACGGTAAGCTATAGATTAGAAAATTCTGCCAGTTCATTGAGAAAGAGCTCATGTACTTTATTTTTGAATGTATATCGGTTAGTGGACATACTGATTTCGAGCGGGAGCGCATTCCAGAGTATTACTGCTCGAACAAAGAAGGAACAGTTCACGAAGTCGGAGTAATGAGACGGACATGAGAGAAGCAGATTATTGACTGAGCTAGGATTTCTATCGTGATTAGAGCACAGGTATCGGAAATACGGAGCAAGGTAGGTAAGGATGGCGAGTTGAGAAATGAAAATAGGAAGGTAAGTGCTCGCTGATTGCACTGTAGGCGAATAAGTAACCATTTTAACTGGGAACGCAAAGCAGACACATGGTCATACTTTCGAATATTGAAAATAAATCGAATGCAGTTATTAAGAAGACGGTCAAGCTTGTTAAGGAGGTCTGCATTCAGGTCGAAGTAACACACATCACCATAGTACATTCAGTGTTCCGCAAACTTTTTGGGTTCAAGGTACATCTAGGAAGATTAAAAATTTTGGAGGTACACCATAATTTAAAAATATTTTTAAGTAATAAAAAACAATGTTTCTTATTAGTCACAAAACTATATTTTTATTTTACACTTTAATTGAGCGTAGGCGGTCTCATCTCTCGTCGATCGTCTTGAGGCGTTCCCTTTTTTGTTTTTTATTGTGGTAAGAGTTAAAAATCCTAATCCACATAACTTAAAAAAAATCTTATCTAGTTTTATGGTTAGGCATATTTAGACAAAATAAAAAGATCTCAGAAATTACAGAATAAAAAACAAAAAAGTCCTCAGAAATCAGAACAGACTTGTCTATAAGTAAATTCTGAAAGCTGCAGCACTTTGAATAGGAAGGGAAGAATAGAAATAGGGCGAAAATTTTCAGGAAAGGAAGAATAAGAATAGGGCGAAAATGTTCAGGAAGGAAAGAATAGAAATAAAGCGAAAATATTCAGGAAAGGGTAGAATAGAATTAGGGCGAAAATGTTCAGGAAGAGAAGAATAGGAATGGAGCGAAAATATTCAGGAAGGGTAGAATAAAAATAAACTTCGTACCGCCATATTTACATATCTGTCTCAGCTGGTCTCAGCTTCCTACAGGCAGTGTACAGTCGCGGACAAAGAAAAAGACTTTTCCCGTTATTAAAAAAAAATTAAATTAAAAAAATTAAAAAAAAAATCTATGTCCTACCTCGTAGTATGAACTCAAATCGTGCCAAGTTTCATTTTAATCCATTCAGTAGTTTCAGCGTGATGCGCGGCCAAGATACAGATAGACGTCGCGGACAAAAAAAAATACTTTGCCCGCTATCTTTTAATTTTTCTTATACACAAACCTTGTCCTAACAATAAGGTCCTACACATAAAAAAAGAATCATTTAATTTGGTGCAGCCGATCGGAAGTTATGCGCGTACTAACATTTCGGCGATACATTTTTATATAAATAGATATGTTGATACTGAATTTTAAAAATATTATCTAATATCTTTACCATTTTTATTTGCATTCTAAGCAGTGACAACCAACAAAATATGTCGATACAATGACAATTTCTGAATGAACCAACAATAACAACCATCAAAATAATAATATTAAAATACGCGATAATAATATATAAATAATATGTGGTGTCTATTTAAAACCCTTAATTTCATTCGTGTAATAATATATGATGCCTATTTAAAACCCTTAATTTAATTCAAAGTGCTTCAATTTGACAGTCAAAAGTTTGACAGGAAAGTTGGTAGAACAGTTTTTATGGGCAAAAGGAAATTGTTGTTTTTATTATCTTCCCCGCAATTTTTCCATATTTTCTCACCGTTTAAACCTTCCCTGAACCACGGCAAACATTTCAAAACCTAAATCAGCTAAATCGGCCCGGCGGTTCTCGAGTTTTAGCGAGACAAACGAACAGCAATTCATTTTTAGGGTTCCGTGCGAAAGGCAAAAAACGGAACCCTTATAGATTCGTCATGTCTGTCTGTCTGTCCGTCCGTATGTCACAGCCACTTTTTTCCGAAACTATAAAACCTATAATGTTGAAGCTTGGTAAGAAGATGTATTCTGTGAACCGCATTAAGATTTTCACACAAAAATAGAAAAAAAACAATAAATTATGGGGGTCCCCATACTTAGAACTGAAACTCAAAAAATTTTTTTTTCATCAAACCCATACGTGTGGGTGTGGGTAGGTCTTCGAAAATGATATTGAGGTTTCTAATATCATACTTTTCTAAACTGATTAGTTTGCGCGAGAGACACTTCCAAAGTGGTAAAATGTGTCCCCCCCCCCCTGTTACTTCTAAAATAAGAGAATGATAAATCTAAAAAAAATATATGATGTACATTACCATGCAAACTTCCAACGAAAATTGGTTTGAACGAAATCTAGTAATTAGTTTTTTTTTAATACGTCATAAATCGTAAACTGCAATTTACCTTTCATTCAATCAACACAAATATAAAAATAAAATAAAAATTGTATTATGCTACTTGCTGCTGCGGAACCCTTCATGGGCGAGTCCGACTCGCACTTGGCCGCTTTTTATAGGATATAAGAGAAGAAGAAGATATACAAATTGTTTTGTCAACTTTGCAAGTTTTTTCTAGTAATCTATTACTGTAAAACCAGCAAATTAAATACAGTCTACTGAAAAGTCGTCTTCCTTCATACATTTGGACCTTGCTCCTTTACAATGACCATTTAACGTTACTATGGTATTTTAGTTTTTGGTTCAGAATCGATAAGAGCGTCCTCCCGAAAAAAATCTAAATTTCTCTAATGTACAGAATTAATGTTTTTTTTTTTATTATACCTACTTTAAAAATTAATCATATATGGATTACTCGTATATAGGATAGGTACATCGTACTGTGAAGTTAGTGTTACTTAATTCCAATAGATGTCGTTGTTAAGTTTAGAAACAATTTTCAATAAAATTTCATTGCTTCAGTAACGATTAGAGAGCCCTCCCGTTAAAACATCCAAATTTCTTTAATGTACAGAATTGATCTGTTACATCACATTTTTATTATACGTTCAAAAGAAAATCATATTACGTACCTATTGTAAAGTTAGTTACTTGATTCCAAGAGATGTCGCTGTTTTAAGCAAACTCAACGTCTACAGATTTATTATACGGGATATATGTATAAATAGATCACGGAACAATATTTAAAGTACTTGCTGTCTAGCAAAAAAAGAATGAATGAAATCACGTGTCATTGAATTACAACCAAGTACATATTTTGACTTTCATCCGCTCTCTCCAGG
Source organism: Diaphora mendica (assembly GCA_949125395.1). Taxonomy (NCBI): domain Eukaryota; kingdom Metazoa; phylum Arthropoda; class Insecta; order Lepidoptera; family Erebidae; genus Diaphora; species Diaphora mendica. Next base: position 8,411,006 of record OX421322.1, read on the forward strand.
AAACAGTGCTGAATTTATGGATAGAGAGATTTCGATAAATCAAATACTTAATGCTACACCGAATTATACGTAATACGTTCTACGATTATTCCACGATATATTAATCAAACTGTTATTAATTACGCATGTCTTCCAAAAGATGTCACTACGTGTCGTATTTCGTAATGATAAATTCTTTATATTTTTTTTTCCAATAGATAGAAAGATTGTGATAAATTAAATAATTAATGCTACAATGTTCAGAGTATCTCCTTTCTAACAAAAAAAGAATTATTGCAATCGGACTACTCGTTAATGAATTACAATTAATTACACATTTTGACTTTCATCCCCCCTCACAGGGTAACCGTCCGGAATTTCGGAATAAAAAGTATCCTATGTCCTACCTCGGAGTATGAACTCAAATCATGCTAAGTTTCATTTGAATCCATTCAGTAGTTTCGGCGTGATGCGCGGCCAAGATACAGACAGACAGACAGACAGACAGACAGACAGACAGACAAAAATGAAAAAAAAAATAGTTTTGGTTTCAGTATCGATAACAGAGTGCCCTCCAAAAAAAATTTTCAAAATATCTTCAATGTACAGAATTTGACCTGTTACATTTTTATTATAAGTATAGATTTTGTAAATAACGTGAAAAATAATTTAAAATGCTAATATTTACATTTTCTACTAAAATCTATTACATGTAATATATACTATTTTTATATTTTAAATATGATAGTTTAAAGTATTCATGAAAAAAAGGGTTCACCGAAATCAATTTTCTAGTATACCAAGCCAACGAAAACAGTTACTTACCTCTATAAAAAGGTGACCATAAGACATACAGCCAAGGTTTCTTCGTTGCTGTCGCGACACGACTGATGCTTCAGCTAACGCCAATAACTATCCTCACAGACAGTTTAGTTTAAGAAATATGAGCAGACCGGTGCGCGCCACTGATATCAACTCAAAACGTCGGACGTGTATACAATCTGTTGTATCTTCTCTATTGTGGCATATCATTATTTAATAATAATATAAAATGAACAAATAACTATTTGGTCATTTGTGAACACATGCAAAATAGCGTAATTTGTTAGAGGAAAAAAATAAAATAAAAAATTCCGCTGCAACGTAGGGTTCGGACGCGCCACCGAGGTCAATATTTTGGTAAGATTTATTTTTTTTACTTACTTCTACTTAATTTATCTAACAAAGGACATAGGCCCCCCCTATTATTTTCAAATTTTATATTTCATGTAAAAACATTGAAATATTAAGTAACCAATTCAAAGAGATTTCGATCTTGGACACGTTTTTTCAAGCGTTCGGAGAATGACCATATTCATTCAAACACTGTTTCAATTGTATCTTTAAATGTTCATAAATTGGCGACCACGAGTTGGAAGACGGAGAGTGGATAGGTATAGGGGACAATGTGGTCCGTCGATCAGGTGTGGGAAGTCGTTAGATGAGGGATATATCCGTGTCATCCCAAGAAATCACTTCCATAGATTGCAGGAAAGGGAGAGGTAAGCTTATTTTGAAGGAAAAAAGTTATCTCTACAAAAACATTGTTTTAATATTATTTATTTCATTAAAATAATTCTTATTTCAAAACTCTTAATTCAGAAGTTAGTACTATAAATAAATAACACATTAATACAGAGAAAACCGAAATTTATATATATATGTATCTTTTTTTAATTTTTTTGATGTATGGTCCTGCCAACTTTTCTATTTTCCGCTTTTCGTTTCAATTTTTCTCTCGCTATACGATACTCTATTGTAAAATAGCCCATCATTCCTACTATCAAAGTAACGAGAAGTAAGTAAATCTTGTAACGCGTCCTCACATAAGAAGAGAGAACATAGGAGATGATGTACCCACAAGCTTCCCAAAGTCGGAAATTCGCAAACGCTGCCTCTTCATTGCCACAAAATAGAACACCGTAGAATGCTGTAAAATTAAACAAGTGTCATGAAAGTATTAAAAAAATAGAATATACCTTATATATATACCCTATACATCTAAGAAATAATACCCTAATACATACCTAATTCAAATAATTTACAAAGGTTTTTGAATTTTTGTTCTCGTGTTGCAAGATTAAGAATACGAAATGTCACCGCGCACCGTCACTATTCATCCCGTGGATGTCATTGAAGCCGACTATTGGAGCAAACTACGCGATACAACAAAAGCACTGCAAAGAGAAGGAATGCTTGACACAACCCCCAATACCAACTCGTCCGGCGAGCGTAGTATTTTGTATTTTGACTCAACCTACACTTTCAATCTTATATTATTACTGACCATTTATCTGTACCGTCCATACGGAGTCGCAGAATCCCCACAGTGCAGCAATGATGAACATCACATAATAATCTCCAGCGTGTGGCTGCCACAAAAGCATTGTCAAGAATATTCCTCCATGCACAAGCATTGCACTGAACATTAGTGGTAGACGACCAAAGAACTGAAACAAAGCATCAAAGTAAGTTGTTGCTTGATAATCTTGACGCATACCGTGAGAGAGCCACGCTTCGGCATGAATGGGCCGGCTCGACCGGAGTGATACGGCCTCACAGAAAACCGGTGTTAAATAGTGTGTGTTTCACCGAGTGAGTGAGGATACCGGAGGCCCATACCCCAATCCCCTACCCCTATCGCCCCCCCATCTCCAAACGGCCGGCAACGCACTTGTGATGCTTCTGGTGTTGCAGGTGTCCATGGGCGGCGCTTACCATCAGGCGATACGTCTGCTCGTTTGCCCGCCTAATCCATAAAAAAAAATTTGGAATAGCAAATGAATATAATTACCTTTATCAAATAGCCCGTTATGAAACAACACACAGCATTACACAGCCCAAACAACATCATGACATAGCCCACAAAACCCGTGCCAACTGCACATGATACAAAAGACTGAAACAAATTATTCAGAGGTTTAATACACAATTAATAGTTAATAAATAAAAAAACGTATGTAAAAACGATTTCTGAAAAACTATTTATATCACTAACGAATAAGCAAATACAACTAAAGAATGAGTTTTTTTACTTACGGCAGTAAAATCGGCTCCAAAAAATGCTAGATTAAGGCCATTGTTCATATTGATGACCAGAATCAACAGCTGATTAGGTTCTTTTAAATGTTTCAGTGTTACTGCTAGTAACGAAAACCCAGAGAGTTTAGTACCAGCGCTCTTACGACAAGTTTCATTACTGTGAAAGAAAATTTATATTTAACAAATGATATGCAGATAATGTACTAGAAAACAGTTCTTTTTTATCATTATCTTTAAAAAAACTTTAAAAAAACCTTAACCTTCAATTACCTGTTCTGAGAATCTAGTAACAAGGCAACAATGAGTGCGGCTCCGGCCACGCAAGCAAGATAAATACCTGTAACAATAATGTTATATTTAGACCATAGGTCTATACCAATTTTACGGTGAGAGAGCCACGCTTCGGCATGAATGGGCCGGCTCACAGAAGTGATACCACGGCCTCACAGAAAACCGGTCTGAAATAGCGCTTGCGCTGTGTTTCACCGAGTGAGTGAGGATACCGGAGGCCCATACCCCAACTCCTTCCCCATCCCCCTCCCCATCCCCCAAAGGCCAATAAAGCACCTGTGACGCCTCTGATGTTGCGGGTGTCCATGGGCGGCGGTAATCGCTTACCATCAGGCGATACGTGGTCCCTATTCCATAAAAAAAAAACAATATTATAAATTCGAAAGTTACTTTGTCTATTACGCTTGAACGGCTAAATTGCTGCACCGATGTCAATGACTTTACAAACATACATATAAGAAGTGTTTGTCCAGTGTAAGATTTGAAACCACGACACTTGGCGCAGTAGAAAGCGTCGTGGCGACCGCTTAAACCACTTTTTTTTTTTTTTTTTTTTTTTTTTAACGTGTGGAAATCCCCTCGGACCGTCACCCCACCTGGGCTTGCGGCGGGGCGGTGTGTCGGACTCGAACCGACTAAAACCACACGGTGTGCCACTCTGCGCCTGTGAAGGGAGGAATCCGGGAACTGCAGTTATTAACACGTCCGGACCCCTCCCAGCGCTTGCCCGCATAAAAGCGGGCACCGTCAGCTGTTAACATCTCGATTTAGGCGACGTACGGCACACGCGTAACGTCGCCTCCTCGCGGGCGGCCACTATAGCGGATGGAAGGGAAAGCCCGTCCCGACCATCCGCGGCCACACTCAGGGCGGCATGAGGCGCTGATAGGCGCGCCTCCGCCGCCCGGTTCGCCGGCGGCGGATTGGGTCCGAGTGGATATCATCCTCCCGGGCCTTCTCCGCCACCTCCTTCTGCGAGATTACGTCTTCGCAGAAGGTTGCGACCGCGGTAAAACTGCTGTCGCTACCGGCCATGGAGCGTATGACGGCCGGTAGCGAGAGATCTCCTCCGATGACTGCAGTGAGGGCCCGGCGCTGCGACGCCCAAGCGGGGCAAATCGCCAGCGTATGCTGGGCCGAGTCCTCACTGCAGTCGCAGTGGTGGCAGGCGGGACTCAATTCCCTCCTAGCGACCGAGTGCAGGTACTTCCCGAAGCAACCATGCCCGGAAAGGACCTGCGTCAGTCGGAAGGAAAGGGTCCCGTGCTGCCGCCCTGCCCACTCGAGGATGACCGGCTGGAGAGCCTCCACGGCGGCAAAGCCAGCGCGTGGAGTCTCCAGCCGGAACGACCAGCGAGCCATCGTGGCTCGACGGGCGGCTTCACGCCACTCGCGTACCTCTTCGGGCGGAGGGCGATAGCCATACTCCGCCCGATATTCAGCCACCCGTCGATAAACTTCGGCGAGCACTTCCGCCTCCAAATCCCACGGGGGTGTTCCGGCCAGGGCGCACGCCGCCTCGGTCGACACCGTGCGGTATCCGCGTATGGCTCTGACTGCCAATACCCTCTGAGGCCGCCAGAGGCGGGCCTTATTTAGGGCAGTCAGAGCCGCCACCCACACCGGTGCACCATACAGCGCCATCGACCGGACAACCCCCGTGTACAGGAGTCGCGTTGCGACGCTGGCTCCACCCAAATTGGGCAAAAGTCGCCCAAGGGCGGAGGCAGCGTCGACCAGCTTCGGACCAAGCTGTCGGAAGTGCTCGTCGAAGAGCCACCTACCGTCGAGGATCAGGCCCAGATACCTCGACCGCTTAAACCACTAGGCCAACCGTGCAGACCAAGTACCAAAATTTGGTATGCAGATATTTTCATTCAGGAAGAATATAGGCTTCTCTTTGCCGCAATATCCGACATACAAGCAGGCGGAACCGCGCAAAATAACTAGTAACCTCATAAAATGTCGATTCAATATTTTTTGTAATATATTTGTGTATAAAGCAAGATTATTGGACGCTAGGACCATGATGGGCCATATGGGCCAGACTCGACCGGAGTGATTCCACTGCTTCACAGAAAACCAATGTTAAGCAGTTGTTTAGTTTTTTTTCACCGAGTGAGTGAAGTTCATCATCAGTCTATTGCAGTCCACTGCTGGACATATTCCTCTCCCATTGCATTGAGTGAGGTTACCGGTACCCAAGAGGGAGATTGGGCTCGAAACACCCCTGTTCCGAGCTCAATCTCCCCCTCTAGAATATAGAGTTGTAGAAGTCCATGGGAGGCAGAAGTCATTACCATCAGATCTATGAATCCTCTGCTTGTTCGCAACTACCTATATCATAAAAAAAACACTATACTCTTTGCGCTGTAGCATGGTGCGGAATTTATTTGTAGACTAGAACATTCTGGTTGGTTTAATAAAATTTACTACAGTTATTAATGATTTAATATATTGCGAATGTGGTACAGCTGAAATACTAAGTCAGAATTTGTAAATCACGGCAACTTTCAAGAGTGAAACGAAACGTTACTGAAACTGTGTCAAACAAAGACAACAAAGGTCTATGTCCTTCCTTGACAATCGAAGTATCTGTATGCCAAATTTCTTAAAACACTGTCTGTTAATTCGATTAAATCGAATTAACAGACAGTTACTTTACTGTGACTCGAATCAAGAGAATTGTGTTAGAGGAGTGTAGGTTTATGATCTATTTGATTCATATTATTATTTTATTATTGTTTTTTTATGTCTTAGAACAATATTTTCAAGTTAACATTGTTTTTTTAATTGTTATAGCGGCTTTTTTATGGAATAGGGGGCAAACGAGCACACGTATCGCCTGATGATAAGCGATCACCGCCGCCCATGGACACCCGCAACACCAGAGGCGTCACAAGTGCGTTACCGGCCTTTGGGGGGATGGGGATGGGGGGAGGGGTTGGGGTATGGGCCTCCGGTACCCTCACTCACTCGGTGAAGCAAGCGCTGTTTTACACCGGTTTTCTGTGAGGCCATGGTGTCACTCCGGTCGAACCGGCCCATTCATGCCGAAGCGTGGCTCTCCCACGGTGTTTTATTAGTCCAAGCTGTGACAACCTGTAATTGGTTAGATGCTTTGTTTTAAGAATTAAATGATTCTAATTAAAAGGCCTATGTCCAGCTGTGGACTGCGATAGGCTGATGATTAATAAAGCAAAGGCAATAGTGTACGAAGTTACGAACCGTTGGTGGCCTAATAAATAAATTAAAAAAATAAAATAAAATAACTATTCTATTGACGGTCTATACTTACTTGACATCATAAATATTTTTTCAGTAGGTTGACTGGGTAGAGCCTTAGCAGCGTCCGAGTCAGGTAAGAAATTAGCGCCACATACTTGTGGGATCATTGACGCATTTATTGAAGTCACTGCGGCTTTGTTGCCTGTAGATAACACTGAAAATAAAGAAAATGACATTATTTGTAGATTTCTTTAATTCTAAATACTTCATCGTGTGAATCGTGGATTAGAGCAAACTTACTTAATTCAATATGCACATTTAATTTTCACATCATTTAGACAAATTTGAACTCTGTCAGATGTTGTATACCAAAGTTATAATTTAAAATATGCTAGGTTTTTTGAGGATAACTAGATTGTTAACTTTTTATGATATACTTTGAGTTATGCAGAAAACTGTAGTAGTGACATGGCTGTTTTCTACACAACTTGATCCAATTAGCCAATGCAAATATTATACAAATACTTATATCGAACCAAAATTAAACAATGAGCCATTTACCTACTGAAGAAATTAAATTTCCCCATATTTGGCTCATTTGCCAGATCATGAAAAAGAATCCAAGAAAGCGTTGGAGAAGAATTCCAGCTGGTATTTTGAATAGTGAACTGTGTGTTTCCGCATACTGTAACAAAAAAGAGTATATTACCTGTACTTAATACTGAATACTTCTAATTCTGTGGGGGTCCACAGGTCTGTGTGGTCTGTGGGGGGAAGTATTCAGTATTAGGTAAACCTATTTACTTCTACCTCCATGATGCCGAATTTATCATAGAACCTTTTTTAATTTGTTAAAAACTCAGACTGGAAACCTTTTACTTTAACGTACTTTTTTATTTGTTTCGCCCGCGCCATATCTTCTTTGCATTTAGCCATTTTCTAGCTGAGGTGGGATGAAAAGTTCGTGTTGCACTCGAGTGCAAAGACTTTTCACCTCGTGCTCTTTCAGGGTTCGAATTATTGAATCATTCGCGTGCAACTTTGCACTCTTGTATAACAAATAACTATTATTGTTTATTAATTCTTTATTACTTGTATCTATCTCTGCTATATGAGTTTTATATAGTTTATTCTTTCCTCTTTTTCTTTAAAAAAAAACAAAGAAGTAAATCTAGATCAGTTGAATACAAATAGAGTATACATACACGTCGCGTAGCGATGATAGTTGGATACCTATGACTATTATTATATGGCCCAAATTGAATTCAGAAAGCACAAATGAACTAAAGCATACTTATATTTGTTCTTTCACAAGTTAATATAAAAGGAACAATATTAGCCTGCGATTTATAACTGTTATAGTACCATACATCTGGGAAAACTTGTTATTGACGTGGTCCAAATTACCATAAATTAATTTCAGTAAGTTTTCCTGAAACAATAATCCAACATAACTATAAATTCAAAATTTAAAAAACCCCCTACTCAAGCACTTAGTCGAGTAATCATACGCCAATGATATTTTTGCAGACATTCGGTTATTCTTCCCACTTTAACCCCCATAACTTTTAAACGACTCAACCGATTTTAATGAAACATGTATAAGAACACTCACACGTAACTCACCTTAAATACAAAAAAAAATAATTGAAATCGCTTCATCCGTTCGCAAGCTACGGTGCCGGACAGACACGACAAACTTAAAACACCCCTCTTTTTGCGTCGGGGGTCAAAAATAGAGCATTACCAATGATAAGTAGGTGCACTTCGCGCACCACAGCGGGCCCGCACCAAGACCCAGTAGAAGACCGGCAGGTACCAGGGTATAGAAACTGGGATACATCTGACAAGCTATGAAGGGCATGAAGGTTATAAGGGACAGGCATATTGTCCATTTTGTGCCCAACCACCTGCAAACGAAGAGTTATGTAAGAGAAAGTGCTATAAAGAAAATATTGACAGCTGTAAGATATTAAAGGCCCTGTCATAAAACAAAGTTATAAACACAGATATTTGAATAGAAAGTTTCGAAAGGCAAGCACTACGTCACAATCGGAAATCCAAAATATAATAATTAGACCAAAAGGTGGCGGAATTTCGCGGCTTTTAGTTGGACCTAGTTAGGCGCAGTATCGATTCGAGAGGGAAACTGAAAACGTATGGTCCGGGAACGAGGTTTTCCACCCCGTCACCATTAAAGAGATATGGCAAAAGGGTTCAGAATTAAGTACATTCTATTTAGTAGTTAGTAAGTAGGGATCTGTATTAAAGTAATAAATTATAATAAATAGACACGTTTAAAAATTTATATTATTACTAGCAGATCCGGCAAACGTAGTTTTGCCATAAAATTGAGGTATAAAAAATAGATGTTGGTCGATTCTCAGACCTGGGTGATATGCACACCAAATTTCATAAAAATCGGTCAAGCTGTTTCAGAGGAGTATGATAACTAACATTGTGACACGAGAATTTTATATATAAGATTAGCAAGTTCTATATGCTACTGATATAATTTATGTGCCGTACTGGGCGAATCATCTTTACTTCGTGATTTGTGATTAGGTATACAATAGGGCATGCAACCAGGTTTTACGGTTACCCGAATTAAACGGAAACCCGGCCTATTAGAAAACCGTCTTTTTTTTTTTTTTTTTTTACTAAAAAAAAACGAGTTTTTCGGGTTTTTTTTTCAAGAGAGAAACCTGAAAAAACCAGTTTTTGAAACAGCATGCCCTAGTATACAATCGATACAGTGGCAATGTGTTAAAGTTATAAAATGTTTACTTTAATATAGAAACTTTCTAAGACCTTCTTCCTAGGCTCTATTTTCCTAAGGTTATTTGAGGTCGGCTACTACTGCTACTACTACAATTGGTTTTACCTGAATATTAGTTTTTCCACGGAGCGACTGGCAACGCACCTACGCAACCCTGAGCCCGAACTGAATTCGGTGATTGAACTAGTTGTCAGTATATTTGACGTCCCAGTAACGATTGCCATAGATGTTCATAAGAACTCCGACGCACGGGTGTTAAACACAGCCACTTTCCATACTCCGGATTCCCATTAAGAATTTTTTGTAAGAAAGACCCAATAAGAATTTTTGGCCTGACCTGAAGAATCGAACCCGAGACTTGAACGGCAGTCGCATACGCTAACCGCCAGACCAACAAGGCAGTCAAAATTTCAAAGGCATATTTTGAAACAGCCCGGTTTTTGCATGCCCTAGTATACAATCGATACAGTGGCAATGCGTTAAAGTTATAAAATGTTTACTTTAATAAAGAAACTTTCTAAGACCTTCGTCCTAGCCTTTATTTTCCTAAGATTATTGATTTGACTATAATCAAGCTCATAATATTTTACTGATTGCTATTTGACATATATATATGGATGAATTGGAAGGGATCAGCACTCTGTACTTCCAAATTCATCCGGAAAGCATCTAAAAAACCAGGTCTAAGTCATTCAAGCTAGTTATTACCAGATTTAAACCACTACATTTGTATGTGTAGGTACTAGAAATCAGTAAAGAAAATTGTTTTAAATACCTGTAGGTATAAATTGTTTAAGAACTTACTTTATAATAGCAGCTGGTAGAAATATATTCGATAAAACGACACCTGCAAACACTGCTGCCAGAGAAGCTGTTCCCAAACCGGCCTCAGCGTTAATAGAACTTTGTAAGTTTGAAGTACCCTGAAAAAATATGTACACATCTGAAGAAAGCAAGAAAAAAAAAGCGGCCAAGTGAGAGTCGGACTCGCGCATGAAGGGTTCCGTAGCAGCAAGTAACATAATATAAAAGTTCTTGTAGTTCGTTGTAACTTTGATCGATAAATGGTGGTTTACGATTTATGACGTATTAAAAAAACTAATTACTAGATCTCGTTCAAACCAATTTTCGGTGGAAGTTTGCATGGACTGGTTAATGTACATCATATTTTTTTTTTTTTATCATTCTCTTATTTTAGAAGTTACAGCGGGGGAGACACACATTTTACCACTTTGGAAGTGTCTCTCGCGAATTATATTGGAAACCTCAATTTCATTTTTGAAGACCGTATAGTCCTTATAGTTTCGGAATAAAGTGGCTGTGACATACGGACGGACCGGCGGACCAGCGGACCGACGGACCGACGGACCGACGGACCGACGGACCGACGGACCGACGGACAGACGGACAGACATGACGAATCTATAAGGGTTCCATTTTTTGCCTTTGGCACGGAACCCTAAAAAGGGGTATGGTTATAATTGGCGACAAAATAAGCTCATTAATTTTTTTACTAGTAGATGAATTTTAGTACGGTCATTTTGCGGGACAACGAACTTTGGTAAATAAAACTAATTTCAAGGCACGTATTTTTCTCTCAAAGCACTTTAATAACAAACATTTCAGCTGCGTGGAAATGTACACGGACAACTACATGAAATATTCTGAATTAAATATTCGACAGCTGTCAAAGAGTTTTCGAAACTTTTTTTATTTTATTCTCCGAGATAAACATCAGAATGTATTATCTATATAAAGATCCATAAACCCGGTAAGTTTCGTTTTTAGTTATTTCTTGAACTGAATTTCTTTCAAATAATTTCGTGAAGTTAAAATTATATTTCCGAAATATTTCCGACTTCGACTAAATCGTAATACGAATGCGAAAAAAGTTGCTTAATAAAGAAATGGCAAGGTTTCCATTACTCACGGCAAATGCTGTAAAAAGTATCATGAATGCCATAGATATAACGCCAACATTCTTCATGATCCTCCACTTTTCATTCCACTTAAACATCTTAAATTTTTCATCCAGTCCAGGTCCAGCAATATTAAAATCCTATAATGACTTAAGTCTACTAATTCTTGAGTTTAGTTACTAGACGGGATTTCTCTAACTAACTTGACTATCACTTTTAGTTGTACTTAATGTACAGCTGGATTCTGTAACAATGATACACACAAAATTGACTTGACACAATTTTTTTTTTAAACCAACAATCTATGAAAGTGCAACTGCATTATGAGCCTTTAAAGAACTACCAAAACCATTTTGTCACGTTAGTATTTAATTTTACTAATGTCTCAAAGCGGCTTTGTCAGTTCTATTCAGGTGCGGTCGCAGCCTGAAATTTTGGGGGGGGTCACTAATATATAATCAGTTTAAGTCAAGTAAATTAGACTTTATTGCACAATACACAATTTTATTGCACACATTAAAAACAAATGGATACCTTTTGTTTTTATTTCTAAATTTGTAAATCTATTGGCATAATAATATTTGGTAATCAGGTTCTTGTAGCTGGGAAAAAATTACATGTATACGGTTTTGGGGGAGGTCGTGTCCCCTGTGACCCCCCCCCCCCCTTAGAACCGCGCCTGGTTCTATTCCCCATTACATGAATTTCAAAGACACTATAATATTATTTTTAATCTGGATCTGAATCATTGACTCCACTTTCTAGCGAGCTGAATGTTGTGGGTTTGGTGACAACACTTTCTGTTATTCACAAACAACAAGAACTGCAAACTGACGTATCTATATTTGAATAAGTGAAGCAAAAACTTTGTGCCCCTTTTTACGAAAATTATGTAAATTGAGGAGTATGAAATTAGACACAGTTAAAGTTTAGGAGTACAGAAAGCTGAAAAAACAAACGAATTAGAGTCGAATTTCGACCACTGGGCGAACACATTATTAATTCACAATTACATTACCTGCTTAACAGTTAAAACCACATCTATATTTCTTGAACTTCAGCAGGATACTATCCTATCACATAGTTAAAATAGGTAATCTAATATAGCTTTTAAAATTGATCGTTTATTTTAAACTTATAAATTGCCTTTTTTTAAGATATCTTCTTCAACTTACAAGAAAATACCAATTAAATGGTGCGTCAACAACAAACTGACTTATATTAGGACATCTTGCACCGTAAAGATAAGGTTTACGTTTATTTATTTATTTACGGGCTATTTTTATTTCATTAGTAAATAAACGATAAGAGTTATTTGCTAATGAAATAAAAAAGCATATGTTTTAATACATTATGTAATTTGTGATGCAAAGAGGTAGCGATATTCAAATAAAATATTGTTCACGAAATAAATATTTGTTCTAAAATTTAATTTCTTTGTGATAGTACTGTTTTCTTTTGTAACAGAGAGCTATTCAAATAAATATTTTTTAGAACTGACCTCAAATTAATGCCAAAGAAGAGAGCTAAGTGCATATTAGGCATATTTAATGTGGAGGTTAGTTGGAAATAAACACCGTCTCCTTGCCAAGAAATGTAATAAGATACAGTTAAAATTAATAGTAGGTGTGTCACATAATAAGAACTTTGAAATCTTGACTTAGTATATAATCAAAATTTTAATAATCATTATTTTTACGGGAATTAACGCGATCACTTATTTAAAGGTATTACATACCTCTGAATTAGGCTCTGATTTGCCTGACGTTTCGACCAGGTTGCACTGGTCTATGGTTGCACTGGCCGTGGCTGACTGGCTCAGCAGTGCACGCCCTCCGTCATCGAATCTGTGAAGTAGAAGGTTCTTCGTCCACCCGCACATTTTCGATATTATTGATAAATTTGTTTCACCATGTACCGTCACATACCACACTAAGGCCTCGTTCGCACGGGCGTATTTTTTACGTCGCGTTGGGCGTGAATTTTACGCTCAGCGGTGGCGTATTTTTTAGGCCCGTGTAAACAGCAACGCGTTTAATCACCAGTGCTGCCAAATTAGTGGATTTTCCACTAAAACTGGTTAATCGAGGTTTTAGTATACCTGCTATATTGAGAATACGCTGTGGTTTGAGGTTGGAAGGAAAATGCTGCAATGATTACAAAATTCCAGATGCCGTTTTAAAACAAATTCGGTATAAAAGAGTCATATCAATCTGAAATGGAAAATTATGGTACAGACAAAAATGATTCGTCTGAAGAAGACGAATTATTAATCCTACTAATATTATAAACGCTGAAGTTTGTAAGTATGGATGGATGGATGATGTTTGTTACTATTTCACGCAAAAACTACTGAACGGATTTGGATGAAACTTTACAATAATATAGCTTATACATCAGAATAACACATATGCTAGTATTTGCCGCGATAACCGACATACACACGGGCGGAGCCGCGGGCAACAGCTAGTATTGAAATATATTAATTCTACATATTCATAGACGATTACGAAAATGACATAGGAACTGATAAGATAATGCTTATTTAAAAGAAATATGTACATTGGATTCAAACACACCTTGTTTGCATACATTCTAGTTGCTAGTCAGGTTACATCGGCATCTTATAATATTATTAAACATTAAAACAGAGGGAAAAGTTTTACTTACTATCGTGTTTCTTTTATTTACTTTTTGTATATAATTTAAATAAATTACATGTTGCTATTGATTTAAAAACAAGAATAAAACGTTATATCACAAAGATAAGATGAAAATATATATTTATACGCGAAATAGACCAATATAACATCATCTCAATAAAAATAATATGTGTCAGTCCGCCGTTTTCTGTGGTCACCTCATGGGGGCATGTATTGATAGATGATATTGATACCTTATATATACACCTCTGCATCATCCAAAGGTCGACTTGAACAAAATGCCCACGGCATTAAGTCCGCATATGCACTGTATATCCAGGAAGCAAAATATTAAATATTTTCTATCAGGGGTTTTCGCGGGGATCCAGAATTGTATTACTGGCTCACAGCAGTGCCGGATCAAACCGATTCAGGGGACTGACTGAAGCGCAGATTTTTCACCAGTAACTTTTTACTTCGTCCGATATACTGAATCGTTCCTAGTCCTTGGCCGAATACAAAGTTTTCGGTCCCACACCCAGAAACTTTTATCTAGATCTTGTGTTATGTTTTTGACAATAAATTGATAGTGTCTCAAATAATTGAAGGTTTTCTTGTATTAATGATTTATTTCAAATTTATATGAAGTTAGTAGTCACAGTCTTTAAAACAATCTTACAATGACTTTCAACTATCCGTGCTTTTAATATAGTAGATTGTCTTCACATATTTCTTTTGATTCTAAATTTTACCGTGGGAGAGCCACGCTTCGGCATGAAGGGGCTGGCTCGACCATAGTGATAACACCGCCTCATAGAAAACCGGTGTGAAATAGTGATTGCGCTGTGTTTCTCCGAGTGAGTGAGGATACCCGAGGCCCATACCCCAACCCCCCTCCCCCTGTCTCCCCTCCCCCCATCCCTCCAAAGGCCGGCAATGCACTTGTGACGCTTCTGGTGTTGCAGGTGTCCATGGGCGGGGGTAACCTTTCACCATCAGGCGATACGTCTGCTCGTTTGCCCGCCTATACCATAAAAAAAATCTTTTTCCTGTCTCCCCAATATCTTTTCAGTGTGTCCTCTTTCAATAGTATTGACTAACATAGATTTCCTGTTGAAGAAATATATAGATAGAGATATAAGAAATACATAGTTGATAGAAATATATTACTTTATCTTGGGCCCACAGATACAAGAAGTCAGTCGTAAGATATTTGCTTCTGCCGGATCTCTCCAAAGACTGCGTAACTTTCTTCCAATTGCAACTAGGGCTGCACTTGCACAAGCACTTCTCCTCCCAATTCTCGATTTTGCCGATGTCAGCTATCTAGATCTCACTGAAGCATAACTTGATAAGCTTAAGCGACTAAAAAATCTCTGTATACGATTTGTATTTG
Source organism: Diaphora mendica (assembly GCA_949125395.1). Lineage (NCBI taxonomy): Eukaryota > Metazoa > Arthropoda > Insecta > Lepidoptera > Erebidae > Diaphora > Diaphora mendica. Next base: position 8,426,321 of record OX421322.1, read on the forward strand.
GCCTGCGAAAATATGATCACGTCACCGAATTTCGTAAACTGCTCAAGTGGCTTCCGATTCGCTCTCGCCGGAATACTCATATTCTCACTTTTCTCTATAACATCTTGTTCAATCCTAGAGCCCCCTTCTACCTCAAAGAACGATTTAAGTTCCTTAATGACACACATGTAAGATGCCTAAGGTCATTCGAAGATTTGGGACTGGAGATGCCTCAGCATTCCACGAAGTTTTGTGATCAATCTTTCACTGTTCAAGCAGTAGGCTTGTGGAATGAATTGCCCATAAACATTAGGCAAGCGCAAACAATGAGTAGATTCAAGAAGATGGTTCACGAATATTACGCATCATAATTGAGTCAGTCATGCATTAGGGTATGATTTCAGTCTTTTCTTTCTCTTCAATTGTAATTTAAGTAAGTAATTATAGTTATGCTTATATGTATGTGTGTTTATCTATTAGTATGTAAAAGTATGTGTTTTACAACTATGTGTGTATGTTTATATGTATATATATATAAAAAATCTTCCATCTCAATGAACGTCAACTACTACTGTCTTTCTGAAACATTTGATCCATCCTAAGGTTGCCTGGAAAAGATTGCTTTTGGCAATAAGGCCGCCTTTGTACACTACACTTCGGACATTTTATGTATTATGTACTTTTAATTCTGTTATACGGTGTGCAAATAAAGAGTTTTCTGTTCTATTCTATATAGTTTTAAATTGTTGCAGAGGCAAAGTTCCCCAAAACACTATTTTAATATTTTTATACATCGGAATTTCAATACGAGTACACATTCTTTCTAGAAGTGTTATTTACTTTCTGTTAGAAGAATAAGAATTCATTAGTTTCAGGGCTTTGCCAATAGTATCACATTTTTCTAACTGATAAAGACTTTCGTTTTATAATTTCATATTTTCTTCCATTAAAAAATTGTTTCTGCACGTCTCACTCTGAAAAATTGGATCGCTACGATTATTTTCAACAAACACATTATTTGATGTTCGTTATTTGTATGTACATAGACAAATGGACAGAGGAAATTTGTCACCGACAGTATGTACACACACACCCTCAGCGACGCGTATTATAGTCCGAACCAAACTTTATGGCGGCTCGGAACATCGTGCGTGTCAATGCGCAGCATACAATTTTAGGTATCAGCGGGACGTACAGGGATGCGGGTAGAGGTCAATACACGGTTCATCTTTCTTGTGTGTGTGACGACTTATTATACGTAGTTTTGAATTGTTTCGTAATCTACTTGTTTTGTATTTTTTGGTTACTTGCTTTATTATTGACTGTTGTAGTTTTGTGTATTTTACGTAAACTTTTCAATAGTTACATATTTGATGAGTCGATTAAAATGACTCGCGGACTGTATAATCTTCTAAGTCAAAGTTATTGGTTTCTGTAAATAGGTTTTCAGAAAACACTTCAACTTGCTAGAAAACTTTTAATAACATTTAATAGAATTAGTTTAATACTTGAGATCATATTTTATTTGCCTCGAACAACATCTCAGAAATAATTCTTCGGTTTATAGTTAGATAAGAATGGTAGAAACCTACTAATGTTTTCATAAATTAAATATGCTAAAAAATAAGTACATGTAATAATAAACTTCGTGAAATGAAAATAAAATTATAATTATATCTTCTCAGCTATGATTTTCAACTTAACTGTGACTGGGGGAACTGGGTGAAAATGCGGGTTAAAATATCGGAATCGCGACAATTTGCTAATATTTACATATGTGTTGTTTACTTATGTAAACAAGCGTTAGGGTATTCTTTTTCGTCTCAGCTCGGTAACTTTCTTACCATGTTAAACAACTCAGTGGTAAATAATTATAATTCCGATATGTTTTTGGTAGTGGGAGATTTTAATCTGCGAGGAATTACGTGGCGGCCATCTGACCAACCGTCGTACTACCCGGCTAACTTAAGTACTAGTGACGAATACCTACTTGCAGATGAAATACACACATCGGGCCTAGGGCAATATAATGGCGTTACGAACAAGGATGGAAGAATACTTGATCTGGTTTTTTCTAGCAGCATAGTGTCGGTGTGTGAGTGCACTGATCCTTTGGTACCGATTGATCCTTATCACCCGGCCTTACTAATTGGCCTGCATGCCTGTATAACCCCCCCCTTTAGAGTCTGCCCCAAGAGTACGATATATGTATAGTAAAGGAGACTTTGTTGCCTTGAATAATAATATTTCTGCGGTTAACTGGGCGTCTAACTTTTCATCACGTTCGGTTGATGAATCGGTTGAATTCTTTAACCAAACTATAATTAACTTACAAAAACGGCACATACCTCAAAAAAATATTAAAAGCAATAAATATCCAGTTTGGTATAATGTGGGTCTCATTAAAATTATAAAAGAAAAATCTAAATACTTCGAAAAGTTTAAATTATATGGCAACAGGTCTGATGAACGGTCGTACAAGCTTCTACGCGACAGAGCTAAAACAATGGAGACGATATGTTACAAAAACTATGTAACCCTCACAGAAAATTCCATAATATCTAATCCTAAAGCTTTTTGGTCCTTTGTACAAAGTCGATACCATTCCAATGCAATACCTAATCACCTTGTTTATAATAACGAATCGTTATCTACCGGTGAATCAATCTGTGAGGCGTTTTCTTCATACTTCCAATCCACATTTCGCCCGCCCGCCGTGAAATTCACTGATACAGATTCAAATTCCTATCCCCCTATCGACCCGACCCCGAGTCAGTCCCTTGGAGACATTTGTTGCATCAATATCAACACTGATGAAGTTGCTAAACTTCTACAGTACTTGGATATTTCAAAGGGTGCAGGTCCTGATCACATTTCACCACAGCTTCTTAAAAACTGTTGGTCTTCTGTTTTGTTGCATATCTCAATCCTATTTAAGAAATCGCTCTCGTCGTGTATCGTTCCCCTTATATGGAAGTCAGCGTACATAACTCCTGTTTATAAAAAGAGTTCAAAAATAGAAGTTACCAATTACAGGCCTATATCGAAGCTCTGTATTTTAGCAAAGGTATTCGAAAGAATCGTTTATAACCAGGTTTATACTGCTATATCGATTTTATTGAGTCCTTCATAGCACGGTTTCCTTAGAGGCCGATCCACTGTCACCAACCTGGCGCTATTTAATGATTTTATTACTAGTACTATGGATGACGGTAAGCAGGTGGATGTCGTTTACACTGATTACAGCAAAGCCTTCGATCGGATCGATCACAATATCCTGTTGCTTAAACTGAACAGGATGGGAATAAGGGGGGACCTGCTCCGGTGGTTCTCTTCTTATCGCTTGAATAGGTCTCAAGCAGTTGTCCTTAACAACTTCATTTCCAGTTGGGTCCCAGTGCCTTCTGGCGTACCCCAGGGTTCCGTGATCGGTCCATTATTGTTTGTTGTTTATGTGAACGACATCCACTCTTGCTTCCAATCATCTAACCTGCTCAGCTTTGCAGACGATATGAAAATCTTCTCTGTAATATCATTACTCGATGATATGACAGCACTCCAGGGCGATCTAAATAGGTTAGAGAAATATTGTCAGGACAATAAACTCAACCTTAACCCTTCAAAGTGCTCTGTAGTTACCTACACTAGGAAACGCATGGCCATAAGAGCCAATTATACATTGGAAGACCAATCAGTCTCAAGGTGCGAGGTGGTTCGCGATCTGGGTGTCTACCATGACAGTGGTTTGCTGTTCGATGAGCACGTAGATGCTATTATCAAAAAAGCTTCTAGAGCACTGGGATTTGTGATGCGTATATCTAAGTGCTTCACGGAGGCTAAAACGTTAAAGATATTATACTGTACATATGTAAGAAGTCACTTGGAATACCCATCACAAATTTGGAGCCCACGTTACCATATATACATTGACAGGATTGAAAATGTACAAAAACGGTTTGTCAAATACCTCTGTTTTCACCAAAGGATCCCCTATCGGTCAGAAAAATATATTTCACTTTGTAAGCGATTCCATCTCTTGCCTCTTGCAGATCACCGTATGATAGCTGACTCACTGTTTTTAATGAAAATAATTAATAACAGTATAGACTGCCCGAAACTTCTAGAAAAAAATAACTTTCATGTTCCGAACAGACCACTCCGTCACAACCCTCTTTTAAGCGTACCAAGGGCATCTACCAATTATCGGCAGAACAGCTATATTGTGCGTGTGAGTTGGGCTTTTAATGAGCTTTGTAAGCAGGACAATATTGATCCATTCTCTATGAGTGTCTCAAAGGTGCAAAAGTGTCTGAGCTTTAAGTTTTTTAAAAGTTAAAGTAATATCAATAAAGACAAAAATTGTTTTATGCTGTCGCTCACATCATTATATTTAGCATATCACTACAGGTGATTACTTGTAATTGGCTCACTGTTGTCTACTTGATTGCAAATGTTATTATGTTAGCTGTAAGTTCTCCATAACATAAATAAATAAATAAACTGTACCTGCGCACACCTCCTTGCGCAGCTAACTTCATAAACGCCATAAAGTTTAGTTCGGATTATAACTCACTAAGGCTTGGCGCCTAGCTAGTCGCGCAGTGCGGCCGGTCCAGAACGTTTTAGAACGTCCGTTTTACTAAGTTGCTCGCTAGGTGACTCGCTAGGCTCTAGGCTAGGCGCTAAGCAAGCCGTCTGCCTGTGTGTTCGTAGCCTAATAGCGATCTGGCTAGTCGCTGTGGTCAAATGTGCACGCAAAGTTGAGTTTCGAACAGTGTATTTCTAGATTGAATTTATAACTTAATTGTCAGTCAAAGTAGGCACTAATACAACGAGGTGGCAAAGAGAACGCGGTAGATGTCGCCGCCTAAGGGCACTGTAGCCACATCTTGGGGCGACGCGATGTGATCACTGCGAATGACCTGAGCCAGGTGACACGTCGGTACGGCCGGGGTGTGTCGTCTAAAGAAGGTCCATGTTCAGCCTCTTACTGTGTAGAACGGTGAGAGGAGCAACAGCGTCTTGGCCTGGGGGTGACTCTGGTTATCCCAGGGTGTACCGTGTACCTCAGTCTTGGTGTACGGCAGAGAGGACTCTAGAAGTTGCTGATGCGTTCCTAGAGCTCCTTCCGACTGCCGAGGTAGGCCGCTGCATCGTTTAGAAGGTAGACCGGTTTTCCGGGAGCCCAACAAAAATATAATAATACACTTACAGATGGGGCTATACTAAATTTTCTAAATCTTATGCTTTTTTTATTTAACGTTACGGACGTTTTTTGCTGGCTAGGGTATATAGATAATAATACTTTGCAATGCCTCATGTTTAACTAATACGTGTAACGGTGGATTAGCCAAGACGGCAGCAAAGCAACCACTTAATATTATTAGCACAAGCTCATACTACAATGCACACCAAGTACGAGTAGAACGTCTAGAATATGAATTTATAGCATTTGACAGGCTTGACCACAGAACACATATACTCCTAACGGAGAAGAAGTACAACTTCATACAATATTTAGTAGAACGATTGCTGCCAGCGCCATCTATATGCATACCCAGAAAATAATTTCGAGTGGCGGTAAATTCAACGTATTGTTCATCCTAAGAACAATATTTAAAAACCACATTTCTTGGTAGATCTTCTTCTTCTTTGTCCACCCCTCTTCCCAGTTTAGCTGGGGTCGGGTCTCCTTGTACGTCTGCGCCAGAGAACTCTGTTCTGGGTTGTCTGTGTGCTCAGATTCTCTTGTTGGATCTCTTTCTGCATATTTGACCACCAGGTGGCGGGTGGTCTTCCTCTTCCTCGGTCTGGGATATTTAGGGCCTTCTTCTATACATTTCTTGGTAGATACATTATAAATATATTGTAAAAATATTCTGCAACGGATCGCACTTGCATTAAACTCGAAAACAGAATGAAATGTTGACATGACATGTCATAGATATTGTAGAGCTATTTCGAGGGTATTCAAAAATAACTACTTTATTTCCGATTCAATTTTATTTTAGACAAATTTATTTAGACAAATGGTATTTTGGATAACTTAAAAATCAGCGTAACTGCAATCATACATCAAAAATAATTTTACTGATAAATATTTATATTTCGTAGGAAAATTTCATTGAAAAAAATCTAAGCCATAATAATTTTAATGTTGGCAATGAAACATAATATCTGCCCTGGGTACCTCTCCTATATCGGCCCATACAAAGTTGCCACCCCCTGGGCTTGACCCAATTTAATACTAAATTCTCATATTTAGTAGATATATAGTTTATCATAATTATTCTAATGATTATGAGATATTTGATATCAATAATACAATTATTAAAAATAATTAATAAATATAAAATAAAGAATACAATAATTATTTGATAATAGAGGATTGTGTAACATTAAAGATTTATTACGCCCCGGAAGTAGGAGTAGGTATGATGAAATATAAGTAACGCCGGAAGGCGCCAAGATATTGAATCAACTATTTACTTGATTATAAAATCACCAGTTGAATTATAAGGTTATAATATATAATATTGTATGCCTAGTGATTATTAACATTTTAACGAACTACGCGTTTATTCGAGATTGGAATCTTTACTTATAACATATATCTAGATAGACATAGTCGATACAAATGGCTATTCTTTTTTTCTTTTGTTTTTCTTTTTTTTAATGCTATGGGACCGAAGATGTTCATTTTTCGTTTTAATTAGTGTCTGAGGGTCTAGGAAGTTGATGATGACAAGGACAACCGTGAGTATTCATATCATAATTATACTGTTTAAACTAGGTATATATATTTTGTATTTTTTTTTTATGTATGGACTTGCCAAAGTACTACTCTACTCTGGCAGAGTTCACTTATTTTGGCAGGGTCATACATAAAAAAATTGGGTCTAATGGCCCACTATAGGCTGCAAGTCTCAACACCTGCACATATTTTCACTAACCGTCGTCGTTTCAATATATAAAAATAAATCTTGTTTATGCAATTTCATTACATTGCTATTAGTTTTACTTTGTAATCACGGCTTACAACCAAATGGTTAATGCGGTGAGTGTCGGTATGCGAATTCAGAGGTTCATTACGGGGGAAATATCCACTAATACTAGTGCCACTGATCATTGTTTACGTGCTTAGTACCTAAATAAAACAACATTCGTCGCACAACTACATTCTACTTCATAAGCGATGACTTCAGCCTGCTGATCATCAGGGTCTCGTTGCCTTTTTCCTACTCATTACTGAAAACTTATCAGGTGATTAATAGCTATTCCATCAATGCCTTAGGTACCTTACCAATCACCAACAACCCATAAAGTCCCACTGCTGGGCTCAGGTTTGCTTTGGGTCACCATGCTGCATTGTCTCCATACGCAATGAGTATGGTGACCACCACTATTGGATTTTGCTCATGCTTTCTATCAGGCAGGCTCATTAATAAAAAAAACGATTTTGATTAGCATCGTAAATATCTTAAATTATACAAACAGCAATGATTGTTGAGGTTATCAAGATTAAAACTGCATTAAGTGATAAAAGCACTGTTTGTTTATAATTCCAGCAATACTTACTTTATCTAAGAACTATTTACAGCATATTTAAAAAAACTTAAACTTATTAGTGGTAATATACGAGCTGCTTGCCAAAAAGGCAATAATACATTTAATATTATACTATTATTCTTATAGGTAAATTACACTCAAACACAGAATAAGTAATCGAACTCATCACAAAACATTTGTCCTGTAGTCAGAAACGCCATAAAGTTTAGTTCGGACTATAACTCACCAAGGCTCGGCGCCGTTCTAGTCAGAGTTTCTAACCAGTAGACATTGAGATTTCTGTGCACTAGACCAATTAGACCCGATATGATGAACAAAGGTTAACACAACATTCTTTTGTATTAATTTAGCAGCTGCCACTTGTAAATTACATTACAGTATCAAAAGCAATATTATCACAACCTTTTACGTAACATAAGTCCTTTTTCTTCTCGTCCTCTTTCTTTAACCGACTCTGTTGGTATTCCACAAAGAAGTAACAAGAAACTCCTACAGCCATCATGGCTAGGAGCATGTATGCTTTATGGCTTGTCCTAAGATATGGAGACAGAATATATGCAATGATGAATCCAACAGATTCCCAGAGACGAAAGTTTGCGAATGCTGCCTCCTCTCTACCGGGGAACAGGATACCGTAGTATGCTGTAAAACGAAAAAAATATTTTTGTAAGAAATAATACTCGTAGTTAATAGTATTAGTTTTATATTTATTAGCCAAGTTTTAGTTTTTGGGCCCAAGAAACAAGATAAAGATTTTATTCTACCAAAAATTATTCAACGCCGCTAGAGAAGTTTTCACTTCAATAAGAAAAGAAAATAATTTATCAAATTTTCTAAGTGACTTCAATGATTTTATTGTTGCTTAATTTGCAGTTTAGACGCACGAAATTTTTCTTCAGCACATATATATATTACTAATTCATATCACATTTTCAACGAAATAAAGTTCAACATTTGATTTAATATTTCAAGTTTTGTGTAATCTTTCAATAGTTTCGTAATTTTCCACATATTATACAAAATAAATGAAATTAAAAAGCTTTTTAAGAACAAGCTTTTACTGGAATGCCTCGATACGAATCAAACGAGTCCAAACTCGATGATGTTGCGACGTTTCTTTACAGAGTTCCTATGGCCACCTTCCAGCTCCAGTATCAGATCAGCTCCATGTCATTATAATATTGTATTGTCACGCTGTATACATATGCTTGCAAATTTTCAGCAAAATCGGTTGAAGATATCTGCTTCAAAATTGAGTTGCAAGATTCCACCCGAATATACAAGCATACATACATACATGGCAAGTTAATAAATAGCTTGTAAAATTTACATGTCTATATGCCTCTTTAAAAATAATTCTCCGTGCTCGGCTTTAAGTTTACTACGATTCCGCTGAACTTCGATTTTTATTAAAGCTCAACAGCTCACGTAGGTAACTAAGGTGTAGAAGTTCTGAAGAAATATTGTAGTTAGACTTTTTAGGGATACCAACATTGGCTAGATGGCGTTGTGTGTGAAATGCCCGAAATTATTATTATTATGTATATGTCACCGTAAGATTGTAAAAACCGTTAGATTATAATCTCCCTAGCGAGATTGCAAACTATCGATAGATTGTCAAATGTGATACACTGCTTAGGCCCATAGCACACGGCGTATTTTAAACGCGCAGATGCAGTAGACGCACTGTAGTCGCTCGTAGACAATCCTCGTCAGTTGTACAATGGCGTCGGTTGTCTTTGTCTTTAGTATAGCTTTAAAAAAACGGAAAAATAAGCGAATTTGGATAGATCCATTTACGAGTGAAAGAAGATTGTCTGATTCCTACGCGCTTCAAACGCGATTCGAACGCGCTTCATACGCGCGTTGACGCGCGTTTGAATATTAAAAACGCAAAAATCGACATCTAAGGCGCAGAAAACGCGCGTTCCTAAAACGCGCGTCCTCTGCGCGTTTAAAATACGCCGTGTGCTATGGGCCTTACGCGCGTCAAATTGTCAACTGTCCCTGATTGGTCGGTTTTACAGTAGGCCGTTCAATGGCCATAGAGCTAGGTTAGAACTTCTTCCATCCGGTTCGGTCCGGATGTGTTAATAACAGCAGTTCCCGGTTCCTTCTCAGTCGCAGAGTGGCACACCGTGTGGTTTTATTCGGTTCGATTCCGACACACCGTCCCGCCGCAAATCCCGGTTGGGTGACGGCCCGAGGGGGTTTCCACACGTATAATTTGCGAGTCCACCTATTTGCGCCTATTTGTCCACCTATTTGTTCCACCTATATGCGAGTACCAGTAAATGGCTTTGTTGTTACTTAAATGTATTTACCTTTTAATATTTCTGCTGTTAGTATTCCGAACAAAATAAAAAAATAAAAAGGTTAGAACTTCTTTGCTTAATCACAAATAAATTTTACTGTCACAACTATTTTATATGACTAATTCTAAAGCTGTGAGGTATTTTCAACATGAAATCAATTTACAATCACAAGAATACTGTACATTCGGCAACAAAGACGAATTAGAATTCTGATAGCTTCATGTATGCCGTTGATCTGAAGTTAGGAAGGATTATAGAGTCACCAGATGATGATACGTCTTCAGAGCGATCTTGATGCTCCCGTTGAATGGTGTAATCGTAATGATATGCATTTGAATGGTAAAAAGTGCTTGCATGTAATATTTTCACGAAAAATAACGAGATCCATGGTGATTACTTTGTGGGCGCAGATAAAGTTCAAACTGTAGACCAAATAAACGACGGGGGTGTTGCTTGATAAAAAGCTTGGTTTTCTACCACACATAGAAAGTATCATAAAAAGAGCTTCTAAAATGTTGGGATTTTTTATTAGAAACGGCAAAGTTTTTCGAAGCAATAAAACGAAAATCATGTTATACAATTGCCTGGTGAGGAGTATTTTGAACTATTGTAGCGTGGTATGGAGACCACATTTTTCGACACACTCTCTTCGACTGGAACGAATTCATAAGAGATTTATATGGCATTTAGCATATAACTGTAATAATATTAAAAGAACAGATTCATACAAGAAAAAGCTATCGATACTTGGAATAATTTCTTTGTCTAGTCGAAGGGATTTGTCGGATTGTGTCTTCATGTTCAAGATTCTTAATAATGTTATAGACTGCGCAGATCTCTTGAGTAGGGTAAATTACAGAGTGCCTGCTCGGTATCCCCGCAAACGTATCCACCGCTGCGTAGGAGCAAATTCACAGCTACCTCGACTTTGTAGGCAGTGCAGTAGCAATAGCTGCAGTGATATTGATATGCATATGGACTCACTATGCCGATTTCGATCCACAATCTTTAAACATTTATTATCGAATCCTCGCCGAGTATGATGTGAGCAGTTTACTATTTTTGAATTTGTCTCTTTTTTTTTTTGTTTCTCCATGTAACATGTACCTACTAACCTCATACGATAGTATTGTTTAACTTCATTATTATATTTTTAAAATTGTAAATGTTGTAGTTTCCTGTAATTATTTGTTGCGCTTAGTTCCATTCGTTCTTCTGTGTTATTTTTTATTGCATTGGTGTAAACAAATGTTCGTAACTCTAAATAATTAAATAAATTAATTAAGAAACAAATATGGCGGCGCGGGATATATGCTGTTCAACCAATCAGCGCGCGACCAGCGATTCGTCGATACCATTTGACCATCTTTCGAATGTTTGCAATCTCGCGAGATAGATTACAATCTAACGGTTTTGAGAATCTGACGGTAACATTATATACCGTTGATTTGCACCATCCACACGGAGTCACAAAGCCCCCATAGAACTGCGAAGATGTAGAGCACGTAGTCGTCCCCGGCGTGCGGCCGCCAACACAGCACGGCGCTGAACAACGCCGCGTCCACCACCGTCGCCGCACAGATCAGCGGCAGACGCCCTGTTAACTGTTTACCAATGGATATATAACATAATTTTTGCTTTACAGCGGAACTTATTCGCGATAAAATAATTTAAATGTATAATGTTGTAAGTGTAGTGTGTACGCGACCAAGGGCGGGTAGTCACACCTCGCGCATCACGAAGGCATCGGTAAGCTCACACCAGTCTGACCATGTACGGTATAACCCGTTCGAAACGTCGGGAAATAAATAAAAGTTGTGGAAGTCTAAAAACAGTTGATACATAACATGTAAGTATGGATACTTCTTAGCAACCTTCATAACATCAATAATCACAAATTTTAACAAAAAGAAAAACCGACTTCAATATAGGGGAATATTGAGTTATTCGTTAATTTGTCGCGTACATACATAATGCAAATTGAAGACTTATATGGATTTCTGATGGATGACATGTCAGAACTGGACCAAATTTAAATGGGACCATTCGGGAAGCACCAGCTTTCAAATAAAAAAAGAATCATCAAAATCGGTTCACCCAGTCCAAAGTTATGAGGTAACAAACATAAAAAAAAAATACAGTTGAATTGAGAACCTCCTCCTTTTTGAAGTCGGTTGAAAAACTAATTTACATTAAAATTTTCAGAACTGACACTGAAATTTTAAAAACACATTTGTCTAGTTATCCGCATACGAGTCTTTTGAAGGAGATCCTATGTCCAGGATCGAATGATTAAAGCCAGTTGATAATAGTGCAATTGAAGTTTAATTTATATTTCAGTTTTATGTACACAAGACTTGGAATTCAATACAGTCTATAGATTGATCCCATGTGGTAACTGAAAAATCATGGCGCGTCTAAAAACTTAAATTGTGTAGGAGGTTTCTTCTGATGGACATTTATAAGAGTAGGAATTATTCCTTTAAGTTAGACTGAGTTAAGACTGCCTCGATGGCGAAGTGGTAGCTTATGCGACTGTTTTGTTTGAGGTCTCGGGTTCGATTTTCTAATCCGCGTGGTGACGGATTAAGAACATGGAATGTCATCAACCCTATTTATCCCGTAGGTGTCGTAAGAGGCGACTTTAGGTGGCGGTTCACGCTGCGACAGAGACAAGCGACCGAAACAGGAGACCGCGACCATCACTTGATCATAGTCAATGTATAAGCAACAGTTTGCGAGCGAGACCGAGACACGAGACAGAGTAGAGTACATACAGAAGAGACCGAGACACTTGTCGCGGTCTCCCGTCTCGGTCGCTTGTCTCTGTCGCGGCGCGAACCGCTACCTTATGGGCAACATCAGTACAAAATGAAGAAAAACTTGAAACAAACTCCATAATGACCCGTCTGGCCAGTAAGCCAAAACCTCCTTTCTATAGAGAGGTCTATGTCAAGCAGTGGACTGTTAAAGGCTGCTTATGTGATGCTACCTGCTATCACTCCATAACCGTGGGAGAGCCACGCTTCAGCATGAAAGGACCGGCTCGACCGAAGTGATACCACGGCCTCACTGAAAACCGGTGTGAAATAGTGCTTGCACTGTGTTTCACCGCGTGAGTGAGGATACCGGAGGCCCATACCCCAACCGACCTTCACCTATCTTCCCCCCCCCCTTCCCCCCAAAGGCCGGCAAAGCACTTGTGACACCTCTGGGGTTGGTGGTGTCCATGGGCGGCGGAAATCGCTTACCATCAGGCGATACGTCTGCTCGTTTGCCCGCCTATACCATTAAAAAAAACATTACCTTAGCCAAATATCCTGTGAGTACGCAACCAATGGCATCGGCCAGACCGAATGTCATCATTACGAAACCAACCGAACCAGTACCGACAGCACACGACACGAACGCCTGCAAAATATAATAAAGCAAATCGGCTTTAATCATGCTCGGATTAAAATACAATTTAATTTTCGTTCCGTTTCTTTCTTCATCACCGTACCTATCAAATGTAATTCTGTTATATCCTACTGCCTACTTCCGCAACTTCACCTTACAACACACTTCAACTTTTGGTAAAGTACCTACTCCTATTCTATCCTAAAAGATAAGAAAACAACCAATAAAACAAGAAATATAAAAAAAAAATTGTAAAATATTTCCGAAAAATTCTTTCTTTTAAAAAAAACTGTCTTACATATTCTTTGCAAATACTCTAAATCACGATTGGTTACTTTAACTATATATCTTAAGAACCTATAAAATTTGTTTCTACTTGAAATATTCAAATGAATTAGCTTTAGTTTTCCATAAACCAAACCAAAACCATACTCACATATAAATATGCGCTCTCTTATTTGCGCTTCTCATTTCCTCTGTAAATATTGCATCACATCCCAAAGATTAATTATAAAAATCAGTCGATGTGTTGACACCTTTATAATTATCATGTACAATTCTAAACTAAGTACTGCTTAATATTCTAACTCCATTCTAAATCTCCTTGTTACGAGACACTACGCTCCAGCACCAATCGATTATGTATAAAATATAATGTATGATAGTATATTTACGGCAGTGAAATCGGCACCAAAGAAAGCCTGCTGAAGTCCGATGAAGATGTTGATGATAACGAGTAACAATTGCGTTGGTTCTACCATCAGTTTCAAGGTCACAGCTAACAACGCCCTACCAGACAAGCCACCGCTAGAACCTTGGCGGCCCGTGTCGTATCTAAAGACATTCAGGGAAAATACTTTACATACACATATATGTAATTATATATATACATAGTTAAAATAACAACAGTACAGTAGATCGTAGAGTTTTTATATCAACAAATAGGAATAGCTATCTTGGTACATGTCAGTCCTTACTACATCCTTAGGAACTCAAAGATTCGCTAGTTACACAGCTAAGGTAACTATAATAACTAGTCAATATAAAGGGTTTTTTACTTATAACTATACTGTAGAACATCGTCGTTAGAAAAAATAGTTTTTTCGTGAATTACAAAACATTTCAGCTGTAGACAGTGCCCAGGAGCAACCGCGGTACTGACACTATCAATAATTTAAAAAAAATCTTCAATTTTACTCCAGTAATAGAACCCAGTTTTCTATTGGCTAAAATACTTCCAGAAAACATTTGTATAAATCTGATGTGTCTTATCTTCCTTGCTTATACTAGTAACATTTAATAAACCACATAATATTAATTCACAAGCGTTACCGTTTCATAGAATCTACTCCAACAGCCACTAGGAAAGCTGCACCAGCCATACACGCGAGATAAATACCTGAAAAGAGCTTGTCAGATATTTAAAAATTCCATAAAAATTTGCATATTAAAAGACACACTAATGCCAGCAACCTTGAATATCATTGAGCTTTGTACAAAATATTGTAACACTATGACAAGTGAAGGTCGTATTGTGGAAGAATGTCCAAAGTGTTGATAACCGCATGACATTTAGCCGAGAAGGTTATTTGTATTGTAATTAATTGGTTTTCTATTCGAATTAAAGTATAATCAAGTTATAAAAAATGATGTGAGGCATGAGTTGTATTTCCAATCCAGTCGGAATAAAAATAACAGGGTATAGAACCAGATTGTTTTTCTTGAATGGTTATTATTGAAACGCATGTCTACTTGCTAATACATAATATATGTTTCAAGGTAGTAGAGCCACGCTGATTTCAGCACGGTTGGGCCGTCTCGACCGGGGTGGTACTACCCTCGCACAGAAGATCTACGTAAAATGACAGCAGCAGTGCTGTCGTGTTTCGTTGATGAGTGCGAGACCGGAGGTACAATGATACAGAAGCATCACTAGGCCGCCATGGTGTGGGTCACCATGCTGCATTGTAAACATTCGCAATGATAAGGTGACCACCACTCTTGGATTCTGCGTTTGCTTTCCATCAGGCAGAGTAGAGTCATTTTGGCTGGCCAATAAAAAAAAAACTTGTAGTATCTTAATTGGCGGTTAGATTGGACTTCTTTACGTAATCATCAAAAGAGAAAATTAAAATACCTGACAACATTTGTATCTTTTCCGGAGGTTGTGTTGGAAGTGCTTCATCAGCATCAGCACTGGGTAAGAAATTGGCACCACACAGAATCGGGATCATCGTTTCATTTACTGATGTTACCGCTGCGGTGTTGTTCCCTGATGTTAGAACTGGAAAGAGTAAAACATGAAATATCAAATCAGTTTTCTTTTTACCCGACTGCGAAAGGAGGGTTATGTTTTTCGAGTGTATGTATGTATATATGTATGTATGTATAGTTCTTTGGCACGCCCTAGAGCCTAAACGGCTTGTCGTATTTTTATGTAAGTGGTGTCAATAGATTCGTTTTAGTCGTGAGAGTGACACTGGGTACATCAAAATTAAAAAAATTAAAAATAAGGATTTTTGGCGCCAAAAAGTAATATAAAAAAAATGTTTTCAAAATACATCGAGTGTGGTATCAAAATAAAGATTTTTTACGGTGATTACGAACATATATAAAACTTATATGTTTTTATTGTTAAATATTGACGCAGTCGGGTTTTTTATTCTTAATAATTTGTACTTGTTTCATAGAAATTTTAGCTTATATCATAATCCGTCTTATACTCCTTAAAAATAAATCTAACCTCCCAATATACGGTTTCTATTGAAACCCAATATTGCTGTATTTCGAAAAACTTGGTTTCAGCGCAGAATGTCCAATTCGTAGAACTTCTAGTTCACAGTATGTCCGTTTTCCAGAATATTCAGTCAGGTTCGGCAATATTGGCAATTTTCTCCACTTCTGTCTCTCTTACAATCATTTTACTTGAAAATCAAGTACTTACCTAAGGAAGAAATGAGATTTCCCCACACCTGGTTCATTTGAAATATCATGAAGAACAGTCCTAAGAATCTTACTAGGAGTGCTTCAGCTGATATTTTGGATATTTGACTATGAGCTTCTGATGTCTGTAAAGATTGATATTTCACGATTTAATTCATCGAATGATTACTGCTGCTTTAGAATAACATGCACAACGCTTCAAGCGTTTTGTGTGTTATTCTATGGTATTGGTGTTATTTCATCAAGGAATAAAAAACCAGCAGCAGAAAACACATTGTTTTAATAATTATTTTTACGGGAATTCACACGATCACTTATTTATGGGTATTACTTACCTCTGATTTGGGCGACACATTGTTTTGACCTACAAATAAGTCATTAAAACACAAGGATTCATTTATTATATCTTAGTTTGAATTTAGTTCAAATTAAAGTAAGTGATGTGATCAATTTTCTTACAATGGTGCGATACAAATTTTACCTGTAAAGGTTTATTGGTAGCAAAACGTGTACCGACAAGTAATTTATTGTTGTAAATAAGTACTTCGTCACATCACGAACTTTGATTTTAAAGCATATGTAGTCTTGAAATCTAGATAATGCTACTACTTATAATATTAATAACTATTGTGACAAACATACCACAGATAGATAGGTACATTTCGCGCACCACAGTGGACCACCACCAAAGCCTACAATTAGTCCAGCAGGTATCATGGTGTAGAATCTTGGGTAAAGTTGAGCAGCAATATACGGCATGTAGGCTATGAACGATAAGGAGATCGCCCATTTTGTACCCAGCCAACTAGAACAGATGTAGTCGATGTCATCAAATGAACAACATCTTTACTAATATTATAAACGCGAAAGTTTGTAAGTATGGATGGATGGATGGATGTTTGTTACTCTTTCACGCAAAAACTACTGAACGGATTTGGATGAAACTTTACAGTAATATAGCTTATACATCAGAATAACACATAGGCTACTTTTTGCCGCGATAACCGACATATACGCGGGCGGAGCCGCGGGCAACAACTAGTACAAAATAAGAGTGCAATGGATAACTGTTTTAAGCGAAAATAATCAAAAGAACCCTAGCACCCTGCACCTTACCATGTCCAATTGTGAAACTCAAAAACAATCGTCACGTCGTTATTGCGGCGATAAGACACTCGTTATAAAGAATTTACTCGAGAGCAATCACGGGAGCCTCTCTTACCGGCTAACGTAGGTGATGATTGG
Source organism: Diaphora mendica (assembly GCA_949125395.1). Lineage (NCBI taxonomy): Eukaryota > Metazoa > Arthropoda > Insecta > Lepidoptera > Erebidae > Diaphora > Diaphora mendica. The sequence goes on from OX421322.1 coordinate 8,443,771, forward strand.
GAAAGGATGCTTCAGAGATCATGTGTCTAATCCGAAAGGAGCCCATGTCTGTGTGCCCCCAGTGCGATGACCGGATCGTGGGGGAATTTGCACAGAGACAGAAAGAAGGAGGAAGTTTAGTAACAAACACGTACATTCATAAATATTTTAGATTGCTATAGATAGGCAATAATCACCACATCGTTTAATTATCTATCAAGATATTTATTTGAATGCATTCACCAATTAGTTAAAAACACCACTTACTTTATTACAATCACTGGTAAAAATATATTGGAAATGATAAGACCAGCATACACAGCAGCCAACGACGCTGTCCCGAGGCCTGCTTCAGCGTTAATTGAACTTTGTAAATTGGCAGCACCCTGCAAAGTACATACAGGTATTTTAAATTCTAATTGAAAATATAAAATTTATATTTCATGCATGTATGTAAAGAGTATGTTCTTCAAATTTTAGGATCAACGGGCACTTTTTGCTAAAGAGTGATACGATTACTCCTAGTATGAGATTCTACCATTTTTTTACACAGATTGTTAATAAATATTTATAACTTATTAATCTGTAATAAATCGTAGAAAAATAGGTGCATTTTAAGACAAATATAAATTGTTAAAACTTCACGTAGTTAAACCATAGGCGACAAAGTAGAAGGCATTCAGATGATTACGCGAAACTTAAATTGTGATCATACGCTATTGAAAACTAAAAAAAACAGTATGAGAACAGCTGTATTCAGTCATCAAGTCTGTGCTTTTTAACCGACTTCAAAAAAGGAGGACGTTCTCAATTCGAGCGTATATGTTTTTTTTATGTGTGTTCGCGGATAGCTTCGTCGTTTATGAACCGATTTTGATGATTCTTTTTTTAATGGAAAGGAGATACCCCAACGGTGGTACCCTGATAAGGACACTAAGATCTGATGATGGCATCCAAGAGAAATCGAGTCGAACATTGAAGTCGGTTTTTGTTAACATTTTAGAATTAACTGTAGACGAGAACGAAGTCCGCTCGTATGACAGTAATTAACTGCAGACGAGAACGAAGTCCGCTCGTATGACAGTAATTAACTGCATGCCTAGTTTTTGCCTCACAAGCGATATAGTCGGTTCATAAATACATTGTTTCGTAATAAGCATTTGGCACCTCTGAGTATAGGAAAGAGCGCATTTTCCTCCAAGTGTCATTTATCACAGTGCACTGCTGGACATAGGCCACTCCTTAAGGCTCCCACACATAACTGCGAATTCGCAACGCATCGCAAATATCTGCGAGTTCGCACGAATGCACCGCAAGAACTTTACGCCGCAACGCATCGCATGGCAGTTATGTGTGGGAGCCCTTAGGAAGCAAGTTATGGCATAGTTTTTTACGAGTCTTGTTAGAGCTGTTAGATTTCATTAGTAAAGTCTTTATATTCACTACAATCCATACTTCCGTACTTATATTATAAATTCGAAAGTCTACACTCTGTCCGACTGTTTTACACTTTAATGGTTTAACCAATTTGGATGAATTTCGGTAAAGATTTTGAAGGTAGTAGAGCCACGCTGATTTCAGCACGAACGGGCCGGCTCGACCGGGGCGGTACTACCCTCGCACAGAAAATCAACGTAAAATGACAGCATTTGTGCTGTCGTGTTTCGTTGGTGAGTGCGAGACCGGAGGCCCAATTAGTCTAGTCAACAAGTTCCATACTTGTTGACTAGACTAAAAGATGCACAAGCATCACTAGGCCGCCATAGTGTGGGTCACCATGCTGCATTGTTGCATTCGCAATGAGTATGGTTGCCACCACTCGTGGATTCTGCTTATGCTTTCCATCAGGCAGAGTAGAGTCATTTTGGCGGGCCAAACATAAAAAAAAAAAAAAAAAAAAAAAAGAGATAGTGTTGGATTTCGAACGTCATTGTAATGGCAACATTTTTCGATTGTCATTTTTTTTCGTGTTTGACGTTTTGACGTTTGAGGTTAATAGAGTACTAGAAAGACGCGTGTTGTGAACGGTCGACGATTGTTGTTTTGAGAACCGTCTGGTTGGACTCGCGAGTTTTGTAGGCGCGTTCCGCGATAGCTGAAGCGAGTGAGTTGTAATTCGAATATCCGTGATAGCTGATACGAGTTTATTGTAATTCGAATACCTTGAAAGATATACAGCACTTTGGAGCATGTTTGTGTGAACGTACCAAGACAAAGCAGAGAGGAACTACCCAAGAGATCTCTTGGAACGCCGAGAACAAAGAAGCCACACAACTCCAGTAAGTGCTTGATGTTTTTGGTTTAGATTAAGAACACGGTGAATCGCCGTGGTTCATTCTTCTTGCCAATGGACTAGTAGCGAGTTAATGCTTATACTCATGGGTCCTATAGGTATTACAAGTAAAAGCTAGTTTACATATATGCGGGCGGAGCCGCGGGAAAAAGCTAGTGCAGTTATAATTTAAGACAAGAAAAAGAGGTATGTTGATGCATTTAATTTTGAGACTTTGAGTTATGGCGTACTCTGAAAATAGTATATGTCAGTAGAAGCGACTTGCGATTCTTGCGAATCGATGCTGAATAAGTAATATAACATATATGCACTCATATATAGGTCAAAGAAACTTTAAACCACGCCTCTACTATAAATAGTTATTGTTTATAAAAAAAACCATCCGTTAATACTAAAAACAAAATAATGTGACGCCCTTGACCTTAACTAAAACGTAACTGGTCAATTAATCTATAACTACAAAGGTCACGAGATCTTCACAGACCGCGGTGTTGAAAAACTCCCTTTACAGTATCAAGGCTGTGGCAAAAACGAACTACTAAGATGTTCTGCGACACTTCCGTCTCATCATCATTAACAGACATTTTTGTGGGTACATCACGATTTTATTAGATGGATCCTTTACTTTACTTTTTGTGCTGTTTGAGCACTTAAGACACAATTCGATATGCTACTAAGTAATTATGCCAAGGCGCTTCCGATAACTACTTATAGAGGTAATATACGAACGTGTATAGATAATGCGTTTTTCTTCTAAACAATTTACGTCCGTTTTCTATAACCTATCTCTAGTTAAAACTAGGGATAGTGTTTTTTTTTTCATTCATTGATATAGGGACTTCAGTTGACAAATGAACTAACTGGCGGCCAACCATCGTAAGTGGTAATTGTACTTGTACAGGTTGTTGATACCTGTGTCCATGACCTTGACCTTCCCCTACGAGACTCTAGTTTTTTTTTTCTTTACTTTATATTCAGTGGTTAGCATCCGTAGTATATCGAGGACTATTATTTTTTATAACAGAGAACAATTCCTCTTGTAAATGTGTTAGTTACTAAATTAGTTATATCATTAAGATGATAGAATACACTTGGAAAGATTTTATACTTATCAAGGAATTAAATTACTATTAGGAGGCTACAACTTTCTGGAACAAGACAATTTGCCAATTATCGGGATACAACCTTGACCTTCATCGGATCTAATGCTATAAGTAACCTTTTTTTAAGCGAGCGATAATAAGTTTGCTGACTCTTACTAAAATAATAATAAGTAAGAGTTGGCAGAATGAGGACGTTATATGTATTCGGCTGCCCCTTCGGTATATAGACGTTTGTAATAGTATATACAAGCGTCATACGCATTACCTAGTCAGGTTTAAATGTGTGTGTTATTCAGGTAATTATATGAGTATAGATTTTACATTTGTGTTAATTTTAAATAACACGTTTCTTTACTCACACATTTGCAAATTATTATTGTTTCAAAACTATTCCGCGTCATTAGTTTAAATTACTCTAGTAGCAGGTATTTAAATCATCGTTTATCTGATGTACCTACTGCTTTATTTTTTAACCGACTTCCAAAAAGGAGGAGGTTCTATGTTCCACTGTATGTATTTTTTTTTTTTTATGTATGTTACCCGATTACTCCGTCAGTTGTGGACCGATTTAATTTTTTTTATTTGTATTCGAAAGGGTATGCTTCCGAGGTGGTCCCATTGCCAGCATGTCAGGATCTGATGATGGGATCCCAGGGAAATCGAGGGAAACTCTCATTTTTTATAGGCACATACTATGTTTTTCGTATATTTTCTGAAGTTACACCCGTATTTGCGTCTGGTAGTCATCATTTTATGATGATGAGCTGATGATGTAAGGTACAACTCCTTAACGGTTAGGAGTTGGAGGATAAATCTTTAAATATCAGATGTATATATGTTACCTTTAGTCGTATTATTTCAAATTATTTAGGTAAGCTGATGATGGAAGGTGGAAGGTACAACTCCTCACCTCAACGGTTAGGAGTTGGAGGATAATTCTTTCAATTTCATACGTATCTAAAGACCTTCAGTCGTAAACTTTCAAGTTATTTAGGTGAGCTGATGATAGAAGGTAAAACTCTTCAACAGTTAGGGATTAGAGGATGATTTTAATATTACACGAACGTATAGACCTTAATTTGTATTCTTGATAATGAAATTTGATGAAATAGTTCAACTTACTACTGACCTACGATTGATTGCACAAAAACTGAAAAATAAAAACTTTTTATAAAAAAAAAACCGACTTCCAAAAATACATCCAACGAAAACTCTCTTTTTTTTTTTCATCTACTTTTTTTAAGAATACAACTGCACTAAGAACATTAATGTCTCGCGTAGTCGCAGGAGACTTAACAAACATGCATGAAACAGATAGAGAGAACACCCAAACTCAGAACAACAATTTGTGAATTACACAAAATGTTGTCCAACATTTTGTACCGTGGGAGAGCCACGCTTCAACAGGAAAGGGCCACGGCCTCACAGAAAACCAGTGTGAAACAGTCCTTGCGCTGTGTTTCACCGAGTGCGTGAGGATACCGTGGCCCATATACCCCAACCCCTCCCCCTATCCCTCTCCCCATCCCCCAAAGGCCGGCAAGGCACTTGTGACGCCTCTGGTGTTGCGGGTGTCCATGGACGGCGGTAATCGCTTACCACCAGGTGATACGTCTGCTCGTTTTCCCACTATTCCATAAAAGAAATGAGGATTAAACCCACTACACTCAGCGCAGTAGGCGTGGTGACCGCTTCAACCACTACACTACAACAACTACAACTTCCTACTGTTGTCCAGGCAATTTCCTTGCTATGTATAAGTAGAGGGAATAGTAAGAAAATAAGATTTATATACTCACACTGTATGCAGTAAAATGCACCATAAAAGCCAGACTGATGACCACGACGTTCTTCAGAATCCTCCATGTCTCCGTCTGTTTTAAATTGTCTACCGATTCTCCCTGATCTTGCGGCATTTTGTACCACTTTTACATACACTTCACTTTAATTAGTTAACAAAAATATCACTTATTTCATTTATTCTTTAACTTCATATTGTATAACTGTATGTCTCCTGGATATACGGGTTACGTCATTTTCTATCTAAATCAAAAAGTACACAATGTCGCCAATCCCGTTCTTATCACACCCCGCTCACTGTAACGTGTAACGTCAAATATGTATTTCGTAATTTTATACTTAGAACACTTGTTGGATCATCAGTTGGACAGAGAGAAGAACCAATGAGGAAATCCTACTGATGGTAAGGGACAAGATGCAATTTTGAATGCTATTGTAAACAGAATAGGCAGAATGGATGGCCACTTGATAAGACACGATAACTTCTTCAGAATAATACTGGACGGAAAAATAGAAGGTACGAGAAAACAAGGATGCAAGTCAACAAGTGAAGGAGAAAGAGGAAGTCGTGGCCTTCAAGAGGTCAAGGAGAAAACAGGGAGGAGTAGCGAATGCTCCACCGACGAGGTCTTTAATTGGAACTATAATTTGGAAGCACATCTTTTCTTTTATTTATTTACGTATCTATTCGCTCCACGAAAAAATAATTATGAAGCCTGACAGCTAAGTCAGTCAATACTAATGTTTCACGCTGTTAATGTAGAATTCATAAATATTTATTGTTTTGTATTGTTTTCTTTCCGCTTGACTATAACTGTGTTAGTAACTATTTTATGCACAATCTATCTACGAGATGTTAAACGATTGTATTGTTTTTTGTTGCAAGCAAAACGTTTGTGATATTTCAGTTTGACTGGCACTAATTTAATATACTTATTACAACTTATTGTTGTTTATATTCCTTTATTTCAAACTTTCTTTTCTTAATTGTCATCATTCGTTTACTTATCCTATATTGTCAAGGGTAAAATATGGTGAGTTCTGTTGACTCTATAAATGCGATTTAAATATTCCTTGCGCTATGGCTTTAATTAAAAAGCAATAAATATAACGTCCGGGACAGTAACCTTCGAGACATGACACATTTTGTAGACGAGTTTGTCTCTGAAACCCCAACTACTGATAGCTAATTCCCTGTACCCGATACCGGACCGATGGCTATTAATAAAATTAAAAAGCAATAATCGTGTTACCCTCTCACAGAAGACTATTCTAAAATGACACTATTCGTGCTGTCGTGTTTCGTTAGTGAGTGCGAGACCGGAGGCCCAATGATACAGAAGCATCTCAATAGGCCACCATAGTGTGGGACACCATGCTGCATTGTTGCATTGTCTGATTCCGCAATGAATATGGTGACTACTCCTCTTGGTTTCTGCTCATGCTTTCCATCAGTCATATTGGCAGGATGATTTATAAAAAAAATAACATGTCATCCCAGACAATAACCTTCGAGATGGCATACGTTTTGTAGAGATTTTTATCTCTGGAACCCCAACTATTAAAAGTTTATTCCCTGTACCCGAACCCGTCCCTTTTTAAATTAAGGACTAAAGAAAATTCATTCATTCACTCATCAACAACCCATAACGTCCAACTACTGGGCTCGGGTCTCCTCTCAGGAGAGAGTTAAAGAAGATAATATACTTAACACACACATGACATTATACATTGTTTAACTCATTCTTTTTTCAAAATTTCTTAAGATCCGGATCTCACCGTACCGTTATCAACCCCAATTACACTTTACCCTACTACGAGTAAGTTACCTAATTACCGCTAATGACAATTTGATTGCCCCTTATGCCTAAGGACAACTAGAAATAAAATTACAATTTGCCCTACCGGTAGCGATAACTTGAAAAGCTAAAGTTTACCAACAAGGTTCAAAAATCGAAACTACATAAAACAAAACAAACTATATAATTTTATCAATAACAAACAAAGTTGTGGCATTAGTATATACATATATGTCTATGTCTACATATGTATCCACGTGCAATATGTGGTTAACACGTCTCAATCGTAGAGAAGATCGTTATGCTCACGTGTACTAATTTATGTTTGTCAATGACATTACTTCCTCAATACTATTTTCCGTAAAGAATTAAATTAAAGAAAAAGGTCTTAGTATTTTTTTCGTACCTTTCCTCAAATGGAAATAAAGGAATTTATAGAAGACCAGTTCATAATGTAATTTGGTCAGTTCGTTCTATACGTAACCCTCAGTATTGGAATCAGACTTACTATGACCCGACTAAATAAAAAAGAGAACACCTTAATTAAACATACGTGGCAGGTACTACTACCTTGACCATTTTTATTCCTATGCATTTTTGGATTCTAACTGAATTGTTTTATTTTCTCGTCCTTTTTGTCTCCTTTTTTTCGTAGTCCATTTATAGGTTCAAACCTTATTTTTATTTAATATTTTTCCATTTCTCGATCTGCATTACATTAGCTAGTAACATAAAATGCATATTAAAAATGAGACGTTTTAGACATTTTGTAAACAATCAGCCATGAGACTCGTAGCATCAAGTAAAAGAAACTGTTATTTCTTCTAATAATAGAGCGATAGTCAATTAAAAGTCAATACAAAATAAAATAAAAAACACAATTCTACTTCAATTAAATTATACCGTGTATACCTGACACAATGCCTATAATAATTACTGAACATAATTGTAATTATAAGTCATTATAATCGTATGAAATAACCACTTGTAACAAACACACACACAACCGATCGTATAGCGTTCTAACCACCAACTGAAACAATGCACTTCATTGCAAGAAATATATATTAAACCATGCTCGCCTTGATGATAAGAAATCTAACTATTTTTAATCATATTTAAAGTTCGAAATCCGCCTTCAGCACCAAAAGTACACATTAACAAATGGGTTTACCCAAAGATCACCACATTTCAAGAAGAACAATTGTTCTAATTCTAACTATTGTTGTTATCGACGGCTGGGCCACTAAATTCGCTATTCATCGGTCTTGTCTCTCGGTCTCCATTTATACATCTAATAAGCTTTAATGATTTGCTATAATATTAACAAAAGAAATAATAGTCACCAGTTAATATAGGAAGCTACTCAAATGGCTTAAATAATGGAATTTGCTCAAAAATAAGTATGGTCATCTCAAAGTAAGTGTCTGCCTAGTTGGTTTAACGGTTAGCGTTTGTGACTGCCGATCAAGAGGGTACAATTCCCGGCTCGGGCAAAAAGTGTAGTTTAATTTTTCTTACATGAAATTCTTGGATAAAATTGGATACAAACTGCCCAAAATAGAAAGAAGGGGGTTGAAAGAGGCCTACACCAAAATGGTTGAAGAAGGCTTGAGATGATGATGATGATGATGACATGAAATTTTTAATGACAACCCGGAGTATGGAAGTTTGGTGGTGTTTCACACCCGTGCCTCGGATAACACGTTAAGCCGTCGTTCCCGGCACCGCCGGGAATGAATTTCTATAGCAATCGTTAGTGGGAAATCAGTGCCCTCAAATATACTGACAACAAGTTCAACATTCGAATTAATTTCCCCCTTAGGGTTGCAGAAGTTTGAGGACAACTCTTACTCTCTGGAAAAATTCGTCGAAAACCAGTTAAACTAGTAGCTGACCCCAATTAATCCTGGGAATAATAAAAATACTAGGAAGAAGATCTCAAAGTAATTTTACTGTAAGTTTTCTGAGCGATGATACAGGAAAATTATATCAATGCCAAGAATTAGTTTGACACCACGTATGAACTAAATACATTAGATTTCCATTGCTTTCAAGGTCAATAAATCAACAACTAATTGTATACTTTTGACATAGTTCTAAAAATGTAAAAATAAGATTATATCATTGCTGGCCTCACCAATATTAGCTTTTATCCGAAATATTTGTAGTTTATTCGCGCTTAAAATAACATTTTTAAAGCAAAGACTCATACAACCTACTCTCGTGTGTTTTATTTATCGAAACATGCATTTGTGACTGACATTCATCCCAAGAACAAATAAGTTACACAGTGGTATTGATGGGATTATTACCATTTTATAGTTTTAATAAAAACCAAATTGCCCAATTGGCTATTTTTAAGTAGTGATAGATGGAAATAATAATAAAAGTAACAAGAAACAAATTAAATTTAAAAGCTTTTTAAAAACAAACTTTTAATGGAATGCCTCGAGATGTTGCGACGTTTCTTTACAGAGTTCCTATGGCCACCTTCCAGCTCCAGCATCAAATCAGCTCCATGCCATATAGTATTGTATTGTCACGCTGTATACATATGCTTGCAAATTTCAGCAAAATCGGTTAAAAATGTATGCTTCAAAATTGAATTGCAAGATTCCACCCGAACATACAAGCATACATTTTTTTTTTTTTATGGAATAGGCGGGCAAACGAGCAGACGAATCGCCTGATGGTAAGCGATTACCGCCGCCCATGGACACCTGCAACACCAGAAGCGTCACAAGTGCGTTGCCGGCCTTTTGGGGATAGGGTGAGGGTAGGGGATGGGGGGAGAGGGTAGGGGATTGGGGTATAGGCCTCCGGTATCCTCACTCACTCGGTGAAACACAGCGCAAGCACTATTTCACACCGGTTTTCTGTGAGGCCGTGGTATCACTCCGGTCGAGCCGGCCCATTCATGCCGAAGCGTGGCTCTCCCACGATAACATACATTGTAAGTTAATAGAAAGCTTGTAAAAAACAAACCATTCAAATAAAAAGTAATAAAAACAATGCAATGAAAATAACTAGCTGCCCCGACAGACTTCATTCTGTCACATTTATTAGCAGTCGTATGTCGCAGTCCAATAGAAAAAAATTACAAGTGTTGTTTTTACTATTTACCTCGCATTTTTTTCGATTTTGCTCTTCATAAAGAACATTTGAATTCTTCGAGTGGTTCTCCAGTTTTGCTCTTACAACACATTTGGCGATTGATATTTTTTTTATATAGATAGATAATATATAGCTTAATATATGGTATATTAGTTACGTAATTTTATTAGTAGTTCCTTGGTGTTTTCAAACAAAAGACTTCAATTGTCACGACTTGTAATTAAGTAATGAAATAAAAATAATAACCAAGAAACTTAATGTGAATCTTACAAAAAATATATTACAAAAAATAGATATTTTGAGAGTTCGGTATGTAAAAATGAAAAGGAAAGGAAAAAATCCACCTGTCTGTCTGTCATAGTCCATTACCAGTCTATCTATAAGACCGAAGTATTATGGGACAATATTTTAAAGAAGCTTCTATCTAGAAAAAGACGATCGAAATCGGCCTACGTGTTAATGAATTACAACAGATATACATTTTTCTTTGAACTATGAACTCAAATAATACCCAATTTATGATAATGTATCTACGTTATTATGTATCGATGTTATTGTAATACCAATAGAGAGCTAAATTGGTTAAACAAACTAACATATAGTAATCAACCTATCGCCGTCCACTGCTAAACGAAGTTCTACCCCAAGGAGCCAACCATCCCGGATTTGGGCAGTTCGCATCCATCTGCCACCAGCCACTTTCTACAAACCATCGATCCATCGTGGTCGTTTGCCCAATCGTAGTCTCCACTCTAACACGTTTCGGCTCCAGGGACCATCGGTTAGTCTGGAGACATGACCGGCCCATTTCCACTTCAGCGTACTGATTCTCCGTGCGATGTCGCCGTCGGTTACTTTAGTTCTCTATCGAATAACCTCATTAAGAATTTTATTGTACTGAGAGACACCCAGCATCGCACACTCCATCGCACGCTGAGCTACTTTAAACTTGTGGACCAGTCCGATTGTGACTGTCCACGTCTTGGCTCCGTATGCCATCACAGGTAGGACGCATTGGTTTCTTACTTTGGTCTTAGGTGATTGAAATTTAAAATAAAATCTCAGTTCTCAAGTAAAATGTTTAGATTGTCCTTGGGATAAATACATATTGATCGTACTCAACGGGTTCCACACAAGTTCAATTCGAAATTAGGTAACATTTAATTTTGCAAACACCGAATAAAAACACGCCCGCGCTTTTAATAGCCACAAAACTTTAAGTAAACTGACTTACTTTAATGTTTTTCATTGAGCCTATATATCCGATCGATAACATCAAACATGTTTCTATTAAATTATAAATTCAATCAAAACATTTTTATACAGTCATACTTGATCCTACTTTAATAGTGTAAGTTTTTATCCGATGATTATAATCTAAGGTTAATGAAGATTATAGATATTATACCTACGTCACGATACGTTACGAGGATGTTGGTAATTGCGTGGTCTGTGAATATTTCATTCTTCGTATTGTTTTACAATACACAAACTGGGATTAACCCGATTGGGGAAGTTGGAAAAAAGATCCGGTCAATCGTTTTCTAATATGAGGAGAGTACTTGAAATATTTTGACTGAGTCAACAACTTAACTAGTCTTGGACTCTTGGTAAATCAGTTCGAATTTCCCTAAATCTTCTTAATGGCCTTGCATTACCCAGTCCTAATTTTTCTAGTGATATTGGAGATTTGTGAAATGATTATATACGTAATCATGTGTTAATGTAAATTATACTTCTTTTTATTTCTGCGTTGTAACCATCCTTCCCACTAATTTATAAATGCGAAAGTTTTTGAGCAGGAATGTATGGATGTTTGTTACTCTATAACACAAAATCGTAATCTGTACTGTAGACAGATTGAGATTGAACTTTACAATAACGTAGCTCATACATCAAAGTAACACAGGCTGAAATTTATCTCAATAAACGCATAAATGCGGGCGGCGCAGCGGGCAAAAGCTAGTATAATATAATAGCCACATATGCTAATACTAAGTATAGTTCAGGTCTTCCTTTATAAGTACCGGCTGTGCATAAATTTACTTTGTATGCATAAAAGCTGTATGTTTTAAAGACTGTGCAATAAATACGTAAATTTCTGTTTTTCGCTGAGATATAGTATTTTTAGGCTCTGTCCACTAGGATACTCAAATCCTCTGAGGGATTCATTTGGATATTTTGTCCACACTCACTTAGCGGACATTTTTAATTTAATCAATCAATTTTAATCCCCTAGGGGATTTATTTGTAAGTTTTTGTAAATAGGTACAACGGGATCCTAGTGGACAGAACAATTTTTAACAATAACGCACTGGGTGACATAAGCTATTTAAATTAATAGGCTATTTTAGTTTTTTCTTGTTGTAAATATGTACATAAATAAGAACCATAATCCGAAACAAATATTTTGCAGATCTCTAATCTCAGGAAGAAAAATATTTTATGTGTTATATAAGAGTTATATAGGAATTGTTCCCCTTTTAAAGTTATAAAATTAAGTCCGCGACAGAATATCTATAATCTTTTTTTACGCAAGTGTTTTTTTAACGCTGTTCTGACATCATGCTATGTGGAATAGAATATTCAGACGAGGTTACGTAGATTAGCTAACCTAATTATATTCGTACAACAAACCTCTTAATAAGAGATAAACCTTGTTCTGTTTTTGAATTTACTTAATAGTATTTGCTAAGATAAAACTTCTTTAGTTAAAGAGTGTGCATAATATTAAAATCGTGATAAGCTAACTACATACGATAATTACGCTACGTACATTGGTAGATATGCAAAGAAATTCAAATGCTTGCTCTATAGATATTAAGTTTTTTAGATTGAATTTCCTCTAGATTTGTGTTCATGTAGATCGAAATCAAACTGGCTGAAGTGCAGCCAGTTTGATTACTTTGATTTGAACATCAAATGGTTTTTTTTTAACTCTTCATTTACGGAGCTTAGCCACAATTATGATTATGTCGCTCCATCATAGCCAAGCCACTTTGTATTTTACATAAGTCTTAAATATTCAGCATACAAATCATAAAAAGCCTTAGCTGTCTCTGTCAAAAGACTGGTCAGGATGCTGTTACATCTTCCAACATCCATCACTAAGCAAGCGATCTCTAAGTTGTTGGTTTCGTGTACATTCAATCAAAATTGGTTTTGTTGTAAAGAAGTTGGTGTCTAGCATCTATATGTAGGTACTAATATTATAAACGCGAAAGTTTGTAAGTATGGATGGATGGATGTTTGTTACTCTTCCACGCAAAAACTACTGAACGGATTTGAATGAAACTTTACAGTAATATAGCTTATACATCAGAATAACACATAGGCTACTATTTGCCGCGATAACCGACATACACGCGGGCGGAGCCGCGGGCAACCGCTAGTTTTCTATTATTTTAAAGCAGGTCTACGCTGCTTTGGTACGTCGTTGTGTTTATTTTTTATATTCCGAACATTTATAAATCAATTTAATTAGAATTAGTAGAGAACCGCTAATATTTATACTTGTAACTGTCTCTTAAAAAAATTTACTCGTCAGCACTGTACTGATTAATGCACTGCACAGAAAAATAAATAACAAGAGGAAATGTCTTGAATCAGCATTAGGTCGGAAATTTTTCAGACCACCCATGTATATTTTAGACCAAGTTGTTTGGAATTTATAAGCCAACAACTTCGTCACTTATGAAAATTTTCATTTATCTTCCAAGTTATGTTTAAATAATGTATGAAACTTTGTGATGATTACACGATCTATTGACGACCATGATGCACTACGTCATTTAAGGTAAAAGTAAGGTCGCATAAAATACAGAGGATATGGCTATATAAAAAAATATAATTGCACTGCAAACCTACTATATTGGGTAAAAACAAATTTGTCAAAAGCTCTAATATTTGCATATATTTCTACATCTGACGCACGGCTCTCTCTTATCTCTTTACCATCTAAAGGTTGACTGGTAGATAAATTAAATCATGTATTATGTTAGCCTCGACCAATATAGGTAGGTATATACTGCAGGAAGTACTACTAGAGGTAATATTCCAAAAATAAAGTATTTTTTACATATATTACCTACTCTGCCAAAATTACTCTACTCAGACTGATGAAAATCATGAGTAGAATCCAAAATCACCATACCCATTGCATTGCAATGAATGAATATAAAGTTAATTAATACTTTATCCCTTCATATTTTTATTGTGTTGTCATCAATGTTTATTTTAATTAATTAAATTTAATTTAATGAAATTGTTATTTATATAGTAATTATTATTATTTGTATTTATTTATAACTTTTAACAAAAATATTTGCACACAATGTAAAAATTTGTTTTCTGAATAAATAAATGAAATGCGAATGCGGACAATGCAGCATGGTGATTCACACAATGGCGGCTTATGCTACTGCTCCGCCTGTGTCTTAACGCGCTGATTAACGCGTTAATTTAGGCGTTACGTAGATGTGGCAAATGTTTTAATGCGTTAAATTCACATGGCGTTAAACGTTAAGCGATAGCTCGAGTGTTGGTTTTTTGGACACGGTCAGTTTTAGAGCGTAGTTTAGCGCGCTAATTGATGTTGGCTACATTAACGCCGTCTCATTATATCGAACGCACGCGCATAGCAAGGGCGAGTATACTTTGTTTTAGGCGGGAACTTCATTTACAATGGAGTGGTCGAATGAGAAAGCTTTAGAGTTTTTACAACTATGTATTACAATCAGAGCCCCGAGAGTGCTTACCGAGTTCGTCGACGATGAATTGGAATCATCCATCACCTAATTTTTTTTCGTTGTTTCTTTTTTTAAATTGCATAAATGCATAAAATAATTTATGATGCTTATTGTCGCAACTAGTTTAGCTGCTTCAAGCTCCATAGTGTGTATTATGTGTTAAAGCGGTAATTCATGAGGAATTAAGTCTTAACGGCATTGTAACCTAAATGTAGCCAACGCGCATTTTTAACGTGTTAATTAACGCGTAGTTTGCCATTAACTTTAACGCTAACGCAGACGTAGCAGTAGTGAGATGCCTTTTCACGTCCCGCTTATAGGAGCCGGTATCGGGAGTATCATATTGGGAGGGATGCGTGCTTATAGTGAATTGCAGGTTTTAATTGATTGGCACAGGAAAAAAAGGCAGCATATTTTGAAGGTTTTTCAATGAACATCTTTTCTTCGTCTTTTTCTGCAATCTGTTTGAGTAATCTATACTTATTATATAAAGGTGAAGAGTTTGTTTGTTTGTTTGTTTGAACGCGCTAATTTGAGGAATGGTCAGAAATCTCCGCTGGTCCGATTTGAAAATTTCTTTCAGTGTTGGATAGTACATTTAACGAGGGAGGCTATAGGCTATATATCATCACGCTACGCCCAATAGGAGCGGAGCAACAATGAAAAATGTTTCAAAAACGGGGGAAAATTATCACGCTACGGGCAATAGGAGACGCAAACGAGGTTGCGTGGGTCGGCTAGTTTCTTTATGAAAATGGCTTAGGTCGCTGCTACCTACTGCGCTGACAGTTCCCACATAGGACAACTCATTGTCCACATCCACAAATTATATTTTTGTTTTTTTAATTCACATGCTTTATTTCTAGTTGTCTTTAAAAAAAACATAAAATCATGCGTCCTCGATATTTAATTTATTCTTTATCTGATCTATTTTATCACGAATGAACAGGTAACACTAGAGTAATTAAGGATATGCTAATTATTATTTTAGTTGCTCTAAGGACAATTTAGTTTTTTCCGAAACAAGTCAACTTTGTTTTATTTTAGGACTTTACATCATAAACATGTTTTTTTTTTTTTCACCATACTGTTTATTTTCAATAACGATATTTCATTCAATAGATTTGAATCACCTTGATTGAATAATGATGATACTTATAATAAAAATGTAACAGTTTCAATTCTGTACATTAAAGATATTTTGAAATTTCTTTTTGGAGGGCTCTCTATTATCGATACTGAAGCCAAAACTGTAATTTATTTCATTTCTGTCTGTCTGTCTGTATCTTGGCCACGCATCACGTTGAAACTATTAAATGGATTCAAATGAAACTTGGCATGATTTGAGTTCATATTACGAGGCAGGACATAGGATACTTTTTATCCCGAAATTCATCACGGTATCCTGGAGAGAGGGGATGAAAGTCAAAATATGTACTTAGTTGTAATTCAACAACACATAGTCCGATTTCATTCCTTTTTTTGCTAGATAGAAAAAAAAATTAAGATAACGGGAAAGTCTTTTTTTTCCGCGACTGTACACTGCCTATGGGAAGCTGAGACAGATATGTAAATATGGCGAAAATAAGCACGAAGTTCGCCGGGTCAGATAGTGATTAATTAATTGGCAAAATTAGGAAGTTTAGACCCTTTATATATATATATATTTATAAGAGTTTTGTATTCGAGTATATATGTACTGTTTGGGGTTACGTTCAATGGCAGTCACTTCACGTAAAAAATGTAAGTTCAGCCGAATCATAGTAGAACTAAGAGCCGACCCCAACCTAGATCGGGAAAAAGGGCTCGGTGTGTTGAAAATATCATCCAATCTGAAACTACTTATTCATTATTTCCATTCTTAAATCGGGTCATAGAGAACGAAGTTCTAAGGCCGGGCGCACACCGAAATGGTCTTCGACGAGACCGTCGGCGTCGGACGGTTTTCGACTGTTGTCTTGTGCTGACGCACACCGCATGAGACCGAACAAACGGTCGAATAAGGGGAAGGGACGATTTGATTATGGATATTACGCCTTAAAAGAGAGTTTGTTTACTTTTTTTATATTTATACTTCCTGCATTACAATTCCACAACGCACGTCCCACCTAACACAACGCTTTTTACAGCAACCTAGTCGAGCTTCGACAAACTGTCGTCGACAGTTTGTCGACGACAGCCTTGGTGTACGATGGTCCCACCTAACACAATGCTTTCGGCAACCTAGTCGAGTCTAAGATACACACGCGCGCACACTAAGATTACAAAAAATACAACGTAGGTAATTGGTTTTCAATTCCTGCATTTTGGTAAGTCAGTGTAGAAACTAACCATTATATAAAAATTCTAAGAAATGAATAGCATTTCTAGTTTGCAACCCGATTGACGTTAAGCGATAGTTAGTCTAGGAAAGCGGACTAAGAAAACAGAAAAAAGGGGCCGTCCATTAATCATGTGAGGTTTGGTAAAAATCACTAAATATCCCAAGGGGGGAGGGGGAGTGTAGTGAGAAATCACGTGTAGTTATTAATCTTAAACCTCACCACGTATCAGCAAGGGGGACGGAGGGGTAAAAAATGCTAAAAAAATATGACGTGATTAATGGACGGCCCCTAAAGTAATATCGAAGAAAAACTATTGAAATAAAATTAAATATAATTACGATTGTAAAATTTTAAACAATATTTTCTGTACCAACTTGTATTTATAAATGACTTTACAAATAAAACTGTCTTTATCATAGACCTTTATCTTATGCATAAATAAGTTTGTATGTAATCAAAGAAAAAATTGAGAAAATACGGTTATTATTATTTACTATACATTTACACTTACAGTTATTTAAATAACGGTCAGTTTTAAATATTTACCTTTGATCAATGATATTAATATTATATATCATTGCCTTTGATCTCAACTCCTTGAGTGATAGCAAAACATCGGGAGGGTCAAACTGCGGCAGTTTCACTGCAACACTTGTAATCTCTTGAGTCGCAAATGTACTCATCACATAGGCGGTAATAAGTTACCAGCGACCCTTACTTGTTTACCTCCTACACCATAAAAAGTTACTTATAGCCTTGCTATCAAATGCGTTATACTCTTTAATTATAGAGTATAGACTATAAATATATTCTATAATCTAAGGTTACTCTTAAGAGCATGTTTTTCTTTCCTTACATGACTAGCAAAATTGTTATTTATTTAAACAAACAAATTAAAGAAAAGTAACTTCAAGAACTGAACTAAATTGAAATGGGACCATACGGGAACTACCAGCTTTCAAATAAAAAAAACAATCATAAAAATTGGTTCATCCAGTCGAAAGCTAAGTAACAAACATTTAAAAAAAAAACAATAGAATTGGTAAACTCCTCCTTTTTTGCAGTCGATTAAAAAACAGTAGACACTGACATCTTTATCATCGACTGCCTTGCTGGTCTCGCGGTTGGCGTGTGCGACTGCTGATCATGAGGTCTCGGGTTCATTTGCCGGGTCGAACCAGATGTTTGTATGATCTACAAATAATTGGTTCGGAGTGTGGGTGTTTTCTATGTATAATATGTATGTATTTACAAAAAAAAAATATATAATAGGTCTTTACCTATGAAATTGCCGTTTTGTATGCAATAAGTGAAAGTACTTCTTTTTTCAAACTTTTTTATTTCTGTTATTCGAAGTAATCACCCATGCAATCGACGCATCGTTGCCAACGCATTGGCAGTTTATTGATGCCCTTCTTGTAAACATCAGCTGGGCGGGAGGCAACAAACTCTTCAAAGGCATTTTGTACTGCCTCTCGGGAATTGAATTTTTTATCCATTAAAAAGTTGTCTAAATTTTGGAAAAAGTAATAGTCGGTAGGTGCAAGGTTTGGTGAGTATGGCAGATGAGGGAGAGCTTCCAACCCCAGCTCTTGCAGCTTGGAGACTGTCTGTTGCGCAGTATGGGGTCGCGCGTTGTCGTGAAGCAGTTGCAAGAGCTGGGGTTCGAAGCTCTCCCTCGTCCGCCATACTCACCAGACCTTGCCCTACCGACTATTACTTTTTCCAAAATTTAGACAACTTTTTAGTGGGTAAAAAATTCAATTCCCGAGAGGCAGTATAAAATGCCTTTGAAGGGTTTGTAACCTCCCGTTCAGTTGATTTTTACAAGAAGGGCATCAATAAACTGCCAATGCGTTGGCAAAGATGCGTCGATTGCATGGGTGATTACTTCGAATAACAGAAATAAAAAAGTTTGAAAAAATAAGTACTTTCACTTATTGCATACAAAACGGCAATTCCATAGGTAAAGACCTATTATATTATGTATTTGTATCAGTTGTCTAGTACCCATAACACAAGCTCTGCTTAGTTTGGAACTAGATGTCGTTGTGTGTTAGATGTCCGAAATATTTATTTATTTATTATCTTTTTAAGGAAAGTACAAACAGTATATGTTGGATACACATAGGCCGCTCTGTAGAAGAATTTTTGGCCTACTACATTGGCTAGTCGGGTTAGTATAGGGGTTTATCAAGTTTCCCTGCTCTAGTGTTGTAGTACTGCGTAGTTTTCTCGCTTAGGCACGCTCGCCCACGGCGACTGTTTGCAGCGCTGCAGCAGCGCGGCTGTCGCGAGTTCGCAGCAATACAGTCGCCATGAAGTCGCAAGCTGCGTGCCCTCGCACACATAACCGCGAGTCAGTCGCGCTGCAAACGCCACCCTTCCACCATTCTTCCCCCGATGTCGTCCGACACGCTCGCGCTTTGCATCGATATAGTCGCGATGCTGCAGAGCGTTAGTAGCGCGTTGCAAACGCGACTACAGCAGCGCTGCAAAAAGCCGCCGTGGGCGAGCACCCTTAGTCGTACGACACCCGCGGGATAAATAAGGTTGTTGACACTCCGTAATCTTAATTCGTCACCAAATACATAACAGTACAAATATAATTATCCTATCAAAAGACTAATAAATTATAGTTTTTAGTTTTTTTTTAAATGTTTGGCCCGCCAAAATGACTCTACTCTGCCTGATGGAAAGCATAAGCAGAATCCAAGAGTGGTGGTCACCATGCTCACTGCGAATGCAGACAATGCAGCATGGCGACCCACACCATGGCGGCCTAGTGATGCTGCTGCATCTTTTAGTCTAGTCAACAAGTATGGAACTTGTTGACTAGACTAATTGGGCCTCCGGTCTCGCACTCACCAACGAAACACGACAGCACTGCGGCTGTCTTTTTACGTTGATTTTCTGTGCGAGGGTAGTACCGCCCCGGTCGAGCCGGCCCGTTCGTGCTGAAATCAGCGTGGCTCTACTACCTTGTTCCATGCTAAAGGTTTCCATGCCAAAGGTAAAAAACGTAACCCTTTTAGATTCGTCATGTATGTCTGTCCGTCTGTCTGTCCGTCCGTATATCACAGCCACTTTTTTCCGAAACTATAAGAACTATAATGTTGTAACTTGGAAAGTAGATGTATTCTTTGAACAGCATTAAGATTTTCACACAAAAATAGAAAAAAACAATAAATTTTGGGGGTCCCCCTCCATACTTAGAACTGAAACTCAAATTTTTTTGTCATCAAAGCCATCTATGAATAGGTCTTCAAAAATGATACTGAGGTTTCCAATATAAATTTTTTTCTAAACTGAATAGTTTGCGCGAGAGACACTTCCAAAGTGGTAAAACTAAAAAAGTATATAACTTCCACCGAAAACCGGTTTGAACGAAATCTAGTAAGTAGTTTTAATACGTCATAAATCGTAAACTGCAATTTATCTTTCATTCAAACAACACAAATATAAAAATAAAATAAAAATTATATTATGTTACTTGCTGCTGCGGAACCCTTCATGGACGAGTCCGACTCGCACATGTTTAACTCTGTTGTTACTCAGTTATGTAATATTAAAAACCTCGAGATTTAAGAAAAATATTGCTTTTCATTATGTGTGGCCTTCAGAGTATTCTTTTACGCACGATTTTTACCATTTTCTTGTATTATCAATCAAGAAACTGGTTATAGGACAGGTAGGTAGGTACTTCACTTACATTAAAAATCAAACCAGTACCTACCTAAGTATTTAACTCATGGTTTTAAATTAATTTAAAATTAAAATTTATCGATTTTAATTACCTACGCATGGTAATATACCTATACGTTTAAGTATTTCTAATTTAGTTATTTTTTTCAGGCTTTTGTATTGCATTATTTTCTATACAAATTAAGTAATTTGCCATGACTGACAGAATCATTAATGCAGAGACTGACAGAGACTAGGTCGCCTTAAAATTATAGTAGCTTAATGCTTTTTAACCTATTTCAAGAAGGAGGAGTTTCTCAAATCGGATATATTATACTTTTTTATATATGTTCGGACTTTAAATTGCCTGTAGATCGGATGATGAGTTTCGGAGACAGACAACGAAACTCTTCAAAAAATTACAACAAATCAACCGTCATTGCATAAACAATGCATACAAATGCGTTGTTTATGTAATAGCCAAATATACACACATCAAAAGTGTCTAGGGATCAACATATGTGTCTAGGGATCAACATATATTTTTGCAATAACTTTTCTCCTGATTGATATTAATTAAAATTTTCTTTAAGGATTCATCAAATAAAGTGTTTTCGTTTGTCACAGTAACGATAAACCAAGTCACCTTTGCATTAATAAAGAAATTTGCCATTTTCCTAATAAAAGGATTTTTGACATTTGAACCACTAACATTAAAGTTCGAAAAAAAGACTGAAATAACAGTTTTCTTTAAAATTTTATTAGGTAACTTAAACAATTAATAATCCGTGTTTCTACCGCGAACACTAACACAAGAACATCGGTTTGGCATACTCAAAATGAGTTCATCCAAATCACGCTGTGGAATGGCCGCCCATGTTCGTTGCAACAACAAAAAAAGGTCTTCTTGCGACTGGATACCCTCCATATTCGGCAGAGCTCTTCTCTGTAGCATATCCCATGCATGCTCAATCGGGTTCAAGTCTGGCGACTGAGCAGGCCAGGGCCAAAGCCACATCTCAATCTCAAGAAATCCGCATAAAAATGCTTGATCCCTAGACACTTTTGATGTGTGTATTATTCGAGGTTTAATTTTTTTTTTTCAAAAAGGATAAATTATTTGTACCTAAGCACCCAGTACGAAATAATCTATACTTATAATAAAAATGTAACAGGTCAAATTCTGTACATTGAAGATATTTTGAAATTTTTTTTGGAGGGCACTCTGTTATCGATACTGAACCCGAAACTGTAATTTTTTTCATTTTTGTCTGTCTGTCTGTCCGTCTGTCTGTCTGTCTGTCTGTCTGTATCTTGGCCGCGCATCACGTCGAAACTACTGAACGGATCGAAATGAAACTTGGCATGATTTGAGTTCATACTATGAGGTAGGACATAGGATACTTTTTATCCCGAAATTCAGCACGATATCCTGAAGAGAGGGGATGACAGTCAAAATATGTACTTGGTTGTAATTCAATAACACATAGTCCGATTTCATTCATTCTTTTTTTGCTAGAAAGAAAAAAAATAAAAGATAACGAGAAAAGTGTTTTTTTTTTTGTCCGCGACTGTACACTGCCTGTGGGAAGCTGAGACAGATATATGTAAATATGGCGGTACGAAGTTCGCCGGGTCAGCTAGTTTATTATATTTTTGGAAATTTCACTCATAGCGGGGGTGAAATTTTGTTTGTGTGACATAATTCAACATCATCTTCCTAGCTTTCATTATTTCCAAGATTATTTGTGGTCGGCTACTAGTTCAACAGGTTTACCTGAATATCAGTTTGTCCACGGAGCGACTAACACCGGTCTTCCGCAACCCTAAGGGTGAGCAGAATTCGAAGGTTGAACTAGTTATCAGTATCATTCCGAGAGGGGCGTTCGACGGTCGATGCCGTGATGCGCCTTAGGCAGAGGAGGCAGTGAGCTGTGGCGGCGTGGTGTTGGCGGTGTCCTTGGACATCGCCAACGCCTTCAATAGTCTGCCATTTAGCTGCATCAGGGAAGCACTCCACTACCACGGGGTGCCAGAGTACCTGAGGCGGCTAGTGGCAGACTATTTAGAGGAGCGTACCGTCGTGTACGAGGACCGAGAGAGCGTCTTGAGACGGCGACCCATGTCGTGCGGCGTTCCGCAGGGGTCTGTCCTTGGACCACTCCTGTGGAACGTGGGGTACGACTGGGTCCTGCGCGGTCGTCTCCCCCCCGGGCTGGGCGTAATTTGTTACGCCGATGACACGTTGGTCCCGGCCCGGGGGGCGAACTTCCAAGAGGCGGCGTGCCTGGCCACCAGAGGTGTTTCTCTGGTGGTCGGGCGCATCGAGGCGCTGGGCTTACGGGTGGCCCTGGACAAGACGGAGGCCCTGTTGTTCCATGGGCCCCGTCGTGGTCCACCCGCCGGCGCCTCCATAGAGGTCAACTCGGTCCTCGTACCGGTTCGGGCCCAGATGAGGTATCTGGGCCTGATCCTCGACGGTAGGTGGCTCTTCGACGAGCACTTCCGACAGCTTGGTCCGAAGCTGGTCGACGCTGCCTCCGCCCTTGGGCGACTTTTGCCCAATCTGGGTGGAGCCAGCGTCGCAACGCGACTCCTATTCACGGGGGTTGTCCGGTCGATGACGCTGTATGGTGCACCGGTGTGGATGGCGGCTCTGACTGCCCTAAATAAGGCCCGCCTCTGGCGGCCTCAGAGGGTATTGGCAGTCAGAGCCATACGCGGATACCGCACGGTGTCTACCGAGGCGGCATGCGCGTTGGCCGGAACACCCCCGTGGGATTTGGAGGCGGAAGTGCTCGCCGAAGTTTATCGACGGGTGGCTGGATATCGGGCGGAAAGAGGCTTTCGCCCTCCGCCCGAAGAGGTACGCGAATGGCGTGAAGCCGCTCGTTGAGCCACTATGGACAGATGGTCGTTCCGGCTGGAGACTCCACGCGCTGGCTTTGCCGCCGTGGAAGCTCTCCAGCCGGTCATCCTCGAGTGGGCAGGGCGGCAGCATGGGACCCTTTCCTTCCGACTGACGCAGGTCCTTTCCGGGCACGGTTGCTTCGGGAAGTACCTGCACTCGGTCGCTAGGAGGGAATTGAGTCCCGCCTGCCACCACTGCGACTGCAGTGAGGACTCGGCCCAGCATACGCTGGCGATTTGCCCCGCTTGGGCGTCGCAGCGCCGGGCCCTCACTGCAGTCATCGGAGGAGATCTCTCGCTACCGGCCGTCATACGCTCCATGGCCGGTAGCGACAGCAGTTTTACCGCGGTCGCAACCTTCTGCGAAGATATAATCTCGCGGAAGGAGGTGGCGGAGAAGGCCCGGGAGGATGATATCCACTCGGACCCAATCCGCCGCCGGCGAACCGGGCGGCGGAGGCGCGCCTATCTGCGCCTCATGCCGCCCTGAGTGTGGCCGCGGATGGTGGGGACGGGTTTTCCCCTCCATCCGCTCTAGTGGCCACCCGCGAGGGGGCGGCGTACGCGTGTGCCGTACGTCGCCTACTTATAGAGTCCATCAGGTGACGGTGCCCGCTTCTGTGCGGGCAAGCGCTGGGAGGGGTCCGGATGTGTTAATATCAGCAGTTCCCGGATTCCTCCCTTCACAGGCGCAGAGTGGCACACCGTGTGGTTTTAGTCGGTTCGAGTCCAACACACCGCCCCGCCGTAAACCCCGGTGGGGTGACGGTCCGATCGGATTTACACACGTTAAAAAAAAAAAAAAGTTATCAGTATCATTGAGGTGATTGAGGGCACTGACTTTCCAATAACGATTATCATAATTATGTGTTCGTGACAACCAAAATCAACGGCTTTACGTGCTCTCCGAGACACGGGCTGGATACATCGCCATCTTCTGTTAGATAGTTTTTTTGATAAATTTACTAAAATGATTCCTAGCTAAATCGATTTATCGCCCCAAAAACCCCTGCATACTAAATCTCATGAAAATCGTTGGAGGCTTGAAGCTGTTCCCGAGATTCAGAATTTATATATCTACCTATAGAAATAAATAAAATTGGAGTTGTTTGTAATATTAAAATAACTGCTTTTTAATAAATGCATATGTATGTATACACATGTACATGTACCAAAATAACATTTTTTACAATTTTTGTCTGTCTGTCTATCGGTGTGTCCGACTGTTTGTTCTGGGTAATCTCTGGAATGGCTGGAACTATTTTGACGGGACTTTCACTGGCAGATAGCTGATGATCTAAGGAGTAACTCAGGCTACTTTTTTTAGACTAGTATTGTCCCACGGCGTTACCCGCGCTACCACAATAACCGCGGGTAACACCGCGGGGTTCAGCTAGTGTATAAATCAAATCAAATCAAAATCATTTATTCATCTAAGACACCAAGTGACACTTATGAACTTCAAATTGAAGCTATAGTTAAAAATCATAGATCGACACAAACAGAGGCCACAGCATGTGCTGTATTGTCGAGGTAAGTTAGGCGAAAACACCAAAATCTACTGCCTGCCTGTGTCGATCCATAACTTCCAGTTTCCAAAATGCAAGTATATATAGGTACAAGCTCGTTTAAAGCTATTAGATTATAAACTGTAGCTTTCTGCACTTTATAACATACTACTACACAAAGTCAGGTATTAAATATTGCTTGAGACATCTGAGAGGATATATTTCGTCAGTGCTTGATGTCAACTAGATTTGACATTAATTTGATGCATGTTTGATGCAATTGAGCATGCTTTTGGGCTCATCGACGGAATAATTATTTTATTTTAATTTCTTTAAAAATATGAAATTAATAATTATATTTTGAACTATAGCATCAAGATATTTTATACATTGGAGTCATTATAAATAAAATATTGACACATGCATTGCATAGATTCCCAAAAGTCGATCGAATGCCTACCTATAAGCTATTATATTTTACGCCTAAAAACAAAGAAAGAAACGAGCAACCACATAATTGTAAATTTTTCTACAACTTCCTGTAAAGATGGATTTATAAAGCAATGCAAAATCTTCAATAGGGCTGGGAAGAATGATAAGCTAAATACTACACATCGTAAAATGCCTGGACCTGGAGTCTCTGACGAGTCTCGGTCGGAGATGGCATATCTGGCTCGACAGTTTGTAAAAGATAACAACTACCACAGCACTTGGACCTCGTATGGAAAAATATTCATAAAGAGATTACAGGATTCGCCTACACTGCGTATAGACTGTGAACTAGATCTGAAAAGATTATTGCCTAAATGACTGTCATTGAGGTTTTGTAACTTTTTATGTCACACAATTTTTTGTATAACTTGTTTTCAGCATTATAACGCACTTTCTAGTTTGCCCTTATATACAATAATTAAACGTAATCAACTATCACACACACACTTTTACATTCACTACACAACTTTTATATACCAATACCGCTATCCCACAATAATACATAATCACAACATCTACATTTCATCATCCTATGGCGCTCATACACATATCACATTCCTATATCATTTTCACATAAAATTAAACCATCAGTGTCTTTGCATGATAAACATATCAAACACTAACGAGTCCCTATTTCGCATTAAATTTGTCTCTTTTCCCTTCAAGAAGAGGTATAACCTAATAATATCAACTAGCCTGAATTCACTTAGTTCAATTAAATTCAACAAAATTCGATAATATTAATGAAATACTAGACGAATTCCATGTTGCTCAGTCATCAACCTATACAATAGACGACTGCGCTAAGCTTATCGATACCACGCAGTTAAGCTTAAAAGTTTTCTATCAAAACATTCGCAGTCTAAAACGTAACTTCGACGGGTTTTTAACACTTCTTGCGCGAACGAATACTGACTGGGATTTGATTGTGCTTTCAGAGTGCTGGCTGAGACATGCAAGTTATATCCCGCCAATAAATGGCTACAATCATATACAGAGTAATAATAATCTTACACAAAATGAAGGAGTTGTGGTCTACTTTAAGAACACTATGCGGGTAGCTGTTTTAGACAATACTTCGCAGGACGCTAACAGTGTCATTATAAAGTTGGACTATAACACCCTCCTAGTGGCCATTTATCGCGCGCCGGGCTATAAAGATCTGCAACCGTTTCTGGAGTCCCTTAACGAGTTGCTAATCAACTTAAAATGTCCCAATATTATTCTCATGGGAGACATAAACATTGACATAATGCCAAATAGCAAAGATACTTTCTCATCAACATATCTGGATCTACTCGCGTCACACAGTATTTTACCCGCACATCCTTGTGTCCTTTTCATTTGCCTTAACCCCGACCACCGAAGCTGAAGTTCAGAGTTTTATACTCAACCTCAAAAAAGTAACCACAACTGGTAGGTATAATATTTCAGGCATCTTCTTAAAACGCTACTGTAATATCTTAGTACCTCCCATAACATACATCTTTAACCTTATGTTTAGTATTGGAGTTTTTCCGCACCATCTAAAACTTGCTGAAGTAGTTCCTATATACAAGGATGGTGACAGAGGCTGTGTCAACAATTATAGACCTATCTCCATACTTTCGACAATCTCTAAATTGGCTGAAAGAATTTTAAACACACGTTTAGTTGATTACCTTGAGACTAAAAATATTTTGTCTACTTCGCAATTTGGATTCAGAGCTGGCAAATCAACTAACGATGCTGTTTATGAATTAACTCATCATATTGTGCGCCATTTAGATAAAAAAAAAGAAAGTTATTACTATATTTCTGGACCTAGCGAAAGCTTTTGACACAGTCTCTGTCCCACTTTTATTGGACAAATTGGAAAAACTTGGTATCCGTGATACCCAGCATAAATTATTCTCAGAATATCTCACTGGAAGGTATCAAAGGGTAAGGGTTGGTAAAATCACAAGCGATGACCTGCCAATTACTTTTGGGGTACCGCAGGGCAGTGTGCTTGGGCCCACGCTCTTTCTAACTTACATAAATGACTTATGTAATTTACAACTCAGGAATGGCAAAATTGTTACTTTCGCCGATGACACTGCCCTAATCTTTCATGGAGAAAATTGGAAAGAAACCTTTGCTTTCGCACAGATGGGCTTCGATGCAGTGTCTTCATGGCTCAGGAATAAAAGACTGACGCTTAATGTAAAAAACACCAAATACATTCCCTTTACAATAAAAAACTTTCCATCTAATCCTACACAAGATCATTGTATTGTGGCCCACTCTTGCTTAGATTATAAGTCCTGTAAATGTGACCATTTAGAAAGTACCACTAAAATTAAATATCTCGGCATCATTATCGATGATTCCCTTAACTTCAACTACCATATTGACCTAATATCATCTAGAACGCGGAAACTGATTTTTATCTTTAAAAATTTACGCAACATAGCTGACAAAAAAATCATTAGAATGGTTTATACGCAATTATGTCAACCCATATTGTCGTACTGTATCTAAGTGTGGGGTGGAGCATCCAAAACTAACCTTATAAAGGTGGAAAGGGCTCAAAGGGCGGTTCTTAAAGTGGGTCACTCCTTGCCTTTCATATACCCGACCAGTGACCTCTATCAACCTTCTGACGTACTCACGGTTCGACAACTATTTATCCTGCACACTGTCCTAAAACAGCACTCACTAATTTCATATGATGCCTCTATCAGCAACAAGCGCCTCAAACATAAAGTCTGTCCCCAAACTGAGATTCACAGTACGGCATTCTCAGGCAGATTTTTCGGCTTTCTTGGGAGATACCTTTATAATAAAGTTAATCAAAGGTTGAATATTTACTCCTCTTCGAAGTTCAAATGCAAGCGTACTATTTCACACTGGCTCAAATCCTTGAATTATGAGGAGACTGAGAAATTGCTATATGTACCTTCATAGACAAATTTAACAGGAGAACACGCCCAGCATTTAACATCTTAATGGTGGATATGTTGGCCTACTACATTATCCAAGGGGTAGTTCGAACACCCATTACATATCACACAAACACACACACACCACATAACACACATACTCACCACACAACACACAACACACACTCACCACACAACACACACACACACACAAAGACATACACAACACGTTCACACAATACAGTTTGAATCACACTAACTCTTTCGTTTATTCATCTCACATGTACGGCAAATGTATATAAATGTTACACTCTAAAGAACCTATAGCTATACCTACTTACCTGGAGTTAGGAGAGGCTGGTTAGTCTGTCATACAGGTTCTACCTAGTACGGAAACCAGTCTCTCACACAAATCCTGTTTCTAGAATTGTTTGTGTATATTATTGATATAACTGATTTCTGTAATTTTTGTGTGAGAGAAGAAAATAAACGATTTATTATTATTATTATTTTAATCTATTTAATTTATGAATATAGTTAATTGATTTATTATTTTGTGTGTTTAAGTTAAACTTTGCCACACTTAGGTACCTATTGACAGTTTTATAGCTTTTGAAGCAGCAATATATATGTAATAATAATATTTTATGGTCTATGGTAATTATACCTACCTAGTAAAAAAAACAACGTCGTCTTTTATAGCAAAATGTTAACGTTCATTGAACATCTTCAAGTTTTTGATTAGCAAAAAACTAATGAAATTTTTTTTGACGTGACAACGTCTTATAATTCGATGGAGCCGGCT
Source organism: Diaphora mendica (assembly GCA_949125395.1). Lineage (NCBI taxonomy): Eukaryota > Metazoa > Arthropoda > Insecta > Lepidoptera > Erebidae > Diaphora > Diaphora mendica. The sequence goes on from OX421322.1 coordinate 8,473,236, forward strand.
GCACGCACGAAAAAACATGACTCATACGGCGTTACCTGACGTCATGCGGCGTTACCTCGCTCCATTTAGGCTTGAAGTGCAAGCGAGAGATAGCTTCTATCTCTCATCATTTCATCAATGTTTCGTTATGACGTTGTCACGTTAAACTATCGTCCGTAAACAGACTTTACAGAACCCATTTTTTGTTTAATATGTACATGCAAATATTTTTGGTAAGAAACGTTTTTGTTAAAGACGTTTAGTCTTTCTCTATGAGAAAACTCGTTTGAGTACCTACATAAAAAATTTAAAACTCACCGTATTTATAGTCATAATAACCAAGGGATTTCAGTTTTAGGGAATATGTACCTACTTGTCAACATTCGATAGGTACATATTAAAATTTAAGTTTTAGTTGTTTTTTAACTACACAAGAACCCTAAGGAATATTTTGTTTTCAAATTACCATTACAGTTGCACAATTTAAAAAGTAATCACATCGTTAAAAAAAAAGAACTACAGCGAAAACCGCGGGAAAGACGATCGCATGTGCGACGCTCGGCAACGTGCCATCAACTAAATTAATTCACGAATTAGGTAGTTGAAGTTTGTCGCTCTAATCTCCATGCCTCTTGATAGGCTCTCAACAATAACTCGCGTTATACCTACAGATTATATTACCTTTAAACTGAAACATCCTGTGTTGAACCAATTGTGCAAAAGACTTCTGTTTTCATGGTAGCTAACTGTGAAATTCTATTTATTGCCAGTTTACCTTCTGGCGAGATCAAAAACATATCACATCACATGACACTAATATATAAAGGCGAAAGTTCGTGTGTATGTTTGTTACTTCTTCACGCAAAAACGACTGAACGAATTTTGATGAAACTTTACAGTAATATAGCTTATACATCAGAATAACACATAGGCTACTATTTGCAGCGATAACCGACATACACGCGGGCGGAGCCGCGGGCAACAGCTAGTTAATGATAATCTATAAAAGCAAAAGAATTCGACTCTGAACTAAAGCCTAACTAACTTTTTGATAACAAATTCTTCGTTGTCTTAACTTAGTGAGGACAATAAGTACATATTATAACGATTTCTTAAAGAATTGCTGTCCTCTCCTCTTGTATCCATCATTTCCCAAAATTGTCTTCACTACGTATTGCTATCAGGGAGGGCAAAAATTTAAAAAGTGGGCCCTCGGTCCAGATGCACCACCTTTTTCGTTATACCCTCAATTTATTTGTTAGGCCTCCTCAGCACTATGCGGTTAGCCGGAATGCGGACAGCCGTCCGGTTAACCGCAATCAAAAATATGTACGGAATAATAGTTTTTATTCGCACTGAGATGCGGCTGTCGCCCAAGCGCTTCGGTCGTTCGGAGCCATCTATATTACTATACTCTATGGTTCGGAGCTCAGACCAAAAAAATTTGGTCTGAGGTTCGGAGCTATGCGGCCCGACTGACGGCTGGCTGTCTCTTAGCTGGCTGGACGATCTTTAAAGATCTCAAGATACACACCATGCGGATGTACTGCGGCGTTGCGGTTGCTAGCCATTGAAGGGTGCGCCTTCAATATTATTTTTAAAAGTTCTTCAAATGATTTCAGACTCTTTAGTGTATCCATAAAACTTCTCGTCATACTTTTTAAGCTCTTCGAAAAATATTTGAAAATGCTTGCTATTATCTCGTGTTTGCAAATAAGAATGTACCCAAAACCTTTTTCTTTATAGATCGCATGTAAATATACTGGTAATAAATAGCTGCAACTTCTTTAACGTCTATCTTGGAAATGGTTTGACGAAATCGTAACGTATTCCATCTGCACTATCCGGTTGCGGTTACGGCTAGTTGCCGTTCGGTTAACCGCAATTGCAACCGCATCCTGCGGCCAGCCGCAACGCGACTAACCGGACAGTGCGTAGGAGGCCTAAATCATCATCATCTTAGTTGAAAGACATTCATTTCGGGACATAGGCCCCCTTAAGTTTCGTCACAACAACCTGTACTGTGCTGCTCGCATACAAGCGGCTTGCACGATTTTCACCGAGATCTCAAAAGTCACGTCAATTTGATCTCGGCCATAGATGATCTCGTTTTCGGTGACGTCCAGGTGACGGTGGCAGTGGACAAACGACATTACAGCTTAACTCTAAGCATTACAGCGACCGTAAACGGTCCTTACTTATTGTAAATGAAACTACAGCTTGTAATGTCATAATTTTTATTGTTTTTAAGAGTACTATCGTGAATAAGTTATGAAATATCCCTTGCTCACTAACCATTACTAAGGCATTTACTGTAAACGGTTCGTGAAATCAAAAATTCTTAGCTAATGACCACTTAACAGAGCCGCACAGTGCATAAACAGCGAACTCATTCTATCATTATATCCCATACATATTATAACCAATATTTAAGGCCTGCTATCAATGTAATGGTTGTTTAATACAAATAATTACAAAATAGCATTATTGAATTACAGAATACATTGTGGCGGGTACAAAATAAGGACTGAATATTACATTACATGCACGATTGAATTAATGATATAAAAACAACGTGCAGGGGCCTCGTGAAATATAACCAGGCCAAGTGTAACGTAAATCGTCTCAGGATGGTTAGAGGACCATAAGCGTTCAGCCTAGTAGAGATCTTAGAGTATTTTTTTATGATATAATTAGATATGACCTTTCAATTTAACTCAAAACATGCTTCAAACTGGCATTGAACGTATACATGGAACTGTAATTGTTGATCCAATGTAGACGACATAATGATAGGTTATCAATGAATACATGGACTTATTGTTAATTTTATATAATGAAAAAGCAGTCTTAGCGATAAACTTCATCGTCATGTAAGTACCAAATTATTAGACTCGGTACATCGAGTGGCTACACATTCCTGAAGTTTGACGTGTAAATAAATCAACGTTATTTAAATATCGTGGACACATTACATTTCGGTATTAAAATATACAATGCATCTCGATACGGCTTCGACTTCGCAATATGAAGTTTACTCATAGAGGGAGCGCAGTCGCATTCAATACAATCTGGTTCTACCTAATTAACTAACTCTGTCACCGATATTTTCCCCAGGGCGGTCAACTTCTATCGGTTGCCATTTTAAGTAATATCTATCTAAACGAGGTCAACTATGGAAATTAACACGAGGAAGATTACAGGACAACACGACACTTAATTATTCGCAGTCGTCGTCCGACCGAGGATCGACAGGGCCGACATCGGAGGATCCGGCACCCTATCGGCGCAGCGCACGCATTACACTTCGCTAACTACGAGCCCCGTGCGGAGGTTAATTCTCGTCGTACAGAGGCGTAGCGTCTCCGAGAGACATCGATCTCGGCGACGTGTTGGTGTGCGGCGTGGAGCGGAGCGAGTGCGCCCGCGACGAGCGGCCCGACGAGTGCGCGTGCGCGTGCGCGTGCGGCGTGGAGCGCGCGTCGCGGGGCTCGCGCGGCGTGCGGCCGCTGCTCGTGCGCGGCGTGCCCGACGCGCGCGGCGTGCCCGACGGCTCCCGCGAGGAGGCCACGCGCCGGACCCAGTCCTCGGCCGCTTTCTGCCAGTCCGCCGGCTCCGTGTAGCCAGCCGGCGCCGCCGAGTGCGCGTGCGGCCGCGAGCGCACCGGCGGCGGCAGGAACTCGGGCTGGCGCGGCGTCGCGGCGAACGGAGTCATGTACGGAGTCTGGGCGGACGGCGTGTACGGAGTGTTGATGTAGGCCGGGCCGGGCGTGTGCGCGGGGGTGTGGAAGGCGGGCGTGTGCGCGGCGGGCGTGTGGTAGGCGGACGTGTGCGGGGTGCGGCCGGCGGGGGTGCGCGGGGCGGGGGTGCCGCTGGGGGGCGGTTCCCGGAAGTGCTCTTTGAACCACCGCAGCAGGCCCGGGAGGGAGTCGAACGTCCTCTGCCTGTACCTGTACCCGTCGGGCGTGACGGACACGTACTCGTGCGTGCAGCGCGCTCGCGGTAGGTACGACAGTAGGAATCTGCCCGGATAGTTCTTGGACGCAGATATGACGTAGTGAATCTTGTTCGGGTTGCGAGCTTTCTCTTCTTTGAGGATCTCTTCGGCTTTGTCCCTCATTCCGAGCAGAGATTTATAATACTTGTAGGAGATGAGGTCGCGGGCCAGCCCTGCCATCGGAGTGACATGTCGTGCTATGATTTCGTCTAAGTCTTCAAATTCTGAACCCCCGATCCATAAACTGCGTCCTAGAAAAAACAAAAAATGTATTCAGATAAAAATTAGGAAAGATAAATTAGCTATCTATTTAAAAACCAAACTAATTACAAACCTAATGAGAATGCATTTTCTTTCCCTTCCTCTCGAACATCGATATGTTGATATATGGAATCTGCTACTTTCCACGTTACAGTAAGATGGTCAGAACCCTGGGAACAAAAGATGAATAACCACAGTTAAAACGAGGGTACTATAATGTTGACTGGCTGGTATGCAATACTAAAGAATACCGTGCTCTCGTAATATATCGTTCAGTCTGTATAAAGCTACCCCTACTTAATATTATAAATGTGAAAGTCTCGTGTAAACCACATTTTAGGCTACTTTATAACCGACTTCAAAAAAGGAGGAGGTTATCAATTCGACTGTATTTTTATTTATTTTATGTTTGTTACTTCATAACTGTCGACTGGGTGAACCGATTTTGATGATTCTTTTTTTATTTGAAAGCTAGTGCTTCCCATGTGGTCCCATTTCAATTGGTCCAGTTCTGACATGTCATCCATGAACCATACAAGTCTTCAATTTGCATTAAATATGTGCGCGACAAATAGACGAATAACTCAACATCACGCAAACCGTTTCAATGATCCTTTTTTCATTTGAAAGCTTCCCGTGTGGACCCAATTCAATTTGGTCGTTCTTGAAGTCGGTTTTTTTTCGTTAAAATTTTGTATTATTAGCACAATAACAGACATGAAAATTGAAAAATATCATTTATACTATATTTTACTTCACTTAAAACGAAACATAAATTTAACAAAGGCGTATTACCTTGCTACTCGGCCGCACAATAACTTCGCCCTGAGCCATCTTCTCCATGAGCTTCTCGGCCTCCGCAAACGATATGTTGTGGAAGGCGGGGTGCACTATGACTCGCTTCACGTACTGCATTCGTTCTTTAGTCTGTTTCGCCTCCTTCTCCTTACGAAGGTCTTTGTCTTCACTTTCTTGGTCATAGTATGGATCTTTCGGTGGTCTAGTGGGGAAAAAATAATGATTTTCACACATGACTCAAAAGATTAATGAGTTTACGATAATCTAAATACTTAAAATGGCCGAAATATTGTATAAATACATATTGGAATACATATAATACACAAGATCTCTTACCTCCACTCTTTATTTTTGTCCAATAAATCTGATGATTTCGATGAGCAATCCACTGAGAACCTTTCGACATCAATTTTCAATATCCTACAGTGTACAGTCTGTCCGATCCTCACTCGCTCCGTGGGGTCAGACACGTGTCTATCAGATAAGTTCTTTATGTGAATGTAACCGGACAACCCATTGTCAAGTCGGATCCGGACGCCGGTCGCTTGACCCGGACATGAACCCGCGTCGAAGTGATTCCATACCTATAAATAAATAAATATTATGAAATCGAGTTACAAAAGGGCTTAACGGAAATGATTAATTAATAATGCAGAAATTACAGGCACTAAGGTCGTTACTCAAACCTAAGCTTTGATAAAAGGAACAAATATTAATTTTAGCATACAATATTCTTGAATAAAAAAACATTTACTCACCTCAGACAACTCAGGGAAGTCGTTTTTATGACAGAAGGGACATTCCCACAAACCAGTTTCATCATTCCTGACAGGGTTAGCCTGGTCCAACATTTCTCTCTGTGGTTTCCTATGACTAATACCAACTACTGAAGCTAAAACCATCTTTCCTACATACAACGTTTCGGGGGATTCTTTGGTAAGGATATCAAATAACTCTTCCGGTGTAGCAGAACGATATGCCGATCTAAGGTCTTTATACCTAGAATTCAATTCTTCTCGAATATCGTACAGTGTAATGCTCTTATTGCCGAAGCCTTGTCGCTCCAATTCTTCTGCGAAAGCGTCTAAGTCCAAATCTTTCAGTCTTTCAGGAGCTTCAAGAATTTCTTCGAGAGCCCCTGCCGGATTGGCATCTTCGTCTTCGTACTCAAGCGCATCGACAGCCATCTTTCGGGCCCACTCGTATGTCTCGGGATGCACTCGGGAACCGTCAAGAACCTCAATGTACGCCTCCGTACTGTCTCCTAGACTACTTGTGTCAATTTTGATAAAGCCTGAGCAATTGATGAACACTTTAGGACCCATGTGACATACCGTAACGAGTTGAGTACGATTTTCTAACTTTTGATTTGTTTGTTTAAATAATTTGATTAACGCTTGAGCTTTTCTAGGACCTAAACCGCACACAAACTGAAGTAATTCGGTTCCTCGTCCGGTAAGAACCGCTTCGTTGACGTCAACACCTACTTCATTGATTCTGTTGACGAACTCTAGTTCGATGCCATCGAGTAGGTCTTCCTTAGTTATCTGGTCTTGAAGTGGATGGTACCTGAGGCATAATATTTCCTCATCAGGACCACATAGCTGTGATATCTCCATTAACGGGTCTTGTAATAAACGCGCCTGGCATATAGCTTGGCGGAGTGTATCAGGATATTCCCTGAAGTCATTCTGCAAAAAAGTAACAGTATGTACTCTCACTGTCTAAAAGTCAAATACTGTCTAAAAAGTTATTAATATATATTATAAATATATTCATGAATATTGAATATAATACGACTGAAGAAACTAGTGAACCTTTGATTTCTCAGATGGACAGTTGATACATATTTTATATGGATTATATTGCTGCACATAAACCATAAAGAACTCAAAAGAAATAATTTGCAGTAGATTAGTTCTAGGAGATGAATAAATAATAAACAATGACATCTTTAATCTGTCACACAGGCTTCGAGCCTTGTATGGACTCCAGCTCTCACTAGGGAAATTTTTAGAAACTGTTTAGTTTGTACCTAGATCTCATGTAACCAAAATTGTACCTTCCTGTGAGAGAAATAAAGTTTATAATTATTGATACGTACCCGTCCTCGTATACTGTTGCTGTAAATTTTGCTAATATGGTTGTCTGCAATCTCTATGGGTATTCTGGGGAACTGTTCGTCTTCTACAAGTTGTTGAACGCAGTCTGACACGTCCGCCTTCACGTTAAGAGCCTCTCGGGACTCTCCACCGATTACTATGACGTGTGGTTTCTTGCGTAATATAAACCTAAACAAAATTTACAAGTTTTATTTCAATGCCCACGTGTTTCTTAACAACTGATTGACATCAGTTCCTTTTTGTGACTCGTGATTACTAAGTTTATATATATTCATCATATCATTTCATCCCCTTAGGGTTGGAATTTCAAAAATTCCTTTCTTAGTGCTCACTTACGTTATATAAAGAACCTACATGAAAATTTCAGGATTCTAGCTTCAGCGGTTTGGGCTGTGCGTTGATACTGCCTCGTTGGTCTCGCGGGTGTCGTGTGGGACTGCTGATCATGAGGTCTCGGGTTCGATTCCCGGGTCGGACCAAATGTTTGTATGATCTACAAATATTTGTTTCCGGAGTTTAGGTGCTTTCTATGTATAATATGTATGTATTTACAAAAAAAAAAGTATATATGTATTTGTATCAGTTGTCTAGTACCCATAACACAAGCTCTGCTTAGCTTGGGACTAGATGGCGTTTAAAAAAAAATAAAAATAGGTATGTCAGTCAGTCACCTTACTCTTTTATATATATAGATAAATATGCATCGCCGAAATGTATCTACGCGCATAACTTGCGATCGCCTGCACCAAATTGGATAATTCCTTTTTGTATATGTTCGTTATTGTTGGGACAAGGTTTGTGTAGAAGAAAATCAAAGTTTAATGGGGATTTTTTTTAGACTACACAGGGGAAAACTGAGGCTAGGGAAATTTAGAAAATATTTACGAAAAAATATATATGGCGGTTCGGACGAAGTTCGTCGCGTCAGCTAGTCTTATAGAAAAAGAGCAAGTCTTAGAATTTAATTTCCGATCTACACTGATTTTGTTTTATCAAATAGGCTTTCTTTTCAGAACATTTTATCAACAATAACCTATATAGGTTATACAGTATATACAGTATATACTGTTACGAGCCGGGTATTAAGTAAATAAAGGTAGTCGGTTGATTACCAAAGAAATAAAACACTTTACAATAATAACTCACTAAATCACTCGTTAGTCGCACTAGAAGATCGCTTCGATGTCAATCCGCTGTATCGTGAAACAATACTGCCCGTACGGCTAACACGCTCTGTTTTTATATGGCCGTCGAATTCTCTAGAATAATTCGCTACAACATTCTGGACCAACTAGAATGGCCAAGAGCCCGTACTCTAGCGCCATCTAGCGTTGAAGTATCGGAATCACCACAGTTGCGCACTACCCGACACTAGATGGTGCCGACTCTCGAAAGTTCCTGTTTATACAAGAGATTTCTCTATGGCGTAACAATACCATCGATTGCTGGACACAGTTCTCTTCTTAAAAAGCAGATCTTGGTTTACTGTACTAAGTTGGCTAGGTGGATTGGTGTGGACTACGCACAACATGACTTCAAACAAAAAGGAAAACCCGAAACAAAGCCTGTGCCAACCCGTCTGGTCAGCGTTGTGTAGTAGGTCAAAACCTCCTTTGTAATGAAAGTATTATGTCTAACAGAGGACTTTAAAAGGCTGTTCATGCGATGATGTAAAGGGTCAGTCTAATAGAGGACTTTAAAAGGCTGTTGATGCGATGATGTAAAGGGTCATTCCAACAGAGGACTGTAAAAGGCTGTTGATGCGATCATGTAAAGGGTCATTCGAACAGAGGACTGTAAAAGGCTGTTGATGCGATGATGTAAAGGGTCATTCCTACAGAGGACTGTAAAAGGCTGTTGATGCGATCATGTACAGGGTCATTCCAACAGAGGACTGTAAAAGGCTGCTGATGCGATGATGTAAAGGGTCAGTCCAACAGAGGACTTTAAAAGGCTGTTGATGCGATCATGTAAAGAGTCAGTCCAACAGAGGACTGTAAAAGGCTGTTGATGCGATCATGTAAAGGGTCATTCCAACAGAGGACTGTAAAAGGCTGTTGATGCGATGATGTAAAGGGTCATTCCAACAGAGGACTGTAAAAGGCTGTTGATGCGATGATGTAAAGGGCCGGTAGTAGGACTCGAAGAAGCGACAACAAGGGGGAATTCACCCGAAGGAGGTACCCGCGCTAGCGGGCTGGCGCTAGGCGGGGTTCGGATGTCTTAATGACAGATGTTCACGGATTTCTCCTATCTCAGGCGCAAAACGGAACCCCGTCGCAAACTCCGATGAGTGACGTCCTCAGAGGGATTTCATACGTTAATAATACAAAATTTTAACAAAAGAAAACCCAAGAACTGGGCACTTCGGCATGAATGGGCCGGCTCAACCGGAGCGATACCACGGCCTCACAGAAAACCGGTGGGAAACAGTACTTGCGCTGTGTTTCACCGAGTGAGTGAGGACAACGGAGGCTCATATCCCTAACCCCACCCTTCATCCTCCTCCCCATCCACCAAAGGCCGGCAACACGCTTGTTACGCCATTGGTGTTGCTTACTCGCTTACCATCAGGCGATACGTCTGCTAGTTTGCACTATTACATTTTAAAAAAAAGTTCATGAACTGGACACAATAGAGATGAGACCACGCGGGAAGCACCAGGTTTCAAATAAAAAAAAAATCATCAAAATCTGTTAACCCACTCGAAAGTTCTGAGGTAATAAATATAAAAAACAGTCGAATTGAGACCCTCCTCTTTTTTTGAAGTCTGTTAAAAAAGGGTCGCTGGTGGTAAATAAAGTGGTACCTTCTGAGCGCAGTCATGTCGGCCTCCTTGTTCTGCCTCTCGAGCGCGTCCCAGGCGTTCCTGCGGTACAGCAGGTGCGGCAGGCGCAGGTGGTCGGCCACCTCGCCGCCGCTGGCCACCACACACGCGAACGCGCTGTGCTGCCGGTCCGGCACGTACGCGATCGACATCACTCGCAGACCTGACCACATACCATACCACATGATATAAAGTACTACTCGAAAATAAACAAAAGACTACGAAATTCGACGCGCCGTGTCATGTGACCTTGACGGTGTCAATTTTCAAGTGGATATATAACGGTTGTTTAGGCTTCATTCAATGACTGAATGTTTATGGTTTGTTCTTCCTTCATTCGAGATGCTTATTAAACTACTTTAGACCTTATATGACTAGTTTAAAATACAAAATTAAATAAAAAAAATGCATAGTTCGTCGCAGGTGGTGTAAGCACGGATCCGTCGGTAAGCTTTTTTTTTTTAGGATAGGATTATTACTATTAAGGAATAGTTTAGATGACACCTTAGTCAAAATAGTTAATTTTTGCCTGACTGCCTGTGTCTTTTATGCTCGCGAACTAATGTATTAAATGTAAATCCTTCTCTGTAACAAATAATCTGTAAATTCTCGTAGTCAAGTGTTTAATTCACCTCTTTCTATTTAACCTCATGGCTTAACCATAACCAACACGGCTAACTAGCCCCTTAACATGACAGCTGTAATAATTATATTTTCCGAGATATTTGGTAATATTATTTTTAATGAAGGAGACATCGGTATTTATTTACGAACTAGCCGAGTCCCGTGGTGTTACCCGCGGTTATTGTCATACCGCGGGTGACGCCGTAGGGCGAAGCAAGTTCAAACAAAGTAGCCTAAGTTACTCCTTATATCATCAACTACCTATCACTTAAAGTCCCGTCAAAATCGGTCCAGCCGTTCCAGAGAGTTATTAGCCCGAACAAATAGACCGACAAACAAAAGATTTCAAAAATGTTATTTTGGTAATGTACCGATATGCATTTACTAAAAAGCGGTTTTTTTAATATTACAAACAGATACGTCAATTTTATTTATTTGTATAGATGTATAGATATTATCGATAACAGATACATTAAAATACATTGTAATACAACTGTATACAACCGACAAATCGTACAGTATATTTGTAAATCAAAGTTAGTGACTGACCATTGGCGGTGTCCCACTCGTCATCGTCATCGTCGGACACTCTGGACTCATAAGGCGCCACTTTCAACCAGTCGTATAAACGCCGACGACAACATCTGAGAAACAATAGTATAATTCAATGTCACCTTACAACAAACAGTACCTACAAGTAAAATTTAAACAAAAAAAACAAACCGACTTCAAGGTTCGACTCGATTTCTCTTGGATGCCATTATCAGATCTTAGTGTCCTTATCATGGTACCACCGTTGAGATATCTCCTTTCCATTACAAAAAGAATCATCAAATTCGATTTATAAACGACGAAGTTATTCGCGAACGCACATAATATATATATATATATATATATATATATATATATATATATATTCGAATTTAGAACCTCCTCCTTTTTTGAATTCGGTTAAAAAGTAACTTTATTTGTTTTAATTAATAGTATAAAATATAACTTAGTTCCAGTTACAGCACGACTCCATATCCAAATTAACTATAAAGACTTAAGAAAATTAAACAATAAAATAAGAAGTCAAACATCTATTTTCAGGGCTTAGCTACCTATTCTCAGCTACCGAGGACCTATTTAAACACACTCAAATAAAAAACAACAAAGATGACCTTAATAATACAGGTCAAAAGATGATGTAAATAATCTTTTCAACACACACTTGTGTTGGATACAACATAAAAATGTATTTTTTATTATTTAAGAGCTGGCAACATTTTGTACATTCGTTCTCTTGTGCCGCTCGATTCACCTTGTACGCCACGTTATATTTACTTAATTACTATTGCTACAAATAAACCAAGATACAGTCCACTGGAAGCCTTTCATTACCACAACTCCTCGCACAACTTGTCAATACAATAATGTATATGTGAGTGTACAATCCTACTTATATTATAAACACGAAAGTTTGTAAGTATGGATGTTAGTATTTTTTACACGCAAAAACTACTGAACGGATTTGGATGAAACTTTACAGTAATATAGCTTATACATCAGAATAAAACAAAGGCTACTATTTGTTGCGATTTGAACGACTTACACGCGTGCGGAGCCGCGCGCAAAAACTAGTATGTTTATAATTAACTTTTTTTTTTAATCCTTTAAACAACTATACATATTTCAAATTAACCCAGAAAGTCTCGGGACTCACTCAGTTAAAGTTAGCTCTGGTCATCACTATGGAGCTAATTTCAATAAAAATACTTTTACAAAAAAAAGCGGCCAAGTGCGAGTCGGACTCGCCCATGAAGGGTTCCGCAGCAGCAAGTAACATTTTTTTTTTATATTTGTTTTGATTGAATCAAAGGTAAAAATTCAAAGGCAGTTTACGATTTATGACGTATTAAAAAAAACTACTAACTAGATTTCGTTCAAACCAATTTTAAGTGGAAGTTTGCATGGTAATGTACATCATATATATATTTTTTTATTTATCATGCTCTTATTTTAGAAATTACAGGGGGGGGGGACACACATTTTATCACTTTGGAAGTGTCTCTCGCGCAATCTATTCAGTTTAGAAAAAAAATGATATTAGAAACCTCAATATCATTTTTGAAGACCTATCCATAGATACCCCACACGCATGGGTTTGATGAAAAAAAATTTTTGAGTTTCAGATCTATGTATGTATGTTTTTCTTATTTTTGTGTGAAAATGTTAATGCGGTTCACAGAATACATCTACTTACCAAGTTTCAACATTATAGGTCTTTTAGTTTCGGAAAAAAATGGCTGTGACATACGGACGGACGGACGGACGGACGGACGGACGGACGGACGGACGGACGGACGGACGGACGGACGGACGGACGGACGGACGGACGGACGGACGGACGGACGGACGGACGGACGGACGGACGGACGGACAGACAGACGGACGGACAGACAGACAGACATGACGAATCTATAAGGGTTCCTTCCTTTGGCACGGAACCCTAAAAAAGGCATACTCACTTCAGAACATATTCCTTGGATTCTTGCAGCAGCACAGCATGCAACTCTCTCCTTAGCTCTGGCATTACAATTTTAGTGAGAGCTATGGTGACCGCTTCAGTTCGCAGCTCATTCCAAGCCTGTACCGTTGCCGCAAACTCGTCCTACACACATCATCAATCATTTAGAAAACTGTTAATAATATCGAGGCAAGTCATTGTACCTATACTTTCCTCTAATTCAAAAGGTAGTAGAGCCACGCTGATTTCAGTATGAACGGGCCGGCTCGACCGGGGCGGTACTACCCTCGCACAGAAAATCAACGTAAAATGACAGCATTCGTGCTGCCGTGTTTCGTTGGTGAGTGCGAGACTGGAGGCCCAAATAGTCTAGTCAACAAGTTCCATACTTGTTGACTAGACTAAAAGGTGCAGCAGCATCATTAGGCCGCCATGGTGTGGGTCGCCATACTGCATTGCCTGCATTCGCAGTGAGTATGGTGACCGCCACTCTTGGATTCTGCTTGTGCTTTCCATCAGGCAGAGTAGAATCATTTTGGCGGGCATACATAAAAAAAAAAAAAAAAAAAATAAGACAGAAATAGTGAATGTGAAATATGTAGTCATTTTGTTGTCTGTGAGTCTGAACTAGGTTCGAAACCTGTGTGACAGATCTCCAGTCCTCGACTCTGATAACTACAAATTAATTTTAGTAGCTATAACTATCAACAGAGTTACAAAAACAATGAGAGTAGTTGCGTGTTTGTTAGTGTGGGTGTGTGTGTTTTTGTGTGTGTGGGTGTGTATGTGTTTGTGTGTGTGTGTGTGTGTGTGTGGGTGTGTATGTGTTTGTGTGTGTGTGTGTTTGTGTGTGTGTATATGTGTGAGTGAATTTGTGTGTAAACATAGCGCATGCAAATCCTGTGGGCGTATCAAGAGCAAAATAAACATAAGCAATACTTATTAATCGTCTATTTTTCTATGACATGAATAATATTTTCAGTGCCGTCATAGCCAAGTCACAAAGCCAACGAACAACTGTTTTTTTACACTCATTCTTAGTCATTGGGTACAAGTAATTTTATTTATATTATTGTACACGTAATTTCCCAGAAAGTAAAAACATATTTGGGATAGACCAGTGTGGACCGATATGGTGGAACAAACATTATATTTCCGACGAACATAAACATGATTAAGCACAAGTATTCGATGTTATTGGATAAAGAGCTCTCATTGTAAACATACCTTTTGATATAACTGTTTGAGTTCTTCCAAATAACTAGAGCTGGTGTTGCCCTCAATTTGTTCGCTGATACTGAGCTCTAACAACTTATCTTCAGCCGCCATCGACAATTTAAGAAACTGGTCTCCAGATAAATCACGAACTGGCTTCTTCTTCAAGTACTTTAAACTGTTTAAACATTAACAAGCTATTTAACATTAACATAATTATTAGACGGTGAGCTTGTTTATTCTAACACTAAAGCTTTGTCAAACCATGGTCCTTCGAGCCAATCATTCGCCTTATAACAACCAATGTAAATTGTTTGGCAGTTAATTAACCTGGTTGTCTAATGTGTCGTCAATACAAAGCTGCTAATTAAACAAATGATTAACTTCTTTCTTTAAAACGTCCAGACTCAAAATAATAATTTGTGGATCACACAAAGTGTTGTCCCATGTGGGGTTTGAATCCATAACACAGTGATTACAGCGTGTTTTGAGAAAAGTATTTTGTTTTAACCTGTAACACGCGTGGTTCTCGTCGATCTCCTTCAAGCCCCTGGCTGTGGGTTTGATAGTGATGGTAGCGCGGTCTCGTAAAGCGTCTCTCAGAGTGGCTCGCAACAAAGGCTCGCGAGCCAGTTGAACCCCACACATGTACACAGCGCGACGGACAACCTCTGTCGCTGAGCCTATTGAACCCACCTATTAACAAAGAACAAGGTTTTAATTCGGTACAAGAGTATCATACACAGCAAAAGGTAGTAGAGCCACGCTGATTTCAGCACGAACGGGCCGGCTCGACCTGGGGGGGTACTACCCTCGCACAGAAAATCAACGTAAAATGACAGCACTCGTGCTGTCGTGTTTCGTTGGTGAGTGCGAGACCGGAGGCCCAATTAGTCTAGTCAACAAGTTCCATACTTGTTGACTAGACTAAAAGATGCACAAGCATCACTAGGCCGCCATAGTGTGGGTCGCCATGCTGCATTGTTGCATTCGCAATGAGTATGGTGGCCACCACTCGTGGATTCTGCTTATGCTTTCCATCAGGCAGAGTAGAGTCATTTTGGCGGGCCAAAATAACTCTACTCTGCCTTTGTTTTCCCTGTTAGCCCGGTTAGCTTCCACAATCGAATTTTTTTGTAAGGTGAAAGGTGGGCCTCATCAAAATGAAGCCACTCACGAAAAATTAGGTTGATAGTAATAACTTGTAAAATTTGTTCCGGGGATCCCGGACTAATAGCGGTAACAATATAAATAACTACTGATAGATACTCACAAACTCAGCGGCGGCTTCAAGCGGCGCTACAGGCTGTTGTTCCACCTCATGGCGCTGGTAATTGTCGCGAACATTCTCAGCGAACTGTTCAGGAGTCAAGCCGAATTTCTTCACCAGTGGCTCTAAAGGTACATAACAATGTTCTATAATCAGTAAACTATTCGAGTGCTGATCTTCTAATGCACACAAGGGCATTTAATAACCTCTATATAGTAAAACTAAACTATATACAATTATTTTGTGGCCAAACCAAATCATTGAGAGCCAGTTTTGACTGTACACAATCCTAGCCCTTGATTAACTTCAATCTACATATTTTTCCCAGATCTAGACTTCTTACCAAGAATTTCTTGTGAGAAAAACCCAACACTTTTGACCTGGCCCGGGAATCGAACCCGACACCTCTTGATCGGCAGTCGCACACGCTCACTGCTAGACGAACAAGGTAGCTAAAGATACGTACTCTCAAAAAAATGGGGTATGCGAACGTACCAATGCCAGCTTTCCTACACAGCTCATAAGGTCCAGATCTCACTGCGTACTTGACTTCCGTGGGTTCCTCAACATCAGGCTCGGCAGCTTCAACGGCAGCAGCCGCCTCTTCTGGGTCCTCGCCGTTCTTGTCCGCCTCCTCGCGAGCTATCCGCCTTGATATAACAATGTAATTAATACTTCAAGTTAAAAAAAAGCTTTGAAAATCGTTAGGATCTTAATAGTTCAACATCAGTATCTTAAAAGATATCTATACTAATATTATAAAGCTGCAGAGTTTGTTTGTTTGTGTGTTTGTTTGTTTGAACGCGCTAATCTCAAGAACTACTGGTCCAATATGAAAAATTATTTCAGTGTTAGATAGCCCATTTATCGAGGAAGGCTATAGGCTATATATCATCACGCTAAGACCAATAGGAGCAGAGCACCAATGAAGAATGTTTCAAAAACGGGGGAAAATTATCACGCTACGGGCAATAGGAGACGCAAACGACGTTGCGTGGGTCAGCTAATCGCGCTAATCTCAGGAACTACTGGTCCAATTTGAAAAATTCTTTCAATGTTAGATAGCCCATTTATCGAGGAAGGCTATAGGTTATACATCATCACGCTAAGACCAATAGGAGCGGAGCACCAATGAAGAATGTTTCAAAAACGGGGGAAAATTATTACGCTACGGGCAATAGGAGACGCAAACGACGTTGCGTGGGTCAGCTAGTTATGATATAAGTCAGTAATTGAGCAAGCATTGTTATTAGAGTACTAACTAACCCACCCAACTTCGTTTACGTTTTCAATCACGCTAGGTGGTCTAAGCGTGATAAACTATACTAAAAATGAACTATCCTATCTTAAGCACGCCACAAGCTAAACACAAGTTTAAAAACAAAAAACAGAAAATCGGTTTGATAGTTTCGTAGTTCACCGCGGGCAACGACGCACGTGACAAGAGAATTATATATAAGTATAATAGATATACTAAGTAATTACGAAGCATTATGACTCAAACACAGTGACAATTGACATCAAATGTTAATGAATTGTATTTTAACTAGCGACCCGCCCCGGCTTCGCACGGGTGGATTTCAGATGCCCCCGCCGACGACACGATTCGTGCATTTTAAATCTGTAATATCTTCGAATATATTCATTTAAATGAGATATTGTAAAGGGCCATTTTGAACTATATTAAATGCACAATGTATTTAATTTACTTAATTGTGTAAGGATTAATTCTGTTTTGCTTAAAATCACTTCGTAAATAAGCCATTATTTCTCGTAAAAAGAAAGGAATAAAAAATGGTT
Organism: Diaphora mendica; assembly: GCA_949125395.1. NCBI lineage: Eukaryota > Metazoa > Arthropoda > Insecta > Lepidoptera > Erebidae > Diaphora > Diaphora mendica. Next base: position 8,490,639 of record OX421322.1, read on the forward strand.
GTTGTGGGTTATCCCTAAGAGATAGACATATACCGTCGCGGACTTTTTTGTAGTACTTTTTAAGGTGTACAATACTGTAGTACATTATTTTGATCTATCTCGTAGGGTGCAACCAGCGTTTGCAATGTAAGCGCAAAAAAATGTGTTTATTTGCTACATCACATTAGAAACCTCGAAAATTAACAGTGTTTCCATACTATATTATGCATTTATTATACATAAAAACCTTCCTCTTGAATCACTCTATCTGCTAAAGAAACCCGCATGAAAATCCGTTGCGTAGTTTTAAAGATTTAAGCAAACAAAGGGATATAGGGACAGAAAAAGCGACTTTGTTTTATACTATGTAGTGATAATGTTGGCTGGCCATACATCTTACAAATAATATAAAAAATGGATCTAAGCTAACAAAAAACTGTTTTTAGAATCTTGGATTTGTATATTGAATACTAACTTTTTCTCTTCGAGCTCCTTCTTCTTTTCTTTAGAGCGCTGCAGCCTCTGCATCTCTGGCAAATCAGTAGAGTAATACAGTAGGAAGTGTGTGTGGACGTCGCGCAGTTCTTCCGGTGTTTGGACGCTCTTTAGCCTGTTAGCAAAAATAAAACCTTAACCACTATTTAAATACTGATAAGTCTAAGCTGATTCTTACCTGAATTGGACCCTTATCCACTCCTAATAACAAAATAAACGAAATTCATATAGGGAGAGAGGGTTAATATCAAAGTTCTGTAGTAGTGTAGTTCGGCAAATGATAAATCTTTAAAAAAAAATTTACTTAGAGAATTATTTATATTTTTGCTTGTTGCAATGACATCACTATTTCTATTACCTTTCAATATCCTCGTCCTTGATAAGTCTCATATTCTCAGGGATAGGCGCATCGGGATCAAGCATGACCTTGTCTAGTTGGAACTCGCGCATGTTTTCAAACAGCTTCAACAGGTTTTCTTTGCGCTGCTTCAGTTGGCACCACTGCCGGAGAAGGGAGAAGAATTAAATCTTTGTTATTTAGATGTTTAGGTTTTATATAATAATATAGTCCTGCCAAAGTGGCTTTGAGCTGAGTCCAAGAGCAGTGGTTACGATACTCATTGTGAATGCAGACAATGCAACAATGCAGCATGGTGACCTACATTATGGCAGCCTATTGAGATGCTTCTGCATCATTTGGCCATCCTGGATTATTATATAACGCCTTTATTGTTATGAACATATTGTTACGCCATAGAGAAATCTCTCGTATAAACAAAGTTTCGAGAACCGAGGAAGGCGCCATCTAGTGTCCGGTAGTGCGCAACTGTGGAGATAATGAGTGGTGATTCCGATACTTCTACGCTAGATGGCGCCAGAGTACTGGCTCTAGGCCATTCTAGTTGGTTCAGAATGTTCTAGCGAATTATTCTAGAGAATTCAACGGCCATATAAAAGCAGAGCGTGTTAGCCGTACAGGCAGTATTGTTTCAAGATACAGTGGATAAACATCGAAGCGATCTTCTAACTAGTGAATTATTATTGTAAAAAGTGTTATTCATAAATATTGTGTTATTCTTTGGTAATGAACCGACTACCTTTATTTATTTAATACCCGGCTCGTAACAATATTTTTAAAGTAAGTTTATGGTAAAGCAAGTAAATTTTATGGATGTCCATTACTTTTTTTTTATGTTTAGATGTATGTAGTTATAAGTCGATTACAACATAGATTACCAATGGTTTCCCGTACATACCTTGGCGTCGTATTTGTACACCTTCCAGAGGTCGTTGATGCTTAGCTCGGGCTGTACATATTCCTTGCGGTAGAACGCGATGAAAGGCACTTCCAATGTTTGGTTACGCATAAAGTCTAATGCTTGACGTATCTTTGTAATAGTGCTGCCACTCCTGTAAATATGTGTTATTTGAAATAAGACTCTTCATATTTCTTCAAATATAAATAAGAATGGTAAGTCAAAAAAATCGCAATAAGGGAATACTTTGTTTAATACGATTAATTTCACACAATTTGAACCATTTACCAAGACAAATAATCTATACTATCATAAATAGCTGAAGAGTTTGTTTGAACGCGCTAATCTCAGGAACCGCTGGTCCGATTTGAAAAATTCTTTGTGTTGAATAGTACATTTATCGAGGAAGGCTATATATCATCACGCTACAACCATTAGGAGCGGAGCAGCAATGAAAAATGTTTCAAAAACGGGGGAAAATTATCACGCTACGGGCAATAGGAGACGCAAACGGGGTTGCGTGGGTCGGCCAGTTATACATAAACATAATTTTTCATTTCACTCTTAATTTCTTCTGACAAAATTAATATATAGGCCAATAAAAAGTTATCACAAACTCGACCGACAATCTCAACCGATTACTATTTTTTAAAGTTTCAACATCATAAGAAGTCCACTGCTGGACATAAATCCCATTTGCTAGACCAAATCTATTTTCTCAGTAAGTCTATAAGTAAAGTTAGTCTTATAAATACTAACCTGCGCGATCTTTCCCTCGCCTCCTGAGCGTCAGGCTTGGACACGGGCGGATTTAAGAAGGCTTGCTTGTATATCCACTCGGCCTCATCATCTAGCTCCGAACTCCCTTCCTCCACGGGAGTGATAGGCACCTCGCGAGTTTGCATACGCTCAGGTATGTCCGTTTTACGTATCTATCGAGGGAGAAGAACAATATATACATACCCATACCAAAATAACTCACAAATTCTTGTAATTAATGTAACTGCACTAGTCGACAGCTGACAAATTGTTTTACAGTTTTGCAACTTTAAATGTAATGTATTACAAATTATAAATAAATAAATTAAAATACTAATTTTTATTTTTATTGTTTGATCTGAATTTCATTTATATTTGAATTCATGAAAAAATATTAAAATAATTTATTTCAAATAAAATAAGACAAGACACAGCAATTAAAATATGACGAGACATCAAAACAATTATGTCGCGTCTAAGCAAATATAATTTAACAATATGTACCTCATTATCCAAATCTGTGAAATGGCTTCTCTTCAACTCGCTAGGCTCATAAATTTCAAATATAGACTTTTTACTTGGCCGTTTTGGTTTCCCCTTCTTAGTTCTGCGCTTCTCAACACCTAAAATAACACAACCGTTAAACACTATCTGTATTAAACACTATGTGATTCCCATTTTCTTCTAATAAATCAATTTAAGCTAAAAATCTCAGTAATTTTAGTTTGTGAGAGCAGTTTTAAAGTGACTTAAAAATAATAATAATTAAGAAAAAAAAACATTTACAATGTGGGTAACTTGTATGAAATTGTATGAAAATTAGTTCCATATTTAGGTCACATAAGTGTTTAGTACATGTTCAAGACTAAGAAATGTAAATAAAATTCTCAATGATCCTCTATTGGTTGTTAAGAAATGTAAAAAATGCTGTCTAACACCTATTCCGAGGCTGAGTTACTTAAGTTTTTTTTTATTATTTAACTAACCTTCTTCTTCATCATCTTCTAAATATTCATCAAGGTCCTCTTCTTCCTCCGACTCATAGTCTTCTTCACCATATTTCTCAAACTCATCATAATCAAAGTCAACACCAAATATGTCCTGACCCTCCTGTAGGGAGCTGTATAAAAGATTTATAATTTTAAAAATGTTAATGTTGATCATGTTTTGAATAATTTCCACCAAGTTGATCTTAATGTGAATTCTCTGAATAAATCGTTATTCAGAGATTTCTATTTATTTAAGATCTAGGCAGCACAAACACAGATACACATAAAAAAATTAAGAAAAGTAGTGAAACAAGTCTTTAACAAAGTATAGAAATATGTCTACTTACGCATCAGTAAATATAGGTTTTCTTTTCTTCTTGCGCTCAGCAATGGGTCTACCATCATCATCTACAATAAAGTCATCAGCATCTGACTCCAATTCCTCCCCTTCCTCATCATATTGCGCCTCACCTCTTGGAGCAGCAGACTCGGAGCGATTTTCATCTTCCTAATATGAAAAAAAGTTACTATATTTTTCTTGTTTTAATAAGTGCTTCTGTCTTTTATATCACATGTAGCAAAGACTTACCTCGTCTGAGCCTCCTTCAAAGAGCTTTTCTGCTATAACCTCCCTCTCCAGTTCAGGGTCATCATTGCCTTCATTATCACTGTCATCGTCTTCCAATCGACGTAAACGCTTAAATTTGTTCTATTGGACAAGAAAACATTTTTTTTATTAAATGTTTCTATATTTATCGTTTACTGTGTAATTTCTGGATTAACAGGGATCCCTGTTTATCCAGAAATGCGGCTGCAAAGATTCAAAAGAAAAGTTAATGAAAAATACTAACCTACTGTTTTTAGTAAGTAGAAATGTTTACTTTTCAATGGGGAAAACTTATAATATAGTTTTAGTTTATAGTTTGATACAACACCAAAGCATGTTTTTTTCAACAGACTTAAAAAAAGGAGGAGGTTCTCAATTGTATTTTTTTACCTCAGGACTTTGGACTGGGTGAACTGATTTTGATGATTCGTTTTTTATTAGAAAGCTAGTCCTAGTTCTTGATTCAACTCTTATTTGTTTTAATAATCTATGGACTAATTAAAACATTGCAAAGAGATGGAATGACTTTACTGTCAACACATTAATTAATGATAATATTAATTATCATTAAATAATCTGTTCTTTATCATTAAAATATTTAAATGTATGTCTGTTATTTTGATGCCTTTAAGGAATGTTCGTACAATTTCTCGTTACTCTTACCCTGGCAACTTTAACACCAAGATTCTCTTCAATAAGATCATAATCTTCATCCTCCAATCTATCGTCCAGTTCATCATCACTTTTTTTCCGTTTCTTTGGTCCTGCACTAGCATCTGAATCTCCATCTGAATCTTCCTCTATAGGTGCATCATCTATCAAATCTTTAAGTTCTTCACGGAGGCGTTCTTCATCATCTAAAATTCAAAATCATAAATGTTACTGAAAGAAATAATATAAATGTCATCTTTGTGCAAAGCATTTCAGCATCCATTTTCTACTACTGTCAAAAGTTGATCAATTATTGAAAGAAGGTCAATTCTTATTATTTTAAGTACGTAGTATTCCTTATCAATTTTTTCTGCATTACATTATTTATTTCAAATATCTATCTGTATTACAGTACCTCCTATACCAGTCAACTACGAATAAATGAAATTATAATTTTCATTAAATAATAATAACAAAATTGTGGTAAGAACAACTTATAAGGCCACAGTTTAATAACAGTACAAAGTTGGTACGTTAATACTTTATATTATGTATTTATTGAGTTACTTCTGATGTAATTCAATAAAAACAAAAAGATGTATATAATCTAATCCATAAAATGTTTGAATACTAGATGACCTGGTGAACCTTTTATTACCTTCATCTATTTTAATACTGCACTGGTAATTGAGAGGGCAGTTAGTCAAAGGCAGGCAATTTTTTATTGCTAATTAGAAATGTTGTAAAATACCCGCTACTTTGTACACATGACATTTGGATTTTCAATTTATTTTTTCACCATTTAAACCTTCCCAGGACTATGACAAACATTTCAAAACCAAAATCAGCTGAATCGGCCCAACCGTTCTCGAGTTTTAGCGAGACAAACGAACAGCAATTGTTTTTCATTTATAAGAAGAAGAAAATACATAAATTAGGAGAGCAATTTCTTATTAGATGCAAAACAATAGTCTTCTTTTCTTGAAAGTGCCTTTTCTAACTTACTGCCCTCTGAATTACCACATCAGAGTAACATTCTTTTTTTTACAAAAAGTATGAGTAAGTCCTATTAAAACAATTAAAACTTCTCGCACACTAACTTGTTTACCAAATCACATTCACATCAACAGCCTTTAAGCCCATGTCCAGATGACGAGCGCTCAGCGCGCGTTTTGCTAACACGCGTTTACAACTACATGAAATTTGTTCTAGGAGTAGACATGCTTTGAGTACAAACGCGTGTTGAGCGCTCGTCATCTGAACATGGCCTAATAGTCCACTGCTAGCCAAAATAATCTCCTTAGGTTTATGAAATGATGAGAGAACATTTTAAAAATAGTAAGTGGAATTATAGTAAAACATTTTACTAAGATGAGGTACATTTTAACGTCTTGTATGCCCACAAACTCTGAACCCTCTTTATTAACATTAAGTTTGCATTCATGCATGACATATTAGTGAATAAGGTTTTTCTTCTTGTGGTATTAATGCAGAAAGATATGTATTGAAACATTAATACTGCATTGCTAATCTAAAGGTTAACGGTTATGAACTAAGTGCCCAAATTATGAGAGTTTCGATTTTAATATTGAGAAGCAGTGGTTTTTATTTCAAGGAATGGGAAACTTCATGATATGATTGTAGTAACTTTATATCAAAACATTTTAACAACAAAAGTGTGTCAACATCGCGAGAATTTGTGTTTATAAACTAAGGAGTAGGTTAGGTAGATTTAAAACCCTTTAACACAATCTAGAAATTAGATTTAGAACACAGGCATATCCCATCTTACAAATCCGTTTAACGAAAGATAAAAATGCATTTGCAAATGTAAGAGAAAGTGCACGATGTCAACATTACCTTCCTCGTCTTCATCTTCGTCATCGCTTTGAACAGCAGCTTTGCGCTTGACTTTCTTGCGCTCTGCTGGCTGTTCATCCTCATCAGACTCCACCTAATAGCAAATCACAACAGCTATAGTCAAAGGAACTACGCAATCGTCCTCTTATTGACCACAAGCTTGGTATAATTTTTACACTAACCTCGCTCTCCTCTGCTTCAGACTCCAGAAAATCAGCCATTACTACTTATTACTAATTATAAACACTAATTCTAAATATTTAAATACGTGGCTACTTAACTACACGCTAAAATAATTGTAATTTCTACAATAATGTTCTACAAATAAAATTTCCGCTTGAAAATATGACACAAACGAAGAATGAAAGAACGAAATCAAAGACTATGAGAAGATAACTTCATTCACGAACTTGGTATCGAATTCCACCTTGATCGTAGAAATACTCTATGGTTTATTGGTTTAATATGTTTGCAATAAAATTATAAAGTGAAATTTTGCCATTTTAGAAATACATACATGAAATTATTTCATGGAAAACCTTAATATCTTCAATAGCAAAGTAGTAAACTAATAACAATTTAATTTTTATTACACGTAATCATCAATCAGCACATGACCAGTTGCAAAGTGAACTTTATGAGAGGCCAACAGTGGTCAGTGGTCGTGATCAGGGGCGGATTAAGTTACAAAAGCGCCCTAGGCAACCATCCCTTCGGCGCCCTTCCACCCCCCCCCCCTCCTCATGATTCTAGCATCCATATAATATCTCTATCTTGGCAATTGGCATATCTTCACAATTTTTTTTTTACGTGTGAAACCCTCTTGAGCCATTGGGGGTTTGCGGTGTATCGTAATCGAGTCGACTAAAACCACGTATTGCGTAAACATTGTCGGATATAGAAGATAGCAGCTTTATTAAAACGTCCAGACTGTTCTGTTTTGGTGCCAGTATAGTTGGCGCCCAGCCGATGGCTTCGTGCAGATCAGACACAGCTGACTCCGAAGCATCCTTTTTCGATGAACACCTGCATCAGCCGGTATGAGAGAGTTCTGTGTTTCCTCCCGATCAAATCTTCCATAACGGATCTTACCGCCGTCTTCTTGGCGCTAGGTTACCTAAATATTTCCTTTCGCTCCTCAACCAGGACCCAGTGAGGTTGAAATTTCGGGTCCTCGAGTTCTCAAGTCACAGGATTCCGAGCTAATTCTAGCTTCAGCGCGAAGCTCGCAGAGGGTCGACCCGGCTAGTACTGGGAGACCGAGAGATAGAGCGTGCGATTTGCGGAACTAACGCATTCGGTTCTACGTATTGACTTGAGGTTCCAGAGTCTGGAGGACTAAAGCCTGGTAGACCAGCTCAACGTGCAGTCGCTCCGTATTTTCACCGACGGAAGCAAGCTTCAGGGCAAGGTCGGCTCCGCGCTCTCTATATGGGACAGTCTGGCGGAGCTGCTGAGCCGGAAACTGAGCTTGCCAACGTACTGCACAGAGTACCAGGCCGAGCTCTTAGCCATATGCAGTGCTTCGAGCGAAATCCTCAACTGCAGTGCGGGGAGCTACAGCAGCTACAGTGACTCGAGGGCAGCGCTGGAGACGGTGACGAGCCCTGGGACCGTGGATCCTCTCGCGACCAAGGCGCGCCGAAACCTCAGCGAGGCCTTGACCCGTGGTAAAGATGTAGCCTTGTACTGGATCAAGGCCCACCGGTATCGATGGCATTCGCCGCGCGGTAGAAAGTGAGGGGATATTACTTCCTCTCCTATGCCACGCCTCCGTCTTACAAATATTCAATCAGGTCAGGTGTCCTGACGCGAGATCCCATCCTAGAAAAGTGCACAACTCCGATAAAGAAGTTTTCACTTCAAAAATAGACAAACGAAAAACAAGAGCTCTTGTCATGCAAGAGGACGACAGTTTATATATAAAAAAAAATACAAGCTGCAGGTGGCTCCCTTCAAGGTCGATGTAAGAGCAACGTAACATATTTCTGTAAAGCCATCCCACGACCTTGACACTGGATCCGCCCTAGAACATTTGAAATCATGGCCGTGGCCCTCAGAGTTGTCTCACAGTACCTTTCTCCACGCCGTCATGAGCATATCTTCCAGGTAGCTCGAGACGGCGTCTTAGTTGATGATCTACAGGAAAGGCCTATAACGGATTACTAATAAAAAGGTTTTAGCATAATAATGGCCGTCGGCACAATTTTTTTTGGTCGGCGGCTACTTTGCACGGCAAACAGTTCAATTAGATGCCAGTTTTGCCGCCCGGCTTGTTTTTTTTTTTTTTTTTTTATGTGTATGGCCCGCCAAAATGACTCTACTCGCCTGATGGAAAGCATAAGCAGAATCCAAGAGTGGTGGTCACCATACTCACTGCGAATGCAGACAATGCAGTATGGCGACCCACACCATAGCGGCCTAGTGATGCTGATGCATCTTTTAGTCTAGTCAACAAGTATGGAACTTGTTGACTAGACTATTTGGGCCTCCGGTCTCGCACTCACCAAGGAAACACGACAGCACTGCTGCTGTCATTTTACGTTGATTTTCTGTGCGAGGGTAGTACGGCCCCGGTCGAGCCGGCCCATCCGTGCTGAAATCAGCGTTGCTCTACTACGTATATATGACGACATACCTACCCGACGGTCAGGCAACCCGCATAGTGTGTAGGAGTCTTAACACCGACCCTTGCGGAACTACTTGTGTAGATAACAGCTCCAGCCAGATTTCTCCTAGCGCCTACTTTTATTATATATGTGAGGCATATATTTTTACTATTAAAAATTTGGCGCCCCTAAGCAACCTCGCGCCCCTAGGCACATGCCTACTTTGCCTTAGGGTAAATCCGCCACTGGTCGTGATATGGATGGTGGATGGTGATGATGAAGATCTAATGCTGAGATGCCCCCCCCTAGAGATTTGATTTGATGCATATTGGAATTTAAAGAAACATATTGAGCATGGAAAAATAATGCCTGCTATCAATCTATCGATATTCGAAATTAGATCATCCTAACAGATCTACGCTCAGAAATTGTTAAAACCACAAGACTTTTAATAGTTTTTGCGAGAAGAAGTAACAAACAGTCACAAGTAGTCGTTTTTCTATTGGTATTCTCAACTTTTGAGCATAGGACCTGGATAATGTACTACGCAATTTGTAGGACAACGTACAGGCGCAGTTTCATCCTGAAATTGGGGGGGGTCACTATCAATGTCATGTCATGTCGCCTGGGACTACTAGCCCCCCCCCCCCCCCTAGAACCGCTCCTGCTACCGGCCATGGAGTGGATGATGGCCGGTAGCGAGAGATCTCCTCCGACAACTTGCCCCTACCTACACCAAGGGCTGGCGACGCCCTTGCATAGACCTATTCTTAGAAAGACGGTTTTGACCTTTTATGCCAAGCTAACCAATTGGATTGGAGATTGGTATAATAGGTTTTATTTCAAGTTTAAAGCAATATTTCTGTCTTGCGCAACAATACTGTGGCATGGCATGAACTGTCGCCTGCGGTATTCACGGACCAATACGACTTTTAAACCTTCTAGAAAAAATCAATTTTTTTATTGCTAAATGTAGGTGTACTATATGTACATAAAAGCGATACTTGATATACGTCTGCTCGTTTGCCCCAAAAAAAACAAACTTTTCACATAGTGACAGGTGTCACTGTCATTCGTGTCATTCTCAATATTTACTTTTTACTCAATGTAATTAGATATTGAAAAGGATCGCGATTATCGAGGAAATAAAGCAATCACAGGGGTTGTGGCCATAAAAACTAAGTTTTATTTTAATTCTGTACATAGTACAAACTACTCAAATGTCTCAAACCGCTCCTGTCGTTAAAAACGTAATACACACTGGACAAAAATATATTCCTATAGCAAATGGTAGCAAGGTAATGCTATAAGTTTTATTTTATTTCATCATCATCAACAGCCTTTAATAGTTCGCTGTTGGACATAAGTCCCTTGAAAAGAGGCCAACACCTCTTTTCTAGGGAGTTCTACCTCACAGGCCAGATGGGTTTTTTTTTCAAGTTTTCCTTGTTTTTCTAGTGCTGTTGTCTTGCCTTACTCCCCTAGTCGGTTCTTATGACACCAACAGTATAAAATAGGGGTAGTGACACTCCATATTTTTAATCCATCCACAATCTTAAAGCCATTTCATTATTTGCTAAATTCTTTACAGGTACATTTTCATTTCCAAACATGGCAACTTGGAAAGGAGAGAGTCCTGTTGGACGATAGTAGAAAGATAGGAAAGAAAGAGCCTATGGTTTTAGTCATAGGGCATAAATTTAAACTGGAGGTATGGGAAACAATAGTCAAGATGATGGCAGTTGGAGAAGTAGCTAGTTTTGTTGTGAAAAAAGAGGTAATTTATATTTAATTAATTTTGGTTATACCGACATTACATCATGCCTATTTCCCAGAGGCGAAAGCAGAGACATTTGATATCCAGTTACTAAGGTCCTGACACACCTTTTTTGCTTCATTCACCAATTGCTGCATGCATATTCAACGATTCTTGGAGCTTTTCACTCGGCTCTTCTTCAATACATTTTATTTCCTCTTTTAGTGTTGATTAAGTTACTTGTACATTAGTAGAATACATATATTTATTGAGAAACACAATAAGTAATATATGATATTATAAAATAGAATTACAAGCAACTAGAAATGAGATTTTTTGTATGTTGAGATTTTTTTAAAAAAATGTTTGTCAAAAGTGGCCAAAATATTAATTAAATTACATTTAACAAGTCTAATTATTGTAATAGACTAAAAAATTTATGTACTAAATATACATAATCTAGGGTAGTAGTACAATTGTGTGATGCATGTCATGGGATATTATCATAATCTCTTACTGTCATATAAAAATATTTAGTGTTTCTAAAAGAACTTCATTTTGCAAATATTTCCAATAGAATGTTTTTGAACTCCTATTAGATTCCATTTGAAATTTTTACCTTCATTTAAGCTTTGCATGGCACTAGACAATAAAAAATCCTAATATCCAAAGCTAAAATAATTATATAATGTTTTAATTTTTTCCAACAGCTAGTCTTCAGTTATCCATTTGTATCAAAAACGTTACGAGAGCTAGGACAAGATCAACACAAAATAAAACATTCATGTACTATGACCCTCCAGACTGAAGGTCTAGGCCATCCTGATTTAGATCACTTAATGAAAAACCCATGTGATCTGGAATTCATCATAGGTAAGTTAATATGTAAAGGAATGCACAAATATAATAGCTGCACTGATGTCTTATTAGTTGAAGTGGTCACCTGCACTGCATATTGTGGGTTCAGTCTTGGTGTTCTTTTCATTTATGTTTGTAAAGTCCCCTGCTTGCAATTGGCATGGTTGCAATTTGAATCTCATATTATTGGGTGAAATTATTGGGGACAAATTTGTTTCACCAATCCAACATGTTAGCTGTAACTTTTAGGTACAGCAACCATCAGTTTTTGTCAGGTTACAGAACACTCGTGCTTACGGTCATGAATGACGGTGTAGTCACGTTGTCCCCTATCATAAAGGCTCTTAATAGTAATGTGCCAGATTGCTAAATATATATTTCCTGAGTACGAAAATGGATTTATAATCCAGATTCATATTCTAATCTAGACTCTTGTGTGAATATTGTATAAGTTCATAAAATAAATATCTTAACATATGGATCACTTAAAATAATGAAATTTTAGAAATCCTCAAAGTGGAGAAGTCTGATGAGTATGAACGAGAAATGTGGCAGCTGAGCACTGAGGAACGCACAGAATTGATCCCATCACTCAGAGAGAAGGGCAACAAGTTGTATATGCAAAAGAAGTATGAAGAAGCTGAAGATGCATATGGTCAAGCTTTAGGCATCTGTGAGCAGCTCATGATTAGGTATGACTCAAATAAAAATTTTGTGTGAATTTAAAAAAAAAGAACCTGCAACAAAAGTGTGTAATTTTTCCTCAAAGTGGGCAACGCCCTTGAGACTCCTTAGTTGCAGGCATTTGTGCACTGTGGCAGTCACTTTGCATCAGGTGACCATTTTGCTCTTTTCGCTCCAAAAAAATTAAGAAGTATCTTGATAATATAGGTAGTCCTTAGATAGATAGCTTGATCTCTGTGACAGTTGTCACCAGTGTCATTTTAAAATTTACGAGGTACATTCTAAGTGTGAATTTTCATATTTTAATGTAGGTACTGCACTTCAATTGTGATAAAACTGCCGCTTAAATAATGAAAGTATAGGCGATACAAAATTAAATAGCTTGTTTAAAGGTAATTCGACGGTTTCTCAGGCATCTGACACAGAGATCAAGCTATATTTTAAGTACTGTAGATCGTATTTGCAGTAATGACTTATCTAAATGTACATTGTAACATATTTTACAGGGAAAGAAAAGGTGATGAAGAATGGGACACTCTTAATAAAATAAAGCTTCCTATATTGTTGAATTATGCTCAGTGCAAACTCATCAAAGGGGAGTATTACCCTGTCATAGAGCACTGCAGCACTGTCTTGGAGTATGATAAAGGTTTGTATAAGATTAAATGTAAATTATGAAATAAAAAATTACTGCACGGATGGCGTAGTGGTTTAAACGGTCGCAACGCTGTTTCATACTGCGCTAAGGTGTTAAGGGTTCAAATCCCACATGGGATAACACTTTGTGTGGTCCACAAATAGTTATTCTGAGTCTGTGTCTGGGTGTTCTTTGTGTTAAGTTATATTCCTAATGAAGGAGTAAAAAAAACATTAGAATCATATTACACATGCACAAATCGGAGATAATAAGATGAGGTACTAATTAATAAACCAATTTTTTGTTATATTATAGAAATCTTATATTTTGTTAGTTAGTTTTCAACTTATACTTATGTATAATACACAGTCCCTATTTATTGTAATACTTTCGTATTTCAGATAATGAAAAAGCTTTATATAGAAGGGCTAAAGCACACATAGCCGCTTGGAACCCGGATATGGCACAAGAAGATTTCATTAGATTAAAGTCGATAAATCCGTCCATGGCAAATATAGTAGACAAGGAACTGGAAACTATCAAAAAACTTATAAAAGATAAAGAAAATAAGGACAAAGATGCTTTAAAAAATATGTTTATTAGCAATAATGGGATCTCGTAGCAGTTTATTACTGTGTACATGATTTAAAAACTATTGACTATTATGTAGCGGGTTTTCAAAAGTAAAGCAATATTTTATCATTTGAATGCGTGTATCTAATCAGTTCGTATTGTGTTATGCAACAGATAAGTAAGTAACCTTTGTTTGATGTTTGCATTTAAAGCTAACAAACTACAATGTTATTATATTTAACATCAGAGTGGCAGAACTTATCATATCTTACTTAGAACTTTAAAACTATTTACCCGGTAATCTAGAACTAAGGCATCATTTCAAGTTGTGGCGGCTTCCATAAAACGCAACAAAAATATATTACATCGCCATCTACCGAAGACATACCGAACTACGGAGCAACTACTACTCTTGTATCGCGATATAAAATTTCTCGCGCATATTTACAACTTCCCTAACATCGACCGTTGGGCCGTGACCCGCCGGCAAGATCATCTCGTCTGGTCGGAGCATTTTCCCTTTGTGTTGGAGAAATATGACACCCGTACCCCCACAAGTTATAAGGTGTTTAAAATTGACTGCTGCGATTAACGCCGTGGTGAAAAGAAAAAAAAAGTATCCTATGTCCGTCTCCTGGTTCTAAGCTACCTCCCCACCAATTTTCAGCCAAATCGGTTCAGCCGTTCTTGAGTTATAAACAGTGTAACTAACACGACTTTCTTTTATATAGATAGATTACAGTGGCAACATTTTTGCTATTCATTGCTTAAGCTGATCCCAAAACAGGATTTAAATATGCACATGCGCACATATATTTTAGTTATTTTTTGACGCTGGGAATACCTTCTGACATCATAATTATAATTTGCTAACAGTGTAAATCATTTTATTAAGATGTCCGTAATTGGTATTACATTTTTGTTACCTTTTTTGGTAGAACATGTGCTTAAAATGTGAATGTAGACATTAGACATACTCAATAAATATTGTATTATTTATTCTTGGTATATTTAGAAGTCTACTGTGAATGCTTGGTGACTTTTTACCTCATCAATGTGCCTATTCTAAATAGAGATATCTTCCATGTTACCTATAGTGTAAATCTTTTGTGCGAAATATTTCCAAATTGACTGTTGTAATTTATATCCAATAATTTTAAGACAATTATATCTCTTGTTAAATTGTTAGCCTTTTCATTGCCCCTTTGTTTTGAATAAATTTTACTTTATTTAGATGGTACGTATATCTATCTAATACCTAAAAAACGAGCAAGTCTTGTAAATATATATATAATCTGAATCTTAGAAACGGCTCTAATGATTTTGAAGAAATTTAGTATAAAGGGGGTTTCGGCGGCGATAAATCGATCTAGTTAGGATTCATTTCTAGAAAATTGCCAAAAAAAACGAGCAAATCTCGGTCATTTGGTATTTTTAACCGACTTCAAAAAAAGGAGGAAGTTTTTCAATTCGACCGTGTATATGTTTTTTTTTATGTGTGTTCGCGGATAACTTCGTGGTTTATGAACCGATTTTGATGATTCTTTTTTGAATGGAAAGGAGATATCCCAACGGTGGCACCATGATAAAGACACTAAAATCTGATGATGGAATCCAAGAGAAATCGAGTCGAACCTTGAAGTCGGTTTTTATTTTGTTAATTTTTTTTTCAATTCGACCGTGTTTTTTTTATGTGTGTTCGCTGATAACTTCGTCGTTTATGAACCGATTTTAATAATTATTTTTTAATGGAAAGGAGATATCCCAACGGTGGTACCAAGATATGGACACTAAGATCTGATGATGGCATCCAAGAGAAATCGATCGATTTGGTCGTTCTTCTTTATATATATCTTTATTTTGTTAAAGTGTTTATGTGCTCAGTACCTATGTAACGACATAAGTTCCTGCTGCCCATTATTATGGGTTCGATTCCTAATTGAAGAATAGTTTTTTTATGAATTGTGGTTATTCACGATGGGAGTAGGCACACATTAACATACAGTTTCAATTCAAGATCCACCTGTAGTCTCGATGGTGGTATCTAGATCTTGAGATAATGTCATACCTAAGTGAAGGCTAAAAGGTGTTTTTTTTTGGTGATAGACCATGCACCGAATATGCCATTGATGAGAATGGCAATCATCATCATCAACCTATTGCAGTCCACAGCTGGATATAGGCCTCTCGCATTGCCCGCCACACTGTGCCGTCTTTACCATAAGGGCACACGGGGCCAGTGCCCAGGGCCCCCATCATCAGGGGGCCCCCGAGGAACCGACAATTTTGTCTCAGACATATGTTCTCGTTATAATTTGCATACACATTACACTTTTTTTTTCACTACAAAATATAGTACACTAGCTGTTGCCCGCGGCTTTGCTCGCGGGGTGTTGATTATATGTATTTAATTAAAACTGTAAGTATGTATGAATAATTTATGCAAGTTTTTAAACGTTTTATTTACTAAGCAGCGACCCGCCACAGCTTCGCACGTGTGGATTTTAGATGCACCCACCGACGACACGATTCATACATTTAAAATCTGTAATATGTTCGAATATATTATTTTAAATAACATACTGTAAAAGGTCATATTGATCTATATTAAATGCACAATGTATTTAAGGTACTTCATTGAGTAAAGATCAGTGCTGTATTGCATAAAATCGCTTCGTAAATAACCCATTTTTTCTCGTAAAAAGAAAGGAATAATAATGGTTATTGTGGGTTATCCCGTATCCCTGAGAGATAGACATCTACCATCGCAGTCTTTATTGTAGCCCTTTGTAGGTGTACAATAGTAGCACATTATTTTCATCTATCTCGTAGGTTTCAGCCAGCGTTTGCAATATAAGCGCAAAAAAGTGTTTATTTACGACATCACATTGGAAATCTTTAAATTATCAGTGTTTCTGGACTATATTTTACATATAAACCTTCCTCTTGAATAACTCTATATACATTAAAGAAAACCGCTTCAAAATCCGTTGCGTAGTTTTAAAGATCGAAGTGTTTATAGGGACAGACAGACAGGAGAAGCGACTTTGTTTTATACTATGTAGTGATTTTTAATCAAGAGCCCATTAATAAGGATTTTCATACAAATTTTCTAAGGCCGATGGGGCCATAAAGTGGTGAAGATCACGGGACGTCATGAGATGTCAGCCGTATTGAAAAATTGCGGGTGGAGTAATGAACCGTGCCTGACTGCCCTAACTGTTTCACTTAGGAGGCAAGCTTTGTCACTCCTAGAAGCACTACCTGGCTCAAGTAGCAGATATAAAGAATTTTAAGAAGCGCTTGAGTCGAGAACGCCATCTGAAACACGTTTTCCACTCCTAGATACGCGATAGTGTCCAATACCCAGGAGAAGACCTGCAGAGTGTACGTTGGAAATTGAGAAACTCGTACGGAAAGCGTAGATGATATAAGCAAACAACGTGCAGATTTTCAGGAAATAAGAGCTACAGTGGTGGCTAAGCCACCACGCTTCAATAAGTGAAGCACTGGAACACGCCCTGGAGGTCGAAGCGGTTCGACAGGATATCCGGTCGACCCACAAGCGAAGTCTCAGTGGAAATAAGAGATGAAGTCTTCTTTTAAGATGGGTTCTGGGATCATGTGCTACAGATAAAGTGAAAGAGGTCATCTGAAGCTAAGTAACCCGTTAAAGAGTTCGTAGATGTCCAGGTTGAAAAAAAAATTTGAGCTGCCTGGAGGAGCTGTCGATAAAACGTTGCGAAAAAAAGTTTGTTGATCTAAGACGCACGTTCCAAGGTACCAATCTCAGAAAACATGATAAACTACATATAAAAGGTGACTTCATGAGACAATCCAAAGAATATGTCTCGATGAGAAAATGTACTCTGACTCGAAACTCGAAATCTTGCTTCGAACTCGAAGCTTGACTTTTCGGACCCTGTGAAGCTGAAACTATGAACAGTGTGCACTCTACGTGATCACGACCGCTCTGCCAAGAGTGAAGCGAGTTAGAAGAAGAAGAAGAAGATGAAACAATGAAGTTAGCACAGGGGCAAGACGTTGACCTTAAGAAACTTATCACATAGTAAGCACAGTGACATAAACCTGCTTGGAGTCATGTATCATCTGTAAGCGCTATTACTAAAGTTTACTGGGCACAATGGGATAATTTGGTTCTTCAGAACAGGATACTTTACCGGAAAGATACAAGCAACTGTTTAACGGACTGGAAACTAATTGCAGTTGACATCGCGAGCGGGAACGAGAAAACCTGATACGGCTGGCGCTCAAACGGTTTTGATAAAGGTGCACTGGTTTGGCTGAATAAATCGCCACGTATGCATAGAAAAGCCCCAAAACTACAGACCAAGTGGGAGGATCCGTATAAGGTTAACCGGATTAACGACGTGACCCACAGGATTCAGCGACAATCGAGTTCAAAGTAGCGCATATACACCACCTGGCTAAATATAACAGTGGCTAAATATTGCAGCAATATGGCGTGGTAGCAATAGCGATGTAATGTTACGAAAAATGAACATTCCAGAAAAAGACTCGTCAATCGATTTAGTCGAGAAAGTTCTAGTCGGATTCTTGAGGCACAGAATAATAAAACTTAAGTGAATATTCATAGCGTCGAACAGACTGTCGCGTGGTTGCTTGTTTATATTCCACAGCGTTTTTTTGGAACCGAGCGTTTCGAGTGGCTGTTGAACTTTTCCAAATGATCTAGTAATAGTGGCATCTAGAATAAAAAGGCAGTTTAGTTTGAGCTACAGTATGACAAACATCTGAGTGATATAAGTGATTAACAGAGCGACCTCGGCGGTCATTAAGGAATATTATTCTGAGTTATTCTGTGGTCTTAAGAGTGTTTCTAATAAAGTCTCTTTTACACGTCAGAAGGCTTAATTCTCAAATTTGTCGAACCCGAACACATACTAATAAATAGAAGGCTTTGCTTAAAACAAAACCTGAAAGAAACTATTATGGTTATTTTAACTAAAAAAACTAACTGTATACACGATTAATCACAATAAATGTTCATAGTAGAAAAATGGTAGCATAATACACTTTATTTACTTTCCAAAAGGGCCCCTAATTATTATGTGCCCAGGGGCCCCCGCTTAGGTTAAGACGGCCCTGCCGCCACACTGCTCGATTTTTGGCTTTTCGCATCCAACTGCTGCTAGTCATCTTGCTCAAATCGTCTCTCCACACCTAGCCTGTGGGCGTTCTGCATTATGTTTGAAGAAACGCAATCTGTACTCTAGAACTGAGAATGGCAATAGCTTTATCGATTGTTTCGACACTATTTATACCACAAAAGGTGCTAAAACTGGTACTTCATTAATAACGATACTATTGATAGCATTTAGTGACTATCGAAGTGTCTATTTGTAATTCACAGCTTTTTGTGAAATACCTACTTAAGAAAGTATAAACGGTAGGTACTTAGGTACATAAAAAAAGCAATCTCTGAAAGGGCTGTCTCGATTTTGACGGGACTTTCACTTGTAGATAGCTGATGATATAAGAAGTAACTTAGGCTTTTTTTTACTAACTTCCCCCTTTGGCATTACCCAAGATTATTGTTGTATCATAGGTAACACCGCAGCGCTCAGCTAGTTATCAATAACATTGTGTTCTATATGATCTTCGATCAATAATAGTACTAGATTAAGGGTCAGGAACAAAAATAAGACGCTCCAGTGGTCACGTTAGCAGTAACGTAAAGATCTTAATTTTTAGAAAAAAGTTTAATAATGTTAACGACTTCAGTTTATTATTAATCTTAATGCTTAAAGATAAAGTTTAATTACCATTGCAAAATATATTTATTTAGGACCTTTCGTCAGACCGTCGATTAATTCCATAATATCCTTAATATTATGGAATTAATTTAAAATGTCGCTTGAAAATAAAAAGTCATCAGTACAAAATTATTTATTCTAAAATGATACTTAACATCTAAGTTTTAAGGTTAAAAACATTTTGTTTACAATTTCTTGCTTATTGTATTGTGGAACTAGATGTAATTCTCGGTATTACATTTCAATGCTCAAAACACAGTAAGCGTAGAATTGCAGAATATATTTGTTTTAGGTTTGTTTTGTATGGTGGCAAATATTTTTGACCGATTCAAAAAAGTAGTACATACTATTTTACATTGCCGCTATTACAACAAATAAGTAATAAAAAATTAAATTTAATAAAGTAAAAAAAATGATTTTTTTCTTAGTTAGTCGCTTAATTGCTTTTTGTAAATTATGTATTTTACCAAATCATATTTACTAAATCTAAGGATTTAGTATCTATAATTTTGCGACACAATTTCTTTTTTAAGTACCCTTTTCTTGGAGTGTCACAAACAGGTATTAAATCTGTTAATGATGCATCAGGAGACTTAAACCCAACGGCATTAGCCCGAGGCACGTCACATATTACCGTAGTAATGTTTAAAACTTAAAGTTGCTGAAGATGTGGCCTGTAAAGAAACATACGCAGTTTGTTAAAAACATTTTAAAAAATACCTATTTAATGTAATTAATTAATAAGTTAAAGTTTAAAGAAATTAAGCTATTGCATAGCTTTTATCGCGGGCTTTGAGCGCGGCCGAACCAAGAAATTCCGTAACGAAAAAACCTAACACCCGAAACTCGCACGGATCGAGACGAACTGCTCCGATCGACGAATCAAGGAATCTATCGAGAGTATATATGTACTATGGCATGAATGTAACTATCATGGTTGAGTCACAATGACCGCTTTTTGGTCAAATTATTCTATCAAAACCCGGGTGAAATGGAGTAGTGGTGATTTTAGTATCATGATATTAATCCTTATCTATTTAAACTGTTTAATAAGTAAGGTTGGTTATTTACAAGTAAATTACACTTTAAATTATTCATATCGGACCTTTCGTTTAAAAGTTATGATGGGTATAAAAACACTCTAAGTAAGAAAAAAATTGCAGTTAGCGCGAACTGCCGTCGCCGAACGTTTATTCTATTAATAAGTCATTTACACGGGGAGATGAAGTTCGTAGAGTATTAGCTAAACCCACGCGAACGAAATCGCGGGCGAAGTGCTAGTTTATGTTTTTTTTTTTTAAACTTACCTGATTTGATAAATCTTTCGTCAATTCTGAAGTTACAGTTATAGTTAAGTTATATATATATATATACTATAGTTATATAGTTAAGTTGATTGCACTTTTATTGGTTGGTGAATCTAAAAAAAGTCATAATCAACTAACTATTTTATCAAAACGTTATCTTACACCAACTATTTTAATACTTAATGATAGTTACCTGCAATTTGGGAACCGCTGTTTTTAGTAATCTACGCCTTTGCGTATTTCCAGTTATGTCGAATCTGTCAAAATGAATCAAACATATTCTAGAATTTTTATAAGGGTTGTATATTTCTTCTTCTCTTTCTTTCGCGACAATACATACCCATTCTGCACAGCGAAATAGGTCACAATCTACAAACAAAAATAACATTATAAAATAACAACACTACTCCATGCATTCCCTGTTCAAGAATAGGTGATGTTTGATACAATAGTTGGTGCATTGGCCATATAATTACAATATTAATTAATTTAATTATATTTACTATATAAGTCTGTTTATTATTTTATGAAAAACACTTAATGATATAAACTTACCGAAAAAAAGATATTCCTTCTAAAACCTTGGTGTTACGGTGGTTATTTACACTGTTTTTGAACGCGCACTGCAGCATTTTGACGTCTTTATGTTGGCTATGATTGGAGCATACTAATTTGAAATAAGACCACAATATTGTGGTCTTATATAGTGGTCTTATTTCAAATAATATTGTGGTCTTATTTCAAATTAGTATGCTCCAATCATAGCCAACATAAAGACGTCAAAATCCTGCAGTGCGCGTTCAACAGCGCGTATAACAATAAGTAATAAACCAAAATGTTCAATCCTCTCCCCACTGGAGCGATCACCTTGCGAAATTTGAGATGTCTTACGGCCCATAAATAAAGCATTCAATCGCTAACCTAGATCACTGGAAAGAGCAATGAACTACGGCGTTTCACCGTGTTCTTAATCTAAACTAAAATCATCAAGCACTTACTGGAGTTGTGTGGCTTCCTTGTTCTCGGCGCCGCTGATGGGGTACCCCACCGCCTGGTCTGTCCTGGTACGTTCACACATACATGCTCCAGAATGCTGTACAATCTTCAAGGAATTCGAATTACAATACACTCGATTCAGCTATCACGAATCGCGCCTATGACGTGACTACAAAACTCGCGAGTCCAAATCAGACCAATCATAACGGTAAACCACTAAAGGGACCGGGTTGAATTGACAATTAGCTAAATTACAATTAAAACGGTTCTTTTTTAACGAAGCTCCAGCTCGACCGATCCAAGCGTCTCAATGTACTAGCATACTAATTTGAAATAAGACCACAAAATTATTTGTGGTCTTATTTTTCGGGTCGTTTTTGAAGCGCTTATCGGGAATCTAGTACATTATTGATTGAAGATCACGATAGACGATGGCTGGGGCCGTCTGTGACAGGCCGACTCAAAACAATGGTCTATGGTCTTTTCTTCAAAAGGCCAACCCAGATCCTATTGGTGACGAGCAGATTTCCCTAGTGGCCGTTTGCGGAACTAACGTAAGACAGATACTTCTACCTGACAGTTTAATCTTTATAGCGAGTGCATTGTTATTTTAAATTCTTTCTACAATGATTTCATTGATAGACGTCTACGGAGTAGTAAAAAATACTTTAAGACCACTTCGTGAGGGTGATCAGTATTTTTAAAGTGGAATGTTAACGTGTATTGGTGACGAGCAGATTTCCCTAGTGGCCGTTAGCGGAACTAACGTAAGACAGATACTTCTACCTGACAGTTTAATATACGGAGCGAGTGCATTGTTATTTTAAATTCTTTCTACAATGATTTCATTGATAGACGTCTACGGAGTAGTAAAAAATACTATAAGACCACTTCGTGAGGGGGATCAGTATATTAAGAGTGGAATGTTAACTATTTTTATCTGTCATACGTTAGTTCTGCGACTTACCGCTAGGGAATCTGCTCGTCACCAATACTGTACTCGCATAGATTTTTGGTTTTGTAATCAATGTTCTCCGACAAAAAAAAGGACGTCTCTGTGGTTTGCTTCGGCATTTCTTCCCAGAGTGAGTCGTAGGAAATGCCGGTCTCTTCTAGCTGTAAAGTCCGACGTGTAAAAATATCTGAAAAGATTTACTTACAAATAAATATCATTTCATTTCAATTCGTTAATATCATTTGTTCCATCATCGATCACGTGCCTGATTTGTTATGCCAAATTAGCCGTCTTGGTTCTAGACGTTCTAGAGCACAACAACTTTTTCCATAGCATTAAATTTTTCTGTCTCTGTTACTCATACATACTGATCATATGAATTTAAAGTGACATGACACATAACAGAATCTAATAACCTAACCTCAAAGCTAAGTGTAAACATTTGCATAGGACATCAAAGTTTCCAATTCTTAAAATG
The DNA here is from genome assembly GCA_949125395.1 of Diaphora mendica. Lineage (NCBI taxonomy): Eukaryota > Metazoa > Arthropoda > Insecta > Lepidoptera > Erebidae > Diaphora > Diaphora mendica. The sequence goes on from OX421322.1 coordinate 8,513,886, forward strand.
GCTGAAGAAAATGTAATGAATAGTAATGATTCTATGGATACAGAAGAAAAACCTGAAGTTAATGAGGAATATGCATATTTAGATAGAGGTGGATTTTCGTCTGAAAAGTTTAAAATAGAGCTGCGAGGTTTGCCGAAGTTTTATGGGATTGCAGTATGTTTACTTTATTGTTTCATTAATTATTGATAATATTAGTGTCATTAATAGGTACGTTTTAAAACATGTTTTTTGATACTCTTGTTAGATTTTTAAATACAAAGTGTACCTATATAGTTTAAGGCCATTTGGTAAGATTTATAGTTACTAAAGAGCCGTAAACTAGTTACAGGTTCAGGAAACTGGTTTTTAAAACGTATCCATACAGAGGACGTTGAAAAACTTTAATTCCAGACCTCGCATATACATCACATCAACTGCTGCTAAGAGGAGGTTTTGGCCCACCATATCATTCTGGCCGGATGGGTTGGAGAGTTTGAGATTAGTTTCAAATTTTTCATCTTTTTGCAGTGATGTCGTAATTTGCTCCCTTAGTCGCATGACCATACCCATTAGACAATAGGGGTGGTGACACTATTCTTAAACCATCACCAAACAAAGCATCAGGACCAAGTCTGTAGCAATTACTCTATGCTGGTGGTTTTGTTTAGGTGTCAAAAATAAATAAATTTGTTACACTTCTTTAGAAAAAATGTATATATATGTCACCATAAGATTTTAAAAACCGTTAGATTATAGCAAGCAAATTTCTCGGCAGCAATTAAAGAACACAATAAGAGAAACCCAACCAATAAATTAAATTCAATCCATCTAGGCATATGGGTACCCCAAGTGCCCATATATGCTGCTCAGCAATTGACAACCGTCGCCAAGAGATTGTTTTATCTTGCAAGAAATTATGGCTCAAACTATCTCGGCATGACTATGCATGTGTTATTTTTTTTAATTTCTGTTATTTTATTTTTATTTTTATCCTTATCTTAAGTAATGATAGGTTGATTGATTACTACTCCATTGAAACACCTGCAATGAACATATCATTGCAGGTTCATTAGTGTATGCATTTGCATACAACAAACACGCTTTTCTTCGATTGCCACGTATTACAACAATATAATATCCATATTATAAACTCCACAAAACTAATGCAATTTAACTTTCATACACACTTTTTACCACTGATACCACAGTTACGTCTGTCATACATGATCATACTCAAGAATAGTCTACCTGTCTGTCTGTCTAAGTTCCTACCATCTGTCAATATATACTTATCTTATGAGTTGTACAAAATTGACAATTATCGAAATGTCAAACATAAGCCTGTTTCCTGATTTTAAATATCTTGTACCGACCACGATTTTCATTAACGGAACAATGACTAATAACATTGACTATCTTATAGATAATATTGACCAGTTGTCCCTATCAGTTCCTCACACTTGCACACCAGAACAAACACGAAATGTTATTAAGCATGCTAACAACAGTCAGTCATCCTCGAACAGCGCTTGAACAGTTGTAGTGTGATCTGAATGCTTTGGCAAGATGGTGCCATGACGCTGGCCTTGTACTTAATGCAAACAAAACAAAACTATTAGTGATCAAATCTCCATACATAAAACCTATCCCAGTGCAGAACTTAATAGATGTGCTATTAAGTTCTGCACTGGGATGACCACAACTGTTTGCATGATGCCAGTGTCAAAACCTGTAGTTGTCCATCTGTAGATGCTGTCAAAAACCACACATATCTTGGGCTGAACATAGATAACAAGTTTAACTGGGGCTATCACATTGAACAAGTATGCGATAAACTGCGACAATTTCTTGCGAATATCACGATACTATAAAATCGCATCCCGTTCAAGGTTAAACTTATGCTTTATTACGCACTGGCCGAGTCTCGTATACAGTATGGTCTCAGTAGTTACGGGCGTACTTATAAAACTTACCTGGATAATATTTATAAACTTCAAGTTAAAATTGTAAAAAACATAGTTTCAACAAAAATAAAAAATGAGTTTCGTGACAATGAAAATGGTCTATTCAAATACTGTAAGGTTTTGCCAATTTACAGTCAATTTGACTACGCATTATTAAAAGAACAATTCTTTAAGGCAAATTATTGAATATCCTGTACGCACTCGGGCAGTTTCCGAGAGCCGGCTTCACACGCAGCGAGCCAATAATGCGTACGGTGAGCGGACTACCGCCTATATTGTACCGCGACTTATTAATAACCTACCCTCAGATTTGTGTACTAGTTTAACAAAGAAAAACATAAAATTTTAATGAAAACAATATTTTTTAAGTCATATTATTTAAGCAATAAGCAATATCTTCATGTATTTATATAGAATCACTTAAGTATCTAAATGTGTTATAGTAGTAAGAGTAAGATTCTTTTACTTTCCTTGTTTTGTGGGTGTATTGTCATTGTTCGATCTATTCTTAACTTCTCAATTTGTTATAACAAGATTAATTATGTTATATATATTTTAACAAGACAGACTCAAAATAGCACAAAGATAAATCTTGGGGGTTTTTAGTTGCTATTAGTATGTAAATTATTGTAATTTTTTTTGTAAAGGATAATTAATAAAAAAAAAAAAATTAAAACTGTTATCACAGAACATTCGTTCAATTAACCGTAACTTCTTAAACCTACAGATTCTCTTGCAACATCTTCCATTTGAATGTGATATGGTTATCCTAACGGAGTGCTGGCTGTCCTGTTTTAGCAATGCCACTATCCCGCAGAACACCACTATCAAAACTACAAAACACCTTAACCAAAAAACCAAACCAACGACAGTGTGGTGGTATATGTGAACTCGGGGCTGGCGGTTACTTGTCAGGAGCCCGATCTGCATCAATCAGCTTCTGGACTTATATTTAAAATAAAATCTGAGGTTGCTATAATCTGTATCTATCGCTCTCCAACCATTGAGAATATTCAGAACTTTTTATCGGCTCTTATCATTCTACTCCCATCTCTTTTTAAAACAGTAGCATTTTGAAACATTGATTTTGACAGGGGACATTAATCTAGACATAAAACCTACTACCTTAGATATGCGCTCCCACGAATATCTTAATTGCCTAGCATTTCATGGCTTTCTTGCAGCACATACCATTCCAACTAGAGGGGAAAACTGTTCTGATCATCTTATTTTAAGAACGAACTCACCTTAACATTCCTTTGTCTATGACTCTATGGTCACAGACCACTACCCTACACTACTATGCTTGGACAATAGACCAACACCAAATACCACAATTTCTAACATCTCCAGTGTTGACTATGAGAAACTCGATGGGACAATATCTCAATTAGACTTTGACCCAATTTTTTCCATGGCTGATGCTGATGTTGCTACTGATAAATTTGTGGAATTGATTACCACTGCCATTTCAAAACACAGCTCGAGCAGAAGAGTATCTGTGAGAAAGAAGATACTGAAACCTTGGATAACAAGTGGTCTGTTACGCTGCATTAGAAATAGGGACGCATTACATAAAAAATTGAATCCAGGAAATAACATATTGACACTAACCTACAAGCGCTACAGGAATTTCTGTACGAAAATTCTAAACAGAGCGAAACGCGATTATGATACCCAAGAACTTAAAAGGGCTGGTCAAAATCCTAAATTACTCTGGAGAACAATAAAACGGGTTACCTATACCCAAAAACCTGTGAATACTTCTACACAATTGTTAACCACCTTTCTTTTTTTTCTTTTTTTTTATGTTTGGCTCGCCAAAATGACTGTACTCTGCCTGATGGAAAACATAAGCAGAATCCAAGAGTAGTGGTCACCATACTCATTGCGAATGCAGACAATGCAGTATAGCGACCCACACTATGGCGGCCTAGTGATGCTGCTGCATCTTTTAGTCTAGTCAACAAGTATGGAACTTGTTGACTAGACTAATTGGGCCTCCGAACTCGCACTCACCAACGAAACACGACAGCACGAACGCTGTCATTTTACGTTGATTTTCTGTGCGAGGGTAGTACCGCCCCGGTCGAGCCGGCCCGTTCGTACTGAAATCAGCGTGGCTTTCATCCTTACCCAAAGAATGCTGTGACAAAGTAAATTCCTTCTTCGTTAATGTCGGCAAAAACCTAGCAGATAACATAACTACACCCCTACAAAGAACGACAACCACTTACACGGCTAGTAAGATCACGGCCAGCTCATCATTCGTCCTAGAACATACCGATAATGAAGAAATTATTTCAACCATAAACTCCCTACGAACCAGTGCTGCTACTGGCTGGGATGGTATCTCGCCCTATATTATAAAAAGATACGCCACCCTATTGGCTCCCGTCCTATGTCATATCTTTAATCTTTGTTTCGACACTTCAGTTTTCCCTACCTCATTCAAAAAGGCCATAATTCATCCAATTTTTAAGGGTGGAGACGGGACGATGCCTAATAACTACCGACCCTGCTTTATCTAAGGTGCTCGAACGGCTAATTGGTAAGAGACTAGTAAATTACTTGGAACACTATAAGCTAATATCTTCTCATCAGTTCGGCTTTCGCAGAAATATGTCAACATGTGACGCAGTCACGTAGTACAGAGTATTAATAATAATAAAAAGGTCTGAACCATATTTTTAGACCTCGCTAAAGCGTTCGACACAGTACCTGTGTCTGCTTTATTGATGAAACTTGAGGGAGTGGGTGTCAGAGGTGCTCAATTGGACCTATTTAGGAGCTATCTAAGTAATCAATCTCAATTTGTTAGGATAAATAATTATGACAGTGGTGAACTTCCTATTTGTTACGGTGTGCCCCAGGGTAGTATTCTGGAGCCAACCCTATTTCTCATCTTCATAAATGAACTCTGTGACCTTAATATCCACAATGCAAATATAACTTCGTTCGCAGATGACACTGCGATAACCGTTGTATCTGAAACTTGGCCCCAGCTAGAAAAAAGGGCACAAATTGTATTCAACTCCGTAATAAACTGGCTCAGTAACCACACACTTACACTCAATACTTCAAAAACCAGCTTCCTTACTTATTCAATCAGTACAGTTTCTCAACCACCCGTCTCAATTACTTTGGTGGCACACTCTTGTCATACTGAACCATTATCTCCTTGTAACTGTCCATGCCTCACCTCTGTAGACTATATAAAATATCTAGGTGTGACACTGGATAAGACCCTAAACCAAGGGCGGATCCAGGGGGGGGGGGATTAAACTCCGTACTCGTACACTCCGGCCATAGTCATGAAGGAGTGTTCTAGTCCGTACCCAGGGAGAGTGAGGTAGTAGTGTCCGCTGGAGACAATATCTGCGACTCGGTCAAGAAGAGCAAGGCTGGCTATGCTGTCTCGAGGAGGTGATGGACAATCCCCTGATGTTGCAAAGGTCCGTGACCAGGTGATGGAGGGTGCCATGGCAATTCTGCTCTTACCTCGGGCATAATTGAGCCCCCCTTCCACCCCTCTAAAATACGTAGGGCAGTTTGGGCGTCCACGCTCAAGTGCGGAATCAGCCTGGTAAGTACATTACTTACAATATTACACTTACATACATTATTAAAATACCTACTTTTTATCTCTATCTATTTAATATCAAAATTAAATTTATAACTTCTTGTGACTTGACCACGACTATATGACCCCCCCCTGGCGCCAAAGCTTGATCCGCCCTTGCCCTAAACTTTAAGTCATATATAAACATAAGCCTCGAAAAGTGGCAACTCGCGCTGAAAAGCAGAGGCCTCTGAATCAGCAGAAGTAAAACTGAATACATGGAGTGCGCATTCAATGGTAACACCAACAACTCCAACTCGATTCTCATCGAAGGTAAACCGCTGCCAAAGGTATCCAAATTTAGGTATCTTGGTGCGATGCTGACAGCCGACGGAAACGTTGAGACCGATGTTACTCATAGAATTGGCGTGGGGTGGCAGAGGTGGCGAGCTCTGTCGGGGGTTTTATGTGACACAAGAATGCCTATTAAAACGAAAGGCAAGATCTACAAAACCGCAGTCAGACCAGCCATGACATACGGTACCGAGTGCTGGGCTATAAAGAAGGTTCACGAACAGAAAATGCACGTAAACGAGATGAAGATGCTAAGACGGGCAGCAGGTGTAACTCGACTTGATAAAGTGCGAAACGAGCACATCAGAGGAAGTTTCCGGGTCGCGCCCATGGCAGAAAAACTCACCGAAGGCCGCCTGCGATGGTTCGGTCATGTCATGAGACGCCCTGAAGGCCATGTTGTGAAACAAGCCCTAGCGCTGCCAAATATAGGGAGGGGTAGAGGACGCCCACTAGCCACCTGGTGGTCCACGGTGGCGAAGGACTTAGAGCGTGCCCAAACAAATGTTTTGACAACCCAGGATAGATTGTCCTGGCGCCGCAGAACGAGGAGAGCCGACCCCAAATAATGGGAAAAGGCTAGGACAAAGAAGAAGATAAACATCCTAACGGGCAGAGTCCGCAAACTCATTTACATTTTTAAGACTCTACGAAAGGTTGCAAATTTTTCCATTATACGTAACGTCTATTTTGCCTTATGCCAGTCTATCATTATATATTGCATTTCATGTTAGGGTGGTGCCGCTAAGACGATTATAAAACCGTTAGAGATAGCACATAGAGCAGTATTAAAAGTGGCTACCTTTCGCCCTATCATGTTTCCTACTGCTGAGTTGTATGGTGAATGGAATGTTCCAAATATAAGACAACATTTTATTATACAGGCAGTTCTTCTACAACACCAGAAAACACCATATAGAACAATTCACAAACGTAGAAAAGATAAAATCTGTACAGTACCACATACGCGTTCGTCTTTCGTAAAAAAAATCTTTTATTATCTTGGCCCTTCCTTGTATGTACAACAAAATTAATAAACATTGTCCCGTATACGGCTTAACATACTGCAACTATAAGAAATAGATGTACACATTTCTTCTCCAACATTCATACGAAGAAACAGAAAGAATTATTGTTTGTTTTTCGATAGGCGTGTAGACAATAAACATACTCTAAATTAACACAACAACTACATATGCACACGTCCAGGTAAACGCACATATACACACTCACACACCTACACACACACACACACACACACACGCACACACACACAAACACACACAGTCCATTGATTATTATTTTTTCTTTTATTTTTGTTACACATATACAGCATTTTTAAATACCAGTACGATGCAAATATACTCAAATTGTAATATTACATGAGTTGTTGTAATTCATTGGGGATAAGGAACTGTCACTCCTTCACACAGGTTATAATGTAACCTAGTTAGGAGATCAGAACTGCACCCACAATATTTGTAGCATGTCAGTTATTTTACAATGTAGCAACTATTAGGCCCTTGTACTGCAATATTTGTAAACTGTCAATAAAGTTTTTATTATTATTCTCTTTATTAAACTTATTACATAACATATTATTTACATTTTTAAATATACATATAAAAAAAAATACATTTAAAAATATAAAAAATAGTAGACCACCGACTTCGGGTACAGGGACCAAGAAACCGGTGGTTAGGGCTCCAGAGACAGGAACCTCCTCACAATTCGAGCCGTGTCAAGGAGGACTGCCTTCTGCATCAGACCCTTGATCCAGCCCCCTTTTTTTTTTTTTTTTTTTTTTAACGTGTGGAAATCCCCTCGGACCTTCACCCGCGCCGGGGCTTGCGGCGGGGCGGTGTGTCGGACTCGAACCGACTAAAACCACACGGTGTGCCACTCTGCGCCTGTGAAGGGAGGAATCCGGGAACTGCAGTTATTAACACGTCCGGACCCCTCCCAGCGCTTGCCCGCACTGAAGCGGGCACCGTCTGCTGTTAAAACTCTCTATTTAGGCGACGTACGGCACACGCGTACATCGCCCCCTCGCGGGTGGCCACTAGAGCGGATGGAGGGGAAAGCCCGTCCCGACCATCCGCGGCCACACTCAGGGCGGCATGAGGCGCTGATAGGCGCGCCTCCGCCGCCCGGTTTGCCGGCGGCGGATTGGGTCCGAGTGGATATCATCCTCCCGGGCCTACTCCGCCACCTCCTTCTGCGAGATGACTTTGATCCAGCCCCCTAACGTAAGCCTCTTAAGATGTTGGTCGAGGCTTTTGGCTATCAATCCGTGAGCAGATACGACTATCGGAACAATGATCACCGAATCCACATTCCACATATCGACAATCTCGTGAGATAAATCCAATAATTTTATTTGTTTTTCTTTTTCGACTTTCACGAGATTCTCGTCATGAGGAACGGCGATATCGACAATCATTGCGCTACGCTCTAATCGATCTATCACCACAATATCAGGCTTCTTGGCAACAATAGTCCTGTCTGTGATAACAGATCGATCCCAATATAATGTAGCACAACCATTCCCGAGAACTGGATCGGGCACATACCTGTAATATGGTACGAACTCACAAGTTTGTATTTCAGGGCAAGTTGCTGATGTACGATCCTGGCTACTTGGTTGTGCCTGTGCAAATATTCGCCGTTAGCAAGCCGAGAACAACCAGAAATAATATGCCTGATAGATTCTCCAGGACGGTGACATGCCCGACAGATGTCGACCGTACCATCTTTCAGATATACTTCCGATAGTTATTCGTCATGATAACTTCATCCATAATCGCACAGACATATACATTATTATTAATTGACATTATTATTATAATCTACCTAGCGAGATTGCAAATTTTCTATAGATTGTCAACTGGGATATACTGCTTACCCGCATCAAATTGTCAACAGTCCCTGATTGGTCAGTTATACAGTAGGCCGTTCGGTTAGGTTAGAACTTCCTTGATTTATCACAAATTGATATATATATATTTAGATACAATGACAAAAATACTTTACATTCGCCAACAAAGACGAATTAACAAGCAAATATGGCGGTGCTGGACATATGCTGTTCAACCAATCAGTACGCAACTTGCGTTTCGTCGATACCATTTCACAGTCTTTCGACTGTTTGCAATCTCGCGAGATAGATTACAATCTAACGGTTTTGACAATCTGACGGTGACATATATATAATTATGTACATACTATTTATATAAATAAATATTTCAATTACAAATTATAATCTAGTATTTCTTTTCAGGAATTAAAAAAACTTATGAACCTAAAACTAGGCTTAAACACAAGCAAGATAAAGAGGCCCAAAAATGGTAGTCATTGGCTGTATGCATGTTTTCAAAATGATGAGGAGCGTTCAAAAGCTATCGAAGCACTAAATGGATATTCTTGGAAAGGTATTCTTTATTCATTATTTATTTAAGAGCTTCTTGATGGCTTCACAACAGAGATTTCAATTTGCACCTTTTTTTTGTAATAATGGGCTGTATATGTGTATGGCTGTGTTTATATAAAAATAATTTATAATAAACTAGCTAACCCGACGTGCTATGCTTTTTTACTTGAATATTTTTAAAATTTCCGAAAATAATTGTGTATTGATACCCGGTGCCTTATTATAACAGAGCAAGATGATTAGTACCTACGTAAAGCTGAGTTTTTTTAACCTTGTTAAAATAGTCGAGGATACAATAAGGAACGACCTTCATCCATCTGTTTATTGGATGAAAAGTATTTTATATCAAATTTAATATATTAAATAATATATCGTGGGTGGGTTGGCTAAAAAATTCCTGGCCAAACTAATAATAATTAAAAATTAAAAAATTGTATTTTATGACATACAAACCTTGGGTTGTCTATTTGTTTCCTGGCATAGCTACTGGTTGGCATGTATAAACAGCTACAGGTATGTCGATATTTGTTAATTGCACCCATTTGTTTAATAAATAAGTTTTATATCTAATTAATCGCTATTTCATTGCGAATACGATGATATAGGGTTGTCTGCCAAAAACCTGGCCGTAATAACGGTTGTCGAGTTTTGAAAAGTGAAATTTTGATGTGAATGATAAAGAGGTCATCCATGTATAGCGATACACTAGTAAATGCTAAGCATTATTTTTAACCGACTTAAGCGGGACTGCAGTGAGGACTCGGCCCAGCATACGCTGGCGATTTGCCCCGCTTGGGCGTCGCAGCGCCGGGCCCTCACTGCAGTCATCGGAGGAGATCTCTCGCTACCGGCCGTCATACGCTCTATGGCTGGTAGCGACAGCAGTTTTACCGCGGTCGCAACCTTCTGCGAAGACGTAATCTCGCAGAAGGAGGTGGCGGAGAAGGCCCGGGAGGATGATATCCACTCGGACCCAATCCGCCGCCGGTGAACCGGGCGGCGGAGGCGCGCCTATCAGCGCCTCATGCCGCCCTGAGTGTGGCCGCGGATGGTCGGGACGGGCTTTCCCTTCCATCCGCTCTAGTGGCCTCCCGCGAGGAGGCGACGTTACGCGTGTGCCGTACGTCGCCTAAATTGAGATTTTAACAGCTGACGGTGCCCGCTACTGTGCGGGCAAGCGCTGGGAGGGGTCCGGACGTGTTAATAACTGCAGTTCCCGGATTCCTCCCTTCACAGGCGCAGAGTGGCACACCGTGTGGTTTTAGTCGGTTCGAGTCCGACACACCGCCCCGCCGCAAGCCCCGGTGGGGTGACGGTCCGAGGGGATTTCCACACTTAAAAAAAAAAAAAGTAGTTTAAGCGGTCACCACGCCGCTCTCTACTACGCCAAGTGTTGTTGGTTCAAATCCATATGGGACATCACTTTGTGTGATTCGCAAATTGTTGTTCTGAGTCTGAGTGTTCTTTGTGTCCATTTAATGTATGTTTGTAAAGTCCCCCGCGACACAGAATGTATGTTCATAGAGCGAGAGTTGTCTTAATTATATACTGTAATGCCACATAATAATATAATACTATTTAAGCGGACAACCCTATATCATCGTATTCGAAATTAAGCAGTGTTTATTTTGATATAAAATTCATTTAATCATCAAATGGGTGTAACTAATATCACATACCTTACTAGTGTATCGCTATACACGATGACCTCTTTGTCGCAAGTTTCCATTCGCATCAAAATTTCACTTTCAAAACTCGACAACCGTTATTCCGGCCTGGTTTTTTGCAGACAACCCTATATCATCGTATTCGCAATTAAACAGCGCTTATTTTGATATAAAATTTATTTATTAAACAAGTGGATGAAAATAACTAATATCGACATACCTGTTTATACCTGCCAACCAGTAGCTATGCCAGGAAACAAATAGACAACCCAAGGTTTAAATGTTCTATAGGCTTTAAACTGTCGGTTGGTATGAAATATATTCGTTAAACACTGACTTTATATATACATATATAAAGTCATTTTTTAATTGTTAATTAATAAATAGTTTGGCCAGGAATTTTTTAGCCAACCCACCCGTGATATGTTATCTTATATATTAAATTTGATATAAAATCCTTTTCATCCATTAAACAGATGGATGAAGGTCGTTTCTCTACGTATCTTAGACCAAAACGAATCGTAGACCAACCTAAACTCTGTATTACAAACCTCATTGTACCAAATCACTTGATATAAAGATTTTTTTCTCATTTCCTTCAGTATAAACATTGAGGTTGCACTGTAATTTGTCTTTACTAGCTAGGCAAGCACCTAACTTGTATGAATTAATATATACGTATTTCACAACAATAACCACAATTGCGTGCGGGTGTACCGACACTATCTAAATCTAAACGAATGGACTATACTTACCACCACCAGTAGTTATCAGTTAACTGTGACCATGGCCACACCATATGTATTACTTATGATATGATCCTATTTATTCCTGTTCGGATGTAATATATCACTTGATTCTTAATATCTGGTATATATCACTTGATTCACTTTCACTTCAATTTAACTTCCAAATGTCGTTAATAGAATGCGCCAGTCATCAATATCAAATAATAGTTTATTTTATTGTTGACTTTAGACGCTGGGAAACATAAATGTTTCTGTTATATGATTGCATGTATTTTCTCCCTATATAAAAATATCTATAAAATCTTTATCTTATGTCCTATCAAGGTAAAACACTAATAGCTGAAATAGCAAAACCAGCACCAGATCCATTTGTTAGAAAGCGAAAACGTGAGGAAGAAGGGAATGAACAGCAAAAGAAAATTAAAGAGGATGATAATAAGAGCCAAGAAGAGAGACTGAAAGATGCCACTACTCCTTTCTGGAAATTACCATACGAGGAGCAGGTAAATTTAAGAAAAGTTATGCTTTAAAGTAACTGGTTACGCCATATTGTCATTTTTAAATTTATCGATAACTGATTGATGAAATCAAGCATGAAATCATTAGCCTCTCTATATTGAAACTTGAAACACATAATATGTATTGGTGCACCGGTTTAGCTATAATAGCACACTGACGAAATATAACTATAGACTTACACCGCATGAACTTAGAGTTGTACGCGGATGTATAATAAGCTTAATGTTCACTAGATGTCACTACGTGTATCAAATTGTAAATTTCAAAGATATTTTCCGAGGTTCTACTCCGATACGAATCCGAGAGTAAACTGTCAAGTTTATTTGTTTTTGTATTAGTGACAGCAACCAGTTTTCGGTTTTGGACATCGGAGAGGTTAGTGCAAAATGTCCCACTAGATGTCGTTTTCCACGTAATTACATTAGTAATTTGTGATATTTTATTAAATCGTCCAAGAGCCATGTACGAGTATACACAAATTAATAAAATTGAAATGTCTGTTTATAATTTGAAATAAAGAGCTTCTTAATAAATGCTTGTCAGTAAATACGGTACATGATTTTATTTTTTTATTGATTTTTGTATGAAACTTTTTAAATTTTCACATAAAACTCTGTATGTAGGTCTAGCTACTTAATTGTGTTATAATAATCAAAATTTGTTGAAAAAAATCCATATATTAAATATGTTATATTATTCAGTGATGAAAGCTCAGTAGGCTGAGGCCTAGGGCGGCTTCTTTTAGGGGGCGGCAAATTAAACGATTTAAAAAAAATCATTACTGTAATAGAAATGGAGAAAATAAGTCTTGGCAGTTTAACAAGAAGAAATAATGTATTAATAGTACTGTTTGAGAAATTCTACATGCTTGTTAAAATACATCTTTGTCAATATCTGTTTATAAGACATCTCAATAGCAGTTAAATATTACAATTTAAATTAGTAATTTTAACTAAACATTTTCTTAATTACCACTGAAGGTGGCATGAGTTGCTAGAATGCACTGCTGCGTCCGTTTCAGTGGCTGGCGGCAAATTAGGTCCAAGTAGAAATTTTCATCCTTGGTCCTTTCCGTCACCTCTTTCTGTGCAATGTCATCTTCGCAGAAGATAAAACTCTGTTGCTATCCACTATGGAGCATAACATGGTTGGCAGCGAGAGATATTCTCCCATAACTGCATTCTATATCCAACGCTGCGATGCTCAAGTAATGGCACAGGGAATTGGCTCAATACACTGGAGAGGCAGGATTCAACTCACTTCTAGTAACCGTGTGCAGGTATTTCCGAAGCAACTGTGACCGGAAAGAACCTGCGTTACGCGGAACGAATCTCACATGGATATTCCTGCCAACGCGCATTCTGCATCCGTAGACATTATGTGATAAACGCGTGTGGCTCAAACCAACAACACTCTCTACTGTCTACTCTCCTGTGGCGCACCCTACTCTAGGCGGTCAGTGCTACCGTCTACACCGGTTACCGTAAAGTGTTATTAACCGGAGAATTCTGCGTTCCATCTTGTCGCAACACACAGTTTACCTAAATTCGGCAAAAGCTTTCGAGCAAACTATCGAAAGTGTGTGTGTGAAACTGTCGTCAACCTACTGTTAAGGAACAGGCCTAGATACATTATTTGGGATTAATACAGTACGAGAACTGAATTGAACACGATTGAGGCGCCTTAAAGTGGCCTCAGATATTTATCTTGGAACGACACGTATATTTTATTATGTCACAATATTGATATCTATGTCGATTACTGAAAGAAAAATAATGTAAACGCTCATAATCTTCACTTTTTAAATATTTAAGTAAAACTTAATCTTTATTAAGTTAATATATTTTTTTTCGTGGGTAGGTGTTGAAAAGTTCACACGCATTTGTAAAAGCTCCTTGAATATTTTAATAATTTACTTAGTATTTGCAAGGCCTTCATTGTTTACATGTGTTGACTGAAGTTTCTAAGCCACCTGCCAGCTTTTTTTTTTGCACATATATAAACATCTGCAAACCAACTCTTACAAGTTCATCAAGTTCCTCAAGTAATTTTATTGTTCTGAGTATACAAAATGTACCTATTTCTTATTTCACGCAAAATTCAATTCGTCTATGATTGAAATACTAATATACAATCGAATCGAATCGTCAATTGTCAAGAAGTTTCAATTCGGCTGGAATCTCTGGCGCTGCACGCGCTGTGTAGAGACGTGGCTCCGTTACGCATCTGCTATAGTATTTACAATGGGGAGCACTCCGAGCAATTAATTGAATTGATCCCTGCCTCCTTTTTTCGCCATCATCCTACGCGACTGCAGTTTCATCCTCATCATTTAGGTGTCAACTGTGCGCTTTTCGAGAAAATTTCTGCCCTACACAACAGAACTGTGAATGAACTGTCAACTGCGGTATTCCCGGACCAATACGACCTTCAATCAATCTTCAAGAAAAGAGCATACTTCTCCTTAAAAGCCTTGTGACACCTCTGGTGTTGCGGGTATCCATGGCAGCGGTAAATAATAAATAAATAAGTTGCCGTTCATGAGTGCATTGTTTCTCGTTGTTTACTGCGTGTTTTGGTGATAATGATGGTTTTGGAGAAAATTATTTGCTTTCTCCAACGGCTAACTGGATAAAATCACCATCTTCATCCTCACAGTTTTTTGTTATGGGGACTCTTTAAGAAATTAACTAAATTACTCCTAAATATGGTCCTTAGCAACTTTGCTGTTGTATGTTGTTTCAGCCACCCTTTTGCCGAAATTGCGCAAACAAATTTTCTATTGCATCCTGATTCAATTTTTAACCGACTTCAAAAAAAGGAGGAGGTTTCTCAATTCGACCGTATATATGTTTTTTTTATGTGTGTTCGCGGATAACTTCGTCGTTTATGAACCGATTTTGATGATTCTTTTTTTTAATGGAAAGGAGATGTCCCAACGGTGGTACCATAATAAGAACATTAAGATCTGATAATGTTGTCCAAGAGAAATCAAGTCGAACATTGAAGTTGGTTTTTATTTTTGTTAATTGTGTAATTTTTCAAATAATTTTTGCCCTTCTTTATCGCATTTAATGCATGTGTTACTTTTTTAAATAATGCGTGTTTCTATGGCATCCCATATTTTTTTTATTACTGTTCAATGGGCCGATCTTCTTTGAGATATTCAGAGCATAGGCTGACGTTGTGCTGGGCGTTTGGGTTGGAGCGCTCAGTACGGATGGCGGCGGAAGAGCCTACAGAAGGTCAACGGCGGCGGAAGAGCCTACAGAAGGTCAACGGCGGCTCCCAGGCTAGTAACAGTCACAACCTTGGCGTCAGGTGGCAACCGGCCGGAAAAATACATAGCCAAAAACTAATTCTCCTTATAATGAAAGCAAATGGGAAAGAAAAGGGCACTAATACTAGGGCGTACCCCCGAAGCGACGCAAATGCGAAACATACTAGGGCGTTCCCCCCAAGCGACGCGAATGCGAAACATACTAGGGCGTTCCCCCCAAGCGACGGCACTGACAAGAACATACATTCGCATCAAACAGCACAGCAAAGAATTAGGTTAGCGACGTGGAATCTGGGCTCCCTCACTGGACGCAGTCAAGAACTAGCAGAGACCCTTAAAAGGAGGCACATAAATATCTGCTGGGTGCAAGAAACGAGGTGGAAGGAATCCAAATCCAGAGACCTAGGCTTGGGGTACCAACTAGTCTACCAGACAATTCAGTCTCTGAAGTGAACGACGCCGACGCCATTTTTGGCGTCGGCGTCGTTCTGGATAGTCACTTCAGAGACAGATCTGACCGTATCATAGCCATTAAGCTGGCTATGGATAATCAACCAGTACTTAATATACTATGTGCCTATGCACCTCAAGTAGGCTGCAGCGACCTGAGTAAGGAAACCTTTTGGGAAGATCTGGATGAGCTGATGGTGAATATACCCGACAACGAAACCAAGCTTCTTATGGGAGATTTAAATGGACACGTGGGCGTAGCCAACAGCACGTACAGAGATTTTCATGGGGGCTACGGATACGACACTTTGAACAGGGAAGGGAAACAAATACTAGAATTAGCTTCAAGACATAATTTATCGATAGTTAATACATTTTTCAAAAAGAAAGACTCGCATTTGATAACGTATAACACTGGAGGGAAGTCCTCGCAGATAGATTACATACTGACAGAAAGTATAACAAAAAGTGGCTTCAGGGATTGCAAAGTAATACCGGGGGAGCCACTTACATCGCAGCACAGGCTTTTAGTGGCTGTGCTCGGTATGCCAAAACCCATCAAGACGCTTACGGACAGAACACCTAGAATAAAATGGAAAGAACTCTCTGGCCCGAAGGGCGAACTTCTCATGGCCAGTATGCGCAAGTACCTGACGCAAAACCTGGAAACATGCTACCAAAGCGCAGATCTGATGTGGTCTAAATTTGAAGCACACTGTAGAAGTGAGGCTAGTGCCACATTGGGTGTTTCGAGAGGAGGCATCAGTACAGGCAAAGACCCTACGTGGTGGGACAAAGAAGTTAAAGAGGCCGTTAGCAACAAAAAGAACCTTTTCAAGACTTGGCAAAGTTCCGGACAAGAACACAACCGGGAGCTGTACAAAGAAGCCAAGAGGAAAGCCAAAAGACGCAAGACGCAAACCAGGGCTAAGTCACGGGAAAGCCTTTACACCAAATCTGATGACGCAGATACAGATGCCGACGTCTTCAGATTGGCCAAAAATAGACACAGATCAAGTTTAGACTTTAAGGCCAATAAGTTTATTAAAAGCAAAGACAACACGCTGCTTTTTACTGCTGATGGAATATTGTAAGTTACACATTATTGCGATTTCATCGAAAGTGATCACACAAGCTTTATCTTTAATTAATGCATTTCGAATTTCTGTTATTCGTTTTTTAAATAGATCAGGGCAAAACAATCGGATTTTGCTAGCCACTTTCGGAGTTTCGGATTGTGGTTGGAGCGGCAAGTACTACACCTTGCCGCCTTAGAAAAAAATACACTTTAGATTTGTAAAATAATGACAAGCTGAATTTATTTTCGTCTTCTGTCCAATTCATAGCCTTTATTTTCGTAGCTGCATCAATGTCAATTCTCTAGAAACCTCTTCTGAACTCTTTAGATTTTAAAATGCTGTCATCAGATTTTGGTTTTTGCCGTAATTTAAATAATAGGATAAAAAATTGTTAGAAAACTGTTTAAAGTGTATATATATGAAATAATATTTATTTGTTAATCTCCTGACTGATTTAATGTTATTTTAATATTACTTGTTGTACAAATTAAAATATGTATAATAAAAACGTGAGAGGTGTCAAGGAACACCCGGATGGAACGAAGTTTATATATATATTATATTTGACATGCTCCTACTAATAAAAATGCGCATAAAATACTCAAATTATTTTAGTAATAATCAAGCTTTACAAAATATACTATAAAACAATATATTTTCTGTAAATAAATGCAAAAACCCAACATCACGTGGTATTCCCAGGCGGTCACCTATCCAAGTACCAACCACGCCCGATGTTGCTTAACGTCGATGATCGAACGAGAACCGGTGTATTCAACATGGTATGGACGTTGGCAATCAGTTTGTTATATTTAACGTTGAGTATCCAGCACTATGACGTCAATTCAATGTTAAAAGTGTCGTTACAACTTTTGGCACGAAAAGTGTCGTTACATTTTTTCCGTCTAGCCCCCTTTCGCAACGCGCGATAAGGAACTTCGTTCCAAAATAAAGATTATACTTTGCAGTTAAATCATTTATTTTATATTAAAATGACATATAATGACCTAAAATGTATTGATTATGCCATATCAGACAGGAAATAAAATCGCTCAACATTATTATCTGCACCATAGATTTACATGATCGAATAAAATATATTTAAATTAGGGGGCTTCCATTAATTACGTAAGGTGTTTTAGGGGGGAGGGGATTGAGCTAAATCTTTTCAAATCTCACTTAGGGGGGTCTTGGCAAATATCACGTAATTATTGTGTAAAATTGCGTGAAAAATTATTTCCGAATATAATATGGCCAAATCTGACACAATAGTGTTTGTCGTATTCGTCCGAACTCCGCAGAGCAGGGAAGTAGCATTCGATTTTGCTTTGCTAGTCTTCAATAGAAGTAATAGAACAAGTTCAATAATCCAACACGTTTACAGCCAAAACATAAATTTGAAGAATCTCGCGTGAGATTTGGGGACGGGGGAGGGAGTTGAGGAAAATCTTACGATATCTCACCAAGGCGGGAGGGGAGGTCGAAAAATTTTCAAAAATGCCTCACGTAGTTAATGGACGCCCCTTTACGATGTTTTGTTGAAATAATAATTTGTTTGTTTACTTACTCTTCGTAAGACAACTAACCATTTGACAAATCAAAGTCCGACGTAATTGTAGCCACTTGGTGGCGCTATAATCGTGCATCCAGCATTTAATATTCTATATGTCATATCAATAACTTATAAATGTGACATCTAGCGTAGTAAATAGGTCATTATATTCAAGTTTATTTAAACCGATTGCAACGACATCTCCTAAAAATAGGTGATAACCTATAGTTACGCAATTGAAAAATATTTTTTTTAAACAAGCATTAGAAAGTAAGATTTATATTCGAAAAATAATAAAATAATTACTTTATTTGAAGCATATCAATAAAATAGTAATAGAGTTTGTTAAACTATTTCTAGTACCTTATTTTTGCGCGCCATCTAGATTTAGGTGAATTTTTCTAGCTTTTATCGGTGTACAGTTTGGGCCAGGGGAGGGTCGGTCTATTTAGTATATTGTGTCATTGAATAGCACAACAGACAGAGTTACAATGCACCACAAATAAGAATAGGATCGACTTGTGACGTCATGGCTGCCAATTCGAATCAATTGGGTAGGGTCAGCAAAACAAGATATTTTTTAAATATATTTTTTTTACGAATCATAAACGAATAATTTTTAATCACAATTGAGCTCTTCAATTTCGCTCATGTCTGCATCACTGAATGAGTGGTCACTGTCGTCGTCATTGCCATAATCATCACTGTTGCATTCCCCTATAAAATAAAACATGGATTTATGTAGGTTTTAAATATTTATTCCACCAACTGTTATTTAAAATAAAATTAGGTATCCTACCTATACCTATATTACCTGTACCTATACCTATTTATGACAAAATGTAATCAGAATCTAGCGGCTTAACTCCACTCATCTCGGCATCACTCTCTGTGTATTATGAAAGAAAATAGCATTTTTTTGTAATAATCATGACTAATTAATTTAAGACGTTTTTTTCACTTTGAATAACTGAGACTCGATTAAACAAAACAAAACATGATTGATACGCAAATAAAGTTTCGTTGCAAACCGTACTTTTCAAGGGACATTTGACAGATAGAGGTCATTGACATTCCTATTCTTATTTGAGTCGCATCGTACTTTGAGCTTATAATATTAGTAATGATTTAATTTTTAATTATTTCCATGGTGTTTTTTCCAATCATAAAACAATATGTATACAAGTTTACTTTTGCTGAACAAGTATTGTGGCTGTCATTTCTAGAACACACACAGAGAACTATTTATTTACATGACTTACATTTTACTCAGAATGAGTGATCGTTTTCTTATGTCTACGTTTCTGTATGTCTCAACGGTTGTTTTTTAAAACAATACTAACAATATCTCTGTTCTCATTTATAGCTCAAACTAAAAGAAAAAGAAATAAAAAATATACTTATGAAGTTTGACAATGAAATATGGAAAATTGACAGATCAAGAAGACAAGAAATAGAAGGGAAGAGAAAAGAATTTAATGGTCTTAGTTTTGAACTAAGACCCATAGAGAAATCACCAGTAACAGTTGGATATAGGAATAAATGTGAGTTCACAGTTGGGATTGATGAAGAGACCAAACTGCCCACTGTGGGATTCAGATTGGGCAGTTACGTAACAGGCACAGTTGGTGTTGGACCTATACAATCTATGATCCACATATCAGAGCAGACAAAAAAAGCTGTTTTGGTAAGTTAAAACATCTCAAATTTACTTACTTAAATATATTGTAGCTACTTCATAAAAACATAGTTGGGTACACTAACTTATCAGTTACATCTTGTGCACTAAGATAATTCTGCACAGTGGGATATTTTGAAAATATTCGAGAATGCACAGTCGATTTTATATTTGAAGCTAATGGTATACAAACGCGTGATAGTATTTTAATTATTTATTTATTATTTATTTATATATATATTTATTATTTATTTATTTATATTAGTAGTAATTTTTGCAGACATGGAGTCTGCATAAATTACTTGGTGTTAGCAGTATACTCGAGTAGTGGCTCGAGTTGTAGTAGTATTATCCTGAGCTAGCTCTCAAGTTTGTTGCAAAAAAATATTGTTTGTATGTAAAATATTTATTCTACAATAATATGTGAAATACATTTGTTTCTTTATAATGATTGTTTCGAACATCTTAAAAGAATACTTAAGTTTGTTTCCTTAAATCACTGTGTGTTTGTGTCTGTTATCATTAATTT
Organism: Diaphora mendica; assembly: GCA_949125395.1. Classification (NCBI taxonomy): domain Eukaryota; kingdom Metazoa; phylum Arthropoda; class Insecta; order Lepidoptera; family Erebidae; genus Diaphora; species Diaphora mendica. The sequence continues at coordinate 8,534,678 of OX421322.1, forward strand.
AACTGTGTTTTTTCTCACTCTCTACTTAAAATAACAATTCGAATTTTAATTAAATAAATAAAAAAATCATCTTGAATAACAATTATTTTTTTATTTATGTAATTATTTGTAATTTTGTCGATCTATATACTTTATTTACATTTATTCTAATTGGCTTTGTTTTTGTACCAAGTTTGTCTACTATATTTATTTGGCTGTCAGTTTCCCTACAATTGTAAAATGAAATAAAATTATTTCAGTTGTTTCAAGAGTATATCCGCAAATCAAACTTGGCGCCGTTCTCTCCAGCAGATTACTCGGGACACTGGCGGTATCTCACCGTGAGGGATTCGACATCCACGGGTGATGTGATGCTTATTGTGTCTATGCATCCTCAAGTAAGTTATATTTACAGTAAACAATCATAGTTTCCACTGCAAAATATTCAAGTACGTTGTTGTTTAACAAAAAACAATATTTGTGATTATTAGCGAGAATAGGGATGTTGAAATAAATAGCGAATATATGAAAAGTTATGTTTTTGCCATAGCAGGGAATATTAGAATTCTGGAAATCATATTTTCTAGATGTAAATATGCTTAATAAATTAACTAAAAATAATTAAAAATGTTGAAAATAATTCTGAATATCAACGTGACTGAAATGAATTATTCATTTAAACTAATTTTGCAATTTTAGCAGATAAGCCCCAAAAGAACTTAAAAAGAATGCAAAATTCAAACAAACATGACAGTTTGACTTTGGCAACAATTTTTTTTTGTGGCTATGGAAGACATGCATTTAGATAGGATATACTACTTGTCTGTGGTTCTTCATACAATGTGACGCAATGCGCTCCGATTGGCGTTTGCAGTCACGTGATATTCAGAATTATTTTCAACATTTTTATTCGTAATTATTACGATCGAGCCTGGAATCATCAATCGTTCAAATTTACCGAAAGTAGCTTCTTTTCTTCTTTCTTTTATGGTGGCAATTTTCTTTACTAAGAACAAAGATTTTTGTGCAGCGGAGTTCGCGAAAACATCTTTGTAAGTTTTTAAAAAAAAAACGCGTAATAATCAACAAATAAACACAATAGTTGTAAAACTTGCTGTTCATAAATTTTACTTAATACGATAATATCTAAGGCTGCAATACATGTTGGCCGAGCGCCGCCGAGTGAACATCAATGCCAACGTATAGACAGTTTATTTGCATTGTCTTGCGATCATTCGGTGTCGCTCGCCTAGTTAGCTGAGTAAAGTCAAGCGCCAACGTGTATAGAACTCATTTGGCGTAGCTTGTCACAACTTGCGATCGCTCGCGACCACTTGCCGCACTTCGGAGCGCTGTCAGGTTTTATCACAAATCAAAGGCGCTCGTGCGCACTCGGCCAATAGTGTCCACATGTTTGTCAGCACGCCATTACGCGGTTGGCGTCGGTCGTGTACGTACAAAATGTCAGCTGGTATGCTCTCTCTGAAGTCGATACAAACTGACGGAGCCCAACGTGTGGGCATCTTTCCAAAATGCGTCTATATTGGCCATTTGCATTGGTTTCCCGATAAACTTGCCGAACGTGTAGGCAGTAGCACTTGTCTTGTATTAATTTGCCTACACTCGCGTTGGCCTGAGCTCGACCAACATGTAATGCAGGCTTTAGAAAATAAATAGCACTTAAATACTACAGATTTTGATCATACGCCATTGACTAACAGTTTGAGAGCAGTTTGTTTATTTAATACAATGTTTCGTCATTAAGACCACGTGACAGCTTGGAGCGTTTAGGCGCGAAAATTAAACACTAAACTTATTAAAGTTGTTTTTTATCTTAAATTAATGAATAAAAAAACTTAATATAATTTTTCATAATATTTACGTTCCTATCTTTAAACTTTTTTTATATGTTGAACTGGTTTAGAATTCCTGTAAACAGGCTCTAAACCTGATGGTATAAAACTATCGCTGTTCATAAACTCCTGCAACTCAAGAGCACGTAGCTCATTGAGCCCTCCCCTGAAAACCTTAAACTTACCTTTCTAAACAGTGGACTAGGGAGAGGGTCGGTCCGGGTTCCGATATCTTCACTTCACTCCTAAAGACCACTGTTCTGTGAGAATGTACTATCACACCTCTCGAGGAGGTCTGTTTGTGATGCAGCATGGCCATTGTAAGATATTTACACAATTCATTTATTTCACTCCTTCGTTTTTTACAGACATTGACAGAAAACGAACTAAATGAAATAAAAAAGGATTTAATAGAACATTTTAGTTCTGAAGAAGCAACTGCTTGTGGCGTGACATCATTATATTTCGAGCAGATCATCAAGAGGTATTTATAGAAACAATCTTTATTCTTGATACGTTATATTATTTTGCTCGTACTTTGCTGTTACCTGGATTACCTTTGGCACAAACTATGTCCTGCTTTAAGACCAGAAGATATCATTATATATTTTTATGATTGGCCCTGCCAAAATGTCTCTACTCTGCAGAGCATAAGCAGAATCCAAGAGTGGTGGTCACCTCACCATACTCACTGCGAATGCAGACAGTGCAACAATGCAGCATGGTGACCCACACCATGGCGGCCTAGTGATGCTTCTGCATCATTGGGCCTCTGGTCTCGCACTCACCAACGAATCATGACAGCACGATCGCTGTCATTTTACGTTGATCTTCTGTGCGAGGGTAGTACCGCCCCGGTCGAGTCGGCCCAACCGTACTGAGATCAGCCTGGCTCTACTACCTATTGGTAGTAGAGCCACACAGTTACAAGAGTTAGAAGATATTACAAACTTAATATAAATTGCTATGATAATTTTCAGGCGAGTAGGCGAAGATGGATCAAAACCCATACATTTGTCCGGTTCTACGCATATTACAGATACTATTCTTGGCAAACAGTTCAGGATATCACCGGAAGCATTCTTTCAGGTAATTTGTGTATTTTTTTGACGTGACAGCGTCTTATAAATCGATGAACGCCGGCTGCTGGCACGAAAAAGCAGGCGAAACCGGTCAAAATGTATTACAACAAGTTCCATCAAGTGCTGACATCGAGAGTATAAATTACAGTTAATCATATACCATCGAAATGAATAAGGGATTTAGTAATTAATTTGACATATGAAATGGATTCATCGTGTTAGTGGAATTTTAATATTTTTTTATATTTCATTATTTAAAATTTGTATTTAAATTATTGATTTAATTTACCTAAATTTCATAAAATATACTTCATATAATACGCGTAATTTTTATATGCAATTGAACAACTGTCACCACTGGTTGACTATATTCCAAACAGACAGACTATATTTATTGTCTCTGGTCTTGATTTGAAATTCGAACTTTCTTAATTTATGCATGTATTGACAGAGAAAGTTTTATTAAAATAAACTTTTGAATAGTGACTGTAATTAAAATAAAATATAATTGGTTATTTTTGTTGTATATAGATTAATACGGCTGGTGCTGAAGTGTTGTATCGCAGTGCTATAGAGATGAGTCAAGTGAAGACAGAGTCCACTGTAGTAGACATCTGTTGTGGAACGGGTACTATTGGACTTTGCTTTGCACAGGTAATAAAGCTGGATACTTCATATTTTGCTCCTTAGCAAAGCGGTTTTGGTTTACTAATATAAGTATGAATCTATAATAATATTTTGTATGCCTCGGTGGCGCAGTGGTACTGCAGTGCTCAAGCACTCAAGACCTCAAGGTCTCGGGTTCGTTTCCCGGGTCGGACCAAATGTTTGTACGATCTGCAATTATTTGTTTCCAAGTTTCAGTGTTTTCTGTGTATAATATGTATGTATTTACAAAAAAGTGTATAGGTATGTATTTATATCATAACACAAGCCCTGCTAAGGTTGGGACTAGGTGGCGTTGTGTGTTAAATGGCCGAAATATTTTTATTTATTCATGGTTAGTATTAAGTTTTCCTAAAATTGTCGTTAATTCAATAGTTAACCTGTATTACAGCATTGTGGTAAAGTATTGGGCTTAGAAATGATAGCCGAGGCGGTAAAGGACGCAAAAGCAAACGCTGAGTTAAACAAGATAGAAAATTGTGAGTTCTTTACCGGGAAGGCGGAGGACATCCTACCTTCTGTGCTGGCCAGAGCCGCTGCTGATGACATCATCGCGATTGTAGACCCTCCCAGGGCTGGACTACGTAAGTTTGCGGCACTACTGCACAAAATTCTATTGCTTCTTAATTAAAAAAAAAATGGAATAGTCGGGCAAACGAGCAGACGTATCGCCTGATGGTAATCGATTACCGCCGCCCGCGCAATACCAGAGGCGGCACAAGTGCGTTGCCGGCTTATCTAGTACTTATAAAAGCAAATTTTTGTTATTTTTCTTTAAATTTTAGGCACGCTATATTGTAATATTAATTCTTCGCTTTCAATTTACATTTACAAAGAAAACTTAATTGTTTTACCTGCACTTTGGTGTCCATGTGACTTCTAAACGATTATTATTACTTATTTACAATATCGTGACCTTGTAAAGTAATAGAGCTATCCGCAATAAAAAAGAAGTTATTTAAAAATCGATTTGAAATGTTCACTTCCGGTTTACTATACGTTAAAAAATTCAAATTAAGATTTCGATTAAAAAAAACAAAAATTTCAACGATTTAACTATAAGAAACAATACTTTTTAGTTTTTTTACAAATTAATTGATGCAAATAATAAGTATCCAAAAATAACAGATATCATTTTTAGAAAATTTTTACAAGCTCATAACTCGGCAATAAAGCGTCATACGAAAAAAATATTGTGTTTACACATCTACGTCTCCTAGAAGTATAACTGACCAGAATATAAACAAAATTCACGACCTCATTTTTTTTTCGTTGTCCGCTTGACGTGAAATGCCCCATATATTATACCTATAAATACTTACGAAAGAGACAGACAAAGAAATTCTTCGTTCATTTTTATTAAGTAACATAGAACATCATTAAAAACCAAATCTATAATTCACAGATATGCGTGCAATAACCCAACTCCGGAACATAAAGAAAGTAAAGCGCTTGGTTTACATATCGTGCAGTCCGTCATCTGCCGTCAAGAACTTCATAGACTTGACCCGTCCATCCTCTAAGACGTTAAAAGGGGCGCCTTTTATACCTGTGAGGGCTGTTCCTGTAGATATGTTCCCGCAGACCAAGCACGTGGAGTTAGCAATACTGTTCGAGCGAGAGGTAAGACTTCTATAATACCTACTTCAAGAATTGGACCAAATTAAAATGGGGCCACACGGGAAGCACCAGCTTTCATATAAAAAAAATAATCGTCACAATCGGTTCATCCGGTCGAAAGTTCTGAGGTAACAAATATAAAAAAATACAGTAACAAGTACAAAATATAAGGTTTAAGAGGTAAAAGTTCAAATGAATTGGTGTATTCTTCCTGCTTCCAAGTGGTTAATACTGTGATGGCATCAATGGCTTCTACTGGTACTTTATGAATCCAAAAGTGGTGTTCACCATACGGCGAATGCAGACAATGCAACAATGCAGCATGGTGACCCACACCATGGTGGGCTGGTGATGCTTCTGCAGCATTGGGCCTCCGGTCTCGCACTCACCAACGAAACACGACAGCGCGATCGCTGTCATTTTACGTTGATGTATTTTTGTTTTTGTTGATATGTGACAAAAATTTAATGTATTGCAACCATATTACTATGTACTTACCATATTAGTATGTATACAGGGTTACAGGGTAAGTCGACCTATTCCCGTTAAGGGCGTGTAGTTGACATTGTTTCTGACTGATTTCCCTAAAAACACCCTATCCTAAATCTAACCGTTTTTGAGATATTTGAATTTGTTTTTACAAAAATAGCCCGATTTTCGGCTGTCAGCTTAGATATTTTGAAATGTGTAGGTGTTATTATAACTATTGTTTGATTTTTACATGTAAAATAAGATGCTTTATGACCTTAATAACCAATATTATACGTAATGTGAATAAATAAGTTGTTGTGGACGATTTAATCTGAAAAAATAAAATAAAAATTTAGAAAGTTTATTTTTTTTCAATTGATATCTAAAAAATATATTATGGCGCCTGTTTTGCAGATATGCTTCAAAATATCCATGTTTCATCAGCTATCTAACGAGGTATAACAATCTAGGGTTTTATAAAAAAAAATAAAAAAAACTTACTTGCGAGCTGCCAGGTCGCAATTCTAAAAGTCCCAGCCAATTGTTCTTTAAGGTTTACGGTGCGTGCGATCGAGACACCATCCAATTCAATTGAAGAAAAATAAACTTTCTAAATTTTTATTTTATTTTTTTAGATTAAATCGTCCACAACAACTTGTTTATTCACATTACGTATAATATTGGTTATTAAGGTCATGAAGCACCTTATTTTACATGTAAAAATCAAACAATAGTTATAATAACACCTACACATTTCAAAATATCTAAGCTGACAGCCGAAAATCGGGCATTTTTTGTAAAAACAATTAAATTCAAATATCTCAATCTCAAAAACAGTTAGATTTAGGATAGGGTGTTTTTAGTGAATTCAGTCAGAAACGATGTCAACTACACGCCCTTAACCATAGGTCGACTTAGCCTGTAACCCTGTATATTTATATACAAAAAAAGTATGTATGTATTACTATCTGTAGTCTAGTACCCATAATACAAGCTCTGCTTAGTTTGGAATTAAATGGCGTTGTAGAAAGAATGCTTTTTGATGAAATATATACTTTGTTTTTTTTTAATTCACAGAATTCAGTAGAAACGGAAGAAAGTACTACCCCTTTAACAAATGACGTAGAGGCTGACAAGTCCGAGGATGTTCCCACTGAAGCAGTTAATAAAAATACTGAAACTACAACTAATGTAGAAGATAATATAGAGGCTAAGTGATGAATAATAAAGTTTTATCTCTTGACTGTTATTTTGTTGTGTTATTTTTAAACTTACCTACCAAACCATTTCATTGTTAGGTATGGAACTAGACGTGCTGGCGATCTCGACTTGTTGGGTTAAGGTCAGTGAATCGCATACCTATTGGTATAGTCAGCATTATACAACACTCTGTCAGCTAACACAATATTGACAACTATCATTTAACATATTATGACCACTTTGAACGAGTACAACAATTTGAGTGAAATGTCTGCCAACATAAAATTGAAATGATGTTGATGTGAACATTATGCTGATTGTACAAGCACCCACGCGGCCACGCTCCACCGATAGATATTGTTTTTTTTAGATTACCCACTGGTTGACCACTAGAGAATGCTGCAGGCATTAAGTCTGCCAATGCACCAAGTATTTGTCAACTTGTACAAGTTTAAAAAAAAAAAAAAAACATCATCATCGCAGCCTCTAGCTTGTCCGTCTTCGGACGTAGGCCGCCTCTCCCAATTTCCATTTCTCCCGATCCCGAGCCATCGCCATCCACTTCACTGCCGCTCGTCCCCGAATATCGTCGACCCATCTTTTTAGTGGTCTTCCTCTGCATCGGGTGTTTGCTCGGGGTCTCCACTCAAGCACTCTCCGAGCCCACCGGCTGTAGCCCAGTCTAGCAATGTGTCCTGCCCTTCTCTATTTCCGGCGTTGTTCCGGCAATGTACATCATTTATGACTAATTAAATAAAAAATATACTCAACTATAATAGAGGCCAAAGTTTAAGGCCTTGCGTTCGTTGCTTAAATGATAATAAGGATCGAAAACTAAAGTAAAGCCAACATCTTCAGAAGAGTCTAGCTGAGCCCCACGGTGCTATCCGCGACACCACGAGTCGAAGCTCGTCCAAGAAAGCGGCCAAGTGCGAGTCGGACTCGCCCATGAAGGGTTCCGTAGCAGCAAGTAATTAATAATATTTTTTATTTTTTATTTGTGTTGATTGAATTTATTACTTACTCCTTATGAGTTATGTCATTGTCATTAGCTTTCTGCCAGTGAAAGTCTCATTTAAATCGATACAGCCGTTCGAGAGATTAGCTGGAACAAACTGACAAACATATGTATTTTCAAAATTGCTTTTTTAAATAATTCCGTACATACTCGCATATTAGACTACGGGCCCGTGTCGAAAATTGATGGGTCATGTGAACCACCAGGAGACCTTTTTAGATAGATATAGGGGCATAATACAGTAACATTCAGTACTATACCGTCACTTGTAAGCTGTCCAACTGAGTACTGGTGAAGGGGAGGGAGCAGCAACCCTCGATTTTTCCTCCTTGTCACATGATTTTTATACGGTGTTGCGGAATAATGGATTATAAGGTATTGAAATTGTATGGAACCGAAGACTTACAAAAATCGGATAATCGAACCCCAGACCTCAAGCATAGCAGTCGCATACGCTACCACTGCGCCACTGAGGCAGTTTGTGTGTGTTCCTTCTTTTTGCAGTGGAGTCAAGCTTGAATTTCTCTCTTAGTCGCCTCTTACGATTCTTGCGACAGCCAAGGGATGAATAGGGGTGCCACTCTGTATTCGTCACCACATGGACATCATACTCCTAATAATTGAAACAAAAATATTTTTTGGCACTTCCATCCATCCATATCAGCCCTTAATATGTTCGTCTTCGCACGTAGGTCTCCTCTTCATCCCTCCACTGGCACCTGTCTCGGGCCTTGTTGCATGCAATTTATACCGGCTTGTTGCCGGATGTCATCTGTCCATCTCTTGGGCGGTCTTCCCGTCCGCGGGTGTTAGCGCGGAGTCTCCATTCCAGAGTTCTCCTTGCCCATCTTCTGGGGTCCATCCTGGCGATGTGGCCAGCCCATCTCTATTTACAGGCCTCTATTTTTGGCACTCATAATAACTTTAATACTAAATTTATCTAGTAATATGATTGTTGTCACTGAGGATACGAATACCTCTTCATATTACTTTCCGAAATGCATTAATGAAGCAAAAACATTCTTATCCGTCCTCCTCCCGTCGTTGTGAATGAAATTAAATGTTAATCTGAAAACGCCGCCTCATCTTGCCGACCGAGGAACGGCGCGTAATTCTGAAGGAATTTAATATCGGCACCGACACCACCCGGTGCATTCCACCGCAAAAGCGCGACCATCAATAAAGACTACTTACGGTTACGTATCTGAATCAAACTAGATAATACAAACGGGTTTGCTTAAATAAAGCATATAATTTCGTTTACGGGTTTCATGATAATAAAAAAATGAGAGGTGTGATAAAAATCAATAGTGTAGAAACATTTCGTTGAGGGTTCTAGCTGCTCCTAGGATTTCGTTACCGTTATTGACTTGGGTACCTATTTCCATCGAAATTATTTGATCAAAAAGTAGGAGTTCGTTTTTTTAAATAATTGCCTTAAGACGAGAACCTTATGCAAAACACGAAGTATTTTACTATAACTTGTTAACCCTAAAAGGGATAAATCTGAGGACGGGATCGAACCCTTAAAAAAATAATTGCAGTCTGACGCTATAACCATTTCGCTTCCGAATTTGATTGATACTTTACAAACCTTAAAGTCACGGAAATGTCGAAATGCTTAGAAGAAATGACATCTGATATCAATTTCAAGAGTTAATTAAGTCGCAGCAACAGTTTAGATTGTAGGCGAATGTTTGTTCAAATGGAAATGGAAAGACATGGAAATGTATATTGAGACGTACCTATACAATATATACCTAAGCGTGTCACCGGTGTCACGGAACGGTGGTGGTATAACGCAAATCAAAGACAGGGAGCTTACCTTAGTTTGCTGATTAATATAAACTTTCAAAGTTTAACTAAACCATTGGGATACCTAAATATTCGATTTTTTAATATATAGGTAAAAGACATTCGGGGGTTGCCGTATCGGTCGTACAAATCGCAAACTAACACACCGTGGGAGAGCCACGTTTCGGCATGCATAGGCCGGCTCGACCGGAGTGATACCACGGCCTCACAGAAGACCGGTGTAAAACAGCGCCTGCGCTGCGTTTCACCGAGTGAGTGAGGATACCGGAGACCCTTATCTCAATCCCTACCCCCCCCATCCCCCAAAGGCCGGCAACGCACTTGTGACGCCTCTGGTGTTGCGGGTGTCCATGGGCGGTGGTAATCGCTTACCATCAGGCAAGACGTCTGCTCGTTTGCCCCCTTGTTATTGTATACTATGAAAAAAAATACGTTCAACAGAATTAATATAATATATTTCATTTCAAGAAAAAAAGGTGTCATCCTACTACGAGTACTCTTGTCACTTTAATCTGCAATCAATAAACTAACCACTCGTATTCTATGTTTCAGTACTTTCAGTCGTTCTTAAAATCAAAATTTTTAACTTTTTCTCTAACACTTTTGTTCTCGACTGTCCATAGGCACATCTATACCTAGTTATGAATACCTATGGCGACCATCGGCATACCAATATGAACCGCAATAAGCATCTCTACATCCCTAGACGTAGCTAGAGACTCCACAGACCAGTCATTGTCTTTCTAGCTTTCGGCGTAAGCAGACCGGTAGCGGACTTTTAGAAGATATGTGTTAGAAGTAGTGATGGCCATCAAGTGTGTAATAGCCGTACTTTCTCTATTTATTTGCTCACATTTTTCTTATCGTATCGACAAAAATGATGGTAAGTTTTTCAAAGTATTAACTTAAGCGAGGTTTAATTAAGATTTTTACTTGATCATTTTGATTGCTGTGTATGAGGTCTCGGGTTCGATTCCCGGGTGTCGGACCAAATGTTTGTATAATTTGCAAATATTCGTTTCGGAGTTTGGGTGTTTTCTAAGTATAATATGTATGTATGTATTAACAAAAAAAGGTTATTTATGTATTTATATCAGTTGTCTAGTACCCATAACACAAGCTCTGCTTAAACTAGATGGCGTTGTGTTTAGATGTCCGAAATTTTTAAACTTCAAAATCCACCATATAAAATACTGTTATTCTAAATTTTACTAAAAAATATTAATTAATTACGTGAGTATTTTGTTATCAGAAAAACAATGTTCGATTTAAATTGACAAATGATAAAAATGATGATTTTTTAAAATAATAAAATAAATATTGGATTCACAATTCAATTCAAAATCATAATAATGTGGCAAAGGAGGTATACTCTCTAGCAGTGACTGGTGTCTATAAACAATGGTATCATCAGCATTTTACTCTCATACACTCTTAAACGAGCCCACACGAGAACTATAACAGTAAGTAGTTAATAAAAAGAAAATGATTTCTAGATAACCAGTTGGCCGAAAGTGAATCAGTCTTGGATCCAAGTGGCGAGATATTGCTCAAATGGCGAGTGGACTATAATAAACGAAAGATACAGTTTCAAATAATGGTAGCAGACAAGGGCCCATCATACAACTGGTTTGCATTAGGTTTCTCTGATAGAGGTACATTCAATAGCTCAGATGTTTGTTTATTCTGGACAGATTATAAAAGAAATCGACACTTTGAGGTAAGAAACTTTTTTATTTTGTAGTATAGGTACTGTAGGCCGGCTTTTGTTTTTTTTTTTTTTATGGGATAGGGGGCAAGTGAGCAGACGGATCGCCTGATGATAAGCAATTACCGCCGCCCATGGACACCCGCAACTCCAGAGGAGTCACAAGTGCGTTGCCGACCTTATAAGAAGGAGTATGGTCTTATCTTGAAAGTTTGAAGGTCGTATTGGTCCAGGAATACCGCAGGCGGCAGTTCATTCCAGTGCGAGGCAGAAAGTTTCTAGAGATGCGCACAGTTGTGGACTTCCAGCCATCTAAATGATAGGAGTGAAACTGCTGTCGCGTAGGACGATGGCGGAAAGAGACGGTAGGGATCGGCTTCTTCGGGATATTGCAATATCAATTCCGCCTTTTCATTCGACATTATGCGGTAACGCTTTTCTTAATTGCTCCAACTATTTTTTTATACCTTAGTGTTATAAATGTATTTTTGTAAAGGATATGCACGGTGATGACGATGGAAAGCTATCTAGAGATCCTAAGCAAGATTGTGATGGGTTTTACTTGGATGCTGAAACTCAGAGTTTAGTCTTTGAACGATACTTCGATACTTGTGACAGTGACGATTATGTTATCGAGGTGAGTGCGCTTTATTGGATTAATAAGCTCTGTGTGTGTGTAACTATAATAAACTACTTTGTATATAATTTAGTTATAATAAAACTTGGAGAGGGGAAGTTTTTGTAATGTTTATTCGATAAGCATTGGCAAAAAGTTACGGACAAGGTTTAATTTTAAATAAAAAAAATAATTGTCTGTAAAGTCGGTTGGCGGACGATAGTTTAACGTGACAACGTCATAACAAAACATACAACGATATACAATGAGCATAATGGGACAATGAATGCAACGGGACAATGAGCGTAACAGGACAATGAGTCATCCTTTTTCGCGCATGCAGCCGGCGTTCATCAATTAATTAGACGTTGACACGTCAAAAAGTTTATCGTCTCGTTTTATTAAAGGTAATTTACATTACAGCAATCAACTTAAAAAGGTTAAGAGAGACAACATTATAATTTACAATGTATTATGTACCTACCTACTTACTTCATTATGAATATATATATTTTCACAGGATGGCACAGTGCACGTGATCTGGGCACACGGCGACGATAAGTTATTCTCATCAAAAGGCCTGTGTCCGTCTTGCACGCCAGCTCGAGACCACGGTTTTATCAGAGTTCGGCTGCTCACACCCCTAGGAAGCCACAAAGTCGACAACGCTTATAAATTGAAAGTAACGAACAACAATCTTAGGGTGCCTAAGGATGACACAACTTATTGGTGCAAAGTTGTCAAACTACCCGATTTCGTTACGAAGAAAACTCACCATATTATACAGGTATAATATACCTATTTACTATACTGATTATTTCATACAACTAACATACATCTTGACTGCCTCAGATTTTTTGAGAAATATCAGAGCCAATTTCCGTCCACACTATCGATAAAACTGCACAAACGAACTGCACAGTTAAATCGCTACGATAAATCGTTGTAGTGTGTACCGCCTATTAAGCGACTGCCGTGCCCGTCCCGGGTCGGACCAAATGTTTGTATGATCTGCAAAATAAATATTGTTTCCGAATTTGGGTGTTTTCTATGTATAATTATAATATGTATGTTTTTACAGAAGATAAGTATATAATGTATTTATATCAGTAGTCTTGTAACCATGGTAAAAGCTCTGCTTAGTTTGGAACTAGATGGCGTTATGTGTCAGATATCCGAAATATTTATTTATTTATCTTAAAGGGTCTTAAGATTCTTAGATCATTATAAGATCTTTGAAAAGAAAGTACATCATTGAAATTCTTTAAGACAACCATTGTAAGGATTCTTACTTTATGTGACTCATAAGGTATTTTTTAATTTTTTCTCAAGTACAAAGCGACTGTGGGTTCGATTCCCAGCTATGACAAGTAGTTGTGTGATGAGAACGATTATTTCTTCGGTGTCTGGCTGAAAAAAATGGCTGTGACATACGGACGGACAGACAGACAGACAGACATGACGAATCTATAAGGGTTCCGTTTTTTGCCCTTGGCACGGAACCTTAAAAAAGTTTAGGTAAATATATCTTTATTCCAAATGCAACATTATTTACGTACTCCTATTTTTCAGTTTGAGTCGACCATTACCCAAGGTAATGAAGGTTTGGTGCATCATATGGAGGTCTTTTATTGTGACGCAGAGCCTCACAAAGATATTCCTTTGTACGAAGGCAATTGTTTCGCTCCAGACAGACCTGAAATCACTAAAAGTTGTACAAAGGTAAGAAATATAGATAGAGGGATCAAACGTCCAATTCATTATCTGATATAGCTTGCGCTGTCTTCCACATGCAGCGTAGATTAACATACTACAGCACCATCTACTGAAGACACGCCGAACTGCTAATGTTGAAAACAACTTCGGTGGGCCCGCGACCTGCCAGGCATGATCACTTCGTCTGGTCGGAGGATTCACCCTTTGTGTTGGAGGGACATGACAGCCGTTCCTCCACAAGCTTAGTTACCTGGTTCAGACCCTTACAGTGTTTACCAGGATATGAGACGTCGCATTAATTCCAGTTTGATGGGTTTTTTACGTAATTTGATATGTAATTAGAGCCTAAAGCTTAAAAAAATTACATTGTCACACAGATTAGGGACTTATATGATTAAACCTGTATACGTTAGGTGATCCTAGGCGTTTCTGTATTTATATAACTACTAGCTTTAGCAACCAGCTTCGCCCGCGTTTAACGCGACAAAAAGTCGACTAGGTACATATGTCCTTAAAAAAGGTAAAGAAAGATTTATTTCATAGAACATAGTAACAGAATATAGAAGTTCTGTTACTTTATTCTAACTAATAAATGTTTCTCTTTATCTTTTGCCAAATCTAAATTTATCCAATTCGGTTCAGCGGTTTAGCTGTGAAAGCGTGACAGACAAACAGAGTTACATAGGGTACCTACTTTCGAATTTATAATATACTAGCGACCTGCCCCGGCTTCGCACGGGTGGATTTCAGATGCCCCCGCCGATGACACTTCGTAAATAAGCCATTATTTCTCGTAAAAAGAAAGGAATCAAAAATGGTTGTTGTGGGTTATCCCTAAGAGATAGAAATATACCGTCGCGGACTTTTTTGTGGTACTTTTTAAGGTGTACAATACTGTAGTACATTATTTTGATCTATCTCGCAAAAAAATGTGTTTATTTGCTACATCACTTAAGAAACCTCGAAAATTAACAGTGTTGCCATACTATATTGTGCATTTATTATACATAAAAACCTTCCTCTTGAATCACTCTATCTATTAAAAGAAACCCGCATCAAAATCCGTTGCGTAGTTTTAAAGATTTAAGCACACATAGGGACAGAGAAAGCGACTTTGTTTTGACCCGACTACGGCAAAGCCAAAGGAGGGTTATGGTTTTGACAGGCTATGTATGTATGTATGTTCCTTTGTTCCCTCATAGCTCCTTAACTACTTATTAAAACTGGACAAATGAGGTATCGTTAGTAGCGTCTTGATCGTTCGCTGGTTATAGGCTATATGACGTGTCACTGAATCGAATGTGGCGCCCTCTAGCCGACATAAAGTAATAATAATAATATCTTTATTGTACACCAGAAGATTATAAAATGGACTTAAAACTAGGTATGTAGGTACAAGTGGCGGCCTTATTGCTCTTAGGCAATCTCTTACAGGCAACCATGGGATGGAAAATTAAGATTGGAAGATAGTATTTGGGTAGTTTCTAGTGTGTTAAAAGATATATAAAAAGGTAAAATTATAGTAATAGGATGTATCGTTTAAAGTGAATAGTGAAGAAATACAAACAAGGTGTGAGTTAAATATTACAAAATGGTTTACATAATAAGTGACATATTGTGACCTAATTAACTAAATTAAAAGAGATAAAAAAAAATGTTTACGGGACATTGGTGTCTCCCAGGTAGTGCTCCTTTACCAGTCTCTTAAATGCAGCCAGTGATTTGGCACGTCTTATAGCGACTGTTAGGGCGTTCCATAACCGAACTGCTTGGACAGAGAATGAGTGGTCGAGAAATTTGGTAGAATGGCCAGGCATTTTCAGCTTTAGGTTCTCTGACGATCTCAGCAACCTGAGATGTGTGTCGTGATTATTCGTGATTGTCGATTGAAGGTAACTTGGGGTAAAAGGATTAAAAAGAATGTTATATAGAAGAAAAAGTATGTGTGCATTCCGGCGAAGGCGGATGGGTAACCACTTAAGCTTTTTACGATAATCTGAGACATGATCATATTTCCGTAATCCGAATATGAATCTTATGCAGAGGTTTTGGAGTCTCTCAAGCTTATTTAATTGGTCTTCAGTAAGATCTAAATAACTGGCATCAGCATAATCAAGGATGGGGAAAAGAAGGGATTGTGTAAGAGCAATCTTGGTAGAGGTAGGTAGAAAGTTGCGTAGTCTTCGCAAAGATCCTGCAGCGCCAAACATTTTGCGACTGAGCTCTTGCAGCTGAGGACCCCAGGAAAAGGTTGTGTCGATAGAGATCCCCAGGTTCTTTACCTTTTCGCTATACGGAATAAGTGTGCCGTCGCAAGAGACTTGAGGCAGTGAAGTCCAATCAATTTTGGAAATTATTCTCGAGCTTACAATGACAATAACCTGGGTCTTGGACGGGTTGATCTTCAGACCATGGGATATGCTCCACTTACAGATTTTTTCCAAGTCAGCGTTTATGTTGTTAACAGCATTAGCGAGATTAACCAGTGGTGCTCTAGAATAAATCTGGAGATCATCCGCGTAAAGGTGGTAGGAGGAAGTAAGATTATTAGTGATGGTGTTTATAAAAACGGAGAAAAATAAGGGACACAGCACGCCGCCCTGAGGTACACCAGCATTAGTACTACACCAAGAAGAGACAGTGTTATTAATGTTAATGCGCTGCCGGCGACCAAACAGGTAGTTGTGAAACCAGTCAATCGTAGTTGGAGATACGTTAAGAGAGCGTAATATACATAAGTATGTCAAAGTCGACGGTGTTGAAGGCATTACTGAAGTCCAGAAGTGTTAAGACTGTAAGTTCTCCGTTCTCCATGGCGGATCTGATGTCCTCCGTTAAGTGAACTAGAGTAGTGGTAGTGCTGTGGCCGGGTCGAAAACCGGATTGGAGAGGATTTAAGAGCAGGTTTGTGGAAAGAAATTTAGATAGTTGAGTATGGATTAGACGTTCAAGGACCTTGGAGAGGAAGGGGAGGATAGAGATGGGGCGGTAGTCGGAAAAGGATGTAGGGTTCTTTTTTTTAGAGATGGGTATAATATCTGCATCCTTCCAAGCCTTTGGAAAGACGCTATGGGAGATCGAATAGTTTAAGATATAGCGAATGACAGGAAGGATTTCATCAAGGATTGGGAGGATCATGTTGCGACTAAGACAGTCAGAGCCCACTGCATTTGAAGTAATAGATACTATGCTCTTCTTAACATCACAATCAGAAAATTGACTAAAGAAAAAAGGAGAACAGTCAGGAGTCAAGGCGGAAGTGAGATGCTTCAGAGTAGCATCTTTTGTCAATTTATCAAAGTTCGTCGAAGCAGAGAAATGTTGATTAAGTGAACTAAAGTCTACATTTTTAGGAGAAGTGTCATGTACAGATTTCTGTTTTAAAAAGTAACTGTACTAAGTACTGTTAAAAAAGTAGTAAAAAAAGTACTGTATTAAAAAAATAATTTGAGATAAATATGCCGTATTTGGTGTCATTGGAAAGGGCGTTACTTGTACATTTCAAATATATTATATATTAATAACGGCACCAAAACATTTTAAATAAAAAAAAGTAAAAACTAAAACCCAACTACGACAAAAAACGACGCTAAAAAGGGTTTAAAACAAGTTTGAAAAGCCGTAGTTAGTTCGTTTTTACTTTTTTTTTATACTATGTAGTGAAGTAGGAATTTAATATTCATGTTTTCTTCATTAATCGTGTTATAGAGGTTCGGCTATTCAGTTCTCAATCAATATTATTTTAAGATTATTCTGTAATATATATCTATACTAATATTATAAAGCTGCAGAGTTTGTTTGTTTGTTTGTTTGTTTGTTTGAACGCGCTAATCTCAGGATCTACTGGTCCGATTTGAAAAATTCTTTCAGTGTTGGATAGTCCATTTATCGAGGAAGGCTATAGGCTATATTTTATTTTCAAAAAAATTTGAGATCCGTAAGAAAATTGCTATTTTGTAACCCAAGGTGTGAACTCGAAAACCTATTTTTGCGTGCGCTGCAAAAAGTATTGACAATAGAACAAAATCATGTATTACGGGTTTGTAGGTCTCATTAAGATCTACAAAAAAGTCCGCGAGAGCATATATCTAACTATCATGGTTTAGTCACAATAACCGCTTTTGTGCTCAAAAATTTTTTTAAATCGTCTGAAGAAAGAAACTACGTTAAATGTGTATCGTAATATTAATCCTTATCCAAATAAAGCATTCTGTTATCAAGGGTATTTATGTAGAAGTAAAATACTTTTTGTTTCACCCCATTCGGACATTTCGTTTAGAAGTTATCACGAGTATAAGACGCTAAGAGTTGGTACCTATTATTGAGTTATTTGTCAAAGAGTTTTTATCAACATAATACCTAATATTAGTCTTTATCCAAATAAATGTGTTGTTGATTATGAGTATTAGATCTTAGAATAGTATAATAAATACATCTATACTAATATATAAAGCTGAAGAGTTTTTGTTTGTTTGAACGCGCTAATCTCAGGAACTACTGGTCCAATTTGAAAAAGTTCTTTCAGTGTTAGATAGCCCGTTTATAGAGGAAGGCTATAGGCGTGATGATGATATATATATATTTCATCACGCTATGACCAATAGGAGCGGTGTACCAATGAAGAATGTTTCAAAAACGGGGGGAAATTATTACGCTACGGGCAATAGGAGACGCAAACGACGTTGCGTGGGTCAGCTAATCGCGCTAATGTCAGGAACTACTGGTCCAATTTAAAAAATTATTTCAGTGTTAGATAGCCCATTTATCGAGGAAAGCTATATATCATCACGCTAAGACCAATAGAAGCGGAGCACCAATGAAGAATGTTTAAAAAACGGGGGAAAATTATCACGCTACGGGCAATAGGAGACGCAAACGAAGTTGCGTGGGTCAGCTATACTAATATATATAAAGCTGAAGAGTTTGTTTGTTTGTTTGAACGCGCTAATATCAGGAACTACTGGTAAAATTTGAAAATTTTGATTATTATAAATGCAAAAGTAACTCTGCCTGTCTGTCTGTCTCGCTTTCACCAGAGCTTGCTTTGGCCAAACCGCTGCACCGATTTGAATGAAATTTGGTACACAGATAGTCTAGAGCCTGAGAAAGGACATAGGCTACTTTTTAATGCGAAAAAAGGGTTGTAAGGGGTTTAAAAGGGGGATGAAAGGTTGTACTGGGAGTTCACTCGCCACACGCCTGCGCGTTACCTACGTCGGGCGTCTTGACAACGAATAAACAAGGCTGTCACAATCATAAAAAATATTTCACTTTTTCAATGAAGACTTAACAATGATAGCAATGATATTATATATATAAAAATTAAATATTAAGATATTAAGTATATATTCGTCAATCTGATTTGTATGTTCATTATTTTAATAGAAATAAATAAGCCAAATTAATATAATGAATTAACAGCGTTTCTTGACTTCAAAATTCTCTACAGAAGTATCGTCATTATAAGCTAGCTGTTGGTTAGATATGAATAAAAAAGTAAATAATATCGATCTTGATCACCTGACTAATGAGATAGTTATCAATTAAACGAACGGATCATGTCAGGCGTGGAGGGAGATGTTGTCGAATACTTAAAGTCTTTAGAAATATCAGGAGTGCCAACCCATAAGTTGAGGCTGCAAGTTAATGTTCCAGTACTATTAAATGAGGTATCTTGAGCGCCAAAGCAATGTAATAGTACATGGCTACATGTACATATTACACAACTGGGGTACAATATTGTAAAAGCTACAATCATGACGCATGGAATGGCAAAAGAAGATAATGTTTTAATTCCCCGTATTCCAATAATTCCAACTTATTTGACATTTTAATTTAAAAGAATGCAGTTTCCGCTGAAAACAGCATTTCCAATAACAATATTATCAAATCCCAAGGACAGATGCTTAAAGATACAGTTTTTTTTTTCTCATGGGCAGCGTATATCTCTCACGTATATCAAATCCACAAAATCTCCATATTTTGGCAAAATATGGCAAAAGGAAAAACGCAGTTATTAAAATTGAACTTTCTTTATTTGAAGCTGCCAAAGTGACTATGGTCAGCCTGATGGAAAACTCAAGCAGAATCCAACAGTGGGGGCAACCATACTCACTGGGAAAGCAGACAATGCAGTATTGCGTCCCACACTATGACGGCTTAGTGAGATGCTTTTTCACGCCCCACTTAAAGGCCCCGGGATCATAGTGGGAGAGAAACACGTGCGCTGGTAGTGAGTTCCAGTTTTTAGCTGCTCGGCACAGGAAGTATGAACCAAACCGTTTGGTTTGAGAGTGAACATGTTATTCTGCAGAGGAAGGGAGAAGGGGGACCAGTTGGAAGAGCTCCTCAGAATACTTCCAATGATACAGATGGTAGTGGACTGCTATAGAGGCGATATCTCTACGCAGCTGCAGAGGTTCAAGGAACTCGGTGGCTTCGGGACTGTTGGTAAAGCGGACTGTTCGCCACTGCAACCGATCGAAAGCATCAAGCAAATACTGCGCGGATCCATCACAAAGATGAGAACAGTACTCGAGGTCCCGGCAAATATCCATGCCCAGGACACCGAGCTTACCCCGTAGTGGCAGTTGAGTGCTCTGAAAAGTGGGGAGGGAAAGAAATGGAGACTTTTTGGTAGAGACGCGCACAACTGTGTTTTCGTAGCGTTGAACTCGACCAGATTCTTATCACCCCATTGTAAAATGTTGAAAAGGTCGAGCTCAGCGACAAGCTTCTGTCGATTTTCCTCAACGTCTGCCAGCTTGGCTGAACGGTGTCAAAAATATCGCCCATGAACTGTGCTATCGTCTGCATAGCAATGTATGTTGCCAAGAGCTAACATGTCATTGATATGCAGAAGAAATAGTGTGGGCGACAGGACTGAACCCTGAGGTACGCCAGCGTTTACATCCAGAACATCAGAGGCCGTGCCGTCGCAAAGGCCCATAATGCGGCGCTGATGAAGAAAAGCGTCAATCCAGTGACAGAGTCTAGGAGGCGGATCGAATGCCGAGAGCTTGGAGAGAAGTGAGCGGTGCCAGACCCCATCGAAGGCCTTGGCCATGTCAAATGTCGAAATAAGCTCATATAAACACTTTATATTTTATGAACATATATAAATACTTAAATAAGTTTTTTATAGTAAAACGTGTGTGTATTATTTGTAAAAAAAATCGGGTGGTGTCGTGGGACATCAGATAGGAATGAGTTCCATATCAAAAATACAGATGGCGCTATACTAAATTTTTAGTTTTCACAAAATTGTCTTAACCCCTTTATTTTATTTAAACTGATTTATAAAAATATATAAAAGTTCTATGCGAGGTAAAGAAAATAAAACTATTCAGGTACCAATACATTTTGTATCATGATTTTATATCGATAAACATCCTACCTATATTAATAACGCGAAAGTTTGTTAGTATGGATGGATGGATGTTTATTACTTTTTCACGCAAAAACTACTGAACGGATTTGGATAAAACTTTACAGTAATATAGCTTATACATCAGAATAACACATAAGCTACTATTTGCAGCGATAACCGACATACACGCGGGCGAAGCCGCGGGCAACAGCTGGTACTTTATACGACGAATAATTTCAGGTAAAAGCAGCATGGGCTATGGGTGCACCACCGTTTATATATCCGAAAGAAGCCGGCTTGCCTCTTGGAGGAACTAATGCCAATAAATATGTGATGCTAGAAGTACACTACAATAATCCTGGACTAAAGAGCGGTATGTGTCTTTAATTTCTGTATAGGATAGAGGATAGATATCTATGCTTAGGTCTAAGCTTAGTTGGTATATTATTGAAATGGTGTAGTTAAATAAATATTTATTCAAAAGAGCAATTTATCTATAACTATTTATCAGTTACGTATGACGTGCACACGGCGACATTGTGACGAGTTTTCACAAGAGCTGATGACATATTTTTTAACCCCCGACGCAAAAAGAGGGGTGCTATAAGTTTGACGTGTCTGTCTGTCTGTCTATGGCACCGTAGCTCGCGAACAGATGAAGCTAGTAGTAGTAGTAGTTTTTTTTGTATGAAAGGTGAGTTACGTGCGAGTGTTCTTAGACATGTTTCATGAAAATCGGTTGAGTCGTTTAAAAGTTATGGGGGTGAAGTGAAGAAAGTGGGGAAGAATAACAGAATGTCTGGAAAAATATCCTTGACGTATGATTACTCGATTAAGTGCTTGAGTAGGGGTTTTATAAATTTTGAATTTAATATTATTAAATTATTTAGGTATAATACTTAGTTCGTCTACGGATCTCTTTATTTCTGATTCGATCTCCTAGAGAGACCCCAAGCATACTCGTTCCACAGCTCACAGGGACTCGTTGGATGCAGGCCGCTACCAACGGGTCCAAATGGAAATCAATAGGGGAGGTCTACGTTAAACAGTGGACTTCTTACGGCTGATGTGATGATGATGAATACTTAATTCATCATTTGCCAGCGGCTAAAAGACTTCTTAGTTCTTGAATAGATTGTGGTAAAACGAATATTGTATCACCTACCTATTGTTATGGTTGCCCGTCTATTCTCTCGGACGGGGGTCCGTCTCCAGAGTTCCATGAAAGTAGGAAAAGTGTTGTATATAAAAGTGAATTTAATTTTCTTAGATATATTTCAAATTAAGTAATTGATATTTATTTTATTGCAGACTGGGTAGACAGTTCTGGTATAACTCTGTATTTGACCGGCCATCGGCGCAAGTACGACGCCGCCATCATGGAGCTAGGACTTGAGTACACAGATAAAATGGCCATACCAGGCAGACAAAAGGCTTTTCCTCTAACGGGTTACTGCATCCCACAGTGTACTGGAGTGGTACGAGTATTGTATTACTAATATTAATTATAATATATAAACATATAATCTGAAAGCTCCTTGTTTGTCACCTTTCAACGCAAATAAGGGGGGTAATGTTTCGGCACATATGACTGGTTCAAATGGCGTCTTAAAAACCGACGATAATTAATAATTTCGTTGCTTTTAACTGATTATATGAGATTTCTCGAGACCTAAGCTCTCCCCTCTTAAATCTGGGGAGGGAGAAAGCACTCAAAGTACGGCAACAGATTTGCGTCAATTTTTTTATGAAGTTCATCTATAAAATATATTAAAAGTTCCTTTTCTTTAGACCCTAAAGAAAATGAACTTTCTTATTTCTTCCTTTCCTGTTTCTTCCATCCCATTCCCTCCTTATCAGAATTCTTTATGTATCCCACAACGATAATATCAATGGCTAACCATAGGCAGCAGTGAATTTAAATGCTGTCTAGATAAGTTCGTATTAACTACAAATGCGCATAACATCTATTTGTTTATAGGGTTTACCAACGGAAGGTATCATAGTATTCGGCAGTCAGTTACACACCCACTTGACCGGTATAGCTGTGTGGACGAGGCACTCTAGACAGGGCGTGGAGCTGCCTTATCTCAACAAAGACATGCATTACTCGACTCATTTCCAAGAAATAAGAATACTACATAAACCAGTGAAAGTTTTACCTGTAAGTAATTCTTTAATTGACATAGTATACACATGAGTACCTACTGCTATAATCGTACATTTTGTTTGGTTTCCCTCCAATCCATATGTCACAAACTGTATCCTTGGCAGTGTGTATTTAAAAAGCAGGTAAAATAAAAGAGCTTTGATACTATAGAGACAGTCATACAGATAGACATAGCGGTGAATCTCTTAAACCACTCCTTTGCGTCGGGGGTTAAAAAGTGGCCTTTATCAATTAAAGTAACATTGGAGTGTTGATTCTTTTTTTAACCGACTTCAAAAAAGGAGGAGGTTCTTAATTCGACCGTTTATATGCTTTTGTTTATGTTTGTTCGCGAATAACTTATTATGTTTATGAACCGATTTTAATGATTCTTTTTTTAATGGAAAGTAGATATCCCAATGGTGGTACCATGATAAGGACATTATGATCTGATGATGGCATCCAAAAGAAATCGAGTCGAACCTTGAAGTCGGTTTTTATTTTCTTAAAATTTTACTTGTATCATCCAAGATTAATAGAGATGCAGATAAAAATTAAGAGCAAAAAATGTACAATATTTTATACTGTACAGATAATATGCTCAGTGCGAACTCTCATTTTACCAGATTTTTTAAAGTAATTACTGATGTTCTAATTCAAGTTTCTCATTCTTGAATATGTTAGAATCAAAATATTTATATAAACTGCTTTAGCGGTAATAATTTTATTTCTGCTATATTCAGGGAGACTACCTGGAAACTACTTGCGTATACAATACTGAAGACAAGGATAACGCAACGGTCGGCGGACACGCCATCACGGATGAGATGTGTGTCAACTACATGCATTATTATCCCGCCACAGATCTGGAGGTTTGCAAGAGTGCTGTCTCCAACGCCGCACTTGAAAATTATTTCAAGTTTGAACAGAAGTGAGAGCCAATTATTTAAATGTTTTGCTAGCCGGATCACAAAATCCAAAAACCAATCAGAATTAATTGCAGGTAAATCCTACATGGGACAACACTTTGTATAATTCACAAATTGTTGTTCTGAGTCTGGGTGTTCTTTGTGTCCGGTTCAAAGAACCGGAAAAAGAGTTAGGTATAGAAAAACAAAAGTAAAAAACAGAGTTTAGTAAACTGAGGGTCAAATATAGGTTTTGAAAATCACGTTCTCGTTACAGTTTTTGAATAATTATAGGCATACTTTTCAAGTGAAAAATATCATCATAGCTTACAATTAATGTGACTACAAGCTACAAGAGCAATATCACACTTACGTCACTCTTTTTCAGATGGGACAACATGTCTATCGAGTACCAGGCATCTCCTCGTAACAACTACTTGGCGATTAAACCTTGGACTTACCTAAGAGCTAACACGCTATATGAACTTTATACCGAGTCCCCAATATCTATGCAGTGTAACAAATCTGATGGAAGTCGATTTCAGGTAATAATAAATGTGTGTGTATGTATGCGAGAAGCCCTGGGAATGAGAATGTGAGAGGCATATTTCCAGCAGTCAATTGCAGTAGGCTGATGATTATGTTGATAATTGTGATGATGATGTGTATGTAGGTATGATATAGAGTCACGTGCTTTCACCGTAGGCCTACGAAGTATAAGAGAGCATAATGAAGTTTCAGCTTGAATCGAATAAAAGTAATACGCACTTAGTAAAGGTCTTAGTATAAAGGCCCGTATTCAGTTTGTGTGTGGTGTGCAGGTGATCAATGATTGGTAGAAAACCACGAATTCGCTGTCCACACGTATTTTCAACCAATCATGATCACTTGCACTTCGCACCTGCACTCGCACTATACAAAGTGAATACGGGCCTTAAGACCTAACCTGCCTTTGAGATATCGAAATCGATTGCAACTATCGATTTTCAAATAAAATTCACTGAGTAAGATTGGGTTGGTAGTACTTTAATTCGTGGTCTCGTGCGAGTACAATTAGTAACGATTTTTTTTTAATTTCAGGGTGATTGGGAAGGCATACCAATACCGAGAATTAAGTTGCCGTTGCCTATTGAACAAAGAATTTGTCCAGATACATACACGGTATATGACAGTCCTGAGTAATAAACCTCCTTCATATACCTAATACTGCTTTAGTTATAAGATAAAAATGGTGACCCGTTTTATTATGTACATTCACCTGTATTATAACTTTTGTAAATTAATAACTAATACTTAATAGTGACCCCTAAGTACTTATATAGAGATAATAGGTTCCTTCTATTGTGATATTTGTAAAATAAGTCTACTTACTTATTGTAATTTATCCTTACCACAATGTTATTGGCATTTGATGTTCATTAGTCAAAGTTTAATGTTTATGTACCTACGATATAAATGTATATTATATAAACGAGTGACACTATGCAATATATCAATAAACGTATTCGTATACCCTACGTTTATTAAGGACAGTAGAGTTTATTCGATTAAAATACCTATTAAGTACTGTTCTAACATTTCGTATTATTTGCCTCATCCTTTTCTGAAATCGAAGCAATAACCAATGACACAGGCCCGGCAGAGTCGGTTAGGACCATAGTTGGGACCCACATGCCCAGACACCAGAGAAGTCGTAATCGGTAAACATTTTTTTTTAAAATACGTAATTATCAAATCAACCAGTCTTGCTGAGCGCACTTGTTCGTTGGCTGTGAGAGAATGGGAATCAGGTTTACGGATTCAGTACTTCCAACGCCCAACATAAGTACCTTGTTGGACGATTACGCCTTGTATTTTACTGCATTTTTGGTTCTATGGTGAAGCTAAGGCATTTTTGTAGTGACAGGTCGTTTAGCTCGACATGCCAATACATATTAACGACATTATCCATCGTGTTCTTGGTACAGTCTTCGTTCCAGCTGTATATGAACCTAATGGTCTGGGACGAGACGAAGGAAGAAACCAGATGGTATGTCGGTACTCCCATGGGTAAGCCTTGGAGTCAA
The DNA here is from genome assembly GCA_949125395.1 of Diaphora mendica. Lineage (NCBI taxonomy): Eukaryota > Metazoa > Arthropoda > Insecta > Lepidoptera > Erebidae > Diaphora > Diaphora mendica. The sequence goes on from OX421322.1 coordinate 8,560,914, forward strand.
CTTGCATCGACTCCCTCCAGCGCCAGTAACGCCAACTTAAATAACGTTCTAATAAAATAGCGCGATAGCGATCTTTTTTTTTTTAACGTGTGGAAATCCCCTCGGACCGTCACCCCACCGGGTCTTGCGGCGGGGCGGTGTGTCGGACTCGAACCGAATAAAACCACACGGAGTGCCACTCTGTGCCTGTGAAGGGAGGAATCCGGGAACTGCAGTTATTAACACGTCCGGACCCCTCCCAGCGCTTGCCCGCACTGAAGCGGGCACCGTCTGCTGTTAAACTCTCTAATTAGGCGACGTACGGCACACGCGTACGTCGCCCCCTCGCGGGTGGCCACTACAGCGGATGGAGGGGAAAGCCCGTCCCGACCATCCACGGCCACACTCAGGGCGGCATGAGGCGCTGACAGGCCTGATTGGGTCCGAGTGGATATCATCCTCCCGGGCCTTCTCCGCCACCTCCTTCTGCGAGATTACACCTTCGCAGAAGGTTGCGACCGCGGTAAAACTGCTGTCGCTATCGGCCATGAAGCGTATGACGGCCGGTAGCGAGAGATCTCCTCCGATGACTGCAGTGAGGGCCCGACGCTGCGGTGCTCAAGCGGTGCAAACCGCCAGCGTATGCTGGGCCGAGCTGGTATGCAGTCGCAGTGGTGCCAGGCGGGACTCAATTCCCTCCTGGCGACCGAGTGCAGGTACTTCCCGAAGCAACCGTGCCCGGAAAGGACCTGCGTCAGTCGGAAGGAAAGGGTCCCGTGCTGCGGCCCTGCCCACTCGAGGATGACTGGCTGGAGAGCCTCCACGGCGGCAAAGCCAGCACGTGGTGTCTCCAGACAGAACGACCATTTAGCCATAGTGGCTCGACGGGCGGCTTCACTCCACTCGCGTACCTCTTCGGGCGGAGGGCGATAGCCATACTCCGCCCGATATTCGGCCACCCGTCGATAAACTTCGGCGAGCACTTCCGCCTCCAAACAGGGCCCGATCTTGCTATTTAGCCGCTCCGGGTAAAGATAATTTTCGCCGCCCTCTACATACACAAAACCATATTGTCATGAGCTAGTTATGTTAGGGGATATTAAGTATACAAGTACCTAAATATAATTGGGAGTTGGGATTATACCTACCTATAATATTCACTTCAGTCTATTGGGCCTTCTGAAGAAGTACCTATACGAAAGTTGATGAGAGTTTTTATGTTAGTAAGTATACAATATATGTCTTTAAAAGAATTACACAGAAACTACTGAATGGATTGATATCATTTTATCGACATAATTATGTACCTACCTTTCAACTTTATCATCATCATCAATCTATTGCAACTCACTGCTGCGTATGGGCCTCTTTTCCCTTGTGCTATTTTTCCCTGTCTCGGGCTAATCTTGCCTATTTAAGATGACCCTTTAACTAAAGGAATATAAACATTTTTCATCAAAATCGTTTCAGAAGTTGAAAAAATTAAGACCAAGCTGCAAGCGGACCAAATAAATATGATCCGAATGACCATAATAAACAAATAATATCATAGTCATTCGGATCATATTTATTTAGTTGAGTTTCATACGGTACGTATAAAAAGACACAACAAAAGATATGTTTTTAAATGTAATACTGACAAAAAACTATTATATTACCACAAAACAAATCAGTCATTTTTTAATATAGCCAAGTGGTTGGGAATGAACCTCTTGAGATTAGACGCCAAATACAGGAGATTAAGTCGAATTTGGCACCAAACTAGACATAAAAATGATAAGACAGCTCGCAACAAAGAGATTAGAACGTTAAAGAACTCAATAGATAGTCTAAATAATGCTACACTGCAAAGCAAATTGGCTTTTAATGGCAATGCGAAGTTTGAAAACGAAGTCGAATGTACACTGCAGCAGGACCTACAACTATCTATTCCACCAAGGCCAGTCACAGTTGGGGAACTGAAGAGAACCATAAATGGACTTCAAAACAAAAAGCCCCAGGTTTCGATCTCATCACAAAAGAAATTATAATGCAACTTCCTAGAAAAACATTGGTTTTTCTAGTCATGCTTTACAATGGCGTACTTCGAACCATATTTTCCCAGATTATGGAAGGTATTGAAAGTGACAATGAGCCAGGAAAGACCCCTGAAGACGTGTCATCGTATAGACAAATAAGCCTCTTGCCTGTGCTGTCCAAGATTTTCGAGAGGATCCTCCTAACCAGAATATCACCAATACTCAACAAAAACCTGTTCATACCTAAACACCAGTTTGGTTTTAGACAACAACATTCTTCAGTGGAACAAGTGTATCGGGTTTGTGATAAGATAAGAAAATCCTTTGAAAAAAAGGAACATAAAGGACTTCTCTATAAAATAAAAGCATCACTTTCGCACAGTTACTACTTTTTGTTGAAGTCATACCTCACAAACAGAATCTTCCAGCTAAGAGAGGACGGAGAGCTGTCAACTATACCTACAAGATATAATGGCGGGAGTAATACTAGGATCTGTCCTTGGCCCGTATTATATACGATCTACGTTGCTTACCTTCCAGAAACGCAAGGCGTTACTATGGCTACATTTGCTGATGACACTGTAATTTTCGCAAGCAGCAGGGATCCAATTTCAGCATCCGCCGTCTTGCAAAATAACCTTGATAAGGTCAACGAATGGATCCAGAATTGGAGAATCAAATCCAGCACTAAATCTGCGCATATCACATTTACGCTAAGGAAGGCAAACTGTGTCCGGTAAACCTGCCACAGTGTGACTCTGTCCGTTACCTCGGTATGCACTTGGACAGGAGGCTGACCTGGAAGAAGCACATTAGATCAAAGCGAGACGAGCTGAAAATGCGGTTCAGAAACATTAACTGGCTAATGTCACAAAACTCCAAATTTACAATTGACAACAAACTACTGATATACAAAATGGTGCTAAAGCCAATATGGGTGTATGGCGCACTTCCCGCGGGACCTTCCCACAGCACTTGCTAGCGACTCCGATTTACAAATAATGCTAAGGATGCAAATTGGTATCCTAAGAACCATTTCAAATGCACCATGGTTCACCACAAACACAGAGATCCATGAAGTACTGTGAAGGAAGAGCTTAAAAAATGGGAAAGAAATATAAAACGCGGCTGGAAAATCACCCAAATGATCTGGCTACCGTGTTGGCAACTATCAACTGCACTAAACTAACTGAAACGCCATGATATCCAAAAGCTTGGTGACAGATGGTGAAGGATTGGGATCTCCTGTTGAGGAGCTGCCTAGACATGACACAACGACTTTCAACAAATCTACTTAAAGTTTGAGGCTGATTGCAGATAAGCACAAAAAAATGAAATTGTATAGGTAAATTAAACAGTTTTTCGGAGAATATTAAATCCTACCTCCTAATTATAGTAATTTTCTTAGCACTTTTTGTTCTGCAAAATCTTTAATAATATCTGATAAATGTATACTGTCGCAAACCTTGTGCTCTATTGAAATCATAACCAATCCAGATAATCTATTCATGTCATGGTGGATAATTTTTAATTTTTTTTACTTAGAAAAGCTTCTTTGCAACTGATCCTGGTAAAGTTAAAAGGATTCTGAGCGCAATACTGATATTTGGATCAAATTTTAAATCTGTTACAAATTTCAAAGCATCTTGAGGGGATAAATTACTATTTAAAACATACAAAGGACTGACAACTCCTCACAAAGTTCTGATGCATAAAAATCGCTCGAATTCTCATGAGTTAAAATAGCTTCCAGGTTCTTACAATGTTCTAACAATTCATCTTTTGGGAGTTTTGTTAAGGCATATAAAATAATTCAGTTAAGTAAAATACTTAAATATTTCCACTATCCAACCTGAATTAGGTTGGAAGGTATCACATAAAATTCACAACCTGCCAACTTGGGCGTGGATGGCTATTGGCCAATTTTGCCGCCCCTCATTTCTTGCCGCTCTGGGCAAATGCCCGGCTTGCCCCCCCTTAGATCGGGCCCTGCCTCCAAATCCCACGGGGGTGTTCCGGCCAGGGCGCACGCCGCCTCGGTCGACACCGTGCGGTATCCGCGTATGTCTCTGACTGCCAATACCCTCTGAGGCCGCCAGAGGCGCGCCTTATTAAGGGCAGTCAGAGCCGCCACCCACACCGGTGCGCCATACAGCGCCATCGACCGGACCATCCCCGTGTAGAGGAGTCGCGTTGCGACGTTGGCTCCACCCAAATTGGGCAAAAGTCGCCCAAGGGCAAGGGCAGCGTCAACCAGTTTCGGACCAAGCTGTCGGCAGTGCTCGTCGAAGAGCCACCTACCGTCGAGGATCAGGCCCAGATACCTCATCTGGCCCGAACCGGTACGAGGACCGAGTTGACCTCTATGGAGGCGCCGGGGGGAGGACCACGACGGGGCCCATGAAATAACAGGGCCTCCGTCTTGTCCAGGGCCACCCGTAAGCCCAGCGCCTCGATGCGCCCGACCACCAGAGAAACTCCCCTGGTGGCCAGGCACGCCGCCTCTTGGAAGTTCGCTCCCCGGGCCGTGACCAACGTGTCATCGTACCCAGTCGTACCCCACGTTCCATAGGAGTGGTCCAAGGACAGACACCTGCGGAACGCCGCACGACATGGGTCACCATCTCAAGACGCCCTCTGGGTCCTCGTACATGACGGTACGCTCCTCTAAATAGTCTGCCACTAGCCGCCTCAGGTACTCTGGCACCCCGTGGTAGTGGAGTGCTTCCCTGATGCAGCTAAATAGCAGACTATTGAAGGCGTTGGCGATGTCCAAGGACACCGCCAACACCACGCCGCCACAGCTCACTGCCTCTTCGGTCATCCCTAAGGCCCTAAGGTGCATCACGGCATCGACCGTCGAACGCCCCTCTCGGAATCCGAATTGGGCGTCCGACAGGTCGGGCCCCACCTCGCAGAGGTGCCGGACGATGCGGACAGAGAGTATCCTCTCAAAAAAATTACCCGCCTCGTCCAGCAACACGATGGGCCTATAGGCCGCGACCGAATCGGCAGGCCGTCCCGGCTTCCTCAACAGGACCAGCTTCCCGCATTTCTAGCACTCAGGAAAGCGTCCGGACGCCAAGCTAGCGTCCAACACTTCCCTGAGGCGGTCCGACATATGGTCGAGGGCTCGGGCCATCACTCGGGCTGGAACCCCGTCCGGCCCAACCTCCGATTCCCTAACGGGCGGCACATCGTCCTCTCTACCCCCGTCGTCTATGACCACATAGGCCATCGACGGGGGTGTGTGCTCCACCCGCTCAGGGAAAAGGCCCTCAACCACTTCCTGCAGGAAGCTGAGTCTCGGTAACAAGGAGACAGCCAAGACTGAACAATGGCCGCCTCCTCTAGTAGGTCCCTATTCAGCTTGGCAACAGCCCACCGCGGAAAGCGGGAAGGATGCCGCGCCGTGTGACCCCTACTGGGGCCCTGAGACCGGGAGAGCTCCAATCGGATATAAAGATGATCCGAGAGCGTCTCGACCTCTTCCAGGACACACCAGTTCCTTACTCGTGCGGCAACAGCAGGGGTAGCGAACGAAAGGTCCACTATCGACCCCCCTTGCTGTCGCACGCACGTGTTGGTGGAGCCTCTGTTCAGCAAACAGAGGCCCACCGAAGCCTTCTTGGCCCGCTTCTGGGCCTTTCGTCGACTGCTTGGCCCCCCCAGCTACTTGCCAACCCTCATCGGAGGGGGCAGATGTGGAAGGGCCAGGCAGAGGTGTTGGAGTGGGGAGCGGAGGGAACTCCGCTCCAGCTCTTGCCGCCGATTTGGGGCCCGGCACCGACGTCGCCATCGCGTACGACACGCGACCCCCTACCACGGGAAGAGGGGTCGGTGCCGCGCGGACGCCAAGCGGCGGCCGAACTACAGGGGCCAGAGGCAGCCTCGCCTCCAGACCCGCAATCCGCCTTCCACCAGGTTCCACCAGCAGGGGCTGTCTGCGACGTAGACTGGGCAGGTCGGGAGGCAGACGGGGCCGGCTGGGACGTAGATGCGGCCAGCCGGGACGTAGACTGGGCCGGCTGGGACGCAGACGGGGCCGGGGCCGGCTGGGACGCAAACGGGCCGGGGCCGGCTAGGACGCAGACGGGACAGGGGCCCCACACTCAGAGCGGTCCGCCCGAAATACAGCAAATTGAGCGCCGAGCCCGGCCATCTGCTCCGTCAAGCGGTCGTTGGCCGCCTGGAGGCGAGCTACGTCTCCAGCTAGAGTCTCCATGACCTCAGCAATGGCAGAAGAGGAGTCCTTTAGAGCCCTCACGAAAGGGCCCTTCAGGTTCACGGACTTGGTGGCCACCTTGTGGATTATGGCCACCGCCGCATTAGGAACGACTTCTGGGAGCCACACCGCTGCAGGCGTTCCAGCCGCAGAAATCTCCTCATTAGAGGAGTGGGCGTCCGCCTTCCGTAACTGCCCTCGGCTATTCCTCGTCGGGCGCGACTCTGCCCCACTTCTTTTATCCGCGTCCTTCGCGTTTTTGGTGCCGGATTTGACGCTCGGCAACAGACGTGTGTGACACTGGGTGCCCCCCCCCCATAATACGATTGGGGGCTGCCGGAGCCGACCGGCTCCGGGAGGGATTCCCCAGACGCGGACCCTGGCTCTAGGTCCTGGGTAGGTAATTTCCTCATATTGTCCATTGTCATTATTGTTTTAAGTTTAATGTCCTCCGACAGAGGACGTCCCTTAGCACTGGACTCCCTCCAGCGATTCAGCTCATGGTCAGACGTCAGAGCGTGAGCTTGGGGTATTTTTATAGAGTTTTACGTCCTCGTGGCTACGAAGAGCCACCGGTCCTGTCCGTTCAGGATTACGGCTGGGCCGGACGGGATCTGCACCAGACCGGATCTCTCTACTACGCCCTCTAATACGCCCACTGCTAGAGCAGAGGGACGTTTAGAGTGCCCCACACGGCAGTCTGTAAAGACCCCGTCTCGTATCCCATTTAGTCTGGAGTCTCCTTCTGGGCCTGAGTGGCTCTACCGGCTGATTTTAAAACCGCGACCTCCTACAGAATGGCTAGCGGGAAAAACCGCGAAACCGTGGGCGGTGCTGCCAGTGTTGCCAGAAGGTTACTTTTGTAATGTTTCAGGTGATTTTTCATCTCTTGGTTACTTTTAGGTTATACAAAAAATGTTGAGAGACTATTTAGCAGTATGAATTATATATTAAAAAAGAAGCAGCGAAATAGAATGAGGTTAAATCTTTTTTTTTATAGAATAGGGGGCAAACGAGCATACGTATCGCCTGATGGTAAGCGATTACCGCCGCCCATGGACACTCGCAACACCACAGGCATCACAAGTGCGTTACCTGCCTTTTGAAAAGGAGTACGCTCTTTCCTTGAAGGTTCGGTTTCGGAAGGCAAATGCTGCTTTGATTATAAAATTCTAGACCATTGTATTGTATATTTGTTAGTGGTTTTCTGGTGGTTTTAGAAGTTGAATCTAGTGGAGAGCTTGTTTATCTGTTGGCAACACTGTTCGCGGTTTTTAAGCGTAGTGTGTGCGCTTCGGGCGGTTCTGCGGTTTGGCGGTTAACCGCTAGCGGGAAAAAACCGTAGTGCGGCCTCAGCCGCTACACTATTTTATACAATGAGTAAGGAAATATAAGGAGAGGCCCTATTCTACTATACGAACAATTCATTATACAAATTTTAATATATATATAAGATCAACACATATAAATACAGAAAAGCATTTTATCTCTTTTTAACTTATGTTTACCTTGGTGTGAAAAGAGAGATAAACATTGTTTAGTGAGCACCAATATTGGCAACACTTTTGAGTGACGTCATGTATTTGTCAATTCGTGACCGGCGACGCCATTTTAAGTGCCAAGTTCTGAGGTAGATCTGCTGTCAAACGGTTGTTTTTGGTTTTTTTGTTTTCGTGCCAATTACGGCTGTAAACATGTTTTTGTTGTATCCAAGACTTTGCCCTAGGCATGAAAATCATGCCTTCGTGCTCTATTCAACAATGTGGTGCAAAAAAAAACAATATTCATCCTACATTGACTCTTTACAGGTAAGTAAAAAAAAACATTGAATTTGTTTAATATTTTAGGATTTTGTTTAATGTATTGTATTAAACTTGATCTTTTTAAAATTTGTGAAGATATTTGTTAGTTATTTGAGGTTCTCAATAGTGTTCATTGCTTTGTTTGACTTTGATTTGTTTACATACGATTAAGGGTAGTGATGGTCAAGTTAAAGTGTCGATACTTATATTTTTACAAAATAACGTGGTGTTTTCTTAATCAGAATCTCATGTGAACGAAATTTTGAGAAGAAAATGGATCGAAATCGTTGATATGGAAAATATAAACTCCTCATATCACGACATAAAATCTGGTGCACTTCCACAAAAATCCTTCAACAGAACTCTCGACGTTATGAGATTACGCGACTGCTCAGTGCCCTTATCTTCGCTCCTGGTTAGTATTTTATTTTAAATATAATGGTGATGTGACAAGCTCATCAGAATGTAGATAATAGTTACATCAAATACTAGCCCTTCCCTGCAGTTTCACCTACGTTTATGGTCAGTGCTCCCCTCCTAAGGATCGTAGCATGATGTTACACGGACTATACTATTCCTCGTTGAATACTTTGTCCAATACAATTAAATTATTGAAAACTGACTTACATTTTGTCTAGAGGGTGGTATAAGAGGCGACTAAATAAGTAAGATAGATATACAACATCAACAACAAAGAGAAAAATAGAAAATAAAACTATACCGACCCATCAGAGTTGTGTGGTATAGTAGGCCAATTTCTCTGCATGAAATTCCGGAGAAGGCCCATGCTCAGTAGTGGAATGTTTAAGGGCTCAGATGATGATGAATTTAAATAGAAAAAAAGTATTTCTATGCTACTGACAGAGCAATTTCTTTGTTAATCTTACCTTTTACATAAAAAATAATAATTATTTGTTCCAGATTGCCGATCAATCTAGCAAAGCTGTTATTCGTGAAAGACAAAAAAAATCCAGCTTTCCTATTGGGGTGGACTTTCCTATTGGGGTGGAGTTGCCAAATGATAATGTAAACAAGAATGCACATTCGGTAGACAAGGTAAATTTGGTTTAGTTCTACTTTCTGACACACAAACAGGTTCAATTCTTTCTTTTAGGTCTTGGGTTCACATTTATTGTTCAGTTTATATCAAACACAGCATATCTCGTGACACGATTGTGATTTATCAAAGAAAATAAATAAAACTAGTGAATATGATTGATTGAGAAAAATAAAAAAATAATGAAGCCGAGGATCGAACTAAGTGGCGTGCAATTGGAGAGGCCTATGTCCAGCAGTGGACTGCGATAGGCTGATGATGATGATGATGAGAAAAATAATCATATTTTTATGTGATCACTATATGATGAAAAGGAACAAACACTGACGCTACCAAGAATGAGTTTGTAAAAACCTCTAACTTTTTTAGGTTTTTTTTTTTTATTTTTTTTAAACATAGTTGCGATTCTTTTAATTGTGTTCTTTCTACTGTCTGACCCTTTATCCCCGTTGTCACATTTATAATACAGGTAGATTCACCAATCACGGATATATTTAATTGATTTTGAAATTTTACTGTACATTTATATTTCTTAATAAATCAAGACCTTAACATTAGGATTTAAATAAAAAAATCCACCGTTATTGATGTTTGGGAAGTAAAAGGTTAAATGTTATGATTTCCAGGTTGAATAACAAACAGAAACAAATAAAGAATCTTACAGAAAAGTGTGATTTTCTGAAAAGAAAAGTTAGGAGTTTAAATGAAAAGGTCCGGAGACGTGATCAAAAGATTGTATTGTGCTCTGACATCGTCAAGCATCTTAAAGAAAGGAAATTCATCAACACTGAAGAAAGACTCATTTTGGAAGAATGTTCAGGACCTGAAGTTTATCTAAAAAAGAAAATTTCATCTATATGAATAAATATTACAACTATTTAAAACATGTTTTATTAACTCAATTTTTTATTTCGCTCAATGTCAACATATATACGTACTTATAGTTTTGATATCGAGATCCCAGAACATTCAAAGATACAAAAAATAGGTAAACAACGATAAACATTCTCGATAGTTTGAATGCGGAGGTGTTCTGTTCTTTCTTTAGTCTTGTTTCTGATAGGGCTGATTTCTTATCCGTACACATATTGTTTTCAAATAATAGCTTGAGAAACCTCACACACAGCCATCTATTCCCAGACTACAGACAGACCAGGATTTTAGGCCTTTGCGTGCCGAAATTAAGGTCTAGTGGTCCAGGCCACAAGGAAATCCGCCACCTAAACCTGCGGTGGCGACGCACCTACGCGACGCCGTATAGCCGGGCGTCCCGAGACAGCCAACTTTTTTTGGATTTTATTCTTAAGTCCATCATTCAAAATTTTATTCATCCTGGCGGATTCACATTTTAAAATTCCTACCATAAATACTAAAATAATCGCAAACAACCAAAATTGTTTAATGTTATTGATATTTTTTCAATTTCTTAAATATTTCAGTTAAATATCGATATTGACATTTCGAGTCGCTCTACATAGCTGCATAGGTACAACCCTAAAGGCAGCCATTTTATGTGCCAACTTCTTGTGTAGGTAGGCATGATAATTTTGTAGGTATGCGTAGTCCATGTACTTTAGGTCAATGATTTTGTACGTCGTTAGGGATGAAACATCGCTCATAAAAAGTTCGATGTTAGGACATCGATGTTTTCAAAAGCGAAACATCGATGTTTATGAACGATGTTTTTATTTATTTATTTATTTGTTCTTTGAGAGACTTACATACATATAACAATGATATTTTTTTTACAATTATATAATCAAATTGCTAATTACAAGTCTCTGCATATAGGTACTCTGAGGAGAACTGTCGACTTCTAATAATAGTTCTTCTAGTAATAGTACACATTTAATACATGCACACAAAAAGTAACACATAATTGTACATTATATACATACAACAATATATATGGAGACATGCCAAAAAGAAAACAAACAGAGTAGTACAGTTTGAGTGCTGCTTTACGTTTCAAAAAATGCATGAGCCAATACTTTCCTGGCCGTGTTCACGCTGGTACAAAACAAGTCTATATCGAGATTCCGTGTAAGTTGATTAAAACTATTTGCACTTCTCAGAGAAAAGGCGTTACGTCTATAGTTCGTTGTTGCAAAAGGTATATTTAATAGGGGTCGCTGTCGAAAACCAACTCTATTCACACTCATCTCCACCTTAGCAACAAGTTCCGGGCAGTCAATGGAGCCTTGAGCCACGCTTATCAAATGACAGATGTCATTTATACAACGTCTTTGCTCAAGTGGTAAAAAATGGAACCTTTTGCAACTCTGTAAGTAATCGTCGGACCAGATCACCATTTATATCTATACAAATAAATAAATTTGGAGTGTCTGTTTGTAATATTAAAATAACCGCTTTTTACTACATGCATATTATATGTATGTATACACGGTACATAATTATACCCAAAATTTATTTTTTACAATTTTGGCTGTCTGTTGGTTTGTTCCAGCTAATCTCTGGAACGGCTGGACCGATTTTGACGGGATTTTTACTGATAGGTAGCTGATGATATAAGGAGTAACTTAGGATACTTTTTTTTTACTAGTAGACTCTTACTATCTGATTCAAATACATTCCTATTCTTATTTGAAACGCTTTGTAAGTAACTTGTATTAAAAATGGAAGAATATAAATTTATTTAAGTAATATAAATGATAATAAGTATACCTAGAAGTTGACAAAAATACATTACATCATCAGCCTATCGCAGTCCACTGCTGGACATAGGCCTCTCCAATTGCACGCCACTTAGTTCGATCGTCGGCTTCTCGCATCCAGCTTCTGCCAGCCGTCTTGCGTAAATCATCACTCCACCTGGCCTGTGGACGTCCTACACTACGTTTGCCGAGACGCGGTCTCCACTCAAGAACTCGTTTACCCCAACGGTAATCGGTTCTACGGCAAATATGGCCAGCCCACTGCCACTTCAGCTTGCTAATCCTATGGGCTATGTCGATGACCCTGGTTCTTAGCCGGATCACCTCGTTTCTGATACGATCCCTTAGAGAAGCGCCGAGCATAGCCCTCTCCATAGCACGCTGAGCGACTTTAAACTTGTGGACCAGCCGTAATGTAAGTATCCACGTTTCGACTCCGTATGTCATTACGGGTAGGACGCACTCATTGAAGACTTTCGTCTTTAGGCACTGTGGGATCGACGATGAGAAGATCCGACGAAGCTTCCCAAACGCTGCCCAACCCAGCTGGATTCTCCTGTTCACCTCGTTCTCAAAGTTGTTTTTACCTAACTGCAAAGTCTGCCCGAGGTACACATATTTCTGAACAACTTCGAGAACGGCACCGTGTACCGCAACCGGTTCCGGTAGTATATGTTCATTGAACATGACCTTGGTCTTGTCCAAGTTCATCCGTAGGCCGATGAATAATTTTATTCTAAACAAAACAGTGGCCGTCGAACTAAGCAAGCGATCCAAGCAAGTGCTATATGTGCTGTGCAACTGACGGCTTCGTTTGGTTGGCGCGCATTTGTTTGTGTTTCTGAATGAGTGACCGAGACGATAATTGGAAAATGTCCGCTTGTGACTGAAACAGGTAATCTGTGTAGATCACGTATGGGAAGCAAGATGGCGCCCTATGTCTATGTACGATAAAACATCGTTCATGAACAACAATGTATCGATGTTTGGCTTGCAGCTTGCATCCCTATTAACGTCGTACTTCGTACACTGACAACTGACATTTTGTTTTTCTTCCTTCTTGCGACGTTTTACTTTAATTCTTTTGTGAAAAGTATTTTAACTAAAATCATGTCCAATGATTACGGATTCAACAGTGATGATTCTCCAAATAAAACAAATTCTCACCTTCAATTACCGAGTCCGATAATAACACGACGAAACCGGACTGCCTCTACGTAAGTTTTAGATTTACAGTACTTATTTACACCAATGTATAAGACAATTACAATTTTACTACTAAACATCTAATTATGTTTTAGATCCGAAAGAGCATTAGGTAACCCGTTAGAAAGCGGCAAAATTAAATCTTTCTGCCGAGAAAGAGGACACGGCTTCATTTTGCCCGAAAAAGGCGGCGAGGATATTTTCGTACATATCTCTGAGTAAGTATATCTATTGTTAAAGACTTATCATAATTTGTGATACATACTAAAATAGTGATGACATTTTCCAATCCAGTATGTTAAAACTAGGTGGTTGATTTCTTTCTTTTCCAATGTTCCATAAAAAAGTAATAAGTAAACTAGTACATAATTGTTATGCTTCCTTATTAACTTTGTGTGGTTAATGATGTTTTGCCATAGATATCAGCATACAGTTGCATTTACAAGTTGATTCAAATTGATCATAATTTTGTTGAGTCAATTTACAACTGGCTTGTCATTAAAAGTATTGTTCCAATTTGAGTTTAACTGATAATGTGTTTACTTGATGCTGTGTTTACTTTTACAGTTTTGGAGGTCAAATGTTTTATATTTGTACATAATACATGCTTCCAGTACAAGTTTTGATAGTTTGTAGATCTTATATTTTTATTTTTTATTATTATAGTGTAAAAGTCCTTTTATTTATAAATAATCTTATTAGAATGACTCTTGTAACTGAATATTTATTATTCTTATAAGACTATAATAATCTGTTTAAGAGTCAAAGACTCAAAATCAATTCTACCATCACAAAACATAAGTTTAATTATTAACACACATTTTTTGTATTATTATACAAATTTGTTACTCATTTTTTGTTATATTTTTTTATGTACACAATAAAGATATAAATAAAAAAAAACAAGTAATTTTACTAAAGTACATATATCTAATACCTTTAAACGAGCAATTCTTGTATATATATATATTTATAATCTGAATCTCGGAAACGGCTCAAACGATTTTCATGAAATTTTGTTTTCGGGGGTGATAAATCGATCTAGCTAGGATTCATTTTTAGAAAATGTCGTTTTATTCGTGTTTTTAACAATCAAATATATGAAATGAATGTACATCTAGCGCCATCTATCGCAACTCGAGCGAACTACATTAAAGTATACTGGAATAAGGTGCAGAATAAACAGTATCAGGGCGTACCAAGAGAGGGCGCCACTAAACTATTGGAAGAAAAATAACAAAAAGGTGGCGTTTGGATAGTCCCAATGTTGCCAAAAAACCCATTTATAAAAAGAAAATACATCCAGGTACTTACATGTTAACTCCGATATTGTACAACCATCATAAAGTTTGAAGGATTTTGAATTTTCTTAAAACACTATTATGTAGCTTAGATTTACATATTGGTATTATAAATTATTATTTACTTCAAGTGTACATGTTGTTGGTTTTTATGTTTATACTAGCGACCTGGCCTGGCTTCGCACAGCTGTCTATAAAAGTCTGGTATATCCTCTACTATAATATGCATGTATTGCACAGACAAACCTTTCTCTTGATTCACTCATCTATTACCGAAAACTGTAATTAAATCTGTTGAGTAGTTTAAAAGATCTAGGCGAACACACAGCAGAAGCTGTGGAAAGGAGATTTTTTTTATACTATGTAACGATATGGTTAGTACCTATTGTGTTATTATATAGTTTTGTTTATGATTTAGTGACAGTTTCATTTCAACCGAAAGATGTTAACGGCTGGTTATATACCTTCCTCAATGTTCTCAACAATAACCGGTCCTGCCTGATAGTTTACCATGAAAATCAACATGTTTTTAACTTTCTTTGTCTCATTCTTGAGTGTGTGATCACTGAAGAAATAAAGGAAGTTGAAAAAAAAAAAATTAACAGTATTGGAGTAAATATGCAATATACCATCTCAGATTGCATGTTAAAGTCTTACTGTTGTGCCGACTTCCACATACAGCGCAACAGAAATATACTACAGCGCCATCTACCGCAGATACACTGAACTACGGAGTAATGTACTACACAAACAAAAACTACCAATTCTGCATCGCGCAATAGAAGTTCTCGCGTCGATTAACATACATACAACATCCCGTCATCAACCGTTGGGCCGCGGCCCGCCAGGCATGATCACCTCGCCTGGTCGGAGGATCCACCCTTTATGTTGGAGGGACATGACTCCCGTCCCTCCACACTGTCATAGAACAGGCCCATTCATGATAAATTATAACCATTTAAAGCTGTGAACATAAATATACAAAACACATTGTGTCTCTATCATTTTATTATAATACTAGCTGATACGGCAAACATTGTCTTGCCATAAAAAAAAAATAGGGGTATCGACTCTCAGACCTACTCGATATGCACACCAAACTTCATAAAAATCGGTCCAGCCGTTTCAGAGGAGTATGGCAACTAACATTGTGACACGAGAATTTTATTTATAAGATGACAAAAATATGACTTCTGTTTTACTTTTTATTTGACTCATTTAAACTTGACAATGACAGTCAAAAGGTTAAGAACCATAACAGAGATATATACATGGCAACATTTTATTGCTATAGATTAATCACCATTCACACTTTATTATCGAAACTCAGATAACTGTTCTTGTCCACAGCATTGAAGGCGAGTATGTGCCACTACCAGGAGACGAAGTTTTATACCGACTGTGTCCCATACCACCGAAATTTGAGAAGTACCAAGCTGTCCATGTGCGTATTGTTCACCTCACACCAGAGAAGCATATGAAATGGGATGAGCCCCAATGTAATTAATTCCCTCTGTACTTCATTGTCTCCACCATAAGGTCTACTTAATGCCATCCTTTTCACATCATATCTTGAAATGAATCTATCAATGTGTGTTATGACTATTGCATTTAATGTATGGGAAATATGAAGAATTTAAAAAAGAATCCTTGCTTTGCATTTGTTCATTATACAGCTAAAGACAACAATTCTTTAATAGGCAAATAAATATCTCAAATAACTTATTTATGTTTGTAATGTCCTCGGCGTCACAGAATTTATTCCTGATGCAAAAGATATACTTAAAAAAAACCAGTCGAATTGATAACCTACGCTTTCTTTAAGTCGGTTGAAACAACCTCATCTTTTCTAATAACAAGCTAAAATTTTAAAAAAACCTCTACGCAAGCACTTACATAGCTAAGAACCACCGCAAGGAAACTGGCTTTCAAATGAAAAAAACCGCACCGTGTGCATCCGTTTGAGAGCTACGATGCCATAGACAGACAGACATCGACGTCAAACTTATAACATCCCCCTTTTTGCGTCGCGAGTTAAAAAAGATATGACAAACAAATACAGTAATATTTTAATAAAAGACTACTGTACTTTTTCAAAATGACTAACGATCGATATTAATTAAACAAAGTTTTCTATTTTTTTTATCAATTCCAACTAATAAAAAATTAAGTTTAAAAATCTTATGATGTAAAGCAAGGACTCGGTCACATGTGCAGTAATAAATAATTTCGTCAGAATCGAAAACAACTTTGTCAATTTGTACATGTTTATGTGTATTCGAACTTCGAAGTAATTTTGTTTTTTTTTGCCTAAATATGTTATCATTCCTTTATGTATGAATTTATAATACGACTTTGAGAAGACCAAGGAACATTGGCAGGTGTATGGTTAATTGCAAACTCAGTATTTTAAATATAGTGAGAAGCCAATTTGTGGTGCTAAATTTTGGAAGGTTTTACCATCGTCTTAACATTTTGATATCAGTTGTATTTCACACAAAGAATGGAAAATGGCTTCTTACAAAAAGTATTGAACAAAAACATTTTATAATGTTAGTGACTGAATGTGTTGGCCTAAGTTTTGCATTTCAGTCGTACTTAATTGTTGTGTGTGGAATGTAAGGAAAAGATTTAATTGTTCTAGGTTATAATAATTTTGCACAAATATAAAGTGCCACTATTGTGATTAAAGGCGTATTACTAAGTGTTGTGTTGATAGCAAAACGCATAATTATTTCATAATATTTTCTTTAGTTATCCTTGAATCTATATGTTTGAGTATTGAGTACAAATATATTTAGTGTTTATGAAATATCATTCCACTGCTCAGTCTCGTTTATACATGGATAACAATTGTGTGTTATTTATTAAAATATTCTATTTTGATATTGTATTGTCTCCAATTTCTTTTATGAAGTGTATTAATAAAAAAGTAATCAATGCGTCACGATGCTTGTTTGTTTCGTTTATTAGTTTTAATACAGCTAATATAATATAAATATGTGTAAGCAATATTTGTTTTATTATCTTAAGCCTTATAACCTTATATTAAGGGTGCAAACTGTAACTACACTAGTAGCCCATTGGGTATGTGAGATTACTCAGTAATAGTGCCCGATCGGTGATATTGTCTTCAAAAATTATGTTATCGCATTAACAATGACAGATTCGGCTATTCGCTTTAGCTATATCGTGAGACAGAATTTTCTTGGCGGCGCGTGAAAGAGAGAGAAAACCTGTCTTAAGATACGCAGTGGACGGGTCCACTATCTCTACGGTTCTTTCGACGTTAGAAACGGTTGCTCATTGAAGAATATACTTTGCGCTATGAGTAAATAACTTGAGCCCTCTACTTGTGCACCTATACTCACTTAAAAGTCACAACGATTTATCTGACCGACGCGTGACTGTTCACGCGTACCTAAATACTACTTAACTTAAAAGTAATGACCCATTAACTCCCTGGATGGAAATCATGAGCAAAATCCAGGAGTTTGACTCACTTAGATTAGGGTTATCTTTTTATTTTATTTTTTAAAAGAACTCCCGCATTAGGAATATGATACATCCTGTGTCGCGGGGGTCTTTACAAAGATACATGAAACGGACACAAAGAACAACCAGACTCTGAACAACAATTTGAGGATCATACATAGTGTTGTCCAATGTGGTATTTCAACCCAAAACACTTGGCGCAGAAAGCGGCGTGGCGACCGCTTAAACCACTAGGCCGACCGTGCAGTCAAATTGTACTGTATTATATTTATAGAGGTATTCTACTAATCATCTTGGTTATCTCCTTAACCGATTGTGTTGATAATAATTTAACATTTGGATAACTTGATCGACGGAGGGTCATTTACACGTAAAATATGTAATATTTGTTTTGCCGAGACGATGACTCATAATTTAACTGCGCCATATCATCCATTGTCCGTCTTATGTGAGCGGCGTAATTAGATATAATTGACACTAATAGAGAATATAGGATTAAAAAAAAATACAAATTTGGGTATATTTTATTAGTCGGTAAACAATTAATATAAACAATACAATAAATAATATAAATTCCTGCGACAGCCATTATATCGATTCCAATGAATATAAATCAATTAGATACACTTAAATATTACTATTATCATTATTTATGGGCTTAATTGAATTGTAATCACACAATTTATTCTACACAATCAATCTATCTGAATATGTTTATGACACGATTGGGATTGCATCTCCATTATGCTGGGGCTACACTAACGAGAAACACCGTTAATTATCGCGATGATGAACGTTTGACGTTGGTGTAGCCACGACTTATTGCGATAATTTTACAACGGCATTCACATTGCCGTTTCCCGTTTGGCGATAACTCGAGTGGCGGTACATCAGAGATTAATGCGTTGAAGCGGCCACACTACGTTTGTCGTTGTAAATAAAATTAACGTAATAATTAACGCAGTATTTATAGCGATGATCATCATTGACGTTTCCCGGTAGTGTGGCCCCAGCATTAGAAACACGATGCGGGTTATTATATTTTTTCAAACTGGTTTCGTTCGGAAAACCTGTCTAGTTTTCGTTCTAAAATAAGACATGTTCACACAACAATAACGTTTATTATTGACAGAGCGTGCGGTTAAATGTGATCAAACCCTTCAAATGTCATATACACATATATAAATAAACAAATAATATTTATACATATTTCTATACATAAAGGTACATAGACAATTCACAGTTCTTACCTTAGTCTCTTTGCTTAAAGCTTATAGTCTCGTAACCATGCGTACACATTGTCGTAGGTTCAGACCAGTTTATAGGCGTGTCGAGCCTGCAATGTGGAGGCTCCTTATGTCCACATTCATAAGTATACATATAATCTACCATAATCTTTCTGGGTGGAACCATATTGGCTACAACTTTTTTAAACTTTTCAAATATCAACTATTGTATTTAAATTAAATGAGAGGCTCGTAGATTTTTAAAAGAAAAGTTTTTATCACTATTTGAATCACTGCTAACTTTGGTAAAAAATGGATGGTTGCAAAATGTTTTTTTCATTTATAAAACTCACTTATTTCCATCAAACTTGATATCGGTAGAATTGTCAACATCGGCACAGTTCCCTATTTATTAAATAAAAAATTGGTCATACTTATTGGTCAAATAATATGATCTGTTTGTTATCTAGGCTTAATTAAAGGCCAGCCGCTCACCTTAATAGTGTCTCTTAACAGCTGCCATCAAACTTTTATTTCCCTTGGTAATTACCTTACCTAGGGCCGGCACTATAACCTACGGCTACATTTACTACACTGTCCATTTAATTATACATCGCTATCGATCATAAGACCTCAGTCTGTTAACCGCTGAAATATTACTTTTTTATTAATGCGTAGTTAGTTCAAGGTTACGTCGGCATTGTGAGGCAGTCGCATATTGAATGGACAGAATACATACAACTATTTTCTTTTGTTTCTAACTACAATGAATACCTCATGGTATAACAATACAGGTATGACATTCCGAAAGCTACCTTGGGTGACGTCACTATCCAGTTACCACTTTATAGCAACACAACATGAAATTATGGAAACATTTTCAGTCACCATTCTATTTAAAAAAATGTAAAATGCATTTAAATTGTTGTTTTGTGTACATAAACAAAATATTTGAATTTAAATATATGATTACGTAAAACTTTATTGTTCTATCGAATTCACAAAGGGAATAATGGTGGTTGGGGAGTTATTATTTCACACTACTGGTAACACTGAACCAGCGATGGTGATGATGACGTCATCTCGTCTTCTGTGTATCTTGGAATGCTATACCTGTATTTTTATATCATGGAAAATACCTGTTCCACCACTGCGTACTACAATAATGTTGTCTCTTTCTAATTAAAAGAAATAGAAGAAGAAATAAAATACACTGGTAAGACATTCACGGTTAAACAAGCTCTAGTATAGACACACTAATACTAAGTACTACGTAACGTTACAATAACGTTTTCTATTAGCAATAGCTTAGAATAGTGGTGAGCTAAACTAAAATTAGGTTATAAATACCGTATTAGGTTACTGGAAAGTCACTATTTCAATATTCTACATGTTTTTACTAGTTCTCTATTTTTTTTGCGTGTTCACGTGTAGGAAGATATTGATAATTAATCTGAGCAAGGTAAAGCAATACACTTAAAAAACTCGATGTATATTGTATAAAAATGCTAAAACAAAAGTCTCCCAACAATTTAATAAACTGAACTTAGCTTACGCAGTGTTTAGTGATCGTATCAGCGGTATTTCCCGTTCCTTTTTTCTTTATGTTTGATCAAACTTTTCCGTTTTCCACATTTCCATTCTGCAACAAAAATTTAAGTTTACCCTATAATTTAGTCATTTATTTTTAATTCTAAAATTAAAATATAACGAGTTTTGTGATAGTAGAGCTATACGATAATATGGTTTGGATTTTGGAATGAAAAATGTTAAGCAATCTACTTTAAGACTTATAAGACGACCTCGAAAAAAAAGTTGAAACGGTTTCACGCATAAAAATTTGATAAAAAAAAATAGTACCTACATGCAGTGTAATAATATCCCTCTACAAAGATTTGATTATAAAATGGTGAATAATTAATTACAGTTAAAATTCATGTCTTGTCCTAACTTTTAAACTTCATGTCTTGTCATTGGAAGAGGAAGGGTTGAGCAAAAATTTAAACAAATTACATTGTAAAATATTTTGCAACATCAATTAGTGGCGTCATAGGTCGTTATTACATACAAGTTGTTCAAAATCTAATATTTTTCTATACATTTAGAAGACACGGTTCGCCTGAACAATATTCACTGTATGATCTATTTGGTAAAAATGTTCATGGTATTTTTTTTTTCAAAGCTTAATTAGGTTGAGGTTGGCTATAAGTCAATTACGATATGGCTGACCTCCAAAATCTATAATATATCTCTTTGCGCTATAGCATGGTGTGGCGTTTATTTGTAGACTAGACATTCTGGTTGGTTTAATTTAATTTACTACAGTTATTAAATATTTAATATATTGCGAATGTGGTACAGCTGAAATATTAAGTCATAATTTGTAAATCGCGGCAACTTTCAAGAGTGAAACGAAATGTTACTGAAACTGTCACACACCATGCATGTAGCATGGTGCTACATGGTACCGCCTATACACTTTGCGCAAAGAGTATAGGCGGTATCGAAGTCCTGTAGAAAGACTGTTGTTTGACTTTTTAAGGCCCCAAATACTCGTAACGACAAAAAATGTAAGCAAAGTGTTCATATAAATAAAGTCCACGTACCTCCTCCTGCTGTGCGAGCTGGTAGTGCCTCTTGCGCAGAGCTGCGAGGCGCGCTCGCTCTGCGTCCAGCGCCGTCTCCAGCTTCAGCGAGCGCACCTTGCTCTCCATCTCCAGCCGCCGCGTGGCCGTCAGCGACAGCGACGACGTGTCCAGCGAATCTGCCGCAACAGTATATTTATTCACCAACGAAACCAAATAAGTATATTTATTGCATGTAAAAAACTAGCTTGGGAAAATGATATTAATTCAAAATGTAAGGTACTTTTAATTAAATAACACTACAAATGAATAGAAACTTTAACATGTAATATAATTGTATGAGAAATTTTACATTTGAAACAGAATATTTTTCGAATTTACTTGTGGCGCAAAGAAATAACCTTATTGGACAGTAACGTTTTTGCTGGGAAATGTTTTTAGCCACTGTCATGGATTTTATTTTTTCATAAACTCATCGATCTAGCTCTACGACTAGGTATAGTTTAAGAGCTTACAAAAAAATTATCGATATTGGTCTCGGGTTCGATTCCCGGGTCGGATCAAATGTTTGTAAGACCTGCAAATATTTGTTTCGGAGTTTGGGTGCATAAGTATGCATTTAGAAAAAAACGTATATGTATATGATTTTATATCAGTTGTCTAGTTGTAGTAGGTACCCATAATACCAGCTTTGCTTAGTGTAGACGGCGACGTGTAAAAAAAATGTGGAGAGTATAGAACATACCTTGTTCGAGTACAAGCGCGGAGCCTGCCTTGACGGCCGCGACGAGCGCGCCGGTGGCGGCCGCGACGTCCCGCGAGGCGTGCGTGAGGCGCGCCAGCGCGGGGGACTCGGGCGGGGCGCGCGCGCGGGACGCGGCCACCAGCTGCGCCGTGCTGCCCGCCACCTCGTGCGCCGCCGCCGACACGCCCTCCACCTGCCCCGCAGCGCCCACCGCCTCGTCCGCTGACGTACTGTTACCACACACATACCCGTGTTTATTACATATTGACTGCCTCTGTGGCGCAGTGGTAGCGTATGCGGACCAAATGTTTGGGTTTGGGTGTTTTCTATGTATAATATGTATCTATTTACAAAAAAAAACAGTATATCTAATACTTTTAAACGAGCAATTCTTGTATATACAAGGTGGATATGACTATGCGATATTAAATGAAACCGTGGGCTATTTAAATATGTTGGTTTACTTTGGGATTGTTTAATTTATCCGAAAACGGATATAAAAAATATAAAAATTTCAAACAAACTAAATGTCTTAAAAATTGAAACCAATAAGGACACTATCTGTAATTAAGGTTTACTAACCTCAGTGGCCTCAGTACCGGCCGCGGCGGCCCTAAAATAGTTACCTAAAAGACGCGCGACGTACATTGATAAAGTAGATACCTACTTTATCGACGTAAACTAAATAGCACTAGTAATATTACGCATTCACGTTTTTTTAAATTACACAGTCACCATAATAATCATAAATAACCAAAAAACGAAAACCGCAAGGATTTTAATTTGGTCATCTCGTGTCGAGGTTACAACAAGAAGAGCATTATCTCTATTAGGAATCAAAGATTGATTTTTCTCGTATCTCCTGGATAGTTTGTACAATAATCCGACTATTGGTAGGTAGGATAAACGAACATTCTCCGTAAATTAATATCTTATCGGTAGTAAATTATTTACTAGCCGTATAAGTGTAACCCGAGTCGATGCATTGTTTAATTTAAACTCACACAAAATAACATAACGCTACGCAATAACTAACAAACTTAACTAGTGAGTCAAATCACATCAAAATAAATATCACAGGTACAACATAACGCGACACACACACAGGGTTCCTGCGCCGATGGCGGTGGCGACTTTAAAGGTGCGCGGCGCGACCCGACGGTAGGTGTAACATCGGTCATTAACCCAACAACATCGTGTAGTAGATTTTAAAATAAAAAAATAGTGTCCTATGGCTATGGTTCAGTAGTTTGAACCGATTTTATTGACATTTTGTAGGTGGAATTGTATTGTGTGTAGGTACATCTAGTTCAAATTAATATCGTTTTGTCATATCCACCCTGTATATATATTTATAATCCGAATCTCGGAAACGGCTCTCACAATTTTCATGAAATTTTGTATGCAGAGGTTTTCGGGAGCGATAAATCGATCTAGCTAGGATTCATTTTTAGAAAATGTCGTTTTATTCATGTTTTTAACAATCAAATATATGTAATGAATGTACATCTAGCGCCATCTATCGCAACTCGAGCGAACTACATTAAACTATACTGGAATAAGGTGCAGAATAAACAGTATCAGGGCGTACCAAGAGAGGGCGCCACTAAACTATTGGAACAAAAATAACAAAAAGGTGGTGTTTGGATAGTCCCAATGTTGCCAAAAAACCCATTTATAAAAATAAAAAATACCTAGCGACACTCGGTCATCCAGGTACTATGTATTTATATCAGTTGTCTAGTACCCTTTATTTTATTTATATTTACTAATAAGAAAATAATGATATCACAAGCAGATAAGGAGGATTTTTACAACATCTTAACTTATTGAAACTTCGAACATATTGGGACTAATCCCGACCACCACTGTAACTTATTTACACCAGGATTGCTGTGACCAACGAACACTTTATGACACTCGGAAAGTCCCAGAAAAAATTAAACTGTCTTGGAACCCGCAACGAAATTAATCAGAAAAAAACTGGAAGACTTGGAACTTCGAACATATATCGTGGATATTTCTTTTTAATGACCTAATAGCCTTGTCTTTCTTATAGATGATGTGATGATTGAGACTTACTTCAATTATCACATCAACAGCAGTTAACACTAAACATTTATAGGTCTCGTGCCTCAAATACAGACTTGTTACTGAATTAAATAATTTAAAAAATAAACGTCACATCAAATGCGTGCTTGTGTATAGATCGAAAACATAACCAAAATCGTTTAATAACGATTATGACATTAGATTAAACAAAATTCAATTCATAGTTACAAACAACTGTGAATAAATACGAATTCGCCGCAAATAAGTTGTATTCCACTTACACAAGTAACTTCGCAGCAAAAACAACCGCTTTGGCAGCCGATATCAATCCTTCTGACCATTGAGGATTCTTTCTGTACATCTTCTGCCTAGTTTTAGGATCACCGAGTTCGTTTTGTAGTTTACGCGCATCTTGTACTAGTATTTTCACTGCACCCATTAGTGTTGTGCACGCGTCCAATATTTTGCCGTTCACCTCTAGTTTTACGCCAGAACCGCTCGCTCGAGTGGCTGCTAGCATACTCTATAGTAAAAAATAAATTAAATTAAAAAAGCTTTTTAAAAACAAGCATTTACTGGAATGCCTCGAGACGAATTAAACGAGTCCAAACTCGATGATGTTGCGAAGTTTCTTTACAGAGTTCTTATAGCCACCTTCCAGCTCCAACATCAGATCAGCTCTGTGTCATTATAATATTGTATTTTCACGCTATATACATATGCTTGCAAAATTTCAGCAAAATCGGTTGAAGATATCTGCTTCAAAATTGAGTTGCAAGATTCCACCCGAACATACAAGCATACATACATTGCAAGTTAATAAAAAGCTTGTAAAAAAGCAAGTAAGACAGTTGTCATGCCTATGTTTAATGAAGGTAAATTACTTTTCAAAAATAATATTGTTTTATGAAAATACAGATATTTTTTTATTTTTTTTATATATTCTGTATACCGTTTCAATTTGTCGAATTAAGTGGTATATAATGTTGGTGTCTTTATGACACCAAATTCTACATTTCTCACAGTTTTTCACCACGCAAACGTATTAGTTATTAACGTATTGGGTAAAAATTAGTAAATGTTTGAACCCTGTTTTTAAAATATGTTTTATAATTTTTTAGAACAGTTTTGTAGTCGTCTAAATATTAGATACTAAAGAGAGTTTTGTTTGTATTATGAATAATAATGGCAGGTATTAAATAGTAAAATAATGACTTCTATCTGTGAGGCAGCTTCCTCAATAGCCCGATCCATGTCAGCGAGCTCATCATCCACGCTCATCGCCCCAGTGTTCTGCCGGTCGGCCGCGGCCGCTGACGTCATCATCGACCGAACTAAGCTCTGCGCGTTAGAGCACTTCGAGCTGACTAGTGACCCATTCTTGATTGAGTCTAAGCATTCTTTGGTAGCGTTCAACATTGACCGGCATTCGTTCTGTAATTCTGTGAGAATTTAAAAAAAAATTGTGACATTAATTATCCATACTAATATTATAAATGCAGAAGTAACTCTGTCTGTCTGTGCAGTAGCAGCAAACCACTGCACAGATTTCAATGAAATTTGGCATGGAGATAGTTTGATTCCTGAGGAAGGACATAGGCTACTTTTTATTGCGATAACCGATATAAACGCGGGCGGAGCCGCGAACAAAAACTAGTTATCTATAATCTGTGTACGGTTTCATTGCATTGAAAAAAAAACTGTTAACTCAAATTAATACTCAATCTATTAAATTTCTGCATGCAATCAGTTTGAGTGTACTAGTTACTAATAACTTTTAAACTAATACATGAATGGAATGCTTATCAAAGTTAAAAATGTTGAGCATGCCTATTAAGATATTATTAGGTATATGAAGTTCAGACAGCTCAGTTAAAGAAATCTCTTGGCATTTTTCTGATACTGAAATAAAAAAAAAATCCTGATATTAATCTTACTATCAGACAACTCTATGTTGGAGGAGATATTAGAGACGTCGACTACGTAGGAAGAGAGCTGCGCAGTGTTGTGCGCTGCTACTATCGCAGACTTCGCTATGGACTCCTCGTTGCCCGATACCTGCGGAGATACAAGTTATTAAAATGTGTCGAAAATATTAATATCTAATAAACATTAGTACTGTGTTTTAAGTATGGAGTTCTTGATATGACAGACTTTGAAAAGAAAAACGGAACCCTTATAGGATCACTTTGTTGTCCGTCTGTCTGTCAAGACCCCTTTTCTCAGGAACGCGTGGAGGGGAGGTATCAAGCTGAAATTCATATCAAATACTCAGGTCTACTGTCCCTTGGAGCTGTAAAAAATCAAATTTCAAACACAGTATAACTAATAGTACTAACGTACAGAAGTTCCACTCTCGAACAAAAGTCAAGTTTAGGCATTTCCCGAGCGTTCATATTCCGTTAAACCCCGCTCGGTTTACAGCAGGAGCCCAGGGTTCCCACTTACTGTACATTTAGGTAAATATTGAAATAAATAAGAAAGATTTAGTAACAAAGTAATTAAAAAACGTTTAAACAAACATGATAATCTTGTCTACGTAACGTACTACTCGTACTAGGTAGGTACTATGTGATTTTTATTTACTTCATTTATTTTGAAAATTGGTATGAAGCCACGTCTTATACCACAGATAAAGGAAAAATTGCGAAAAGCATTTTTTTTTGTTACATCATATAATATACCTACAGGTTTGTTCGGAACCGGTGGGCGAATCCGACTCGCACTTGGCCGGTTTTTTTTTTGTATGGCCCTGCCAAAGTGACTCTATTCTGCATGATGGAAAGCATGAGCAGAATTCGAAGTAGTGATCACCATACTCATTGTGAATGCAGACAATGCAACAATGCAGCATGGTGACCCACACCATGGTGGCCTATTGAGATGCTTCTGCATCATTGCACCATTGAGAGAAGTCGATATTGATTATGTAACATATATAATACTCACGTCTTTATGTCTAGCAAGATGTTCAAGCGCTTTGGCAGCTAACTCTGCAGAGTTTTTAATTGTTTCTTGGGCGTTGGCGGTTTCAAATGCCGTGATTGCTTCGTTTGTAACATTCAGTGCTACCTCCCCTACACAAGTTACCAAGCGCGCTGATTCTGTATACAAAATAGTAAATAAATAATCACGACTTTTGTAGCTTGATGTAAATTTACAATTAATATTGATACTTGTTTTTTTTTAAATAATTGTATAAGTGTCTTTTACATATATACAATATTTATTTACATTAAGAGAAAATATGATAAAAATATACTAACGCTTCTCCAAAGCTTTCTTCGCGTCCTGCAGTTGTTTCTTGACAGCCGCAAAATCGGCCTCTAGTACTGTATTATGTTGCAACAAGTCCTGCAATTCACACTCTGCATTCAATCTCTTACTTTCCACAAGTTCAATTTTACTTTCCAACATCTATACCACCATAGATATAAAGATGGGTACTCAACGAAAGACGTAAAATCCAAGCGAGTCCAAGCGCGCAGTCCGAAACAACTCCAGCATGCACAGCGTTGCGGAAGATACGTAGACGCACGAGAGGGAAGGAAACAAAACATGCAATTTAGACATAGTCACACGCCACTACATACAACAGACAAACAGTAACAGATGAAAGCTTTGTATACTAAAATAATTTGTATATTTGCAGTGAATGAAAATATAAAAGCTTGAATAATAAAAATATAAACCTAACACCATTTTTTGAAGTGCTATTTTGTGTTTAAAAACGTTTAAAACCAGTGACTATATTTGATTAGACCTACAGAATAAACATGATCAAGTCGGCGACACACAATACATCAATAAACGCACACTCTGTCCACCACCGAGTTAATGTTGTTGTCACACGAAGCGTGAATTTCACTCTAAACGGCACTGTGTTCCTAACCTGTTTTCCAAAATCTTTTTCCGATAATATAACTTCCATATCGGCCCTCTCTTTCAATACTAATGCTTGTAATTTTTCCAACTCTTCTCTCATTTTCTGTAAATTCGAATCAGCCGCAGCTATAGCTTCGTTCTTTTGAGAAACCTCCTTTTCGTAAAATGATTCTAGATCCCGAATTTTATCATTGAGGGTCTGACTTTCAGTTTCTTTATCCTCTTTTAAATGTTTATAGTTCATTTTTAATTTTTCTAATTCATTGTTAAGCTCAATCGTTAGTAACTCTTTTTCGTATTTTACTTCGTCGTGACTGCTTTCTAATTCTTTATTAGACTGTTTCACTTCTAAAATTCTACTTTCCAAAACCTATTTAAAGACAGAATCTATTAAGATAATTAAAAATATATATACGACACAAACAAAAATATACATATTAATAAGACAAACCTCTGTTTTAGTTTTAAGTTCCTTAGTTAATCTATCGTTTTCAATTTCTAATGCTTCCTTTTTTCTAGTAACATCTTTAATTTCATCATGTAACTTTCTAAGTTCTTGATTTTTTAAAAGTAAATTATCTTCGTTACTTTCAACAAGTGCTTCATGCTCTTCTTTTAAACCAAACAGTTCACCGTTACTTATTTCTAATTCAGCTTTAGTCTCTTCTAACTCATCTTTAAGCCTTGAATTTTCATCCGAAAGTTTTGTCAAGTTAACATTGAGGGATATAACTTGTTCGTCTTTTTCAGCAATCATACTCTTTAAATTAGCAACCATTTCATCTTTAGACTCTATTACGTTTTGTAATTTATCTTTTAATATAGTCTCTTGAACGTTACTTTCTTTTAAACGATTTTCATACTCAGCTTTCTGCTCTTGTAAGTCCGATGCAACTTTGTCGAGTTTTCCATTGAGATCTGTTATTTCAACAGTTTTGAGTTCGATGCTTTGTGTAAGTTCAATGATACGTTTTGACAACGTTTCATTTTCAGACCTTTGTTTTTCAAGAAATTCGTCTTTTTCCGTGATAAGTTTTTTAAAGGCATCAACTTCTTCATTTTTCTCATCAATAAGTTTCTGTGAGTCTTCATGTAGTTCTACAATCTCGAAATTTTTATCAAGCTCCATGTACTTTAATTTATCTTCTAAATCCCTGATATAGTCTAACCTTTCCTTTAAACTCTCTAAAGCCTTTTCTTTTTCTTCGGACTCTATCTTGAGTTGATCTGATACAGTTTTCTTTTCCGCTATTAATTCAGTTTTTAAATCTCCGGACGATTTCTTGTACTCAAGTAATTCATCAACCTGGGCTTGTAGAGTGGACACTTCTATAACCTTATCTTTAAGTTCTTGCTCTAAGCTGCTAAGTTTTTCGAATGCCTCTTTTACTGCAGATTCTTTTTCATTAACAATATCATTGATTTCCTCACTTTTTTTCGTTATTTCCTCATTTAACTTTTGTTGCTCAGCCTCGTAATCAAATTCAGATATTTTAATTTTCTGTTGTAAGTTATCTAATTCTGATTGCAAATCATTAATGCTCTTGTTCAATCGACTTATTTCCTAATCAAAAGAAATTGATATGAAATTTTGTGCCTCTATGAGAACTAACATGAGTGATTTTTTTTTGTCTATACAAATTATCCAATAATTTACAATAGATATTAAAATTAATTTAGCCAATACCTTATTGTTTTTTTCTATAAAATTGCATTTACCTATAATATGAGTTAGTCATGCCTCTTTAACAATTAAAGACAAAAATAGACAAGCTTGTAAGATGAAAGATTTATTAAGAATAACTAATTTGTTCTTAATTGATAGAGATAGAACAATTTTGTTTAGCGTAGAAAATCAGCACATACGTTAAGTATATCAATGTATTCTGTTCGTTGTATCTTCTAAATTCATGCTTAATATACATGCAGTGATATTTATAAGGGCAAGCATCTACTCACTATATAGAAAATATTTACTGTAAAATTTACATTACTGACCTCTTTTTCTTGTGAATGCTGCTGTCTTAACTCAGCTATCTGACTCAACGCAGCTTCTCTTTCTTCCACTACCTTTTTGTATTCATCACTACTCTTGTCTCTAAGTCCTACTAATTCTTCTTTGACCCTCACTAACTCTGCCTCTCTTTCCTCTTTTTCTTGTTTAAGTTTTTCCAAATTCTCTGCCGTTTCTTTTAATTCACTAGTAACTGTCGTGATTTTTTCTTCTTGTTCTTTAGTAGCGGTTCTATGTTCTATTTCTAGAGCCTCCATCGCTGCTCGTACTGTTTCTAATTCAACTTCTTTCTGTCTAGATTGTTCAATGTCGGCACGAAGATTTGTTATTTGACTTTTATATGCTTCTATCTCTTCGCTTGATGAAGCACTTTGTTGCAATAACTCCACATCCCTATAAAGAACGAGTTAGTAAGATTGTTGAATATATCAATTCTGCTTTATATACTACTATATTTCAATAAATAGACATTACTTACTTCTGTCTATCATTTAATTGTTGTTGTAAAGCCAATTTGGCACTTTCGTGTTGCGCGGTGGCCGCTTTCAAGCTTGCAGACAATTTATCTACTTCAGCTTTCTGAAATAATATGAAATAGATACAATTCTTTTCAGTAACACAGACAGAGTTGATCTCACAGATGTCATAAAAGATACTGTCTTAGTTAAAGTATTAAAGAACACTAGAATACCGATTCAAATTTCAATTCACACAACAGTCAACGTTGAATGTTCGTGCGTACAGATAAGGCAAGGTGCATACCTGTCTAATTAGTGCAATGTGTTCTTCTCTTAATTGAGTGTACGCTCCTTTTAGTTTCTGGAACTTTTCATCCTGTACTTTCGCTTTTTCTTCCGTTTCCGTTAGTTTTTCTGTGGATAGAAATATTTATTTTACAAATAAAATATGAATGTGGTAGGTTACTGAATTTCGAAATTAACAATGACCTTAAAATTTAGAAATTTAAATTAGATATATTAAAATGTACATAGTGTTTGCAAAATTTAACGAATAGATTCGATACAATATATGTATAGAAAAGGAATTCGTTTAACTACTTAACCCGGCGAACTTCGCACCATCATAGTTTTTTTCGTGACTATTTTATAAACTTTCGGAAAAAAATTGTTTTAGTATTTTATACCCGCTTCAGTTTCCCACGAGTAGTGTATAGTGGCGGACTTCGAAAATATAAAACTTCCAGTTTCTTTTAATTTTCTTCTGTACGAAACTCGTGTTTGCAATAACAAACACATAAAAG
This sequence comes from Diaphora mendica, assembly GCA_949125395.1. Taxonomy (NCBI): domain Eukaryota; kingdom Metazoa; phylum Arthropoda; class Insecta; order Lepidoptera; family Erebidae; genus Diaphora; species Diaphora mendica. The sequence goes on from OX421322.1 coordinate 8,592,440, forward strand.
AAATAATTATCAAATTTGGTACAGTCGATAGGAAGGTATGTGCGTACATACTTTTCGGTGATCCATTTTTATTTATATCCATAGTAATATTATAAAAGCGATAGTAACTCTGTCAGTCTGTCTCGCTTCCACGGCTAACTGCACCGATTTCGATGAAATTTGGTTTGGAGGAAGCACATATGCTACTTTTTATCGCGATAATTGACATAAACGCGGGCGGAGCCGCGAACAAAAGCTAGTAGTAGTTAAATAAATCTCACTTAACATCTGATAATACATTTTAGTAGGTACGACATATCTTCTTGTGAAATATTTATACATGAGCTCAGTAAACTGAAACAATCAGTGTTAATACCAAACTATACCAAATACTTACGTTTTATTTCTGGTGTTTGTACAGACAATATTTGCGCCCTCTGCTTTTCTTCTTCCAATTGAACCTGTTATCGAAATTTAGAATAGAATAGAATACAATTTATTGTATAGTTAGTTGAAATTTCTGTGGGGAATGGCGCTGTTAGTCGAAATACAGGTTTCTACCTAGTTTGGCAACGGAGGCTATCTCATGTGCGTTGCCGGCGTTTGGGGGATGGGGGAGGAGGGAGTAAGGGGGAGGGGTTGGGGTATGGGCCTCCGATATCCTCACTCACTCACTCAGTGAAACACAGCGCAAGCACTATTTCACACCGGTTTTCTGAGAGGCCACACGGTGATACCACATCACACCGGTCGAGCCGGCCCATTCAGGTTTAGAACTTATGGTCCGTACTCACATACAGTATTACTCGATAATTTTCCGCAAAACTTACAACTCGAAGGCTCACATCGAGCTGGCTCGATAGCTCGATCTCCTTTTACGTTTCTCCTTTTCATTTTCTTTAATTCTTTTATAATTAAGAATTGCTAGACTTGCTAAATGTAGCCACCGTCTCCTTTGTTGAACAGACATCGAGGCTCGAACGGTTCGCTGAATACTGAACGGCGAGCCAGAAGATGCGTCACTCGATCGATCAATGCTGATCTGCCGTAGTTTTCACTCGACATGTTAGCTCCATCGAGTGAAACCGTGTGTGAGAACTTAGCTTAAGCTAGTTTTAAGTTGAACAGATTGTATTTTTTGTTTTCGGGCAATACATATTAATATTATTATTATATAAAAGCTATCAATTCACGGCCGTTTTCAATAACCTATTTCTAACTTAAACTGGAGCTAGATTATTGAAAACGGTCTCAATGTGCCTTAAAAAGTATTTGTTCTTTTCCAACAACAAAAATTTGTAAAAAAAAAAGAAAAAAATGATACTGCAAATATCTCAATTGAAGTGTTGAAATAACCAAGCTGAAAAAAAAAAATGCCAGTCATAAGGACTGCCGATAGAAGTGAAAACTTATAACTTGGAATGTTATTTGTAAAATTAATATGTAAAATTAGAAATTTTATAATGTTTAAATTTCCTCTACCAAAAAGTGCTGAACGCGGCTTAAGAAGTTTTCAACTCGAAAATGTAATGTCAGCATGTCGGTGACGCGAACTTATTTTTTTCTCCTACCAAAAAGTGCTGCGATAGTCTATATTTGAAGTTCTCACTTCATTTATAGACTATCTCGAGAGATAGAGAAAGGTTATTGGAAACGGCCGATACTGACTATATGCTAATGGCGTCCTTATCCCTAAAAAGCAATTTCTTGCTACCTTTTGACGGACAAATTGAGCGTAGAAAGACGAATTCGTGGGTAGTTTTGGCAGTTGAGAAGTTTTGAAATTTAGGCGTTAAGTAATCCCTTAAGTATATGATCAAAGTGATAAAAGTAAAACTCTTACTTTGGCGGTATGCAGTTGTGATTCTATCCTCGAACAATGTTCGCGCATGGAGCTTATCATTGTGTTCCTTTCTTGTACCAGCTGTGATACTTCTGACCTGTTTACAAGAAGACATTTATATTAATTTCTGAAAATAAAATTTTAAGACGAGGAAGAGAAGAACGATATATCTTTTTATTTTATTAAAGACTTTTTTGTTGATTTTTTATCATTTAAAAGACAAAAAATAAATTCAGAGTCGCGGGGGACTTTACAAACATACATGAAACGGACACAAAGAACACCTAGACTCAGAACAACAAGTTGTGGATCACACAAAGTGTTGTGCCATGTAGGGATCGGACCTACAACTCTTCGGCTCAGTTGGAAGCGGCGAGGTGATCGCTTCAAGCACTATGCTAGCCTTGCAGTCAAATACCGATAATATATGACGGAAATAATTAGTTCATCGTTTAAAAATCTTAATTAAAAATTTAAAAAACCCCTACACAGCATCAGGTCGAAGTTATCAATGAATTGTCATTTAGCGATTATACTGGCACGCGTGAAGCACTTAATTGAGTAATCATACGCCAAAAATGCCTTACATCATTTTGGAAAAGAGCTGATACTCTTACACTGCTGAACCAATATTAATCAAACAAAGCTAAGAACCATTGCAAGGAAACTGGTTTTCAAATGAAAAAAAACCGCACCGAAATCGGTCTATCCGTTTGAGAGCTACAATGCTACAGACACACACACACACACACACACACACACACAGAGACAGACACACAGACTTCGACGTCAAACTTATAACACCCCTCTTTTTACGTCGGGGGTTAAAAAGGTCAATGTTTTTTTCTCTACCTCATTCTCTTGAGTTCGTTTTGCAAATGATCGATGAGACGGTCCCTCTCTACGATGGGGTCGGGCTGTGGAGTGGTGGTCCCCGACATGCGAGGCTCGAAGTCCTCCGTGTTATCTGAAGGTGCCTGCAAAATAACCATCACAATTAAATTTTCGAATAATAAATATTTTAGTGACAAGTAGCTTTTGCCCGCGGCTATGTTGGTTATCGCGACAAAAAGCCTTGCCCTTCTCAAAGGTCCAATCTATCTTTATATCGAAATTTATCCAAATCGGTTTAGCGGAGTAGCTGTGAAAGCTTAACATACCGACAGACAGCTACATTCGAATTTATATAATGGTATGGATTTGTTGAGTTGAAAGCGAATTGCGTTTTTATAAGGTTATCTATATAAAGGTCGGACGGACAGTCTATTTCGCGAACTTCTCATAGCTAAAATGAGAATGATTACAAATTTACAACATTAACAGTGAAGTTCATCATTACCAATTTTTAATAATCAAGTTTTTTTTTTATTATAAAAATAGGGGCAAACGAGCAGCCGTATCACCTGATGGTAAGCGATTACCGCCGCCTATGAACACCCACCCGTAAGACCAGAGGCGTCACAAGTGCGTTGCCGGCCTTTGGGGGACGGGGGTGGGGGGAAGGGTTGGGGTATGGGCCTTTTTTTTTTTTTAACGTGTGGAAATCCCCTCGGACCGTCACCCCACCGGGGCTTGCGGCGGGGCGGTGTGTCGGACTCGAACCGACTAAAACCACACGGTGTGCCACTCTGCGCCTGTGAAGGGAGGAATCCGGGAACTGCAGTTATTAACACGTCCGGACCCCTCCCAGCGCTTGCCCGCACAAAAGCGGGCACCGTCTGCTGTTAACCTCTCATTTTAGGCAACGTACGGCACACACGTAACGTCGCCTCCTCGCGGGTGGCCACTAGAGCGGATGGAAGGGAAAGCCCGTCCCGAGATGTCCCGAGATGACTTCTTCGCAGAAGGTTGCGACCGCGGTAAAACTGCTATCGCTACCGGCCATGGAGCGTATGACGGCCGGTAGCGAGAGATCTCCTCCGATGACTGCAGTGAGGGCCCGACGCTGCGGCGCCCAAGCGGGGCAAACCGCCAGCGTGTGCTGGGCCGAGTCCTCACTGCAGTCGCAGTGGTGGCAGGCGGGACTCAATTCCCTCCTGGCGACTGAGTGCAGGTACTTTCTGAAGCAACCGTGCCCGGAAAGGACCTGCGTCAGTCGGAAGGAAAGGGTCCCGTGCTGCCGCCCTGCCCACTCGAGGATGACCGGCTGGAGAGCCTCCACGGCGGCAAAGCCAGCACGTGGAGTCTCCAGCCGGAACGACCATCTAGCCATGGTGGCTCGACGGGCGGCTTCACGCCACTCGCGCACCTCTTCGGGCGGAGGGCGATAGCCATACTCCGCCCTTGGGGTATGGGCCTGCGGTATCCTCACTCACTCGGTGAAAAACAGCGCAAGCGTTGTTTCACACCAGCTTTCTGTGAGGCCGTGGTATCACAAAAACTAACAAAATATATAATGAATTACCTGACTGATTGTATCAGAAGTGTCGATGAGTGACGCGACTGCGTCAACCTCTTCTGGAGACGGTTCTGGTATCGACACGACCGGCGTGACGTACGTGCCAAAGTCGCTCTATAGAATAAAACATTTTAATTAAACTAAAATACCCATAAAAAATAGATAAGAAAAATTATTTTTGCACTTTTTTCACATGCTTTTATTAGCTGAATCTGTATGACAGTTTGTTTGCTTGTAACCAACTTTTGTAAGTTAAGTGTAAGTTTTTTTTAAACTATATTTACTACTAGCTGCGCCCCGCGGTATTGCCTGCGGGTTTAGTTGCTTTTGAGTCGGAATGTTCACTATTTCATTGGTTCTAACTTGTTCTTAAATATTTTTTTCGAAAACATTAGTAGCCAAGTTACTCCTTGTAACATCAGCTATCTGTCAGTGAAAATCCCGTCAAAATCGGTATAGCCGTTCCAGAGATTAGAACAAACAGACAGACAAAAAATTTAAAAAATGAGTCACTTGATGGTAACTACCGCCGTCCATAGACAACTGTAACTCAAATATTATGAGTGTCTGGCTTTACATATAAAAAACCCTCTCGGACCGTTATCCTATGGGCGTTTACAATATTTGGGCGTGTTGGAATCGAACCGATTAAAATCACACTGTGTACTCTACTGCTATCCGGAAATAGCTTTTAATAATGGGATCAATTCGGAAGTGTACTAATATTAATCGGTCCACATCGAGTAGCAAACAAACAAAACAAAATATATTCGATTTGAGAACCCCCTGCTTTTTTTGTAGTTGGTTAAAAAGACATCATGGCTGCCACAAAAAAAATGTGTAATAAAATTTGATTTATTTAATGTAACATGAAACCTGTAGTAAGAAGTTAGGTGGGTTTGACGGGAGCACAGGCAGTGTGAGCAAGTTCCTATAGTACTGCAAACTGCTCGCGTGTTTGTAAAAAGTGCTCAGCTTCTTGAACTGTTGTCGAAATCTGGAATGGAGTGTAAAATTGTGAGTGTGTATTACTTATACATAACGAAACTCCGCTAGAACAAAATACATCACAACTTAAAATCTATTTTTTTTTCAGTAAAAATGTTTAGTGGTGGACGCTTGCTTGGATCATCACACATTTCACAAAATTTTGAAGATACCAATTTCGGTTTCAATACGGTTTTCGGAAGTTTAAAAGCTTGCTTAGTTCCAAACATGCTTTTGACTTTTAATTTGCTGAAAACCATTTTGTTACTTTTAAAAAAAATTAAGTCTTAATTTTTTTTTATATTATATAGTTTTCAATCTTTGATGTGAGTTATATATCAAAAGAGCTGGATCCGTGAAGATTTTTTTGTAGCGTTTTCAGTAGAATAAAATATATATCTGAATATAGATTTCCTTATCTTAACTTATTGAAAATATATCAAATCAATCAATAAAAATTTTGATTAAAACATGAATATTTTTTACAAGGTATGTCGTAATAGCCTTATCTCTTACTAGGTGATGTCATCCGTATTGACACTCACCTCTCTCGATGTCCAGATAACGTGTCGGCCGGTAAGGAGGCGTGCAGTCGGAACAGCAGCCGGACGTTGCAGTCGTATATCTGCGATGCATCTTGTGCACACGGTATCAGAGCGGCTAGACGACACTGGCCGCTCGCTGTCATGGAGTTCGCACGAGCATTGCCCAGGCTATCGAACACTATATTGAACGATTTGGAGATTTATTTTATGTATGTAGAACACAAAACATGTTGGCATTCAGAACAAAATCAACTTGAGATTGCGAACTTTTAAATCAAATTATTTTTCAGAGCAGTGTTTATTTTGCTAGACTTAAAAATATAATTAACTCTGATCACTTTAATATTAGAAAGGTGAAGGTTTGTTGGTGTGTTTGAGTATTTGTTGCTTCTTCACGCTTAAATAGATAGACCAATTTTGATCAAATTTGGTGTGGTGGAATTGGCAAGGAACTGAAGTATATTTATAAACTGCAGGACCTAACAAGTAGCAAATAACCTTACAATTTCTTTTAAAGAAATTGTTCATGGTAAACCTTAAATCTCTCTCTACTAATTACGAGTATAAACAAAATATAATAAGACCTATGTGTTATATAAACCAGTATGGAAACATAAATATAATGTAAATATTCAAATACCAACCTGAAGCTTGCAAATTAAGAATTTCATCCATATAGTCGAATAATTCAACGCACAACTGGAAACTGTAACAAAAACGTCCAACTTTTTTAAATACTTCTTTAAACTATTCAAGACAATCGAAGAACTTCTGGTCGTTAAATAATCTTCACACACGGCGTTTCATAACTCAGGAATATGCAGATCGCTGTCAACTTAGTTTATTCAACTTTTTATTTTCAATGAAAAGATAATTCTGTTGGTTCGATATAATTGTGAATGGTGACAATTTGTGAGGTGATTGTCTTTAAAATGACATGTGACTGTTGGATAGTTTTCAGTCTAGAACAGTCGAAATATTAGTTATTTATTACGAATGAAATGGCGCGGATCGCCTCGTAAATAGACAGTCGGAGCTGTTTTTTGTAAAAATGACGATTAGTGTCGTGGTTAATTGTTGTATTTAGCTCGATGAAGATTTTAGGAGCATCGTGATTTGACCGGCTAAATAAATTGTTAAAAGCCGTCGGGCGGCAATTGTATAATTCGGTTAGTGCCCTTTTACTTGCAAATTGTGAATTCCTCGCTTCGGAAGCGGGTGACAATCGTTGTGGGGCGATCTCGTAGGATCGAAGTTGTGCAAATAGTTCAAACAATGTTTGATTTTATAACCTTAATGTAAGAGGTTAGGATTGAGACTTCTCGCGATACTCGAAGTGATTCGGTTGTGTGGTGTGTGACAAAATCTGCGTGGTGTCAAAAGAGGTACCTCTTCGCCACTGCGACGACACAAGAACACAAACCACAAAATAAACCGTGAGTAAATTTATGCTTGTTATTAAAGGGTGAAACGCCCTAGTGGACATCTGTCCAGCAGTAAACGGCCTGCGAGGTGCATTTAGCTTTACTTATGGCCCTAAGGCGATTTCACGAAATGATGAGAAATAGGTGCGTCTATTTCTCATCTATCTATATATTGTTTATACTAATATAAAGTATATATGATTACTTACTAGTTATTAACATCGTTTTCAGCGATCGCGTCTAGTTCGTCAGCGGTGAGTTGCATATTCCCTGGGAAGCGTGGGTTGCGCGAGTGAAACTTTATCTTGCATACTAACAGGTTGCAGTACAAATGTACCAGTTTCCCGTAGCCTTCTCGTAAATGTACCTAATAAAATAAGGTCATATTAAAACTGACAAAGATTAAGAAACACATTGGTTTCTAAAACCAGTGGAAATCTGGTTTAAAAAGGCGTATTTTTATGAACAAAATTTATAATTTGGTGTTCAGGTTTTTGTAACCTGAGTAATATGGTATTCAACGCAGGTCATAGCTGGGTAACTGTGCTGATGGTGAACAGTTACATGAGTAAGTTGATTTAAATAGAATATTGCCCGAAAATATAATTATATATGTTACCGTCAGATTGTCAAAACCGTTAGATTGTAATCTATCTCGCGAGATTGTAAACTGTCGAAAGATTGTGAACTACAGTTCACAAACTGTAAGCAGTATGTACACATACTGCTTCCAGTTTTCTTTGAAATTTTCTATCTACGATATTAGGAGTACTTTTCCTTCAGGTTGCATTACAAAATTCCACCCTGTATATATACAGACCCGCATTAGGCTGTACAAGAACGCGAATTTTGTTAATTTAGTATTATACCTAAAATATATTTTCTTATAAGGCAACTGTAACATCAGTGAACGTAAATACAAATTTCAAACAATCTGAATATTGTGTAATATTTTTTGCTAGTATGAAGTAACGGACAAGCATTCCGTAAAAACGTGAAGGTTGGAAACGTGATATAATTTTCTGAGAACGACAAAGTGGTTTCTAAAAACACTTGTGCAATTTAAAATAAAATAGTTCATTTGAACAGCCTGGAAGGCTGGAGCAACTCACGCAAAAACAAATAGTTTTATTTCTACTCTAATCAGATTGAAATACCTACCCACAGCTTGCCCAAGTTTTCGATCATATTAATGTGTCTCTGTGAGTCGTCGAGACAGGCCGGGTGACCCTCCCGCAGTAGTTTGTGTGTGACATGACAGAACTTCCATGCCACGATGCGGTTATCTTGTATCGGCAGGCGGATAGCCACCATCTGAATAACATAAAAAGAGTAACGTGATGTTAAAATATAAAAACTTTGTGTGATTCATAAATTGTTGTCGGCACGAAGTTTCTTATGTGGCGTTGCGGAGGGAGCCGGCAAAAAACGTCCGTAACGTTAAATAAAAAAGCGTAAGGTTTTAATAATTTAGTATAGCGCCATCTGTATACCCTAGCCTGTATCTGTAAGTTGCATGTATTATTATATTTTATGATAAGGAACTTGGTTCCTACCTGGTGTCCCACGACACCACACGACTTTTAAATCATACAATGCGTTTATATGCCATTGTATTTTTCAGTGTGAGTGTTATTTGTGTCTATTTATGTATGTTTGTAAAGTCTCCTTTGACACAGTATATATTCCTAATGCTGTTTTCTTTAAAATGTTTAAAATAATAAAAAAAAAATTAATGTAAAGCACACAATGATTTACCCAGTACGTGACCGCGCTCTGCTCTTGGAAGGTGCCGATGATTGTACTCCGAACATGTTTTTCTTTAACAGGCGTCTCGTTAGCATTAATCGCCTTCTGAATGGCGAGTGTCTGAAAGAAACACCATTTATTAGAAAATACTAGAAAGTAGGAAAGACAAGAAGGAATTTCCTAAAAATTGATTTTTATTAGTAGACTGTGATACTCTGGTAGTAATGATGATTTTGAATGATTTGTCTGTGAATGTCACGTTTGTCTTTATTTAAACTATTAAAATACTGTAGTAGATTTAATAGTAATCGGTTATATTGCCATATCAACTAAATATGTTACTTAAATTGGGAGGGTCGGTATTTTGCTAAAACATTCGGATAGTGACAAACAATTCGAAGTTATTGGCACTTTACCGTCAATATGTCAGCTCAGCATGTGCCATATCTGTATAGTAGATGAATTTATTTTATTTACTAATAGTATAGTAGTACTGATAGCCTGCTTGGATACTATGTGCTTAGAATAAATCTAACAGTAGATACAAGGTTCTGGAAATTTCCAAAAGCTTCACACAATCTATACTAATATTATAAAGCTGCAGAGTTTGTTTGTTTGTTTGTTTGAACGCGCTAATCTCAGGAACTACTGCTCCGATTTGAAAAATTATTTCAGTGTTGGATAGTCCATTTATCGAGGAAGGTTATAGGCTATATTTTATTTTCAAAAAATTAGGGATCCGTAAGAAAATTACTATTTTGTAATCCAAGGTGTGAAATCGAAAACCTATTATTGCGTGCGCTGCAAAAAGTATTGACAATAGAACAAAATCATGTATTACGGGTTTGTAGGTCCTATTAAGATCTACAAAAAAGTCCGCGAGAGCATATATCTAACTATCATGGTTTAGTCACAATAACCACTTTTGTGTTCAAAAAAAATATTAAATGTTCTGAAGAAAGAAACTACGTTAAATGTGTATCGTAATGTTAATCCTTATCCAAATTAAGCATTGTTTCATCAAGGGTATTTATGTGGAAGTAAAATACTTTTTGTTTCATCCCATTCGGACATTTCGTTTAGAAATTATCACGAGTATAAGACGTTAAGAGTTGATACCCAATAATGAGTTATTTGCCAAAGAGTTTTTATCAACATAATACCTAATATTAATCTTTATCCAAATAAGTGTGTTGTTGATTATGAGTATTAGATCTTAGATGAGTATAACAAATACATCTATACTAATATATAAAGCTGAAGAGTTTGTTTGTTTGTTTGAACGCGCTAATCTCAGGAACTACTGGTCCAATTTGAAAAATTATTTCAGTGTTAGATAGCCCATTTATCGAGGAAGGCTATATATCATCACGCTAAGACCAATAGGAGCGGAGCACCAATGAAAATGTTTCAAAAACGGGGGAAAATTATCACGCTACGGGCAATAGAAGACGCAAACGACGTTGCGTGGGTCAGCTAGTACCTAAATAAAGGTTTGTAGTAGGTTTTGATTAATATTAAACACCATCGCTGCAGTAAGGTATGATAATGTGAATCGGATTTTACAGTAAGCAATAAACATTCTTACCAGGTATGCATTTAAAATAAGACGGACTACAACTGTACTTGTATTGTTTGTAAGACACAATAGCATGGTTTCATACATTGTCAAATTAACCTAAATAGGATATACTCACAATTACTCTTTCTATGTGTTTGCAGTACTAGTGGTTATTAACCAGTACTACAAACAATCCAAGGGCAATATCCATTAGGAGAGTGCCTTACGATTGATGAACATTCGTCGTTGTCATTGATATGGTAAAGATATAATATTAGCTTTTTGATCTATATGTTATGGAGAAAGCATTTTTATATGAGCCATATGAATATTAGTCGTCTTCATGCAATTAAGTGATAACTGTTAATAAATTTTCAACAGAAAAGCGGGAAAGTGTTACATAAAACGAAGCCATCTGGTGGCGAAACGGAGTTCGCCGGGTTTGCTCGTTCATACTAAATTCTAACAGCACTTATCCCTTTTAACATTTAAAGAATCAATGATTTTGTTTCGCAGACAACTATCGTTTCATACAATTCTTATTTTATATAAAAATCAATTGCTGTTCGTTTGTCTCGCTAAAACTCGAGAACGTCTGGGCCGATTTAGCTGATTTTGGTTTTGAAATGTTTGCCGTAGTCCAGGGAAGGTTTAAACGGTGGAAAAAAAAAAACTTGAAAATCCAAATGTCACGTGTACGATGTAGCGGGCACAGCTAGTTCAGAATAAAAGAAAGCCGCGGAGAGCACGTTAAGCCATCGGTGCCGGTTGTCATAAACATATATGGCAATCTTTATTGGTAAATCAGTGCCCTCTAACAACAACATAGTTATACAATTCAGTTCGCCCTGAGGTCTGCGGAGGTCGGATACCAGTCGCTTCGTGGAAAAATTAAACTAGCAGCCGACTCCAAAAATAATCTTGAGATTAATAAATTCTAGGAAGAAGATGCCGAGGAAAAGAAAGTAATGATATATGATTCAATCTTCATGAGTAAAGTCTGTCAACCACACAACTATAAATATAGTAAACTAGCTGACCCGGCGAACTTCATACCGCCATATTTACATATCTGTCTCAGCTTCCCACAGGCAGTGTACGGTCGCGAACAAAAAAAGACTTTTCCCGTTATCTTTTATTTTTCTTGTACACAAACCTTGTCCTAAAAAAAACGAACACTTAAAAAAAGAATTATTAAACATGGTGCAGCCGATCGGAAGTTATGAGCGTACATACATTTCGGCGATTTTTTTTATATAGACTAGCCTCTTCGATCAATAATACATTATTGATCGAAGACTAGCCTCCTTCCTAGGCCCGTATTTTAAAAGGCGTCTCAAGTATCCGTTGAACTCTGATCAGCTGAAACGAGTTTCAAGTTCTCATCAAATCTCAAGCGTCTCTCTTAATATAGAATGAGAATTGAGTTCATCATTCAGTTACGTTTCTGCATTATTGAAATTATTGTTCCGTATCACGCATCAAATTATAATAAACAAAATATATTGAACAAACATAATTTATATATTATTGGTTATTAGTTTATATATAATACACCATTGGCTAGTGTATAAATGTAAACATAATAATAACAAGCAACTCGCCCTATATTAAATTTTAAAATATTAAAATAAACATGGCTAGATATTACCTACAATGGAACGTTCAATTTGTTATCAATACTTGTCATGTTGAAGTGTCAAACTATGTTTTGGTTTTTAGACACACTAATATATTATATTTTAGTTATAAACCAAAAGGTTGTGGGTGATATTAATTGAAACAAGTGGTTAAATGTGTATTTTAAGTGAATTGAATATCAATTTAATGTTAATTAAAGTGAATTGAAATGTGTATAACGTGTAATTCTTTCGTAAATAAAGCAAGGTAAAGTGAATCTTTCTTTGTTATTTAGAAATATCATCATAAAATACGTTTATTTCCCCTATAAGCCCTTAGAAATTACCACTTGAGACTGGATTGAGCTTGTCTCAGGTGAACAGAGATCACATCTGTCAAAATCTATTCCTGAGAGGAGATTTTGACATAAGCATCGTTCTAAAATAAGTTGTTCATTGATCGTTACTCACTTGATTAACGATCAGTCAATTTTGTTTCAAGAGAGGTTCAATAATAAAATCTCTTCTCAAAACTAGTTTTAAAACTAGATTCACGACTGAGACGCCTTTTAAAATACGGGCCCTAGACACTTTCGTGGGGCGTTAACCGACCGCTTTTCTTCGACTTGATTTCTGTTAGTGAAAGCATTTTCAGGATCGGATCAGTACTCACGAAAATTACCCCCTACAACCATACAAACAAAGTTAGAGACTTTACCTCTTTATAATATTATAGTGTAGATATGCGATTGTATACATTTCCTAGCTGACCCACGCAACCTCGTTTACGTCTCCTTTTGCCCGTAGCGTAATAATTTTCCCCCGTTTTTATAACATTCTTCATTGGTGCTCGGCTCCTATTAGTTTTAGCGTGATGATATATAGCCTATAGCCTTCCTCAATAAATGGGCTATCTAACATTGAAAGATTTTTCAAATCGGACCAGCGGTTCCTGAGATTAGCGCGTAAACAAACAAACAAAAAAACTCTTCAGCTTAAAATATTAATAAGTATAGATAGTATTTGTTAATGTTTTTGCTAAGTACACACATCAAAAGTGTCTAGGGATCAAGCATTTTTATGCGGATTTCTTGAGATTGAGATGTGGCTTTGGCCCTGGCCTGCTCAGTCGCCAGACTTGAACCCGATTGAGCATGCATGGGATATGCTACAGAGAAGAGCTCTGCCGAATATGGAGGGTATCCAGTCGCAAGAAGACCTTTTTTTGTTGTTGCAACGAACATGGGCGGCCATTCCACAGCGTGATTTGGATGAACTCATTTTGAGTATGCCAAACCGATGTTCTTGTGTTAGTGTTCGCGGTAGAAACAAGGATTATTAATTGTTTAAGTTACCTAATAAAATTTTAAAGAAAACTGTTATTTCAGTCTTTTTTTCGAACTTTAATGTTACTGGTTCAAATGTCAAAAATCCTTTTATTAGGAAAATGGCAAATTTCTTTATTAATGCAAAGGTGACTTGGTTTATCGTTACTGTGACAAACGAAAACACTTTATTTGATGAATCCTTAAAGAAAATTTTAATTAATATCAATCAGGAGAAAAGTTATTGCAAAAATATATGTTGATCCCTAGACACATATGTTGATCCCTAGACACTTTTGATGTGTGTACATTAACAACACGTAACGCAATGGCTGATGCCAAGGTGATAACCGACCAGGTACCTACTTAGATCACTACGCCAAGACAATATCAAGTGATCTAGTGTCGTACAAAAGAGAAAATAATATTAATTTTATATTTTCCTCACATAAATGTACAATAGACCATGTATATGAGCATGTAAAGCTAAAAACTTTTATGAACAAGCGTATTTGTATGCAAAAGCATGCAAAGTTTACGTCATCGCGTCACCATGTTATTGTATGCAATCCTTCATTGAGCTGAGATATTCTGATATTTATTCTCAGAATTACGTGTTGCATGACCAATGTACGTTGTAATTGATGATTGTCTGCGATGTCACAAAAAACACTTTAATTCTCTGCCTCGTCGATTACTTTGACTTTAAAATAAAAGGAAGTAATTGAATCTTCAAAAGTTCAAATCATAATATGAACTTTTTTTTTATGTTTAGCCCTGCCGAATTGACTTTACTCTGATGGAAAGCATAAGCAGACTCCAAGATTGGTGGTCAACATACTCGTTGCGAATGCAGCATGGTGACCCACACTATGGCAGCCTAGTGATGCTTCTGCATCATTGGGCCTCCGGTCTCGCACTCACCAACGAAACACGACAGTACGAACGCTGTCATTTTACGTTGATTTTCTGTGCGGGTACTAAAGCCCCGGTCGAGCCAGCCTGTTTATGCTGAAATCAACTCTGCCACCTTGAGTAGCAGTAGTTGGTTTGCACCATTTTGCACATTTAAACCATCTTTAAATTATTTGAAGCCGGTGGACATAGTGCATCATTTTACAAATAATAATATCGAATAGTTGAAGAAAAAATTACTCAATATAACAAAAGATAACAACAGCGAGTCCATTGACTCGCTTTTGTTATTGTTATCCCTATTAAATTCACTTCCAATTCCAACACACTTTGTTTTTAACTACTTGACAGACCGACAGACGAAGAATCCTATAAACATTACATATACATTACGTATAATACAATTTACATTAAAGATATATTTAAAAAATATTTAAAATAAAGTTTATAATCGTTTGTTTTTGACATACACACATCAAAAGTGTCTAGGGATCAACATATACACACATCAAAAGTGTCTAGGGATCAACATATACACACATCAAAAGTGTCTAGGGATCAACATATGTGTCTAGGGATCAACATATATTTTTGCAACAACTTTTCTCCTGATTGATATTAATTAAAATTTCCTTTAAGGATTCATCAAATAAAGTGTTTTCGTTTGTCACAGTAACGATAAACCAAGTCACCTTTGCATTAATAAAGAAATTTGCCATTTTCCTAATAAAAGGATTTTTGACATTTGAACCACTAACATTAAAGTTCGAAAAAAAGACTGAAATAACAGTTTTCTTTAAAATTTTATTAGGTAACTTAAACAATTAATAATCCGTGTTTCTACCACGAACACTAACACAAGAACATCGGTTTGGCATACTCAAAATGAGTTCATCCAAATCACGCTGTGGAATGGCCGCCCATGTTCGTTGCAACAACAAAAAAAGGTCTTCTTGCGACTGGATACCCTCCATATTCGGCAGAGCTCTTCTCTGTAGCATATCCCATGCATGCTCAATCGGGTTCAAGTCTGGCGACTGAGCAGGCCAGGGCCAAAGCCACATCTCAATCTCAAGAAATCCGCATAAAAATGCTTGATCCCTAGACACTTTTGATGTGTGTAGTTATGATCAGAATAATGTTTGTTTGATACTGCTGTCTATTATAAGCGATCATAAATTAAAACAAAGAATGTATATTCATTATTCAAGACGTAATTGCGAATGAGAATAATAAGTGTTCCTAAATGAGTTTTGATTAAATACGTAACGTATTACGTCTACGTTTACAACTATGAATATGGATGAACGTCTGTGTTATTGTATTGAAGAATTAGTAGCCCAAAGGACTTACACGGGAACTTATATGCCATTTTTAGGGTTCCGTACCAAAGGCAAAAAAAGGAACCCTTATAGATTCGTCATGTCTGTCTGTCTGTCCGTCCGTCTGTCTGTATGTCCGTCCGTATGTCACAGCCACTTTTTTCCGAAACTATAAGGACTATACTGTTGAAACTTGGTAAGTAGATGTATTCTATGAACCGCATTAAGATTTTCCCACAAAAATAAAAAAAAAAACAATAAATTTGGGGGTCCCAAAAATTTATTTTTCATCAAACCCATACGTAATCTGTGGGGGGTTATCTATGGATAGGTCTTCGAAAATGATATTGACGTTTCTTATATCATTTTTTTCTAAACTGAATAGTTTGCGCGAGAGACACTTCCAAAGTGGTAAAATGTGTAAAAATAAGAGAATAATAAAACTAAAAAATATATGATATACATTACCATGCAAACTTCCACCGAAAATTGGTTTGAACGAGATCTAGTAATTAGTTTTTCTTTAATACGTCATAAATCGTAAGCCGCAAAAAATACACTATTATTAAAAGATCCATCAAAGTTACAACGAACTACAAGAACTTTTATATTATGTTACTTGCTGCTTCGGAACCCTACATGGGCGAATCAGACTCGCACTTGGCCGCTTTTTTTAAAATATTTTCTCGAGTTTAGTTTCCAGAAGAAGATATTATTTCTCTCCAGATCGCAATGAGTGGCTGGAATATTAAAAGGTCTTTATAGGTATAGTCGAAGACCGAAGAGTCGAAGCAGGTCAAAGATGTTAAATTTCTAGATATTTAGGTGCATTTGGTTGACGTGAAACGTATAACAATAAGTAAATACCTATAATCAATCCGTCTTTGTGGGGCATGCGACTCTGTAAATTGGATCTGGCATTAAAAGACAACCGCCAACAAACAAACTAAAGTATTTACATTGAGTCAACAAAATACATATGTATATAATATATTATGTACATATAGCTTATGGGATTCGCCACATTATATTTATAACATGTTTGTTTTCTAAAGACTCAGACTGTTGAACCAAAATATTTTATTTAGTTATAGTAAGCATCTATTTGAAGCAGGTAGTTATGAGAATAGGTCGATTTTCATCCAAAAACAGACTAAATGTTAACATTGACAGAAACAACATTTGTTGTATATAGGCAAACCACACATGATATACGTAACATCACTGGTTATTCCGCTACACGTCAATAGAAACCGCACATGTGTAACATGTGTAAAAACCTAATTAAATTTTATCAATACCTATGTGTAACGTATGCATAGAGAATTGGGCTATCAATGTATGCTATGCAAAATGTTTTTTTAATAAATAAGTAGGTATATACGAGAAAATCGCATTCAACCATTAGAAACTCTTACACATTATCTTATATATAAAATTCTCGTGTCACAATGTTAGTTACCATACTCCTCTAAAACGGCTGGACCGATTTTTATGAAATTTGGTGTGCATATCGGGTATTTCTGAGAATCGACCAACATCTATTTTTTATACCCCAATTTTTTTTTATCGCAAAACAAAGTTTGCCGGATCAGCTAGTCTATATATATATTATACAGGGTTACAGGGTAAGTCGACCTATTCCCGTTAAGGGCGTGTAGTTGACATCGTTTCTGACTGATTTCACGAAAAACACCCTATCCTAAATCTAACCGTTTTTGAGATATTTGAATTTAATTGTTTTTACAAAAAATGCCCGATTTTCAACTGTCAGCTTAGATATTTTGAAATGTGTAGGTGTTATTAAAAGGTGCTGATGACGATGAAGTTCAAAGCACTCTATTACAGAATCAGTTTAAATCAACATACGTATCCATTATCTAAATAAACATAGAATCTTAAATACAGCAATTAAAATTATCGTGCTACACATTTAAATTATACGATCAATTCTAGAAGAATGTAAACAACATGCGTGCACAAGTTACAAAACACATGTGTAGTTCGAGTCATTTATATTTGGATTAACAGTGTCTATGTAAATATCGAAGTGGTAACTACAAGTGAATATATTTACGACGCAGAAGTGCTGCATTACAGAATGCAGGGCGTCCTATCCTACAGCATAAATTTAAGAAACAAAAATTACTTTCAACTGACAAAAAACTGAATAACAAAATCTTTATTTTTTTAAATAAAATACCTAAAATTAAAACAGTATTTAAAGACTGCGAAGACAAAATGGTCTTGGAGTCAGCGCAATGATGACAGTGCAAAGCATGCCAGTCATGATTACCAATCTTAGATTAAACATAATAAGATTAATAAGGTGTACTGACGTTTTTCCATAACCCAGATGTTGTTCCACCTAAGCACAAATTGTGGGACTGCCTCGTTGGTCTCGCGGTTGGCGTGTGCGACTGTTCATGAGGTCTCGGGTTCGATTCCCGGGTCGGACCAAATGTTTGTTTCGGAGTTTGGGTGTTTTCTATGTATAATATGTATGTATTTAAAAAAAAGTATGTATATATGTATTTGTATCAGTTGTCTAGTACCCATAACACAAGCTCTGCTTAGCTTGGGACTAGATGGCGTTGTGTGTTAGATGTCCGAAAAATATTTATTTATTATTTATTATTATCTGATTACCTCGGAGTTTGGAAAGACGGTAAAGGCATAGACGAAAATATATTCCATAATGTATAGTTTTTAGTTCAACTTCTAAAGCAGAAAAGTCAGTAATTAATTTTTAAATAATACCAAATTAAATTGTGAAACGAAAATTAATAGTTTTGGGAAAGAGATAGAAATAGTAACAACTTACCAGCTGAAAAAACCGTTTGTCGGTGGGGTTCGCCATTGCAATGTTTTAGTGCACAGCGAAGTCAGCGGCATGCATTAGTTAAGTGCGGTGTGACGCTGAAATGAAATGCCGCCACACGCTATTAGTACTGTTAGTGAATGTGACTATTATAGTATAGAATACAGTTGGATCATGATCCAAAGCATGCTTAAAGAACACGCAAGCGTGAAAATGATTACCGCGATCGGAGAACGCCCGACAAGAAGACGGTCCTCACAACTGCGCGTTTAACGTATTTAAAAATATTGTTTCCTAATTTATTAATTTAGAAGACAAATAATTAAAGCTATAGATGTTAAGGTTAGATGTATAATAAACCATTAGAAAATGAGGAGACATGAATTTTATAAGATAAACCAAAAATAGACCATTAAACTTCCCAGGGATATAAATAACTTCTTTTATCAACTGCTTAAATATACACAAAGGGAGAAGTGCAAGCACTTAAGATCAATAATATAGTTTTTGCACCAAGCTTAGTTCATGCAGATCCCGAAAGAGTAGACGGCAAACGATTAATGGATTGGATCAGCTTACCTGCAACAAAAAAAAAAATACATTTTAGACTTGAATTTGAATTGCGTTAGTAACCGATAATATGTACATATGTAAAGGATAAATGCACGTAATGAATACATGACAGAATATATATAAATATACAAGCAATAACCATCTTTTTTGGGAGCAAAACTTCCTTTATTGACACTCAATGGGGTATAAAAACAGGTGGCTCATACTACCGGATACTACCTACCGGCTGTTTATCAGAATATTTCAAACGTTTCTCAATAACAATTTTGACAAATTTATATTAATTCAATTCTTGTAATTTTAGTTTACATGACTTTACCAATCTTCGAAAGGAATTAAATTAGCAACCTAGGTCTAGAAATGGAAAAATACGCAATAATTTTACTGAATTTACGTACGCTTCGATTATGAATCCATTTCAGAATGTTCTATGATAAGTGGTGACTTTTGTATCAACAGTGTAAAATATACGTAAGCCTATTACAGACCGTTCACCGTAAGGTGTCCCCTGCCGTGATGTTGGCACTGTTACTTGTCATTCTTGTCAATCAGTTGTTGTCAGATGTTGTTGTTGTTGTCTGTTTTTGTGCTAATATTTATATCCTTGAAATATATCATGCCAAAGCCATTTAAAAGCAGTGCAAGAGAGATTGTGTTGAAGGTGCGTGCCTTTTGTGAGAGAGAAAAGGCAAACCAAGCCCCATTAATTCGACTCAATCAAGTGCGAGCACGAGTCGCCGCCATGACAGGTTAGTAAAATAGGGATACCAGCTTCAGACACAATGTCTTTAGTATGGGTAATAAAAATTAAGTGGCACAAAGGATTAAAATAAAAAAGTACATATCTCAGTGAATTTAATTTATTTCGATAATATTGTCATTACTTGTGTTTATAAAAATATTTAATTTTATGAAAGGATACAAATTTTATGTGTCTATTTCAGGCATGTCGGAGAAAACCGTGAGTAGAATATCTAAAGAAGGTGAAGTTGCTGCCTCTACGTCTCAAAAACTCAAGTCTCCTGGAAAACATCGTCAAAAACGTAAAACAGTGGATCTTGATGATTTCGATTTATGCGCAATAAGAAATAAAATCCATGAAATGTATACTGTCAGAAAAGTTGTTCCTACCTTGAATAAATTACTTATAGACTTAAAGAATGATATAAACTTTGGTGGAGGTCGAACGACTTTGTGGAAAATTTTAAAAGGAATCGGATTTCAGTACAAAAAGTGTGGTTCGAAGCGGAAAATTTTAATGGAAAGACACGACATAGTTGCATGGAGACGCAAGTATATCAATACTATGAGACAAAATCGTGTAGAAGGTCGGCCAATAGTTTTCTTAGATGAAACATACATTCACGCATCATATGCAGTGAAAAAATGTTGGCAAAAAGGTGACGAGGACGGAGTACTAACAAGTGATTCTGCTGGAACGCGATGGATTATTGTTAATGCAGGTGGAGAAATGGGGTTCATTTCTAATGCTCAATTGATTTTTAAATCACAGAGTAAATCAGGGGACTACCATGACGATATGAATAGAACAAATTTTATGAAATGGCTTTCAGAGAAACTTATACCCAATTTGCTTCCGAACTCATTAGTCGTCATGGATAACGCTCCCTATCATACAGTACAAGTGAATAAAGCACCTACTATGAGTTCCTCAAAACTCCAAATGCAAGAATGGATTACAAATAAGGGATTGTCTTATTTACCAACAATGTTGAAAGCAGAGCTTTATCAAATTATAAAAGAACACAAAGAAGCGCCGATTTATGAGGCTGACCAATTATTGATAAGCCATGGCCATAAAGCGGTTAGGTTGCCCCCCTATCACTGTGACTTAAATGCAATTGAGTTTATGTGGAGTCTGTTAAAGAGACGAGTAGCTAGCAATAATGTCGGCCAAGAAACTGGTAATATCGTGAAGTTAACTGAAGAAGCTTTTTCATCGATAACTCCTCAGGATTGGCAAAAACAGTGTGAACACGTAAAACATTTAGAAGACAAATTTTATGAACGTGATGGCTGCATGGATAATATTACGGATAAACTCATAATTGAATTAGGAGATGACAGCAGCACAGATTCGGATACGTCAGATGACGACGTACATGCAAGTGACAGTGATATGTCTGGAATCGTTCCTTTCGACCATACTTACTGTCAGGAAAAATGAAATCATTAAATAATATAAAATTTAAATTGTGTCATCATTTACAACCTTAATAGACTTTTAGCTAGCTGTATATTAGTTAGTCATATAATAAAAATATACCAGGTCGATATCTGTACTTTGAAGATATTGAAGATAATCACAAATTTTAACAAAAAAAAACACTTTAATCTGGACCAAATTGAAATGGGACCACACGGAAAGCACCAGCTTTCAATTAAAAAAAGAATCGTCAAAATCGGTGCACCCAGTCAAAAGTTATGAGATAACAAACATAAAAAAACAGTCATATTGAGAACTTCCTCCTTTTTTGAACTCGGTTAAAAAACTAAAATAGTTATATAGTATAACTAAATATAGTATAACTTTATTAGAGCAACATAAGCCAAAACAATAATTTTAAATTACATACAAGATAATGGGGGGGTAAAAGGTACATATATTGTTGGCAACACCGTTGGCAATGCTACCAATCCCGAAGGCAGGGGACATCTTATGGTGAACGGTCTGTAATATTGCTCGCTGAATTGTGTCACAGACTTTACGCTTTAATACTATTAGCGTTATTGTACGATAAGGTTTGTTTAGACGTAGAAAGCAGATTTTATAGCAAAGTCGTTTGATGATATTTGCAAAAACTTGTCTCGTCGTTTATTTATTTAGGTGCATATGATACATAAAATGTGGAGTCATATAAGCAAACTAGCCGACCCACGCAACCTCGTTTGCGTCTCCTATTGCCCGTAGCGTTATAATTTTCCCCCGTTTTTGAAACATTTTTCCTCCTATTGGTCGAAGCGTGATGATATACAGCCTATAGCCTTCCTCGATAAATGTACTATCCAACACTGAAAGAATTATTCAAGTCGGACCAGCGGTCCCTGAGATTAGCGCGTTCAAACAAACAAACTCTGCAACTTTATAATATTGGTATAGACTAGCTGCTGCAGGCGGCTCCGCCCGCGTGTATGTCGATTATCGCAGCAAACGGTAGCCTATGTGTTATTCTGATGTATAAGCTATATTACTATAAAGTTTCAACCAAATCCGTTCAGTAGTGTTTGCGTGAAGAAGTAACAAACATACACACAAAGTTTCGCCTTTATATATTAGTGTGATGTGATGTGAAGTGTGATAATAGTAGGTTAACTTGCTAAAAAAATCTGACCAATTACGTGCAAAGGTGTAACTTTTTACAGGTCCTAACCCAAAACGTAATATAATTCTAGCTGTATATGCTTTTTTTGCAACTGTTTTAATACTCAATATTCATTGGCATTCCACGTTACAGATGGTAAATTAACAGTGCCGTTTGCCCTCTTTGCAAATCGATTATTTATTCTGGAACACCTTTAACCTGTGTTTTTCTCGAATGTTCATTATTAAGCTTCTGAGCTTTAGGTGAACACGAGTTCTTTTTTTAATTATGATGAGCCTGTCAAAGTAATTCCACTCTCTGACTGATGAAAAGCATGAGCAGAATCAACAAAAAACAAAAGAAGTAGTAGTCGCCATACTCATTGCGAATGCAGACAATGCAAAAATGCAGTATGGTGAGCCACGCTAAGGCGGCCTATTGAGATTCTTCTGTATCATTGGGCCTCCGGTCTCGCACTCACCAACGAAACACCTTAGCACGAATGCTGTCATTTTAGGTTGACCTCCTCTCCTATGAGGCGTTTGTGCTGAAAATAAGCGTGGCTACCTTAAAAGTTTCCTAAAATACTGTCATGGCAGTAACATAAAGTTGTCACACTCATCATTATGTGAAAGACAAGTTAGTAGCCAAGTAAGGCTTCTGGTAGCACACTTTCATATTCGACGCTGGAAGATTAATTTAATCGGTTTACGCTTAAGTAGGCTTAGCTAAATATTCCGTGGGAAGCCAAAATGTGAACGAAGTGAATTCCTAAAACCTTGTCATGTCGGCACTAAGTATTTCAATATTTTGTAAACAAAACATAGGGTTGTTCGTGACTAAGCACAGTAATTATTTCAACAACCCAAGTATTCAGTTTGTCAAGGGCATCATTATTATAAACAGTTACTACACACAAGTTACTTATTAATATCATTTGTTGACTATCTCGCAGGTAATGTAGATAATGAGGAAACTGTATAGTTAATATACTAATAGTTATTACTCGTCGAGACTGTGATGTCACCTATCAAAACCATAAAGGCCACCCAGATACTTAAAACTCAGATCGAATACGATGAGATACAAAGTATACCAATGAGCTTCTAGGGCTACTTCTTATATATTTTTATATACATTTAAATATCATGATACTTGTCAAATCATGAACAAGTCAATTGGTGAGGAGGAATTGTTATAAAGTTCACATACAAGAATTGTTTCTTAATAACAAGACAAGTTAAAAGCTTGTAAACCCATTTGCATGCCTTTACGAAGAAACGACCTCGCATGCACCACATCTTGCATTATGAATATATTATTTTAATTGCCTACATCGCATGATTAAGTTCAACAACAGTCGTCCATGGCATATATTTCGGCATAAGTATTTTATCAAAATTTATTTTTAATAATTGACACCACTCATTTTTAAATTGTAGCAACTACCACATACAACGAAATAAAAGCATAAGAAGTTAGCAATTAGCATATAGCAGCGATTAGCATATATATAGCATACAACTATCAAACGTAGGGCCGCGGTCTGAAAGGCATGGGCTACTCATCTGGTGGATTCCTCTAACCACATTTTTCGAGAAACATAACAGTCAGTCAAAGTCACGGTTTTCGTAAAATAAATAGGCTAAAAGTATTTTTCGTAAATCATAAAAAACTATCAAATTTGGATTTAATCACTTGAAAAAAAAAACAGTCGAATTGAGAACCTCCTCCTTTTTGAAGTCGGTTAAAAAGTGGATGAAATCGAGGGGGCAAGACGACCTTAGACAACTATTTCTATTTTATTTTCAGAAATTCATTAAATTTCTGAATACTTTTGTTTGCGTACCGGAAGAAAAAAATGAAAGAATCCATAGCTGCTGCTACGCTCTTTTCGGATGAGCAATTGCCACTTATCCCTATCCCCAATTCCTCTGCCTATCGCCTCTGATTGTTTTATATTTATTTATAACTATTAAGTGAGCTATCGCGCTATCAAATACAAAATAATAAAAAACCTTTTTAGATTATAACAATATTAGATTAATAAAAATTATATATTTTTATTCATTCATAATACGAGTATATCACATGAGAGATAAAACCATTTTATATCAACAACAGTTTTATCATTAGCACGGAATAAATTGTAGACAAGGCATGGAAGCACTAAGGAGATTTGACGGAGTATTAGTAAACTTCGGTAAAAGTAACTTCCATTTTAATGACCACAAAGCAAATTTACTGTGTTTCAAATAAGTAATCAGTCGTTTAGTAAAAATGAAGTCACAGATTGATAATTATATAATTATATTAATTAATTTGAAATAAGCCAAATCATTCAAAAATATTTGAAGTGTACAGATAGAACATGAGTCATGTTATTTAGTACGCGTTTCTGGGTAATCTAAGGATTGCGACAGGGAAATCACAACAGTAAGTAAATTTCCGCATGACGTTGGTTATATACATTTATGCATATAAATATACAAATATAAATAACTAGCTTTTACATGCGGTTTCGCTCACGCAGCCCTGATTATCTTTAGGGGTAAAATTTCTAAAATTCCTTTCTTAGTGCTCACTTACGTTATATAAAGAACATACATGCAAAATTTCAGGATTCTAGCTTCAGCGGTTTGGGCTGTGCGTTGATCTCTGGGTATGTCAGTCAGTAAGTCAGTCAGACAGTAAGTCAGTCAGTCAGTCACCTTACTCTTTTATATATATAGAAGAAGATGATCAGGAATAAACTTTTACGTTAATAACTTCGAGTGTCTCACGCGCAGGTGTCGTCGACCGGGTGCGTTAGTGCATGTCTAAATACGGAAACTGCATTTTACGAAGTTAAATCTGCGTGGGGATGATGTACCGTTTTGTGAAACAGATGCAGCTGCGATCTAAATAAGCTTTGATCCTGTCAATTTACTACAAACATTTTTTTTTAAGTAACTTAACGTAACTTGGACTTTTTAAAATACTACATACCTACCTTTTGCCAGCGGTTTTCTGGGAATGTTAAGAACAATTTGTGTTTCTAACTTTGAAGATGACGAACTTTCACATTTTCATTTATCCCTTGTTGGACCCCTTTAGGTGACATTTCCAAAAACCCTTTATTAGAGCTTACATGGTAAAAGCATCAGCTACCAACATTTTTAGTTTGTAGCCTTAATGGTTTAGGATCTACGATGATGAATATGTCAGGATAAGTATATGGAAGGTAGTTTACAAATTAATAAACTATTTCCTACAGTTTTAGAACTTGGCTCCGCCCGCGTTTATGTCGATTATCGCGGCAAATCGTAGCCTATGTGTTATTCTGATGTATAAGCTATATTACTATAAAGTTTCATCCGAATCCGTTCAGTATTTTTTGCGTGAATGAGTAACAACCACACACATCCTTACAAACTTTCGCATTTATAATATTAGTGGGATAATTTAGACATGATGAACAATTCCTCAGACCTCAACCCACGTACCGGCTAAGGTATCACCCACGTTGTTAGTCGTTAGCCACAGACGTACTTATCACGTCTACCACACAATGGTGACAATTTCACAACCATACTATGTAAGTACTATTAGTTATTCTGTGACCATACTATTGTTTGTTCAAAGTGGGTAATATGAGATGTTTCCCATTATCACATTTACACCAGTATATACTTTTATATCCAAGATACCGTGTTGTGGAAAACAAAAATGGAAGTGCCTTATTTAAGTACGTGTGTTGTACTCGTACATTATTTCAGTGGAAATTCATAAAAACTTGGTACTTAAGCGTGATAGCAAAATACACAATTTGCAAAATGGGGTATGGTTTGGTATTCAGTATTCTGAACTTAAATGAAGACTGATTTAAAAATTTACTTGTTTATCTCATTGTGACATTTATGTACAAGTCAACATTGGCGCTTGCTTCCGGCTTTGTGTACTTGTAAACCTGTAGTACACAAATCCGGAAGTAACTGCAGCACGCGAATCGCTTTTTTGGCCGGACTATAGAGTACCGAGCTTATCACGAAGACGGTGTTACATTAAAGAACTTTCACTCTTATGCCGGCTACAGACCTTCAATTTAACTGCACATTTTTAACTGAACAGTCGAACTGTTCAGTTAAAGGCGTTCCTGGTATATCTACACACGTTCAGTTATTTCAGTTGTAATCTTTTTTAGCTCGAGCTAACACGTCGCCATCACATTATCAGATGATGCTGTGGCAATTATTGGACTATTATGCTTTTTGGAAAAAGAAAACAGAAGGAAAAAAATGTAGTGTAAACATTAATCGCATGATAATTTACTGAAAAAGCTCAGAATTTGTCCAAAATAACAGTAATAGTTTGATACAGATCAAACTATTTAAGAATGAAAATTTGTTGCAATGGATTGTTGCGTCTGCTTGATTTAGTCACACCTATAATAATGAAACAAGATACAGTTATGAGAAGAGCTATACAGATTCTTTGTTACTTGATGGTACAATCTCTAGAAGTTTCGCCAATAACCTGTCGTAAACTGCTTTTTTCAGCATGGTGACCCACACCATGGCGGGCTAGTGATGCTTCTGCATCATTGGGCCTCCGGTCTCGCACTCATCAACGAAACACGACAGCACGAACGCACTGTCATTTTACGTTGATTTTCTGTGCGAGGATAGTACCGCCCCGGTCGAGCCGACCATAGGCTCACTTTCTTACTGACATTTAAATACAATTCGACATTCGCGTATTTACCATTTACCGGTCGTTACCATGAAAATGCATATTTATGCATTTTCATGGTAACGACCTTGTTATCTGTCATTTAATTACACCGAGAATTATCTGTTGCAGGATCCAAAAAACCATTTGTTCAGAGTTATAGTTAATTCCAAAGAGCATGGATTCAAAACATGATTATTACTGTTTCATCTAATATATTATCTAGTGCAGTGATGTTAAAGGTAAAAATTGTATAGATCTCCGACCAGTATTGATATAGCTTATTTACTTAATATTTAAAACGTCATAAGTGCCGCATGCACTTTATACTTTATAGGAGGGAAAGTTTTGTTGCTTTGACGGTTTCAAACGATTTATCGGCAAAGTGGGTCATGATTCAAGTTTCTTGATAGTACATAACAATCAAGGGTCTGGCTAGAGATTGACATTAACAGAGGTTCTATCTCTGTATAAAACTATGTAAAACTTAATTATTAACTTAATTAATCGAGTTTCCCTATTTAGGGCTCTTGAGCTTTTAATACTCGAATTCCCAGTCCTTCACTGCCTACAACCAGCAACATCACCAACCACTTTATAATTTAAAATATTGTATCATTTCCAATTTTAAAGTAAGTTATAAAATAATGTTAGTTCGCGTGCATACATAAACCTTGAATTATAATTAACCGTTAAGCATTTCACACGCAGATAAACTATAGCAAGAGAAACTAGTAACACTTATATAATAAGTTGTTATATTAACTCATGCACGATTCACAACTTCAGATCTTCATACCTTTGTTTATTGTCAGACTGAACTTTGTTAGAGCCTTCTATTTTGTAAGTTGTTATCTACGAAAGCCATTAGCAATCAGAAGCATAACTAAATACACACATCAAAAGTGTCTAGGGATCAAGCATTTTTATGCGGATTTCTTGAGATTGAGATGTGGCTTTGGCCCTGGCCTGCTCAGTCGCCAGACTTGAACCCGATTGAGCATGCATGGGATATGCTACAGAGAAGAGCTCTGCCGAATATGGAGGGTATCCAGTCGCAAGAAGACCTTTTTTTGTTGTTGCAACGAACATGGGCGGCAATTGCACAGCGTGATTTGGATGAACTCATTTTGAGTATGCCAAACCGATTCTTGTGTTGTTAGTGTTCGCGGTAGGAACACGGATTATTAATTGTTTAAGTTACCTAATAAAATTTTAAAGAAAACTGTTATTTCAGTCTTTTTTTCGAACTTTAATGTTAGTGGTTCAAATGTCAAAAATCCTTTTATTAGGAAAATGGCAAATTTCTTTATTAATGCAAAGGTGACTTGGTTTATCGTTACTGTGATAAACGAAAACACTTTATTTGATGAATCCTTAAAGAAAATTTTAATTAATATCAATCAGGAGAAAAGTTATTGCAAAAATATATGTTGATCCCTAGACACATAAGTTGATCCCTAGACACTTTTGATGTGTGTATTTGCGATATTAGAGTTTCACCGTACAAAATTGTCTTGATATTCGCAAAATTAGTAATTATAGGTAACCTAAACGTACTTTCCTAGATATAATTAACACATTTGCTGTAAAGTTTAGTAACAACTGTCACGAAAGTTTAAAAATTTTGTGGGTACCGTAACATCGTTTACTTGTAGACCACGTAATAACAAAACGGCACGCAAATGATACAAAAACGGTATTTTAACCTCTGGAATTTTCGTGAGACAACTTGTGAACGATCTTTATTTGATGTCCTCGAAGTTTCTACTAAAGTCATCTTAAAACAAAGAGGTATACAAAATGATTTTTAGATACTGTTACATGATAAAGCTAGTAGGTAGTTATGATAGACACTTAATAATTAAATCTAAACTACCTAGTAAATAGCCATTATGTCATCTTGCGACCAGTACCTAATGTATACTTAATATTATAAAGCTGAAGAGTTTGTTTGTTGGTTGGTTGAACACGCTAATCTCTGAAAGTACTGGTCCGATTTAAAAAAATCTTTCAGTAAGGGGCGTACCACACGCGCAAGTATCATCATTCATCACCCACAGTTTTGCCTGCGCAGGCCCGGCTTGTACACGGAACACCGTGCGTGTGGTTGGTAAAACTGTATCACGCGCCAAACAAATGTATAACGACAGTTTTACCTACCTGTGCAGTTATAACTGTGGTGATACTTGCGCGTGTGGTGGGCCTATAGGCCCGTATTCACTTTGTATAGTGCGAGTGCAGGTGCATAGTACGGGTGATCGGTGATCGGTGATTGGTGAAAAGTACGTGTGGACCGCGAATTCGCCATCCACACGTTTTTTCTACCAATCATTGATCACCTCACTTTTTTTTATGGAATAGACCGGCAAACGAGCAGACGTATCGCCTGATGGTAAGCGATTACCGCCGCCCATGGACATCCGCAATACCCGAGGCGTCACAAGTGCGTTACCGGCCTTTGGGGGGTGGGGGGGGAGAGATAGGGGGAGGGGTTGGGGTATGGGTCTCCGGTATCCTCACTCACTCGGTGAAACACAGCGCAAGCACTATTTCACACCGGTTTTCTGTGAGGCCGTGGTATCACTCCGGTCGAGCCGGCCCATTCATGCCGAAGCGTGGCTCTCCCACTTCACACCTGCACTCGCATTAATCAAAGTGGATACGGGCCTTATAAGATAGCCCAGTTATCGAGGGAGGCTATAATCATTACGCTACGACCAAAAGTATACCTATTGAGAGTTTTCATTGTGAGCGCTGTGTAAACAGTTAGTTAAAGGTTAGTTATACAAAAACAATGTATGAGAGAATTGTTCCTTTTCATGCTCTAAAAAAAGTCCGCGACAGCATATTAGGTACATCTTATCTTTTAAGGTTGTGCCACTATAACCTTTTATACGGTAAACCAATTTATTTATTTATTTATTTATTAGGTACAGAAACAGACAACAAACCAAAACAAACAAATACTATAAATTGCAGTTTACAATATGTAGGTCTGAAGTCCAATTACAACCGTACACAGCACTCAATGTTGTAATGCTTCATTGGAAAAGATACCACACATCAGATTACATATTCTATTCTTCAGATGTTTTCCTTAATTATCAAGGTTTTAAATTCGCTAAATGAGTTGAAAAAAATA
The DNA here is from genome assembly GCA_949125395.1 of Diaphora mendica. Lineage (NCBI taxonomy): Eukaryota > Metazoa > Arthropoda > Insecta > Lepidoptera > Erebidae > Diaphora > Diaphora mendica. The sequence goes on from OX421322.1 coordinate 8,622,679, forward strand.
TCAATCAATATATATTTGTTCCCGCTGTTATAACATCACACCACAGGCAATAGGAGAAGCAGCCGAGGTTATGAGGGTCAGCTAGTATTTATATATATTTATGATATTTACGAAACAAACTTCGAAGCTACAATTTATTACCATAGTGAATTTTGAAAAAACTTGAAAAATTCAATCCTTTAAATACTAAAGATTGAATTCAAGGATCAGTTCATCGGAAGACAGGTGTTTTCTATCAAATCTTCTACTATGACTGATGTTTTACCACCGTCGCCGTCACATCATTCGGCTACGCTGCGGTGGAAAGGGTGGGATAGGAAGACCTCTAATTGGACCCAATTCACTATCAATACATCGGGCAACGGAAGCGGGCCGTCCAGCTTCATAACAATTGAAAAAGAAACCTCGTAGATGCAACTTCCTAAATTGAAAAGAATACAAAAAAATTACTCAATAGGAAAGCTCATCAGGTTATAAGCATACACATCAGCGTTATGCTCCAATTGTTCCAGTTACGAGAACGTAACTATTAATTTCAGGTTGTCGATCCGCTTACCGGCGGCGCATCACATATGTACGATGTTTTTCTGATTAAGCATGAGTTGCTAACTTTACTGATACCTCGAGCATAATGAATAAGTATTGCCCATAGCAAATCGACAAACAGCGAATGTCGTACAACCATTCCATACTAAAATAACTAAAATTCCTTATAAACTCAAGACAAATCAATCACACGGTCATTCACAGTGTAATGTATATATACGTTTCTACACACATCAAAAGTGTCTAGGGATCAACATATGTGTCTAGGGATCAACATATATTTTTGCAATAACTTTTCTCCTGATTGATATTAATTAAAATTTTCTTTAACGATTCATCAAATAAAGTGTTTTCGTTTGTCACAGTAACGATAAACCAAGTCACCTTTGCATTAATAAAGAAATTTGCCATTTTCCTAATAAAAGGATTTTTGACATTTGAACCACTAACATTAAAGTTCGAAAAAAAGACTGAAATAACAGTTTTCTTTAAAATGTTATTAGGTAACTTAAACAATTAATAATCCGTGTTTCTACCGCGAACACTAACACAAGAACATCGGTTTGGCATACTCAAAATGAGTTCATCCAAATCACGCTGTGGAATGGTCGCCCATGTTCGTTGCAACAACAAAAAAAGGTCTTCTTGCGACTGGATACCCTCCATATTCGGCAGAGCTCTTCTCTGTAGCATATCCCATGCATGCTCAATCGGGTTCAAGTCTGGCGACTGAGCAGGCCAGGGCCAAAGCCACATCTCAATCTCAAGAAATCCGCATAAAAATGCTTGATCCCTAGACACTTTTGATGTGTGTATGTTTTATTCACTAGCAGAGCCCCGCGGTGTTACACGCGGTACAACAACAACCGCAAGTGAAGCCGCGGGGTGAAGCTAGTCTAAAAAAGTAGTCTAAGTTACTCCTTATATCATCAGCTATCTGTCAGTGAAAGTCCCGTCACAATCGGTCCAGCCGTTCCAGAGATTAGTCGAAACAAACAGACCGACCAACAAAAAAAATAAAAATTGATTTTTTAATGTAGGTAACTTTCATATGCAGTTAGTGAAAAACTGTTGAGTAAAAAATTTCAAATTCAAACAGACACTTCAATTTTTTTCTATAGCCGGGTAAAATAAAACTGAGAGAAGGCAAAGGGCATTTCGGAACGACTCTTAATCGAGGTAAAACTAAAAATCCCATTTTACCTTTTGCTCTATAACTAACATTAAAATGAATTGAATTATCTATAATGTGTTAAAATGTAAGAATGAGTCCAACCATTGATAGAGGTCTCCTGTCGGGTTCGAAACTTGTCTTGTATAACTATCCCCACAACACAAATATGATTAAATCTTATTTTCAACCGACTTCAAAAAAGGAGGAGGTTCTCAATTCGACTGTATTTTTTATTTTATTTTTTTATGTTTGTTACCTCATAACTTTGGACTGGGTGAACCGATTTTGATGATTATTTTTTTATTTGAAAGCTGGTGCTTCCCGAATGGTCCCATTTAAGTAAATGGTTTTCTTATCAAAGTTTGAAGTTATAAATTAAACTTAATCCCTCCGTCCACTAATTTGTCCGTTACTATTATTATCAGTGATATTGCATGTACTTGTAATGACATAAACGTGTGTATCTTCAGTATACAGCGGAAGAGGATGCTGCGGTGATTGCCCCCGGGCGCCCGGGACCGCGATCTACTTCCCATACGGGCCTTACTGCACAAACATTTCATGATTGTGTTAACATTAGGACATATGTTTTAAGTATTACCATTTTACTAGATAGATCATCCTACTAATATTGTAAATGTGAAAGGTTGTAAGGTGTTTGTTGCTCTTTTCACGCAAAAACTACTGAACGGATTTTCATGAGACTTTGCAGTACTATAGCTTAGACATCGGAATAACATAATAAGTCAAAATTTATAGAGATTTTTAAAATTTTAATACCGACATAAACGCGGGTGGAGCCGCGGGCAAAAGCTAGTACTATATACGTCTATCTGTTACGCTTTCACGGCTAAATCGCTGTACCGATTTGGAGAAAATTTGCAATAGTGATCCTTTGATTCTTGAAGAATGAAGAAGGACATAGAAGGACCTTCGCCTGGAATGTTTCTGCCTGCAAGATACCGTTGACAATCAAATCGTTAAACAGGCTTCCCAAGATAGGCTGCCCCCCCTCCTCCCTTTGAGCTTTTTGATACGATATATAGCATATTTCATAGATGGGTTTTAGTTATTATGTGCAACCAAACTATACCACAACCTCTAGCTGGTACATTTTAAATAACTTGCCTAGATTAATTCATCAATGCAGATGCAGCACCTAAATCCGTCGGACTAAAGATCTGAAATTTTGGCAGCTGATGCTTATCATCTTGTACGCACCCACTAAGAAAGGATTTATGCAAATTTCACCTCTATAGGTTAACATAAGCATGAACGGTAATATTGAAATTCGACATTTTCAAATACAGTACGAGGAAATAATCACAAATGCGAGTTGCGATCAATAGCTAGTTCTATAGGCAATAAACTTATTTTGTCAGTTATAAAAGCATCTTAACATTATAGTAGTTTATTTCATTATTTAACGTTACTTTGTTATGGATTTCGTGTGTTGAATAAATACATATATTAACTATAAATATTACACTACTTTAATTGTAGTCTTAAACGGTCCTAAACGCTAAATAACTGTTTATTTATATCAAATACATCAGCTTAGAGGTTAAAGACAGGAGAACATGGCAAGTTTTAAATTAAAGTTTTCTTTATGAATAAATACAATTTTCTGCTTTGACAAAAAATGTAAATAGAAAAATAAAATATAACGTTTAACGTAAAATGTAACGTTAGAAAAACGTCTAATAGGCGTCTGTTTAGATCTATTTTTCACAAAAAACAAGTTAATTACGAAGGAAATTTGAAAATCATCATAATTCTGGAACTTTCACGAGTAAATGAAATTAAATTGGTACTATATTTATATTATTTAGAATATTGTATAATCTGATAGAGATTCATTGTCACTGTCAAGAGTTTAAAGATGAACTTCTTTCACTACCCAATTAATGTGCTTCCCAATTATACATAGGGCTGACATCAGTGACATCAGCCATCTAAATAGTAATTTAGTTCACCAATTAAAAGAAGCGACATAAAAAATGAAATTTAAATCTCACAATAATGTACAGAGATACGATCTAAATGAACCACATTGCTCTATATGACAGCAAAATAAAAGTGGAATAGAAACGTGTGAAAATTCTTAGGGAAAGCCGTAGATAAACTTGACTGTGCTTTGCTAGTAATTGCATATGAAGTGGTTAGAATTGCGGTAATACCTAGCTAAATATTGCATTGATGACCAGTTTGATAGAAATCAGCTTATTACTTCGATTTGTGCGGATAATAATAAAACAAATTTAAATCTCACTATAATGAACATACTCGTAGATACGATCTAAATGGACCACATGCTCAAGGACTGTAATTACCTATATCTTTGACTATGATCTATGACCTATATCTGTGACTGCACGTTTGGCCTAGTGGTTTAACGGTCACCACGCCGTTTCCTACTTCGCCAAGTGTCGTGGGTTCAAATCCCACGTAGGACAACACTTTGTGTGATCCACAAATTGTTGTTCTGAGTCTGGGTGTTCTTTGTGTCCGTTTCATGTATGTTTGTAAAGTCCCCCGCGACACAGGATTTATTCCTAGTGCGGGAGTTGTCTTTTATAAAAAAAAAAAAAAAAAACTTTCCAAAATACTTTTTTCGCTCTTAACAATTTTACTTATTTTTAAATTTCTTTTCTTTTAATAAAAACATCTCGCGCTCTACGAAAATTTCCTATGTTTTGGGGGACTTTACAGGTATACATAAAATGAACGTTCTTTGTGTTCATTTTATGTATACCTGTAAAGTCCGCCAAGAACACAAAGAACATCCAGACTTAGAACAACGATTTGGAAATGACACAAAGTCTTTAGCCATGTGCAGATCGTATCCACAACACTTAACGGGGTGATGTAACCGATTTTTTTTATGTATGACCCGCCAAAATGACTCTACTGTGCCTGATGGAAAGCATAAGCAAAATCCAAGAGTGGTGGTCACCATACTCATTGCGAATGCAGACAATGTAGCATAGCGACCCACACCATGGCAGCCTAGTGATGCTTCTGCATCTTTTAGTCTAGTCAACAAGTATGGAACTTGTTGACTAGCTAGACTATTTGGGCCTCCGGTCTCGCACTCACCAACGAAACACGACCGCACGAACGCTGTCATTTTACGTTGATTTTCTGTGCGAGGGTAGTACCGCCCCGGTCGAGCCGGCCCGTTCGTGCTGAAATCAGCGTGGCTTTGCTAACAAAGGAGCTACTGCAACTTGCTGACTGGTTTAGCTTAAATCACTATTTCATCTGTGCAGTCAATTATTTTATTAATTATTGTAACGTGTGTTTCCTTAAACAAGAACTACACAAGAAATAGCTATAGTTTTAGTATCCGTATTCATACGAACTACACCAGTTCCTGGTTCCTCACTAAATCCTAACTAGACTACTGCTGTACGAACTTGCATTGTCAAAATTATACCGTTATTGACAACCCTAACCAAACAAAAATGTATCTGAGTTTAAATCATTGGTTTTTAAATTCTTAAATGGTTAACGCAAGGACGCAAGGTTTTTATGAAATCTGGCTACATTGATAAAGCTATTTAAGCCCGGAAGTTTATTTACTTAGTCGTTGCTAAAAATAGTATTGAAATGCTGACCTTAATATTGTGAGCACCCTCTAGGAAATTATTTCGAAATGACACACCTAAGAGGTTAAAATAAGGGCTAAAATGCACTGTGAAAGTTCCCCATTTTCAAAGTTAGAACGCGAAATAAAAAATTGGCACGCTGTGAAGCAAAGGGCAATGGTTAACGTAAAACCTATTTGAGTTTAAATCATGGATTTTTAAAGGCTAAAATGATTAAATTATTAAAGTAAGCTTTTTATAACATGTGGCTACATTGATAAAGCTGTTGCAACCCGGAAGTTTACTTAGTAAATTGTTGGTAAAAAAAAGAGCATTGATCGCCAAATATGTTAGCGTTGGATTAACAAAAAGCACACAAGCAACAACTGCAATTGCCATATATAAATATATTTTCAGTTAATTTTACAGTAATCTATCTTTATTGCATACTATAGCTGTGCCCGTTACTTCGTACACGTGACATTTAGAGTTTCAAGTATTTCTTTTTACCGTTTAAACCTTCCCTGGACTACGGCAAACATTTCAAAACAAAATCAGCTATATCGGCCCAACCGTTCTCGAGTATTAGCGAGACAAACGAACAGCAATTGATTTTTATATATAAGAAGTAGATTAAGTCCATCGATTGCTTATCCTGACTATCGCGAAACACAGTAAATATGATTCAGACAATTCAGTTTTCCTCAGTAATAAAAAAACCTGTAGATAACATATTACATCTGTCATAAACTCATTAATAATAAAGGCCTCTATCGAAGTTATTTAAACAAATTGAACAATTGGGATAAGAATTTATTTGCGCTTTGCTTTTACACTTACGGTAATAAAAAGAAAGTACCTGGATGGCCGAGTTGCTCTGTATTTGTTTTCGATAAATTTTCTAAAAATGAAACCTATGTAGATCGATTTATCGCCAACGAAACCCCCTGCATACAAATTTCATAAAAACTGTTGGAGACGTTTCCGAGATTCAGATTACATATATATATATATATACATACAACAATTGCTCGTTTAAAGGTATTCGATTAGATATATTTACAAACACACAATACATTTTCGGAATACATAATCGAAAACGTCGACTATCACGATAAAACAATGATAACAAAAATACAATGATAACGGTAATGAATCATCGCTAACATAAATATCACTATTCAAATAATGGGTACCTAGCAAATCATATTCGGTTGCAAAATATATTAAACCTATGGGGTCTACTCTTCCGTCAACAAACCGGTTATTCGTATCCTTGTGCTATATTGCAGCAAAACAAAACATAGATATTTACTGAGTCATAAGTAAGACCTTCTTATCTACTTTACTACGTACATATACCTATCTATATGTATATAAATACTGAGAAACCTCCTTATTCCGGATTAGTCATACTTTTATCACAAAATAAGTAGTAGTGACACAATATACTACACAAGAGTACTGTGGTAGTGACACAAAATTGTAGCAGTATAATAGATGTCATAAAATTATCACTGAGCCAGGAGGTAGCTGTTAAAATAATGTTACGAAGAAAGATTATTCGCGAACACCGAACGAGAAAGATTTTTGAGGCACGGAATAACGAACCGTATATCGATATGCAAAGCGCCGAATATCGATTGGTTGTTGCGTCGGTTGTTGCGCGATGTTTACAACGAGATCGCCGGCGGGCGTGTCCTTGGTACGGGGAATGCCCTCGTATGTTCGAGACGTTTCTCGAAAGCGTAAAAATCTATATAAACACGAACTCTCGCAGGCCGCAGGCAGTTTGATCTACAGTGCGATAAACATCGAAGTGATATCAGTGTTCAACCTAGCGACCTCGGCGACCATTAAGGATTGTTATTCGGAGTTATATTGTGATTGTAAGAGTGTTGTTAATAAAGTCTCTTTTACACGTCAGAAGGTTTATTTCCCAAACGCATCGAACCCTAACAAGTAACAATACTATGCCTACATGCCATGGGATAATGGCATCACACAAGACATATGCTTTAGATTGATCATCAGATTAGCCAGTTTAACTCTGATTTGCCACTATTAGGTATATTTAAAGTCCAAAGATGTCGTTTTTATCTTGCTGAAGACAATACAGTAAACACAATATGGTTCAATTTGTCAAACTTTATGCAATATAAAAATGCACCTTTGCTGCTGGACATATGCCTCTTCTTTGAAAGGAGGTTTTGACCTACTATACGACGCTGGCCAGCCCAGGTGGGTTAGTACAGGGTTCGTTTCAAGTTTACTTTCTCTTTGGAGATAGTAGCCTCTTACGACACCCATGCGATGAATAGGGGTGGTGACACTCCGTCAGCACAACTTTTATATCTTAAAACGAGAAATGGACGTACCGAGCGTTTCCAGTAATCATAAAAAGCCTTAAAAATCAGCCTCCATTGTAAAGTTTTGTTTTAAACGAAAATACATTATACTGACAATACAATTTATAATTCGACATAAGATGACGAAAAGATATGTGTGCTTACGTTCGTAATTTTCCCGGGAGAAATGAAGTCACTCTGATTGGATATTGAGTACTTACATACATATTTATATTTAACTAGTTGCCCGCAGCTCCGCCCGCATGTATGTCGGTTATCACGGTAAATAGTAGCCTATGTGTTATTCTGATGTATAAGCTATATTACTGTAAAGTTTCATCCAAATCCGATTTGCGTGAAAGAGTAACAAACATCCCTCCATACTTACAAACTTTCGCGTTTATAATATTAGTATAGATACCCATTAACAAAATGTAGGATTAAGTAAGCCATATATGTATTCGATATTTACAAATCAGCACTAATTTTTAAGGTCACAATGTTTCACAGCGTAGTGCTATCGTATTCTTGACCTCAAATAACGATTTTACACCAAAGGTTGAAATGACTTGGTTTACTTCATACTTGTATTGTTATCTTAATACCTACCAAACTAATGTGAATGAGTCCATTTGCTCAGGTACTCAGATGGTACTTGATTTTATCGGGTATCAGAGGGGATTTCCGAAAGAAAAAAAAGGAGGAGGTTAGAAAAAGCATGCTGATTTGTTTTTATTAAATTATCCAAAAACTACTTATAATGGACTCCTTTTCTTTCAGTATGCTTCTAAATTAATAAAACTGTTTTACTGAGTTGTTAGTTTCTTCAGTTTAGTTAATTGATGCACATAATGGAAAGAAAACGATATATCTGAATCGCGCTTTTGCACTCTCTTTATCCATTGGCAAGAGAAATTGCACTGGTATTTATTCATTTTATAAGCTATTAAATATAATAAACTTTCGCGTTTATAATATTAGTATAGATACCTATTAACAAAATGTAGGATTAAGTAAGCCATATATGTATTCGATATTTACAAATATAACTTTTTCAAAATGGACCAGTTGTTCCTGAGATTAGCGCGTTCAAACAAACAAAAACTCTTCAGCTTTATATATTAGTATAGATGAACCACGCAACGTCGTTTGCGTCTCCTAATGCCCGTAGCGTAATAATTTCCCCCCGTTTTTGAAACATTCTTCATTGTTACTCCGCTCCTATTGGTCATAACGTGATGATATAGATAAACTCGATAAACGGGCTATCTAACACTGAAATAACTTTTTCAAATTGGACCAGTAGTTCCTGAGATTAGCGCGTCCAAACAAACAAAAACTCTTCAGCTTTATATATTAGTATAGATGTATTTATTATACTCTTCTAAGATCTAATACTCATAATCAACAACACATTTATTTGGATAAAGACTAATATTAGGTATTATGTTGATAAAAACTCTTTGGCAAATAACTCAATAATAGGTACCAACTCTTAGCGTCTTATACTCGTGATAACTTCTAAACGAAATGTCCGAATGGGATGAAACAAAAAGTATTTTACTTCTACATAAATACCCTTGATAACATAATGCTTTATTTAGATAAGGATTAATATTACGATACACATTTAACGTAGTTTCTTTCTTCAGACGATTTAATAATTTTTTGGAACACAAAAGCGGTTATTGTGACTAAACCATGATAGTTAGATATATGCTCTCGCGGACTTTTTTGTAGATCTTAATGGGACCTACAAACCCGTAATACATTATTTTGTTCTATTGTCAATACTTTTTGCAGCGCACGCAAAAATAGGTTTTCGATTTCACACCTTGGGTTACAAAATAGCAATTTTCTTACGGATCTCTATTTTTTTTGAAAATAAAATATAGCCTATAGCCTTCCTCGATAGATGGACTATCCAACACTGAAAGAATTTTTCAAATCGGACCAGTAGATCCTGAGATTAGCGCGTTCAAACAAACAAACAAACTCTGCAGCTTTATAATATTATAGTATAGATTTACTAAGTGCCTAATAACGATCCAAGGATTCAAAGGGAACCCGTTAAAAATGTTAATGTTCATAATCTGCGCTAGAAATCCTTGTGTGTATAGACGTTAATAACTGGAAATGAACAATGTAATAAAAAAGTAAAATACATGATTTATTAGAACCAGGACTCAAAGTACTATAAATTATCACATAGCGTAGTTGTACTTAGGAGGACGGTGCTCTGGGCGGAAATCAACAATCATGATCGTTTTACAGTATCACTCCAAACACCAATGCCCGGAAATAAATAAATACAATTGACACTAACTACACTAAGAACTCCCTAAGGGTCAAATAAATCAAAATAAATATATTTCACAATCAAATTTTGACCTCCTTGACTTCACCGACAAGAACCATTATGTTTCTTTTTACTCTATAAGGGGGCATCCATTAATTACGTGAGACTTTTTTGTCAGTTATACGAAACCTCGATCCTAACATCCCCTAAGAAAGCGAGCACACCAGCAGGCACTCAAGAGTCACTAGTGTATTCCTGTCCTTTGTGTCCTTCGCGCTAGAATCAGAGGGCTGCCATGGTATTTCCAAGGACCTCACTTCTCGGTAAACCAACCAAGGATTTTTAACACCTGTTTTCTGTGAGGCCAGCCGGCTTATTTGTATCGAACCATGGCCACATCCTACGAAATTTGCTTGGCAGAGGTTGACAGAGCTCCTTGATATGGTAGGCAAGTACAATAATTACTATATATGTTGTGTATAATTTATAATGAGGTAATCCGTCTTGTTATTTCCTTTTAACACCTTACTCGTACTACTAGTTTGTTATTTCAAACAACATGTTTACATCAGGTTGGGATATAGAATAGAATAGAATAGAATAGAATAATCGTTTATTTGGCCCAACGCCGAGACATAAAAAAAAACAATTACAAAAAAAAAACAAGAAACTTAACACCAGAGACAGAAAAGAGAAAGTAACATAAATAAATTATACAGACAAAAAAAAACGTTTTTATACATGTTAAAATTATACTTATTATGTGTCTCGAAGCTGTGGCCAAAAAGGTGTCCAGTTCAGGTAAATGCTGACACAAAGTGCTCAGCCCTGATTTTCAACTGGGACCGGTCGACTTACCGATGTCGCCAAATGCAGAAAGTAATTATAGAAAAAAGCGATTGAATAAAAGTAAAGTATGGAAAATGACAGTACAATAGAATGACCATAGTTAAAACAAATACAACAACATACAAATTACGTATTCTGAGAAAATCATAACAAGGTGTAATTTACAATTAAAGAAATAAACAAAAAGAAAGATAATAAGTACGAAGCATGACACAACCTACACACACAGAAAAGTCTAATGTGACTATTTAAATTAAAGATGTGTTGATGTTAATATTGCCAATGTCTCTCTGTGTATTTGTAAGGTATTGGCGCAAGTGTATTGATATGGCTTCGTACGCTTCGATTCTGATTTTTTTGTGGACGTATACACACGCGATATCAAAATTTTAAATTCCTTTTAAATCCGTTTACTTAATTAGCGTGATTGATGAAATGATTGATAGCTACATAAATTGGCAGATTACGAGGTTAGTACTATGCTCATAAATGCCATCCACATTAATTTCAGAATATAATAATAAATTTAGCAGCGTCTATTATCCTCTAGTTATAGGATCGGTAAGCTGTGTAAGCCAATCCATTGAAGAATTGAAAAGGATAGTAGTAGCATATACAGGGTGGATATGACAAAACGATATTTAACGAAACCGCGGGCCATTCAAATATGTCTGTTGACTTTGGGATTGTTAAATTTATTTGAAAATTGAAAATAAAAAAATGAAACTTTCAAACAAACTAAATGCCTAAAAATATTAAAACCGATAAGAACACCATTTGCAATTTAAGTTCACTGACCTACGTGCATACGAGTACAGCTGAGCGCCCGCGGCAACATCAAACGGCGCCCGCGCCGTGCTGCCGCCTTCTTATTGTAATAATAATTTACATGTATTTACACAATCACAATATTTCACAATAATATCACAAAACATGAAATTCAATTAATTATAATTAAAAATTTTCAATTCTCAATGAATACACAGATCGTATCTTTTAATAATGTATTTTTTTCGCAATTTTGCAAATTAGTAAGTAGGTAGGTACTAACAAATAGCTTTGCAAATAAGTAATAACAAAAAGTATGTCTTACGGGCAATGTCTTACAAAAAGTATATCTCGTCGATCTAATAAAGCCTGTACTTACTTGTATTTAAAGGTTTACGCTTGTTTTTTTTAGAACTTTGTGAATAGATCTATGGCTTACTTACTTGAAAATGAGGAGCAGCTGTACGCAAACTACATGTCAGTGTAGGTACGTAAAGCCAGAACGGCATTTTTTCGGCATTCTCCATAAATTAATATCATATCCGAGTATTCACTAGCCGTATAACCAAATCGAGGCATTGTTTCATTTACACTCACACAAAGTAATCGTTAAACAACAACTAAGTACTAACAAACCTAACTAATGTGTTCTGTCCCTGTCCTGTCACTATTAAAGCAGTTTTTCGCACTAATCACTTTAAAATACCTATTATTTATTAATAATCAAAGCAAACAGTAGGTACATAGAGCTTCCGCGCCGGCTAGTTCAAACGTGCAATGACGCGAACACGTCACGGGTTCGCGTATTGCGACTGACTGCCGACTATTCAAATGCAGTTTTTTACGCTTGAAATTAGAAAAGGATAGAAAAGATATTTTCGGTTGACCCTTTTACTCTCCCGGGTGATTCCTTCCAGCAATACCTACCTATTGTTTTTAACTACACACATCAAAAGTGTCTAGGGATCAACATATGTGTCTAGGGATCAACATATAATTTTGCAATAACTTTTCTCCTGATTGATATTAATTAAAATTTTCTTTAAGGATTCATCAAATAAAATGTTTTCGTTTGTCACAGTAACGATAAACCAAGTCACCTTTGCATTAATAAAGAATTTGCCATTTTCCTAATAAAGGGATTTTTGACATTTGAACCACTAACATTAAAGTTCGAAAAAAAGACTGAAATAATAGTTTTCTTTAAAATTTTATTAGGTAACTTAAACAATTAATAATCCGTCTTTCTACCGCGAACACTAACAACACAAGAATCGGTTCGGCATACTCAAAATGAGTTCATCCAAATCACGCTGTGGAATGGCCGCCCATGTTCGTTGCAACAACAAAAAAAGGTCTTCTTGCGACTGGATACCCTCCATATTCGGCAGAGCTCTTCTCTGTAGCATATCACATGCATGCTCAATCGGGTTCAAGTCTGGCGACTGAGCAGGCCAGGGCCAAAGCCACATCTCAATCTCAAGAAATCCGCATAAAAATGCTTGATCCCTAGACACTTTTGATGTGTGTATTTTGTGATTACGTGTGTGAGGATCTTATTGCTCAGACATAAGGTATATTTTAGAGTGAACATTATTTGAGTAGTTAGACCTAAGGTCATTAACCCCTTGATGATAGCGATGCATTCAACACATCGTGTAGTAAATTGCAAAAACGAAAAGTAGTGTCCTGTGGCTTAACTACTGAACCGATTTCATTGAAACTTTGTAGGTGGACTTAGTTAAATAAATAAATAAATAAATAATAAAAACGTTTATTTCTCACCAAAACCAAAATACATAAATTACTTACGAATTGAATTACATAATATCCAGGTAGTATTTCGGTTGAGGATCGCTGGTGCCCGTGGTAGGCATAAAATTGCCTGTGTTACAGGTCACCAGGGTCCTCGCTCCGAACCAGTTTATACAAAATCAAACGCTATGAATAAAACAAGGAACAAAAGAGACAGTATACTAATTTAAAAACTTAAAATTATATAGTGAACAAACATGTTGAAAAGTAGTATAAAAGTTTTATTAATTTTTTATTTTTCCATGGAATTATGTGTGTATGCGTGCGCGCGCGCGTGTGTGTGTGTGTGTGTGTGTGTGTGTATTTGTTGTATTTGTTGTAAGTTTAAGTGTGATGTCTAGCATATACCATTATAAAAGTAGATGGCTACTCCAGAACCACCAATAAATCCTCAGTTTCTTCGTATGTTTGCTTCAAGAGCCATTCCGTTACAACTATGTGGCATTGGTATGAGTTTAGTTTATAAAAAGTCAAAACTTTATTAATTTTATTGTATAAGTAGGGTCAAATATTCGTTATTCGTTAAATAGCTTTGGAAAAAGGATAGTTGAACTCCTCTTATTCCTAGTGACTCGAGCCTCTTCACAAATATGGGGACCGAAACCGTATCGAAAGCTTTTTTTAGATCTAGAAACAACGCTACACATTTCTGACCTACATCTAGTTGTTTAACTACGTTGTCAACTAAAGCATGAACAGCATCATCCGTAGACAATTTCCTTCTGAACCCGAACTGTTTAGCAGATAATAATTTACGCGATTCCAAATACGTAACAAGTCTCCGATTCGTTATTTTTTCGAGTACCTTCGACATTGCTGGGAGAACCGATATAGGTCTGTAATTTTCAACACAGTTCCGATCCCCCGACTTGTGAATTGGGTGGAGAAGACCTCTTTTAAAGTGGTCAGGGAAAATTCCAGTGCCAATGCTGAGATTACAGATGTAAGTGAGAGGGGGCACCAGTATTCCGGCATACTTCTTCAAAAAACCACCTGAGATACCATCCCACCCCACTGCACAGTTGGTCCTCAGAGACATAACAATATCCTTCACTTCAGATTCATCCGTCTCCAACATTACAAAAGAGTCAGCGGTCTCGGACTGAATATTAACGGGAGAAGGAAATGAGGATCTACAAATAGCATCCGCGAGCTGATTACCAACACCTGCAAAATAGGCATTAACACTGTTAATTTCCTGTTGCTTGTCTTTATTAGACTCTAAGAGGTTACCTGCGGATGATTTGGGTTTGATTCCGTTTGTAACCGATCGAATAACCTGCCACATGTGCTTAGAGTTCTTACCGGCTTTTTTAAATTCTGCTCTTTCATATTCTTTTTTGGCCTTGCGTTTAATTGCCGTACAAAAGTTGCGGTATCTTTTATAAGACACTGATATAATTTCATCCGAGGGGTTCTTTCTATGTTTCTTGTATAGGTTGTCCCTATTGCGCATGCATTTGAGAAGTCCTGGAGTAATCCACGCCTTGCTTGGACGCCGCCTGCAGGGCAACTTTATTGTTTTTGTGTTTTTTGCGAGCGCAGAGAGAATAGGGTCTAAGAATAATTTTGTGGCGAGATTAGGATCACTTACTGCAAAGACAGGGTTAAAATTAATACCATAAAGCTCAGCAGACAGACTATCCTCGTCGATTTTGGTTGCAGTGTGGTGGGTTTTATGGGCAACGCCTTTTAATGACATTGCCAGCAGCACTGCGAAGTGGTCCGTAACAGTAGTCTCGAGAACAAGCACTTTAGAAGTCAGCGATGTCTTCAGGTTTATATGATCAAGGCAGGTGGAACCGTGGGTTGGGAAGGCATGACCGAGAAAGAGGCCATGCTGTGCTAGGACATCGAGATAGTCCAAAGTATGTGTAGTTGTGTTTTTATGGATAACATCAATGTTAATGTCCCCAATAAGAGCTATATTTCTATAAGACTTTAAGCTCGCAAAAAATCTATCCAAGGAATGAATAAAATTTGACGGGTCATGAAATGCGTATGGTCTATAAATTGCAACAACAGCCAGCTCCGAACCCATAGTAATCAACAAGCAGCTTGCATCGGATACCTCCGGCTCAATGACTTTGACATTGGATAAAGTCGTCTTCAAATAAACCACTACCCCGTCATTTTTATTGTGAACTTTAAATGTTTTATATGCAATATATCCGTCTATTTCTGGTATTACTTGGTTACATGAAAGCCAGCACTCGGTCAGAACGATGAGGTCGATGGCGATGTTTATTCTTGATAATAGTGTTAAAAATCCCGAGAAATTAGCGTTTACACTACGTATATTCTGAGATAATACGGTAATATGAAAACTCGAAACACGCAGCAAATCATTGCATTTCTCCGGGCAACACATCAGTGAGTCGCAAAAAGAAACATTACCTATGTTATCTAATAAATCATTGATCGCTGAGAATTTGTAAACAATAAACTATCATTAGGCAAACGCGAGTATAAATAAATTTGATATTTAAATAAGTGTATCTAAGGGTTAGTGTATCGTATAATAATAGCATATTACTTATTATGCCACTCAAACATACCGTTACTGTGCCATTGAAAAAATAAAACGGTATAATATTGATCTCAGTGTGTAGGTGAATCACAAGGGCCTTAAAGTTGTTAATGAATGTGATGTTATTAATTTGTACAAACCAGGGAGGTTTGATTGTGTTTGAAGTGTATAAGTTTTGTGTATTAGTGTAATAATTCCAATAAAAACCATATTTAAAAATGTAAAAATAAAAAGTGGGTGACTTGGTAAAAAGATGCATGCAAATCAAAATAAACATAAACATTTCTATGAAACGTATGCTGTAGGAGGCACACTGAGGCCGCAGATTATTTAAAAATATTAATGGGCCTATTATAATTAGCGTAAGTAATACAAAAAACAATAATAAATCTTTACCCAGTCATTTCGCTTTTATGGTGGGTAAATCGTTTTCATCCCTAATTGTAAGCCGTGAACCGCCGTCCTCTTTCTTCATGTAAATATTTCCTCTTCTTGTCCAGCAATATTTAAACTTTAATGTCTTTGCTGCTTCTCGGGCCAAAGCAAATAATTTTTTATCTTTATTCGTGAGACTCTCAGAAATATATACTGGATTCGCGGGACCCGGGAAACCAATTGTCAACGAAGAAAGTTTATTATTGGGATTATTTTGATTAAATTTCCTCACGCCATTCAATATTCTGTTTTTTGATAAAACGGAGGTCAGGTCAGTTACGACTGCTGTTCCTGATTTTGTCGTAATCCTATATACGTCTCTAATGTCAGAGGACGGTACTTCTGTGTTGAATGATTTGCAAGTTTTTTGTATTAATTCACACAAGTCTTGTTGTGTCTCTTGCTTTAGTTGTTGGGGTAAATTGCGGAACTCGATGACTGTGAACTTGAGCTTTTTTTGCATGTCATCTATTTTATTTTCTAATGAGATTATGTAATTTAAATTTTTCTGACGTTCCTGTTCCATTTTAAGAAGTCTATGCCTGATGTCTTCGTATTGTGACGACATAAATTTGATAGACTTTTCCAGTTCGTTGCTGGTAGCTTTAATACTGGCATTCTGTTCCTTGAGTTCGGCCATGTCGGAGCATAGTTTGTTCAAAATTGCATCCTGGCCTGTCTTCCAGTCACACAGCATTGCCATTAGCTCCTCCTTAAGGGTAAGTTCTTCGGACTTCTTTTCGTCTTCTTTCCGAGGTCTTTTCGGTCGTCTACCAACGCATCGAATTGGGCTTTCTGGATCAAGCGTAGCGATATCAGTTTCCGAAGATACTTGGAGTACACTTTTTTGCTTATTCGGAGGCGTTCTCGCTGGTGGTCCCATGTTGTAATTTTATATATCTTTTTTTTTTCTTTTTTTTGAAACTGACTTAGGTTCACAGTTTTAGTAGTCGGCACGTATTCAATAGGTACACAATAACCAATACAGCAAAACCGGTCTATTAAAGAAACTATACAAAATTGAATTTATATTAAGTTGTTTATGTTATAGTTTTATTATAAATAGAAAAGAAACAATTGCGAATGATATTTAAGCGTAGGGTAGTGCGCACGACTAGACGCTTCCGCGGTCCGGTGGCGAGTCAGTTAGAAAACTCTTGCTTTGTGGTATCCACCTTGTAGAAGCCCAAACCTCAAAGTAGAAGTAAGCTGGGTAATTCTTATTCTTAATTACAACGTGTACATATAATAGACTATTTAATTATAAATACTACTCTATTTCTGCATACAGCACTTTTTAATTCATTTTTAACATTATTGGCCAGCTTGTCTTGCCTAAAATATTACCAGAGCAAAGCTTCTTTGACTCCTTCGCTTCAGAATCCCTCAAAATGGACGTGACCCTGAATTGTTTCGTACTCATGCTGAAAATTGTATAATGACATTACTTTTTTGGCATGTCAACGTAACGCCAAATACCTATTCAACATTTTCTTTTTAAGGTCATTAGTTAAATCGATATATTAAATTGGATTTTCTCTTATTCCAATCAATTTTCCTGTCATTGGAATTATTACTTGCATTATTAATCACTATAATTCACAACACAAGGCGAGGGTATTTTCTATTTTTACAGTATCTCTTTTCCATTGATCCTTTCAAGAACTGATGAGGAAACTTATTAGATATTTATTACACTTAAGAAACTTTTCGGAAGACCCCAAAACCTTACGTTTATTTCAGCGTTCCTACATCAAGTTTTATATACTTAGGTACGTGACACTTATCTGGGTGAAAAGCAATTTTGTAGTTCTTGTTTCATTGGTGTCATTAAAGGAAACAAAGAACTATATTTATCTCGAGTAAAGTTTATTCACCCTCGTCACTGGGCTAGATCTTTTAATCTTAACCACTGACGAAATATATACTAGACCAACACTCTACTAGGCGAGACCTGTACGCGGATTTATAGTAAGCTTAATGTTCCCTAGATGTCACTAAGTGCATCAAATCGTGAATTACAACGATATTTTCTGACCCCCAACACCAATACGAACCCAACAGTCAACTGTCAAGTTTATTGTCATTCTATCATTGCGAAATGTACCACTAGATGTCATTTTTTCAATAATTAATTATCTTAGTACCTACATAATTTATGTAATATTTTATTTTATCGTCAGAGAGATCTACACAAATAAATAAAATTGAAACGTCTGTTTTTAATTTTAAAATAACCGCTTTTCTCTTTACAATCTTTTTTTTTATTAATTGTTTGAAACTTTTTTATTTTCAATGGATTCACTTTAAACTTTATAGGTATGTTTCTCAATTGACATAAGTAAGGAACTAAGGACTGACATTTTATTTTTATGGATTCAAAAAACAAAATAAAAATTGATGAATTAATAAAATACAGTTGCATGTTGCAGTTGCAATTCCCGTCCTTAATGACACATGTCTAAAAACAGTTTTTGGCGTTTATTAATGTTGTTGATCGTGAATGTATGCAAACAAAAAAAATGATTATTACGAGTTGATAATGTCGAGAATTGCTTGTACATATTAATTAACAACTGTAGATGACAAAAAGGTGTAATTAAGGATTTTCTTTCGGTTTGTGTCTTATAAATAATCCTAATGTTAAAAATGCGAACGTAAGTTCCTTTGTTACGCTTTCCGGCGAAAACTACTTAGCTGATCCATCTGATCATCATGAAACACATATTCTTGTAGCGGTATTAGAAGTAACATAGGATACTTTTTATTAAATGCGAACGCGGGCGAAACCTAGTTATTAATAAAACAATCGAAATGTTTTTGGAACGAAGTTCCCTAACGCGCTTTTCGCGCCAAAAGTTGTAGCGACACTTAACATTGAGTTGACGTCATAGTGCTGGATACTAAACGTTAAATATAACACATTGATTGCCAACGTCCATACCGTGTTGAATGCACCGGTTCTCGTCCGATCACCGAAGTTAAGCCACATCGTGTGTGGTTAGTGCTTGGATGGGTGACCGCCTGGGAATACCACGTGTTGTTGGCTTTTTGCATTTATTTACAGAAAAATATATTGTTTTATAGTATATTTTGTAAAGTTTGATTATTTCTAAAATAATTTGACAAATGCATTACCGGCCTTTGGGGCATAGTGGAGTGGGATGGGGGGAAAGGTTGGGGTATGAGCCTCCGGTATCCTCACTCACTCGGTGAAACACAGCACAAGCACTTTTTCACATCGGTTTTCTGTGAGGCCGTGGTATTACCAGGGGCAGGGGTCATATTACGTCGCATCGCGCGTAACCAAGTTAAATAATATTCAGAAACGGTTAAATACGTATCTACTCATTTTTAATCAGTAGCCCAAAGTTAAAGTTTCATGTTTCTAACTTAAAAATGACGAACTTTCGTCCACACTTTCAACCCGCATTTCACCCCCTTAGGGGTAGAAATTCCAAAATACCTCCCTTAGTGGATGTCTACTCAATAAAAAATTTAAACAAAATAAAAACGACTTCAAGGTTCGACTCGATTTCTCTTGGATGCCATCATCAGATCTTAGTGGCCTTATCATGGTACCACCGTTGGGATATATCCTTTCCATTAAAAAAAGAATCATCAAAATCGGTTCATAAACGACGAAGTTATCCCCGAACACACTTAAAAAAAATATATATATACGGTCGAATTGAGTAATCTCCTCCTTTTTTTGAAGTCGGTTAAAAACGATCCATATGATTAACTGAAAGAATACAACTTAAGGTCTATACGTACCTACGTGTAATATTAAAATCATCATCTTATCCCTAACTGTTGAACAGTTTAACCTTCTATCATCAGCTCACCTAAATAACTTGAAAGTATACGACTAAAGGTCTATAGATACGTATGAAATTGAAAGAATTATCCTCCAACTCCTAACCGTTGAGGAGTTGTACCTTCGATCATCAGCTTACCTAAATAATTTAAAAGAATACGACTAAAGGTAACATACATACATATGATATTTAAAGATTTATCCTCCAACTCCTAACCGTTAAGGAGTTGTACCTTACACCATCAGCTCATCATCATAAAATGATGACTACCACACGCAAATACCGGGTTAACTTCAGAAAATATACGAAAACATAATATGTGCCTAAAAAAATGAGGGTTTCCCTCGATTTCCCTGGGATCCCATCATCAGATCCTGATATGGTGACAATGAGACCACCTCGGGAGCATACCCTTTCGAATACAAAAATAATTTTCAAAATCGGTCCACAATTGACGCAGTAATCGGTGAACATACATTTTAAAAAAAACATACAGTGGAATATAGAACCTCCTCCTTTTTGGAAGTCGGTTAAAAATAAAAATACAGTCGAATTGATAACTACCTTCTTTTTTTGAAGTCGGATAAAAATAAACATTCATATTAATTTAATATTTTTGAACTGAGTACGCGGCTCAAGCGACGTTGCCGTTCCGTAATAACTACTGGAAGATATATGAACGATTTTTGCAATGTTGCCATTCATGAGTGCATTGTTTCTCTGATTCAACCAAATAACTTATAAATGTGACATCTAGCGTAGTAAATAGGTCATTATTTTCAAGTTTATTAAAATCGATTGCAACGACATCTCCTAAACATAGGTGATAACTTTTAGTTATGCAATTGAAAATCATTTTTTTAAAGCAAGCATTACAAAGCAAGTTTTATATTTGAAAAATAATAATATAGTTACTAGAATTGAAGCACATCAATAAAATACTGTTAAATTTTGTTAAACTGCTTTTTAGAGCTTATTTTGAGCGCCATCTAGATTTAGTTGAACTTTTCTAGCTTTTTACGGCGTACAGTATTGGCCAAGGGAGGGACGGTCTATAGTATATTGTGTCATTGATCTTAACTAAACAAGCAGAACGACAAAAATTCTTACCAAATTAAAGCAAATCCTCTAATCACTTTCACGACACTATTTTAAGCCAGGACTCAAGGAAAAAGCGAATCGTATGTATCGTTCCGCATTCGTAACTAAATTGAACGCTGTTAACAGACGCAGGTGAAATGATAAGGTATCGAAGTACTCACAACATTTATTATCTCTTTGATAACAGGAAAAATGAAACATCGAAGCTATCGATAAACAATGTTATTTATATCACAAGTTACAATATTAAGTCTCGGGGCAGCAAGAATACGTCAGATGTTTGGTATTAATTAATCGAATATCTATATCTATACTAATATTATAAACGCAAAAGTTTGTAAGTATGGATGTTTGTTACTCAACTACTGAACGCATTTGATAAAACTTTACAGTAATATAGCTTATACATCAAAATTGCATATAAGCTACTATTTGCCGCGATAACCGACACATACGCGGGCGGAGCCGCGGGCAACCACTAGTAATTAATATAATAGTCATACAATCAATTCGCACGATAAATGTAGCAAATAAACAGGTTAGCGATTACTCAACTTACAAGGGGCAGGGGTATTCAGGCAAAAATAAGACGGGGCCATGATTGATATAGCTCTTATATTATGGTGTCCGTATGACGTGACGGAGTGTCACCATCCCTATTCACCCCGTGGGTGACGTAAGAGCCGACTAAGCGATTCAGAACAACAGCACCGCATCACAGCAGCAACCTATCTCGCCAGCGTGGTATAGTAGGCATAAACCTCCATTCTAAGGAGAGGCTTATGTGCGTTGCGTGCTCGTGTTCACATTGGCCGCCAGGCGTGAACACGAGCACGCAATGTATACCGCACCCGCAGCCGCCGCCGCGCCCGCGCGTTCCAACGTGAACAAGCACTATGTCCAGCAGTTGATTACTGCTGAATGATACTGATTTAATTTTGATTATTTTGAAGGTTACCAACGTTGACACGTGTGGTGCCATCTGCTATCAAGTAGCTTATTTAAACAAACGTTTCAGAAAATTTTCTAACATTTCAAGAGATTTTCCGATGATTTTGAAATTGCCTGAGAAGGGATAGTAGGGTCATTACATCATTTTACAAACTTTGTACGAGATAAATGCGGATTATAATAATTGTGGACCGACATCAACGGCAGAGACATACTAGTTCTACGATACAGTCAGTAAAAAAATTCGAAGCATAACTAACAGGTTCATCGAATATTAGAGATGATTGTAGATAATTTTCGATTATTATAATATCTATTCCAAAATCTTATCTAATCTTGAACCCCAGCCTTAAACATTAAGTACACGTAATAGTTTTTACTGTGATAATCAAGGAAAATATTGAGACAAATTAGTCATCATACTTATGTACTTATAATCGCTCCTAATATAGTACTATGTACTTCTCAAAGTTTATTTTTATTTATTTTTATAAATAACTAACTAGCTGTAGACCACGGCTCCGCCCGCGTGTTTGTCGGTTATCGCGGTAAATAGTAGCCTATGTGTTATTCTGATTGATATAAGCTATATTCCTGTAAAGTTTCATCTAAGATATTACTGTTCTTGAGTGATAGAGAAATCTTTTACTATTGCCAAACCATAGACAAACGATGGTTTTACACCATGTATGACTCGTCAAGCAGTCTCGTTTTCATACATATATCTCTTTAAATTAAAATCACATAATTGAAAGGTTCTATAAAGGGGTAGTGACCAAATAAGGCAAAGTCTGACACTTAACATTAAGTAGGTGCGAGTTTTGACCCACACACTACACTACTTCCTACCGCAAGCGGAAAACTTGGTGAATGTCTCTGAACAATCAAATGCACCTACCTAATTGCTTTAAATAGGTTTATGATGAAAAGCTGTATTCATGACCATCCGGCATCCAACCCATCTGGTGGTAGAGTCACTAGACGCCATATGTGTCACGTAGTGTTTTAATTAAAAGAAAGAATCTTTAATCATGTTCCACATTATGGTAGATTATGCATTTGGTTTTAATCAATACACGTTGCGTACTATGATTTGTAATTACTTACTTACGCAAAAGATATAAGACAATAGAGCTGATTCATTCAATGATAAACAGTGAATTTGGTTGTTAGCCTAGCTTATAAAAAAGAAAAAAAAAACTACATATTTTCAAACAATTGCCTGAATCAACATGCAAATGTATTATCATACACCTAAAGCCTTATTTTTTTTAATGAATGTTTGTTTATGATGCATGTATATTTTATTTTATGGTTTAGGTGTTATTTTTACCCGACTGCGAAAGGAGGGTTATGTTTTTCGAGTGTACGTTTTTTTTTTTTTTGTGAGGTCTGACGACCTCTCCGCTTTTCCCCGTCCATGGAAACGACAGGACCTTGATATTCTGGGGTTCCTCATTTATGTCGTCTATCTTTCATGTATTTCTCGCAACAAGTGCCTCCCTTCTATCGCTTTTCTTTCTTGAATTTAATTATTTTATTTGTTCATATTTGTACGAAACAAAGTTTATGTAATGCTATAATTCTACATTTTTTCTCAATTTTCTATTGTGTTAGTGCCATGTTGTATTGTGTCTAGGCTTACTATCTTTTCCTTTCTTATGCTATTTACTATTTCCTTTTCTTTATTCTTTACGAAGTTCTTTCTCTATTTTTAACTATACACTTTCAAGATTGTTTTATCATTTCTTCCTTTTCAATTTCTTTTAGAATGTTTTTCTAGTTGTTTTTATTTCGCTATTTGTATGCGTATCAAGTGCTTATTTGTATGTTTTACTTTACGTTATTTCTAATCTAGTTCTCTTCCAGTGATACAGCTATGTTCATTACACAACGTGTTCCAAATTTAGTTTAAGATTTTTATATTTTTAAATTCTCCAATATTTCTTCTTTGTTGCCATTCTTTAGTCTGTCAGATCGTATCATTTGTGACTCTGTGTGTTTTATTTTCTATGTCATTCTGCTGTTTTCTTTGTCAATGAGTATATATATACTAAGATATGTATATTCATTACATTTTCTTACTGCAGGATTTTCTTAAGCTGTTATGTTTAGTTTATGTGTATGTGTCTAGTATTGCGTGTTTGTTTTGCTTTTTCATAATTATTTACATTTATTTCATTAATTTTCTCTAATTTATAATATTAATTTTTAAACAATAAATTTTTAGCTTGAATTTGGTTCTATGATAATGTTCTAAAATTATGTGTACTTGTCTAATGTTTGTCGCATACAAGCATGTTTTGATTTGTGCATATATATTTATTATATAATTATCAAATCTATGTGTGTGTGTGTATGTGTGTGTTTCTGTGTCGTGTGTGTGCGTGA
This sequence comes from Diaphora mendica, assembly GCA_949125395.1. Taxonomy (NCBI): domain Eukaryota; kingdom Metazoa; phylum Arthropoda; class Insecta; order Lepidoptera; family Erebidae; genus Diaphora; species Diaphora mendica. Next base: position 8,647,297 of record OX421322.1, read on the forward strand.
GTGTGTGAGTCACAAATATGCTGTATTTTGACGTGCCAAATAATCCCATTTTATTCGGGTTGGGCACTCGGAGCTAAAGGCGTTGTGGCCTGGGTTCCGCAGCCTAGAGTGCAGGCAATTGCAACACTGCGGTTCGGTTCCCGCGGTGTACTTAGCGCATTTCTCGCGCAAGTGCGGGCCTCCGCAGTGGCTGCACCTGTCTACATCCTCGGTGCAGAACTTGCGGCCGTGACCGAACGCTAGGCACTTCGTACATTGTATGAGCGGAGACTGGTCCTCCACTCTGATTCTTTGCAGGTCCAGATACAGAATTCCAGTCTCCGTCATCCTCTGCCATACTATTGGTTTCACTTGCAAGACTATGTGGGAGGTTTTCGGGTTTCTGGTTCTCTTTCTATATTTAATAGTCAGTTCTCTCTCTTCCTGTGGTAGGCCCATGAAGGTGTTAGTGTTCTGTGCGTAGAGGGCCTTTATCATCTCGTCGTTCTCTCCGTCCACATAGACATCCTTAAGGACGACGAGCGGGTCCTTATTTTTCATGGGCGCTACCACAAGCCCATCACCATTACTCTCAATCCTCTCCCTCACTTTGATCATCTCCTTCTCTGTGTCGCAGCCCAGAATTATTGTGCTATTTTTGGCCTTCCGTGCCTTACTTACTTTTAGGCCGGTGCCCCTGGCGTCGACCGCCTTCTTCACTCTCGCGAGTACCTCGTCGGCAGTCTCCTGGCTGTCTTTCGAGGTCACCGCCATCGAGTGAAGTGCCGGTCGACGCCCGGGTTTGGTTGCTGCAGCGCTGGCGTATGTCTTGGGGACCGGATCGCTCTCCGGCATACGCCCCTTTACGATTTCGCTGAGATGTGTCTTGGTCTCAACGACAACATCTCTAGCGACAGCACCAACCAGGTCCTCAATCTGGGTCTGCGCACGCACCACGATGCCCTCGGTCGCTTGGTCTACCTCGACCTGAGTCTCCTCGATGTTACTAAAACTTTTTCTATGGCGTCAGCGCCCCGGTTCTCATTATTTTTGTCGGTGTCAACTGCCTCGGTGGCGCAAGCGGTAGCGTAAGCAACTGCTGTGCTTGAGGTCTCGGGTTCGATTCTCGGGTCGGACCAAATGTTTGTAAGATCTTCAAATGTTTGTTTCGGAGTTTGGGTGTTTTCTATGTATAATATGTATGTATTTACAAAAAAAAAACGTATATAAGTATATATATCAGTTATCTAGTATCCATAACACAAGCTCCGCTTAGCTTGGGACTAGATGGCGTTGTGTGTTAGATGTCCGAAAAAATATAACTATCTCTTTCTTTAGTTTAAAATACAACTCGTTGATCCATGTGAAAACCGAGTCCTCCACCTCTCCCAATTTTTGCCCGATCTCAGCAAATGAGGTGTCGTTAGACGGGTCTTGAGGAGGCCTATCTACTTAAAATTGTGTAATATGTTTATCTGAAATTAAGGGTTGTCGAACTATTCGACAAAAACCTCAAAATTAGAAAAAGTTCAGTTTGAGATTCGAAATTTTCAAACTTCTATGTGTCAAATCTATGTAAAAGGGGTGTCAGTAGATAGGACTAGATGAGTTCTATCCGAATATGTATAGTATATACACACATCAAAAGTGTCTAGGGATCAAGCATTTTTATGCGGATTTCTTGAGATTGAGATGTGGCTTTGTAACACGAAGCAAATACAAAGAGGAGATGCCCTAATGAAATTTTTGTATGAAACAATGCGTGACAATTTGCGGGGGTGAGGGGGGGGTTACTTTGCCCTTTGCCATCTACCAATCAATAGCAAAACTACTTGCATCGTTACATATTGATGTTGCTATGTAGTTTAGCTATTTGACACTAAGCGTACGATGTAAGGGACATACAGGGACGTACTCAGAATTTTCTTATCAGGTAGTTATTTTTTTAAAGTTAATTTTGTAAATTTCTCTTTCAATTCAATTCAATTTTTTATGCATGTATCGCAAAAATATTATTAGTAAGAAACATCGTACATAACATCTATACTAATATATGACGCTGAAGAGTTTGTTTGTTTGAACGCGCTAATCTCAGCAACTACTGGTCCGATTTGAAAAAAAAAATGTTTCAGTGTTAGATAGCCCATTTATCGAGGAAGGCTATAGGCTATATATCATCACGCTTAGACCAATAAGAGTGGAGCACCAATGAAGAATGTTGCGAAAACGGAGGAAAATTATTACGCTACGGGAAATAGGAGACGTAAACGAATTTGCGTGGGTTAGCTAGTATAGTATAAAAGTGAAAGTTTGTGTGTTCTTTATATCTTCCCCGTAACCTTGGTGATGTATTTGATTTATTACTTATTTAAATATGTCGCCGTAAGATTATAAAAACCGTTAGATTATAATCTACCTAGCAAGATTGCCAACTATCGATAGATTGTCAACTGTGATATACTACTTACGCGCGTCAAATTGTCAACTTTCCCTGATTGTTCGGTTTTATAGTAGGCCGATCAAAACCCATAGAGATAGTTTAGGTTATTACTTCTTTGATGAATCACAAATTATTTTTTCTGCCACAGCAACTTTATATAACTAATCCTAAAGCTGTGAGGTATTTTCAACATGAAATGAATTTACAATCACAGAAATACTTTACATTTGGCATCAAAGACAAATTAACAAACAAATATGGCGGCGCGGGGACATATGCTGTTCGACCAATCAGCGCGCGACTTGCGATTCGTAGATACCATTTTACAATCTCGCGAGATAGATTACAATCTAACGGTTTTGACAATCTGACGGTAACATATATATTAAAGAGAGAGAAAAAAAACAAAGAAATATAGTACAACAACAAACACATACAATAAAGAGAACAATAACATACAAGTAGGAGTATAATACAAAAAAAAAATGTTTCTACAAATTAGTTTTTCATTTATTATATTTTCAAATTCTTCAGTTTTCGTTTGATTAATTTCGTTGTGGGTTCCGAGAAAGTTTAATTTTCCTGGGATTCCTGGGATAGAATTTTAGTTAATTAGAAAACCTATCAAATAATCAGTATAAGTAAAATTTGTTTCATTTTCAAGTACTTTAAATTCTAGAGCAATATAGATATAATTTGAATATAGATAAAAAAAAAATCTAATTACGACCCTGTCTCTTTGTTCTGTTGATGTTTGTTTTCCTAGTTGACGATAGATATTTTATAGTATTATATTTATATATATGTCGGAGACACAAGAATAAACGAGAACATGAATGACAGATACAGCCAATCTGGACCAAAGCCAAACACTAATCACTACTAAACGGATACGAATTAACTTAAACACCATCAGCAACCCCCCATGAGGGGATTGGGGCAACGCTCACCCCTCCGCGATGCCCTGTGGAATTCGCCACCTAGGCTAGTAATTCCCCCACTGATAAATATCGCCTCATACACACAATATAAAACACAGAGATACAATAAATCGCAAATCAAATAATAGATATGGTCGTCGCGAGATCTGAAGAGAACTGTGTCCTGTTGCCGATCGCGCCGCTTTATATAGAGTGTTCCGTAGTGTTCGGTAGTGGCAAATGTTTGTATCACTTTTATTATTTGGATACCCTCACTCTGACATATATATTATATAGATTAGATATTTTTTGTAATCATTTTGTGAACACTGACGGTTCACAAAATGATTACAAAAAATAATACTTTTTCGATTAAAAATTCTTTAGGCAAGAATGCAGAACATATTTCAATATTTTTTTATGATTTACTTTATAAATACTCAGCTCTTCGAACCTTTGTATTTTTATTTCCCATCACACAAAGTTTTTCCATCTAGTGGCGAATAGATTTAACTATATTTCAACAACACACTGAGAGATTTTTCTAGAATTATTTTAAGAAATTAAGTATAAAATTACTTACAAATGAAATATTATGCCATTCATGGCACCAGAACGTCTATCCAAGTTATTTGTACAAGATAAAACACAACACTTCATCTTTTACTTAATTGTACCGAGAATATTCAAGGATTGCGATTTTTCGATAAAGTTCTAGAACATTGATGTTGACAGTCTAATTTGTAAGTCGCGTTATCTGCGATGACGTTGGGACCTGTATTTTGTCACGGGACCTATGCGCTTATGCCATCTCCTCTTTGTATCTGCTTCGTGCTTTGTAATAAATTTATTATTTTATAAATTTATATGGATCCTTTTTGGTGCATTTCATAATTTGAATCAGGAACTGTCAATCAAATTCGAGTAAAAGATGAAAATCAGCTGTCAATATTTTCCCTATAAAAACATACAACGCATTGAAGACATTATTAGTGCTACTGTTTCCCTACTACTGATTAAAACCAACGTTATTATGGAGCGGCGACGTCATTTAAGCAGGGAAGAAATGCTCAGAGCCGTGGGAATGATAGAAGCTGGTTCCCGGCAACGTACTGTGGCTTTAGCTCTGAATACAAGTCAGAGTGTTATCAGTCGACTTTGGACACGTTACCGAAGCACTGGTACCGTGGCTGAGCGCCATGGAGGACGGTATCGCTGCACCACACGGAGACAAGACCGATACATTCAAATCTTAACTCGAAGAGCTCCAACAATAACCGCCATGATATTAGCCGTGAGGCTTCATCACTCTTCAGGGAACTTAATTAGCGACCAAACAGTCAGAAACCGCTTGCATGAAGTGAACCTTCATTCCCGAAGACCGCTACGGGTACCACCTATAGCAATGCACAATCGTAGGATTCGATATCAATGGGCTCTTGAACACAGAAATTGGGCAGAAGAACAATGGCGTTTCGTGTGCTTTTCTGATGAGTCTCGTTTTGGTATGAGACCGGATACAAGACGTATACGACACTGGAGAACCCCTGGACGCCAACAGCGATTAAAATCCTGCCAGGAAGTCCATCCTTATAGTGGTGGAACCATCATGGTATGGGCGGGTATTTGGATCGGCGGAAGAACTGAGTTGATTTGGATCAGAGGCAACCTCTACGCTCAAATTTATGCTGAGACGATTGTATCAGACGTCATCGTTCCTCTACAAGTGCAAATCGGTCCCTTATTTCAGTTAATGCATGATAATGCACGACCGCACACCGCAAGAGTTGTAAGACAGACTCTCGCCGCAGCTAACATCAATGTCCTGCCCTGGCCTGCTCAGTCGCCAGACTTGAACCCGATTGAGCATGCATGGGATATGCTACAGAGAAGAGCTCTGCCGAATATGGAGGGTATCCAGTGGCAAGAAGACCTTTTTTTGTTGTTGCAACGAACATGGGCGGCCATTCCACAGCGTGATTTGGATGAACTCATTTTGAGTATGCCAAACCGATGTTCTTGTGTTGTTAGTGTTCGCGGTAGAAACACGGATTATTAATTGTTTAAGTTACCTAATAAAATTTTAAAGAAAACTGTTATTTCAGTCTTTTTTTCGAACTTTAATGTTAGTGGTTCAAATGTCAAAAATCCCTTTATTAGGAAAATGGCAAATTTCTTTATTAATGCAAAGGTGACTTGGTTTATCGTTACTGTGACAAACGAAAACACTTTATTTGATGAATCCTTAAAGAAAATTTTAATTAATATCAATCAGGAGAAAAGTTATTGCAAAAATATATGTTGATCCCTAGACACTTTTGATGTGTGTAATTTAAAAGTTAAGGGTTGCTGAACTATTCAACGAAAACGTCTGAATTTTTAGAGAATTACCGAAATTTCAATTTAAATATCGAAATTTTTGAATTACTATATGCCGAAAGTATATAAATGGGGTGTTGCTATATAGGACTAGACGAGTCCTGTCTAAAAATGCAACAATATCAAATTTATAACGAAGGATTGCTGAACAATTCAACAAAGACGCCGAAAATTATCAAGAATTAACGAAATTTCAGTCTAAATATTGAAATATTCAAACTGCTATGTACTGAAACTATATAAGCAAGGTGTCGTTAGATAGGACTAGATGAGTGCTATCTAAATCTGTAAGAATTTGAACGTTAAGGTGAGGGGTTATCGAGTAATTCGACAAAAACCTCAGAAAATTCCCAAAATTAAAAATCTAAGTATGAAACTTTTTTGAAAGCTTTACAGGTTTTAACACTCCTACGGGACGTAGGAGGGTCTACAGGGATAATAACAGCAAAAACAATGAACTTCAAAGCTATACTCAATAAAAATTTCGTACGAGTGTACGTATTTAAGTATGTATATTTATTTGGCACGCCCTAGAGCCTAAACGGCTTGTCGTATTTTTATGTTAGTGGTGTCAATAGATTCGTCTTAGTCGTGAGAGCGACACTGGGTATATAAAAAAAAGGATTTTTGGCGCCAAAAGGTATTGTAAAAAAAATGTGACTATGGCTTAGACTTTTGTAATTGTTCGTTTGTATTCTTTTTGGCTTAGCACCGACTTCAAACAGATTTTAGGTACCTAGCACACATTATAATACTACTATTTAAATAAATAAAGAATTAGGTATAGGCAATTTATGAAGAACCAGTTTATTTTACGATTTTAAGTGTTTTTTTGGCAGAGAGTTTTCGTTGGATGTTTTCTGGAAGTCGGTTTTTTTTTTATAAAAAGTTTTAATTTTTCAGTTTTAAGTGCAAACAATCGTTGGTAAGTAGTAAGTTGAACTATTTCATCATCAAGAATACAAATTAAGGTCTATACGTACGTGTAATATTAAAATCATCCTCTAATACCTAACTGTTGAAGAGTTTAACCTTCTATCATCAGCTCACCTAAATAACTTGAAAGTATACGACTGAAGGTCTTTAGATACGTATGAAATTGAAAGAATTATCCTCCAACTCCTAACGGTTGAGGAGTTGTACCTTCCACCTTCCATCATCAGCTTACCTAAATAATTTGAAAGAATACCACTAAAGGTAACATATATACACATGATATTTAAAGATTTATCCTCCAACTCCTAACCGTTAAGGAGTTGTACCTTACATCATCAGCTCATCATCATAAAATGATGACTACCAGATGCAAATACCGGTGTAAGTTCAGAAAATATACGAAAAACATGTGCCTATAAAAAATTATGGTTTCTCTCGGTTTCCCTGGGATCCCATCATCAGATCCTGATATGGTGGCAATGGGACCACCACGTGGTGGTGGGATTCGAAAGGGTATCCTTTCGAATACAAAAAAAAAATCAAAATCGGTCCACAGTTGACGGAGTAATCGCTGAACATATATAAAAAAAATAAAAATACATACAGTGGAACATAGAACCTTCTCCTTTTTGGAAGTCGGTTAATAAAGATTTTTTTACGGTGATTACGAATATAAATATAACTTATATGTTTTTATTGTTAAATATTGACGCAGTCGGGTTTTTTATTTTTAATGATTAAATCGTATCGTAATTTGTGCATTTAATTCTGTTTGCATATTAACTAAACTATAGTGTTGTGAATTGTTTTGTTATTTACTGTTTTTACAGAGTCACCGAAGATTGACTTGTAGATTTTTGCACCCGAAGTAGAATTCCAGTATCTAGTACTACGGTGTTTGTGGTTGTCCCTACTCCTCCGCTGGATTTTATTGATTTCTTTTTTTGTATATTAATTGGTAAGTATGGGAATAGGTCGTAACATTTATTATTCACCTCTACTTCTACTTCTACCCCCATTGTACTTTTAAATGTTTTAATAAGTGGTCGTCTCTATATTTAAAATTTCAATCAATAACGTGCTCATACCAACATAATCGATTGGGTAAAATGATGCACAGACCTTGTCATTTAGTGTAACCCAGAAAATATATATTTTGTAGCATCGTACCAACTCCCCTGAAAATTGCTTATTATGTAAAATGTGTAGTTACTAGAAATAAATCATCATCATCAGCCCATCGCAATCCATTGCTAGACATAGGCCTCTCCAATTAACAAAATACACGTAACTTGGTTCGATCCTCGGCTTCACTCCACCTGGCCTATGGACGTCCTACACTACGTTTGCCGAGAGGCGGTCTTCACTCAAAAACTCGTTTGCCTACTAACCTACTGCCACTTTAGAAATAAATACTTTTCCAAAATTGTTTGCAGTTATAATTTGTTACTAATAGTGAAAAAGGAATATTTCGAAATACTACATTTCGAAGAGGTGTTTCTGATCAGTGAGGAAGAATAATGTGAAAAACACCAGGGACCCGACGAGCATTAATGCAGCGATTGATGAATGTGGATGAAGCAAAAGAGGTGTGTCAAGACCATAGTAAGCGGGGATTAATATTGTCTCTGTCTACCCCTCTGAGCAATAGGCGTGACTCTATGTATGTTATGTATGTGTGCACTTATCAGACGAAAAAAGGCATTAAAAGTTTTAATGTAGTTTTTATTTAATTTGTAACCAGTTAACTATATTTAGATTCCCATAAAGCAGACTTTATATAAAGATAAAAAATCGACATAAATATGTAAGAATTTCTGAAGCACATAATGCCTTAATGCATTAATTCATATATAATGTGTATCACGCCTCAGTCTTGGCATTATGCTAATATTTTTTTATAAAACAGTGATTCCCTAGCAGATAAAGCGTCATTCATGGTCAATGGCTGGCCTTGCTCTCTTATTGTTAGTGATTTTGCTTTTGGTGGAAGTTTAAAACAATGATTGTTAAAGGCAGCCAATGACCGGAAAAAATAGAATTAGCAATCCTGTTTTTTTCAACAGTGTTATAATGAACTTACCTTTACAGCTTAATCCAGCTGAAACCCCCAAGTGATTTAAAAATAAAAATATAGTTAACAACTGTATTAGGAAAAAAATGCATAGATATGCATCACAGACATATTTACTGTATTCTTTTACGATTATATACTTGAGTACGTCTGAAGCAATTTAAGTTACTTCTTGCTATTAAATTACTAATTTATTAGTAAGGTGAGACTAGCGTTACTGATTCATTTCTTGGTCACAATCCATACTAATATTATAAACGCGAAAGTTTGTAAGTATGGATGGAGGGATGGATGTTTGTTACTCTTTTACGCAAAAACTACTGAACGGATTTTGATGAAACTTTACAGTAATGTAGCTTATACATCAGAATAACACATAGGCTACTATTTGCCGCGATAACCGACAACGCGCGACCCCATACTGCGCAACAGACAGTCTTCAAGCTGCAAGAGCTGGGGTTGGAAGCTCTCCCTCATCCGCCATACTCACCAGACCTTGCACCTACCGACTATTACTTTTTCCAAAATTTAGACAACTTTTTAGTGGGTAAAAATGTCAATTCCCGAGAGGCAGTACAAAATGCCTTTGAAGAGTTTGTTGCCTCCCGTCCAGCTGATTTTTACAAGAAGGGCATCAATAAACTGCCAATGCGTTGGCAAAGATGCGTCGATTGCATGGATGATTACTTCGAATAACAGAAATAAAAAAGTTTGAAAAAATAAGTACTTTCACTTATTGCATACAAAACGGCAATTTCATAGGTAAAGACCTATTATTTAATTCATGGAGCTGATATTGCATGTTCCTCGATTCTTCCAATTGGTACTCTGAGTGAGGAAGTACAGGAAGGAGAACAATGCAAGAAAAACAAACGAAGATATTTTCCATGTCTTTCTTATAAGCAGTGCCCCAGTAATTACGAGTAAAAGAAAAATCAAAAGGAACAAGAAAGACAAAATTCCAGAAGAAGCTTTGAGCATGCTCAAACCTCCAAGTGTAAATCAGATTGAAGATAGTGATGATGATGACGAGGAGGCGGTGGAGGTGGAGAAAGAAGAGGAAGAGGAAGAAGAAGTGTAAATGTGAAGATAAATCATAATTCAAGTGTTTCTCATAATTATATTGCTCCAGTTTTGGTTCTTGGAGGGGTTCAAAATACAAATAAAGTAAAATTAATCTATACTATTATATAAAGCTGAAGATGTGTGTAAAACTTCGCAGGTCCTACCAGTTTCATTACACAGTATGAATAACTACTAAACATACTAAGAATTGAAAAACCGCATTTCCGATTTCCGCATACTGGTGATGGTCCGTTTTTTTTAATTTTTTTATGTATGGGCCTACCAAAATTCACTCTACTCTGCCTAATATCGATTGATATCATGCAAGCAAAATAGGAAATGAGTAGGTACTCCAGAAATCAGTTGAACAATGCAAGAATTAGTGTGACTATTAATAAATCTACTTAATTTTATTACAGCCTGTTTGTACCAAATTCCTATTGATTACTAAAAGTTTTGCAGTAGATGCAACATTATATAGTTGCTGTACCATTTTTTCTAACGGAAACACTGATGAAACATAAAGAAAAGCAGTGATTATAATTATGTAGTTACTAAACTGCAACATAGACAAAGAGATTGATGTATAGATATATAATATACATATATACGTACAGCATTTGTATGGTAAGTAATGTTTGTACACACAGTTGGCGACCGCGACGTGACGTAACCGACATAGTTCGCAAGCGTGTCGCCGCGTATCCGCAACAGTGGCACAACTACCAATTTCCCTTCAATTGAATATGCTTATGAACAATTGCACTTTTACAAAAACTAGATATCGTGGTATCCAATAGAGTTCATTTACTTCATGTTTTGTTAAATATCATTGAACTGTCATTGTACAGACTTGCAATACCATTTTTTGTTTGGTGGTGTTGGTGGCACAGTTTGTGTGGTGACAGACTAAGAGTTTTGTGTCACCACCACTCTTGGTATCCGATGGGTGTTGTAACAGACAACTAAAAGAACAAAATATGTAGGATAACAGAACTGCAATGAGAAGGCAAACTTGAAACAAACCTTAATTCAACCTGTCTGGCCAGTGTGATATAAAATTTTAACAAAAACCGACTTCACGGTTCGACTCGATTTCGCTTGGATGCCACCATCAGATCTTAGTGTCTTTATCATGGTAACACCGTTGGGATATCTCCTTTCTTTTAAAAAAAGAATCATCAAAATCGGTTCCTAAACGACGAAGTTATCCGCGAACACACATAAAACAAATATATATATATAAGTATATGGTCGAATGAGAACCTCCTCCTTTTTTGAAGTCGGTTAATAATAGGCCAAAACCTCTTTTCTAAAGTATGTCTAGTACTTAACCATTTAGGAGTCTTGTTGATAAGCATTATACCATGAAAGCTCAACATATTGGAACACCTAAAGAGACTTAGCATTAGTCATTTCACTTTTATGAACTGATTTTGTAACTAAACGAAGTTCCTTAAGGGGCGTTGCGGAAATGCGTAGGGGTACCCTAGCCGGCAAAAAACGTCCGTACCTAACGTAAGATTGACTGCCTCGGTGTCGCTATGATGGCGTATGCAAATGCTGTGCTTGAGGTCTCTGGTTCGAATACCGGATCGGATCAAATGTTTGTATGATCTGCAAACATTTGTTTTTTCTGAGTTTGGATGTTTTCTATTTCGCCTGCGCCGTTCGCCCACTAGTTTTTTTTTTATACTTATGGGTGTGCGCCGCACGCGACACCTTTGATCCTTTGATAATAAACCGCACGCGCCGAGGCAGCACGATCAAATGACACTATGAAAATGAACAAACTATAGCTAGCTCTGTGAGTTATAACTTAGTTGGGAATGCCACATGTCAGCACATCTGTTTGGATTCATAATTCTAATAATCATCATGGAATCATGGAAACTATATAGCCTATTTATTGAATCCCTTTTTCTTAACAAACCACTCACTGAGTCACATGATTACACACAGTTTGTGGAAATGTTAGTAAACAGACTGCACGGTTGGCCTAGTGGTTTAGGCGGTTGCCACGCCGCTTGCTAATTCGCCAAGTGTTGGGGGTTCAAATCCTACACGGGACAACACTTTGTGTGATCCACAAATTGTTGTTCTGAGTTTGAGTGTTAATTGTGTCCGTTTCATGTATGTCTGTAAAGTCCCCCGCGATACAGGATGTTTATTCCTAATGCGGGATTTATCTTTTTATGAAAAAAAAAAAACAAATATTTAAGTACTGACCTTTAAAGACTGAAATATAAAAAATATTACCTACATGTATAGTTATACCTAGTTAGTTGCAGTAATTTATATGTAAATAGCTGACCCACGCAACCCCAGTACGTCTCCTATTACCCATAGCATAATAATTTTTTCCCCGTTTTTGTTACATTCTTAATTGGTGCTCCGCTCTTATTGGTTTTAACGTGATGATATAATATAGCCTATAGAATTCCTCAGTAAATGTATCCAACACTGAAAAAAAAATTCAAATCAGAGCAGCGGTTCCTGAGATTAGCGCGTTCAACAAACAAACAAACTCTTCAGCTTTATAATATTATAGGATAGATAGAGTAGAGAGGTGAGGTATAATATTTATTTTTCTTTTTGAAAATGTATGTGCCAAAGTGACTACTCTGCCTGATGGATTTTTAAAGTATTATAAATGCGAAAGTAACTATGTCTGTCTATCCTGCTTTCAGGGCCAAACTGCTGCACCAATTTCAATGAAATTTGGCATGGAGATACTTTGATTCTTGAGGAAGGTTATAGGCTACTCTTTGCTGCGATAGCCTAAAACACACAGACGGAGCTGCGCGCAAAAGCTAGTTTCCTATAGATTTGAATTATCTGTAGCTATTATGAACTAGATTTCTGTAGTACTTTATACGGAGTGTCCATTTTGTTTGTAAAGGATCAATGGAATTGGGTTCCAGTGTTACAAATAGATAATTAAAGAAACTGTCTTGTGAGGAATATTTCAGTTTCTTAATTTCACAAGATAGTTGATTAAACTTGTACTTTCTATGAAGAATATGGATGAAATTTAGGAAAGAGTTTCATGAATTTGGGTTTAATGTAATTATTTCATCTTTTCAAGAATGTATTTTGGATACAACCAAAATTCACCCTTGAAAAGTTTAATTTTCCTATATTTTTTCTGAATATAGAATAGGTATCTATAAACATATTATTTGTAAGAGTTGTTTGTCATAAAAACAAACAACTGTAAAATCGAGAGCAGTCTTACCTGAAACTTCTCAAACTGTTCACGTTCAGCGTCTAAGCTGTTCTTCTTTAACTGCAGGACTCGCGGCAATGATAATGACGCCATGAATTATACACATATGAGCACTGTTACGAAAAATAGCAACCTGTGTAGGTGATCCCAAGTTAGAACAAACACGACACGATTTAATTTTATAAGAGGGCGGACTATGTTTTACACATTACACTGTGATAACAACGTTATTTATTGGTATGATCTACGTAGTGATAAAATTTAGACCTTAAAATATTAAAGTTATCCTAAAATTTCTCGTAAATATTGTATATAAAATTCACAACATCACACACGGCCACCAAACACCCACAAAAATGAGTGAATGAATAATGAAACCAACTAAATTGAATGAACGCAGGATTTTTTTTTTTTTCTCCCCATTTGGCAGGAGAGAACGAGAGAACGCAGGATTTCCGGACGACAAGTTGACATTACTTTCGCGTTTATAGAAAGAGTTCTGTAAATGTTCTTTTTACGAAATGAAGAGTGAGAAAATTTAAAATCAAAAACATCCAAAACTATGTGTGAAAGATAATAATATATGATTTGTTATGTAAAATTCATAATTATGTAAGATGTTTAAGGCAATGCAGCATTGCTAATGCTATAACTTGAAAGGTGATAGATATCGGGTGATTAGGCACTAGATGACTAGACGGAGTCCCTGGGGGAGTGAAAACTTAGCCAAACATAAAACGCGTCAAGGTGAAAAGCCTAGAAAAATATGGGCAAGTTTTCACCGGGCGCAGAATACTGGTTAAAAGTGTGAAAGAAAAAACAAAGGGAATATGCATGTCTTTTTTTTATTTCTTAATCTGATCATATAAGTCTCCATACCATAGAAAAAAATATAAATAGGTTTCAAAATAGTCAAACTAATTTTCAAAGTGAAATTTAAAACACCGACTAAATTTGAGCTATTCAAACGCCGCCATTTTTCGCGCGCTATTGACATAACATATGACGTCATTGTCATTTCGTGTTTGTTTACTATTGAGTGTTTCAGTTATTTTATACCTATTTACAGTTTTGATTGCTATAAAAATCATGGAAGATGTTATTTTTTCTCACAAACACTACTAACACAGTAGGAATTTCGACGCCGATAATTTCGATTATGTAACAATCGACGTCACATTTCGTTTCGACCAATAGGACGCGTTTTGCAGGTTTAAATTTCCCTCCCTTAATTTTCACTTTTTACTTTATTTTCTGGGTTTAAATAATCACTAAATAAAAAAAAATACCATTTATGTATATTGTAAGGACAATAAGAATCTAGAAAAAAATGTTTGAGACAAATAAAAATGTATGCATATTCCCTATTGTCTGGCGAAATAAAAAATATATTCAAAATGAATTAATAATGTGGAGGATATCGGCATACCAAAAATGCTTCAATACCACTTCAATCATAGAGGTATTATAGATAAAGTAGGGAAAATATACGGCTGCCTGTAAGTGGAAACGTTCAACGGTTAGAAAGAGAGTCAAGCGAAGTTCGCGATACCCCATCTGTGAATCTGTTTTTCTTTATTGACGCATGCTCAGTGAAGGACTCACCGGAGCCCACAGCGCTCACCAAAAAAACCCGCGTAAAGCTGTAGAGGTTATCTGAGACCACCAGCTAAAGGAATTTAAAAAAAAATGCAGTACAGTAAAGGACTGCTTGTTACTATAGGTACTTACTATGACAACCTCGAATATTGAAATCAAATAAACATAAATACGTTTTAATACTGAATTATTTCTATAAAGTACAAGATAGGTACCGCAATCGTCTCTCTCTGTCTAACCGAGCTGGAGGCCTAGCTCCCCTACTCTAATAATACCTCTATGATTTCCATACTCTGATAGTGCTAGGCCGCACTACGGCTAAACCGCCGCGGTTTTTAACCGCCTGATTTTGTAACTAAAGGAAACTAATGGAAGCGGCCGCACTGGCGGTTTTTTACCGCGACTGATTTTAAAACCGCGATCTCCTACAGAATGTCTAGCTGGAAAAACCGCGAAACCGCAGGCGGTTCTGCCAGTGTTGCCAGAAGGTTACTTGGTGATTTTTCATCTCTTGATTACTTTTAGGTTATACAAAAAATTCTGCCAGTGTTGCCAGAAGGTTACTTGGTGATTTTTCATCTCTTGATTACTTTTAGGTTATACAAAAAATGTTGAGAGACTATTTAGAAGTATGAATATATTAAAAAACAAGCAGAGAAATATAATGAGGTTAAATCTTTTATCTGCTACATTGAGAATAAGCTGTGTTTTTTTATGGAATAGTGGGCAAACGAGCAGATGTATCGCCTAATGGTAAGCGATTTCCGCCGCCCATGGACACACAACACCAGAGGCATCACAAGTGCGTTGCCTGCCTTTTAAAAAGGAGTACGCTCTTTTCTTGAAGGTTCGACGGTCGGAAGGCAAATGCTGCTTTGATTTTAAAATTCCAGACCATTGTATATTTCTTAGTGATTTTCTGGTGGTTTTAGAAGTTGAATCTAGTGGGGAGCTAGTTTATCTGTTGGCAACACTGTTCGCGGTTTTTAACCGTAGTGTGTGCGCTTCAGGCGGTTTAGCGGTTTGGCGGTTTAACCGCTAGCTGGAAAAAACCGTAGTGTGGCCTCAGCCTACTCTGCTTACAATAGGGTATGCATAAATATTATAGGCAAAAAAAAATATTTGTCTCAAATATGTCTTTGATTGATGGTGGATGAAAAAAAATGGGTTGCACTCCGGTAGTGCCGGCAGAAGTGAAAACTTGAACATTAACGTAGTTCAATTTTGATTTATTAAATTTCATTTTTTTCATTTCCTTTATTTATTAAAATAAATGAACGATGCTACACGAACATAGGCATAGACTGATCTCTGCCTTGCTTTGCCTTTAATATGCCTTGAGAACCGATAACTACAGAAATGCTTAGTGTGATGTTATAAAAATATAGGTTAATGCTATACAGTACAAACATATTACCCGAGTGAAGCCGGGCTCACACACACGCACACTTGCGCAAGCACCCTGCGCCGCTTAAATGAACAGCATGAGCAGCCCCCCTAGACAAGTTGCAAGCGTTTGTCTTTCTGCAATCGTTAACACCTAAATTCTCGTTTGTCATTGGCTAATCTGAGACAAAGTATTAGCCAATGACACACGAGAATTTAGGTGTTAACAATTGCAGAAAGACAAACGCTTGCAACTTAGCTAGGGGGGCAGGCATTCATATTCGCCGCGCGATAGAAAGAGAGGGGGATATAACTTTCTCTCCTAAGCCACGCTTCCGTCTTACGAATATTCGATCAGGTCACGTGTCCTGACGCTTCAAAAGTGAAAATTAAGGGCGCAAAATTCACACTTACAAAACGCGTCACTATTGGTCGAAACGAAATGTGACGTCGATGGTCACTTCATCGAAATTATCGGCATCAAAATTCATACTGTGTTAGTTTGTTTGTAAGAACAATTAAACTTTTCCATGATTTAATAGCAATTAAAATTGTAAATAAGTAGTAACTGAAACACTGTCAACACTGAATAGTAAATAAACACGAAATAACAATGACGTCATTGGCCGTGTCAAAAGCGCGCGCAAAATGGCGGTGTTTGGTTTGAATAGCTCTTGTTAAACTCTTATTCAATTCTAGTGAAAATAAATTTGACTCGAGTTCGTTTTCACTTCAGTTACCGATCTGCGATCAGAGTCTACTCAGTCCTCCTAGCCAAGTTGCAAGCGTTTTTCTTTCTGCAATCGTTAACGCCTAAATTCTCGTATGTCGTGGGCTATATATTTTAGTAAATAGGTTTGCACATTTACTTTTACAGCGCCTACGCCAACAGTCTAGAAAAGTGATAATTTAATAAAATAAAATCAGATGTATTTTTGAAATCACATTTGATTTACCTCGAATAAGATCTGTGAAATAATCCTTCTATTTATTGTCGGTTAAGAATGGTAGGGACCTATAAATATTTTTTTGAATGATTGTAGCTATAAAATAAGTACCTATATGTAATAATTAATTTCATAGTATAATTACATCCACTCATATAATTATTTTGGACTAACTGTACTTGCGCACACCTGCTTGCGTAGCTAACTTCGGAACCGCCATAAAGTTTGGTTAAACTTTTTAATGCGATAATTTTGTATCTCTAATATATAAATAAGTATAAATAGGCTTCAAAATAGTCAAACTAATTTTCAAAGTAAAATTTAAAACACTGACTAAAACTCGACTCAATCGAGTAAACAACGCCTCGAGTCGCATTACTTGACTTGGTGCACCGCGGAGTTGACTCGGTTACTCGAGTGCAAACAAACTTGAGTCAAATTTTTTTTCACTCGAGTACGAGTTCTACAAATTCGCTTGATTCACTCGAGTAAAAAACTTTTTTAATGCCGAAAGTAAAATCATCCACTGTGCTACTTTATCTAAATAATAGTAACATCATCACAAAGTCATTTTTCTATTCGTTCATTTCATTCCTTAGTTTCATTAATTCCCATCAAACCTAACGTCAAAGTTGTTTCTTTTAGGCCGCTGGTTGTGGTTACCGAATTTTACATTTGGCGCGTGGAACTTACAAACCACATTTTGTTTAGTCTATTAAGATTAATATCCCAGTAATTAGATCCCAGTGAAATCTACAGAATGGAGTTTCTTGAATACAATGATGTACAGGCTGAAATTAAAGGCGCAATGGTATGATATCAACAATGTTTTTGATTCTTATTTATAATATCATGTAATTATACTAATAAGAAACCATAAATGGCTTAAAATTACAGGTTCCTGGCAGGCTAAAGATGACGGATCAAAACATAATATTCAAAAATAGCAAAACTGGAAAGGTGGAACAAATACTGGCCAGTGAAATTGACTTAGTAAATTTTCAGAAATTCATTGGCTCATGGGGCCTCAGAGTCTTCTTGAAAAATGGTACACTCCACAGATATGGTGGTTTTAAAGATGGAGTAAGTTTCACACATTCAACCTCTTAAGCTAATACTAAATCTAGAAGTTTTGTGTTTGTTACTAAGCACTGTATGCAGCATTCAGGCTTGTGAATTAATTTAGAAGTTGAAAACCTTTATAAGAACTAATTACTGATTAGCACTATTATTAAGGAATCTCTGTAATGATAAGCAATTTTCGATTAAATATTTACAATAAAAGAATGCCTAAGGAAATTATTAACTGAAAAATAAATAATTAAAAAAAGCAATGTTTTCATTATGTTGTCTCTGTAAATAACAACATATGTTGACAAATTAAATATCAATAGGAACAAAATAAAATTAAATTTTTTTTATTCTATATTTGATGGTATTATGTTTTTAAAATGTAGTCAAATATGGTAAACATATATTATTTTCACAATGTTGTGCAATTGTTCCAAGTTTTTACTTAATTGTTGTAATGTTTAATACCTGGTACCTGCTAGAAAAAGGTATAATAATAATATAATAATAAGCCTCTTATCCTGAACTGCTTTCTTCTTTCTTTGTATTGTGGTTGTCTCTTTCGTTATAAAATCTCTCTTGAGTTCAGTGTGCCTCTTGCAAAGGCCTCCTCTAACAATTTCCATTGTATTCTGTCTCTAGCAACCCTTCTCCATTTTGGGCCTGCCGTCAGTTTTAGTTCATCTTCTTTGTCCTCCTCTGTTCCTTCTCCCATCTCTAGGGTACCAGTCTGTTATGATGTTGCTCCACTTCTCCTGTGTACCGCGCAGCATGTGCCCAGTCCATCTCCACTTCAAACTATCTATTCTAGTAAGTACGTCTGTGACTTTTGTCTTACTTCTTATGACGGTGTTTCGTATCTTACCTTGTTTCTTAATACCTATCATACTTCGTTCCATCGCTCTTTTGCAGTGTTCCAGAATGTTTCTATGATGTTTTGTAAGAGCCCAGGTTTCACACCCATATGTAATACATGGAAGAACGCAGGTATTGAAGACCTTTCTTTTGATACCTATACTGAGATCTGTGGATTTCATGATCTCTTTAAGTGACCAATATCTTTTCCATCCGTTAGCTATTCGTCTTTTGATTTCTTTTGTAGTTGTGTCTGTATGTGAGATGATTTGTCCTAAATAGATATATTCATCTACATATTCAACAGGTTGGTTGTTAATTTTTACTTCATATTTGTTTGAATTAGTTAATAGCTTCGTTTTGTTTATATTCATAAATAAGCCCACTTTCTCGCTCTCTTTATTTAGATCTTGTATCATTTCTTCTAGGATCCCTGGTTGTTCTTCAAACAAAACAATATCGTCAGCGAATCTAAGATGGTTTAATTTTTGACCATCTATATTTAGTCCATGTTGGTCCCAGATTAGCTTTCGAAATATGTTTGCCAGCACCGCCGAGAACAGCTTTGGGAACATCGGGTCTCCCAGTCTAACCCCTCTTTTTACTTGGAATGTCTCACCCAAGGTTTCCAGTTGTACTCTTGCCTTACTGTTGGAGTAAATGTTTTTAATGGTGTTTATGTACACTGCCGGGATTCCCTGGTTTCGTAAGCTTTCCCATATGGCTGTGTGGCTAGAAAACGGTAACTCCAGTCCATTTGGTATAACTTGTTGTGTGTTGTTCTGTGTGTTCTAATCACAGAATCCATCCATGAATTATGAATTTATCAAAAAGTCTTTCAATATTTAATAAAATACAGATCAAAGGATATATTGTAAGTGTATAATCTACTCTGATGTCATGTGACAGTGTTTGAGGCTGGTGAATGGTAGATAAGAATAAGATTCAACACTCATCATAGTTATTACTCATTTAATTGTTACACTAGATATATTTCACTCCACATTCAAAGAGTGCGCTTCCATATAAGTATTTTATAACCTATTCATATTAACCAAGGTTCAGTCAAGTGTCATAAGTGCACTGTAATGTTCACATTTTGCCAGTTCTGTGCCCATCTTTGTGTGTGTAATATTTCAATGCACACACATATTATAACCAGATTAAGAATATCTGTGTGCACTGAAACATCACATATACAGAGGTAGACTGCATGTATGGACTAGTGGTTGAAGCGGTCGCCATGCTGCTTTCTACTTCGGCAAGTGTTGTGGGTTTAAATTCTACATGGGACAACACTTTGTGTGATATACAAATTGTCTGGGTGTTATTTGTGTCCATTACATGTATGTTTGTAAAGTCCCCCAAGATACAGGATTTATTCATAGTGCGGAAATCGCCTCAAAAAAAAACGTAATGGCATGCTGGGACTGCATTTATGACCCTTGGCTGTATATACTTGAAAGATAGCACTAATAGCTTGCGATAATAAGAGAATACATGTATGTTTTTTTACTTTTACAGGAACAAGAAAAAGTTGCCAAGTTCTTCAAGGCAAATTACAATAAGGATATGTTAGAAAAAGAACTTTCCCTCAAAGGTTGGAACTGGGGTACAGCAAAGTTTAACGGAGCTGTTCTGAGCTTCAATATTGGAACCAACACTGCATTTGAGATCCCTCTACATAATGTTTCTCAGTGCAACACTGGCAAGAATGAAGTCACACTTGAATTCCATCAGGTATGTTGAAATTAACCTTTCTAAGTCTGTAGCTACTATCAATACCAACAGCCTTCTTGATCTTGAACTCGCTGGCTGGGTTTCCGTGACTTCAAGACTTCGTTTCGATGACTTCAATACGCCTATTTTGCGTGGTGTGTCGGCATTATTCATGCCAACCCAGTTCCTCCAGGAAGCCCAGCAGACCCTTTACGTGGCCGATGACTTCTGGAAGTGACCTTGGCGATCCGAGGCGTCTAGCTCGGTATTCTGCCACCCCATGATGACATGGGCGGCTGTTTCTTCCTCCTCCATGCATGCTCTGCATAGAGGGCTGTCTGTTGCACCTAGAGTGAAAAGAGGTTTGAAGACCAACAGCCTATAATAGTCCACTGCTAGACATGGGCCATAGAAGGTATAGCCCTACAGGCCAGACAGGTAGGTATAATTTAGGTAAGACAAGGTAGGTTCATTGTTAATAAAAAATATGCCATATTATGCACTCGTAGTCACCTCTTATGACACCCGCTTCAGGAATAGGGAAGGTGACACTCTGTATTTTTATTATTCTTATTCTGTCATATTTTATCCATGTATATGGATCTGGATGATATTGGTAAATATAAAAAAAAACGTGTGGCACTCAGGGACTGCTGCGGTAAAGCATTTTTTATCAACTTATGCAATTATAATTATTTATATAAGTATTTTTTTTAGAAATATTGACATCAAGTAAGTAAAAAAATTCTTACATTCAAATATATCACATGATATCTCCAATATGTAAGTATTTCATGATAATTTAAATAGTAAATGACACTGCAAATTTCATAACGATGACAATGATGTGCATATTATGTGTTATAATTACATTTTAATACGAAAAAAACTTCTTTTTCGCTGACTGACACTGACCAAAATATTGGGGGGTGTTAGTTTTTATTTTCGTTACGGAATTTCTTGATTCAGTCGCCGCGCTCGAAGCCCGCGATAAGAGCTATGCAATAGCTTAAAATGAACAACAAAAATATCTTAACCTCCTTTGTCTAGCTGTAGACTGTTAAAGGCTGTTGATGTGATGATACACGTCCATATTTAATTAAAAGTGCATTGAATAAAGTGGTTCCACAGCCTCACAGGGAACCATTTACTTTTCAACAACTCAATGAGCTGATGAAGACCAAAAAAATGTATTTCTCTACTAGATTATGTTCGTATTTATTAAAAAGTTTAGATCTACAGTGTAAATCATAAGGGCGATAGTTTTTAACCTCTTTTTACACTGTTATTGCGCACATAAAGACAATGACTTTATTCCTCCAGAATGATGACACCCCAGTTTCGTTAATGGAAATGCGTTTCCATATTCCAACTAATGAGTTGGCTGGAGACATGGACGCTGTAGAAGCATTCCACCAGCAAGTTATGACCAAAGCTAGCGTCATATCCGTATCCGGTGACGCCATTGCCATCTTTAGAGAATTGCAGTGTCTTACACCTCGGTATGTATTTACCAATTGTTTTAATACAATAATATGAAAAGTTATAATTTGAAATTTATATTAATTAAACTTTATTTATGCACAGTGGTCGATATGACATCAAAGTGTTCCAAACATTCTTCCAACTTCACGGTAAAACCTTCGATTACAAGATTCCAATCTCGACTGTTCTCCGTCTGTTCTTGTTGCCACATAAGGACACTAGACAAATGTTCTTCGTGGTATCGTTAGACCCGCCTATCAAACAGGGTCAAACACGATATCATTACCTTGTACTCTTATTTGGCACTGAAGAAGAAACCAGCTTGGAGTTACCATTCACAGAGTAAGTTATTCTTTGTTAACTTTAATAATAATTGAGGTAGGGTATTAAATTTCTGCTCTAATTGACAGTCGGCATGTATGTGGCCTGGCTTGACCGGAGTGATACCACGGCTTCTCAGAAAACCGGTGTGAAACAGCGCTTGCGCTGTGTTTCATCGAGTGAGTGAGGATACCGGAGGCCTATACCAACCCCTTCCCTCATCCCCCAAAGGCCGGCAACGCACTTATGACGCCTCTGGTGTTGCGGCTGTCCATGGGCGGCGGTAATCGCTTACCATCAGCCGATACGTTTGCTCGTTTGCCCTCTATTCTGTAAAAAAAAAACTTTGCATCAATACAGTCGGTTCTTTGAGTATTTTTATTAGAACTCCGTAATTTTTATGTAAAAAATATACCACAAACTTACTTGATTTGTAAAATAATCAATCAATTACATTAACTAAATGCATTAATAGCATTAGCAGCAGAATGTAAGTAGAAAGAATTGTTCCTGTTTGCGTTATAGCTTTTTTATGCATTTATATATTAAAACTAGCAAACCCGGCGAACTCCGTTTCGCCACCAAATGGCTTCGTTTTATGTAACACTTTCCCGGTTTTCTGTTGAAAATTTTCCTGAATTTTCTTTGCTATAAACCTCACGGAGCCCGAGACCTTTCCAAGGAATGCAAAACCGTGGAAATCGGTTCGTGCGTTCTGGAGTTATAGCGTCAGGAAGAAAACCCGACTTATTTTTATATAGTAGGTAAAAAAAAGTATTACACAGATCTGAATTTATTTACTTATTATTTCTAAATTATTGTGTTTCAGGGAAGAATTAAAAGAAAAATATGAAGACAAAATATCAAAGGAGCTTTCGGGTCCAACATATGAAGTGTTAGCTAAAATTATGAAAGTCATTATCAACAGGAGGGTGACAGGCCCTGGAGATTTCTTGGGGTAAGTTATTTAATTTACTCTCTAGTGCTGAAGTATTTTATAGCTTTTATTGTCATAAATATAAACTGACTTGTTGTAAGATTTAAGGACTAGCGCTAATTGGCCTATGCTCGTAACTTGCGAACACTACGCTATTGTGTTTTGATCGAAAGAATGATAGACTATGGGCCCATGTCGAAAACTGATAGGTCATCTGAACCACCAGGAGACCTTTTTAGAAAGATACAGGGGCATAAAACAATAACATTCAGCACTATGCCGTCACTTGTAAGCTGTCCAACTAAGTACAGGTGAAGGGGAGGTGGCACCTACCCTGGATTTTTCTCTCTTGTTATTGTATTAAAAGAGGTATTGAAATTGTATGGAACCAATGCTGTACACATGACACCGGTGTTAACTGACCCACGCAACTCGTCTGCATCAAGAGATGCAGACGAGTTGCATGGGTCAGTTAGTATCCTTACTAATATTATAAATTCGAAAGTACCTAACTTTGTCCGTTTGTCTGTTAAGCTTTCACTGCTAAATCGCTGCACCGATATCAATGAAATTTGGCATTGAGAATTTGAGATACATTGATTCTTGAGAAAGGACATAGGCTACTCTTTACAAAGCTAGCATTATTGTTGGCTATTAAATATTTCCTACTTATTTTCTACAAAAACACATAAAATGTTTTCAGTCACCACAAGACACCAGCCATAGCTTGTTCATACAAGGCAGCGGCGGGTTACTTGTACCCACTAGAGAAAGGTTTCATCTACGTTCACAAACCTCCAGTACATATTCGGTTTGAAGAAATTGCGTCCGTCAACTTTGCCCGTGGAGGTGCCTCGTCTACCAAGTAAGTGGGTCACAACATAAACTGATTCATTGCAAAATTTATTGAAGTTTTTGCTCATCTAAATTTCCGCATTGCAAATTTCCAATGCACCGCGTTCTGTGTGGGGTTTCGAATCGTACACGGTGCTTTATCCAAAAGTAACTAACTAATGAATACGTAAGTTTGTAAAACCGCACGACAAATACATCCACATACAACCAGAAATCAGACACAAGTACATTACCCATTTACAAAGATAATGGTAATAATTAAACAATTATTGTCGTGAAATAACTTACAAAATAAACACTATTTTTAATGTATCATTATTGATCTTGATTGATTACTACATTGAACAGATCGTTTGACTTCGAGATAGCGCTCAAATCGGGCAGTGTCCACACATTCAGCAGTATCGAGAAGGGCGAGTATGACAAACTCTTCGACTACATTACTTCGAAGAAACTTCACGTTAAGAACACTGGCAAGAATGTAAGTTTACATATTTTTTTAATCTCACAATACTTCATTTAGGAGACTACTACAGATTAAAAAAACATTATTTTTTTATTTTAAAATATTTTGTTTTTTTTTAATTGATTCTTATTCTTGTCGTTGCGTCCTTTCGCCTTGACATCACAACTAGAGCGAAACTTATTCACAGGACAAGGCTCTGTATGACGACGACTTTGGCGATTCGGACACTGAGAAGGAGCCCGACGCGTATCTGGAGAGAGTGAAGGCGGAGGCCAAAGAGCGGGACTCCAATGACTCGGACGGTTCCGACGAGAGTACCGACGAAGACTTCAACCCCGACAAAGCAAAGGAGAGCGATGTCGCTGAAGAGTTAGTATTTATATATATGTATTTATTTCCATATATCTGAACTGAAATATTACAGACAATTATGCTCTTTTCCTATTTTCATCTTCGATTTACTAATTTAATTCTATGTACAATTCTAATCAATTATACATTTTCTGATAGGCTTATTAAATAACCCTTTTAATGATACCAAAATTGTTAATAACCCCAAAAATTTTTTTTTTGCAAATCCGCATTTCAATGAGAGCCGGAAATGTACCGGAAGTTATCCCAAAACCACGTGACACTTAGCGATTTCGGAAATAAATGTCACGTCACTTCAGAGGATAAATAGTATATGTCATATAAATATAGTCATAAATCTATCTATACATCTATACAATAAAAATGTATCTTCAAATGTGTTGCTAAGCGTAAAACTCGAGAACCCATCAACCAATTCGGTTACTTTTTTAAAATATTTTCGTTCAGGCACAAGTAAGGTTCTTATGGAGAGAAAAAACCTAACAATTGCGAGGAAAATAGTAAAAACAAAACTTTTTTTTTTATTTCTGTTGGACATGTACAGGCTAATAACTTTTGACAGAACGAAGTCTTTCGGGACAGCTAGTTATGAATAATTCTTAACTGGGAGGGGACTAACCAAAGACCACAAATAATGTACAATCACAAGATAATGTATTTTCTGTCTGTTTAATATCATTCATGAAAGTTTTAATAAGTAGATATTCAGCCTGATCTCAACCCTAAAAACTGTCTGCCATTGCTTGCTTATTCTACTGTTACTATTGAAAGCCGAGACTCTACCGAACAAAAGTTGGCAACTTTTGAGTTGACAACACGTGTTGGTGACAAAAGTTTCTGTAAAACCAAGTTCTCACAAAATAAATGTAGTATGTTACATTGTATGCTGCACTACTGCTACATACTGGCTGGTTATAGGTATGACACCAATGCATCGTCATCAGAAGACTCCGACGCTTCTGCTGCTTCTAACGACAGCAAAAAAGATAAGAAGAAGGAGAAGAAACACAAAAAGGCTATTACTATTGTGAGTACACGCTCATGTTTTATTATTGTGATGTGAATTATTTTAATCTATGTTATATTATTTACGAAAATGTTATTTATATTGTGAGCTGTTTTATTTATAAATATATATTTTTTAAATGTTTGTAACCTCAAACTCCTTTACTTATGAGCGATTTAGAAAATTATATTTTAATTTTAAAGATGTACTTCTAGTTCGATAAAAATAAAATGCAGAAGTTAGGAGATAATTAGTAGCAGACACTCAGTGTGTCTGCTACCACTATATTCTTCTATATATTTTTCCCTATAATACACACATCAAAAGTGTCTAGGGATCAACATATATTTTTGCAATAACTTTTCTAGGATATTAGGATATATATATATTTAAGGATTCATCAAATAAAGTGTTTTCGTTTGTCACAGTAACGATAAACCAAGTCACCTTTGCATTAATAAAGAAATTTGCCATTTTCCTAATAAAGGGATTTTTGACATTTGAACCACTAACATTAAAGTTCGAAAAAAAGACTGAAATAACAGTTTTAATATATAATATATATATAATATAATAACAGTTTTCAGTCTTTAAAATTTTATTAGGTAACTTAAACAATTAATAATCCGTGTTTCTACCGCGAACACTAACAACACAAGAACATCGGTTTGGCATACTCAAAATGAGTTCATCCAAATCACGCTGTGGAATGGCCGCCCATGTTCGTTGCAACAACAAAAAAAGGTCTTCTTGCTACTGGATACCCTCCATATTCGGCAGAGCTCTTCTCTGTAGCATATCCCATGCATGCTCAATCGGGTTCAAGTCTGGCGACTGAGCAGGCCAGGGCAGGACATTGATGTTATCTGCGGCGAGAGTCTGTCTTACAACTCTTGCGGTGTGCGGTCGTGCATTATCATGCATTAACTGAAATAAGGGACCGATTTGCACTTGTAGAGGAACGATGACGTCTGATACAATCGTCTCAGCATAAATTTGAGCGTTGAGGTTGCCTCTGATCCAAATCAACTCAGTTCTTCCGCCGATCCAAATACCCGCCCATACCATGATGGTTCCACCACTATAAGGATGGACTTCCTGGCAGGATTTTAATCGCTGTTGGCGTCCAGGGGTTCTCCAGTGTCGTATACGTCTTGTATCCGGTCTCATACCAAAACGAGACTCATCAGAAAAGCACACGAAACGCCATTGTTCTTCTGCCCAATTTCTGTGTTCAAGAGCCCATTGATATCGAATCCTACGATTGTGCATTGCTATAGGTGGTACCCGTAGCGGTCTTCGGGAATGAAGGTTCACTTCATGCAAGCGGTTTCTGACTAATTAAGTTTGGTCGCTAATTAAGTTCCCTGAAGAGTGATGAAGCCTCACGCCTAACATCATGGCGGTTATTGTTGGAGCTCTTCGAGTTAAGATTTGAATGTATCGGTCTTGTCTCCGTGTGGTGCAGCGATACCGTCCTCCATGGCGCTCAGCCACGGTACCAGTGCTTCGGTAACGTGTCCAAAGTCGACTGATAACACTCTGACTTGTATTCAGAGCTAAAGCCACAGTACGTTGCCGGGAACCAGCTTCTATCATTCCCACGGCTCTGAGCATTTCTTCCCTGCTTAAATGACGTCGCCGCTCCATAATAACGTTGGTTTTAATCAGTAGTAGGGAAATAGTAGCACTAATAATGTCTTCAATGCGTTGTATGTTTTTAAAGGGAAAATATTGACAGCTGATTTTCATCTTTTACTCGAATTTGATTGACAGTTCCTGATTCAAATTATGAAATGCACCAAAAAGGATCCATATAAATTTATAAAATCATAAATTTATTACAAAGCCACATCTCAATCTCAAGAAATCCGCATAAAAATGCTTGATCCCTAGACACTTTTGATGTGTGTATATTCTGTTGGATATATTCTAAAGAAAATTCCATTATCTTTATTCCTTAAAGGTGACGATTTAACAAATGGTACTATTAAAGTCATTATACTCTTTGCGCTGTAACATGGTGAGAGATGTGCTTTAATTTTGTTTGTAGACTAGAACATTCTGGTTGGTTTAATTTAATTTACTACAGTTATTAATGATTTAATATATTGCGAATGTGGTACAACTGAAATACTAAGTCATAGTTTGTAAATCGCGGCAACTTTCAAGAGTAAAACGAAATGTTACTAATACTGTCACCCGCACTATGCTACAGCGCAAAGAGTTATTAATAGTACATTTTTTGTTAATAATTCCTTCTAAGGTATAAATATATTTTTTGTATGGTTTTCTAGCCCGAATCGGCGCCAAGGAAGCGAAAGGAAAAGTCGAAGAAACGCGAAAAGGACGCGAATGCTCCGAAACGTGCCGCCACCGCCTTCATGCTGTGGCTCAACGAGAACCGCAAGAGCATCGTCGACGACAACCCCGGCATCAAGGTCACAGAGATCGCCAAGAAGGGCGGCGAGATGTGGCGAGACCTCAAGGATAAATCTGTACGCATTTTACTTTAACTTGTATATTTCACCGTAAGGTTGTAAAAACCGTTAGATTATAATCTACCTAGCGAGATTGCAAACTATCGATAGATTGTCAACTGTGATAAACTGCTTACGGGCGTCATATTGTCAACTGTCCCTGATTGGTCGGTTTTACAGTGGGCCGTTCAATGGCCATAGAGTTTTTTTTAGCTTTAATTAATCACAAATTAATTTTACTGTCACAACAATTTTATATAACTAATTCTAAAGCTGTGAGGTATTTTCAACATGAAATCAATTTACAATCACAAAAATACTTTACATTCGGCAACAAAGACGAATTACAAACAAATATGGCGGCACGGGATATACATATATATACTATACAACCAATCAGCGCGCGACTAGCGATACGTCGAAACCATTTCACAATCTTTCGACTGTTTGCAATCTCGCGAAATGGATTACAATCTAACGGTTTTAACAATCTTACGGTAACATCATATACACACTTTTAATATAATTCTCGTCTCACGTTGTTGCTGACGATGAACTCCAAAACTATTTAACCGATTCTCACGTTTTTTTAAATGTGTGTTTTGCTGGCGTGTCTAAGATAGAATAGTTAACATCACGCTAAGATCAATAGGAGCCGAGCAGACGCATTTCCACTGAACCAATTATATTTAAACATATCTTAAATCCAGAAAAATAAAACAAAAAACTTATATTTTATAAATTATTTTATGTTAATTTTTTTTAAAATAAACAATTTAAAAAATTTGTCTAAATAGTTTTTTCTCACATTAGACGATTAGTAGCGCTTTGCGTAAGAAAGTCCATTTCAATATACAATGTTTAATTTAATTTTAAAGGAATGGGAAGAAAAGGCCGCTAAAGCGAAAGAAGAATACAACCAAGCGATGAAGAAATACAAAGACAGCGGCGCCGCCGACGAATTCAAACAGAAGAAGAAGCAAGCGGAGAAGGAACGTAAAGCGGCCGAGAAGAAGAGTAAAGCTCCTCCGAGCAAGAAGGCCAAGCCGAACACGAGCGGTACTGGCACCAGCGGCAAGTTCACCAGCAAGGAGTATATCGAGGATGATGATAGCTCGTCTGATTCTGATAACGACAAACCTAAGAAGAAGGAGACTAAAGACGTAAGTAACACACAGTTTTAATTATTAGTTATATAAAATGCCGTCTCAAACATTCAAATTTTAGGAAGATACTCGAGTCGGGAATCCCCGGTACAAATTTTACAAGTTATTACTATCAAGCTAATTTTTCGTGAGTGGCTTCATTTAATTAGAGGTCCACCAGAGATAAGAGGGGTAGCGAGGACAAAAAACTTTTGAGCGTAGAACCGGGATCGTACCACGCAATTTGTAGGACAATGTGGCTGTTAAATTATACAAATATTCCTCTACAGTTCAATAAAAGAAAATTAATTTCCGATACCTAATCTATTTAATATATATAAATAAACAAATAACTATTAATAAACAACCTAATAAATTTCACCTGTGATATTTTTAGACTAAAGACCAGAAGAAAGAAAAAGCGAAGAGTTCATCATCAGAAGCGGCGTCTTCAGCAGGCTCGGGCGACGAGACCGGTAGTGGGAGTGGCAGCGATTAATGTTAAATGCTGTTGTTCCATTTACCGTATTCTTGTTTGAGAATCTGAAGAACAAATGAATCTTGCTTTTTACTACTACATTTTACACAAAAAAAAGTATTATGAGTATAGAGCATTGTCATAATTATACTGAGCTATCAATCCGTCATAAAATAAAATTATCTGCGCTGGCGCACTTTTGTAATACAACATTGTTTTTATAATACTACACAGTGTTCACAACAATAATTATAGTCGTAATTTCTTGAAGTAATGAGCCTCAAGCTTTGTGTTTCGAAAACGAATAAATGATATCAAGAAAAATATAACAGTCAGATTTGTTCATGAATGATGAATACAGTAGAAACAGTTTTTAGTTAAACACAAAAAAAAAAACAACTGAAAAATCCTTTCAAATGTAACATCCTTCAAAATAACTGCGGGATTTAATTATCACTTTTTGCTAACTCTTACTAACTTAAAAAAGTTATTGAAACGTAAATTGAAAATTTAAATCTCGTTAAATCCTTACCTTGACTTTGTAAAAACCCATAATCATTTTACACCGCCTGCTATCTTGATGTCGTTTTATATAATAATATCAGAAACTAAATGTTTTGTTCAAAAATTACAGTCTCGGAAGTACTAATAAGAAACGATAATGTCTGTAATTGTGTTAATAGTTTATAATAATGTAAATATATTTGTTAAGTTACGATGTAATTCCATTAGAATTCGTAATATTAACGACATAGATGCCCCAATTTCTTAGTGTAATTTTAGTGTACTTTATTATAAGATTATATTATTATGTGTTGTTTTTCTTATCCCTAATAATCGTAATCAAATAGTATTAGCCTCGGTCAACTCCCTAGTATAAATATAAACTGTTCCGTATGGTGAGAGATAAAGAACGAAGTGTCCCCACTTGTATTAATCCTATAGTTGCCGGAAGACCCGACTAAGGGAACAAACTATTCGGGATACCAGCTGTAGTAGTATAAGTATAATCATATAATACATTGTCGGCTCTTAAACGCACGTGCCCGCTCAAATCCGTCGCTACAATTGACTGAACTGTGTCACGACCGCACGTGCACTAGAGATGACATAATGCTTCCTTCTCATTCATTCAGATAGTACAATGAGTAAGTGAGTGAATGAATGTGTTACAAAGTGAAGTGACTGAGAATAGACACACCGACTTTGCAAAGCCGGTGTAGTTGTGTCTAGTGCAAACTTGAAACAAACCGTATACCAACCCATCTGGACACTGCCTTACTACACGACTACTAGTAGACCAAAACTTCTTACTATACTGTATACTAGGACAGGCCTATGTTCAGCAAATGACTATTATATTGACGATGATAAATACATACTTAGGTATTAATAGTGCTTACAAAATAAATTAGAGTACCTACTGCAGTGACAATGGCAATCATTGGCAAAAGCAAAATGGGGCGTCGCAATTGAGTTTGCATTTATGAGCATACGTTTAGATGTCGCCCATTGGCGGATTGATCAATATTGAACTGCGAATTCTTCGACGTAAAGAATCAACTAGCTGTCAGCTAGAAATCCATTAAAAAGACTGCACGTTTGGCCTAGTGGTTTAACGATCACCACGCCATTTCCTACTTCGCCAAGTGTCGTGGGTTCAAATCCCACGTAGGACAACACTTTGTGTGATCCACAAATTGTTGTTCTGAGTCTGGGTGTTCTTTGTGTGCGTTTCATGTATGTTTGTAAAGTCCCCCGCGACACAGTATTTATTCCTAGTGCGGGAGTTGTTTTTTTTAAATAAAAAAATAATAAAAAATGATAAATTTTTAGTCACTGGCTCATAAGTTAAAAGCAGTTCTAGATGATCGATACAAATATTTATTCGTAAGCTCTTCGATCAATGCTATCCTGTAGACTTGTAATACCTTAAAAATGTAACTCGATTTTGCTTCTATGCTAAAAACTTACTAAATTTGGAAGAAAACAGATCTCTGTTAGTTGTCGCTGTAAACTGGAGAGACTGACCTCTGATAGACGACCAATAAACTCTTAAAACTTTATGGGCCGCCGGTATCCTCACTGACTCGGTGAAACACAGCGCAAGCGCTGTTTCACACCGGTTTTCTGTGAAGCTCATTCTCGCTGATCGCGGTAAAACAACTGTCGCTACCGGCCATGGGGCATGGACCCTATGAAGCTCGGTAGCGAAAGACCCTCTCCGATGGCTGCAGTGAGTGAGGGCCCGATGCTGCGTACCACTTCCGCCTCCAAAACCCACGGGGGAGTTCTGGCCAAGGCACATGCCGTCTCGGTCGACACGGGTCGGTAACCGCGTATGGCTCTAACCGCCAATATCCTCTGAGGGCACTAGAGGCATGCCCTATTATGGATGCTTAGAACCGGCAACCATACCGGTGCACCGCGTACAGTACCATTGACCTGACAACTCTCGTGTACAGTACAGCTGTCTTATCGCGACGCTGGTTCCACCCAAGTTGGGCAAATGTCGCCCTGGGCAGAGGCAGCGTCAACCAGCTTTGGAGCAAGCTTTCGGAAGTGCTCGTCTAGGAGCCACCAACGTCGAGGATCAGGCCCAGATATTTCATCTGGGCTTAAACCGGTACGAGTGAGGACCAAGAGAACAACAACACCAAACCACACTACACTTGGTCCAACTTAAACAATATTTTCAAACAGTATTTTAGCTACATGCAAGCGTTTCTCATTTATTTTTGTTGTTATCAAAACCAATATTAGCCAAAAGCCAATAATACAAGAGAATAGAGGCGTTAGCGATTGTAGACAAAGAATCGACGCAAAAAACACTTGCATCTTGACGAAGAGGGATTTTGGCTAAAGAATACTTTTGACCTCAAAAGTACCTATCTGGGGGCACGGTCGTGCCCCCGCCAAGACGAGCCAAGCGTAGCGCAAGGGCACTACCTACCTTTTCTCGAAGCATTTCGTCGTTTTTTTTGAACGCCCATAACTTTGGTTCCCGATATACCAGATCGTTCAAATTTTCAGGATATGATGTTACCAATAGACTAATGAAACGTACAAAGTTTCAATTGCATAGCTCTGATAGTTTAGATTTTATTGATACCAAAAAAACACCGATTTCGTCACTGACACACTGATGATCATCAAAACTGTTAGGGTACTTCCTGAAGTGCTAGAAAGCTGAAATTTGATATATAAACTAAGTTTAGTACACAAACATCAAAAAAATTCATAAACCTATTACTTTTGGCCCCCAACCCCCAAATTGGGGGGGGGGTGAAAGTTTGTATGAGACTTTCACAAATGTTTATGCTAGAGGTTTTATTTTTAGTACACAGACTTATTCGAAAGAAGAAAGAAGATGTACAAGAAATACAGCCCAAAAAGAAAAAAAAAGGAAACTTACAAAAAGAAATGAAATCCCACCAAAAACATTTTCATGTAAAATATTGTCAAGACGACTGCATATGGTTTACCCTGTGAAAAAGATATCAGATCTCATGTAGAGCCAAGGTTCTGTATCTACACGCCCTAACTCTACCAACCCTAACTTCATAAACTCTACATCTCAGTAAAAATGTATGGCTTGGCTGTTTCGTTACTTCAGAAACTAAATATTCGTATAACACATTACTTCAGAAATTAGATATTTGCAAACACAAAAGGCGTTCGTTTCCCCTTCGTGACGGTATGGTAGCGAAACGGCGAAGCCATACATTTTTACTGAGATGTAGAGTTTGTGACGTTAGGGTTGGTAGAGTTAGGGCGTGTAGATAAAGAACCTTGGCTCTACATGAGATCTGATTTCTTTTTCACAGGGTAAACCATATGCAGTCGTCTTGGCAACATTTTACATGAAAATGTTTTTGGTGGCATTTGTTTATTCCACTACCTACCCAATTGGTATGCATACCTATTTAATTAGTATACCTATTCATTCCTAATGGTTTGAAAACATGAAAAATTATACCTAATCAACTATTTTCACGGATAACGCTCCTATTTCTAAACTATGTTCATTGTCTTTAGGCATCATTGGCGTTCCTGGAGGGAGAAAAAGGTAGATACTATCTTGTGGGTTTGTATTCATATTATTAATTCGAAAGTAACCCTGTCTGTCTGTTACGCTTTCACAACTATACCGCTGCACCGATTATGTTTTGATTCTTGAGAATAGCCATCGGCTACTAATTACCGCGATAACGGACATACAAGTTAATATGTTTAGTTTTTCTTTGCTAAGAGTTGTTAATTTTTAACCGACTTCCAAAAAGGAGGAGGTTCTATGTTCCACTGTATGTTTTTTTTTTTTTTTTATGTATGTTCACCGATTACTCCGTCAGTTGTGGACCGATTTTGAATTTTTTTTTTGTATTCGAAAGGGTATGCTTCCGAGGTGGTCCCATTGCCAGCATATCAGGATCTGATGATGGGATCCCAGGGAAATCGAGGTAAACCCTCATTTTTTATAGGCACATACTATGTTTTTCGTATATTTTCTGAAGTTACACCGGTATTTGCGTCTGGTAGTCATCATTTTATGATGATGAGCTTATGATGTAAGGCACAACTCCTTAACGGTTAGGAGTTGGAGGATAAATCTTTAAATATTATATGTACATATGTTACCTTTATTCGTTTTCTTTCAAATTATTTAGGTAAGCTGATGATGGAAGGTGGAAGGTACAACTCCTCAACGGTTAGGAGTTGGAGGATAATTCTTTCAATTTCATACGTATCTAAAGACCTTCAGTCGTATACTCTCAAGTTATTTAGGTGAGCTGATGGTAGAAGGTTAAACTTTTCAACAGTTAGGGATTAGCGGATGATTTTAATATTACACGTACGTATAGACCTTAATTTGTATTCTTGATGATGAAATTTGATGAAATAGTTCAACTTACCTTCGATTGTTTGCACTAAAAACTGAAAAATAAAAACATTTTATAAAAAAAAAAAACTGACTTCCAAAAAACATCCAACGAAAACTCTCTGCCAAAAAAACACTTAAAAGCGTAAAATAAACTGGTTCTTCATAAATTGCCTATACCTAATTCTTTATTCATTTAAATAGTAGTGTTATAATGTGTGCTAGGTACCTAAAATCTGTTTGGAGTCGGTGCTAAGCCGACTAAAAAGGCTAAAAGTCTAAGCGATAGTCACTTGGCACCGACTTCAAACATATTCTAGGTACCTAGCACACATTATAACACTACTATTTAAATGAATAAAGAATTAGGTATAGGCAATTTATGAAGAACCAGTTTATTTTACGCTTTTAAGTGTTTTTTTGGCAGAGAGTTTTCGTTGGATGTTTTTTGGCAGTCGGTTTTTTTCATTATTCAATACCTTATTAATTAAGTCAATTCCAAAAATAACCATTATTTTCCTGTTCGAAGGCATACCCTACCCGTGTTAGTCATCGCCATGTAAATACATAAAATCATTTAACATATTATGCTGACCATTATTAAATCAAAAACTTTACTCATAATAACTTTAATCAACTTCCTCTAGGGGAGTATTCCGATACGAATATACGAAACGATACCAAATAGGTGATTCGGACTGCAGATCTGTAAAATGTGTGTGGTCTATAAACAAGGGCGTCGCCAAGGGGGGGCAGGTAGGGGCAGCTGCCCCCCCGCCCCCTAGAGATTTGATTTGATGCATATTTGAATTTAAAGAAACATATTGAGCGTGAAAAAATAATGTCAGCTATCAATCTATCGATATTCGAAATTAGCTCATCCTAACAGATCTACGCTCAGAAATTGTTAATACCACAAGACCATAAGAAAAATTATTGTCACAATCGTTTTTCTACTGGTATTCTCAACTTTTGAGCATAGTACCTGGATAATGTACTACGCAATTTGTAGGACAACGTGCACGCGCAGTTTCTCTCTCGAAATTTGGGGGGGGGGGTCACTAATAATCAATTTAAGTTTAGTAAATTAGACTTTATTGCACAATACACAATTTTATTGCACACAGTAAAAACAAATGGATTTTTTTTTTATTGGTAAATCTATCGGGACGTCTGGGACAATCTCTGGATGAACACTTAGCGGAGCTAGATCCGTGGGGGGAGGAGGTGAGACACGAAGGGCGTGTGTGGGACTCCCAACAAATCAGTCTACCCACTAAACCCCGTGGCGGCCTAACTCGGCAGTCACGAGGAGCTCCAGAAACGCATCAGCGGCTTCTGGAGTACCCCCTGCCGTACCTAACGCGTGAGGATTACTATTTCACACCAACCGGGCGGGGTAACCAGATTCACCCACGGGGCAGGTCGCTGTTGAGCCTCTTACAGCTCTACGCAGTTAGACGACATCCCCCGGCCGCACCGAGGTGTCACTGGTCTCCTCCCCTGGACGTGGCCACAACGACTCTTAACCGATGATTGGGGAGCTAGCGGCTTCTACCGCGCCCCCTTTGTCGCCCGTTTTGAGTGGGATTGGTCATTTCCCGATCCCGCTCTGCGGACTTCTTCTGGAGCATAACGTCTCTACAGACTCCACTCCGCCTCCCATCCCTCACTACTCGCCAGCATTGCCGCGATCAAAGCTGGTGAAAGGTTTCGTCCGATCTGTCCGCAGTGGTGGCATTGTGCCTTAACCACACGTCCGATTCTGTTCAGAGTTCAGAGACCGAAGCAACCGTGCCCGGTGATTGAATCGGTAGGTGACACAGTCAGTTCTCTCTAACCAAGCTTCGAAGCTCGTCAAAACGGCTCCGACAGCGCGTTGGCTGGCACAAACCTGGGTGTCGAGCCGTGCCCGCCAAGCCCGTTTGGCTTACGTATGTGCATTCTGAGGAAGCATTCCGTTCCGGGCTCATGATCCGGCGCTGTCTCTTCGCCATTCCGACCGACAGAAGGAATTTCGTCTTAGACCATTGTGTCCATGTCGGTCAGAATGTCGAAGGGTGGAGATCGCGCCAGGATCGAGAGATCGTACGGTAGCCTCATCAACCGCTGCAGACTCGCGAGTTGAGCCTTACATCGGGAGGAACTCGGCGGTGCCCCATAGACGATCATGGATCGCACGTCGCCCATATAGAGGCAGCGAACTTCTTCCCGCGGTCCCCCGAGATTGAGAAGCAGACGATGTAGCGCCCCTGCTACCCCTCGTACTTGGGGG
This sequence comes from Diaphora mendica, assembly GCA_949125395.1. Taxonomy (NCBI): domain Eukaryota; kingdom Metazoa; phylum Arthropoda; class Insecta; order Lepidoptera; family Erebidae; genus Diaphora; species Diaphora mendica. The sequence goes on from OX421322.1 coordinate 8,684,595, forward strand.
ACTAGTCGCCCGAAATGCTCTTCGAAGCTCTACTGACTGTCCAGGATGAGGCCTAGGTACTTCATGTACTGGCTCACCTAGACTTCAGTGTCATTCACCGGAGGCATGAGCTGGGTAGTTCCTGGCGCTTACGTAAGCTTATCCACGACACAAGCCAACCCTTGCTCGGCGAGCAGAAGCACCTCCCCGAAGCGCGACCCTCTAGCCAGTATTGCGATATCGTCTACCTCTACATAGCAGGTGACACTGGGGCCAGAGGGCAGACTAGTACGAAGGCCCGCATCGTATGCGAGGTTCCATAACAATGGCCCCAATACAGAGCCCTGGGGAACTGGGGTCATGTCACCTGCGATTAAACCCCCCCCCCCCTAGAACCGCGCCTGCTACCGGCCATGGAGTGGATGACGGCCGGTAGCGAGAGATCTCCTCCGACAACTTGCCCCTACCTAGGCCAAGGGCTGGCGACGCCCTTGTCTATAAATAGTTGTCATGTTGTTTTTCTATCTATAATATTTATGTAAATACAAAAAAAAGTATATACGTATTTATATCAGTTGTCTAGTACCCATAATACAAGCTCTGCTTAGTTTGGGACTAGATGGCGTTGTGGCCGTGTGGGCGAAGTGGGCCCTCGCCCACGGCCTCGCACTTAGAGGGGCCTCGCGAGGCCTCTTTGAATGCGATGCCACCAGATTTAAAATCGACATTTATTTTTTTAATTAAATAAAAACCTAAAAAATATTGGCCACACTAGTCACAGAATTTCGGCGGGGTATTACACGCGGTTGTAAATGTACAACAATAATCGCGGGTAGAACCGCGGGACTCAGCTAGTATTTATGTAACTATGTTTGTTCGGGTGGAATCTTGCAACTCAATTTTGAAGCAGATATCTTCAACTGATTGTGTTGAAATTTTGCAAGCATAATATGTCCATATATAGCGTGACAATGCGATATTACAATGTTAGGGAGCTGATCTGATGCCGGATGCTGGAGCCGGAAGGTGGTCATAGGAACTCAGTAGGTAATGGAACGGTGCAAGCATCGAGTTTGGAATCGTTTGATTCATCTTGACAAGTACTTTATCTTTTGATAGTATCCAGGGTCTGATGATGAAACCGGAAGGTATTTATAGGAATTATATCATGAAACGACGCAACACCATCGGGTTTGGAATCGTTTGATTCCTCTTGACGAGTACCTACTGTATATTTTTGATAGTTTCCAGGGTCTGATGATGAAACCAGAAGGCGGTTAAAGGAATTATATTATGAAATGGCGTAACACCGTCGAGTTTGCATTCATTTGATTCGTCTTGACAAGTACTTTATGTTTTGATAGTATCCAGGCTCTGATTAAGGAGCCGGAAGGTGGATAAGGCACTCTCTAACGAAAAAACGTAACCAATCGAGTTTGGAATCGTTTGATTCGTCTTTATGTTTTGATAGGATCCAGGGTCTGATGATGGAACCGAAAGGTGGTCATAGGATTTTCGGAATGAAACGACGCAATCATCAAGCTTGGGATCGTTTCATTCGTCTTGACGAGTATTTTATATTTGATAGTATCCAGGGTCTGATGGTGGAACCGGAAGGTGGTTATATGAACTCTATAATGAAACGACGCACCACCATCGAGTTTGCATTCATTTGATTCCTCTTTGCGAGTACTTTATGTTTTGATAGTATCCAGGTTCTGATGATGGAAGATTTCGTATTATAGAAATTGTGTAATGACATTACACAATTGATAGTAAAAGTTTTCAAAGAATACTTTATATTATTCCTTTTAGAGCATTTTAGTAAAAGCTCGTACCTAAGAAGTTTTTGTGTTAATTTATTTATTTACATGGTAAATAATAAATTACTGTATTTGTTTTATATACCATACTAGCTGACCCGGCGAACTTCGTACCGCCATATTTATATACAATAATTAGCAATAAATTAAAATTGCGACTATTATTTGAGATTTAAACTATCCTATCTCTCAATTTGGATCGAACTGCACATGGTGTGCAAATTTTATTATAATCGGTTAAGTGGTTTAGGAGTCCATTGAGGACAAACATTGTGACACGAGATTTATATATATTAAGATATACCATGTCCGCCCGAGCAGTAACAGATATGCGCACCTAAAATAGGAATCCGATGCATCGAAGCGAAAAAGAAAAACCGAGATGACCGAGGCTAATGCTGTTGGTGCTAGTATGTGATTTTTTTTAATCAAAACAAAAATTTATTGACCCCTGAATGCCTGGTAGTGTAGGCATGTCATATCGAAGCATGTTTGGTAAGATAAATTTATTTGGTAGATCTTGGGAACGAAAGAAAAGGGGCCTCGCTGATATGACTTCGCCCACGTCTATGTAAGTCCACGCTACGCCACAGGGTCTACCTAGTGCGGAACATATCTTTAAAAAAGGAACAATTCCAATTAAACGAACTGCCTCTTTAAAATAAAACAAATTATTAAAAATAAATAATAAAAACATATAAGTTTTATATATATACGTAATCACCGTAAAAAAATATTTGTTTTGATACCACACTCGATGTATTTTGAAAACATTTTTTTTTTTATCTTTTTGGCACCAGAAATCCTTATTCTTTTTTTTTATTATTTTGATGTACCTAGTGTCACTCTCATGACTAAGACGAATCTATTGACACCACTCTCAGTCTCTAGGGCGTGCCAAAGAAATATACATACATACATACACTCGAAAAACATAACCCTCCTTTCGCAGTCGGGTAAGAAACTACGAACTGTATAATAATGCAGTTTTAAGATTTAAAACTTCACTCAAACATTTTTTTTAAACTAGCTTACCATAGCACTGCCATACCAATTTTATAGTATAAAATCCCACGGTAAAATTAAACCGTTACAGTCACCCATTTACTGAGAAAACATATTGTCGGCCTCCTTGCGTTCATTATAAAAAAAGATAAGAAAACAATGTCCTTTGGACCCGAAATATTAGGGTCCGGGCTGCCCTACGTCGAAGCAAGGTAAAGCCGCCTTTACATTATATCGCCCCGTTTTTATGCAGGTAGACTCTTGTGCTTGATCATTATAAAGGAGCAATATGAAGCAGTTTGCCGTAGGTTATGGTATGATTTATGTAATAAATCGAGCGAAGTTACCCTAACTATAATAATAATATGTAAAGTAATAGTAAGTTGGTAGGTATGTATCAAATTTATTTCTCTCTCTCTCGTCTATTTATGAGCGTTTGTAAATGCTTTTTGAACGATTCTTTTGTATTTTTTTTATGTTGCTATAGGCGACAGTTTGCCGGTATAGTGGTTTTTCAAGCAGTTCTAATTGTAAACTTTCATATTTTTTATTGGCCATTGTGATGTGGCAGTAATAAATTTAATATTATTATTTAAATATTAATATTACAGAACTGAAGAGTTTGTTTGTTTGATAAGTCGAAACAGAAGAATTTGTTTGTTAGGTTGAACGTACTAAGTGAACTAATCACAGGAACCGGAAGTACCTACTGGTCATTTCTGAAAATCTCTTTCAAGTTTTGAATAGAACATTTAACGGGCAAGGAAGACGCCATATACTTACCTATTACCCTACGACCAAATCGACCAATTGTAGTATCAATAAAAATGCTGCAAATATCGAAATGGGAAAATATTTCTTTTTAGAACTTCCATAGAGTGCGCTTTGTAATCAGTTTCGCAAAAATCATGTAGGCATGACAGAATTGTTACTCTGTAAAAGCTCTAAAAAAAGTCCAAGACAGAATATATCGATCTTGTCAATAGATAGTATTATAGTAGGTACATATTATTATATTAATACCTACCTATCTGTATTTTTCTTATCATCTGCTGATAAACTAAGTAAATTAGCCCGCCTACTTATTTAGTTGAATCGAAAATAGGATTAACAAGAATTCATCAGTCGATCTTAGCATAGATAAATATTACAATGTAATAACAGTAAAGATATATTAGGGAGGGTATGGAGGACACCAAAACCAAAGTCACAGTGCTAGCTTTGATTGATTTCTCGAATGCCTTTAATACCGTCTGTCATGACATCCTACTGGCCATCCTTTCCTATCTTATGATCTCCTCAGAAGCTCTGGAATGGTTTTCTTCATACCTTCAGGGACGACAACAGTGTGTTCGTACTGATGACATGTCATCGAGCTGGTGTGATCTTGTCACTGGCGTCCCTCAAGGCGGCATTTTCTCCTTTATTGTTTCCAATATTCATAGACCTCGTAACTCACCACCTTCAGTGTACGTATCACCTGTACGCTGACGACCTACAAGTGTACACACAGTCAAGGGCTGGGGACATATCATACGCCATTGACAAACTCAACAAAGATTTGGAATTTATAAGGAGCTGGTCCACGAGGTTTGGTCTGGCTGTAAACCCAACCAAATGCCAGGTGATAATTGTGGGAACAAACAAATGTTAGGTAGATTGGATATATCAGTCATCCCACCAGTCGTCTACAACAACGTAACTATACCGCTGAGTGCAGTGGTAAAGAACCTGGGGCTGCATATCGACTCGACCCTTGATTGGCGGTTACAAGTTACACAAGTCAGCCAAAAAGTAACCACATGTCTCCGCGCTTTATAGCGTCTAAAGAACTTCCTTCCAGCTAAAACTAAGGCTACGCTTATGCAATCCTTAATTGCTCCTTTAATCGACTATGGTGATGTGTGTTATTTTGACCTGAATGCAGATCTTCTCAATAAACTAGACCGCCTTCTCAATAACTGCATTCGATTCGTTTTCAATATTCGCAAGTACGACCATGTATCTGCTTTACGTTTCCAGTTGCAATGACTCCCAATTCGTCAGCGCCGCAATTTGCGAGCACTGACTTCTCTATATTCTTTCCTCAACTCTCCATCGGTACCTGAATACCTTGCTCGTCATCTTCGTTTCTTATGCTCCAACCACGACCGAAATCTTCGTTCTACAAACAATATGCTTCGTCTATGCCCCCCTCACACCTAGGACTTTATTCATTCTTTCTTTTATGTGCAGTCTGTTCTTCTGTGGAATTGTGTGGAATGCACTTCCCGCCGAAATCAGGATGACTACAAACCGTCTTACATTCAAGACTAAAGTAGGTACACGAACGTCTTCGGATTATTGAATTGTCGCCATTGTCGGCACAGTCGCAACTGTAGCACCCGACTCTGAGTCACATTAAGTCATATATTATCACTACATAGCTACCTTCTAGTAGTACGAGTATAAAACAAAGTCGCTTCCGCTTTCTGTGTATCCCTATAAATGCTTAGATCTTCAAAACTACGCAACGGATTTTGATGTGGTTTTCTTTTATAGATAGAGTGATTAAACAGGAAGGTTTATATGTATAATACATGCATAATAAAGTAGAGAAACATTGATAATTTTAGAGGTTACTAATGTGATGTCATAAATAAACCCATTTTTTACGCTTACATTGCAAACGCTGGCTGCACCCTACGAGATAGATCCAAATAATGTACTACAGTATTGTACACCTTAAAAAGTATTACAAAAAAGTCCGCGACGGTACTTATATGTCTATCTCTTATTAGGGATAACCCACAACCATTTTTATTCCTTTCTTTTTACGAGAAATAATGGCTTATTTACGAAGTGATTTTAAGCAAAACAGAATGAATCCTTAGACAATGTAAATTAAATACAATGTGTATTTAATATAGATCAAAATGGCCCTTTACATTATGCTATTTAAATGAATATATTCGAAGATATTACAGATTTAAAACGCACGAATCGTGTCGTCGCGTCGGTGGGTGCATCTGAAATCCACCCGCCCGCGCCGCCCCCGTGCGAAGCCGGGGCGGGTCGTACATAATATTCCTACTCATACTGAGATTAACTCTTTAACACTGTAAACTCGAGTGTATTTTTCTCTTACACCTCCGACACCGTGAATGGGATCGTAGTTATTGTAGGTTGTCGTCGTTTATGTTACCGGCAATCTGTATAATCCGGTGTTCTATACAATATCTAGGCAATGTATACAATACCTAAAACGTGTAGTATTACTATACAATGCTTAATCGCAGACGTTAATGTGCTATCTAAAGCAACAGGTAAAAATACGGCCAAACTACACTGCACGGTTGGAAAAAAAAAACTCAATAACCCAAATGATTCAACAACAATAGAGTGAATCTGGGATAATCACTGTTCTAAGTCTAACCTCGCCTAAAAAGTTGATTTTAAGCAAGCAGAACACGTTTCTAGGTAGTAATACATAGCTAAGTAGTAACATAAAATTAATAAATACAAACCAAAATCTATTTATTTTACACATTGCCGGTGGGTCAGTAGGTATTCTATACAATCCCTATGAATTACCTTTATAAAATATCTAGGTAAAGTATGTAATGTACAAATATTCATAATATTTCATTCATTGCCTGGACTGCCCAGGTCTTTTATACGTTTGCCTAGGAATTGTATAGAATACCTTAATTATACAGATTGCCGGTAACATATTCATAATTGTGCAATTAAACTCGTGTTAGGCTATGCGCGCACTGCGATTTTTATTCGTTGCGATTTTTTAAATGCGAAATAATATCGCAAACGACAATAGTTCCTACGCGAACTACGATTTATTTTCGCTTGCGGAATAGCAGAGGCAAAATATAGTTATGGTCTAAGATCGGACCCAAGAACAACCTTCACCGAGCTGATAATAGAATAAAACTTAGTTTATAATAAATTTAGTATATTAGAAAACATATTAAAAATGGGTTGTCTAAAAAACACCACAATCCGCGCACTACGAAAATAAATCGTTTGCGATTTTTTCCGCAATGCGCGAGATTTGATACCACTTCATACGGTACAAAATTTACATACGATTTCGCATCTGCGATTTTAAATCGCAAACGATTTATTTTTGTAGTGCGCGGATTGTAGTGTTTTTCTATTGTTCACAGATTTGCGATATTATTTCGCACCGATTTTTAATCGTAGTGCGCGCTTAGCCTAATGCAAACCTTGCATTAAGCGGCTAAGCGCGCACTACGATTTTTTTTCGTTGCGATTTTTAAAGTGCGAAATAATATCGCAAACGACAATCGTTCCTACGCGCAGTATGATTTATTTACATACAAAATTTACATACGATTTCGCATCTGCGATTTTAAATCGCAAACGATTTATTTTCGTAGTGCGCGGATTGTTGTAGTTTTTTTTTTTTTTTTTTTATGATATAGGGGGCAAACGAGCAGACGTATCGCCTGATGGTAAGCGATTACCGCCGCCCATGGACACCCGCAAAACCAGAGGCATCACAAGTGCGTTGCCGGCCTTTTAAGAAGGAGTACGCTCTTTTCTTGAAGGTTTGAAGGTCGTATTGGTCCGGGAATACCGCAGGCGACAGTTCATTCCACAGTTTTGTTGTGCGAGGCAGAAAGTTCCTGGAAAAGCGCACAGTTGAGGACTGCCAACCATCTAAATGATGGGGATGAAACTTCTGTCGCGTAGGACGATGGCGGAAAGAGGCGGCAGGAATCAGTCCGAACAATTCCTCGGAGCACTCCCCATGATAAATGCGGTAGAAGATGCACAGCGAAGCTACATCTCTACGCAGCGCCAAAGAGTCTAGCCGAATTGAAAGTTCTTGGCAATCGACGACTCGGGTCGCTCTCCGTTGAATGCGGTCCAAAGGGAGGAGCTGGTATTGGGGTGCCCCCGCCCAAAGATGGGGACAGTATTCCATGTGAGGCCGAACCTGGGCCTTATAAAGTATAAGGCGGTGGGCCGGAGTGAAATACTGTCTCGATCTGTTGAGCACACCAAGCTTTTTCGAGGCCAATTTGGCCTTACCCTCCAGGTGGCCACGAAACTGGACTTCGCTCGACATGTCGACACCAAGAATTCCAATATTGGCTGAGGCAGATAGTGTAGTGCCTTCGAAACGAGGACATGCGACCCACGGAAGTTTTTTAGTGGTGAACGCGCAAATTTGTGTCTTTGTGGGGTTAAATTGGACTAAATTAAGTCTACCCCAATCTGAGACCTTCTCCAAAGAAGTCTCGACTTCAGACACAAGTTTGTTTCGACTCTCAATGACGTTTTCCCGAGAAATATTGGCGCGGCCGGTGTAAAAAGCATCACCGGTGCTGTCATCCGCATAACAATGAATGCCGCAATTTTGCAGCATGTCATTGATATGGAGGAGGAACAAAGTAGGCGATAGCACACAGCCTTGCGGGACACCAGCATTCACAGATATGGAATCAGAGCATTCACCGTCGACTACGACCTTAATGCTTCTATCTGCTAGAAAGCTAGTGACCCAATCGCATAATTTCTCGGGAAGCCCATAGGAAGGGAGCTTCGAAAGAAGCGCTTTGTGCCAGACCCGATCGAAGGCCTTCGCGATGTCCAAACTAACTGCCAAGGCTTCCCCCTTAGTCTCAATCGCCTGTGCCCAGCGATGTGTCAGGTATATCAGAAGATCACCAGCCGATCGACCCTTACGGAAGCCGTACTGCTGGTCGCTAAGCAGATGATGATCTTCTAGATACCGTAGGAGTTGATAGTTGATGATGGACTCCATTATTTTCGAGAAGAGGGAAGTAATGGCTATCGGCCTGTAGTTGGACGGATTAGAGCGATCGCCTTTTTTTTGGATCGGGTGGACTAATGCTGCCTTCCATGTTGTCGGAACTACGCCAGAAGAGTAGGAGAGCCGAAAAAGACGCGTTAAGACCGGTGCCAACTCTGGAGCGCACATCTTCAACACTATAGGGGGGATTCCATCCGGGCCACTCGACTTATGGATATCCAGGGATAAAAGTGCTATACGCACTGAGCGTTGGTGAAACTGGATATCCAGCATACGGCTCTCGCACCGCGGTATGGTAGGCGGCTCCTGTTCCCCGTCATCCAAGGTCGAGTTGGACGCAAAGTGTTTTGCCAGGAGATCGGCTTTCTCCTTTGCGTCATAGGCCAACGGATTATTTCCCAAGTGCAAAGGTGGAAGGGATGGCTTACAGAAATTCCCTTCGATAGCCTTGGCAAGAGACCAGAATGCTCGAGTCCCCGAAGGAAGACGCTCAAGCCTCTCGCCAATCCCAGCAATGTGCACCGACTTCGCCCTAGCTATGTCTCTTTTGAAGGACCTGGAGGCAAAGTTGTACTCCTTTTTTAGAGCGCTGGTGTTTTGATCCCGTACCGCCGCTGCGTCAGCCCAGGCTTGTAGCAAGTACGATGATCTCTGCGGAAGGGATCTGCTGCTGCACAAGGTCTGTAGCCATCTGGATGTGCTCAATGAGTCGGTCAGTTTCGGCATCACCGCTATGGGACCTATAGAGGCACGCATAGACGCGGGGATGGTCGTCGCTGTCTACACGGAGCCATAAGATGGAGAGGTCCCTACCTTCAAGGTTGCTGAGGCGGCGAGAGCTAATATCGTCTCTGACGTACACGCACACTCCGGCTTTAGACATAAAGGAATGTTCTAGTCCGTACCTCGGGTAGCTGAGGTAGGATGTGTCCGCAGGAGACGATATCTGCGTCTCGGTCAAAAAGAGCAATGCTGGCTTTGCTGTCTCGAGGTGGTGATGGACAGCATCAAGATTACTATGTAATCCCCTGACGTTGCAGAAGTCCACGACCAGCGTGGTAGGGGGTGCCGTGATGTTACTGCTCTTACCCCGAGCGTGATCTAGCGCAATTTTGCCTCCCTAGAATACGAGGGGCAGCCTCGGCATCCACGTTCAGGCGCGTTGTGTCCTGAGCGCGGACGCCCAGAGAGGGATTCTCCAACGCTAGCGCAGTTGGTACCCTCCTGGGGTATCAATCTGTCTTTCAACTGCGCCATCATGGGGAGGGGGGGGGGGGTTGGGCCTCCGGTATCCTCACTCACTCGGTGAAACACAGCGCATGCGCTGTTTCACACCGGTTTTCTGTGAGGCCGTGGTATCACTCCGGTCGAGCCGGCCCATTCATGCCGAAGCGTGGCTCTCCGCGTTTTTCTATTGTTCACAGATTTGCGATATTTTTTGGCACCGATTTTTAATCGTAGTGCGCGCTTAGCCTAACTTTTCAACGATTCGTCTATCACTACTATTTATCTACCTACATATATTAAATAAAATATAGTATGTAGTTACCCTGTCACTAAATCTATTAAAAGTGTCATAGCAGTGCCTAACAAAGTGGTAATTAGATATCAAGTGAAAACTACAACAATTATATACAAAATAGTGAAAATTAGGAACGAAAGCAATGTTTGATATTTGTATTTTAATTGGAAAAAAAATAAGGTAAGGCAGCAGCATGACTTGAAAAAGTTTGAAATTGAGAACTACGATAAAATTAATTTCAAAGTAAAACAAGAAATATCTAGATACATAAGTGGTAAGCCCTATCCCCTATTATACCTTGGCTTTGGTCATAACCAAGGCCAGGGGACACGTATCCGAGGCGGCAGATCATGAGGCCTAAAAAACTGGACCGAGTTTTCTAGTAGTCACCTACCCATTTTTATTTATACTTTTTGATTTGGCTTTTCTTTTTAATAGGAATTTGAAGAAACTAAATGAAAACTTAACCAACATTACACAGGAAAAAGAATTTTCAAAATCGGTCCACAATTGACGGAGTAATCGATGTACATACATAAAAAAAAACCGATGAAATTGAGAACCTCCTCCTTTTGGAAGTCGATTAAAAAACCACGATCATTAATTATATTACCTACTAGTTGTTGCCCGCGGCTCAGCCCGCGTGTATGTCGGTTATCGCGGCAATCTATACTAATACTAATAAATATTATAAAGCTGCAGAGTTTGTTTGTTTGTTTGTTTGAACGCGCTAATCTCAGGAACTACTGGTCCGATTTCAAAATTCTTTCAGTGTTGGATAGTCGGATGTTGGGTAGTTGGATATCGAGGAAGGCTATAGGCTATATTTTATTTTCAAAAAAATTGGGATCCGTAAGAAAATTACTATTTTATAACCCAAGGTGTGAAATCGAAAAACTTTTTTTGCGTGCGCTGCAATAACTATTGACAATAGAACAAAATAATGTATTACGGGTTTGTAGGTCCTATTAAGATCTACAAAAAAGTCCGCGGGAGCATATATCTAACTATCATGGTTTAGTCACAATAACCACTTTTGTGTTCAAAAAATTTATTAAATCGTCTGAAGAAAAAAACTACGTTAAGTGTGTATAGTAATATTAATCCTTATCCAAATAAAGCATTATGTTATCAAGGGTATTTATGTAGAAGTAAAATACTTTTTGTTTCATCCCAATCCGACGTTTCGTCACAGAATAACTATGGTTTTGTATAGAAGTTATCACGAGTATAAGACGCTAAGAGTTGGTACCTAATAATGAGTTATTTGCCAGAGTTTATAACGACACTAGCTGACCCACGCAACGTCGTTTGCGTCTCCTATTGCCAGTAGCTTAATAATTTCCCCACGTTTTTGAAACATTCTACATTGGTACTCCGCTCCTATTGGTCATAGCGTGATGATATAGATAAACTCGATAAACTTCCTCGATAAACTGGCTATCTAACACTGAAAGAACTTTTTCAAATTGGACCAGTAGTTCCTGAGATTAGCGCCAGATAAACTCGATAAACTTCCTCGATAAACGGGCTATCTAACACTGAAAGAACTTTTTCAAATTGGACCAGTAGTTCCTGAGATTAGCGCGTTCAAACAAACAAAAACTCTTCAGCTTTATATATTAGTATAGATGTATTTATTATACTCTTCTAAGATCTAATACTCATAATCAACAACACATTTATTTGGATAAAGACTAACATTAGGCATCTATACTAATATTATAAAGCTGCAGAGCTTGTTTGTTTGTTTGTTTGAACGCGCTAATCTCAGGATCTACTGGTCCGATTTGAAAAATTCTTTCAGTGTTGGATAGTCCATTTATCAAGGAAGGCTATAGGCTATATTTTATTTTAAAAAAAATTAGAGATCCGTAAGAAAATTGCTATTTTGTAACCCAAAGTGTGAACTCGAAAACCTATTTTTGCGTGCGCTGCAAAAAGTATTGACAATAGAACAAAATAATGTATTACGGGTTTGTAGGTCCCATTAAGATCTACAAAAAAGTCCGCGAGAGCATATATCTAACTATCATGGTTTAGTCACAATAACCGCTTTTGTGCTTAAAAAAATATTAAATCGTCTGAAGATAGAAACTACGTTAAATGTGTATCGCAATATTAATCCTTATCCAAATAAAGCATTTTGTTATCAAGGGAATTTATGTAGATGTAAAATACTTTTTGTTTCACCCCATTCGCACATTTCGGTTAGAAGTTATCACGAGTATAGGACGCTAAGAGTTGGTACCTATTATTGAGTTATTTGTCAAAGAGTTTTTATCAACATAACTAGCTGACCCACGCAACGCCGTTTGCGTCTCCTATTGCCCGTAGCGTAATAATTTCCCCCCGATTTTGAAACATTCTTCATTATTATTCATAATCTCAGGAACTACTGGTCCAATTTGAAAAATTATTTCAGTGTTAGATAGCCCATTTATCGAGGAAGGCTATGTATCATCACGCTAAGACGAATAGGAGCGGAGCACCAATGAAGAATGTTTCAAAAACGGGGGAAACTTTATTACGCTACGGGCAATAGGAGACGCAAACGACCTTGCGTGGGTCAGCTAGTATTACTATATTTTAGTACTGTAAAGTTTCATCCCAATCCGTCCAGTAGTTTTTGCGTGAAAGAGTAACAAACATCCATCCATCCATACTCACAAACTTTCGCCTTTATAGTATTAGTGTGATTAGGATTAGGATCTATTTATTCGAAATTTTGCCCGAAGCTCCGCCTGCGTGTATCTCGGTTATCGCGGTAAGAAGTACCTAGCCTAGATCCTTCCTCAAGAATCAAAGTATGACCATGCCGAATTTAATTTAAATCGGTGCAGCGGTTTAACCGTGAAAGCTTAACAGACAGTTACTTTCGAATTTATAATATTAATGTGGATTTGGATTTGCAATTGTATTGTCAAGGAGTTCTTAGAATCCATCTATTTAAAAATTGTTAATAGTGCAGTTCGTGGTTAGCTGGAGTCTTCCAGCAGGGGCAGCTGAACGGGCGGAAAGCGTGATCGGAGTAGAGAGAGACTGAGATTGGTATTTGATTAGCGTCTGTGTTTCTCACGCAAGCTTCTGATTGGTGGACGCACATACCAATTTGCATGACTGATTTGGCGGGAAATACACCAACCAACCAGAAGCTTGCGTGAGAGAGACAGACGCTAACCAAACTCAGTCTCTCTCTCTCTCTACTCCGATCACGCTTTCCACCCCTTTAGGTATATATGCTCTGCTCTAAGGCTGGAGTGCGTGAGTTCGATTACACACCGAGACAAACGTTTTGTTATTCGCACGACGGACGATCTGTTCTAGTTGTAGCTTCTCAACAATATGGTAGAAATAAGTATGTTACTATGTTATACCATAATACAATCTCAAGTCTCAACCTAGTTTGGAAGCAATCGAAACTCCTCTCTGTTTTTACCCGACTACGGCAAAGCCAAAGGAGGGTTATGATTTTGACAGGCTATGTATGTATGTATGTACATTTGTTCCCTCATAGCTCCTTAAATACTTAGGTATTAGAACTTGACAAATGAGGTATCGTTAGAAGCGTCTTGATCGTCCGCTATATGACGTGTCACTGAATCTAATGTGGCGCCATCTAGCCGACATAAACTACTGTTTAAAAAAAAAACCGACTTCCAAAAAACATCCAACGAAAACTCTTTGCCAAAGAAACACCTAAAACCATAAAATAAACTGGTTCTTCATAAATTGCCTATATCTAATTCTTTATTCATTTAAATAGTAGTATTATAATGTATGCTAGGTACCTAGAATATGTTTGAAGTCGGTGCGAAGTGACTATCGCTAAGACCTTTGTAATTGTTCGTTTGTATTCTTTTTGGCTTAGCACCGACTTCAAACAGATTTTAGGTACCTAGCACACATTATAATACTACTATTTAAATGAATAAAGAATTAGGTATAGGCAATTTATGAAGAACCAGTTTATTTTATGCTTTTAAGTGTTTTTTTGGCAGAGAGTTTTCGTTGGATGTTTTTTGGAAGTCAGTTTTTTTTTTATAAAAAGTTTTTATTTTTCAGATTTTAGTGCAAACAATCGTAGGTAATTAGTAAGTTGAACTATTTCATCAAATTTCATCATCAAGAATACAAATTAAGGTCTATACGTACGTGTAATATTAAATTCATGCTCTAATCCCTAACTGTTGAAGAGTTTAACCTTCTATCATCAGCTCACCTAAATAACTTGAAAGTATACGACTGAAGGTCTTTAGATACGTATGAAACTGAAAGAATTATCCTCCAACTCCTAACCGTTGAGGAGTTGTCCTTCCACCTTACATCATCTTCTTACCTAAATAATTTGAAAGAATACGACTAAAGGTAACATAATTATATACATATGATATTTAAAGATTTATCCTCCAACTCCTAACCGTTAAGGAGTTGTGCCTTACATCATAAGCTCATCATCATAAAATGATGACTACGAGACGCAAATACCGGTGTAATTTCAGCAAATATACGCAAAAATAGTATGTGCCTCGATTTCCCTGGGATCCCATCATCAGATCCTGATATGCTGGCAATGGGACCACCTCGAAAGCATACCCTTTCGAATACAAAAAAAAATTTCAAAATCGGTCCACAACTGACGGAGTAATCGGTGAACATACAAAAAAAAAAAAACATACAGTGGAACAAAGAACCTCCTCCTTTTGGAAGTCGGTTAAATATAAATTTGAGGTATATATGCCGCGTTTGGTATCATTCGAAAGGGCGTTACTTGTACATTTCAAAAATATATCTATTTATTATTGTAGCATTTTCTCGTGACTTTGTCCGTATTTATTCGTTAATTGTGATATTTCTATGGTACCTATTTAAAATATGCTTTGCAAAGAAATTATTTTGCGATCCTTTACTTGCTGTACGTATGTTAATCTACGCCGTTCTCGTTTTCTTTTGCGATCCATGGGCGTAGCCACGGTGGGGCAGGGTGGGGCACTTGCCCCACCCTAGCTCTGACCTATAAGGTACCTTTTTTTACGTGTAGAAACCCCACGGGCCGGGGGTTGCGGGTTTGCAGCGGGGTTGTGTGTCGTAGTCGGACCGCCTAAAACCACACGGTGTGCCAATCTGCGCCTGAGAAGGGAGGGATCCAGGAACTGCACTTATTAATACATCCGGACCCCCCATCAGCAGACTGAACCGGGCACCGTCTGCTGATGAACTCTATATTAGGCGACGTATGGCACACGCGTACTTCGCCCCCTCGCGGCTGGCCACTTAAGCGGATGGAGGGGGGAATCCCTCCCGTCTCAGGGCTGAATTTTGGCAGGGCTTTTGAGAGGATACTCTCTGCCCGCATCGTCCGCCACCTCTGCGAGGTGGGGCCCGACCTGTCGGACGCCCAATTCGGATTCCGTTAGACATCGCCAACGCCTTCAATAGTCTGCCATTTAGCTGCATCAGGGAAGCACTACACTACCCCGGGATGCCGGAGTACCTGAGGCGGCTAGTGGAAATATCCTTGACTGGTTTTGCAGAGTACATTAACGACTGTTTAGACTCAGGTATGCAACTCATAACCCTCTTTATTGATTATAAAAAGGCTTTCGATACTTTGGATCATGATATCTTATTACGGGCTATGGATGAGTGTGGGATACGCGGGCCTACAAATAAGTGGTTCAAAAGCTATCTATCAAATAGGAAAATACGAACAATTATTGCTGGTGTGACTGGTGAGAAAATGGATGTGGATTTAGGCGTTCCGACCGGGTCAGTGTTCGGTCCAGTAGGATACATAATGCATGTTAACAGCGTATCTAATGTTGTAAACAAGTGTCGGGTGTTTATGTATGCAGACGATATGTGCCTAGTATATGCATCGAAGGATATATTGGAGGTACAAAGATGCGTGCAAGATGACTTTGAAAGTATCACTAAGTGGGCCCACGATAATGGAATCATCTTAAATGTATCAAAAACCAAATGTATGCATATACACTCGCCATATAACCGACGAGCAATATGTAGTAAGGTAGAAGACATCCCCATAACTGGACATACATATGAATGTTTACATAGGAATAAGGACAATTGCAATTGCACGACTTTGATTTACGTCGATACATTTAAGTATTTGGGTCTAACTATTGATAGGAACTTTAATTGGAAACCACACGTTGCTGATACTTGTGACAGACTGAGATCTGTATTGGGAAAGCTTTACCAGCTACATAGAACTCTGAACAGACACACATTAATGGTAGTATATTACGCACTTGCAGATTCGCTTCTTAGCTATGGACTTATTATTTATGGTCGAACATTTATAAGCTATTTAAGAAGTATCAAAGATCTGCAAATAAGATTAATCAAATTCCTAGTGAGTAATAAAATCCGAGATAAATGTAAAGGAGACTATGATAAACTGTTTTCGATATGCGGAATTTTACCTATAGACAAAAAAGTTAAGTACTTAATAGCCTTAGAACATTATTATAGTGATGAATACAAAGTAGTTGTAACAAACAAATATAATACAAGAAGTGTGAGAGAAAATATGCTTATTAAACCGAAGGTGACTAATTATTATGGAGAGCGTACGTCAAAGTTTTTAGTACCTAAAATATTTAATGAAAATAGTGTATTAAGACAAAAAAATAAATTAAATAAAGGTATGCTAAAAACGAAATTGCGAAGCGTACTTCTGGATAATTAGACTGCCGAACATTTACATTTTATAAATATTAGGTTAAGGACTAATACTGTATAATGGTGTATATATATGTATGTGTATGCATGAATATATAAATAGCAAACAGGACTATAGTGATAATTATTGTAAAAAAGGGCGCATCTCGCCATCAAACGTCAAAGTTTGGCGAGACTAGCATTTAAGAAACTATTGTTAAAAAACCTCATTACTAAATAAATAAATAAAAAAAAAAAAAAAAAAAAATTTAGAGGACCGTACCGTCGTGTTCGAGGACCGAGAGTGAGTCTTGAGATGGCGACCCATGTCGTGCGGCGTTCCGCAGGGGCCTGTCCTTGGATTACACCTGTGGAACGTGGGGTACGACTGGGTCCTACGAGGTCGTCTCCCCCCCGGGCTGAGCATAATTTGTTACACCGATGACACGTTGGTCACAGCCAGGGGGGCGAACTTCCGAGAGGCGGCGCGCCTGGCCACCAGGGGTGTTTCTCTGGTGGTCGGGCGCATCGAGGCGCTGGGCTTACGGGTGGCCCTGGGTAAGACGGAGGCCCTTCTGTTTCATGGGCCTTCATCGAGGTCAACTCGGTCCTCGTACCGGTTCGGGCCCAGATGATTTATCTGGGCCTGATACTCGACGGTAGGTGGCTCTTCGACGACCACTTCCGACAGCTTGGTTCGATGCTGGTCGACGCTGCCTCTGCCCTTGGTCGACTTTTGCCTAATTTGGGTGGAGCCAGCGTCGCAACGCGACACTTTTACACGGCGGTGGTCCGGTCGATGGCGCTGTATGGCGCACCGATGTGGGTAGCGGCTCTGACCGACCTAAATAAGGCGCGCCTCTGGCAGCCTCAGAGGGTATTGGCGGTCAGAGCCATACGCGGATACCGCACGGTGTCAACCGAGGCGGCGTGCGCCTTGGCGGGAACAACCCCATGGGATTTGGAGGCTGAAGTGCTCGCCGAAGTTTATCGACGGGTGGCTGAATTTCGGGCGGAGAGTATGGCCATCGGCCATGGAGGGTATGACGGCCGGTAGCGAGAGTTCTCCTCCGGTGACTTCAGTGAGTGCCCGACGCTGCGTCGCCGTCGCCCAGGCGGTGCAAACCACTAGCGTGTGCTGGGCCAAGTCCTCACAAAGCCAGCGGGTGGAGTCTCCAGCCGGGATGACCAGCGAACCATGGTGGCTCGACGAGCGGCTTCACGCCACTCGCATATTTCTTCGGGCGGAGGGCGAAAGCGGTTCTCTGCCCGAAAGTTAGCCGTCCGCCCATAAATTTTGGCGACCACTTCCGCCTTCAAATCCCACGGGGAATTTCCGGCCAAGGCGCACGCCGCCTCGAGCGACACGGTGCAGTAACCGCGTATGGATCTAACAGCCAATATCATCTGGGGACACCAGAGACGCGTCCTATTCTGGGCGGTCAGAGCCGCTATCTACACCGGTGCACCATACAGCGCCATAGACCGGACAACCCCCATGTAGAGCCGTCTTGTTGCGACGCTGGCTTACCCGAATTGCGCAAAAGTCGCCCAAGGGCAGAGGCAGCGTTGAAAAGCTTAGGAGCAAGCTGTCGGAAGTGCTCGTCGAAGAGCCACCTACCGTCGACGATCAGGCCCAAATACTTTATCTGGGCCTGAACCGGTACGAGGACCGAGTTGAGTACAATAGAGGCGCCGTGGGGTGGACCACGACGGGGCCTAGGGAAATTCAAGGTCTCAGTCTTATCTAGGGCCACCCGTATGCCCAGCGCCCAACCACCAAAGAGACATCCCTGGTGGCCAGGCGCGCCGCCTCTTGGAAGTTTGCCCTCCGGGCCGTGACCAAAGTGTCATTGGCGTAACAAATTACGCTTAGCCCAGGGGGAAGACGACTTCGGAGGACTCAGTCTTACCCCACGTTCCACAGGCGTTCTAAGGACAGACACCTGCGGAACACCGCACGACATGGGTCACCGTCTCAAGACGGCCTCTCGGTCCTCGTATATGATGGTACGCTCTTCTAAATAGTCTGCCACTAGCCGCCTGATGCAGCTAAATGGCAGACTATTGAATATGTTGGCGATGTCGAACGACACCATCAATAGCACGCCGCCACAGCCCACTGCCTCTTCGGTCACGACCCTCAGGCGCAACACGGCATCGACCGTCGAACGCCCCTCTCGGGATGCGAATTGAGCGTCCGACAGCTCGGGCACTATCCTTTCAAACAATTTGCCCGCCTCGTCCAGCAACACGATGGGGCTATAGGCCGCGACCGAATCGGTAGGGGTAAGACCGCAGGTATAGTTTGCTAGTTACATATTATTTTAGACTGCTGCCCCACCCTGGGCCCATGGCTGGCTACGCCCATGCTTATATCTATTTTTCTTTGCAATATTATTCTAAAGATGTTATCGTGATCAGACAGATGTGTGTAAGATATTTATGTCTATTTTTAACCGACTTCCAAAAAGGAGGAGGTTCTATGTTCCACTGTATTTTTTTTTTATGTATTTTCACCGATTACTCCGTCAATTGTGACCGGTTATGACATTTTTTTTGTATTCGAAAGGGTATGCTCCCGAGGTGGTCCCATTGCCACCATATCAGGATCTGATGATGGGATCCTTGGGAAATCGAGAGAAACCCTCAATTTTTATACGCACATACTATTTTTTCGTATATTTGCTGAAATTACACCGGTATTTGCGTCTCGTAGTCATCATTTTATGATGATGAGCTGATGATGTAAGCCACAACTCCTTAACGGTTAGGAATGGGAGGATAAATCTTTAAATATCATATGTATATAATTATGTTACCTTTAGTCGTATTCTTTCAATTTTTTTAGGTAAACAGATGATGGAAGGTGGAAGGTACAACTCCTCAACGGTTAGCAGTGGGACGATAATTCTTTCAATTTCATACGTATCTAAAGACCTTCAGTCGTATACTTTCAAGTTATTTAGGTGAGCTGATGATAGAAGGTTAAACTCTTCAACAGTTAGGGATTAGAGGATGATTTTAATATTACACGTACCTACGTATAGACCTTAATTTGTATTCTTGATGATGAAATTTGATGAAAGAGTTCAACTTACCTACGATTGTTAGCACTAACAACTGAAAAATAAAAACCGACTTCCAAAAAACATCCAACGAAAACTCTATGCCAAAAAAACACTTAAAAGGGTAAAATAAACTTGTTCTTCATAAATTGCCTATACCTAATTCTTTATTCATTTAAATAGTAGTATTATAATGTGTGCTAGGTACCTAAAATCTGTTTGAATGAATAAAGAATTAGGTATAAGCAATTTATGAAGAACCAGTTTATTTTACGCTTGTAAGTGTTTTTTCAGAGAGTTTTCGTTGGATGTTTTTTTGGAAGTCGGATTTTTTTTTATAAAAAGTTTTAAATTCTACAGATAGTTTAAGATCTACGAAATACTCATCAGTTTGTAAGATGTATTTTACTTATCCTTTTATAAAGCACTTTGCTTAAAGAGACCCTAAAGAGAAAGGTCCTTTTGGGTGCAGGGTGCCATAGTTTTTAAATACCCTACGCCTCTGTTTTTATACTCATTATTATTATTTTTTATGACCGTTGGTTAGTTAGGACTAGGAACTGTCTACTGTACTCCTTTGAAGATCAGTTAGACTACAATAGAGACGTACATAAAAATTAAGACATACTAAACGTAACTACGCAAACTCTAGATGATCAAGACTACACGGTAGGTAGTAGGTAAAGATGAATAGGAAGAATAATTCAAGTAAAGATGGGAAGTTACCTGTTAAATGATATGCGTGTGTGTTCAGATCCATTTTAATAACTTTCAAAATCATTTATCCCTTGATAATAGTTACTCAATACCACCATGCTATCAGAAAACGTGAAGAATTTGTTTGTATGGTTGGTTCAACGCGCTCGTCTCGGGAAGTATTAGAGCGATTTGAACAAATCTTTCAAAATTAGATAGTTTAGTTATCGAGGAAGGAATAGGCTATATTAGATCACGCTACGGGCAATAGGAGACGCAGACGGGGGAAGTGGATCAGTTAGTTTTTTCATAAGCTTCTTGCACGACGCATACCGGCAATCTAGTTTTCAAACAAGTCTTAATACTCAAAACAAAAAAAAAAACGAATCGCTATTTTAAGTATTTTAACATTAAAATCCATATTGAAAAAAAAGCGCGGGAAACTTCAAGCGTACCGGTGCATTTTTTCTGGATAAAATTTTTAATTTTGATTTTTCATTATAAAAGGATCAGTTTTGTATTATATTGTAAATATTATTCACATTTAGTGTATATATATTAGTGTTAGTGTATAGTTTACCTGATTTGGTAAGTTGTTTTAAAATTTTTCATGAACGAGCCGCCTGACTTGGCGGACCCGGGGGTCTTTGTACCCCCGGCTGCTAATTTTGTAACAGTAGTATCGAATGAATCTGGGATGGAAACGGATGGTCCCAGTGCACAACGTGGTCATAAAAGAACCAGACTACATAAATTATGCAAAGTATGCAATAAAAAGAAAAGGAAGCACAGTCAGGCTGTTGATGGGAGCAAAGGTTGCTGCTGTGCTAGTGCAGATAATAGTGAGAATAGTGATTCTACTCCTACTGTTAGCCCGGTTGAACATATTAATCATAAAGTCACACCGAGTAGTGGTTCGGCCCCCCAGGGTTCAGTATCTGGAGTTGGTAGGACCAAGTATGAGGACAATGACATAGGCCCGTTTGTTATACACGTCCAAAAAGAAGTTAAGTCGCCCAATGATAGTATCACGTTACACCCGGTCACATTTGGCAGGTTTCTCAAGACCAATGCCATTCACAACATTGTGCAAGGATCCGTTAAGAAAATTGGTAGAAATAGAATTACTTTAGTGTTCTCAAATTTTCATGATGCGAATTCATTTATTTTAAATAGTGAGTTATCAAAAAATAATTTAAAAGCATTTATACCAACATTTCAATTAACACGAATGGGACTTGTTCGGGGTGTTCCATCGGAATGGTCACCCGAAGAAATCATCGAAAATGCTTCAGTACCCGATAAATGTGGCAAAATTATTAAAGTTAGGAGAATAAACTATAAGACTATCGTAGAAGGGTCTCCTGTTTGGAAACCAACGCAGAGTATAGTGATTACGCTGGATGGTCAAGTTCTTCCTCCACGTATATTCATGTGCTACAACTCATTACCTGTAGAGATGTATGTGTACCCCACTATCCAATGTTATAATTGTTGTCGCTTTGGACATACAAAAATTCAGTGTCGATCCAAACCTAAATGTTACAAGTGTGGTCAGGAACATACTGGTGATACTTGTGATGTTGAGGAGGACAATATATCTTGCTGCTACTGCTCTGCTAAACACTTTGCGACCTCTAAATTGTGTCCTGAATTTTTGCGCCAAAAAGAAATTAAGAGTGTTATGGCAGAAAAATGTATTTCATATGGCGAAGTTTCTAAAATGATTGCACCTACTTATAATTCTTATGCCAATGTAGCTAGTACTCCGGTTACTACTTACGCTTACCGAAATTCGCAGTCTTCTCATACACAAAATTCTCCTTCACACACTTCACATAAAAAAACAGTGTATATCAATCGTCGCCCTCCCTCCAAATTAGGTAAAGGCTACGACCGAGAACAACATCAACAATTAGTTAACGAATACAGGTTACCAACGTCACAAAATGGCTGTGCCTTTAACACCAATTCCGCAAATCCTACATTGATGTCAACATCAGATATAATCCAAATTCTCATCCAAACACTAACTCAATCTAATATAAAAATACCGACCAACGTTGCCCTTATAGTCGATATGTATAAAAACCCTCAACCTGTTAATAATGTTACTACAAACTCAGAACATAATACAATGGAACTGTAGAAGTGCAGTTTCTAAAAAAAACGAAATTATTTACTTGATAAATAAATATAAAGCTTCTTTGTTTGCAATCTCAGAAACCTGGTTAAAACCAGGTTCCATCTTCAAAATCAGTGGTTTTTCTTGTCTAAGAGATGACAGGACTGATGGGTATGGTGGGACTGCTCTACTCATTAGGAATACTGTCTCTTACTGTCCCCTATCTCTTCCAACATTTAATAATTTTTCCGTAGTAGCTGCACAAATAAATAATACTTGTATTGTTTCAATATACATTCCTTCCCCCTCTTCTTCAACTCTTCAACAGTTCAACAATCTCGTTTCTCTACTTCCTCGTCCTTTCATAATTTTAGGTGATTTCAACTCTCACCATATTTCTTGGGGTTGTACTCTTTCATCATATAGTGGTGACATATTATTAGATATATTTGACCAACATAACCTTTGTGTGTTAAACTCCGGGTCCCCAACTCGTCGTACAGGGCCAAATGAAAATGTTAGTGCAATAGACCTTTCCATATGTACCCCTAATTTCGCTTCATCTCTTGCGTGGTGCACTTTACCATCTTCTTATGGAAGTGACCACTTCCCAATTTTTATAACGCCCACTCATCCTAGCAGTTCTCCTAATCCTTCAAGGCAACCTCGTATGAAGTACAAACTTAATAAAGATGGGTTATGGGATAAGTTTAAAACTCTTGTAGAGTTTAAACTTTCTAATTTACAAAATAATTTATCACACGAACTTATCGATTGTAATAATATTTTCACAAACGTACTTATACAAGCTGCAGATGAAACCTTCCCTGTAAAAACTTCAACCAATGGTAGAGTTCCTTCCCCTCCATGGTGGGACAGTGAATGCTCGCGAATGGTAAAAGCTAGAAAGGAAGCTGAAAAAAAATATAAAAATAATATGTCCGTATATAATTTTGAAATTGTAACTGATGCTATAGCGAAAGCTCGTAAATTATTCAAAGAAAAGAAATTTGAAGGATGGAAAACATTTTGCCTGTCCATTACCCCCAATGTAAATCCTTCTATTGTCTGGCAAAACATAAGAAGGTTTAGAAACGGTGTTACTAATTCTAATATTTCTGGCATCCCCCCTATTCTGAAGAACTCTTTTCTTAATCGTTTAGCTCCACCATTTGTTCCAGAACATGACCTCATTTATAACAACATTCCTTCTTCTATCTCTCAGAACCAAAGTCTACTAAATTCTCCCTTTACAATGCAAGAATTACAGGGCGTATTATCATCGGTTAAAGACTCTGCTCCAGGTGATGATGGCATTCCGTATTCATTCCTGGCTAATTTAAATCAAACCTCACTTGAATATTATTTGAACTTAATTAACAAGATTATGATGTCGGGTAATATTCCTCCAACATGGAAGTCCCAAACTGTTATTCCCATTCTGAAACCGGGGAAAACACCATCAGAACCTTCATCTTATCGACCAATAGCTTTGTCACCCGTAATTGCAAAAGTAGCTGAAAACCTAGTTAAAAATCGCCTTGAATGGATAGCTGAACACCGTGGAATTTTACCAGAATCTCAGTTTGGATTTAGGAAAGGCAGGAGTACGTTGGATAGTGTGGCTACCTTGGTAACTGATATTAGAGTTGCATTTTCAGAAAACAAATCTGTAATTGCAGTTTTTTTAGATATAGAATCAGCATATGATAATGTTCTTCTAAATGTCCTTAAACAAAAACTAGATATACTTCGCATCCCTGAAATTTTGGTTTGCTTTACAATTAACCTCCTTTCAGGTAGAACAATAAAATTAGATCAAACACAGGATGAAAGTAGACTAGTATGGAAAGGTCTCCCGCAGGGTTCAGTTCTAAGCCCTATATTATTTAATTTGTATACGTCTGATTTAGATTCTTCACTTCAAAATACATCAAATATCCTACAATATGCAGATGACTTAGTTTTATACGCTATTGGAAATTCAGCAAGTTCTCTGTGTTCTCAGCTATCTAACTCTCTTGATTATTTAAAAATCTGGATGGACAAAAATGGCCTGAGTGTATCTGCGAGTAAGAGTTCATTAGTCTTATTTACTCGACAACGTATTCCCATCCCAATAGCTATAGATTTCGATCATAACGAAATACCAGTTAAAAAACAGGTCAAGTTTTTGGGTATTATTTTGGACTCTAAACTTACAGGTGTTCCTCACTGTGATTATGTGGTAAATAAATGTCAAAAACTTCTCAATTTGATGAGATGCCTATCAGGTGTTTGGTGGGGTGCGCATCCGTTTTCCTTAAAACTTCTTTACGATGCTCTAGTTCGAAGTGTTCTTGACTATGGAATCTTCTTATTGGAGCCTTGTAACGTGAGTGCCCTTAGGAGATTGGATTCCATCCAATCAAAGTCCTTGAGAATAATCACAGGTGCTATGAAATCTAGTCCTATTAATGCATTACAAACCGAATGCAGTGAACCTCCTCTTAGACTGAGACGTCAATTTTTAGCTGATCGATTGTTTTTCCGTGTTTTACAGTTTTCTAATAGCCATTTAATTCAAAAACTTCAGATACTTGCTGATCTCATTGAGTCGTCAAATTACTGGAATAACAAATCTCTTCCTTGTTTAGTTAAAAGTTATATTCGATTTAAATCATTTAATGCCCCGACACATCGATCTTCAAAACTTGATTTGTTTAATAATAAATTCGAATCCTTAATCCATGAGCCATCTATTAAATACATTTTAGATATTGATAAAAATAATGCTAACCCTCATTTTAATTTCATTGTTGAACAAAATTGGCCTGAGTGGCACCGTATTTTCACTGATGCATCCAAACATGAATCTGATAATTTTGTGGGCGTAGGAATATATCATGCTCAGTATAATATCGTTCAGAAAGTAAAGTGTCCACCTGAAGCAACAGTTTTTACTGGGGAATGTCTTGGCATCCTGAAGGCTCTGGAATATGTCTTACTTTTAAAACTTAAAAATAGTTTAATTTTAACCGACTCCATGAGTGCCCTTCAGGCGCTCTTGAGATATCCTTTTAAGTCTAAACCACCATTCCCTCTTATAGCGCATATTAGGAGTAAACTTTTTGACTGTGTTGTGAAGGGCTTTTCTGTACTTTTTATCTGGATTCCGAGCCATTGTGGAATAAGTGGTAATGAAAGAGCTGACAGACTTGCCAATGAGGCTGTGGTGTGTGGTGATACTGTTCCGTTTAAAAATTATACTCAGGACTTGGCTACTCTCCCTAGACTTTATCTTGGGGATTCCTGGGATAGAGTTTGGGAAGAAAGTGTCCGTTCAAAAGGGAAATACTACTTTAGTATACAACCGAAAATTCCTCGTAAACCTTGGTTCTCTGTCCTCAAACTTGGCAAGATTGCGACAACCATTCTAATAAGAATGAGGTTAGGTCACACCACGTGTCCAGCACATCTGGCACGATTTCATATTATAGATAGTCCTCAATGTGAATGTGGATATGACTTTGGGGATCTGAACCACATATTCCTTTCCTGTCCGATTCATGACCGTACTTCCTTTTACAAAGACTTGATATCACTCCGTGTTCCTTTCCCCACTTCCATAAAGTCTCTTCTTTTTTCTTCTAACCCCTCCATATATAGTGTTCTTTCGAATTTTATTCATAATAATAACATTCGCCTTTAAATTGTATAAATATTTATATAAATATTAATATTTACGTGCCTGCTATTTAATCAAAATATTTAATGTTATGTATGTAAGTATTATAATATATACACATTCCTGATCCTGTTAACTTTGTTCCAAATTCCGTGAAATTGCCTTTTCGCGATAAATTGTTTCCCTAACTTTACTTTGTGTCATTCAAAGTTCAAATGCCAAAAATAAAACTTGACGCTGGCAAATGCACTGAAGTGCGAGCCAAGTTCCCTGCCAAATGGGAGGAAAAAAAAAAAAAAAAAAAAAAAAAAAATCCATATTATGTACCTACCTACTTACCTAGGCTTAGCAATTAGGATTGATACTATGTATTTAATAGATCTAGTACCTGATGGATTCTCATATTGATTATTAATTTGTTAACTCATTTCTGTTTTATTCGTTTTCTAGAATGTTGACCAATAATATCATCTTTAACAACACTTCTAGTGTTGTTTCCATTCAAGGAATGTGACGCCAGGGAGTGAACCCCAAACATGTAACAGGTAATTATTATTAGGAACTTAGTGCTTTGTTCCAGAATAATTTAGTTTTTATTTCGTTTGTCAACAATAATTTATCGGCTATGGAACTTAACTGTGTAACTATGTTAATGATCACTAGAATAGAATATTATGTACTTTAACGACGCGTGTGTCTGTCTGTCTATACAGTTAAAGAATAGCTCCGTGGTAAGATATAAGATACAGAATTGGATGATTTAAAGTCAAAATTGCTAGTTATATGTAGGTACAATTATGTACCGAGCAAATACTGCAAAATTTAACCATTAATAAATTTTATAGGTGTTTGTTAACTTACAGTTGTAGTGACTTTTAGTTCAGTCTAATAATTATATAAAACACTAGCGGACCCGACAGACGTTGTCCTGTCTACACGTCTTTAATTTGAAAATTTCAAAAATTAATTAAAAAAACATTTTCCAGCGGACAAAATTGTGAATCTAAACCATTCCCAGGTCCCCTTGAACACACACAAACACATCAAAATCGGTCCAGTCGTTTGAGAGAAGTTCAGTGACATACACTCACAGAAGAATTATATTTATAAAGATAATCTTCCAAAACGTTTATCTTCAAATGTTAGCAGGACGGAGGACGTATCTAATACCTTTAGTCGAGAATGCATTTTAGGTTCATAAACATAAGAACTACGAACCTCGCGTCCTTATTTCTTTGAAATAAAAACTATTTCTCTGGGTGCCCACGAAATATCAAATCGTAAACAAACGTGTCTGCCATTCAAGCGCTATGTTTTATTGGCGTCCCTTTCCCGCTGCTGTTTACCGCGCTTTTTACGTTTTCGAATTTAACGTTGGCGGCATTTAAAATAAGGCGCGAGTTAATTTCTATAGAACTCTGGTGTTGAGTGGACTAGGTCATTTTTTGATATACTTCTTTTACAAGTATATTTCTTTTACTTGTAATAATTAAGTTATATAGGGCTAAGGCCCTTAAAATTATAATTTCTACCTATTTCTATACATATTTTCCTTGAAATATCACGAAATAATTTTATGAAGCAAATGTACCAGACCATCATCAATAGATGAAACTAGTTCTTATTCGATTGATTTACGGTTTCAATTTGTATAAATTTACTAACAGAAACGTCACGGATATACGTAGTACAAGTTGTCTCACACATTTGTGCAGTTGGCGGCCTTGTCGCGGCGGACCAATCACGTACGACATAGATGGCGCTTCGATGCCGACGCGAGCCGACCCCAAGCTAGCTTGCTCTGGGAACATTTGCTTCGAGCTCCATACATTTTCTTCTGGTTCACTACGTCTATAGTTTGGTTGTGCACCAGTTCAAAAATAATTTCAAAATTTTTGCCATCAGGTAAGTCAAATCATTTTTCCAATCTAAGTTAAGTGTTTTAATAAGTATATTCGTGTTTATTACGGCCGGATTCATAGAATTAAATTTCATTCCACGTTGGAATTCGCATTCAAACATGGCTATAGGCTTCGTCGTACTTTCCTTAGTACGCGTGGTTATGGAAGGACGCCTTATTTCAATAATTAATTTCTCAGATCTTTATTATTGAAGCATTGAAACAATTCTTCTACAACTTTAAGATTAATAACTATCGGATTATTTGGTAATTATGTCATCTTTAGTTATTGCGTATTTTCAACACATTTCGTGAAAACAAAATGGCTCTTTCGACCCAAGCTTAGGACAGTGAACTCGTTATATGGGGCGATAACAAATTTGCCAGTTAATTCGTGGTATTGAAGTTTCTTTAAATATTATTGCTGGTTTTAGTTCCCCTATTGATTAAATAATGCCCAAAATTAACTAATATTTGTATTATAGGCGTAAACATGTTTCCCGCCAAAACGCCGCCCTACTGTGCCATATATGCAGTGCGAAGGCTATCTTCCAGTCGAATTCTTTAAAGCATGGTCCGCATAACCTGTTGCCATGTATTTTCTATTTATTTAACTAACCTTTTCTTTGTTTGGTTGCAGGAAAAAAGTTAAAATGACGGACAAACCTAAGCGTCCCATGTCAGCATACATGCTGTGGCTGAACAGCGCAAGAGAATCGATTAAGTCTGAAAATCCCGGCATGAAAGTCACGGACATTGCTAAGAAGGGAGGAGAACTTTGGAAGTCAATGAAAGACAAGACCGTATGTATTATTTGATCGATAACACATCGTCTTGTTTTATTAGTAGTGCCGATGTTTTATTTATATTATTTGTTGTTAGGAATGGGAAGAGAAGGCTGCTCAAGCTAAGGAGCAATATGCTAAAGATTTAGAGTCATACAACGCCAACGGCGGTGGTGGCGAGGGTGGTGGCAAAAAGGCACAGAAACGGGGCAAGAAAGGAAAGAAAGCTGCGCCAGCTGTAAGTATATACTTGCATCACTTTACAATGACCGAATTAATGTTGATTTACACTACTTCCTCATTGTAAACTTGCCGTCTTTTATAGAAATCCAAGAAGAAGAAGGAGGAGTCTGAAGACGAGGATGGAGAGGAGGAGGAAGAAGACAGCGATTGATCTCCCAGCCCTTAAGACATTACTGTTCATATTGAATAATTTACTTGGACTTAATTTATTACAAAGTAAAATGGGACTGACTTTCCAAAGTCTGTATAACAATTCAAACTTTTTTATAAATATATTTCTGAGTTAAGAATTTTATTATTTTGGCTCATGTTTTTTCTCTTGCATTATAACAATTAATTAATTTTGAGTCTGCACATGAAATTGTTGATTGTTTCAATGTATTGATTATCTACTACTTGTGTTTTGTAGTATAAATAGTAATAATAGATGTGTATGTAAGCAAATGATGCAGAGTTTGGAAAGTTCTGCCGTTGGCTAGGGTCTAGGTTTCTAAGCCTCAAAAAAAATAATGTTTAAGTGTTAGCATGTATACACCAGGGAATTGTACAGTTAGCCCTCCCTTGTTAAGTTCGCTGTGACTACTGGATGCTCACTTTAAGATGTACCTCTACTGGTTTCATCAAAACTAGTATGTCTGCAATACTACCTGATTTGGCGTGTAACATTTATTGTAAAGCTGTGCTTTAAGTAAACCATATTTGAATACTGTATTGATAAGTTTTGTGCATTAATTTTGGACATAAGAGTTTTGGTCAGACTATACCAACATGTAAAATTGGAGACTATTTCATGGCAGTATGTGATGGCTTATTGTTAAATGAACCTACCTCTTCTCATTGTAAATTGTAATGCTGATACTGGTACCAAACCTTTAAGCTAAGAACATGGTGGAGACATGTCCCCACCAAGCAATGTAATAATCTAGGAAATTGATGTGTGTTGTATTTTTAGTTAGTCAATAGGTAGGTTTTGGATGTGATTTGTCTCTCAAATTTTACATTTGTGTTATTTTGTAAATGAGAAATAGCATTCCTCATGTCAATACGGATTTTACATGTTCAATAAAGTAATTTCATATAAAATATTCTATTTTTCAATTTGTTTTTTCATTCCATAATTCTTTAGGCAGTGAAAACCTTGAAACTAGAGCAGTTATTTGCCTAAGCGTAAACAAAAATACACCTCTACACTAAACCAAGCGCTTCATGACGCTAACAGATTGACCGCGTGGCTTGTTCCTTAGAGATAGAGGTACAACATGACGTCACGCATTTTGTATACTTTGAGACATTCGCTTTACTACTGAAACCTATACGGTGTAGTACAATTTACAAAACCTGTCTGCAATTCTTCCTAATAACTTTTTTTAAAAAGATACTTAGTATCTTTTTGTATCACACCTACTAACCTAACCTTAAAAATGGCAGATTCAAGTAAGAGGTACCCAATTAAAGTAAGTGTTGTATAATTATGTAGAAATATAATAGAATACTTAGGTAGGTACATTTAATATTTTGACCAGATTTTATGTTGTACCTAAAGCTCACGACAGTAGATAGATAAGTTACCTGCAGTTACATGTTACATCATCGAGCGAGCGAGATAGCCAATCGATACCAGTTTCTATAAGTCAATGGGTAAAGAAATAAGGAGATGCCCTATTCTACTATACGTACAATTCATTATACAAATATATATAAGATCGACACATATATACAAAAAAGCATTTTGTCTCTTTTTAACTTATGTTTACCTTGGTGTGAAAAGAGAGATAAACATCGTTTAGTGAGTACTAATATTGGCAACACTTTTGAGTGACGTCATGCACTTGTCAATTCGTGACCGGCGACGCCATTTTACGCACCAAGTTCTGAGGTAGATCTGCTGTCAAGCGGTTGTTGTTGGAAATTTAGTTTTTGTTTTCGTGCCAATTACGGCTTTAAATTGGTTTTTATTGTATCCAAGGCTTTGCCCTAGACATGAAAATCATGCCTTCGTGCTCCATTAAACAATCTGGTGCAAGAAAAAACAAGAATTGTATAGATTTGATTTGTACATTGACTCTTTACAGGTTAGTACAAAAATGCATCGAAATTGTTCAATATTTTACGATTTTGTTTATTGTATTGTATTAAACATATTCTTTTTATAATTTCCGAAGACGTTTGTTAGTTTTTTGAGGTTCTCAATGGTATTATTTGCTTTTTTTCACTTTGATTTGTTTACATACGATTAAGGATAGTGATGGTAGAGTTAAAGTGTCGATACTTATATTATTATATAAAAAATATGTTAACATGGTGTTTTCTTCATCAGATTTCCTGTAAATGAAATTTTAAGAAAGAAATGGATCGAAATCATTGGTTTGGAAAATATAAACCCTCGACATAAAATGTTATATGTCTACTCGATGCACTTCCATGAAACATCCTACAACAGAACTCTCGACGTGACGCGATTACGTGACTGTGCAGTGCCCTAACCTGAATGTGTGAATAAATGAATAAATATTACAACTATTTAAAACGTGTTTTATTTACTCAATTTGTTATTTCGCTCAATGTCAACATAATATAAGTACTTAAAAACATAATATAAGTACAACATAATATTGCTTTGAAGCAATAAGGCCGCCACTTGTACATACTTTAAAATAGTTTTAAGTTAACCTTGTAACTACATAAGCTGGTGTACAATAAAGAGATTTATTATTATTATTATTATTACTTTTTATGTTGATATCGGTATCCCAGAACCGTCGGAGCTACGAAAAAATAGGTAAACAACGATATACATTCTCGTTGTTTTGAATGCGGAGGTATTCTGTTCTTTCATTAGTCTTGTTGCTGATAGAACGGATAGGGCTGTTTTCATAGCCGATAACAAATGGTTTTAAAACGTTAATTTGAGAAACCTCACCTACGATCATCTTTTCCCAGACTACAAAAAGACCAGGATTTTAGGGATTCCAAGAGGAATCCACGGCCTCATTTTGGGAGGAGGTGATGTATTCCTAAAAGGTGGGAAAAGGGAGAGCACTAGCACTCTCCTATCCCACAATGGACTCACCAAACGCTGTAGCACTCCTAATGGCCTACGGTTTCTTGGGTAGAAGCCCAAGAAGCGTTTAAGAAGTATTTCGCTCATATCATATCTAGCCGGTTGTCCTGTGATAGCCAGCTTTCATTTTTGGATTTTAGTCTTAAGTCCATCATTTAAAATTTAATCCATCCATTACATCCATTATAAATAATAAAAAACAATCGGAATTAACTAGAATTATTTATTGTTACTTTTGCAATTTATTAAATATTTCAGTTAAATATCGATATCGACATTTCGAGTCACTCTACATAGGTACAACCCTAAAGGCAGCCATTTTAAGCGCCAACTTATTGTGTAGGTATGCGTAGTCCATGTACTGTAGGTCAATGGTATAAGTTGGGTTTGATGCGATCTTAGGATAAAAAATAAAATATAGGTATGGCATTCCGAAAAACATAGAGGACGAGATGACGTCAGCTGGTTCAGTGTTACCAGTAGTGTGAAATAATAACTCCCCAAGCACCATAATTCCCTTTATGAATTCGATAGAACAATGAAATTTTACGTTTTCATATATCAAAATTCAAATATTTTGTTTGATTATGTACACAAAACAACAATTTAAAAGCATTTTACATTTTTTTAAATAGAATGGTGACTGAAAATGTTTCCATCATTTCATAGTGTTGCCAACAGATAAACTAGCTCTCCTTTAGATTGAAGTTTTAAAACCACCAGAAAACCAAATCGAAATGTAATGACAGATCTGAGATAATTACTGAGCAAGAAAGCAACTTCAACAGCATGATCTTTTAACTAAATGTGTTGCATTTTCTGGAGATAATATATTGGTGATGTGATGAGCAGATTCCCTAGCGGCAAGTCGCAGAACTAACGTATGACAGATAAAAATACGTATACACGTTAACATTCCACTTTTAAAATACTGATCACCCTTACGAAGTGGTCTTATAGTATTTTTTACTACTCCGTAGACGTCTATCAATGAAATCATTGTAGAAAGAATTTAAAATAACAATGCACTCGCTCTGTATATTAAACTGTCAGGTAGAAGTATCTGTCTTACGTTAGTTCCGCAAACGGCCACTAGGGAAATCTGCTCGTCACCAATACACGTTAACATTCCACTTTAAAAATACTGATCACAACAACATCAAAAAAAAAAGTTTTTGCCACTTAAACAAGCCGACCCCAAATAAAATTGGGAATTATAAAGGCTACAGTCTAAAAAGTACTTAAAGGACTCTCTGACACAGTCGAGGTTGAGTATAAACAGCTTCTCTATCATTCAAAGACGCGTTGGCGAAATCTGTTTCCAGCTATCGAGTGAGTCCTGAATGTGGATTATTTCAAAAGCTTAAAAAAGCCCCCTGTACAGTCTGCTAATTGTACAGCTTGGGAATGATTGATAAAATGATAATTGATAGACCTTGATATATTTAACTG
Organism: Diaphora mendica; assembly: GCA_949125395.1. Classification (NCBI taxonomy): domain Eukaryota; kingdom Metazoa; phylum Arthropoda; class Insecta; order Lepidoptera; family Erebidae; genus Diaphora; species Diaphora mendica. The sequence goes on from OX421322.1 coordinate 8,718,408, forward strand.
ATATTTATTGCTAACTGATTAATTGGGTGAGTGACATGTATGTCGTATGGACGCGAGTTGTGCACTGATTCACAATAAAAGTGGTTGTAATGTAATGAATACAAATATGATGAGAGCGCAGTAATTGTAGAGTACGGTTGCACCGTAACCGTAACTAACTGATCTGATTTTTTTTAAATCGGAGGCATACCTGTTTTTCATGCATTCAATTATGCCCATCATTTACTCAAAAATAAAAGAATTAGAAAAAAAATATAATTCAGTATTTAAAACCAGAAGGATACCTACTTGCAACCATTTTAAAAAGCTTGGATGATCGAAATAGAGAAAGTTTCTTGTCATTGAAGAAAGAAGATGAAAACAAAAAAAAACTTAATAAGACTGCTGATGAAAACTTTAAGCAGATATATTTTTGTTTTGTTACTAGCTGTGCCCGCTTATTCGTACACGTGAGATTTGGATTTTCAAGTTATTTTAAATTTTTTACAGTTTAAATCTTTCCTGGAGTACGACAAACATTTTAAAACCAAAAACAGCTTAATCAGCCCAACCGTTCTCGAGTTTTAGCGAGACAAACGAACTGATTTTTATATAATAAGAAGATAAGACTAAAAAACTTAGAGCTTGAATACTGGAATGATATCTTATGAGTTTCAACTTAAAGATATTTTTGTCAAATTAGTGTCACGCGGCACTCACATGCCCGCTTCCACACCCTCCAAGCCTCACCCCCGCGCGCCTACGAGGACCGTCCACTGCCGAGAACACCCCGCACCTCAAGCCTTAGGGGATATAAAAGGACCGTCGTCGTCGACGCCTGTCGCCCTCATCCGGTTCTTGTGCTCGGGGACTTCAATGCCTGGTCGGAGGCATGGGGTTCCCGGCGCACTAACCCGAGGGGTAGGGCACTGGAGAACTGGGCTGAAAGATCCGGTCTAGTTGTCCTGAATCGGGGGTCTGTACCCACGTTCGTGACGGCGAGGGGCAGTTCGATCGTAGATATCTCGTTCGCTTGCCTCTCGCTGGCGTGCCGTGTTCGGGACTGGCGCGTCGTTGTGGGGGAGGAGACAGGTTCGGATCACCGATACGTTCGGTTTGAGGTCTCCGCTCCTGCGGATGGCGCGCCGGCTAGACCGGCTCCACCTGAGCCACGTTGGGCGCTCAAGCGTTTAAATCGGGAGCTCCTCCTGGAAGCCGCCATCGTACAGGCCTGGGCCCCTGCGCTGGAAGGGCCTGTCGATGTGGATGCCGAGGCAGAATGGTTCCGGGAGGCCATGACCCGCGTCTGTGATGCGGCGATGCCTAGGGTTCAGCCCAATACTGCGAGGCGCCGGGTCTACTGGTGGTCGCCGGAGATCGCAAGGCTACGACAAGCCTGCGTCACCGCGCGCCGTCAGTGGTCTCGGTTCCGCAGGAGGCGTCGCCGTCCTGAAGATGCGGCAACCCGAGAGGCGGAGCTGTTGGTGGAATACAGGGGTGCCAAGAGAACCCTTCAGGCAGCGATAAAGCGGGCCAAGAGTGAGGCCCGCCGCGAGTTGCTGGAGACACTGGAGCGGGACCCATGGGGGCGCCCTTACCGCATGGTTAGAGGCAAGATGCGTCCATGGGCCCCGCCGTTGACCCGGTGTCTTCAGCCAGACCTGCTTGAGGGGGTCGTCGGCACCCTGTTTCCATCGCGATTGGTGGAGCACACTCCACCACAGATGGCTCCGCCTCCGACGCCTGAGGCGCCCAACGTGGATGATGACGACGTGCCTGAGGTCACTCGGGCAGAACTAGCGCTGGCGGTGAAACGGCTTAAAGCCAAAAACACCGCCCCAGGACCCGATGGCATTCCAGGCCGAGCGTGGGTCCTGGCTCTAGATGATGAGGCGCCGGCTCTCGAGCCCCGACTGAGAGGGTTGTTCAGCGCATGTTTCGAGAAAGGCCAGTTTCCAAAATTGTGGAAGACGGGGAAACTGGTCCTCATCCAAAAGGAGGGGCGTCCGGTGAACTCACCATCCGCCTATCGGCCCATAGTGTTGCTTGACGAGGTGTGCAAACTCTTTGAAAGAGTGATTGCATGGCGCCTCGTCAAGCATCTCTTCAGGACGGGGCCGGATCTGGCGGACAACCAATATGGGTTCCGTCAGGGACGCTCCACCGTGGATGCGATCATGCGCGTGAGGGCCCTGGCGGAGGAAGCAGTTTCCCGGGGCGAAGTGGTGCTGGCGGTGTCTTTAGACATCGCCAACGCGTTCAACACTTTGCCCTGGAGTTGCATCGGGGAGGCACTAGTGTATCACCGAGTGCCTCTCTACCTCCGCCGCATAGTCGGGGCATATTTGTCAGAGAGAGCCGTTGTTTACCCAAGTAGAACCGGTCTCGGTCGACGTGAAATGTCGTGCGGTGTTCCGCAGGGGTCGGTCTTAGGGCCGCTCCTGTGGAACATTGGCTACGACTGGGTGCTTCGTGGTGCGTTCGTAGATGGTGTCGCCGTCACGTGTTACGCGGACGACACGCTTGTGACGGCGTGTGGCAAGACGCATCATGAGGCAACCCTGAGGGCCACGGCCGGGGTTGCCCAAGTCGTGGAGCGAATCCGGCAGCTGGGTCTCGAGGTGGCTTTACACAAATCCGAGGCCTTGTTCTTTCATGGGCCTCGGAGGAAGCCGCCTGATGGACTCAGCCTTACAGTAGGAGGAACTCGCATCGGCATCGAGCCCTCTATGAGATATCTGGGGCTCGTACTCGACGGCCGATGGGACTTCGGATACCACTTCCGAAGTCTGGTCCCCAAGCTGGTTGGCGCAGCGCGTGCATTATCACGGTTGCTGCCAAATATGGGGGGGCCCGATGACTCCTGCAGGAGACTATACGCAGGGGTTGTGCGGTCCATGGCCCTTTATGGGGCCCCAGTGTGGGCGGAGGTCCTGAAGGCCAGCAATATTGTGTTATTGCGACGACCGCAACGGGTGCTGGCCATCAGGATCATAAGGGGGTACCGCACGATCTCCTTCGAGGCGGCAAGTCTCCTGGCCGGAACTCCACCATGGGACCTGGAGGCGAGAGCCCTTGCGGCTCTTTATCAGTGGCGCAAGGAGGCGCGGGAGTTGGGTAGGAGCCCTGAGATTCGAGAAATCGAAGACCAGAAATCCCAACTCCGCCAGGTCCTCGTGGAGGAATGGAAGGAACGACTTGGGCAACCGAGCGCTGGGCACGCCGTTATTGCTGCGGTAAGACCCGTTATGGAGGATTGGCTCGAGAGGCATCACGGGAGCCTCTCATACCGGCTGACGCAGGTGCTCACTGGAAAAGGATGCTTCGGAGAGCACCTGTGTCTTATCCGCAAGGAGCCAACGCCTGAGTGCCACCATTGCGATGGCCAGACTGTGGACACGGCATTCCACACGCTGGCAGAATGTCCGGCGTGGGGCGAGCCGAGGCGTGATCTCGTGGCGGCCATCGGAGTGGGGCTCCTCTCGCTCGGTAACATGATTGCGGCCATGTTACGGAGCGAGAGCGCGTGGAACTCTGCCGTCTCTTTCTGCGAGCAAGTTATGCTTGCGAAGGAGATGGCGGAGCGGGACCGGGAGAGGTTTAGAACTCTCCCTGTCCGCCAGGCCCGGGAACGGGCCAGGTACCGCAGACGACTCGGGCGTCGGAGATCGCTAAACGATCTCCGTCCTCCATAAGCGCAAGCCTGAGGGTGACAGGTGAGGCCACCAGCCACCCTAGCAGAAGCAGGCCGGGGCGGCGGCGCGAGCTCTATAACGTGCTCGCGCCTTATTCCAAATAGAACGGTTAGGGTTCCTACACAGGAGGGGGCCACCTACAAATAGTGGGTGGTCCGAGGTACGTCGGGGTTCCAGGGATTTTCCTTTCGAGGGTGCACCTGGTTCCCCGGCTTCTAGTACCCGAGATGGTGTGCGGTTTTTAGTCGGTTCGAGTCCGACATAACCACCAGCCGGTGGTATCCGAGGGGATTTCCGCACAAAAAAAAAAAAAAAAAAAAAAAAAGGGGATATAAAAGGAAGCGCGCGGCGTCACAGAGGCCCGGATTCGCCACGCGCTCATTGAGTTAACATACTACGTACGGATCACAGCAGAAAATCGTCGCTTCGAGTGGTATAGGAGCCGAAGATCTATCTCCGGGGTGACTACCTTTGCCACCCGGGGTGACTCCGGAAAGACCCGGCCTTAGGGCCGAGTGATCACGACACGCGCGTCTTAGATGAGGGTAGAGGCAAAGGTCCACAGTGCTAATATAATTGCGGGTCGACCGCACTGGTTTTTAGCGAGGAATTCTGAGGACTTTAGCTACTACCCTCGATTGAGACCCGTGCCTAAGGGCACGCCCAACGAAACCCGGGGCTGGCAGGCGCCCCTTTCGGGAACGCCAGCCATGCCTAGGCACTCCACCCCACCGCGGGGCCCTTCGCGCCCCGTCCCCCACCATCCGCAACCCCACATACGCCACCAGCGGCGTATACCACTCACCTCGCGAAATTCATCGCGCGTCAGTGTCGCGCAAACGTCAACGTCCAGCGACGCGTCACCCGCTCCTCCCCGAAGAGCCGCGATGGACTCGCCGGCCTCCCGCACGCTGTGCTCCTCCACGAATTCGTCGCCTATGCGCACCACGGAGAAGATAGCATCGAAACCAAACACCCCAAAAAGCCCCTCCCCGCGCACTCGGGCACAAGAGACTGCCCAGAGGTTCGCAGGCAGACCTCCATTAAACAGGACAGTGTCCACACCTGCCATGGCAATGGACACAGACCCATCACCGCCGCCGCCCACACCCACCGCGCCCGCCCGCCGTCGAAGAAGCCCACAAGAGGAAGAAGACGACGAGGCGGTAAAACGCCCCTGCCCCCAATCCAGAGCGCCCCCACTCTCCCAGAGAGACCCGCGCCTAGCCAGGCACCTGCAACAGGACGCCGGCAGACAGACGCCCATTGCGTCCACCTCATATGCGAGGGCCGTACAAGCCACGCCCCCGACACCCCCGATTGCCACCGCCGCCGCCACCGCCGCCGCCGACGCCGACGCCGCCGCCCGCGGAACGACAGACGCGGCAAATGCGACCGCTACGCAGCGAAGAAGATACCCGCCCCTCATAGTGGAGCACCTACCCAACTGGTCTGTCCACATGGGGGAGCTCAAGAAGAGGCTCGGAAGAGCGGCAAATGCCCGCCCTTTCGGAAAGGGAGTACGCTTCTCCCCCAAGAATGACCAAGAGTTCCGTCTAGTACAAAAATATCTGACGGTTCTCGAGAAAGAGGAGAACGTGTCGTGGTTCTCGTACTCCCTCCCGGAGGAGCGGAGCCTAAAGGTGGCCATCCGTGGCCTACCCAGCAACGCAACACCGGAGGAAGTGACTGAAGAGCTAGTCGATCTCGGCTACGCACCTGAGTACGTGCGCAACATACGGGGCCGAGGCGACCGTCCCGGATGCATCCTCCTGGCCATCCTGAAAAGGACGCCGGGACTAACGCCGGGGATCTACGACGTCGAAGAGATGTTAGGAATCCCCGGCGTCAAAATTGAGGCTTGGCGGAGCAAGAAGAGGCCCGCTCAATGCCACCGCTGTCAAAAATTCCGCCACTCATCGCACCACTGCCACCGCAAACAGGCGTGTGTCCGGTGCGGCGGTGAACACCCGGCTGCAAAATGCCCACGTCCGCTAGAGGAGCCCGCCACATGTGCAAACTGTGACGGGCAACACCCGGCCAACAATACACACTGTCCCGCCTTCTAACGCGAACTGCGAAACAAGAAGGCGGGGACGGTCGCCTACACCGGCGAGCCGCGCCAAGGGCCGGCACCGGTTAGCGCACAGCCCACCGGGGAGAAGGCCGAAGGGGAATCGCTCATGGCGGCAGCGAACCCCGCGCCACCCCCCGGACAAACCACCTCCTCCAGAAGAGGGCGAAGGAGGAGAAGACGAAACAAGAAGGCGGAAGAGCCTGCCGCCTCCCAAAACGATGCCAAGACCGACTGCGCAGCGGACAAGCCGTCCAAAAGCCAGCCGATCACCACACCAGCTATCCCCACCGCTCACCCGCAGGTTAACAAGGACGCGGCCGTGGAAAAAGACAACAGTTACGCCGTCCTGGTGGTCGCATACAAAATTCTCGCTGATGTGATGGTCGCTACCAGCGAAGAGCAAGAGTTGACCTCCATCATGGATATCATCAGGAAGTGTGTGAAGGAAGGGCCACGCCACTTTCGCCACTCCTCCCCTCAAAACAACTACTTAATTCATTGCATTTCTTGTCGCGGCGGCCACCATTGCCCACAATCACCTGTGCCGACTTATATAAGTTGGCGCATTGTGTGTGGGCGCATTGTGACCACCGAAACAAGAACCACACTCACGTCGCAACGCAACGGCGCCTCGCAGACCGCCTTGTGGTGCGACGTGCCGAAACACCGGACATGACATCGTAGGGCTGCACGTAAGTCGCCGCCTCTGTCGCCGGTCGCTCGGAGCTGGGCCTTTCCAGGTGCCGCCTGGGGTCTCACCTGGCTCGGGCTTGACCGCCGGGGCGGCGTGAAGACTGAAGTAGCCCTAAACTACAATGAAAACCTTCACACACCCAGGACCTGCCCTTCTTCAGGGGCAGCGGTAAAGAAACCGCTGGCAGGGGGCAAAACGCCCCGATCCAGCCTCCACGCGTCCCCGACGGGACGAGGTGAAGACTCGCAAGGACAGAGGCCCTTTTTCTCATCGCTGCGAACGGACAGTTAAGTGCTCCTTGTCTGGAGGCACTGACTGGTCGAATCTCTTAAACCTACGATTTTGTGACAAAAGGAAATGTATGGAAGCGGCCACACTGGCGGTTTTTACCGCGACTGATTTTAAAACCGCAACAACCGCGGGCGGTTCTGTACAGTGTTGCCAGAAGGTTACTTTTGTAATGTTTCAGGTGATTTTTCATCTCTTGGTTACTTTTAACGTTACACATATAAGATTTTTTTTTAATACACTCCCCTATCTACCTCTGCCAAAATTGGAATACTTGGTGTCGACGTATCGAGCGAAGTCCAGTTCAGATTATTGCATTCTTGCAGATTCCTCCGTAGACGTTACTGAACTGAACTGTAATGTCGTAGTCTAAAGTTTTAGGATTTTCATAAAACTTTTAAGAAATTCTTAAATAAATTCTTATATAATAAGCATTGACCTAGAGATAGGGCCATCTCAAAAATTTAGAAACCAGGACAACAAGCGTAAAATCCCCGGATATTTGCGGTCATAATCCGAACACTTTTATATTTTTTTATTTTATTTAGTCGAAATAAAAAGAATACATAGTTCAATTAGTTGAAATAGTTCTTTTATTTATTTTCATAGGTTATTAGTTTAATTAAATTTAGTTATTTTTCATCGAAATCAGTGATAGAAAAGTAAAATCTCACAGTTCTGAAAATGCTTTTCAAACAGTAGTATACTTTTCACAACTTTTTTTTGTAAACCAGACTAATTTGACAAAAATATCTTTAAGTTGAAACTCATAAGATATCATTCCAGTATTCAAGCTCTAAGTTTTATAGTCTTATCTTCTTATTATATAACAATCAATTGCTGTTCGTTTGTCTCGCTAAAACTCGAGAACGGCTGGGCTGATTTAGCTGTTTTTGGTTTTGAAATGTTTGTCGTAGTCCAGGAAAGGTTTAAACTGTAAAAAAATTAAAATAACTTGAAAATCCAAATCTCACGTATACGAATTAGCGGGCACAGCTAGTAACAAATAAAAATATATCTGCTTAAAATTTTCATCAGCAGTCTTATTAAGTTATTTTTGTGTTTTCATCTTCTTTATTTAGAATATGTAATCTGAACATTCAATGGCAAGAAACTTTCTCTATTTCGATCATCCAAGCTTTCTGAAATGGTTGCAAGTAGATATCCTTCTGGTTTTAAATACTGAATTATATTTTTTTCTAATGCTTTTATTTTTGAGTAAATGATGTACATAATTGAATGCATGAAAAACAGGTATGCCTCCGATTTAAAAAAAATCAGATCAGGGAGCTTTTTTAAGCTTTTGAAATAATCCACATTCAGGACTCACTCGATAGCTGGAAACAGATTTCGCTAACGCGTCTTTGAATGATAGAGAAGCTGTTTATACTCAACCTCGACTGTGTCAGAGAGTTCTTCAAGAACTTTTTAGACTGTAGCCTTTATAATTCCCAATTTTATTTGGGGTCGGCTTGTTTAAAGCCGAGGCCGCACTACGGCTAAACCGCCGCGGTTTTTAACAGCCTGATTTTGTGACAAAAGGAAATGTATGGAAGCGGCCACACTGGCGGTTTTTTACCGCGACTGATTTTAAAACCGCGACAACCGCGGGAGGTTTTGTCCAGTGTTGCCAGAACGTTACTTTTGTAACGTTTCAGGTGATTTTTCAACTCTTGGTTACTTTTAACGTTACACAAATAAGATTTTTTTAATACACTCCCCTATCTGCCTCTGCCAAAATTGGAATACTTGGTGTCTACATATCGAGCGAAGTCCAGTTCAGATAATTGCATCCTTGTAGATTCCTCCGTAGAGACGTTACTGAACTGAGGGCCCTATACTTGTATTATGCCGCCATAAATCTGTAATGTCGTATTCTAAAGTTTTAGGATTTTCATAAAAAAAAATTAAGAAATTCTTAAATAAATTCTTATGTAATAAGCATTGAACTAGAGATAGGGCCATCTCAAAAATTTAGAAACCAGGACAACAAGCGTAAAATCCCCGGATATTTGCGGTCATAATCCGAACACTTTTATATTTTTTTATTTTATTTAGTCAAAATAAAAAGAATACTTAGTTCAATTAGTCGAAATAGTTCTTTTCTTTATTTTCATAGGTATTCAGTTTAATTAAATTTAGTTATTTTTCATCGAAATCAGTGCTAGAAAAGTAAAATCTCACAGTTGTGAAAATGCTTTTCGAACAGTAGTATATTTTTCACAACCTTCTTTTTTAAAGCAGACTAATTTGACAAAAATATCTTTAAGTTGAAACTCATAAGATATCATTCCAGTATTCAAGCTCTAAGTTTTATAGTCTTATCTTCTTATTATATAACAATCAATTACTGTTCGTTTGTCTCGCTAAAACTCGAGAACGGCTGGGCTGATTTAGCTGTTTTTGGTTTTGAAATGTTTGTCGTAGTCCAGGAAAGGTTTAAAATTTAAAAATTTTAAAATAAATGAAAATCCAAATCTCACGTGTACAAATTAGCGGGCACAGCTAGTAACAAATAAAAAATGATCTGCTTAAAGTTTTCATCAGCAGTCATCTTAAGTTTTTTTTCGTGTTTTCATCTTCTTTATTTAGAATATGTACTCTGAACATTCAATGGCAAGAAACTTTCTCTATTTCGATCATCCAAGCTTATTGAAATGGTTGCAAGTAGGTATCCTTCTGGTTTTAAAGACTGAATTATATTTTTTTTCTAATGCTTTTATTTTTGAGTAAATGATGTGCATAATTGAATGCATGAAAAACAGGTATGCCTCCGATTTAAAAAAAATCAGATCAGGGAGCTTTTTTAAGCTTCTGAAATAATCCACATTCAGGACTCACTCGATAGCTGGAAATAGATTTCGCCAACGCGTCTTTGAATGATAGAGAAGCTGTTTATACATACTATTAACTCTAAGGTTTATACTCAACCTCCGCTGTGTCAGAGAGTTCTTTAAGAACTTTTTAGACTGTAGCCTTTATTATTCCTAATTTTATTTGGAGTCGGCTTGTTTAAGTGGCAAAAACTTTTTTTTTTAATGTTGTTGAATCAACATCTACTGCCAATCAATCACATGCGTGGTGCAGTGCGTTATTGATAATGTGCGCAGAGCATCCCACACCAACTATTTTCGAATTCAGATCTTTTTTTTTTTTTTTTTTTTTTTTTATGTTTGGCCCGCCAAAATGACTCTACTCTGCCTGATGGAAAGCATAAGCAGAATCCAAGAGTGGTGGTCACCATGCTCACTGCGAATGCAGACAATGCAGCATGGTGACCCACACCATGGCGGCCTAGTGATGCTGCTGCATCTTTTAGTCTAGTCAACAAGTTTGGAACTTGTTGACTAGACTAATTGGGCCTCCGGTCTCGCACTCACCAACGAAACACGACAGCACGCTGTCATTTTACGTTGATTTTCTGTGCGAGGGTAGTACCGCCCCGGTCGAGCCGGCCCGTTCGTGCTGAAATCAGCGTGGCTCTACTACCTACTTGTTTTAACTTATGGAATTATAAAACATTGTTGGTTCCATGGTGCTCTATTCCACCGAAGTTCGTATTACAATTATCTCCAGAAAATGCAACACATTTAGTTAAAAGATCATGCTGTTGAAGTTTCTTTCTTATAAGCTCAGTAATTATCTCAGATTTGTCATTTCAAGTTCAATCTAAAGGAGAACTAGTTTATCTGTTGGCAACACTGTTCGCGGTTTTACCGTAGTGTGTGCGCTTCGGGCGGTTTTGCGGTTTGGCGGTTTAACCGCTGGCTGGAAAAAACCGTAGTGCGGCCTCAGCCTAAGTGGCAAAAACTTTTTTTTTTTGATGTTGTTGAATCACTGGCAAACAATCACATGCGTGGTGCTGTCAGTGTTTCCACAATGAGGGGAAATTCCCCTTTTGAGGGGAAATTAGGGTCCAGAGGGGAAGAAAAAGGGGAAATAGATGAAAAGGGGAAATCGAGGGAAATCATGGATAAAGCCTAGCTTAAAATATTGCGGAAAATTTATTAACACTAATTTTTGTATGGATTATACTAATGTTATCGAAATAAACAGTAGCGAAATTGGCAGCCCACCACCAGTGCAGGTTTTAATATTTCTGGTCAGGCTATAAGAATACGAATGTTGAAATTATACTTTATTCATGCTTAGTCTAATTTTTTTGGATTCGCTTGCAGTTGCATTGGCCTGTACAAACTTGAGGTAGGGTATTTCGAACTGATTTTTCATCAGTTGTATGCAACAGAGGTTGTTCCTGTACTTTTCAAGCCAGATTTGATCCAACTGTTTGAAACAGTTGGATCAAATCTGGCTTGAAAAGTAAAAGTAAAAAAACATTAAACGGATAAAAGCAATAGGCTTGATAATGAAACAGTCTGTTTCATTATCAAGCCTATTGCTTTTATCCGTTTTAATGTTTTTTACACGACTACGGCAAAGCCAAAGGAGAGTTTTGATTTTGACATGCTATGTATGTATGTATGTTCATCTGTTCCCTCATAGCTAGCTCCTTAACTTCTTATTAGAACTGGACAAATAAGGTATCGTTAGATCGTCCGCTTGTTCAAGGCTATATGACGTGTCACTGAATCTAATGTGGCGCCCTCTAGGCGACATAAAGTACCTACTGTATTAAAAACTATCAATCATATCATCATCATGGGAAGGTATCATTCGAAAGGGCGTTACTTTTATATTTCAAAAATATATAAATATTATTAGCATATTCTCGTGACTTTTCCGTATTTATTCGATAATATTGTGATATTTTAATATACAGTTGACAGTTTAATATACAGAGCGAGTGCAGTGCATAGTGCATTGCTAATATTTCATTGATAGACGTCTACGGAGTAGTAAAAAATACTATAACCACTTCGTGAGGGTGAACAGTATTATAGTGGAATGCTAACGCGTATACGTATTTTTATCTGTCATACGTTAGTTCTGCGACTTGCCGCTAGGGAATCTGCTCGTCGCCAATAGAGACACCAACATTTTATATTAAAAAAAGTAAAAACTTTTTATAACTATTTCTACGTAACGTGTGACTACGGTTTTTTAAACTTGTTCCATACTTTTTAAGCGTCGTTTTTTGTAGTAGATGGGTTTTAGTTTTTTAATCACTGGTAGCCGTTCTACGGCAACATTGAAAAAAGCGACCAAGTGCGAGTCGGACTCGCCCATGAAGGGTTCCGCAGCAGCAAGTAACTTAATATATTTTTTATTTTATTTTTAAATTTGTGTTGATTGAATGAAAGGTAAATTGCAGTTTACGATTTATGACTATTAAAAAAACGACTTTCGTTCAAACCAATTTTCGGTGGAAGTTTACATGGTAATGTACTTCATATATTTTTTTTAGTTTTATCATTCTCTTATTTTAAAAGTTACAGGGGGGGGGGCACACATTATACCACTTGCAAGTATCTCTCGCGTAAACTATTTAGTTCAGAAAAAAATGATATTAGAAACCTCAATATCATTTTTGAAGACCTATAAATAGATACGGGACACGCATGGGTTTGATGAAAAATAATTTTTCAGTTTCAGTTCTATGTATGGGGACCCCCAAAATTTATTGTTTTTTTTTTCAATTTTTGTGTGAAAATCTTAATGCGATTCACAGAATACATCTACTTACCAAGTTTCAACATTATAGTTTCGGAAAAAAGTTGCTGTGACATACGGACGGACGGACAGACAGACAGACGGACGGACAGACAGACAGACATGGCGAATCTATAAGGGCTCCGTTTTTTGCCTTTGGCACGGAACCCTAAAAAGGCAGTGACATAAAAAAGAACTAAAGCAGAATAATTTTTGAGGGGAAAAAAGTCCTGAGAAGGGGAAATCTCAATTGATGCGTGGGGAAAGGAAATCAACAAAGTGGAAACACTGGGTGCTGTGCGTTATTGATAATGTGCGCAGAGCATCCCACACCAACTATTTTCGAATTCAGATTTTGTTTTAACTTATGGAATTATAAAACATTGTTGGTTCCATGGCGCTCTATTCCACCGAAGTTCGTATTACAATTATCTCCAGAAAATGCAACACATTTAGTTAAAAGATCATGCTGTTGAAGTTTCTTTCTTATAAGCTCAGTAATTATCTCAGATCTGTCATTTCATTTCGATTTGGTTTTCTGGTGGTTTTAAAACTTCAATCTAAAGGAGAGCTAGTTTATCTGTTGGCAACACTGTTCGCGGTTTTACCGTAGTGTGTGCGCTTCGGGCGGTTTTACGGTTTGGCGGTTTAACCGCTGGCTGGAAAAAACCATAGTGCGGCCTCAGCCTTAAACAATATTGGCCACACTCGTTACAGACTGACAACACAGCTTAGCTTTGTAAAACGTTTCTTTACACACATACTTCATACAAAACAGCAAAGTTGATAGTAATTTTGGAATAAAGCGAGGATTTCTAAAATTCTAGAAGTAATTTCAGATATTTATTCGTTTGTTTAAATGGTATATCAATGATCAAACAGGGCCCAAAAGAGGTGATGCCGGAACAGATTGACTCATTGAGCACATCCAGATGGCTACATTGGCTACAGATTTCGTGCAGCAGCTTTACTTTTATCCCTTGATATCCATAAGTCGAGTGGCCCGGGTGGAATCCATTCTATTGTGTTGAAGATGTGCGCTCCAGAGTTTGCACCGGTCTTAACGCGTCTTTTTCGGCTCTCCTATTCTTCTGGCGTAGTCCCGACATCATGGAAGGCAGCATTGGTCCACCTGATCTCTAAAATAGGCGATCGCTCAAATCCGTCCAACTACTGGCCGATAGCCATAACTTCCCTCCTCTCGAAAATAATGGAGTCCATCATTAACCGTCAACTCCTGCGGTACCTAGAGGATCATCAACTGCTTAGCGACCAGCAGTACGGTTTCCGTAAGGGTCGATCAGCTGGTGATCTTTTGGTATACCTGACACATCGCTGGGCACAGGCGATTGAGATTAAGGGGGAAGCCTTGGCTATTAGTTTGTACATTGCGAAAGCCTTCGATCTGGTCTGGCACAAAGCGCTTCTTTCGAAGCTCCCTTAATATGGGCTTCACGAGAAATTATGCAAATGGGTCACCATATTTTAGCAGGTAGAAGCATAAGGGTCGTAGTCGACGGTGAATGCTCTGACCTGTGAATGCTGGTGTTTGTGTTTTCTAGAAATTTTCCGCCTCGCACAAGAAAACTGTGAAATGGAACTGTCGCCTGCGGTATTTCCGGACCAATACGACCTTCAAACCTTCAAGAAAAGAGCGTACTCCTTCTTAAAAGGCCGGCAACGCACCTGTGATGCCTCTGGTGTTGCGGGTGTCCATGGGCGGCGTTAATCGCTTAACATCAGGCGATACGTCTGCTCGTTTGCCCCTAAATTAATAATAATAAAAAAAACACTAATTTGTATATTTTTTTTACTACCATGAGTATCGAAATCGAGAGACATGTCATATCGAAGCATGTTAGGTAAGTTAAATTTATTAGGTAGATCTTAGGAACGAAAGAAAAGGGGCCTCGCTGATGTGACTTCGCCCACGTCTATGTAAGTCCACGCTACGCCACTGGTCGTGTCGCGGTTTTAAAATCAGTCGCGGTAAAAAACCGCCAGTGCGGCCGCTTCCATTCGTTTCCTTTAGTCACAAGATCAGGCGGTTAAAAACCGCGGCGGTTTAGCCGTAGTGCGGTCTCGGCCTAAGACTTGATATAAAGGCCGTAGTTACCAGGTCATTAAATTCCAAAAAAAAAACCAAAATCATCCAATGTCAAAATCCCACATGACATGACACTTGATGTGACCGTCTAGTCAAATTTTAAATCATCCAATTTTGTTGTTTGTTGTGTTGTACATGTACAGTTCTTTTGAGTAAATGTGTTATGTGGTACAGTTCTTAAAACTTGACTTTTCTTGTATTTATGGATGTGAAATGAATAAACAGAATAAGCCTTATTAACGAGGATCACTAAGTCTTTTAGTTTATATATACCTTACAAACTACAACTATATATTTTTTGTTAATTTTTTGCTATATAAGTTATCTTAAGTCTAAACAGGTTAGCAGTTTTTTTTTGTAAAAATAATCACCCGAAAAATTGTGTTATAATTACAAGTTTATTTGTGTGCAGTGATGGCAGATGATGGAAGCGGTGCTGGGTCGCAGGTGGCGCTGGTTACAGGCGGCTATGACCACACAATCAAACTGTGGCAAGCACATAGTGGGGTCTGCCTTAGGACCATGCAGCATCCTGATTCCGTCAGTAAATTATTAATTATCTATATATCACCGAAAACGTTTATTTAGTTATCGCAGTTAAAAGTGGGATATCCTCAAGAATGAAAAGTATCTCCATGCTAAATTTCACGGTATTATGGTATATTACCTTTCATTGGTATTGGCACAGCAGTTCAGCCTTAAAAGCATAACAGACAGATGAGAGTTACTTTAGAATGTATTTAAAATGAAATAATTTTCACTTTTAGAACATTCCATTTCATGCAGGTTTTGTAATCTATGCTATACACTCATTTTCAGCAAGTAAATGGCCTTGAGATATCTCCAAAGGGACAGATGGTGGCTGCGTGTGGATACCAACACATAAGGATGTATGATCTTGCTAGTGCCAATCCAGATCCAGTTGTAAACTTTGAGGGTATTACTAAAAATGTGTCAAGAGTTGGTTTTCAAGTGAGTGCTTTCAATTAAATTTTAGTACTTATTTAGTTTCTTGTTCAGACACTTTAGTCAGGTAGACAAGTTAGCTGTGATGTTTTTATTTACTCTGAGCACTTCATTACAGTGTGTAATCCAGTGTCCTTGCAACAGTCTCCCTAGTTATGGCATTCAGACCTTGACTCCTGGCCTATACAATACACTTTCTGATCAGCTGTGATCACCCCCCCCCCCCTTGATGATACATGGCGAGGTTTAAGATTAACCCCCTCCCTCCCCCTAAATTCATGTGTATTTTTAGAATATAGCTTCAAGTACAGGTATAAAGTATAATCTAATTTTATTCTGAAATTAAGAACCATGATAAAAAAGTCTAGACAGAAAGGTTGCAGGTTGTTTTTGACTGGCATAAAAATAATGTTAAAGGAATGGCATAATGTGTAATCATGCGAGAAACAAATATTGTACTAGTACATCATGCAGAGAATCTCCCTCAGAAGAAACATAAAAAATATATACACATGATTTCTTACTACACCCCCTCCTCCCCCCTTGTGATATATATTTAGTGATTTTTACATACTGCTGCATTTATAAATGTAAGGCTTGCTTTGTATAGTGTTTATTTATCTCTTTATAACTAAACAGAAATTATGGTTAAATTAAATGTGATGCTGTGATGAATTATGGGATCAATCTTAATTATATTTATTTCAAAATTTAGAAAGTTCTGAGGAAAAATTACTTAATAAGACTAAAGGTCATCTTAGAGAAGTGAAAAGATTGGTTAAATGTATTCATTTACCAATTCTTGCTATTTTTTATATTCTTCTTGCTATTTTATTCTTTCAGAAAGACGATGTGTGGATGTATACTGGTGGAGAAGACTGCACAGCTAGAATATGGGATCCAAGGTAAAAAGGTCTTTTTTTCCTGATTGTCAAAACTTACGACAATCATTTGCATTAAAGAATTTGGGTTATTAACATAATTTTCTTTAATGACCTGGGATATAATTTATTTCTAATACTAATTTAACTTTCCATGGACATTTGGTAACATTACTCTCTGCATTATATGAAAAGTTCTAAGTTAAAAAAAGCGGCCAAGTGTGAGTCGGATTCGCCCATGAAGGGTTCCGCAGCAGAATTTTTATTTTATTTTTATGTTTGTGTTGATTGAATGGGATGTAAGGGGGTGAACCCAAATCTTTCGTCCCAAGCCAACCTCACCTGCACGCGGTACATCCTGCTTAACGACGAACGAGGCCCTGGCAACCGACCGATGGCGGTATACCCATCCCAATAGGCGTAGTTAAATGTAATAGGCCGGTGACGAGCAGCAGCGTCACCGGTGCAAGGAACTGCGCCCTGCGATCACCAACCCGCCTGCCCAGCGTGGTGATTATGGGCATTAACCTCCATGCAGCTGCAAAATAAGCCACGGCCCCCAGTTCCCGGCAGTCTCGCTATTCCTGGTCATGGTGGCGACCATGGTAACGGCGAGGCGGGGGGTGCTAAGAATCTCCGGGTTACGGCAGGCCACCACAACCGACTCACCCTGGCTACGTTTAATGGCCGCACATTACGGCTAGACTCGCATCTGGCACAGTACTTCCGTGAGGGAGACCAACAGTCTCAAGGTGGCGTTGGGTTTCTGGTTAACAAGTCCCTGTCTAGCAACGTTGTGGAAATGTCTAGTGTGTCGAACAGGGTAGCGTACCTCATTGTCAAGCTCACCGAGAGGTATAGCCTCAAGGTAGTGCAAGTGTACGCACCGACCTCGGCCCACTCGGACGATGAGGTGGAGTGTATGTTCGATGACATATCGAGGGCCCTCCACTTCACTACTAAAGCCCACTACAACGTTGTTATGGGTGACTTCAACGCCAAAGTGGGAGCACCAAATTGCAGCGAATCGGTAATAGGATCCCATGGATTTGGAAGCAGAAATTATAGGGGGCAAATGCTCGTCAACTTTCTCGAACGAGAGGGGTTGTTCTTGATGAACTCGTTCTTTAAGAAACGGCCCCAAAGGAAGTGGACGTGGCAAAACCCTGACGCTATGACTAAAAATGAGATCGATTTCATCTTGACGAACAGAAAGCACATATTCAGAGACGTCTCAGTGATCAATAGGTTTAACACCGGTAGTGATCACCGACTCGTCCGAGGCTCTCTGAATATCAACTTTAAAGCTGAACGTGTCCGATTGATGAAATCCAGGCTCCGACCAACTCTGCTCCAAGCCGCAATGGGATCTGAAAAGTTCCAGTCAAATCTGGAAAACCGATTTGCTGCTATGGAAACCACAACAGGCGTAAACCAGAACCTTGAAAATGTGGTTGGAATCCTCAGGGAAGAAGGTACGAGATTTTGTAAAATGCAGCGTAAGGGCAGGAAATCTAAGCTTTCGGAAAGGACCCTAGGGCTAATGAAGGAACGACGTGAAACCCCACTTCTTACTTCGTCGGCAAAACGGACTCTAAACCGAGAGATCAGCAAACTAGTACGACACGACCTCCGATGCTCCAATACTCTTTAGATCGAAAGAGCGATCGAGCAAAATCGGGGGTCAAAGGTGTTTGTACAATCTCTCGGAAGAAGCCACCTGACGAAGTTGACTACAGCAGGTGGAGAAGTCTTTACTTCCAAGCCGGCCGTCCTTTCGGAAGTGGAACGTTTCTATGGTGGTTTGTACGCTTCGCATGCATCTCGACCTGATCCCGAAAATGAGGACTCTAGAGCCACATTAATACGCCACTACACCGAAGATCTGCCAGAAGTCAGCATTGACGAAATCGAGATGGCTCTTGGACAGCTTAAAAATGGAAAAGCCTCTGGAGAGGACGGCATTACAACAGAACTGTTAAAGGCTGGAGGTAAGCCCGTACTGAGGGAGCTCCAAAAGCTTTTTAACGCTGTAGTGTTCGAAGAGAGAACTCCAGAGGCGGGGAGCAGAAGTGTGGTCATCTTGTTCTTCAAGAAAGGTGACAAGACCAGGTTGAAGAACTATCGACCCATTTCGCTTTTAAGCCACGTCTACAAGCTGTTCTCAAGAGTCATCACGAACCGTCTTGCGCGAAGACTCGACGAATTTCAACCACCGAAGCAAGCTGGATTTCGGAGCGGATATGGCACCATAGACCACATCCACACAGTGCGGCAAATTATACAGAAGACAGAGGAGTATAATCAGCCCCTGTGTCTAGCATTCATGAACTGGGACAAAACCAAGGTCATGTTCAATGAACATGTACTACCGGAACCGATCGCAGTACACGGTGCCGTTCTCGAAGTTGTTCAAAATTATGTGTACCTCGGGCAGACTTTGCAGTTAGGTAGAAACAACTTTGAGGATGAGGTGAACAGGAAAATTCAGCTGGGTTGGGCAGCGTTTGGGAAACTTCGTCGGGTCTTTTCATCGTCGATCCCACAGTGCCTTAAGACGAAAGTCTTCAATCAGTGCGTCCTACCCGTCATGACATACGGAGCCGAAACGTGGACACTTACGGCACGTCTGGTCCACAAGTTCAAAGTCGCTCAGCGTGCTATGGAGAGGGCTATGCTCGGCGTTTCTCCGAGGGATTGCATCAGGAATGAGGTAATCCGGCAGAGAACCAAGGTCATCGACATAGCCCAAAGGATTAGCAAGCTGAAGTGGCAGTGGGCTAGCCATATTAGCCGCAGAACTGATTACCGTTGGGGTAAACGGGTTCTTGAGTGGAGACCGCGTCTCGGCAAACATAGTGTAGGACGTCCACAGGCCAGGTGGAGTGATGATCTGAGCAAGACGGCTGGCATGAGCTGGATGCGAGAAGCCGAGGATCGAACCAAGTGGCGCGCAATTGGAGAAGCCTATGTCCAGCAGTGGACTGCTGATAGGCTGATGATGTTGATTGAATGAAAGGTAAATTGCAGTTTATGCAGACGTCGTAAATTGCAGACGATTTATGACGTATTAAAAAAAAACTACTTACTAGATTTCGTTCAAACCAACTTTCGGTGGAAGTTTGCATGGTAATCATACGATATGAGAAACCTCAATATCATTTTTGAAGACCTATCCATAGATACACATATGGTTTGATGGGGACTAATTATGGGGACCCCAAAAATGTATTGTTTTGTTTCTATTTTTGTGTGAAAATCTTAATGCGGTTCACAGAATACATCTACTTACCAAGTTTCATCATTATAGTTCTTATAGTTTCGGAAAAAAGTGGCTGTGACATACAGACGGACAGACAGACAGACATGACGAATCTATAAGGGTTCCGTTTTTTGCCTTTGGCACGGAACCCTAAAAATATAATACAAAAGACGTACATTCTAGAATTAAATTCATTTGCACTTATTCCACTATTTTATTTTAGTTTACACCTGACCGGTTTCGCCTCATGGCATCATTAAAAGACATAATTATAATAATTTTGAAATCCTTCTAATAATATATTAAAAATATGTATTACTATTATATTACAGAGCACTTCCACAGTTCAGCTGTACAAAAATATTTCAAGTGCAGGCTCCAGTGAATGCAGTTATGTTACACCCTGACCAAACACAAATAATGGTGGGTGACCAGAGTGGCATAATACACATGTGGGACTTACGGACAGATCAAAATGAACAATTAGTGAGTAAACTACCTTATCTTATTTTTCTTATCTTATTATGAGAATGAGAGTTTTGTAATGCTGGGGCTACACTAACGAGAAACGCCATTAATTATCGCGATGATGAACTTTTGACGTTGGTGTAGCCACGACTTATTGCGATAATTTTGCAACGGCATTCACATTGCCGTTTCCCGTTTGGCGGCAACTCGAGTGGCGTACATCAGAGATTAATGCGTTGAAGCGGCCACACTACGTTTGTCGTTGTGAACAAAATTAACGTAATAATTAACGCAGTATTTATCGCGATGATCATCATTGACGTTTCCCGGTAGTGTGGCCCCAGCATAACAAAAATGACAACATAATTTTGCAACATACCTACATTACAATTAAATTTATACATTAGGTTATTACTTAATAACCACCATAGAAAAAGGGAAGTGTGACTGCTATGTCTATCTGTGGCGTCATAGTTCCTAAGGGGATGGACCAATTTGGATGCTTTTTTAATATCATTTTGTTGAAAATTGAAGAGCTGCAATAGTCGCTTGTCTCAATTTGTATTGCCTGTATTATTACCCATAAGATACCAGAAGCAGAAGCGTCTATCCAGGACATAGCCATTGATCCAGAAGGCAAGATGATGGCAGCAGTAAACAATAAGGGCAACTGCTACGTCTGGTCATTGGGAGGCTCAGCACCTCATCCTGTACCACTGAAGCACATCGTAGCGCATAGTAAATATGCACTCCGATGCAAATTCAGTCTCGATTCCACGTAAGTCACCCTTTTCACAATAACGGTATATCTAAGATTGTTATGTATTAATTTTTCTATAACTTATAGATAATTATATACTTTTAATTACTGACTTAACTTGGCTCTCACCGTGGGAGAGCCAAGCTTCGGCATGAATGGGCCGGCTCGACCGGAGTGATACCACGGCCTCACAGAAAACCGGTGTGAAATAGTGCTTGCGCTGTGTTTCACCGAGTGAGTGAGGATACCGGAGGCCCATACCCCAACCCCTCCCCCTATCTCCCCCCCCATCCCCCAAAGGCCGGTAACGCACTTGTGATGCCTCTGGTGTTGCGGGTGTCCATGGGCGGAGGTAATCGCTTACCATCAGGCGATACGTCTGCTCGTTTGCCGGTCTATTCCAAAAAAAAAAAAACTCATGTTAAACGTTATTTTGTAATTTCATTCATGTGGTGCGACAAAAGTACATTTAGTTATATATAAAAATACCTATTTTACTCAGCGAAGATAAAAAAGGGTTATCATTTTGGCAGCCTATGTATGTTTGTATGTGCCACCATAACGTCCAAACCACTGAACCGATTTTAATGAATGAGGTGTAGTCCGTAACCTTGGCCTGGGAAATTAGCCAACATTCCTCGACGTGTCATTTATCAAGAGGTCGAAATAAGAAGTATAAACTTAAAAGCACACTATGGTATGGTGTCAGTGACAGCATTATTTATTTCTTTACATTTTTAATACATTTATTTATTTCTATATTTTTGTATTGGAATTCTTTATAATTTTTTTAACTTTTTCTTTTTAAATTAGGAACTATAGGTATATACTTTTCGAAATGCCTGACAATGTTTGGTATGAAAAGTTTTGTGACGTTCAAAATCACTCCTTGAAGCATTTAAGAGCATCACAAAAGCAAGTTTGTTAAATCAAATTACAAGACATAGACATTTGATGTATTAATACAATTCCAGTATGTTGGTGACGACGTCAGGCGACTGTTCGGCCAAGGTGTGGCGCACGAGCGACTGGTCGCTGTTGCGGGAGCTGCGCAACGAGACCCAGCGCTGGGTGTGGGACGCCGCCTTCAGTATCGATTCCAGATATCTCTTCACTGGTATGTATATCATGTGTTCTTTTCCTATTACCAATGACACAATATACTAAATAGACCGACCCTCCCCTGGCCCAAACTGTACACCGATAAAAGCTAGAAAAATTCACCTAAATCTAGATGGCGCGCAAAAATAAGGTACTAGAAATAGTTTAACAAACTCTATCACTATTTTATTGATATGCTTCAATTATAGTCATTATTTTATTATTTTTCGAATATAAATCTTACTTTCTAATGCTTGTTTAAAAAAAATAATTTTCAATTGCGTAACTATAAGTTATCACCTATTTTTAGGAGATGTCGTTGCAATCGATTTAAATAAACTTGAATATAATGACCTATTTACTACGCTAGATGTCACATTTATAAGTTATTGATATGACATATAGAATATTATATGCTGGATGCGCGATGATAGCGCCACCAAGTGGCTACGATTACGTCGGGCTTTGATTTGTCAAATGGTTAGTTGTCTTACGAAGAGTAAGTAAACAAACAAATTATTTCAACGAAATATCGTAAAGGGGCGTTCATTAATTACGTGAGGCATTTTTGAGAATTTTTCGACCTCCCCTCCCGCCTTGGTAAGATATCGTAAGATTTTCCTCAACTCTCTCCCCCGTCCCCAAATCTCTATTTCTTCTCTATTCTTCAAATTTATGTTTTGGCTGTAAACGTGTTGGATTATTGAACTTGTTCTATTACTTCTATTGAAGACTAGCAAAGCAAAATCGAATGCTACTTCGCTGCTCTGCGGAGTTCGGACGAATACGAGAAACACTATTGTGTCAGATTTGGCCATATTTTATTCGGAAATAATTTTTCACGCAATTTTACACAATAATTACGTGATATTTGCCAAGACCCCCCTAAGTGAGATTTGAAAAGATTTAGCTCAATCCCCTCCCCCCTAAAACACCTTACGTAATTAATGGAAACCCCCTAATTTAAATATATTCTATTCAATCATGTAAATCTATGGTGTAGATAATAATGTTGAGCGATTTTATTTCCTGTCTGATATGGCATAATCAATAAATTTTAGGTCATTATATGTCATTTTAATATAAATTAAATTATTGAACTGCAAAGTACAATCTTTATTTTGGAACGAAGTTCCTTATCGCGCGTCGCGAAAGGGGGCTAGACGGAAAAAAATGTAACGACACTTTTCGTGCCAAAAGTTGTAATGACACTTTTAACATTGAATTGACGTCATAGTGCTGGATACTCAACGTTAAATATAACAAACTGATTGCCAACGTCCATACCATGTTGAATACACCGGTTCTCGTCCGATCATCGACGTTAAGCAACATCGGGCGTGGTTAGTACTTGGATAGGTGACCGCCTGGGAACACCACTTGATGTTGGGTTTTTGCATTTATTTACATAAAATATATTGTTTTATAGTATATTTTGTAAAGCTTGATTATTACTAAAATAATTTGAGTATTTTATGCGCATTTTTATTAGTAGGAGCATATCAAATATAATATATATATAAACTTCGTTCCATCCGGGTGTTCCTTGACACCTCTCAAGTTTTTATTATACATATTTTAATTTGTACAACAAGTAATATTAAAATCGCATTAAATCAGTCAGGATATTAACAAATAAATATTATTTCATAAACATACACTTTATACAGTTTTCTAACAATTTTTTTATCGTATTATTTAAATTACGGCAAAAACCAAAATCTGATGACAGCATTTTAAAATCTAAAAGAGTTCAGAAGAGGTTTCTAGAGAATTGACATTGATGCAGCTACGAAAATAAAAGTTATGAATTGGACAGAAGACGAAAATAAATTCAGCTTGTCATTATTTTACAAATCTAAAGTGTATTTTTTTCTAAGGCGGCAAGGTGTAGTACTTGCCGCTCCAACCACAATCCGAAACTCCGAAAGGGGCTAGCAAAATCCGATTGTTTTGCCCTGATCTATTAAAAAAAAGAATAACAGAAATTCGAAATGCATTAATTAAAGATAAAGCTTGTGTGATCACTATCGATGAAATCGCAATAATGTGTAACTTATAATATTCCATCAGCAGTAAAAGCAGAATTGTTACAACTCTTTTAAAAGCTACTATAAATAAACTATTTGATAATAAGTGGGCTTCTGCTAAAAGCTGTTTTTTGCGGTCGGGCTACGAAAAACCAAAATACATGCAAGAAATCAGGAATATCTAGTAACTTTCCCTTTTTCTTTTGCAACGTTTTGTAAAATTATTTGCGTTTTTTGATGTACCACATTTAATTAAAAGTATTCAAAATCATTTTTTAAACAATAACTATGTTAACGGCAATGAGCAAATTTCGTTTCAAGATGTTACCAAACCATACGAAATAGACAAAACTTAAAACTTGAATCGATCACTTACAAAATTGACAGATAGGCCCATTGAACAGTTATAAAAAAAATATGAGATGCCATAGAAACACGCATTGTTTAAAAAAAGTAACACATGCATTAAATGCATGCATAAAGACGGGCAAAAATTATTTGAAAAATTACACAATTAACTAAAACAAAAACCAACTTCAATGTTCGACTTGATTTCTCTTGGATGCCATTGTCAGATCGTAATGTCCTTATCACGGTATCATCGTTGGGACATCTCCTTTCCATTAAAAAAAGAATAATCAAAATCGGTTCATAAACGACGAAGTTATCCGCGAACACACATAAAAAAAACCATATATACGGTTGAATGGAGAAACCTCCTCCTTTTTTTGAAGTCGGTTAAAAATTGAATCAGGATGTAATAGAAAATTTGTTTGCGCAATTTTGGCAAAAGCAACAAAAATCCAACAGCAAAGTTGCTAAGGACCATATTTAGGAGTAATTTAGTTAATTTCTTAAAGAGTCCCCATAACAAAAAACTGTGAGGATGAAGATGGTGATTTTATCCAGTTAGCCGTTGGAGAAAGCAAATAATTTTCTCCAAAACCATCATTATCACCAAAACACGCAGTAAACAACGAGAAACAATGCACTCATGAACGGCAACTTATTTATTTATTATTTACCGCTGCCCATGAATACCCGCAACACCAGAGGTGTCACAAGGCTTTTAAGGAGAAGTATGCTCTTTTCTTGAAGATTGATTGAAGGTCGTATTGGTCCGGGAATACCGCAGTCGACAGTTCATTCCACAGTTTTGTTGTGTAGGGCAGAAATTTTCTCGAAAAGCGCACAGTTGACACCTAAATGATGAGGATGAAACTGCAGTCGCGTAGGATGATGGCAAAAAAAGGAGGCAGGGATCAATTCAATCAATTGCTCGGAGTACTCCCCATTGTAAATATGATAGCAGATGCGTAAGGGAGCCACGTCTCTACACAGCGCGTGCAGCGCCAGAGATTCCAGCCGAATTGAAACTTCTTGACAATTGACGATTCGATTCGATTGTATATTAGTATTTCAATCATAGTGAATTGAATTTTGCGTGAAATAAGAAATAGGTACATTTTGTATACTCAGAACAATAAAATTACTTGAGGAACTTGATGAACTTGTAAGAGTTGGTTTGCAGATGTTTATATTTGTGCAAAAAAAAGCTGGCAGGTGGCTTAGAAACTTCAGTGAACACATGTAAACAATGAAGGCCTTGCAAATACTAAGTACATTATTAAAATATTCAAGGAGCTTTTACAAATGCGTGTGAACTTTTCAACACCTACCCACGAAAAAAAAATATATTAACTTAATAAAGATTAAGTTTTACTTAAATATTTAAAAAGTGAAGATTATGAGCTGTTACATTATTTTTCTTTCAGTAATCGACATAGATATCATTATTGTTACATAATAAAATATACGTGTCGTTCCAAGATGAATATCTGAGGCCACTTTAAGGCGCCTCAATCGTGTTCAATTTAGTTCTCGTACTGTATTAATCCCAAATAATGTATCTAGGCCTGTTCCTTAACAGTAGGTTGACGACAGTTTCACACACACACTTTCAATAGTTTGCTCGAAAGCTTTTGCCGAATTTAGGTAAACTGAGTGTTGCGACAAGATGGAACGCAGAATTCTCCGGTTAATTACACTTTACGGTACCCGGTGTAGACGGTAGCACTGACCGCCTAGAGTAGGGTGCGCCACAGGAGAGTAGAGAGTAGACAGTAGAGAGTGTTGTTGGTTTGAGCCACACGCGTTTATCACATAATGCCTACGGAGGCAGAATGCGCGTTGTGAGGAATATCCATGTGAGATTGGTTCCGCGTAACGCAGGTTCTTTCCGGTCACAGTTGCTTCGGAAATACCTGCACGCGGTTACTAGAAGTGAGTTGAATCCTGCCTGTCCAGTGTATTGAGCCGATTCCCTGTGCCATTACTTGAGCATCGCAGCGTTGGATATAGAATGCAGTTATGGGAGAATATCTCTCGCTGCCAACCATGTTATGCTCCATAGTGGATAGCAACAGAGTTTTATCTTCTGCGAAGATGACATTGCACAGAAAGAGGTGGCGGAAAGGACCAAGGATGAAAATTTCTACTTGGACCTAATTTGCCGCCAGCCGCTGAAACGGACGCAGCAGTGCATTCTAGCAACTCATGCCACCTTCAGTGGTAATTAAGAAAGTGTTTAGTTAAAATTACTAATTTAAATTGTAAAATTTAACTGCTATTGAGATGTCTTATAAACAGATATTTACAAAGATATATTTTAACAAGCATAAAGAATTTCTCAAACAGTACTATTAATACATTATTTCTTCTTGTTAAACTGCCAAGACTTAATTTCTCCATTTCTATTACAGTAATGTAGTTTTTTTAAATCATTTAATTTGCCGCCCCCTAAAAGAAGCCGCCCTAGGCTTCAACCTAAATTAAAATTGCGACTATAATTTGAGATTTAAACTATCCTATCTCTCAATTTGGATCGAACTGCACATGGTGTGCAAATTTTATTATAATCGGTTAAGTGGTTTAGGAGATATGGATTTTTTCAACAAATTTTGATTATTATAACACAATTAAGTAGCTAGACCTACATACAGAGTTTTATGTGAAAATTTAAAAAGTTTCATACAAAAATTAATAAAAAAATATATATTCATGTACCGTATTTACTGAGAAGCATTTATTAAGAAGCTGTTTATTTGAAATTATAAACAGACATTTCAATTTTATTTATTTGTGTGCTCTTGGACGATTTAATAAAATACGAAAAAACGACATCTAGTGGGACATTTGCACTAATACAAAAACAAATAAACTTGACAGTTTACTCTCGGATTCGTATCGGAGTAGAAGCTCAGAAAATATCTTTGAAATTTACAATTTGATACACTTAGTGACATCTAGTGAACATTAAGCTTATTATACATCCGCGTACAACTCTAAGTTCATGCGATGTAAGTCTATAGTTATATTTCGTCAGTGCTATTACTCATGTCATGTCAAAACTGATAACAGTGTGAGACAAGTATAAGTCAATTGCATGGACTTTTACCTCTGATAATATCGACTCATAGAATTTTGTTGTGATGGCACTTGAAGTCATGGGTGATTTATATACCTGAATTTACAAGAATTGAATATTTTGTTGTTGACTAGGAAGATCAACAAGTTGTATGTATGACTACCAAACTTAAAAAAATTAAAAACATTTGCATTTTGATATTAATCTCCAGTATCTTTTATTACTTAAAATTATAATATTTTTTAAGGGAACTCCTGCATTAGGAACTTAGGACTTTACAAACATGAAACGGACACAATGAACACCCAGACTCAGAACAACCATTTGCGGATCACACAAAGTGTTGTTCCATGTCGGATTTGAACCTACAACAATTGGCGCAATAGAAAGCGGCATGGCGACCGCTTAAACCACTAGACCATCCGCGCAGTCGATATTATTCTAGAATGTATTAAAATGTAAAAAATATGTAAATGTATCACTTAATCTGTATACTCTATTTAACTCTAGGTTCGTCAGACAGCTACGCTCGCTTGTGGGACGTGGAAAAAGGTACGCTGGAGAGGGAATACTGTGGACATCAGAAGGCGATCACAGCACTAGCCTTCAGAGACCAGACTGTTTAGACATCACATAAGTTAGTCTAAGTACTATTGTATATTAAGATCTTTATAGCTTTATAGTATATTAAACTAAAAGACTAAATTTAAGTTCAATAGTGACTCTTCTCCTGAAGAACAATTTACTGATTGAGACGAAATAACTTGGTACGCGAAATACTACATATTAAGCTTCTGTATATTTGTAAATATTGAAAGTAAAACTTACAGAAGGTAACTATTTTAAAAAAACTTGTTTTTAGTTCTATTAATTCACTTTTAATAATTAATGTTTTATGTAAATTAACCCGACAGATAAACTAAATATCACAGAATATTTGTACCAAAGAGTATGGATAAAAAATAAGGAAGTGTTGTATCACATGGTTGAGAATAATTGTTATACTGATATAAAGTAATAGTTGATAATTGTTATGATGACAAGCTGCATTTTTTCTTTTTAAATAGTTAATAGTTTCTAATTTGAATACCGGCACTCCCGTCCTTGGCTTAATGAACTAAAAAAAATTGTTGAGTGCAATACCACAGAAAAAGTATTAAAATGCACATTATTGAGAAAAGCTGTAGTGTGTTTGAACGTAAATTACATCAATTACTTTTAAAGCTTTCTAAGGAGAAGTCTATGTGGACTGCTAATAATGATAAAATTCTTCTTTCAACGTTTAACTAGCACTCTGTCGACTGCTTGGCTAAATGTTCTCTCGGGAAAATACGTCACTAATGGAAGGATTTATTTCACTCAACTATATGACGAATTTGCTCATGTTGATGTTTTTTAAAATGAAAATAATTCAAGATTGAAGTACAACTGTAATTATTATTATTTAATTGTAGTCGTTTTGACACGACACAATATACGTTGTGTGGTTGACTATGATTTTATCAGTGACTTAGCCTTATTTAGGGTTCAGAGAAAAATGACTATTCATAGATAGTGACCGTGAAAGGGAGTACAAAGTAAATACTGACCTCGATACTTATTTAAGTTTAACAGTGTGAGTAAAGATTAAATGATATCACAGGGCCTAGTGTGAGTTTATTTCATATCCACTCGATTTTCACACTGACCGCACTGAACGCTTTACCAATCGCAAAACCGAACGACCTCACCTTCGAGAGCAAGTTAATGTGAAATACACTCGCACTAGGCCCTCGGTTCCTCTATTTGCCAGTGTACAGTAACATACTATCAAGCCATATAGTTTTAAAGTCGTAGGTGTCTGATATGAATAGAACGTGTGATAATCACAGTTCTGTCCGAAGGATTTCGTTAGCAATGTTAGAAAAATAAATTTTCTTTCAATACTACATGCTAATTTAGGTACTATTATTATTATTATTTTTACGGGAATTAACGCGATCACTATTTCAAGGTAC